>CM034146.1:188295554-189675554 GCA_019776745.2 Taxus chinensis
GGGACTACACCCGAAAAAAAAGGAGCCCGAAAGCAACGAACGTTTCATGCACTAAAACACTACCTCCTCTAGCTGTTCACCTCAGCAACCCCCAGAAATGTCGGTGTAAGTTGTTTGGTGCCACAACCCACCGTTTGCACAATTACGCGTTTGACAACCTGTACACTGGTCCAACGGCACTATTTCACACGTTCGCAACAGTAGGACAGCGACAACACCGAAAGAGAGGAAAAAACTGAGAGAGGCTATTGTAGAGGTCCTACACCAGGTTGTTCAGATTAGCTGAGGCCGCTTAGGTGCCACGGGAGTCTGAGTAGTCCACCCGTTGAAGTTGAATGATATTGTGGCTCAGGGTCCTTAAGGGATGCGCCTGAACGAAGTAGCCCGGGGAAGCAACGGAAAGCAACGACAGTTGCGCGCACCAAAAACACCACCTCCTCTAGCATTCACCTGGCCAGTTGGATGTGTCAGCACAGTCCGTTTGGTGGCCAACGACCACAGTTTGACAAAAATTATAGCGTTTGATAACCTTACCACTTGCTCCAATGCACATTTCGAGACGTTTGCAAAACAGTAGGACAACGAGAAGCACCAAAATGAGAGGAAAAAACCGAGAAGAGGGGGGTTAAAAAATTGTAGAGGGTCACCTATGCCAAGGCTGTCAAATTAGATGAGGCCTCTTAGGTGCACGGAGTTGAGTAGTAACCTGCGAAGTTGAACGATTTATTTTGCGGTCTCAGTGACTATTAAGGGACACGCCCACCCAAACAAATGAGCCCGAAAAGCAAAACGACCGTTTAGTGGACTTGAAACACCACTCCTCTAGCATTTACCTTGCCACCCAGACATTGATGACGTAGTCAGGTTGTCCACGACCCACTGTTTTAAAACATAAGCGTTTTAACAACATGACACTGTGGCTCTCAACGCACTATTCACGCGTTTGCAAACCAATAGGACAGCGGAGAGCACCGAAATGAGAAGGAAAAAACTGAGAGAGAGGTATTGTAGAGGTTCCCTACGCTGAGGGGTTTCGATCAGACAAGGGATCTCTAGGTGCACGGAGTACGAGTAGTCACCGTCGAAGGTGAACGAATATTTGGTCTCATGGCTCTTAAGGGAATGCGCCGAACGAGAAGTAGTCGGAAGCACGACCGTTTCGAGCCACGAAACACACATCCTAGCGTTCACCTGGCCACCTGGAATGTCGTTGTAGTCTGTTCGGTGCATGACCACCGTTATAGGAAAATGGTTATAATGGATGGCCACTGAGAACAAGACTCTTTAAAATCAAAAGTTAGGTTGAAATAAACTAATCACCAATTTTTTATGGATGAGTTCCATTTCTATACTTGGAGGATGAAGACAAAAGTATGAAGGGTTAAGTAAGGATTAATGTTTCCATGCTTAGATGTATTGCCAATGTGATCCTTAGTATAATAATATAGGATGGTTAGACTAATGGTATGATCTCTAAACCTACTCCTTCTCCAAAGAAGTTATATATAAACCTTGAAGTCTGTTAAAATGACTCAAATCTACATAGTAGCCCTTATGATAAGTTGATGTCTTGTAAGTCCATTGTAAAAGTATGTGAGAGTGTGTCTTTATATGGAATGTTAGTATAATGGTAATCAAGGATGGGAACAAGGGAAGTTATCAAAATCAATAAGAAGGATATAATATTGTAAAGCTTCAAATATACTAGATTGGGATCAAGGAAGACAGAGCATGTGAAAATCAAGAAGATAAATAAGATGAAAGTAAAATGAGGATGATAAAGTGTAGAATAAAGTATGTGGTAGTGAAGAAATTCATCTACATGTGCATGACATGTAAGAAGGAAGAGCATGTTGATTATTCAGGTTCACAATGTTGCTCCTATAGGTGTGTATAAGCTCTTCATGACAAGGGGAGCTTGGGAGTATGCTTCTCGTTAGTGAAAATGATGTTCTTAAGACTTGCAATGTATGGTTTCACATGTTCGTGTATGTTAAGGACAAAATTTGTTATATTTTAGTCAAATATGACTGTTTAAAACATTGATAAAGTTATTTACCTGACCTTCAAAAAGTTATAGGTGATGTATGCCACGGATCCAAGGTAAGATGCTTGAAATTGAGCTTGGTCTACTTGAGATAGTTTTCTATAAGTCTATGGGGTAAATTTTACAATAGTTTACTCATTTAAGTGTTTATGAAGCTTGGGAAGGTATAAAATTGGTATTAAAAATCACTAAAGAATTCTAATTTAGGGACCGTGTGTTTCTTCTTTGAGACAGTTTGAAAGTGCATTGTTATGATTGACACATGCCTATAAAAGATAGTATTGGAAAAGAATGAATTGGGTATTGGCAATTTGTATGGTCATATTTGAAATTGTTGACAGTAAATGTGTGGATGGTTAGATAATTCTCAGTTACAAATTGATTCTTGAACCTTAAACAGGTTGAAGTTGAAAATTTGGCTTGTTTTGCATGCCTTTAAGATGAAATGTTTGATGTCTTAGATCCTTAAAAAGGTATGATAATGCTTCAATTCATGGTTTATTAACATGATATTTAATCTCTCATATCATGCTTGAATCTAATGTATATACTATGAGCGTAATCAAAATGATCAACTACCATCTTCAACTGCCAAGTTCAATATCCATGATGCGTAGGCAAATACAACAATGCCCATGTTAGAAGGTACTTACAATCTTCACAGTTTTTGGAACTCAAAATACATGAAGCAATCAGCTAAAAAAATGTACAAATACATTTGAAAATAACTTCTAGGTTGTAGAGCAATTGAAAGAATTTAGTTTCATGGTATTAGTTTCATATCCAGAAGTCTAAGAAGATTGCAACTATATAATGACATGTTTCAGTAATGCACATCTAACAATACAAGCAATGCAGACCCAATTTTCAAGGATTAACTCATATGTACACAAAAGTTACAAACAATGTAGACCCAATTTTGGGTATACCTGTAATATTATCAAGATGTACAGTCAAATACACCAGAGTTTCAAGCACACTTTTCCAAATACAACAGGATGATAAATTGATGAATTCCATTAAATATAAGCTTTAGTTACTAATACTTAAGTTGGCAATAGAGCTAACAATATTGTTTTAGTTTGAAAATAAAAATTCAAAATGCCCATGGTGAAATATACCACAAATAATAATCAGAAAGATTCTAGAAAATATATAACTAGAAGTAATACATCCTAAATCCACCTCAAGATTTAAAAGACTGTGAAATAGTTCAAATTTATAGCCTTGGAAACAAAACCGTAGCAGAGATATCCATAGGAGTTTCCATATATGGAGGAATCGCCAAATAACCAAATAAATTGATTTAACACCAAACACATGGATATATATATATATTATATTATATATACATTATATATATATATATATCAAACAAAGTGTGCTCCAAATGCACACGTCTCTGAAAATATATATGTACATAAGTTCATAATGTATGTATACATCTCAAACTAAGCACTTTCCATAATGTACATATGGGACCACAATCAGTCGAAAAGGCTATATATAGTTCATGGACTGTGAATCGACTCAATGAACCACATATTTACATCCCTGTGGACTATCAATCTACGCATGAAACATCGTCCCTCCCTCTCTTCGCCTGCTAGAAGTAGCTTTCCACGACCTGGGGATGTAGTTTGGAGGGGGGAAGAAAAAACATGCCACTATGGAATTTCATCTGTGTGGTCCTAGGTGTCTCTAAGCATGCCTGCCACCCTAACCTGTACATTCATAAACAACACGTTTTTAACAACCCAAAATTGTTAAATACATTCAAAATTTTAGAAACTTGTAAATTAAGTTTAAATGCATGTGAAATCTTCCCGCAATGTCAGGATCCCTATCAATTTGTTGTTGACTAAGCGTCGCAAGGGACAACAATAGACTCACAAGGGGTAAGCTACATACAAATAATTAATTGTCAAATTAAATATTTCACATATATACCTACAAAAATTTTATATTGTAGATTTCAGTTTAATAAAAAAATAATGAAGGTCTCCCGAAAATTTAATTACCAATTTAAAAATTTGGTACCTCAGTTAGTGGGATCTGGCAGATGCTATGGCAGTATCTACAGCGCCTCCACAGTCTGCAATATGGAGGAGTCTCTACTAGCAGTCATAAGCGTACTATAACAAAAACAAATGTACAAATCAATATTAGAATCTACTTAAGAGCTTAGCACTCCTATCGAACCTATTGAAAAAAATAATAGTAAAAGGAACGCAAAGGTCCTACACTCTAAACATATCTTTCATGTTCATCAAGGAAAACACCAATCTATATATAGGTACATGAAACATTTACAAAGCACTCATCCACATTTGAGATTTTAAGAAGGTAAAAAACTATACAAAGGAGGGAAATTATACAGTCATTCCCTTCCTACTATACAATCTTACCCCAGGTGGTTACTTTCAAGACATGGTAAAAAAGCCAATATTTAATTTGACATACACATGCTAGTTATATAAATGAATTGGCATGTCCTACTAATCTTATAGGTTTGATATAAGAAGTGAAACTCAGGTACAAGGTCCCAAATCATGCAATCTGGGCGTGGAGTCCATAATTGAAAACCAAGTGTAAAGAGATTACTAACCTGCGTAAAACTCATGTGAGGGAGGCATGGCCATAGCCTCGTTCCCTGAGCAGAATGATGACCACCCCCCGGCTCCTGTGTATAAAATAGAAAAATATAATACTGTACAACATACACTTAAAACACTTATATAATAATCTAGTGCAATTAAAAATGATTTAATTAAAATGTACGTTTGTAACAAACTTGAAACTTACTTTTAAACCGGCATGCCTCATCGTATTTAGCTACCATGTCGACACTGGATGTTTCCTTTCACCGGATCTTGCTATTAAAATAAATAAAAAATTATTTTTTTACAGTATGTTACATGACTGTACATCAAATTATATATATATATATATACACACACACCACACACACACAACACATATATATATATTAATAATCCAACAGTGAATTAAACATTTTTATATATTATTTAGAATTTATTTGTAAAATTTACCTGTGACAGCCATATCAGTGCTCTCCAGTTCAAAAACACTCCCCAGCATCTCAGCGTAAAAAGATCCTTGAGCCAGCCAAATGATGTCTCGCCTTCAGTGCATACGCACCCACAATGGATCCACAATGGTGTGGTGCACTAGAACTGGTGCCTCCACCAACATCACCAATGTATCTGGGGTCGCATGCTAGGTGATAGTGTCAGGTGAGCTCCCTCAATGCATGTAATGTCGCAACTCCACAACCTCCTTCACTATAGAGGCATCACTAAGGTAGTGGGGGTTTTGGGTCATGGGTGATCTAGCTGTGACTCCATGTGCACCAGGTCCTCTCTGCATGAGCCACCTCCCCCCCCCTCAACCAAAACAATCCGAAAGTCAAATAATTTCGGGACCCCTCGGAGCACGAACGCAAAAAAAAAAAACAAATACTTTCTTCAAAAATAAAGTAGACCTTCCTTGTTGTTGCTGGTGGATATAAAAAACCATCCACCATCGGTCCCAAAAATTGTTTTTGATTCCTATCATCTAATGGCACCAATAGATTGGGAACCATTTCAAGTAACTGCAAGGGGGCTTGTTTTAGTGTCGTAATAATGTGCCATGAGGTATTTTCAATTTTTTAGGCTTTGATTGCCGCACGGGATAGTTTATATATATCTGCATACCAACCACCTACATCACTTCTAAAGGTTGTTCCATATCTATGTATTTGGTTGGTTGCAGACTCAAATTCCCAAGCAATGTTTGTAATTTATTGGCTAACGGTCATGCGGATGGATTTGTAGCATGATTTTTTGGTCGTATATTTTGAATTCGGTTCTCATGGCAATTTTATTTTCTTAGATTCTTCCATGATATTATCTTGCATTCCTCTGCTGGCTCATGGGGACAAACGGAGCCACAGGAGGCGATCTATGTTGGAGAGGGTTTTAGGAATGTTCAGTGGGTTTTGAGGAATGTTTTGATGTTTGCACGATTTCGTTTCGAGCTTGCAGACCAACTGATAAAATAAGACAATTGTATACATAACAAACATTTCAAAACCCATCAAAATGCCAAAAAAAAACTAAAATGCAAAAAAATGAATTACGATCGGGGACTAACTCCTCATCTGGCGGCAGGTTGAATATACGCTATCCAGAAGATCCGATGACCAATTTTGATAGGTATTGAAAGCACGAGTGAAAAACGTTTAGGAAAATCTCAGTTCTAAAGAAAATGAGGAAAATAACTAGTGTCGCAAGACTGTAAATTTTGTCTCAAGATTCCGATCCGCGCGGTTTTAGGTTCCGGTAATTACATACCCTAGAATTCAGGAACCGCATCACCATGGTTTTTAGAACCGCGATCCCGGTCCTTTTTTTGGGTTTTTTTGTCCATTGGAATTTGTCCCACCACTTCGTGCACTTACCCCATTAGGCTAGTGGACTCTTTGAGTGAGAAAAGTTGAATCCAAACCTCACACTACTTGAATCTAGTGGCAATATGTGATCAACATTTTCCTCATGCTCCTGCATAGTGCACACTGGGCCAGACTAAAAATCTCATTCCATGATATTTTCATACCTAAGGATATGGTTTTTGATGGCCAGACTAGAAAAGGGAGTAAATCAAATTCTTAACTAGGCCCTCCGACCGAAAGAAATCTATTTGGATCTTATTCATATCTTTGAGGACACATATTGTACTTCCTAATCTTAAAAGGATAGTAATTTTGAAAAAAGAATTGATTTAATAATGGGAATGACCCTTTCATGGTAACACATCCATCAGTTATCCACCAAGTATCGATCTTCAACATGGGTTCTCCGAGAAAATATGAATTTACGAAAACATAATCTATGAAATGATATGAACCTGGGGATATTGAAACTTAATGTAGTAAATGAGAATTTCTCTGCAAAACGACTCCCCTGATGTCTGCTACAATTAACTCATCCTCTGTAATGAACTTCTCTGATGGCTTGCTGAAACAGAATCCTTCCTCCCCCCTTCATCTTTTCCTCAAAACTATGGTCTTGTTCTTTCCCCCTCGTTATTAGGCACATCAAGGCATTTTGTTTGGGCTTCAATCTCTTCATTTCAACTCAGGTTAAATTGATTCACAGGAGAGGGTATTATTGTAGGATTCATTGCCACGGATGGAAGAGGGCCTTGCACATTAAAATCGAAATTTTTCCCAGCTGGCGTCTAAGTGCACTCACTTCCTTCCCCACATCAATCAAGCTTCCTCCCCTGGGTTTGTGTGGTCCCCATGCCTATTTCCTAGCATACCTCAAAATTCCAGGTGAATATGGAATTGGTCCATGTGTGGGAGCTCCATACATTGGTGGGAATTAGTGAGGGTAATTGCCTCCTGTAGCATCATGCAAGTTCTAGGTGGAACATTAAGAATGCCCATGTGCCTTCACATGGGGGGTTCACCTACTCCCTTCCAATCAACTCATGACCCCACCAACTTCGTTCTTCTTCAGACTATTCCTCATGCATGGACATGCGAATTGTAGGCTTGAACCTTGGACCTCTGCGTAGTTAATGCCTAACTTGTAACCAATCCCCAAGACCTCAGTGGGAACATGCTTTTATAATAATCTCGTTTTCTCATAAAATGAGCGTATGTTTACTGAGTTGGTCCTTGACTTTGACAGTTGTTATGTATAAACTATTCATAACACCAATTTTTAAAAAATTCTTTGATAAATATTATATCTCAGGTTGCTTATTATGTCTCTCGTTTTTATCACCTATTTCTTTTCCATTGTTTTTATTTTTTATTTTCATTGTTTCCCCTTAATGTTTTTTATCCTTACCTCTCAACACTAAGTAGCATTCCCAGCCAACTGTTTCTTGATTCCAAAATTTGAGGCACGCTGCTTCAGTGAAACACAATAAACTCCTTGTTTTCTAATGGTTTGGTTGTTATTGTTTGTATTTTTTAAGTAAGTGGCCCCATGGTGGAGCAGTTTGACCAGCAACAGTAAAAGCCTGGCGAGCCCTTAAGGTGTACCATTTGCAATGGGCTCCTAGGTTATTGTCGTTGTAAGTTCCTCCTAAATCAAGGCCACACCATCCATTTTACGCTCAAAACATAAAGTATGGATCTCCGCATTCAATCTTGTGCGTGAACTTCCATACTTTAGAAACTAAGTGTACGAGATTTACTAACCTGCGTAAAACTCTTTGATGCTGCCCGTAGCCTCAGTTCCCTGAGCAGATGATGACCCGCAGGCTCTGTGTATAAAAGAGAAAATATTAATACATTGTACACATACACGTGAAACAAATTATAATAATAATCTAGTGACAATTAAATGATTATTAAAATGTAAGTTTTTACAACTTGAAACTTACGTTTGAAAATGCCCAGCCGTAGTAGCTAGCATGTCGACACTGGATGTTTCCTTCACCGGATCTTGCTATTTAAAATAAAATAAAAAATTAGTTTTTTACATGTATGTACATGATGTACAATCAAATATATATATATATATATATACACACACACACACACACACACACACACACATATATATATATTAATATCTCAAACATGTGAATTAAACTATTTTATATATATTATTTAAATTTATTTAAAATTTACCTGTGAAAGACCAATATCAGTGGCTCCAGTTCCAAAAACACTCCCCAGCATCTCATCTATAGAAAAGAAATCCTGTGAACCAGCAAATGATGTCTCGCCTGCAGTGCATACGGCACCACATGATCCACAATGGTGTGGTGCACTAGAACTGGTGCCTCCACCAACATCACCAGATGTAATCTGGGTGCTATGCTAGGTGAGAGTGTCAGTGAGCTCCCTCAATGCTGTAATGTATCAATCTCCCACAACCTCCTTCACTATAGGAGGCATAACTAAAGGTAGTGGGGTTTTGGGGCATGGGGGGATCCTAGGCTGACCTACATGTGCACCAGGTCTGCTCTGTGCAGAGCCACCTCCCTCAACCAAAAAGTCAGAAAAGTCAAATAATTCGGGACCTCATTGAGCACGAACTCACAATATAATTTCTTCAAAAAATAAAGAGGAACCTCATTGTTGTTGCATGGTGGATAATAAAAACCATCCACCATCGGTCCCAAAAATTGTTTTTGATTCTATCATCATGGCACCAATAGATTGGGAACCATTTGCAAGTAACTGCAAGGGGGGCATTGGTTCTAGGGTCGGTAAATAATGTACAAATGAGGTATTTTCAATTTTTTTTGTCTTTGATGGCCGCACGGGATAGTTTATCTGCATACCACCACCTACAGTCACTTCTAAAGGTGTTCCATCTATGTATTTGGTTGGTTGCAGACTCAAATTCGCCAATCAATGTTTGCAATGTATTGGCTAAAGTCATGCGGGATGGATTTGTAGCATGATTTTGTCTTATATTTTGAATTAGGTTCTCAATGGCAATTTTATTTTCTTAGATTCTTCCAATGATATTATCTTGCATTCCTGCTGGCTCAGTGGGGACAAAAGGAGCCACAGGAGGCGGATCTATGTTTGGAGGAGGGTTTTGAGGAATGTTCAGTGGGTTTTGAGGAATGTTTTGATGGTTTGCACGATTTCGAGCTTGCCGACCAACTGATAAAATAAGAAAATTGTATACATAAACAAACATTTCAAAAAACCCATCAAAATGCAAAAAAAAACCTAAAATGCAAAAAAATGATTACGATCGGGGACTTACCTCCTCATCTTGGCGGCATGGTTGAATATATCGCTATCCAGAAGTCCGATGACCAATTTTGAGATGGTATTGAAAGCACGAGTGAAAAACGTTTAGGAAAAGTCGCAGTTCGAAATGAAAAATGAGGAAAATAACGAGTCGCAAGACTGTTAAATTTTGTCTCAGAGTTCCGCGATCGCGGTTTTAGGTTCGGTAATTACAGAACCTAGAATTCAGGAACCGCGATCACAGTTTTAGAACCGCGATCGCGGTTCCTTTATTTTGGGTTTTTTTGTCCATGGAATTGTCCACCAACTTCGTGCACTTACCCAATTAGGCTAGTGGACTCTTAGGAGTGAGAAAAGTTGAATCCAAACCTCACAATACTTGAATCTAGTGGCAAATATGTGATCAACATTTTCCTCATGGCTCCTGCATAGTGCACACTGTGCCAGACTGAAAAATCTCAGTTCCATGATATTTTCATACCTAAGGATATGGTTTTTGATGGCCAACTAGGAAAAGGAGTAAATCAAATTCTTAACTAGGCCATCAGACCAAAGGAAATCTATGTGGATCTTATTCATATCTTTGAGGACACATATGGGTACTGTCATAGCTGAAAAGGAATAGTAAATTTTGAAAAAATTGATTTAATGGGAATGACCCTTCATGGTAACAACATCCATCAGTTAATCCACCAATATCTATCTTCAACAATGGGTCTCCGAGAAAATTATGAATTTACGAAAACATGAATCTATGAAATGATATGAACACTGGGGATTTGAAA
This sequence comes from Taxus chinensis, assembly GCA_019776745.2. Lineage (NCBI taxonomy): Eukaryota > Viridiplantae > Streptophyta > Pinopsida > Cupressales > Taxaceae > Taxus > Taxus chinensis. The sequence continues at coordinate 188,306,125 of CM034146.1, forward strand.
CTTATGGTAGAATGGAGAATTTCTCTGCAACGAACTCCTCTGATGGCTTGCTACAATGAACTCTATCCTCTGTAATGAACTTCTCTGATGGCTTGCTGAAACAGAATCCTTCCTCCCTTCAGCTTATTCCTCAAAAACTATGGTCTTGTTCTTTCCCCCTCGTTATTAGGCACATCAGGCATTTTGTTTTGGGCTTCAATCTCTTCATTTCAAATGCAGGATTAGAATTGATTCAAAGGAAAGGGTATTATTTGTATGATTCATTGCCACGGAGGGAGAGGGGGCGTGCACATTAATAATCAAATTTTTCACAGCTGGCGTCTAGGTCACTTCCTCCACATCAATCAATCTTCCTCCCCTGGGTTGTGTGGTCCCCATGCCTATTTCTAGCATAACATCAAAATTCCAGGTGAATATGGAATGGTCCATGGTGGGGGGAGGCTCCATACATTGGTGGGAATTGAGTGGAGGGTAGCCTCCGGTAGAAATAATGACAAGTCTAGATGGACATTAAGAATGCCCATGTGCCTTCACATGGGGGGTTCACCTACTCCCTTCACATCCAACTCCATGTACCCCAACTTCTTCAGACTATTCCTCATGCATGGACATGCGAATGGTAGGTTGAACCTTGGACCTCCTCTTAGTTAATGCCTAGACTTTACCAATCAACCAAGACCTCATTGGGACAATGCTTTTAATATTACTTGTTTCTCATAAAATGGAGGAGTATTGTTTACTGAGTGGTCCTTTGACTTGACAAGTTTGTTATGTATAAACTATATCATAACAACAATTTTTAAAAATTCTTTGATGAAATATTATATCTTCAGGGTGCTTATTATTCTCCTTCATTTTTTATCACACTATTTCCATTTTTTATTTTTATTTTCAAATGTTTCCCCTTAATGTTTTTTATCCTTACACTCTGCAACACTAATTAGCATTCCCCCAAATGTTTTCTTGATTCCAAAATTTGAGGCAACTGCTTCAGGTGGAAAACACAATAAAACTCCTTGTTTTCTAAATGGATTTGTTGTTATTGTTGTATTTTAAGTGCCCATGTGGAGCAGTTTTGACCAGCAACAAGTAAAGCATGGCGAGGCCATTATGTGTGACACATGCAATGGGCTACATAGGTTCATGGTCGGTTAAGTTCCTCCTAAAGCAAGGCCACACCATCCATGCTACGCTCAAACATAAAAGTATTGATCTCCTCATTTCATACATGCCTTTGTTTTGTGCAAAACTAAAAAGAACTTCATTGTTGTTTAGATTTAGGTTTAAGGTTTCTTCAGTTTTTCTCTGTGAACAGGGGACACAAAAAAGACTTGTCATCTTCCTTCACTACTTGGAGTCAAGGAAAGGCTGAGGCTTTTCAAGTTTGATTTGAGTGAAGATGGCATCTTCAATGGATCCATTAATGGTTTTGAAGGTTTCTTCCACTTTACAACACACCTTCTCTTCCACTCACAAAATCCAGAGATTAGTGACAACCACTGGTTTCATATAACTTTACTATTGTTATCTTCTAAAATTTTCAATCCAGCTGGAAAAAAAGTGATCTTTTTGGTGGAATGAGTGTTTAGAATTATTTTAATGTACTATGGAGAACATGTACTATGGAGAACATGTGTTTGGAGATCTAGACCATGTCATTGACTTTATAAATTTTGATATGTAATTTGCAAAGTGCATCGTTACCTTCATATATTGATGGGGTGTTTTCCAAAGCCCTAATTATTAATATAGTGGAGGTGTCATGACATTGAACTATTTCCAAAGTGTACGCATGTCTATGATGAAAATTTGTGGGAGGTGGAGAAAAGGAAAAATGAAAACTAATGGTTATTTACACTAATCCTCATCATTTATATGGTCATTTTCTCTACACTAATTGCATTATATCATGTTAATGTTATGTATGTCATTTGGGAATGCATTACACATTAAATATTACATATGCAACATTATATATGCTTAGATGTTTTATCTCCTTTATGCTTAGATTTTTTTTTTTTTCCTCCCACTCATTTTTTCAAATAGCTTCTTACCATCACATGAAAATGAATTTCTAAATTAGTTTTCATGGATGGACATTCAAAAAATAGTAGACCTACACAATATTATTGAATACAAGAATTCCATTTGCATCTCATCCGACGTAACTTACAAGTCATGTGCAATTTCGATTAATGTCTACATTATCTTATCTTGTAAGGTATGCACTCGTAAGGTATCACTCTCTTTCCAAAAACTAGATACCATTAATTACATGTCCAAAAATTATATACCATAAATTTTTAAAACAAATGTGTCATGTTTAGAAAAATAGAATAACTAAATGTTTGCATTTCAACACAAAAATATTTTTGTAAAACCTAGTAATTATCATTAAATAGTTTGGGAAATGAAATTTAAATTTTCTTCCCCACCTTAGGTTCTAAACAGCTATGCAAATGGAACCCAAGCATTTAAGGAAATTTCTCCCTAATTTTTATGACGAGGTAATGAAACTTACTCAACCCATAATGTTTTGTAAAATATAGGTGTTGTGGTACCTATCATAAAACATTATGAATATTATAATATTATACAGTATTATGGTGGTCACATTCCTTCTGAAGTATCTCTCAGGTCCTAGATTAGGATCAATTAGGAACCTATCCAATTCGTTGGCATACAGAATCTTAGGAAGTTTTTTAATTTTATTTATTTAAAGAAACCTCTCAAATGTAGGGCATTTTGAGTAAATATTGTTGTTGCATTTTGTGCAATGCTCTTCTTTTTCTTGGTAACTAACTTGTGTTCTCATCCCTCCCTACGCCTTCATTTTATATATTGTTAAACACATTAGGTAGGTTATCTATTTTTTAAAAGAACATTTTATTTATCTCAACCCAATAAACGATTGTGTGTTGAGGTTAGTGTAACCAAGGATTTAAAGGAGACTATCAACATAGAAGTCAAATATGGACATTTTTAAAAGGTCATCTAGTTTAACCTACCCATTACTTGTTTCAGGTGTTAGACCCCTAGCCAAATAATTTAGGGTTGCTCACTTATGGCTGGACCCAAGCCTTTCAATGACAAAGTCGTAAAGAACAATTTGTTATCCAAAATCCCCCCCGGAGAAAATTTCATCAAGACAACTCCTGCACATAAGGTAAATATGAAGTAAATGACTCAGACCTATGAACTCACATTCTAGGATGACAAACAGGCTAGAGGTGGGCTCAGAAATGAAATATCAGAGCCAGCAGAGAGAGCCATGTGTCCTAACGGCGCTTCTCCAAAGATGAATCCAAAAATAGAAGCTCAAACGAGCGCCACTTCTCCATGTGTCTCAGGATGAAATGGAGGTAGGGGAAAATTGTCAAACATAGTCAAAAGGTGGAGCTTCAGGGCTGCGGGAGTATTTTGAGTTTTGCATTTTTTGCATAAAAGGGTAAAAGATAAGTTGCGGACCCGCAAGCCCAATTTTTTCTCTAATCTAGCTACCACATGTCCCATATCAAAAGGGAATCCCAAATGAGTGTTAGGATGCCGCGTGGCCCTGGTAGGTGAAAAATGAAGAAGAGTCTTCTAGGCCATCAATGTAGAATCCAATCTCTTCAACTACCAGATTTGATTTGATTTAATCCACTTGGGAACCAGAAGTGACATATTGTGGGTGGATTTTTAGAAGGCATTGATATTTAGTGGTCGAGCTTTCAAGGCAGGATTCAATGCGTATCTCATGGTAGTCGGAGAAGGATTCAAATTTTCCCTCTTATCTCTCTTTTTCTTCTATATATACTGTAACACTTCTCATTTGAAAAAAGGGAGACATCCTGGGCATAGAGAAACTCTATCAAATTTGTTCCTCGACGCCATTTTCTAGCAACAAACCTTCTCCCACACCTCACAAATGCATTTGTGCCTCTATTCCAGAAATGTAATGGTTTTTTCACCTTCTAGAGCAATAAAAAATGTATTTTTGTGGTGTTCTTCAACCCTTTCCATCGTTTTGTTGTTTCTTCATGCCTCTCCCTTTCAATCTTGGTTTTTTGTGCATTTATTTCACATTTACAGGTGTTGGATGTTGTGTTTCATGGAGTTTAATGGATGATTTGCAGATATGGGCCATGTCTCTTCTGTTTGACCTCCCTCATCTCCTTTTTTTCAATTTTTTCTCCCTCAATAGAATATCTCACTCCCGTTTCTTGGTGTTATCACCTCTCTAGTGTAGGATTTCTTTATTTTCATGCTCTCTCTCTCTCTCTCCTTGGTCCCTTGGAATTGTTAGATTAGTAGTAGATAGTTACATTTCCTTCCTTAGAAGTAGTCTAACATTAGGATTAGGAAGAAGAAGTGGGATTTCTCTGGAGGGCCATCTTAAGTCCGCAAGTGCCATGGCTTGAAAGATGGTCCCATGATATGCAATCACACCAGATGATTCTACCTTAGAAAATTAGATCCCTAAATCATCTGGGGGTGTTGTGATTTTGTATTAATAGTTTTTGCACGCCTGGTGGGATAGGTCTGAAGCACCTTATCACTTCACTTCATCAGGTTCAATGTTCTCTTGGTGAATATTTCAGCCTTTTGAGGCACTTTCAAGCACATATGACGACTCCATCTGGTCAAAAACCCATTCTCTGAGTTGCAGACCTTTTCCATCCATTTCCACTCATTTCATCCATTTTTATTTTTCCATCTATTTCATTTTCTCCCATTCCATGTGGTTGTGCAATCATGACTTCATTCCCTTCATAGAACTCACACTTACAGCAATACAATCCACCTCCAATGTATTTCCCAACTCCTCTATATCAGCATTATGATAAGATCCAGAACCTTTATGCTTACCCATATGAGCAGTGTCAAAACCAGTTGACTATGAAGCTTATCAAGGACAAGGGGATGTATATAATGGCAATAGTTATGCAGAGGATGTTGGTTTAATAGAGAAGATCCAAAAGATAGAGGCTAGAATGGTACAATCAAGGGTAACAACTCAAATGAAAGCTTTTAGAATTGGCTGCAGGGCACCTTGTCCATTGGAAGGTCCTTTTCCAAGACACTATAGCCCTCAGGAGAAGTTGGACTTCATGATTGGAATGCTGCCCCAACTTGCAAAATGGGCAGAAGAGATAGAGGCCTATGAACTTGGTGCCAAGCAACCTCGTTAATGGGTAAATCCTACACCATTATCTGGTAATTTTCTCTCTACTCCTCAAGCAGCACCATCTCAATTTGGGATTCAATTTCCAAGCTTCCCATTGAATGTTGGTCCAAGTGTGAAATCCATTTCTCCATCCCCTAGTCTACCACCTCATCGCAATTGTTCTATCCTTTTTGCTTCCAAACAGTCATCCCCTCTGAACAAACAAGAAGTTCCACCTCCCTCCCCACCACAAACAATTGTAAAGCTAGTTGAACCCCAACCTACCACTCCTCTTGCTTTCCCAAGCCTGTGTTGGGAAGAGATTCAAGAATCCCATCAAGGAGAACAGAAAGAAGAGGAGCCCAACAGAAAAGAAATGATAGACAATCTGAAGAGTTGGGCTACCAAATTTGGGTTTACAAAGATCCCCTTAATGGTCAAGCCAATAGAGGAGTTCAAGATTGTAGAACCAGTGGCGGTTGAGGCCAAGTTTGCGTTAGAAGAAGAGAAAGAATAAGGGGAGGAATAATCAGCCCCAAGCCCCATTGAAGAGGAATGACTGGGAGAGATCAAATCAGTGTTGAGGCAACTCAATGAAGAAGGTGTCTTTGAAGATTTTTTACTTTCATTTCAAGGGCCTGATTTGATTGATGAACCCATGATGGAAGAGGACCATACAGTTTCAGAGGCTCCAAGTGCGGAGAAGGCCATAGGGGAACCTTCAGTTCTTCCTCCCACTTAATTCCCTTCAAGCTCTGATGTTAAAGAAGAGTTTGATCTTTCAAAATTCATGTTTTAGAGTGAAGAGAGCCATGATGATCAAGTTGTAGACCATGAAGGCTCCATGGAGAAGGTATAGCACTTCCAGCAGAACAAGGAGGAAGACTGTCTGTCAGACTTGAGAGATTGCTTTGATGAAGAGGAGCCCATGGAGATTACATCATCTGCTCCTCCATCCATCTTCTAAGCACATGAGCCCACTGCCATAGAGGAGAACATTCAGGAACAATAGCCTGCGCTTCATAACAACCCTCTAAAACCAAGGTTGGAAGATCTTAATCTTCCATGTTCTTCAAAGGAGGAGGAAGAGAAAAGGAAGAAAGATGTCATCATCTCTCTCACGCCATCCACCTAAGAAGGTCCACAAGAAGACTCCATTTTTGGAGTTGAATTTAAAAGAAATGGGCACATCCAAAGGATCAGACCATGCCCAATCAAGTACTTGGCTTCATTGGAGCCAAAGGAGAAACCAAAACCAGTCATGCCTACTTCAGGGCATGAGGATGAGCATCAAAGTACTAAGGGTCACCATCAATACTTCTAGAAGTCCGATGTAAGTCAGTTTGAGGAGGTATTTTCCATTAATGTTGATACCTTGATGATTTGGGTCAAGGACCGGATTGTTGTTAGTTTTTCACTCATCCAACCAGCCATGTTTAGTACCAAATCAGTTGCATGGCTACCATTTTTTAGGAAGGGAAGTTATTTCTCCCTGTGAGTTGCAGGCTTTGTTTGAGCTCCCTTTGATCTTGGTTAGAGTAGTGTGTGTAGGTTTTTTTTCAGTAGAAGAAGTTATTTTGCACACTCTGCATGTTCCATTTAGAGTATGTATGATTTTTAGTTTCTACAAATTTTATGGTGTTATTGTATTGCTCTTGCATAATGCATTCAATTGGCTTTTGATGAAGTTCAACTTCAAGTTTCAGTGGGTTTCCAAATGGCTTAGAGGTCAAAGTTTCAAATCTCAGATTAGTTTCATATTTATCAGGAAAACTCCATGCCCAATGGATGCTTCAAGGCCACTGGTCTCTTCATCTACCAAGCAAATGTCCTCGTGAGTCACCAAATTGTTATCCCAAATTCACCCCCCGGGAAATTTTGGTTAAGAAAACTCCTGCACATAAGGGAAATATGAAGGAAACAACTCAGACCTGTAAGCTCACATTCCAGAATGACAAATAGGTTATAGGTGGGCTCAGAAATGAAATAGTAGAGCCAGTAGAGAGAGCCACGTGTCCTAGCGGCGCTTCTCCAAAGATGAATCCAAAAAGAGAAGATTAAACAAGTGCTGCTTATCCACGTGTCTCAGGACAAAACGGAGGGAGGGGTAAATGGTCAAACAAAGTCAAAAGGTGGAGCTTCGACGTTGTAAAAAGTAAATATTTGTCGTAAGTGGTCCGGTAATGTTAAAATGTCAAAGTTTGGGTAATTAGAGAAGTAGGGGTCTACATGATTAGGAATTAGAAATATTATATTGGTAATAAGGACAAGGTAGTGAGGTCATAAATATTTTGTGTATTTTATTTGTAAAAAGTCTAAAAATGTGGAACCCATGTAAAATGATAAGGTTTATCTTATCTTAAGAGATAAGCTTACATGTACAGATAAGAGTTAAGGTATGGAATATGATTCGTCAGAGTGGATTTCTTATCCTATCTTAGAGATAGGATGGATAAGCCTGGAAGTTCTATAAATAGAGAGGCCACTCCCCTCATTTAGCATATAAAGAAGTAGTGAGAAATATTGTAGGAAGTGTGCCAAGGAAGCCATCAGTTAAAGGTGTGTTGAAGAAGCCATCAAGAGGTGTAATTTTAAAGTTTCTCCCATAGTCTTGTTAAAGTACCTCATGGGTGAGATTGTAAAAATTTCATGTTAATATTATAATTTACTTTGATATTTCAGATTTGTCATCATTCCGTCTTATCATAGTCAATGGTATTTTTGTGTTATGTTGTTGTTTTGTTTCCAGATTACATCCACCAAACTAAAGGCTGTGCATTAGTAAATAATCATAGCACGAGGAGTTCTCGGTGAAGAATTATCATAGTGCCGGATTGGTGATGACATTTTGGTTGCGTTGCCGGGACCATTCCTCATTGGTGGATTTTCTGGAGAGATATTCCCACTTAGGCAAAAATCAATTAGAGGGTAACCTTGTTTTTACTGTGCATAGTAGTTACCATGATAAAGTCATTTTTGCTGTGAATAGTATTTATCACAGTAAAGTCACTTTTTACCGTGAATAGTATTTACCGCAGTAACTTCACTTTTTACCGTGAATAGTGTTTACCACAGTAAAATCAGTTTTTACTGCAGTAAGTCAAGTTTTACCATAGTTTACCATGGCCATTTCTATAGTAATTCCAATTATTTGTGCACATAAGTCTTGTTGATTGTACTTGTGGGTTGGTATTTCACGGTGGTTACTTTTGAAAATGGGAAAGATTCCTGTTTTTTCAGCTCAATCTAATGAAGATGCTTCTTCTTTCATTCAAGAGTTTAAGCGATCTTGTATTTGTAATGGCCTTATAAGAAGGGAACAATGGACTGAATTTTTTCCTACCTTTTTGGATGGTTCAGCACTTAGGTGGTTTGAAACACTAGGTGATAATGTGAAAAATTCATGGGATTTATTAACTGAAAGTTTTCTTGAAGAATTTGGTGAACAACAGAGATATGCAGATCTCATGATTGATATCACAAAGATAACCCAAGGAGAGAAGGAGAAATAAGGGATTATCATGCTCGTGTTCTAAAGCTAAGGAGGAAGCTCGATGCCCAGATCTGGAAGGAAGGACTAGCGGATGGGTTGATGAATGGCGTGGATAATCTCCTCTGTAAGCACTTCATTCTTGGGATGAAGCCAGAGATCAGACAACGAGTGAAGTATGACCGCCCAGCCACCATTGAACAAGCAAAGGAGATTGCAAGAAGGCAAGAAGAAAGCATGGAAGAGGAGCCCAAAGAAACTGTTGTTAAAGTAGAGCCTACACCAGCACCTTTGGTCCAGAATCCACAACCACTCCCGGTGAGCACAAATATTTCTCCTAGTACATCTACTGAGTATGAAGATCTGCTTAGAAAGATGGGCCAGTTAACTATTAATCTTCTTCAAGGAAAGGAATTTAGTTCTCAAGGAGGAGATAGAGGTATAAAAAGAAATATTTCTGAAGTTGTTTGTTATGGTTGTTATTAAAAGGGTCATTATAAGTATAATTGTCCAGATAGAGCTTCTACATCTCGTACAAGAGATAATGATGAAGGAAAAGCACCTGTGAATTCTCTTGATGTAGTAGATAAGAGTAGAAATAATGAAGTAGATGTGTTTGTAACAAAAATAAATAAAGAAAAAGATAATCAAGATGGAAATTATCCTCAAGAAGATGAAAGAAGAAACTAGTAAGAAACATAGGAGAAGAAATTTGGGTGTGCAGGATTTTCTGATTTCACAGGGGGCAAGGACCATACTCCATCTTGGAAGATCTATCCAAAAGGCCTACAAATATTACATGTGGTCAACTCTTGGCTATGTCTTCTGAGAAGAGGCAGGAGTTGCGAGGTGGACTCAATGCTCGAAGAAGGAAGGAGGTTGAGGTCCCTGTTTTAGAGGCAGAGGCAGATCCCTATGCTCCACAAGCTAAGGTATTATGTAATGGTATTTCAATTCATGATGTCTTAGTTGATGGAGGTGCTGCAGTTAATGTAATGACCAAGTCTGTAATGAATATGTTGGGTTTAAAAATTGATCGCCCCTTCAACACTTATGTTAAGGTCATTAAATAAAGGAAAAACTAAACCAGAAGGTGTAGTTTCAAGTGTGGCAATATCTGTTATGGGTGTTGTATGTGTGGTAGAATTTCAGGTGATGAAAAATGGTACTGTTGCGTACCCAATGCTGTTAGGAAGACCATGGCTAAGGAGATTTCATGCAAGAAACTGACTGGAATGAAGGTTTCATGACACTTGGACGTGGTAGAGAGAGGGTGAAGATAAACATGATCCCTTGACATCATAAAGCAGCACCTATGGATTCAAGTGATGAAACTGATGATTGGACATCCTCTGATTACTCTAGTATCAGTGAAGTGGACACTGAAGATGAAGAAATTGAGGTGGATGTTTCAGTCATGGATATCCTTCCAGTCACACCAACTCATGACCCCATAAAATTATCTGAAGAAGAAGTTGATGATTGTCTCCAACAAATAAAGATTGGTGATGCTATGATGGAGAGTGAGAAGGAATCCTACCTCCAGCTCTTTCAAAGGTACATACACCTTTTCACTTTTGATTACAAGGAACTCTATCAAGTAAGTTGGGGTAGAACATTGTATTGAGCTGGTAGATGGTGCTAAGCCCATAAAGCAAATGTCATATAGAATGAATCCTATTTTTTCCAAGACTGTAAAAGAAGAAATAGATAAGTTGCTTGATGCATGATTCATATTTGCTGTGGAGAATTCAGAATGGGTTTCTCCCATTGTGATCTCAATAAAAAAGAATGGGAAGCTACGTATTTTTATTGATTATAGGAAGCTCAATAAGGAAACAAAGAAGGATCATTACCCTCTTCCATTTTCAGATCAGATCTTGGACGAAGTAGCTGGCCAGGAGTGCTATAGTTTTGCTGATGGATATAGCGGCTACAACCATGTTTGTATAGCAGAGAAAGATCAGCTGAAGACCACGTTCACCACTCCTTGGGGAATGTTTTCTTATAGAGTTATGCCTTTTGGGTTTTGTAATGCTCCGGAAATGTTCCAGCGTTTGATGACTAGGGTGTTCGAACCCTACATTGGGAACTTCACTAGAGTATTTCTGGATGATTTTTACATCTATGGGAGCAAGTTGGACCACCTGCACCAGATGGAGATAGTATTTCAAAGGTTAGATGAAGCACAAGACTCATTAAACCCTACAAAGTGTGTCTTTGGATGTTCTAAAGGTGTTTTGTTTAGGGCATGTTATATCCAGAGATGGTATTGGTACTGATCCTGATAAAGTTTCAAAAATCAAAGATTTACCATTTCCTATGAATAGAATTAAGTTGAGATCATTTTTAGGCCATTTGGGTTACTATAGAAGGTTCATCAAGAATTTCTCAAAGATTGCACAGCCATTAACCCAGTTCTTAAAGAAGGATGTTACTTATGAACTAGGAAATAAGGCGCATGAAGCTTTTGGAAAACTGAAGGAAGCCCTGGTGTCTTCACCTGTTTTGAAGAATCTAGAATGGAGCAAGCCATTCATTGTGTACACGGATGCTTTAGATGCAACACTAGGAAGTACTTTAAGCCAAAAGGATGAAAATGGGAATGAAGATCTAATTTACTTTGGGAGCAGACAAATGAGCAGTGCTGAGGTAAATTATACTGTAACTAAAAAAGAGGCTCTGGCTATCATTTTTTCTATAAAGAAGTTTAGAAATTACTTGCTAGGGAAAAAATTTCTAGTTGTAACAGATCATCAGGCTCTAAAATATATTGTAAATAAGCCTAACCCATCAGGGAGGATAGCAGGATGAATAATTTTGCTACAAGAATTTGACTTTGATATTATAGATAGGCTAGGAAAGAAGCATGTTAATGCAGATGCACTCTCTCAAGCCTATGATGGTTTATGATCAACTTGTGATGATGATGATTTCCCCGATGCAGCATTGTTATCCCTTGACACAATCCCTAGTGAATACATAGATATTTAGAATTATCTGAATGAATTCAAGTTTCCTGATGGTGCCAATGCAAAGACTAAGAGAAAGATTACTCAAACCAGTCGTCCATATTCTATTCTGCATGGAGCATTATTTTGAATAGGACCTGATGGACAGTACAAGAGGGCAGTTGGACGTGATCAAGGAAAGGAGCTGCTAGAAGAATTCCACAATGGTACATGTGGAGGGCACTTCTCTGGACAACTTACAGCAAGAAGGATCTTGGATGCAGGTTATCACTGGCCCACTCTTTTTAAAGATTGTTATAATTATTGTAAGACATGTGATATTTGTCAAACACATGGTAACCGTAAGACTTCATCAGCTCCATTATGTCCTATTCTTCCACTTGGTCCCTTTGAAAAGTGGGGAATAGACATTGTAGGTCCACTTCCAACTACATCACGCCAAAATAAGTATATTGTAGTTGCCACAGATTATTTAACCAAGTGGGTTGAAGCTAGGCCATTGAAAACAGCTTCCATGGATGAAGTGGCAAGGTTCATATATGAACGCATTGTCACCAGATTTGGTTGTCCATTAGAAATTGTAACAGATCAAGGAAGCCACTTCATTAATGAGGTGGTAGAAGCCCTAGTCAATAAGTTTTCTATTAAGCACAGGAAGGCAACAACATACAAGCCAAGCACAAATGGACAGGTGGAACGAACAAATTTTGTGCTGTGTCAAATTCTAGCAAAAGATGCAGCCTTGCAGGTACATAAATGGGATAAAAGGATTCATGCAGCATTGTGGGCATATAGGGCAACATCAAAGTCAGCAACATGATACTCCCCATTTCAGTTGGCCTATGGCATTGATCCAGTTCTTCCTATTGAGTTTGATATTCCCACTGTGAGAGTTATGAAAAATGAAAGGATGGATGAAAGTGATTCAGTAAAAGAAAGGTTGGTACATCTTCATTTGCTAGAGGAAATGAGGGAAATAGCAAAGGATACAAGCCATAAGAAGAAAATGAAGCAGAAGGAATACTTTGATCAAAAGATCCGATGGTCTCCATTTCATGTGAATGACTTGGTCCTAGTATATGATTCCAGATACAAAAAAAAGAAGACAGAGAAAATTTCTTCCAAAATGGATGGGGCCCTACAAAATAGCAGCTGTGCATGAAAATGGTATGTACCGACTGGAGGAATTGGATGGCACTCCCATTACGAAATGGGTCAACCACGACAAGTTGAAGATTTTCCAAGCACCAGAATAGTCTACTCCGAGGACGGAGTAGAAGCTAGGAAGGGGGAAGATGTCGACACTAAAATTTTCCTCCATAATTTCTATTTCATTAATGTATGTATTAGGAATAGGATGTTGTTAAGTATAATTAGTAGTAGCGTCTGATAGAAGATAACGGCACCGTCAGTATGGTGTCGCCAATAATGTGGAGTATGATAACAGTCAAAGTACAATATGAATGTTGTAAAAAGTAAATATTTGTCCGTAAGTGGTCCGGGTAATGTTAAAATGTCAAAGTTTGGGTAATTAGAGAAGTAGGTTTCTACATGATTAGGAATTAGAAATATTATATTGGTAATAAGGACAAGGAGTGAGGTCATAAATATTTTGTGTATTTTATTTGTAAAAAGTCTAAAAATGTGGAACCCATGTAAAATGATAAGGTTTATCTTATCTTAAGAGATAAGCTTACATGTACAGATAAGAGTTAAGGTATGGAATATGATTCGTCAGAGTGGATTTCTTATCCTATCTTAGAGATAGGATGGATAAGCCTGGAAGTTCTATAAATAGAGAGGCCACCCCCCTCATTTAGCATAGAAAGAAGTAGTGAGAAATATTGTAGGAAGTGTACAAAGGAAGCCATCAGTTTAAAGGTGTGCTGAAGAAGCCATCAAGAGGTGTAATTGTAAAGTTTCTCCCATAGTCTTGATGAAGTACCTCATGGGTGAGATTGTAACAATTTCATATTAATATTATAATTTATTTTGATATTTCAGATTTTTCATCATTCTGTCTTATCATAGTCGATGGTATTCTTGTGTTATGTTGTTGTTTTGTTTCCAGATTACATCCACCAAACTAAAGGCTGTGCATTAGTAAATAATCATAGCACGAGGAGTTCCCGGTGAAGAATTATCATAGTGCCGGATTGGTGATGACAGTTCCTTCCTCAGGCATTTCTCCCATTTCCTCCCACATGCATTACCTTGGTGCGTGCCTTCCTTTTATCTTCCTTCCACACCTCATTTTTCTGCATGCCTACCTTTGTGCCTTATCTTGCATCATCCTGTACCACATCATCACCTAACAAGGTTGTTGGTTTTCCTGTAAAACCATCCATGTTGAGGTTGTTGGCTTTCCTATAAAACCATCCATGTTGAGGTTGTTGGCTGTCCTGAAAAACCATCCAGATCATGAGTACGCATGGGCGGCACGCTGCAAAAGGAAGTGCAATTGTTTTTCTCCCATGTTCGCACTAGGGGGGAATGTTAGGATTTCATATTATTAGTGCTCACATTATTATAAAAGTTAGATTATAATTATGTGATATAATTGAGTTGATATTACAATTCATATTGTTATAATATATTGTTTCAACAATATATTATTATAGAGTTTTGTTGTACCCGTAAAGTTATAAACGGGTAAGTTGTTTGTTGACTTCCTATTTTCTAGGAAGTAGTTCTTCTATTATATTGGCTATATATTAGCCAAACATGTTGTGCAGAAACATATTGAGAATATATTATTATTTTTCTGTGTAAATCTGCTTGTTCTCCAAGAGATTCAACTTTTCCCCCTTCTCTCTTTTCCTTCTATATATATTGTAACACTTCTCATTTGAAAACAGAGAGACATTCTGGGCATAGAGAAACTCTATCAAATTTGTTTCTCAATGTCGTTTTTCATAAGCGAACCTTCTCCCATGCCTAGAAAATGTATTTGTGCCTCTATTCCAAAAATGTAATGGTTTGTACACCTTCTAAAGTAATAAAAAACATGTCATTGTGGTGTTCTTCAACCCTTTGCATAGTTTTTTGTTTCTCTGTTCCTCTCCCTTTCAGTCTTGGTTTGTTGTGCATGTATTTCACATTTGTAGGTGTAGGATGTTATGTTTCATGGAGTTTAATGGATGATTTTCAAATCTGGGCCGTGTCACTTCTGTCTGACCTCCCTCATCTCCATTTTTTCTATTTCTTTCTCCCTCAACAGAATATCTCACTTCCTTTTCTTAGTGCTATCACCTCTGTAGTGTAGGATTTATTTATTTTCATACTCTCTCTCTCTCTCTCTCTCTCTCTCTCTCTCTCTCTCTCTCTCTCTCTCTCTCTCTCTCTCCTTGGTCCCTTGGAATTGTTATATTAGTAGTAGATAGTTACATTTCATTCCTTAGAAGTATTCTATCATTAGGATTAGGAAGAAGAAGCCGGATTTCTCCGAAGGGCCATCTCAAGTCTGCAAGTCCCACAGCTTGAGAGATGGTCCCATGTTATGCAATCACACCAGATGATTCTACCTTAAAAAAGCATATCCCTAAATCATCTGGGGGTGATATGATTTTGTATTAACACAATTCAATGGCTTCATCCAGCAAGAATACATGAATTATTCTTAATAATCAAAATATGGTCAAACAGAATACAACTAGTTTGGCATTGCTTTTTTCATTCATTTCCTATGCTCATTAGGTTAAAAAAAATTAGGTGTCTTCTATTCCCATGTCAACTGTGTATGCTCACTGTTGAACATTTCTAGAATGTAAATTAATAAGGTGTAAAGCTAGGACATCTGCTCTTTGTTCTATATGTTCTTGTAGCCCATACATGTGTGGAGATGATTCGCCGAGGGGAGTGAGTGGTAAAAAAAATCATTCCTTCAGAGGATTTTATCAAACCAAACAAGTGACAAGTTTTTTCTATTTTTTTTTCTTTAATAATGTTTTGAGTTATATGATAGACAAGGGGAGCTTAACATCTAGATGAAATGAATTCATTAATTTCATGTACTGGAATGTTAGAGGTCAAGCACAATGTCCTCACAACAATTCATTGTGTGCTCTACATGTCATAAAAATAGATATTTGTATTTTATTTGTTTACAAGTAGTAAAAATTACAAAGTTTCATTTGTAATTAACATTAAAGTGCATCATGGATGATATTTCCCACTTCAACACTTCTCACATCGATATCGAGGATGATGCTAGTACTTCCATATCCCATAATTTTACCTCCTTTATTGTTTACTTAGGAGAAGATCCATCCCATTAAGGAATATGGGTCCTATTAAATGTCAATGATTATACTTTTGGTATTATCAATATTTATGCTTCTAACGATGGTCCTAAAAGAAAATATTTATGGTCAATTGTGAGTTTCTAATAAATCAAAAATAATACATAGTCAATGCTAGAAGGAAATGTCATAATAGTATAATGGGACTATATATGCCATTACTAGGTTAAATTTAGTATATCCATTTTAATCAAATACAAGAGTGTTGGAGATTTTAATCCCAACTACATGTGTTAATTATGACATAAAACCATGTAATGAATATGTACTTTTTCATTGTAGATCCAATGTGTACGGTTGTAAACTTTCTAGACATTAGGAAAAATTATTATGTATTAGCTTAATGCAATTTTGGTATGAATTGATTACGGTTATGCATGTGAGTAAGTCACTTCATATCAATAGAGATTTATATAATCAATTTTTATTAGTCATTTTGTACCAAGGCAATTCAGTAGAAAAGCTCTGCCAATTTTACCTTGTAAAGAGTTGAAGCATTAGTTTTTATATTAATATAAGATATTTTATTCCTATGTTTCTTCTACATATTTCCCATTTAAAAATATGGTATCAAAGGTAGAGTCACTAACAAATTATTAGTCTATATTTCCCACACTAGGGTTTTCTTCTAGTCTATTTACTTGTTTAGGATTTCAAGAGAACAAACATAAAACGAATGGATAAAATTTGAACATGTATCAATAGAAGGAGATAAGAAAATAAAAAAGGAAAGGAAATGCCATTTAAGAATATTTAATGCAAGCTATATATTATTTATCTATTCATATAAATTCAAGTTTAGCATGTACATTTGTTTTTTTCTGCGAAAGATCCTTTTGGATGATAGAAGAAAAGTAAAAACACTTTGTATAGGTTACTCGTGGTCTCTTTGTTATATCATGGGAATTACATTCACTACATTTTCCAACCCAAATTTTTCTTCATAAAATCCCAGGTTCCTCTAACCCCCAAATGCAACTACATGTTCATGTTTCATATTCACATCCAATGTAGATGGTTTCTTCAATATTCTTGATATGAAATTCTCATTTAAAGAGAACCTTGTTTTTTAAAATTAGAGCACACAAAAGTGATCCACTTAAGAGGTCTTTGAAATTATTTATTACACCTGCAATACCATAAATATTACTATAGTATCCCTTTGGAAGAGGGGGATTCAAATGATGTCCTCATGTCGATTGCAAAGATAAGTTTCACATTCTCACTATGTGGAATTTGGAAAGACTTTTTTGTCGCTAGCACAAACCAATGCTGCTAAAATTTCAAATGTAGAGAATTTTTTTTACATTCTTCAATCATGCATCGTTTGATAAAATTTCTTGTCTCAAAGTTAATTACAATACATACTTGAACAATTTTTACAAATTTAAGAGGATGGTGTATGACTTCAATATGATAAAGCTAAAGGTATATAAGGTATTTAAGCTTCACCATTTCTCTATTCTATATTAGTTATAGTGATAGCTAAAACCGTCCCCTGGAAATCTCACTCACGCCTTTAAGAAAATAGCTTGTTCCTTTTCCATAACATATACTATGATAGAAACTTATTCCACTAAAAATCCCCCACATGTAAAATAAGCTACGTATGTAAAAGACACATGTTACAAAGAGAAAAAATTTGATGTTAATAGAAAAATGTATGACACTAGTGCAATAAACATTATTTGAAATTTTTCAACATATATGGAAAATTAAAAAGATGAATAAGAATATGAGCTAATATATATATAAAATACATCTATCTAGAAAATATTAAGATATATTAATCTTAAGGCCCTTATATTTTTCACATACCACAACTGATCAATAATAAATGGTGTCAATCTTACTACATAACTGTGATTGCCACAAAATATATGTCCAACAAAAAATGGCTTCCGAACTTCACCATGATATATCCAAAATATTATATTTCAATTTAATTCTCTAATAAAAAACTTCTAGGTAATAGTGAAATGATTGCCAAATTTAGTAATCGTTAAAAACTCCCATAAATTAATGTTTTCCATCAACATACCAAAATCAATCATTAAAACATTTTATAATACTAAAATTTTAATTTGAAATTTTTAAGAAGAATTAATACATGAAATAGACAACAAAAACTAATGCTATATTTTGTATTAAATTATTATCATATATCAAAGGTTTCAATGATGGATTGTACTTATCCAAATCTACGAGAAATTCATTTGAACGCTTAGGGGAAATGAGCCAGTTATCGTGAATGAAAATTTCACAGGTTGTTAGTGCCACTTAACAATCATAAAAATTATTAAAAAAAAACCTTTAGTAGATAATTTGATTTTTTTAATATGCAGATTTTCTTTCAAAAATTTAAATTATGTGGAGAATATTATTTTAAGGGATTTAAAAAAATTACTTTTGAATAAAAGGAATTTAAGGCAAACCATTAATTAAGAATAAAACCACCTTTTGTGGGTTGTGTATGTGTCACCATTTCATTGGTTAATTTATTGATGTGACTTGATGTGACTTACTTTATTGGCTAGTTTTTATTTCATTTTTAACTTTAATTCAAACAACTAATGGTACTTTATTTCACATATCTACTCATGATCATTGGCCCATGTATAGTCATTGGCTCCTTTCCCCTAGAAGATGAAGGTCGTCAATTTTTTTATTTAGAATCCACACTCTTCTTATCTTCTCCAAAACATAATTTGTAGAAGAGTTTAAGAACCTAACTGTAGGGTAAATTCTTATGTAGTGAATAATAAGAACATATGTGTCCAATAATTATATACCATAATTAATGTGTTTTATATTTTATTGGTGTATTTATTTATTTTGTAATGGTTATGCATTGTTCAAAGATTTTGTATTTTTAAATATTTGTGGATTCAAAACATTTCTCTTGGAACTATCTATTATATTAAAAAAATAGAGTTAGAAGAGTAGGGGAGATTAGACAACTCACCATCCCACAAAAAAGCCACAAAGGCACCATGAAATGCCTAAAGGGAAAACAAAAATGCCACAAGAAAAAACATCATCACCACATTAAAAACAAACCAAAGAACACTAAGAACATGCCATGAATTTTAGAGGAGGAGGAGGATCAACCTACTAGCCATCTTAATTAGGCATTTGAATATGCTAAGGCACCATAATTCCCGAATAAGGGGGAAGAGTGCAAGCAAATGCCTGAGATAATTTTTAAGGAAAGCCCCATCGCGAAGAACTAGCCACAACCTTCCAACATGAAGGAGTAATCCAAAACAGCCTTGAAGAGGATAGAGATGAAGTCTAACCTTAGGGAGAGGAGGAGTTATGGCTGCGAGAGTGGCTCCTGCAACATGGTCCTGGCAGACGTGGCTGACATGGTGGAGATGGCCGAGGTGGAAGAAACAAAGGGTTAGGAAGGACATGACTCATTGTATAAGGAACAATCCCCTTTCAAGTAATTCCTGCATGTGAGAAAACTCCAGAGAATTTTTTTGGATTGAGCTTATATATGTATGTGCACAATAGACAAAATAATTGCTTTATTATTACCATAAAATAAAGAAAAAAAATTATCATTCTAGAATATAGAAATATTACGAGATTTCCAAATTTAAAAGATAATATAGACTCTTAAAAAATGCCATCAAAAATCAATATATGAAGGACAAGAACTAAAATCTCCAACCAACACCATCCACTAGTGAAAGAATTTAGGGTGGTAGGGTTGAAACAAAGAATGAATCCAATACTAAGAGACTTAAGCATTGGAGCATGACCAAAAAATGGTTAAATTATTGAGGTTGAGAGAAAAATGGGCATTTAGGATTATGAAATCCAATGTGATTGATTTGTTTGCCAATAGGAAGGCCCTGATAAGTAAGGAACCATAGAAAATGGCAGAATTTAGGTTCCAACAAGGGGTTATGTGCACATGAAAGATTTCAAATCCAAGTATTTGGGGTATACATATGCCCCCAAAGAGAATTGATTTTGGAAATGTCATGGGAAATAGAACTCAATTTTTTTAAATTATGTCGATACTATAGTGAAAAAACTATATTATGATCGTTATATTATGTCGTTTAGAGATCATAATAAGATTATACACAAAATAACGACCTTTGATAAACCCCATCTCCTCAGGTGTAAAAATCATGGGTAGCAAATTGGAATTGCGGAGAGAAAGAGCCTTAGAAAGAATTTTGTAATAAACATTAAAAAGAGAGATAGGCCCCCAACTAGTAATGAATTTAGGATTTTTAGCTTTAAGGATGAAATATATATGTCCTTGATTGATGAAGCTCCCTAAATAATTAGAATGAAGAGCTTCATTGTAAATCTAGAAAAAGTCTGGGCCAAATAAATATCAAGTGGCTTTATAGAATTAATGAGGAAATCCATCCAAGCTAGGTGATTTATCATCGGCTAAGCACAAAAGAGTAGCATGAAGCTCATTCAATGTGAGAGGGGAATTATATCAAGCAGGATCATAAGGAACTATTTTGATAGGAACCACCTCAATACAAAATTGTATTGTGGCCGCTCACTCATTAGTGATATTTTGTGATTACAAAACAAACTGATACTATTCCAAAAAGCATTAGTGGTCTCGGGAAAATCCATGAGCTGACTCTGAGTAATTTGATAAGATTGAATTTATTCATGAGCATGCTTGATAAGGATGGATTTGAAAATTAATTGGACATTTTATCTCCAACTTTGAGCCAATGCAGCTTCAATCGGATTTGAGTGACATGGGTTGAGTGAGATTCCTTAAGCTTAAGCCTATGCCAAATACTGGTATCCTATAACTAAAGAAGGGTATTAAAAGGATTAGATTGTAGAAGAACATAAATGCTCTATAATTTTATATGTAAATTTGAGTCTACCCATTTGGGCACCTAAATAACCTATTTACCAAGTTGGTGGAGGAATCAATTAGTACACTAAATCACCTCTTCCCACCACTCAATCTAGCTAGCAATAAAATTTTGGAGTGGCACCATATTCCAAAATTTAGTAATGTGAGGGACCACCCCCATGTGACTTAGAAAGGAGACATTAATAAAGAAATTATTTGGTGGGACATTGAAAGGATCCTAGCACTAGATAATATTAAAGGAGATCAAACATTGATATGAAAAAATAACACATGACCACATCGTGATAGGGGATAGGCCTTGCAAGTAAAAATAAAATATTTTCATACTGAGAGAGAAGTACATGATTAATCCTTTCGAAAACACGATCGCATACTTCTTGAAGATTGGTCCAACTAGACCAAGCTTGAGACTTAAATTCCTTCTGCCATTAAAGAAGAGGATCAGAAATCCCACAACAGATTTTAAAGCAATACCAAGCTACATCCTCACTAAGACAAGAATGCATAGGTATGGTGCCAAGCTATTCATTAGGATGTTCAATCTTATTAAAGTCACCACAAACCAACCAGTAGGAAAGAGGCAAGTTATCACCTAACCATTTTCATAACGTCATTATTTTTGTGCCATCCTTAAGAGCATAAACATTAAGAATACAAAAATAAATATATTTAATCACCATAATCACCCACACAACCCAATTTTAAGGATTGTGTCCTGAGGAGGTGAAAAAGGATGAAATATTTGGGGTAATATAAATACTAGTGCACCCTTTACCATCAATATGTAGAGTATGATGATGTAAAAATTCACAAGTAATACAAGTTAACATATTTTGAAGAAAAGAACTAGAGATTTTAATTTCTTATAAACAAATAATATCTAAGTTACTAAAACTTTAACATGCTAACCACATAAAATATTCACGAGAGGGACATGTGATACCCATAAAACTCCAAGAAATGAAGTTCATGAAAAATCAAGCATGTTAAGCTCCCCATGACTGTTTACAACACCATCCTTCTAGACAAGTATTGCAAAATTATTAGAAAGTGGGATTTAGTTTGAAATGGAAAGATCAACATGAATGGAAATGTGTTTGACCCCATTTCTACTCAGGATCCGGGGAACACCTCCAAAGGTGGACTACATGAGTGATGCCGAATTAGATACGTTTAAACTAAATTATAGGAAATCTTCATTTGTGAAGGTAACAACTGGCTCTGCTAGGAAATGGAAGGAATGGAAACCGACAAGGGGGAAGGACCCGAACCTGACTTATCCTTAGATGGAAGAGTGGAAGGAGAAGGAGTAGGGTTCACCGCAAAAGGTTTATTTATCATAATAATTCTTCTTATTCCCAACTGCAGTCCAACCATCAGTTTTAGAGATACTATTTGGGCTTAGAAACCAAAGGCAGTGTTGCCACTCGTTTAGAAAGAAAAATAAGAGGACAATCACGTAAGTGATGTTTTGAGGCTTGATAGAGAAATTAGGTGTTTGGGATGTTGAAATATACCCCCCTTTGATAAATACTCAGGGACCCAGCTTAAATCTCTAGCTAGTCTTGCATATTTTTCACAAGGTCAACTTTGACACAAACCAATTTATTAGGATGGGCATAAAAAAAGTGATCTTTCTCATGACATATCGCCATGCCATAGATGAATAAATATTCTATGAAGCATCATCCAAACCAATATTTTTAAAGAAACATAACTGGGGGGGATAAAATTAGGAGTCCATTGGAAAATCATAAAAAGGTCGTTACCTAAATACCAGCAAGTAGCCTAAAGAAAGAAGTCTTGGACCTGAGAAGTATCTAAAAATGAAAAGAGATAAAATTCCTTAGTGAGATTATAGATACCCGAGACGAAGATGCCATTGGACTCTTAATGGTTTCTATCATGTTTTATAAATATGATTAAGAGGGAATCTAGCTATAGAAATAAGTGATAAGGTAGTTGTTACGATACCATTTGACCACAGGGGCTAAGAATTCATCAGAAATGACAACATTTAGGGATGATTCAGAATCCTTACCTTGTCATATACATTCAAAAAAAACTTATGAGCATGCTTAGGAGCCATTTGTAATAGTCATTCTAAAGGCTCGAGAGGTATCCATTCATAGTCTACTCGCCACCTTAATGGTAGGAAAACAATTGACTAACACTATGATAGGACTATTAGGAAAACGTTAGAATGAATAAGGGGGCACAATGCAAACAACGGGGATAACCCAAACATGCGCATGAAACCCTAGTAAAGGTGAATTTTTATTTCTAGTAGGATTCCACACATTTTAATGATCATTTCTTTTAAAATAAACTCATGTAATAACGTATTCATATTTTATGTCTTACATTATTGTAATCACATGTCATCACATGTTTTTTGTTTCACCAATTTATTTCTTTAAGGATTCAATTTTTAAGAATTTGTTCATATAAAATGCCACATATAATTTTTAATTTCTTAATATTACTCCTCCTGGTTTAGAATTAAATATTGGGGTTGTTGTAATTATTCAATGATGTTAACTGTTAGTAGTTCAATGGCAAGGCACTCAAAGGTGTTATCAAATACCTAGTGCCAAAGTGGTATTGGTGACCTATAACTTACTAGAAAAGAATAATCCATTTTGAAACCCAAATTGTGTTTTCTATTCCACAAGTGGTCCTTTTATAACAATAATTTTGTAATGGAAATAATATACCCAAATCTATAAATTCATCTCTACGGATAAGATATATTCACATCGATTATATGCAACATATGAAAATGGGATGAATGTGTGTTTTTATTACAATTAGGAAATTGTCCAACATGATTATAGTAACCAAGTCCACTTGAAAATGTATACTAGACAAGGACCATAATAAAAAATTTACACTATTTATAATGTGCTCTAAGTCAAACTATTTTCAATAATTAAAAACAAACCTCTCCCTTCCCCAAGCCTAATTTCATTGTTTAGACACCTGATCTAAGTCATTAGGTTCCACAACAATAGATTTCACTACTTGAGCTCTGCCTAACTACTCTATTGAAATTAACAATGCCACTGTAGTCTTATTATTTAACCAATAACCCAAGGTTCATTGGCACATCACCCAGGCAGACCCAAGCGCTCACCCAAAATGCACAAGGGTACCAAGTCCCTCTTTTATGACAGCTTGATCAAGGAGGTAGCATGATGAACACTTAAACATTCTAGATCCATAATATCCATTCAAGAATATAGTATAAAATGAACTAGATATAGATCTCAACTATTATGAATGAGTAATTAAACAAGAACCATAACCAGCTTTACCATTCAAGATCCATGCTTAGTTATGTCAAAAACCAATATCCAAGAAAATAGGTCCATTATATTAATTGTTGTAAAACATAGAAGCTGAATACATACATAATAATGTAACCATAGGTTACGTGTGCTCATGAGCCAGCAACATAACCTTACAAAATATTCACTGATCAATCTCTAAACCATGTAAATCAATACATATATAGGGATGGGGACTTGTTGTTCACTGCCCATGCATACTAAAAATAGGCTACATGCTAAGAATATCCATGTGACACTAAAATATAATTACAAAATCATGCTAGCTCACTATTAATATATTATCTAATAATAACTACAGTTCTGATCCTATTAATAGCTCACATCTATGTATGGCACTTAATATTCCTCTTGTCTGAAATATCCTTTATGTGCTCTTCAGGTCTTCATACGGTAATGTGTTTTACACTCCATGTCTAATGTTAGCCTCATAGTCAAAATGGATAAGTTATGTTCCCAAATTTCCCATGCGTGCACCTATACACCCTATTTCTACGTACCCAATCTTTATGTGGTTTCAGTACTTAGGCTTCATTTCATCATCCCAATATTACCACACACTTGCTTCATCGCAGTCCCTAGAAATGGGTAATCATAGCTTATCTCTCCATGGACAAAGAATAAGAGAAGAAAGAATAATTGTACAAAATAATGAAATAATGATTGGGTTCCCTACACTTCTATAGATATAATTAATTCTTGATATTCACTTTTAACCTCTACTTCTAACTCATTACACTCACTTAGCACTTTATTATTTTTGTTTGGGATGTCAGCAAGCACCCCATCCAACTCATCTAAGGTCATGTTATCACCTTCATTTTGTAACAACCTGATAACATTGGCCATGCTTGAAACTATCCCTTCCATCATGTCCATCTACCAAACTATGAGTTTTCGAGTCTTCTTAATTCTTTCCTTATAAGGGACCTAGGATGTTGCAAGCACATCACACTTTTATTCTACTAATGTGTGCCTCTCTTTATGCCCCATTGCTACATTATTTGCTTCCTTAAGGACCTCATCCTCTTCTTCCATAGTCCTTGTATTTATTATTACATCAAGGACTGCACACATATTTAAGCCCAAATATGTCTTTTTCAATTCATCCTTCAAGGTATACAATATAGATTCATAGCTTGTAATTTTGTGTGCAAAATTTTCCTTGGAATTCTCTTCATGTGCTGCAGTATCCTTGGGATTCGGAATGCACACTGGACCTTCTTCCATCACCATCTTAATAAGGTTGCACAAATAATGCATCACAAATGGGAAATTTTCTGGAACTTTCTCTTCCAAGTGTGGCCTTACCTTCAACATCTCATCCCTAATTTATTCCACCATATTTACCAATGCATCCACCTTCACCTCATCTTTCTAATTATCTTCAATCATGCACTTTATCTCGACATCTTTATCCTTCTTGTCATCTAGTACTACCTGAATAGTTTTCAATTTATCTATTTTCTTGTGTACGACCTCTGTAGATACCTTTATTAGCACATTGCTCACCTACTTGTCTGAAATCAAAGGGGGTTTGAATGTCACATGACAAAAATGTGGCACTTTCTTCATTCTTCTAGAGATGCACGATTCTTCACACACATCAAATTCATTATAATCCATGTGAGTCTGAATTTCCCATGAAAGTTTCTTTTATGTGCGTTTTGTTGTCATCTATGAATCCATTAATTATCAGCCATATAATCCCTTAAGTTCTAGAGTTCTTTAGAGCCTCACATATATGATCTTTCTCGGGTCATTGAAATACCCAACTAGTCTCATATAATCCCTTAAGTTCCAAAGTGTTGGTTCCCAGAGTGCCTACCTTTTGGAGTGTGTACGCTTGAATCCAGCAATGGTCCTTCACCTATTTGTGTAGTAGAAGGCATGCTTGATGGCTCACCCTTATCTGTATCTGGCTCTACGTCAATGGTACCAAATTCTATCTCCAGCTCCTTCAACTCCTCTATGTCATTTTTCAATTCCTCTTCCTAAAGCTCTTCTTCTTGCTCAGTTTTTATTAGAGTTTTTCAGCACAATGTCTTTAGATTTATCTCCATCATCATCCTCCTTAGTCAAGATGTACTTACGCCTTTTCTTCACTGGTTATATCTTCACAGGAGAACTCCTAGGTGACCTACTCAATAGTTGTGAAGGCACCACACCTAGAGTTTTGGTTCTTCTCAACACCCTTTTGTACTGTGGGTCATTGGTTAAGTATACCTAAGCTAGGGGAAATTATATCAAATTATATCGTTACTGATGATTTATTTAAAAGATTACGTGAAATCTACAGTTATGTTACTGTTACAAAATGTAATAGATCACATGGTCTGTAATTTCATGACTACCCTCAGCAAAAGAACACAATTCCCGAAGGACATCTGTGTTGTCTTGATGAAGACACCGAATTGCAGAATAAGTGAAGTGTTTGGTTTTGGGGCAGCAAACATAGTTGCAGTTTTCAAAAAATCAACTTCACTTTATTATGTTGTGCTCATCAGATTTACTACATTGTATTCATTTAAGTTTTTTGTGATTCATGAAATTGAATCCATCTATGATGTCATAAAAATTTTACAAGTGACTCCTTTCCTACTACTTACATCAAGAAAGTACCACCAACCAAACAATGACAATAATGTTTGAATGTAAATAATAGGAAAGAGTCAAAATGAAGAGCATATGCTTAATGCAGTAAAACAACATACAAGGAGGCACATCTCATTCAATGGTTGCTTACTGAAGTTCCAGGTATTTCTTTTAAGTTTATCTCTTATATTAATTCATTTTATTGAGATATTTAGTTGCTTACATCATTGTACAATCAAAAGAAAAGATGAATGCAGAAAGAGATAATCGACTCATTATTTAAATTTAATGCTTTATTCATAAGAGATTACAAGTTTTCCCACACAAGCCATGGGATGTGACTAAGAAAAAATACCATATACATGGAAAAGAGAATATTGAATGTGCTAAAGAATAGGACTAGAGGAGTAAAAGTGAACCCATCATTGCCTTTTTTATTTTCATTCCCACTCCACATCATCTGCATCTCAAGTTTCATCTCCTCTTCATCTTCTACTTTCCATCTCCATCTTCTTTTCTCATCACCTGCAAGATAAAGAGTAGTACCTATCAATTTTGACCTTCGGGTACATTTTTATTCCGATACATCTATTATAAAAAAAAATACATATTCTAAGTTCAATGTATCTAACGGTACTTGAACGAAAGAAATACAGGCACATGGCATAGGACAAATTAGGGATACAGATAGGCATGTTAGTAGATGAGAGTAGAGTACATAAAAGGAAATCAGTGGCACAAAGTAATAAAAAGACAAAGAATCGAAATAGAAATGTAGAATTTGAAATAGATTACAAAAGAAACAGATGTGGAGATAATATGAAAATAAGTTGAAACAATTCACAAAAGAAGAATCAAGAAGAAAACAAAGTCACATGGATATAAGAGAGGTCGAAAGGCCTATATTATCTAACTTATTTATGATTTTTGTAGGAACATGTTGTAACATGAGAATGAAAAAGATCAGTTTAACTGGTTAAGAAAGAAGCAACTACTATTTGCTTTCAAGAGAATGGAAAACAAGCATCATTTCAAGATGGTTTACAGAAAGAAAGAAGCATCAAGATGAGTCAAGGAAATAAAGATTTTACAAATCAAGTTGAAAATCTGAAAAGGAGAGCAGAAAATAGTCATTTTTGAAAAAGTTTGCCAGAGTCTCCCCTTGTAAAAATGACTTTCAATTTAAAATAGAATTGAAATACATGCTTTATAGGCTATTAAATGCTTTATAAGCTATTTGAGCTTCGAAAGAAATGATAACAGTCAACAAAATGTATATGTTTCACCATTACAAAGTTGATATTATGATCAAATGAAACATACAAATATTTAAAAAGTTCATCAAGTTGCAGCTATTCAAAGTTCATTTTTTTTCCAAATACAAGTGTGAATTGAGCCAACTACTTCACAAATTTCCAAAGTTGCAATGGATCAAGAAAATAAATCATGAACAGAATTCGATCAAGTGAACGGACAATCCATAAAAGGTAGCAGAGAGATACTCATATCTTTTCAAAATGGACAAGTTATAGAAATCTGGAGAGAGAAGGATTTTGAATTTTTTTGCCATAGTCTCCCCTTGTAAAATGGGTTTTTTCAGATAAAACTGAATTGAAAATTAATGCTTTATCAATAAAACTGAAATACAGTGACTGTATTATTGCTTATGAAAAAGGAAAAGTCATTATAGAAAAGAAACTTAATGATTTTCTTTGAGTTTACAGAATATACAGTTACAGGTGAAGCCAATGCTAAGGTTATGAATACAAAAATGCTTCCATCTCAAAGAAGTACAACTTTCTATCTAAGATATTTGATCAAATACAGATGCAACTACAGGAGTTGTAAATAAAATCCATAAATAATATGTTATGCATAGTTTTAGAGAGTAGGGTACATTATTTTCAGAAAGTCAAGAATATCGCTATAGTCAAGCATTCAACAGATGTGATTTTCAGGAAACAATTGCTTTTCAAACACTCATCTCATGGAGAAATTTAATGTTCAAGTATCTCAATTTGAGAAGTTTTAAATTAAGAATTTTCAAAGGGATGCTACTGAAATTTCAAAGAAACTTGTTATCATGAAAAATGAATTATAATAGAATTGATCTTCTAGAATTCAAATCTTGACCAGAGATGAAACTCAAAGGATTCACATATCAAGACTTTCAAAACGTGGAAACGAAGCACTCAACAATTTTAACTGAAAGTTTCAAAAGGCTAATGCAAGGAGCATATCTCTTTAAAAAAATGAAATTTGCAAGAATGAAAAGAATGAGGAAGTTCAAACACTCACATCAATGATCCTTTAGGTCCAATCATTTTAGAACAAAATAGGTTGCAGATCTAAAACAAAATTAACAGTTCCTGTCTTTAATCAGAAAACCCATTATTGGGTATTGAAATTAGAAAAATTTTACAGAAGGAATGTTACATTCAGAGAGCTGTAGGATATCTGATACACTCAAAACAAGAAATATGAGGATGTAACAACTCAGATTTAAGCTTAAAATTGTCAGACACGGAATCTCCCAGGCTTCAGCTAGCTACAGAGATCAAAGTTGGGAAATGTGAAAATTATGAACAAGAGCTCTCAGGTCTAAAAGCATGTTTGCAAGTAAATATACAAATGGCAAGTACCCAAAAATCATTAAAAGAAATGAACATTAGAATAATAAATATGGATGCCCATATCGAAAAAATTTCGGGTCTGGAGTTAAGTGCTCAGAAGACCAATACATTCAGAGG
This sequence comes from Taxus chinensis, assembly GCA_019776745.2. Taxonomy (NCBI): domain Eukaryota; kingdom Viridiplantae; phylum Streptophyta; class Pinopsida; order Cupressales; family Taxaceae; genus Taxus; species Taxus chinensis. The sequence goes on from CM034146.1 coordinate 188,335,608, forward strand.
AACCAAATTCAGAAACTACAACAATGATGTCCGTTTGAAAATAGTTACGAGAACCAAAGCAATCATTCATCATACCATTAGATAAACAAATTAGAACAAGAAACGGTACTTACTAGGGTGTCAAAGCTGAGAAAGAAATCAAGATGGAGCTCAGGGTCGCAAGTTCAAATTAGAGCCAAAAACACAAGTATATATAATGATTTTCAGGTCGAAATAATCAAAGTCAAACCAATGGTGTCGCATGAAAATACAAAAGAGAAACGTTTATTAGTATTTTGAAGTCCAAATGGCAGGGAAAAAGTAGAAGTGATATTATAACGCCGAAACTTAACTTCCTTCATCAAACAGTATAACAATTACACAATCTCGCGCTCAAAAGACTTCAACAATGGCAGCCAAGGGATCACACATAAATCTTAGAGCAAAAAAAACCCCGCAAAGCTAAAAGATCACAACAATAGGGAACCATTTTATAAATTTAAAGCTCCAAGAAAAATATCAGAAAATACTTTCAAACTCAAAGAAATGATAAAAATAGTTGTCTTTGTGACCTACCAAAAAGCCCAATAGAAACGAAATCACATAGAGATATCAATACAGATAAACTCGAACAGAGATTTCAGAATCAAACAATGCAGGTCGGGCTTCAAAACTCACCAAAGGATGCCAATACGAGGAGCAATACTACAATATAGGCCTAGCTTTAGGAAGAATAGCCATGGAGAACATTGAAGTAGAGCTCGAGCGAAGGATCTCCAAACATACAGTAAATGCCGAGATTCAGAAGGAGCAACAATGATGACCAAGAAATTTTTTCCAGGGCTTCACCTGCGAGTTCGAAAACCAAATGAAATGATCACACTAGAGGAGATCAGATTTTAACTCCTCACTTCAGCGAGGGTCATTTCGAACTTAACCATGGTCAAGAATCGATGGCTCAACTTCATCAAGGATGAGATCAAGTGGCTGAGGATTGTGCCCAAAGAACAAAGCTAACCACTTGAGTAATATGTCACCGACCACATTGAATGCTCAGGTCTGAAACCCTAACCACGAGTTCAGAATCAACGACATCATGCACAGAGGGACAAAGATAAAGTTCCCAAAATGATTCATCAAATTCCAAAGAAAACCCAACATAGGTTAGGTTACCACCAACCATATTTGCTAAGGGTTGAGTCACCATGGGAAGAGGCCAGCCCACGTGTCCAAAAATTAAATCATTGCAAATGACTTTCATAAGTCCGACTATGGTCCTTTCAAAAATCAAAGGGGTGACCAAATCATGCATAATAATCACCGAAAAGGTTAAATTGAACCTTATTTCAACCAAAGGTAAGAGTGGGGCGGTAAACCTTTTTAACATGCCTAGGTCCAAGGTGGCCAAGTAATAATATGGTGCCCCCCTTTGTATTTTTTAAAAACATAAAATATGCTAAAGTTCACACAGTGGCCAAATATGTTAGAAGTGCAGAGGTGGTCCCCACTCCAAGAAGGTTGGGTTAAGATTCAACTTTCATCCGTGTAATCACTAGTAAACAAAATGAGTGTCAGCATCAGAGGAAAAGGTGGTCCCAACCAGATTTATGTGTGGATGAGTATTATTACAAATATTTGAAATATTTTGCTCACATAAAGGGAGTTATATTTTTACATGCCTTCACAACAGGACAAAATAGAGAAGATGAGGAATGTGCATGCTCAAAGGAGGAAGACTTGCCTAGCAAGAAAATTGTATTATTAGCAATTATTCAACATTTCTTTCTTTAAAATGGAACAATCAACTTCAGTTCAACTGTATTGTATTTAAGGCCATCAATGCCTATTTTTATACTGCATGCTCCAGTTTGTATTATTTTATTCCTTTATTTATTATTAAATAAAGGATAAAATTAGGATGCATGGGCAAGTACAGCCTTAGGATAATTTTAGGAAGGGTGAGAAAACTTTTGCTATATATTGTGTGCCTTTGCAAGCATAAGATAGAATTCCCAAAGGACTTTTTGATATAGGAGTACTGAAGCAATTTCTGCTAGATTTTCCCTCTGAGTGTGAAGTATTTTATGCCTTTCCAAGTTATTTTGAAGTCTTTTGTATGTTTATATTAATTTTCTCAATGAAAATTCCTTGATTAACCACTTGACCCTGCTGCAAATCCAGTCTTTTCTGCTTAATTTTAATGTGCATGTTAACTTATTAGTACTGTTGTGAAATCTCCCTTAGTACAATCAAGTGTTTTACCCTTAAATATTCTACAAAAAGGTATTAATTGGTTTGTGCATTAAAAAATTCTTCACAAATCAGTTGTGTATTTTACTCAGTCAAAATTCTCATACAAATTTGGTGTATCACATTAGTCTTAGTTATTTTACAGTCATCTTTTACCCTATAACTCCCAGAAAGTAGTTTAGTAAACACCAATAAGGAACTGGCCTGTTAATCACAGAGATTCACCTCACAATAGGTATCTACGAGAGAGAGAGAGATCAATTTTGCAGGCTTAGAAAATATGCTGCCATCTCTCTATAGGGTGCACTTTCGAGAGATAATAGTTTTTGGCACACCCGGTGGGACCACAAATCAGATCTACATGCAAGTTACATATTCTAGAGTAGATCTAGAGTAGATTCACAGAAAATAAAAGTTACTTTTCGGAGCAAGCTGTAGCAATTTATTCTAAAGATTTTATGATCTTTTGGTGACTTCATAAAGCTGATTTAAGACTAGCATTGTAGCATGTTCCATGCCTAAAGTGACTACGAGATCATCGGTAAGAATAATTCCTCCTGAGTTTCTTTCTTTACCTTTGAATTCTTGTAGAAGGAGAAGAGTTGGTAATACATTACCCTATAATAGACCTAGTTTTGATAACCCTCCTCCTGATATTCCTTCACCACAAATCAATTTTACAATCCATATCCCAGTTTTTCCAATGGCTCTTCAACCACCCAGAAATTTTGTGACCTTTACTAATAATATCCCATTAGTAATTCGAGTTTACCATGATATTCCCAATGATGCCATAAAAAATTTACCATCATTTACCAAAGAAAATCAAGTTACACCTGCTGAACATATTAAATATGTTGCAGCCATATGTGCAGTCCATAATATCACTCATGAAGACGTAGCTTTAAGACTTTTAGCTGCATCTTTTAAAGGACAAGCCTTGCAATGGTATAGAAATCTAGAGATTCGAAACATAAGATCTTGGGATAATTTAGGTGAAAAACTATTAAAACAGTTCAAAGATAATTCAGATCATTTATCCCTCATAGAACAACTATCTAGTATCAAAAGATCCCCTCATGAGCATAGGTCTAGTTTCAACATCCATTTTGATAGGACTTGGGAAAGAATTCCAGCAAGTGTTAAGCCTCAAGTTTACCACGCTTTTCTTTATTACCTCAGAGCTTTAAATTGTGATATTTCAACTATGATTCAATCCATGGGAGGTTTTACTCTACCTGATGCCTATGACATTGCTATAAAAGCTGAAAACAACCTTATTCAGGCTGGAAAGTTAGCACCAAGGCCTACAATGCCATTTTTGGTAGATTTAGCCCCTATTCCGCAACCTATTACGATTTTGGAGCCTGCTATTATAGCCCCATCTCCAGATATGTTTAAAGCTTTACAAACCATGGGAAACAAGCTGACATCAATTGAAAACAAACACTCATTTCCTAACAAGCCTTATCAAGCTACTTATTAGCAAAATCAACAAACTAGGCAGCATTACCAGTAGAATCAAAATTATAGGCAGCCTTATCAGCAAAGGTAGTTTGATCCAAATGTTCCTAGTACATCTAATGCTTTGGTTCTAGTTAATATGGCTATAGATGAATGGTTTCAGCCTTGCAATTAGCCTCATTCAGCTGCAAAGTGCTCGGATGCTTTCCTGAACCTGAATCTTGTTGCACAACCTCAATCTGAAGCATTGTTCATGCCTCAAATGGAGAGTGGATGGCAAGAAGGTCATGTTCAGAAAGCACCTTAATAGAATTTGGTCAGCTTTAATGAGGAATATTTCATTGCAGTTACCACTAGAGCTCAAGAGAAGGCTACTGAAAATAAAAAATAGCAAAATAGACCTATGTTGCCTACTGTTACTGATAATTCAGCATCTACAGCCCCAAAACTAGCTAGCATCCCTGCTATCCCATAAAGAACAACAAGTATTACAGCTGGTAAAGAGCAACAAAAACAACTTTAGCCTGATCCAAGGAGATTATTTATTCCTCAGATATCTAAAGTAGTTGAAGTAGAATCAGTTTTTGCTAAGGCTTATGCTAAAATAGTTGATTTTATCTCTAAAATGGTTACTTCTTTTAATATCATTGATGTAATGAAAAAGCATAATGTTAACATCTCAATGTAGGATACTTTAAGCATTCCACGACAATAGGATTTACTCTCTCATGAACTAGCTAAACTACAAATTTCTTCCAAAACATCAAAAGAGGATGTTCAAAAGATAGATATGGTCCTTGGAACACTTGATCAAGACCACCTAAAAGTGGTTAGATGGATGGTTTAGAAATTTTTTACCGCTCATGACATAAAGAAACGACCACCATTTTATCTATCACTGATTATTGGAGAAAATCTAGTTCATAACTGCATGGTGGACAACGGTGCAAGTAGCACAGTTATGTCAAAACCAATTACCAAAAATTTTGGCCTGGAGTATGAGCCTATAGAAAAGAGTGTTTTACAGCTTGATGGGACAACTAATACAGTTGGTGTAATAAAATTTTTATAAGTAATGTTACACGCTTGCCCAAATGTTTCCATTCTGCAAGATGTTACAGTTGTGGATTTACCTCCATATTTTGCTTTGTGCCTATCTAGACACTTTACAGCGAAAATAGGAGGTTATCTCTCTTCAGATTGGTCTTTCTTGTTTTTCACTACACGTTATGACACTAAGGTTACTGTCAATTCAGAACCATTAGCCAGATTCCATATTGAGCCTCATTTTCCTAATGTAATGGACAATTATTCAACTTTGGGTCAATCTGATTTCGATGATGTAGCTCAAGTTTCATCAATAGAGGGTGTTTCTAACATGTTTATGGATGAAAAAATAGTTGAAGAACATGCCCATGATTCTTTTAAGGAAGTTGAAGAGCATCTTTTTGGTGCATATTGTATGCATGAAGAAAATGCAATAATTCCTTTGCTATCCAAAATAGAGAATTCAGTAGAAGGGATTTGGAAGCTTCATTTCGATGGAGCTAAGAATAAGAAAAGATAGGGAGAAAGTTTGATGCTTACTTCCCCAACAAATGAGAGGTATTTCACATCTTTGAGTCTCCAATTTTCATGCACTTGTAATGTAGCTGAAAATGAAGCATTAATTCATGGCTTGCTTTGGGCCAGAAAAAGAGGTATCATCACATTACAAATTTTTGGCAATTCTGAGTTGGTTATCAATCAAGTAAAAAGATTCAATGTTTGTAAGAATTCATTAATGAAATCTTGCAGACATAGAGTTTCAGACTTAATGGAAGATTTTGATGCTATTAATATTCAGTCTATTCCTAGAACTGAAAATAAGCATGTGGACATACTTGCAGCAGTCGGTGCTAGTTTCAAAGTGTTGGAATAGATAGAAAATAGTAAAATTCAGCCTCATATTAAGTTAATTATCAGGCCTTCTATACCTGATAATGAATCAAATTGGTAGGTTTTTGAAAGTGATGATCAAATCTGTAGGTTTTTACAGCGAGAGGCTGAATTTTCTATAGTAAATCTGGACAACTTACAACATTTATACGGTGACTAGATTGTTCAACTAAAGACAAACAAATTGCCTCAGGGACTTGTCACATTTGAAGACATCTTTAGCACTAATGACCAGTTAAGAAAGGACAAAACTAAGATGTCAACTCATGCTGATAATTACAAAGAGATTTTAGTTGATGAAGGAAAGAATTTATTCCTTGGAAAGGTAAGTTCCTTATCCGAAAAATAGTCTTTTATTAATCTTTGCACATAATTTAAAGATGTTTTCTCTTAGAGATACCAAGACTTGAAAGGGTTTGATCCCATTCTAGCACAACATACCATTGAATTACAACCAAATTGTAAACCAGTTACATAGAAACTGAGGCCTGTAAATCCTAGAATAGAACCTCTTATGAGGAAAGAGTTATAAAAATTGATTGAATCAGGAATTATTTTCCCAGTTAAGCATTCAAGTTGGGTAGAAAATATTGTTCTTATTACGAAGAAGAATGGATAAATCATATTAAATGTGGATTTTAGAGATCTTAACAAAGCATCATTAAAAGATCATTATCCACTACCAAACATGGATCAAATATTGAGAACAGTTTCCAGTTTAGATAGATTATCTTTTCTAGATGGTTACAATGGATACAATCAGATTTTAGTCTGAGAAGAAGATAGATACAAAACAACTTTTACCAGCAAGTGGGGTACTTATGCTTACAAAAGAATGCCTTTTGGTCTTTCAAATTCTGGTGCAATGTTTCAACATGCAATGGACATGGCTTTTCACATCCTATTAAATAAATCCATCCTTGTTTATTTATATGATGTTAATGTGTTTTCAAAAGATTCTAAAGAACATCTAATGCATTTAAGGCAGACTTTTAAGTTATGCACGTAATTTGGAATATCCTTGAACCCCAAAAATTCTATCTTTTCAGTACATCAAGGTAAACTACTTGGCCATATTGTTTCTAAGAAAGGTTTAGCAATTGATCCTTTCATAATCGAAGCTATATCACAGATATCATTGCCTCATCACAAGAAGGCATTACAGAGCTTTCTAGGAAAAATCAACTTTGTTAGGAGATTTCTTCCATATTTTGTAGCATTGGTTAAACCGTTAACAACTATGTTAAAGAAAGAGAAAATGTTTTCTTGGACCAGTGAAGGGAGAGAAGTTTTTGAAGCTATCAAAATGGCTATCTCTCAGGCTCATACTCTTGCAAACCCAAATTTTGATAAATATTTTACAATGTATGCACTTGCAGGAGCCGAAACAATCTTGGCTATTCTAAATCAGGTCAATGAAGAGAATATCGAACAACCAATTGCTTTCTTTGGACAGAGTTTGCATGACTATGAAACAAGGTACACATTTCTTGAAAAATAAGTATTTACAGTAGTCAGAGGACTAAAGAATTTTAAGTACATGCTTTCAAAAAATAAAATTCATGTTCTTGTTTCTCATCCAAGTGTGAAAGATTTCTTGCTAAATAAAGAATTGAATGAGAAAAGAGTAGGCTAAATAACAAAGGTTATGGAATATGATGTTGATATCTGAGTTGCCAAGATAGTTTGAGGTAAAGGTTTATGTGAGCATTTAATCACTGATATGGAAAACAACAAGCTGCAAAACCCAAAGATTCAGAACAACATGCTGAAATTACATATCAACAACCAAATATAATGGTCCAACCAGAAAATCAGCAACCTGAACTTTCTCAGGAAATTCAAGAGTCAAGGTGGATGACTGATTTGGTCAGTTATTTATAGCATGACACCTATCTGGAAGGTATGGATAAGAATAAACAAAGGTATTTCAGGTTACAAGCTATTCCTTATCTTTTCGTTGATGGTGAATTTTTCAAAAGAGATATAAGTGGAATCTTGTTGTGATGTGTTGATTATGATAAAATTCAGAAAATATTATCATAATTCCATGAGGACCTACAGAAGGTCACTTCTCAGCATGTACTACAGCCTTAAATATTATGAAAGCATGTTACTATTGGCCTAGCATATTTAAAGACTATTTTGAATGGGTCAGAAAGTGCAAGAAATGTGCTTTCTTTGTTGGAAAAGAACGCTTAGCTTCGCTACCTTTACAGCCTATTTCAGTTGATCAGCCTTTCAGGCAGTGGGGTCTTGATTTTATTGGCATGATAAACCCACTTTCTTCACAAGGACATAAGTAGATCTTAACTACTACATATTATTTTAAACGATGGACTGAAGCAATAGCCTTAAAAGATGCTAATGAAACTTCAATACTATCCTTTTATGAAGGTATAGTTTGCAGATTTGGTGTTCCAACAACTTGTTATCCTGTAAAATTGACAAGGGAAATTTTACAGGTAACCATACCAAAATTCCATTTCGGTCCCCTGTTAGGGTCTATTGATGTTCTGAATGTCCTAGAACTCCCTTCCTGAAAATCAAATTTTAAGAACTTGGTCATTTTCAACCTTTTTGGGTTGGGCGCAAGAACTATTAATGCAACATCTTGCAAAAATGTGCCCATCTTTACATTTGGCGCACTTCTAGAGTGTCAACACTCCAAATGTTGGGCCTCCCAAAAGTGTGCCTAGGCACAACCATCATCCTGTCGACACATCCAAAAGTGTGCCTAGGCACAATCTCCTCCATGTCGACATCTCTCCCATTGCACCAAAAGAAAAAGTTGGTGGCGCAATAAATGCACATTTTTCTATATATAGGCGCACCCGACCTGTCATTTTCACAATTGAGAAAATGTGAAAAGTTATTCCTCTGTGCCTGTCAATTGCTCTCGTCAACCTGCACGTGCCATTTGTCGTGATCGTGGACCCCACCTCATCCCTTCATCGTTATTTATACCGAGTAAGTGGTTTCTACCATCCTTATTGTTGTTTTTATGGATGTTGGGCCAGGTATTAGGATTATTGGATAATAAAAATGAATTTAAAACGATAGGATAATGCTATTTACAAACCCAAGTACCCACCTACAAACTCTCCTTTTCCTTTTCTTCTAGATCTACAAATTTGGGAGGCTCGGCCTCAAAAATAACTCATGCCCATTTGTCCTTCACTCCTTGCCTTGCTAGTTTTTCCCTCCTAGACATCAAAATCTGAGCCAAAAGAGAGTAAAAATCAAGAAAAAGGGAAATCGGCCCACACAGTGAAATTGTTCTCACTATGGCACAATGCAAACCCCTATTACACTAAACACATTCGCACCCCTTTGGGACACTCTTTCTCTTTGTTGCACCATTGGTGCATAAAAGGACCATGCAGCATAAGCCCTCCTCATGCCCTATAAACTACAAAATTCCTAAGGCACAAGTTCTGGCACCAAAACAACTATAACAACACTGCATGTTATGCAAACCCTTTCCACGCCACACAAACCAAGTCCCTTGGTGCACTTGACCTATGTGTTACACCTTCTACAAATGTGCTTAGCACACCTCACCCTCATGCAGCATCTACCACATCTGTGCCAATGGCGTACCCTGAGACCTTGCTACACTAAACAAAACTATACCCAATTAAAGCACTTCCTATGGTGCAAGCGCATATTCCTTGACATCAACATCTGAATATTGTGTGTAGCATTTCCATGCCTCGTGCCCTTTTAGGTACTGCTTTCCCCCATGCAACACTCCCTAAAAGTGTGCCTTGCTTTTCAAAACCCCTGCAACCTGCAGTAAGGATGCACCTTGCACCCAGAGACTCATAAGTTGGTAATTTTTCATTCTACAAACCTTTTATGGACAACTTGATGGCTAACATGGCCCTTCTATGTTGGAACTCTCTGATTCTTCTTGCAGAGCAACTAAAATCTTTGAGTTCACTTATGTCTTCATCGAGTAAGAAGCCAACCAAGTCCAAAGGCAAAGCCAAGTTGACAGAGCAAGAAATGAAGTATAGATACCAAAAGGTCAGGATGCCTGAATCACTTACAGAGTGTGATCTCGATATTAGAGATTCAGAAATTGGGCATATAGACATGGATGACTTTTGGGCTAGAACCAAGAAGGTCACAGGAAGCCTGTGGATGGATAAATTGGTTGGCAGTGGTTTGCACTTTGCTGCAGGGCTCCCATTGAGTGCAATTAATAATGAATTTATCATGCGGGTGGGGCGTTGTTACAACAAGGACACAAGATGTGTCAAAAATGAAGAGGGCAAGGTGATAATCAACCTAATAGCCCGAAACTTTAAAACTATCTTGGGCATCCCTCACCACAAGCATTTTGTGGTAGTAAGTCAAGAAGACTGGATGAAGACTTGGACCGATAATGAGGACAAGTGCATGCAGATGATGAACGAGGTATACCTCAAGAATAAAAAGGTGGCGAGCAAGTGGTCCCAAGTCATTCATTGCAGTGATTTTTAAGAAGCACTGAGTGACACGATCACCTTCATAAGTAGATTACATGGGCTACTTGATGCCCATTACTTTCATAAGTGGATGCTCAGGTATCTGGAAACAATAAATAAAAATGTACCCGATCAGCATTTTGGTTGGGCCAAAATTATCAGTAATACAATCTCGAAACAACTTCAATGACTTTCAACAACTGGGAGGTTCTATATGAACTCATATGTGGTATATGTAACTTCCTCAGAGAGAGACTACCCAGGGTTGAATCAGTATGGGGTATCGCCCCAATTCAGAATATATGAATACTATCCAGAGTTGAGGCTTGAGAACAACATAGCTTAGTTTAGCAAGATCAATGATGTCTTCATCTATGGCATCGTCTGCCTCTTGAGGCCCAACATGACTCATGGTTGGAAAAGCAAAAGAGTGATCACCACCATAAGTAAGTGGGGAGTGTTGTTTATGTAATTCCCCACCTTCACCTATCTCAGAGCTTCCAAATTCTTAGGAGAACCCACAAGATTGCCAAGATATGCGGGGCCTAAACTGATCCTTCTGGAGCTGTCAAGGTAGCTTATCACTTATCATGAGAAGCGTATGAAGAGGAAGAAGGGAGGAACTCCATTCCCCCTCACAGTAGGTAGGTACACATGCCCCTCACAAAGTAAAGCTCGAGAGATATATGCAGAGCTTGAATTTCTTAATTTGAAGCATAATTTCCCAGCAAGGCCAACCTTAGATCCTCGTGGTTTCCTTTAAGGGGAAAATATTGATACTATCCATGTTCCTCAGATTGAGGATATCTACATCGACTTAAATCATGAAGTTGAACTCAGGTGAAAGGATCCATCCCGGCTGGCCCTGGCAGAGATCATTCGATATAGCATGGCCATCATCCCAAAGGATTTCCTAGAAACTGATTAGGAAATTGATCAGGTTTACCTAGACATGGAAGGGGATGATTGGCCATTCATGGATATTGACAGGAACAAAGCACCCCAGACCATCCAAGAAAGGGTTCAACCTACTCTGCAACACACCGAACATTGGTGTAAGAAAAATGGTATCATCTATCTTGGGGTAGATTTTATCACATCTCCCCTCGGGAATGCACCCACCAGACCAAAACACTTGCCTAAAGGCAAAGGAAAAGATAAAGTGGGAGAGGTAAGCACTGCTCAAGAGAAAGCTCCTAAAAGGCCTCCTACTACCGCAAGAGAGCAAGTTGTGGACTTAGTGTCCCTAGGAAAATAATAAGTGGTAAGTGCTCCAACGGACACATCCACTCAGGATGTTGTCACATCTACAACTGGTGAAGTACCACCCATTCCCTCTCTTGCTCCCCCTTCCCCTCCTCACATTGCTCAAACAACCGCTCCTTTTTTTGTGTCTTCTCCTCCATCTTCAATTGTTCCCCCTCCCTCTTCCTCCATCTTCTCTTCCCTTGCGGATCTGTCCCCTAGCATTTCTTCCCTCATCTTGCGTGTCCACTGCAGTTGTTCTTCCTTCCACCCCTATTTCTTCTTCGTCCTCTGGTCCCACTCCCATAAGTCCAAGCTGGATCTCAAACCACCTAAGCCAACACAAGAGGAAAGTCCCCATTACACCCATGGACTTCTCTGTCATCCTGGCTAAAGGACCAAAGAAGCAAAAAGTGATAACTCGCTTTTCAAAAAGTGTTTCAGGCAAAAGGGTTATGGAGATAGCCTACACGGATCCCATAAAGAACAAAGAAGATTTGTCTCCTACAGATTTTACAGTGACCCAGGTCACAATGGGAACATCATCAGAGAGCCTGCAAGGAGAGGCCTTGTTAGCCGTGGATGCCCTTTGCAAGAAACTGTAAGAAGAAAAGGATAAGAAGAGAATGTTAAAGGAATAAAATGAACATCTTCTCCAAGCTCTGCAAAGAATGGGTAATGCACCTCATATATCTACCGTCAAAACTCCTGAAGTCCTTAGTCAGGAGAAGATAAACGAATACACCAAGATTAGTGAACAAGGTGCAGTGGTGTCCTCCTGGAGAGAGCAGATCCTCAAAGACAATGAGGAAGTAATCACGAAGTTCACAGGCCTCTACCAAAGTATAGATAAGGCAAACAATGAACTCCAGTTTATAGTGGAACCTATCTTTGAAGAGTTGGACCATGTCAGGTCGCAACACGAGACATTCCAGAAAATGATCAACTGCCCGACCAATGAATTGTTAAAATTCAGCGTCATTGATCACCCGTGAGCACACAACAAAGCACTTGTCACTTTAAACTATCGGGTTGACCAAATGGATTTTATCCTAGAAAAGATAGACAAAATCAAGGAGGAAGCCCTGGACACGAAACATCAAATGGAGTAGATCATCTTAAGGATGTCTCCAGGGTTGCTTAATGCATCATTCATCTTAAGAGAAGAAAATGATACTATTCATCTTTTCAAGGGAATTACATCACAAGGAATGGTGCCAGAGGTCACTTTTGACCGAGAATCTATTAACAACCTTCTAGCTTGCTGCGATTTCATTGGGTATTTAATAGAGGTAGGAAACGAATACTTCAAGCTCCCTGATATGCTCAGAGATGAATGAGAAACATGCAAAGTAATCGGAGACCACACAAAGGGTCCCAATCATGGTCAACTTCAAAAGATGATCAGCAAGTTTATTGAGTATCGAGCTCAGTATCATATCGCCTCTCCAGAGCAAAAGAAATTCATGAAAGAAGCTTCTCTAGGATTCCATGATTCATTACGAGAGCATATGTAGTGAAGTATTTAGTTCATTTGCCTTGATTCATGAGTTCATAGCTAAAATCCCTTGTGATTTCATGGACAAGCATAATAAGAGGCATTCATCATAATATGTTGAGGAACAATTCTCACAATTGCTTAAGGACATGTAAATTCTTTCCATCAACTTATCCTCTACTTCAATGGAACATTGTATCAAATTGAGGAACTTGTTTGAGGATGTTCAATAAAAAATGGTCAACCTAAATAATATGCCAGATAGGATTTTAGAATTGCAGGTGTTCTACAAGGCTGTGCTTTAACCGAGTGCACCTCCTGAAGAAGAGAAGATGTTTGAGACATTGGAAAGGTTCATATTTTTTCAATTGGCAAAGGCGACAGATCCTAATTTCACAAATGGGTGAGGAGATAACATTTCGATATCTAACAAAGTGGGAGAGTCCATTTCTCATACGATTGAGATAAACAAACCCCACTTTAATGGATAGGGCATTGTTTCTTGTTTTATGTTTTAAAATGATATTTTAAAGTGATGTTATTGTTAAACTCATATTTAGCACACTTTGGATCACTTAAGTGATTTCTATTTTCAAGTTACTTTTTAAAAGTTGGTTGAAAAAGTTGAATTCACTTAAAGTTCCCTAATTTAAAGTTCATGTAAACCCTAACTACCTTGTAATCAACTTTTGGGTAATAAAAGGAAGTTAGGGGATCATTTGTAAGGGGTGAATTTGAGAGAGGAGAATAAATACTTTTGTGTGAATGATTTGTTTCAGAAAAGAAACTTTGTGTTCTTTTGTTGAGACATTTTTAAGAGTTAATGAAATATGAACTTTGTGTACCATTTATTATCACCTGTAGCATTTGATGTTCTTATGTTCATTAGATTTTAGTGTTTAAATATTGCATGTAAATACTATCTTCAATCTTATTGTTAACATTATTAATTTTTTGTTTTTGTTCACAGTGATTAAGATTTGATATTTACTTACTCATGTGTGTTCCCTTTCATTTATTCTTGTTTAGTTGATTCAAACTCTATTTTATTTGAGTTAGTTATTCATTCTTCTTCTTCTTCTCTATACATTATTTGGCTTTGTTTTTACTAACTATTACATGTTCCTTCCATCCATTTCTTTCCTTCTTTCCATTTGATGTCTCAAAACACCCCCGCATACAATTTTGAGTGTATAGATGTAAATATAGTTTTGTTTTTAATAAAGGAAACCTCACTTTCATTAAAGAAGGAATTTGCCCCTAGTTGTTGTATTTCATTTGCATGTGTGCAAATCCATTTTCTAACACCCTCTCTTGCATGTTTTTAACGTTGGTTATTTTCTTAATTTAAATCGAGTTGTATTTCATTTTAAAGAAACATAATTAGTTAGGTGAATTAAATGGGACATGTTATCTATTAGTAAACTTTTCTTATGTTTTATACACAAATGAATAAATAACCTTGAATAAACAATACACCCTTTTACCTCATAAGATGGTTATTAAAAATTTATCGTAACTGATTATGAAAGCCATGCAGTTGGTGGATTTAAATTTGAATGCTATCCAAAACTACTCCTTGGTGAACTTGTAAAATATAAACAAAAATTGTTTTAAATGAGGTTCAAAACATCTTTGTAAATCCCGAAATGAGAAAAAAAAATTGGTCATGTACCTTGTCATGTGGAGTGCCCAACCAAACCCTGAGTTGTCCCTTGGAAGTCTGTTTGATTTTTTTTGTAATGCATTTAGGAGCCCATCTGACTATTTCACATCTTTAAACAACTACTGAAAATAAAAAATGTAGTTTGGTATTTACCCTCCATTTTGGCCCTAGGTGTCGAAATGGATTTTGAATTTTGCACACCTCTAGTATTTCTGTTATACAATTGCTACAAACCCTCAATTTGGAGAAAAACATCCCTCTAGTATTTCTATGATACAATTGCTACAAAACCTCAATTTGGAGAAAAACATCCCCCAAGATAGTTTTCCAGATAGGTTTTTTAGGCCTCTGGTCATTGGGTGACAAAGCCACTTGAGTGCATATACAGCTTCAGAAAGGTGAGCGCCATTTTAATCTCATTTTCCAGTTTGGGGTTATGTCAGATCTAAGTGTTTCCCTGTATATAAGGGAATATGTAGGAATTTTTTTTCATGGTTTTTTTCGTCTTGAGGATGGTTTTGGAATGCTAATTTTTGAGCAACTTGTTTAAGTTTGACGTTTTTGGAAACTTGCGATTAACTGGTGAAAATTTCCATATGAACTTATCAAAGAAAAATAATGATAGAAAAACCTTGTAAACATGAATACAAGACTCTAGGAAACTTTATTTTGACGTTATCCTGTTAAGAATTGATTATGGAGAAATGGTTTTTTCCCATCTCCTCTCTCTATCTCTCTCCTTGGCTTCGAAAATGAAATGAAATGGAAATTGTATTTTCTTACTCTCCTTTGAAGTGTGATAAATATAGTTTCATTATTGTTAGAAATTTGTGAAAACTTAAATCGTGCTTGATTGTAGTTTGATTCCATGTCAGTAGTTGTGCTGACTATACGATGGTTATACGTACATGATATCGGAAGAAAATTATTTCCCTTTCACAATATGAGATATCACTGAAACATACTTGCAATATTAAATGGATGTATCAACACTATTTTAATGAACATGAAGATTATTTACTAATTATTTTGTGATGAGTAAGAGATTACATCTTGCATAAATTACCTTTAAAGAACCATCGGAATCAAACATCTATCTAACACTCTCACAAACTATTTCATGTGGAAGGTAATGAATTGACCTTCCCCAAAGTTATGATTGTATAGTTATAGCTACATCCATATGTCTTCATTTACTCAATGTATCTATGAAAACATTATCCTTCCCCTTAATATACTTAATATACATGTCATACTCACACAAGAAATTCATCCAATGTCGTTTCCAGATGTCGAGGTTTGGATATGAAAAGATGTGTTGTAAGCTCTAATGATCGGTCCTTAAGAGAAAACGACTACCTACAAGATAAATCCTCCATCGAACTAGGGAATCAACCACTACTATAATCTCAAGGTTATGGGTAGAGTAATTAAGATACTAGTCTTTGAGATTTTTTAACTCAAATGCAATGACACACTGATCCTACATGAGTATTGATCCAATTCCTTCCAGGGAAGCATCAGTACAAACTAAAAATTCTGTATTTGGATTAGGAACTACTAAAATAGGTGTTGTCGTTAATCGCTCCTTGAGTAATTGAAAATATTGACCACATTTTCTAACCAAACAATCTTCTTTCATTTTTGCTGAAGAGAAGTGATAGGATGTGTAATCCTAGAGAAGTCATATACAAATATATGGTAATAACCTTCCAATCACATGAAACTATTCACCTCTATCACTGAAGTAGGTATCGACCAGTTAAGAATGACACATATATTTGAGGGATCTACTAATATACCCTCAAAAGAAATGATGTGTCCCAAGTACTGAATCTCATACTAAAATAATATGGACTCTTGTAGGTTTACAAAAATACTTTGCTCTCTTAAAATGTGTAGAACTTGTCTCAAATGTTCATTTTCTTCCTCCTCTGAATGATAGTAAATAAAAATGTCAGTAAGAAACACTAAGACAAAGCAGTCCAAGAAAGTCCTGAAAACCACATTAATGATGCTCATGAAACCTACTTGAGAATTAGTCAAACCAAAAGGAATTGCAATGAACTCATAGGTCTCATATTGAGCATGGAAAGTTGTTTTGTGAATTTTTGCATCTATAATGCATAAATGGTGGTAAATTGACTTAAGATCAATCTTGGAGAACACTCTAGATCCCCTCCTTTAATCAAATAAGTCATCAATCCTCAGAAGTGGATAATGGTTCTTCATAATTACCTTGTTGAAATCAACATTAAGTTGAAAGGACCCATCCTTCTTCTTCACAAACATCAGAAGTGACCTCTAGGGAGGCACACTAAGGCAGACAAGACCCTTCTCCAATAGTTATTTTAACTAAATCTTGAGCTCATGGAGCTTTGGATTCGTTATCTGATAAGGTTCCCAAGAAACTGGTGTAGTCCCTGGTATAAATTCTATATTGAAATCTACCTCTCTACATTGTCGTAATACAAGAACCTCACTCGGAAACACATAAAAACTCCCTTAACACAAAATTCTCTTCCACTGCTGAATAACCTAGAGTGTACTCTGATCAATAACTAATTATTATCACAAACATCTGATAACCATTGTGCATGTTTCACTTGATTTTATTAGTAGAGATCATACATAAGGAGATATGCCTCTACATACTAGTAATCACAAGTAAAATCCAAAGGTCTTCCTAAAAATTATTGATCTTACTTCTACAGTCTACTAAGGCCCGATGAGGATCAAGCCAATTGATGCCGAAAACAACCTAATATGATAGTAATGGTAACTATTCTCGCCAAATCAATGCACCCTCCAAATGGATAGAATGTGAGCATGACGTTCAGTGTGATTGGGACACATTGGATCACCTTTCAAGCTATGGGACTTGGTCTTGAGTTGAACCTCCAGAGAAGGCCGACTTTCTCTTTTTAAATTAAGTGTTGTGCTAATTCTAGTGAAATGAAATGGTTATCTAGACTTATTTTAACATTTCATGGGTTTTAGGGAAAGAGATTTGCAAGAAATGAAAATAGACTAGGGATGGAGATGCACCAAAATAAAGGGGATTGCAAAACTCAAGAAGGGTTAATTTGAAGAGGGTGTATACACCACAAGTCACTTTCACCTGCTGAAAATTAGAGAGGATAAAGAATATCACATACTTTGAAACATATGTTCCCTTTGTTAAACTTAGATTATACATAACACATAGAGAAAATTCAATTGAGACACAATCAATCACCATGATAATATAAAAAAGGCACATGTCAGACATCTATTTCACTTATGACAATCAATGATAATATGGATTTTATAACAGAAGGAAAATAACCCTTTCCACAACTGATACTCAAACAATTATATCATTTTCCAAAATAATGAAATGATATATTCTAAACTAAAGGTGAGTTAACCACTTATACTAATGAATTATGCATCCACAAAGCATACATCGATCAAACATTAATGCACTAAATCATATTCTTCATGCAAAATATTCACACTGAATGTAATTGAAAGGTTTAAAATAGTCAAAGAACTCTTCCAGGATTGAAGAGAAACTTCTCCAACATGATCTATATCTCTTAGAGACTTAATGTACTTTACTATTTATAAATTCCTAGGCTGAGCCATTATAGCTGGTCCTTAACCAACAAATTACTAAAAATAGAAATGTCATTAAGTACTAGGGAACACGCTCCCATAAAAATAGTGAAATTTGTTGCAAGAGTTTGAATCAATCAACCCTGCAACTTTGACCAATCGAGAGCTTGAATCCATCCTCCCATGGCCGCTTAACTTTGGCTAGGCTTTGTAACATCTTCTCTAGCTCCAGTTTTCTCTTGTGCTTCTTCCCACATAGCCATTCAATGCTTATATTTGATAAAACGCTTAATATTTCCTTGAATTTATCAATTTTTTTGGCCCACACACATATTTATTAACCACATTTTCTATCTCGATTTCCCTTTTGACCTTGGCTGGAATTCTTCTAAGTTTACCCACAACCTTCTTTAGTCTTCTTGTGAAATTTTGGCATGAAACTAGCCTATCAATAGAGTCACTGCTAAAATTCTGGGTAACCTCATCATCACGCTTCACCATGTCTTTGAAATTTTCCTTTATCTGATCCTCTAGAAGAGCATCAATGTTTTTCATTGAAGAAATTACAATTAATAATATCAAACTCTTCTGATATGTCATTCACAGCATCCATAATCTCTACTCATTTATCATCCAACCTCTTAATTAAATCCTGCAACACTTGAGACCAAAATTCCATGGCCTTTTTATATTCAAAAAAATGTGAAGCATCATCAACTACATCCTCTTGAAGGAGTAGCTTTGAATATTCTTCTCTTATTTCACTCCATGTAGCCAAATTCAAGTTCAGGTTATTATTGTCCTTGGAGAAGGCTTCATCTATTTAACAAATATCAGCTCTTCCAACCTACAAATAATTATATATTTCGATATCCTCTTTAATTAAACAATTGGCTTCTTGAAGCATATGCTCCATCAATCCATTTACCGATCTTCTCTTCTGGCCTATCTTTTCAATCTCATGATAAGAAATATCATCGAGAGTGGAAGAAACTGTCAGAGCCATGATAGTTGAAATCTTGGTAGATGGAGTTGGTTGTGTTACCTTTCTTAATAATGTAGTGAGTTGTTCAACCTTTGGTTTGAGCTCATCCTTAGAAGCCTTATCCTTGTCATATTTTTCTAACAGATTCCCAAAAGTAGTCTGCACATCTTGTTTAGCCCCTTCATGTGTTGCTTTCCTAGTGAAAATCTAGAAATTCAATAATTTGTTGTTGTAATAGTTTCCTTGGTTTTCCCTTCAATGGGAGTAGAAACTTCTACGACCCTTTCTCCAGATTGATTCATTGACAGGATGGAAATAATCTTCAGCCTCTTATCCTACCTTTTTGGTGTGCATTCCAACATGGTCAGTTCTATAACATCCACCTGACGCACCTTCTTCTTCTATTTCAGAGTTTGACGAAACAACCATTCTATAATGGTTGATGCTGATGGGAGTGGAAAAACTGATTCAGTACCTAAAGCACTAGTCAAAATAAGAGCACCAATAATATTAGTTGGAATTTTAATGGAGGTGGCTTTAATGGATGGGGTGGATGTGAGGATGGCCATAGGAGTGGATACAATGGAATTAGAAGATGAGATGGAAGGAAATTGAAGTGTTAGAGGAAGTGAAGTAGAGATGGGCGACCCAATTATTTCCCCTTCTAAGAGAACTAGAAGAGATGAGAACACTTAGGCCATAGAAGGAGATGGGAAAGAATAAATCATTGTAGAATTTGAAGGAAATGATATAGCAAGTGACAATGGAAGAGAAAAAGGATATGACATGTCTTGAGAGACACTTGGAGAATCAACAACTTCAACTATTTCTGACATTCGTATTGCTGGAGACATGGCTTTAGAAGTAGGAGCCTTGGAGAGAGATGAGCTACCAACATCGAATGAAATATTTTTAGGAACTGTATGGGCCCTTTGGATGGACCTTTTCCCCTTTGTAGGTGTTGGTAGACTCATGGTTGATGGGGTTTCTATATTTGTAGTTTGATCTAACCCGTTAGGTGAGATTCCTAAGGTTACCAACCAACTATAGGTTCCCTATAGAATGGGCCCTGCCCTTTCCTTGGTATTACAACATTCTTATACATACCAATCAATCCATGGCAATGATCGATTGGCAACATTATTATTTTTATATGCTGCATCCAAAATTTTATCATCATCTTGCATTTCCTTTTGAATCTTGGCTATACCAAACTATCAAATCTCATCCAAATTTATCCTCTCATAATATATTTTTTAGATGATTAATTTATCCTGACAATGAATCCAAATGTCTTTCAACTGGGGCACATGGAAACTAGATAGACTTGTTTCACTAAATTTACCCCAATAGTCAAAACTGGTCCGAGGATGGAAGGTCCGCAAAATTACTTCTGACTTTAATGCATCTACGTTCTTCACCTTATAAATATTTGGACACGTGAATCTTCCAATTGAGATAGAGAATTGAACTCCCACCTTGTGTTGTTTATTCTGAATCTTATGATAGTCCAGTAATTTCTGAACCAATTCTAGCAAGATCCACTTGTTAGTGGGACATCTTGGTAGCTTACTGGGAGCACCTACGAAAATAGGAATCTGAATGTATGTAAATGTGGGGAATTGTAGGTAAATAGCTCCCCATTTGTGCACCTATTTTAAGGCTTCATCAGAAATCCTTCGATTGTATAAATATTTATCAAAACAATAGAGAATAACAACAAAGAAGGCATCATTAATCCTGTAGAAATTACCACTTCCCTCATCTAGTGTAAGATGAGGATAAAAATCATAAATTTTTGAAGCAGTTCGAATACCTTTGGTGTTCAATCTAGTGAAATCTCCCATAGCAGCTGCAACATAGACCAAGAAAGAAGTCATATAGAAACTCTTGGAGGACAATACCTTGCTTAATTGAAACCAAATGGAGCTACTGATATGCTCCTCCCATCTGATAAATTCCCTGTTCTTCTTGATGGTAGAAATATACAGGAACATCCATTCCTAAAATTCCTTGGAAGAGGCAAGGTATGAAACCTTACTCAAAAACACAATAATATCATTGACTTCTTGAATGAAATCTGACAGATACAAGGTCTTGGGAAGTTTGGTGACATTTTTGGTGAAATAACTCTTCAACATGACCTTTATGCATAACTCAGTCTCTTTGACCCAAAGTTCTACTACCAATTCTAGTGAAATCATTGCATAATCCTCAATGTCTGGGATTTTGGACAAATCCTCAAAGAAATTTGGGTCCAGGCAGGTTACAACCTTGCCATCAACATCCTTAACTGTCTTGGATTCTTCATCGAAGTGAGTTGCTACATCTAGGATGAACTCAGGGAAATGCATGGACGTGGGAAAACCAACAGCTAGAACAAATCCACTATCATATATGGCTTGCATCTAGGGTTTCTTGTTTGGGGCCTTCACTCTTGTGTAGAAGTCTAGAAAATCAATCTTCCCGAGATTAGTGTCTCCTATACTCCCCAAGTCTGAAGATAGACAAGAGTGAGGAGCAACTTCGAGGAACATATACTTATTTTTTTCCTTTCCTTTGGCTATAGAAGTTAACATCAAATTTTGATTTCAGAATTTGAAAGTATGAAAAAAAACCTTAGCTTCCACAATCTGAAAATAGAAAAGTTTTGAATGTCTAAAAATCTTAAAACTATGAAATTAGGAAGTAAAAAAGTTCCAAAACGAATACTTCCGAAATTCCAAAATGAACATTTTCCCAAACTCTGAAATGAAAGGTTCCAAAATTCTAAAGTGAAAATTTTTGAAATGAAAAGTTTTGAAACTCGGAAATGCAAAGGCACAAATTCCAAAAAATGAGAACCTCTGAATGGTCAAATCTCTGAACTTTGAAACCACAACTTTTGAAATTCTAAAGTGAAAACCACTGAAACGAAGACTTCTAAAATTCCAAAATGAAAACCTCTGAAATAGAGACTTCAGAAATTCTTAAGTGAGAATTCCCAAAATAAAAGCTTCTAAAAACTTTTGAAAATGTAGACTTCATTGAAATCGCAGTAAGTATGTGAAATACTTAGAAGGATCTCAAAAATTATGATCGAACCTAAGCTAGATGCCTATAAAAGAAAAGTATTTAGCAACCATTAAGGCTGAAAACACCTTCAAAGAAAAATATTGTGGGCAATGAGGTTTTCATTTCCAAGATAGACAAAGGAAGAAAAAAAAAATGAACAAGGAGAAAACAAACCACAAAGATCTTAAATGAAAAATAAATAACCTAAATAAAATACCTTGAAAATGATGCTAAAAAAGTACAAGATACAATAAAAACCAAATCATCATAGCAAAATGTCAAGTAAAAATGATAGGTAAGTCATGAATTTAAATAGAAAAAACCTGAGATTAATGCCTGAATTTTGGCACGTACGAAAGTAGGTAAGAATTAAATGCACAAAGAATCAGAACGTTTGAAACCCGAAAGTCCAAAATTTTGGACTTTTGGAGTTTTGGACTTTGGAAATTAGGAGGTGAAAAATTTGGAATGGTGATGGAAAAAATCTGAAACTCGAAAGTCCAAAAGAGAAATACTGAAAAATGGCTTAGAAAGCTTTAAAACCCAAAAGTCTGAAATTTTTGACTTTTAGAGTTTTGGACTTCAGAACTCTGAAGGATATTTACCGAAAAACGCGACCAAGAATTCCAAAAGCCGAAAGTCTGAAAGTTTGGAATTTCAGACTTTTGGAGTTTCTAACTTCGGAACTCCAAGCTAGAAAATTTCCAATCACCAAAGGAAATCTCCAAACTCTGAAAGTACGAAAGTCTAAAATTTAAAACTTTCAGGTTTTTGGAAATGGAAACTCAAAATCACAATTTCAATTCTTTTTCGATTAAATTTCTGAAGGGAAAATCCCCAAAATACAAAGTCTGAAATTTTTCAGATTTTTAGAATTCAGAGAATTTCCAAATTGTTAAACATTTTTGCATGAAGGATTTTTTTTTATTATTTTGATCGATTTTAACATCTGTTTCTCAAGTTAGATTAAAAAACTTTAACATTAACACAAGGAGCTCTAAGGTAGTGGAGAACACACCAAAATCAAGTCTGTAACTCTCCATTTAGGTTTCCATTGCAAGTTTGGCCATGAAGGACAACTCAACCTATCAAATATCTATCTACATAGATGCCAATAGCCCACTCTGGTCCATGATAGATAGTGATATACATGATTAATATTCTACAGGGTCAAACAATACAGAGACATAAATACCGCTCATAATACTTGTCGTCTCGATAACTATGCACCGATGATCAACTTGACAGTTATCCACTATTGCATAAACACAATGAGCATGTCCCACATGTGCTACTATCTTATCTGAAATATGGTCCTTCTTCATGTAAATGAATGAGGGTTTATATAGACAAAGGTGAGCGTAGTGATCATGGGCCCCACAAATATAACAACCTTGTGACTCTCTCTGGGTGGGAGTCCCACTTGTGCTCTAGTGTACAGACCTTGTTGTCTAAGATTTAGAAGTTTTTTTTATAGAGGCTTGCTACACCAATTGAATTCTAAGCCTCATGTTTATAGAAAATCCAAATCATCCTCATCTTCTTCCTCTCTACATATCATGTGTGGGTCTAGCCCTCTACTGCTAATGTACGTTGTGCTGGGAATACTATTGAGTGTGTGGCAGAGGTGTCGAAGCTAACTGTGGAGGTTTAAATCATTCTCTATAGGGTGGAGAAAAACCACATGTCCTCTACTCCTAGAAATATTGTACCTACTCCTATATCCTACTTATGGTACTTTCTCTGTAATCTTGGGCCTTACCCATATCTTTTTCTTACAAGTAGGCCTTCTCCACTACCTTTTCCAAATTAATAGGAGAAAACATCCTAACTGGGCTGGCTAGACCCATAGTCAAACCCCTGATGAACCTGTTCACATGTATCTTCTCATTTTGATGGTAGCCTATGTACTACAAAAGATCCAAAAAGCATGACTCATACTATGCCACTGTTCCTGAACCATGACAAAGTTTGTGAACCTCATGTATCCTCCTCTAAACAAAATACTCTGACATATAACAAGCTTTGAAATGCTCCTCCAACATCTACCAACTCACTAAATCTAAACTTATGTGGATCTTCCACTCCTCTTTTATACATCAAACACCTGTTACACCTAAAAGGAGGTGAATGATAATTCTATCCTTGATGTTTCTTTTGTATGGGTGAAGCCTGTTAGTGCTCAATTTGATCTCGCCCCATTTGTCCTTGAAATTCTTCAATTTGCGGGCTCTTTCATCTTTTTTATCTCCACATATTGATGCATGAAAACTTTTTCCTCCATTTGGTTCGTATGATCAATCTTTTCCTTTGGTTGAGGATCACTTGAAGTCTAGATTTTGTTTTTCGTTCCTCTATCCATGTGAATAGATCTGTAACTTGGGTTTTTTCCCATCCTTCCATTTTCCACAATCATGTTTTGTTTTCCCTGTCATTTTTTGTCCCAGTATCTGTGGAAACTTGATTGGATGTGGCTCAGAAGATCATATTTGGGCCTTATATCTTTTCCAAATTTGTTGTCCTTGAAGAAAGATTCATTTCCGGGCACAAATGGTGATTTTGCTACATTTTATGGTTTGACAGGTGTGTTTTTCCCTTCAAATTTTCATCTCAGCATCTGTGGAAACATGGCCCTTTCTGGTTAGATGTGGCTTAGTGGGGCACTTTGAAACTCTAAGGCTCGATTCAACTCAAAGCTTGTCCACGTGGAGGACTGATTCTCATCTTAAAATATGGCTTTTGGTTTGACCTTAGAGTTACACTGGGGAGACACATGAAGGTTTCTGCTACCTTGCCCAGACTTAGATAATTTTTTCATGTGGCCGGTGCAGCTTTGGTGAACCATGGACACATGGAGGGTCAACGCTCATTTGAGGATCCTCCTCAGGGTCCCACCTTAATAGTTGTGCCAGGGAGACAAGTGGAGGCTTTCGCCAGCTCCACTCTATACTTAAACTTTTCAAAGCAATTTTCTACAGCCTAGGACATGTGGAGGGACCGCGCTTGTTTGGGGATCGACCCCTAAATTCTATTTTGAAGAAGTTCCAGGAGGACACTCGGAGGCTTCTACTCACTCCACCCTTTCTTGGACTTTTCAATGGCCAAGGAAAACTACCTCGAACCCTAAACACATGGCACCTTCCATTGATCCTTCAACTTTTTTAACAAATCTGTTGGACTAAGACATGTGCAAGGCCTGTGCTTGTTTCGAAACTTGCCCTTGTACTTCTCCTTTGTAGTTGCGCAAAGGAAACACGTGGACAACTATAAAATAAACTAGAGAGGATTCAGAATCAATGGTTACTATGCATTTCACCTGTTTTTCCACCGTTTTAACTCCAAGACACCTGGAGATGCGTATACGCACTGTTCTTCATCATTTTTGATGAAATTCCTTTTCATTTTTGTCTGCAAAGTGCCATTGAAAGGATTTAGAACTTAATTTGTGAGTCTAAGGATTGTCAAGGTCAATATTTTGAAATTAGAATTGCTCGGGCACTTGCAAAAACATGAATTACCAAAGAAGATGGATGCAGGGCAGATTTGCAGAGGAAAGAGAGGCAAAAGAATGAAATGATGAAGGCTGCAGGAGCAAAAGATGAAAAAGGCGTTGCCTCGAGAGTGAAAAGGATTACCTATCATATCCAATTATACAGAGCCTCTGAAAAATGATTAAAATAGGGATTTATCGCATGACAAAATCAGAATGATTAGAAGGACTACTCAAAAGCTGTTACATGGCATCCTAGTCATTAGTCGAGGGCCCAAGAAATGTGATCAGTTCATAATTGGTCCACCTGGTAGCTTTTAGATCTAAATTTGTTAAACGTCACTTTCTGAGGCAAATTGGTAACAAGCAAAGGTCCCTCGAATATTCTTCTTTTTTGGGGGGGAAATTTGGGATGAGTGAGTAAGTGAAATGTATAAATGCAATGAAAATACTATTGCAAAATTTCGGGGGTTGAATTCTTAAGAGAAAATTTGAGAGAGCTCGTTTTCCTAAGAGACCATTCTAAGATATTTGGTTAATTTCTTTTGTGTTATTTTTTCTATCATGTCAAGTTGGTTGCAGATGTATAGCCATTGACAAGCTCTGAGATTTCTCTGGAAGGTTTACCCTGCTGATGAATCTAATCAATTTCAAGTTTATTTGTGTCAATCTTGGAGTAATTTGTGTCTACTTTATTTCAAAATGTCTGCAAGTACTTTTTCTTATTCCTATTGCAATCATATGTTAAATTCCCTCCAAATCACACAAGATCTCATCCCTGTGATAGTTTAGTGGCATCTGTAATTTCATTTCAAGAAGAGCCTTCATCCTATGATGAGATAAACAATTTAAAATCACTTCACTATCATTTGTTGATAAATATTGTCTGTAAGCCTTCGAGTGTATCTTAGGCATGAGGAACCAGGGGTCTTTGATGTTTTATTTAGTCTTTAGTTTGAGAATTCATGTTAAATTCTTGGAGATTGTATGAAACTATGTGGATCTGGGCCTCCATTTATGCACACCTTCCGGTTGAAGGAATATTTTAGCTATTTCGAAGCTTTCTATCATTTAACTTTCCAATTGTTGTGAAGTCTCTCAAATATTTGGTGTAATCAATTTTATCCTGCTTAATCTCCCACAAAAATTATTCAAAAAACAATGAATCCATCCTGAACTACCCCTGCTTTTCCCTGTATATCCAGAAAGTAAAAAAATCTATTTACTAAAATATGCAGAACAATCAGGATTTCATAATGTCTTCAGTAACCTTAGCCTTGTTTTGAAAGTGTCTCCATCTTTTAGAAGTGACAACTCTTAAGATTTAAACTATGGGGTATTGATCATACTTTCCTAAGGTTTTCTTCATAAAATTTGTGCAAAATAAGGATATCTCCATCTCCTTCATCAAACAAAGGTTACACTATGGGTACTCTCACCCTTGTCGAAAGGCACGACCTAAAGTAGTGAGGATAGTTCAAATCCTTTTGAAGGTGTTATCCATCTCTCCACAGATCTAAGTGACAAAGGGCCAGTTAGATCTCATCTCTGGCTACAAAACGACATACATTATGATCTGTCTGTCTTTAAGCTCCATGTCAAATCTGTGATGCTCCTCAATTTGAAAAGGAGAACAAATTTGGATACCAACAAAGCCGAAAACAACTATCAAGAGTTAGGAGACATGATTCAAATTTAAACCCATCAGTAGTTCATTCATTAGTGGATGGTTTCAATCAAAGAAGGTATCTAATAACACTACCCATGTCTCAATCACATTGATGATGCTTAACCATCTATCTATTTGGTGACTAAGGTCATCATGACCTTGGTGGTCACTCAATCCTATGACAACAGCTCTAGAGAAGAGTAGCCACCCTCACAAAATGAAAAATAGAGGACACGTGACCTTGTATGTCTCTGTGAGTCTTACTGATGTGTCACCGAGTGTGCACCCTTAGCTGGCTATGTACCCTCTTTGGATGAACGACTACGACTATTAGATCTTGTTGTGCAGGAAGGAAATGTTGTAAAATTTCCATCATTTTTTGTAATTCATCCAATATCGTTGGTCCAAACTCTACAGCACACAACTCTTGCATAGGTGACCCACATCCCAAAGCAGTGACGGATCGATGCCTCATACCATGTCTATAATTCCTGCGATCAAAGGAAAAGGGAAAGTTTTATATTCTATGTGTGGTAGTGGAAACAATTAAAAGGCTTAAGTTAATAATTACAACATGATTAAATGGATTTTACTAATCCCCAGAGTGTTTGATGTTGAAACCCTAGCTCTGATAGACACTGCAGTTCCTCAAAATTTAGCCCAAAAAACCTATGATGAATCAACACAATCAAATCCTAGTGTGGTAATTTCTTTTATTAATTTAGTGTGTCATTAAAAGATTCATTATTTTTTTTTTACTCTTTGCTTAGACATTACGACAAAATTTGAATGATGATATTAAATTTTTTGACACAGTTGACGTTTCCAAGGAAGCATACAACGGCTAGGATTTGGTGAGCGAAAAGGAGTAGGGTTTTCCTTTGTTAAGGAAACTTGGTTAAGGTAATAAATTTACTATATATTTGTAATTGTTTTATTAATTAATTAAATTTTTCTTTTGAATCCCATGCAACCCATAAGAATTAATTAACCTTAAATCCCACTTAGTTTTAAATAATTTTAAAACACACACACACACACATACACCCAAAAGAAAACACAATATGATCACTGTATTTAATGGTTTCCGTTGTTTTTAAAGAAAGAAAAGTTATAATATGAATTTAAGATATAATATTTCAAGAGTAAATAAATATCTTAACCTTATTCAAGTTTTTTTTAAAATGAAGGTAGTAAAATCTATAACCAATTAGCACATTTTCACTCAAATTTTATTTGGTTCTTAAATGTCTTTAAATTCCATAAGAACCTTTACTATAAGAATAAATTGGATTTACAAAATAATAATATATTTATTTCTTTTATTTTATCATAAATGTAAGAATTATTACATCAAATAACCTCTTTAGATTTTGTTACAAGATTGATTCTTTGTGTTCACTTCACATTCTAATGCTAAAGTATAAAAAAATAATACTAAATCTCTTTCTTTTGTCAACCAACTCATAAAAATAGGAACATCATTTGGTGGAACAATGAACTAATAAGGAACCAAAATCTTTTTTTTCCACACAAAATGCTAATCAAATAAAATGCGATTAACAACTTTATTAAAACTCAACCATACTCTTTACTTCATTATTTTCATAAGTCATAAAAAGAGAAAACAATCTTAGGAAAAGAAATGATATAATGAGGAGCAACACTCCTTTCATAGTCTGATCTAGATGGTTTTTCAGGAGAGTCAACAAATTTCAAGGATGGTTTTACTTGATAACCACCAACCAACAAGAATGGTTTTTTAAGGACAGCCAACAACCCCAACAAGTAT
Organism: Taxus chinensis; assembly: GCA_019776745.2. NCBI lineage: Eukaryota > Viridiplantae > Streptophyta > Pinopsida > Cupressales > Taxaceae > Taxus > Taxus chinensis. The sequence goes on from CM034146.1 coordinate 188,364,713, forward strand.
GATTTTTCAAGTTTCTTACCAATAACCACAATAAATGATGGTTTTACAAGACAACTAACAACCAAAATATCATGATGTTACTTTTCCTTATGTTTTCAGCTATCCACTATGTTTTTCCTTTAGGGAATTATGTAGGAAATAATACTCACTGTATACAAATGACAAAAAAGGCCACCACAACTATGTGCAGCCATGTCGTTGGTGACTGATGATAGGTCATTGATTGACTTCCAACCTCTTGTGTCTCTATCCTCTAGTATATGTCCTGCTAACTCAACAACACGCAAATATGAAGCACATTTGTTTTCACTTTGAGCTTATTCTTTTCTTCTATCCACCAATGTGAAAAAAAAATAAAAATTTATGGACGTCAAGTAAAACCCAAAATACGTTCGTAAGACAAAAAAAATTTCAACTTTTGAAAATGACTCTTGACACCTTGATAGAAAAAAGTTAAATTTACCTATTTGACCTTGGATTTCCAACTTACAATACACATTAACTTCACTCAATAACAATAGTTCACACTATAAATAAAATGATAATGATTTTTGGAAAAAATACCTAATGATGAGTAATGACAACAAAATTACAAGTCTACTTTATACTCCTCAATATAATAAATTGGGACCTAGACAATACATTTTTTAACATAAAAAATCAACTTAAAAATGGTTCAAAGGTATTTGTAAAGACTATATATTTTCACAAAATATGAGAGACATAAAAACTAAACAAATAAAATGAAATTACTATTCTAAATGACTCAACCCAAAGCTAATCGACTTAGAATATGGAATTTTTTTATCTCTTGCTTGAAAAAACCACTACTATACTTAACATATAAGTATACTATACTCAAAATTAAAAAAAACACAAGTACGAAAGAGGAGTTGCACATTATGATGCATGAACATGACAATAACTTGCCACCTGTAACACCCACATTTAACACACTCAAATACAACAGTAAAAAAACAAGGAAAATTTTATTTTTGACTTACATTTCTCACTACACCACACCACAAGGCTCCAAGTAGAGAAACTCAACAATGCATAAGACACTTACATAAGTCATCGAATCACATAGACACATGAAAACACCATTTATATGTTGATGCCACACTTTCCCCAATGACCCAACCACAAGAAGAAGGGACCCAAGGATTGGACAACCCACACACATCATTACTATAATTAAATCTTAGTTACGATTAACATTCCAAGAACATCACTATGTAAGAATAATTTTGTCCTTTTTCCACCTACAGGTTCTTAAAATCATTTTACATTCAACTTACAGTTTGACCATTTAGGTTAGTTATTTAACCCTTACTACAATCTTCATAATTTACATAAGTATTTGCCATATTTCAAATTGCATAAAAAGTTCCTAATTCTCTCATTATTATGTTAATATTGTGATTCCCAAATGTTTATTTAATGTTTAAATTTTACCCTTACTACAAAAGTGAATCTGACATGATGTCAAACAAGAAATCTTAGGATTTAAGGGAGATTTAGATTGAAGGTACCTTTTCAAAAAATATTCTTCGATCATGGTATCTTTATTTCCATACCATAGTTAATATAGTTCGATGAATTTTTGAAACCATTCAACATATTTCCAAGACAAGAAATTTTATTTGGATTATATATATATATATATATATATATATATATATATATATATATATATATATATATATATGTATATATATCTTTTGTCTTCTCAAAGTTTGATGTCACCAAGGCAATTCATATTCTTTTTAATACATGAAAATGTTTAATTCAGTTATAAGGAATCCAAGAGTGACATTATTCCTAACCTCAAATATCATTTTACCCTTATATGTTTTACTCTTACATCGCACTATGGTCTCATTATTAGCATTGTTTCATAACAATCGTAAAAAAATTAACCAATAATTTTCACTAATGGATTCGCTACTACAAGGAGTGAATCCTAGAAAGAGACATCCCATTTCTTTGCTCTTATACACTGCAAATCTAAACACATGTTGTAATCAAGACATCCGCTTGTGTCATTTAAATCCCACCATGAGATCAATCATAGGAAATTTGACCCACTACCTTTGTTTGGTTTTGGGCCACTCACTAGGGTACAAAGGGAAACTAGGAACATGAGGTAGCGATACCACCCCCCCCCCCATTTTGTTTTAGTTTTTACACTTCTCTTAAGTCAACTTATTTTAAATACAATTGCATTTTCTAGGAGTTAAGTACAGTTTCCACTCGCAAGTTAACCCCTTAATCAGCCAAGGTTTGGTTTAATTCTAATAGCAACTAAGGATCTACGCCCAAACTATAAATGAGTTTAAGGTGAGAGGACACATTTATGCTAAACAACCTTCATGAAAGACCAAGGTTCTATGTTTTTAGTAACCCAGGTAACACATTTACCTGCAAGGAACTAAAGAGATCGTTAACAAGAGTTAAGTCTTAGTGCAACTATTTCACTACCTCCATTTGTGTCATTTGGATCCCACAAAGAATTCGTTCGATCATGAAGCTTATTTCTAGATCTAACTCCATAATACTTGGTAGAAAAATACGATACTAAGGAGGTGTTAGTTCTACTTATTCCAGATAAAGTTTGTCGAGGTCATTCCTAACTGTCGAGTTCACGAAAATAACGCTAAACATACCGGCTATGGTGAAAAATCCAAATTGGGCTCTTATTTACTTAACTAGAAGGTGCCATAGAATGTAAAGTTTAATTTAATTCTATGGTTTAAATTTATTCTATGCTAAGAAGGATCATGCATGAAGATAAGTTATGAACGAATCTTAGGTTATGGTTCAGTATTGTGGTTAGATTGATTTATTACATTTTCAAGGTAAGAAGCACCACCAATTATTTAATCATATATTGCACACTAGAAAATCACTAGATGATATTAAATTCAAATTCATTTAACATATATATATATATATATATATATATATATATATATATATATATATATATATATATATATATATATATATATATATATATATATATATATATCAATAATTTTTACCATATGTAACAATGAATCCAAATTAAACCTATGATTAAATGCACATTTCTCAAGGTATCCCTAAACCTAGCATCTCATACATGTTAGCAAATTTCGAATATAATTTTTTTTCCAACATGGAACTACATTATACATATGTAAATTTTACAACGACCTATATAAATTACAACAATAAACAATCAATTACAAAATGCCTTTTCACCATCTTTCTTGTATCCTGCAAAACCATGTGAGTCTTAAATCAGCGATAAATCATTGGCATGGTATCCACCCTACTTAAACATAATTTACATCTTTAGTTTCTCATTAACATAATAAAACTAATAATTTACATTCTAAAGGAGAGGGTTGGAGACACATTTATTTCATTTCAGTTCACTTCATTTCTTAACTAAGGAGAGAGAAAGAAACAGGGAAAAGAGAGAAACACTCATTTGCCAAAAGTTCAATTTCACACAACTCACACGGTAGAGTTTCAAAAATTTATTTACAAGTGTCAACAAGTTTCCACGCTGGTTTGGTAACCCGATGGGGGTCCTACAACTTCCTTTTTACATTTTCCCGTTGGTTGTCAAAAATGCCATTTTAGGCTTGAAGGCTAAGAAACCACTTTCAATTGTTGCCTTCTGATGAGCAAACACACCATGGGTAAAATTATATGTGTCCTCCTATACAACAATAATTCAGAGGTACTAATGGAATTCAAAACTAGCGAAGAGTTTATGATTGGTTGTCAATTTTATGAGGTCATCAGTTGTAATTGGTCCAGTTTGACCTAGTAAAAACTGCAACTGAAGGCCTACAAAATGACCTTGCCAAACTGTTTAGAAGACTATTATTCCCCCAAACTGATGGTTCTAGGAAATTTTCTATTGGAAGTACTAGAGGTTTGCAAATTTAGATACAAATTTCCTTGTCCATGATTAAAATAGTGAACCGATACAAAACCCAACTTTTCAATTTTAGCAATTTCCTAAAAGCACAAATGGGGTAATAGGGTTCCTAGAGGAGCAACAAAGAGAGTATAAACGGTCGATTTGGATCGAACTTAAATTTTGAGGAAACTCTTTTCATGGCAAGGGAAACAACTGATACTTTACATCCCCTTTTCAGGTTTCAGAAGTTTTATTTTTGGGTCTATGAATATCATGATTTACTAGCTTTTACTAAGGAACATATGGTGGGTTTACAAGGGAAAAAAACTCATCTTGTCAATAAAAGTGTGTCACAACTATCTAAAAAGGTTACGATGTTTTCCAAATCATGTATAAATGAGGGTTTTAAGTTTATTCTTTACTACCAAGTCTTATTTAGGTTACCTAAGTACCAGATGACATTTTATAATTTTGACAAAACAAGTTTATACAAAATAGTCAAATGTATGATAAACCAAAGATTTTTAAATTTATTACTTTGTAAATGGAAAAACTAAAGTACAAGAATTATAAAGGATAAGGTGAGATGAACCATGCGTAGGAATGATGAGCAAAGATGGTTGAAATTGTAGGATTTGGTTCTGCATCTCTAATGGACACTTCATAAAATAGTTTGCACGCATCCACCATTCCACCAATTTGCATTTCCTTGAAATATTCGATACCCATTCCATGAAAAGATTCGAGCATTCTCCTCAATGATCGCATCCCTATAGACCACGTTGGCCAAAAAAACCCCTCCTATACATGAGTCAATAGATCTTAACAAATTCCTCCAACTTCCCATTTTACAATATTTGTCTAAAAGGGTATTATATGCCATAATATGAACCTCAAATCCTAATTCTTTCATTAGGTCCATGAACTCATATGCTCTTTCCAAATTTTATATGGCAACCCAAATGCCCACTTTTGCACATATGTTTGATAGGAGTACATAACTACAACATTTGATAATCTAACTCGAAAGGAGATTTGTCAAGAATAGTGACTCCATATCCTATATGCTCTTTAAGCACCAAGAAAACACACCCACATAGCCACCCCCATCTTAACTAGCATGTTGAAGGTAAGTTTTAGAGCTTCCTCAAAGTAATGACATGGGCAAACTTTCTCCCATGCAACCAAATAAGAGTTTAATCATCTCATTAAGGCATTATGTCCAACATTCTAGTGCCTTGGAAATTATCCCATGTATGCATACATGTCTTTTATTAACCATGATTTTTCTGGAGAGAGAGTAGGTATAAGCATAAGAGGAGACCCATATGCCCCATCTAACCATATATCTCTCAGTCTAACTACAGTACCATCTTTGAAATCCATTGATTATTTTGAACTGGTGACTCTAAAGGTTCAAATGCAAACCAACGATTGAGGTTGTTAACAATCCATAAATTACACTTAACAGTTAGAGGAATCGCATCAACCCAAAAAAATATTAAAAGCATAAAAATCTTAGGCCGGCACACCTTGCAGGAGATTTCCATTATGCTTTGATGGATGTTCATTTCCTGTTCATGTGCTCACATTTTTGATACACGATGGGAAAATGTTGGCAAAGTGCAACACACAGGGGAAAGGGAAGGAGATAAATCTTACAGAGACATGTGTGGATAGCAAGAAGTCACTTTTAATTTTTGATTCAATACAACTACTCCACTTAAAAGATAAAGAGTAGGAAAAAAATAGAAGCGTTATCAATACTAGTGCACGTAGAACATGTTCTCAAGAGAAGAAAAAAACGAAAATAACTGCACACATCTATAAATGAAGCACTTCCATATTCCCACATTTTTTTAAATACAACAAAAAAACATTGGAAATGTTAAAACCTCTAAGAGACATTGAATTACTTCAGATACAGATATAGATCCAAATCAATATTTTTGTATATAGCCTGATCTAAATACTGCCCTTGACCACGTTTCTAACTGGAATTTTCAAAAACCCATTTCATGCATAACCTGCAGCTGTTGAAGTCCATGAGCCATGTTTCTTTCAGGAGTTTTGGTGAGCATTTTACATGCAAAGTGCATGCTTCCACAATTTTTAGGCATATCTGCCAACGCTAAAACTATCCAACCTGCTAAATTTTAATGCAATTTGGGTTTCTGTGTGGTTGAAGTTCTTGGATCAGAATAAAGTGATTTTAATACTATGCCAAGAAAAAATGGAGACGGCTAGCCTCCACTGAAAATACACTCATGTATGTGCATTTTGTGTAAAACCTACCATCCCACATGTCATGCGCTACATCATGTGGCCATTTTCGCCAGCGTTGGAGGAGGTCTTGTCGGCGGTTGTACTCAACGTACCATCCCATAAAATTGGACCCATCAAACTTGTCACTGCATTTGGTTTCAACGAAGACTCGAATCTCGGAGACAATTATACTCGTTCTATTAACAATGCTAAGCAGAGTAGGTGGTGCCACTGGCTATGCATTACCAATTCATGCCAATTCACCGCCAAAAACGCATTTTCTATGTTAAGCAACTTTAATAAAAACATAAAAATTCACATTACTGCCATCAAAATCTAGAGAGGGAGCTAAAGGTGTGGAAGGTAAGCAGAGGAAGAATTTTCAGAGAATAACAGGTGGCTCTCACATAAATATTTTCTTTGCCCCATACTATTTAGTTGTTTTTTTGTATCTAGTAAATATTTTCGTTGCCACATACTATGAAAGGAGGCTCATCTTCTATCACAAGAGGCATCATATTCTTGGTAAATACCCTTGAATTTGGAACTTTGGGTTGTGTGATTTACTCTTAAGCCATATTCTTGATAATACACTTGAATTTAGAACTTTGGGTTGTGTGATTCACTCTTACTCCATGGGTTTCATTCAAAACCACGTGCTTTGTTTCTTCTTGTGACTATTGAATTGAAAATAAGTGATTGCATACCAATTGTTTTCCTCAAGGAATTTTCAAGCTACTCCCTACAAACATTTAATGAGGTCTTCTTCACAAGCTATGGTTGATGGTTGAGTTGCAAGAATTCCATGTTATGAGAAAAAAAGTCTCTCAAGATATTGTAATTTTAGTTATGGGTTGATTGGAATCATTGATTGCCTTCACTCTATGTAAAATTTGTTTGGAATGACTAAATGAGAAAAGCTCCTTAAAATCTCATTCTCCAATTTTCAACCAATGCATATGAGCACAAAATTGGGTGCCATGAGCTCGATAGGTTTCTTCTACCCTAAGCTTATTCCTCCACTTAACAACCTCATTTTATAAATTATAATTAAGAGAAGACCTCTAACTTGTGACAATTGAAGGTGTTCACAATATGGTGCCTCATGGGTTTTATCAAAAAAATCAATTACTTATTTTTTGTATGCATAAAGGAAATTTGTAGTTAGAGAAATTTCAATCCTTGACCAAACTATCCAGACAACCTCCTCACTAGGCCAAGGGGAAAGGATCCAAATTCAAATGATATGACCATAAATCCATTCATGTTAGAGGTAAATAATATTAAGGTAACATTGGATTTTGACCTTGACTTGGGGTGTTTGCCCTTTAATGCCAAATTTAATGGGGAATTAGTATGAAATAATCACTCCAACAAAAACATTGATTGGGGCGATTAATATTATTTACAAATGTGAAAATATTATACTTTTCCAATACTTCACTTTATCTAATCTTCTCACCACTCTATTGTCACTTTGTCGAAAAACTAGACTAGTGACACCACAAGGTGGCAGTGGTTAGTTTCCAATGGAGGTTAGGATCAAGCACAACAAGTATATTGTGTCCATAAAACATCTATTATGTCAGTGCAAAACCACGTCAATAGGAGGTGAGAAATATTGAGGTAAATTTGGAATTTGACCTTGACTTTGGGTGTTAGCCATTCAATGCCAAATTTATGGGGATGTGGTATGAAAGAATCAATCCAATTACCACACTGACTAGGTGATTAAAATTATTTACAAATGTGAAACTAGTTTTCTCTACAAATAACACCCTATCTAGTTTTATCACCACCTTATCACCAACTTGTCGAAAATTAGACTACATAAACCATAAGATGGTAGATGACAACTATCAATGGAGGTCAGGTTCACACACCTTGAGTTTTTTACACAGGTAAAACAACATCTATCCTTTAATGGTGTACCAATGCATCGAGATGAACCCCTCTTTTATCTCCCTTAAACTCAACCATATCAAAACTACCACACATAATCAAATTAAAATACAATAGTATGTCCAACACTCCACCCTTTCAATATCATCATTACTAATATAAATATTGACAATGTTGAAGAAGTATCTATCAAAACAAAAAGTGGTCCACACAATTCAGTAACTAAAGTCTGAACCCCCAACTCACAATGTGCAAATATAAATTAGGTGCCAATAATCATGCACCATACTTGGGAAAAAATATTATTTTTTTATTAAAAATATTTTTTTCAATTTCAAATTAAAATCAATTTTATTTTTATTGGTCATTATAAAGTATAAGTGATGTAACAAATTTGGATGGGTTTTATAAAGTGATAATGATTAGACAAAGGTAAATAATTGAGTAATTATAAAGTATAAGTGATGTTGCAAATTTTGATGGGTTTTATAAAGCGATAACAACTAGACAAAGGTAAAGAATTGATATTCTGTTTTATGTAATTATCTTTAAAATATGTAAGAACATTGGAATTATCATGTGGATTCATTATGTAAAAAATTAAGTACAAGAAATGGTAGTTTTCACAATTAGAAGGACTAAGTAAAATAATTAGTAGTTTTCATATTAGCTACTAAAGGTGATTTAATAAATTACAATTTGTGTAGAGTCATTACAAATTTTGGAATATTATTATCTTTATTATTACAAATTTGTGTAGAGTCAATTATTTATTGTCAGTTTTATGTCAGTGTCTTTATTTCAGTCTTATCATTCATTATTTTTTCAATTCTTAGTTATTATGGCTTACTTTATCAAACAATGTATGATATGGCTGGCTTTATTTATTAATAGATATATTAATATTTTTAATGTTTCGATAGAATTCTTCTTTATTTCACTAAGAAAATCCCCCAAATACACCTCTCCCTACCCCATGACCCCTTATCCCACTCCCCCACCTGCCCCCACTTTTTATATTTTACAAGGTTTTGTTAGTGATTGAGGTTTGAAGGAAAGAGATTTGTTTCAGGTGGATCACAAAAACAAGTAAGAAAATTTTAGAGCTTGAGAGAAGACAAACAAGGTCGTAAATTCATATTCATGGCATATAAAAGTTTTCATGACCATGATGTTATGGATTTGGTTGTGCCATTTAATGAGTGTTATGGTTTTGGTGGGGGTGCTTAGTTTTTGTTGATCTTTTTTAGTTTGTTGTACCTCTTATGATGGTTGGAATGTCATTGCATATTGATGATGAACACTTCCATATTTACGATAACTTTTATACCACTCTAGAACCTTACTTCTCTAGTGTTCTCAAATAATTTTAATTATCTGAATATTTCTATATTATATTAATTTGTGCTATTAGGTCTGATTTATTATGTTATTTTTGTAACTACTCCCATTGCAATTAGATTTGGTTAGTTTAATGCATTACTAGGGGAAAATTATTTTCCACGTCTATATATACATATGAAGATCACACACATCATGTAACCAATAAACCATTATATTAGTAATAAGTGACTTCAAATGTAGTATTACCTTCATTAACATAAGGATTGTGATATATTGGGTTTACGTGTTGTTTTGGAAAAAGATCACTAACCAATGTGAGATTATTATTTTTTAATGAATGATAATTTTATAATCAAGGAAGAAAAAATATAAGATACATATATTTAATGTGGAATAATCAAGTATGTGAATTTCTAATGGGTAATTGGTATCATCTACAGAATTATTTTTTCAAATCATATAAGAGATTAGTCTAATCTTACAAGTTCTCTATAAATAATAATAAAGGTCTAATAATCTCGCCTTTAGGTACCCAACAAAAAAATTATCCAGACCCATATTTGATTTGGATAAGAGATGTGTTAACCTCCCCTCTCTCTCTTCATTCTAAAACCTTTATATGTCTTAGCTTTATCTCTAGCTTGTAGTAGTTCTTATGAATAATAATAATTTTAATCCAATAACAATAATTAGAAATATATATGGTGTATATATATAAGTAGTTCTTAAATTATGTTTTTGATATATTAAACAAGGGAAAATGGGTCCTCACCCTGAGAGAATAACAACATCGAGACAAAAATTTAAAATGTTAGCCTAATGGACAAAAAGAAAAACTAGAACTAGAAACTTACTACATCTGATTCCAAATTCAAATAAAGTAAAAATTCTTCAAGAAAGGCCAAAAAAGACAATTTCATACCCAAAAAAACAAAAACAAACAAAAATATAAACATTAGAAGAATGTTTGCAGTAGGGGAAAGGGACAAGAGAACAATGAGCCAATGAACCGCTTTACATCATATCCAACAGGATGAATATTCATATAATCTTCATTGTATATATTTTAAGCACCCACTAATGGGAGAAATAAATAGGAAAGAAGAAAGTTACATAATAGTTAGAAGGAACCGTCCATTTACAATGTAATTATGCTAACATTCCCCCCCTTAATACATTTCCAGATAGAGAGTCCCCGCCCCCCCTTAATGAGAACACTGCAAAGAGGGTCTTCACATGAGCATGCCTACATGGTATCGATTCACATGGTTTTTCTAAGGCTGACCATAAACCTAGAGGGACAGGAACACTTTCCAACTATTCACCTCGGTGGTTTTATAGGATTACCACGAACCAAGAGGATTTTACCTCGGTGGTTTTATAGCCGTACCACGAACCCAAGAGGATGATACCTCAGTGGTTTTACAGGATTACCACAAACCCAACTTCGAGTACCATGCACTTCTTTCATTTATTTTCTTCTCCCCATGACGCTCTTCAGTTTGGAGGTCCCAAGTAGGAAACTATGCACCATCTGCACTTTATTGAAAAACAACAGAACAACTAACACAAAACTGAAATAAACAAACCAAAATTGAGGAATAGGTCCTCAATACCTTATTCTCCACAATATCTGTCGGCAGCCTCGTTGTTTGTGGCTTGCAAGAGGTTGTTGGATTTCCTCCAACCTCCGTTGTCCTCCGACCTCCTTCTATGTGTTGCAACTTACTTCACAATATGAGAGGCAAAGAAAAAAGTGATATTATCAATATCGGAAGTTTCATCTGTGTCAAAATGAATGCTCCAATCTGAGTGTATCCTGACAACATGCTCTTCATAGCAACAGAATCAGTCTTCAATTTCTCCAATTGCATTTGACAAAAGAGATCTAGAGGCTAATTAAGAGACTTATGGACAACAGCTCTTTCGGACATTATGTCAAACACTTTTCTTGTATACTATAATTGCGCATATTTGGTATAAATGTTGACATGTGAAGCTGAAAACCTATTCATCTATGACAATGACCACTTTCCTTCTCTAACCTTGAACTGTACACAATGACATGACAAATAATTACTTTGCAAAGAAATAGATAGTGTTTTCACCATCTCATGTCGCTACTCCTACCAGATTGCTTCACCTTGATTGATTCACACAAGTCAAGAGCAATTTTCAAGCCACTATTTGCAGCATGTTTGTATTCCTCCTCATTCTGAATAGAACCATTCACCCCACCTATCTTTGATTGATTTTATTGATGTCTCAGAGTCCTTCAATGAATGCCTCCTCAGCTATATGTACCTCTTTTAGAAACCAACCGTTGTTCCAAGGTAAACCACTACTCAACGTCCTCTCTTGAAGATTGCAAGCATTTGGCTTTGATTGAAACATCACTGTAACTTTATAGACTAGTTTCTTCGCTGTGAGGAAAGATAAAACAAAAAAATGGTTGTAATAAAATCTGTCTTACTTGCACAGGTTCCGATCCTGCCATCCACACTACCTTGTTTGGCTTTCACTGTTCCACGCTCTTTCTTGAATTTCCTTCAATGCTACAGAACTTCACGTTGGATGGTTGTACATGTTTCTCCTATGGCAGGTACATTGAAACCAACTCCTGCTACCTCACTTCTGAATTGGTGGCCTCTCCAACACTGACTGCTACACGCCTTGGACTGATATTAGCTCTAATACCAATGTTTGCAGTAGGGGAAAGGGACAAGAGAACAATGAGCCAATGAACCACTTTACATCATATCCAACAGGATGAATAATCATATAATTTGCATTGTATATATCTTAAGCACCCACGAATGGGAGAAATAAATAGGAAAAGAAGATGGTTACAGAACATTTAGAAGGAACCGTCCATTTACAATGTAATTATGCTAACAAAGAAAACATTCAATAAAACTACATCTCGAAATCCAAACTCAAACATTATTATAGTTATAACTCAAACATTAATACAGTTATAGTTAAAAAAAATTGAACACATTTAATGTTATAAGTGTTTGATATGATTCTTAATAATATCTATAAGTATAAATAAATTCTAGATTTGCATGTCAATCTGTTACTATCGTAAGAAAATATAAAAATTTCATTTAAATATGTGTTTGATCTTCGAGCTCTTAGTTGTAATTTCATTGTTCCTAATTGTGTTAAATGGAATACATTAGAAAAGTTTGATTTTTTGAATTCATTATAGTTGTAAAAATTGATAATGTTTAGATCATTCGTATGTATAATTTTTTTTATTAGTTGTTAAATATTGGTAATTGTAATGTTTTGAATGTTTTATGTAAGTTGAAGTTATAAAGATTAGGTGTTATCATACTCACACTCTCAACTTGGCATATGGAGGCAAGTACCTCTATAAAGATAGGAATCGGTGTGTGTTCAAGGGGCTTGCCCCTTAGGATGCCACATCGATACACCCAACTATCGTTGCGTGATGAACGGGCTAGCCTCTTAGGATTCTACATCGATAGTTGGGTGGTATACTATGCTGAGCAGAGGTTTTTAAAGTCACCCGCAAACACTCCACTCAGAAGTGTACCCTCCTATAATATCGAAACCATCCCTTTTGTAATGGATGGTTGTGATATTATGGGAGGGTACATCTTGAGTGAAGGATAGTCATTGACATTTATCAATATTTGAATTTTTCATGGGTATTAGATTTATGATGTTGTGATTATTTTATCATAGTGGATGATGTATATTTGATTTTTAATGTATCGTATTAACGTTAATTTATACTTCTTTTGTGTAGTAGTTACTCTTTTGTGTAGTGAATATGAATACCAGTAGCCTAGTTTCTCCCAATCCTGTTTGTAAAATAAAGACATACAAAAATATGAGCTTCCATGTAAACTGAAGATGAAGGGTGTTCACATAAAAAGTTCAATTTATTAACAATTTAATGTGTATATTATAGATAGTTCAGTATGCTAATGAATACTAGTTGTTTCGAATGTATAGCAAATAATTTTTATCATGCTTCAAAATTTTAGCACCATTTCTAAAATTCAAATAAAAGCGTGAAAATTTTGAAACATCTAGGCTCCTCAATTTTAGTTTGAAAGTTCATTTTTTTCAAAAAGAAGGATATGTGGGTGTTACAATGATTCTTATTTTATTGTTATTTAATTATTATGTTTTGGCATGCATAAATGTGTGTGTGTGTGTGTGTGTGTGTGTGTGTGTGTGTGTGGTGTGTGTGTGTGTGTGTGTGTGGTGTGTGTGGTGTGTGTGTGTGTGTGGTGTGTGTGTGTGTGTGTGTGTGTGTGTGTGTGTGTGTGTATTAAAGACGTTATTAATATTTTAATATTTCCATGCTTTTTAGTCATAACTTCTGTTTTAGATAAACATGTTCCTATTTCAATAGTTCTTATTGTTTTTAGCTAAATGTAATAATTTCTATTCTATATATATATATATATATATATATATCATTTTAGAAAAATATTATTTAATAAATAAAATAAACACCATAAAATATATTATTATACGATGTTAATTATATTTATAAGGTTAATTATAATATTTTATATGGAAGTTTCTCTCCACATTGAATACGTGTATTTGACATAATATTAATTTTGTAACAGACTTTGTCTCATTATATTTATTATGTTGCATTCTTTTTCACATTATAGATGACCATATTGTTATATGCTTATGCACTTAAAGCATTAGGCAGTCCTATAAATTTTTGTTTTCCTTGCATTTCAATACTGTCTTTTATACATGTGGCTTTTGAATTAGACAAAAATTTGAATGCTTCCAATGTTTTAAGATGGTATTCATGTTGATGATGATGAATCACAAGTCAAAATTTATTTTTGTAAATATATAGAAAATCCAAAACCACATACAACCAAGTCATATTCTAGTTTTGGAAATTTGCTAACAAATTATTATTTTGTTTGTTCTTTTCATAAATAGTTGTATAGAATTTGATGTTACCATTTTTAATGTAGATATTGGTGTTCGTATGGTCTAGACAAAAATAGAAATAAGTTAGTAACAAGTGACAAATTAAGTAGGTGTATAATTAAAATGGGTTGCCAATGTCATTTAAATGTGAAGGTTTTTTATGGGAGACCAAAAATGGCCATAATATTATACAACAATCTATTTCATTGTGATGTAAATGGTGAGTATTGTCATGGGAGGAACGAAAATACCATTAATGATCCTCATCTAAATGTTACCCCGTACTTATCAAATAAATGCAAAACTCATATCGGGAGTCTTTTGTTGATGGGAGTCACTATGGACATGGTGTACGATAAATATATAGAGGATCCATCAAATATGGGTATATCAAATAGGAGGGACGAATACATGACAAGAAAGGATGTGGTGAACACGTGGAAATGAGTTCACTGCAGAAGGTCTCAAAAGCATGTCGATGATGCCATGAGCGTGAACTTATGGCATGCAGAAGAAAGAGACATAGTTTTCTACTATTAACGCCCAAATGGAACCACTGTTCCATTCATTATGGGGTTGCAAACACCGTGGATGTGTGAGAGAATGGTTCAACATTCACACAATTCCATAGTCTCCATGGACTCGATGTTTTCTACCATCAAATATGGCGTAAATAATTGGAATGTATTTTGAAATGATGTGTAATTTAGGCATCATTAATAATATTTCCTTTATTTTATATTAAACCCCATGTTACCATTTGATGTCATATTTATTGTAGTACCAATTATGTAAATTTCTTGTTTTTGACGAGCAAGAAGCTGGGGTACCCGTAGCATGGGCCATTTCTTTGAGGAATAAAATTGAAGATATTTACAGGTGGTTCGCGGAAGACCAAAAACAAGGAAAACACCTTTGTGCCGATTGGAAGGTCAATGCATTCATTACGGATGATGTGTCAGTTTAAATCCAAGCCATCAGGTGTGTTTTTGGTTATCATGTAGTGTTATGCCTATAGGCACGTGCATAGGGCATGGTTGCAAAACATAGATAAGTATTGTAGTAAGGAGTCTAGGTGGAAGAATTTTGAGAGACTAGGTACCATCATGTATGGTTCTGAAATGCATCATGAGAACATATTTCAAATCATTCAAGACTTCTTTAATGAATTCAAAGAGTAAAATAAGTTCCTCGAGTACTTCAGGAATACATGGTGTGAGAGCAAAGAATGTGTTGGTGAGTGTGATCCTTTGTGTGTTTCCTTATTAATTATCATCAATTATAATTCTTGGTTTATAATGTCACTAATTGTCAATCTGTGTCGCTTGATAGCTATGTGGGCAAAAAAAAAAAAAAACTTCTCCCATGCAAATCAAGAAACAAACGCATCCATCTAGTACTACCATTATATTTTGAAGATTAGATACTTGCGTGATAGACAAAAGAAATTTACTCGACGGATGGACTATTTCTTCTACACACTTGTGTACAAGGTGGAGACATTTTACAAACGCAAAAGGAAGTTGCAAAAATCCAGATTCTTGACCAATTTCAAAAAATAAATACGTCTATTGACAGTGGTTCAGAGAGAAAAGAGTATTCTTGATATAGATTACCTTGCAATTACACCTGATTGCAATCAATTATGGGTAAGGAGCTAAAAAACTAGAAGCATATGGTATTTGGTAATTCAATTTGGAGCCTTGGACATATGCGAATGTGCTTGGGATATCAAAGGAAACACATGTAAGAACATGTTGAAGGCATTGGAGTTTTCGCAAGCAATATGTGTCGATGTCATCATATCAAGCACCAAAAGTGATTGATAATTCAATGCCATCATATGTTACTGATTTAGATCACTAAGCATAAGTCATAACAAAATAAGCATCGAGTTGAATTTCTTTTCATTTCACGTGTAGGAGGCAATACTTATGGGGAGATAAGAAGGGTAAATGAAGACACGTTCCGACACGGCCCCTCTTCATCATTTCCAACAGTATACGTTGAAGGTAATTTAATGTCATCATATGTGGCAAGTAGTGATATAGATTGCTAAGAATAATTTGTAATGAAAAAAGCATCGTGTTGAAATTGTCTTCATTTCTCATGTAGCAACCAATACCTATGGAGAGACAAGCACTGTAAACAATGACATGTTATGGGATGGCCCATCCTCACCACCTCAACACTCACTGATATTTGATGGTTATTTTTTAATTCCTTCAATCAATTAATCAATGCCAATGATAATGTTCATCACACATATTTATGATTAGGTGGCATTGTGCATTCATGTGTACAATGATATTGAAAAACCTAGTGTATAAATAAATAATTTTCTATAATGTCTTATACATCACAGGAACACCTAAAACAGTTGGGGTTGGTGGTTTGATGATAGAAAGAGATTCATATTTTATGGAACACACATCCAAAGAATTCTTGAAGTCCATCTCTGATACATGACTGAGTACAGATGAAGAGAAAAAAACATTCTTTGAATGTGTTCAAAGGTTTAGGAGAGACCTAGAAGCATCAAATATGCTGGATGTTGATTTCAAAGGAGATGTCAATTAGATTTCCACCACCCACATGCGTCCATGGTTTAGTGCAAGTAAAAAATGCCACCATAGTGTGAGTAAGAGGCCAATCATTGTAGAGGATTTGAACAATCACGCTAAAGACTACGAATGCTTCCAATTTCCCGACAGAAATCATGCAAAGAGGAGACAAACCACACAAATGGAACATACAGGTTAAAACCTTAAACTATTAATGTCAACTATTCGCAAAAAAAAAATTGTGGAGGTGAAGACAAACATATTGATCATTTATTTTACAGGTGGTTCTAATGTAGCTAAAACATCTCCCACCACCACTTATCTTTCAGCAATTTAGCGTCTACCCGAGGTGTGTATTGAATGTCCTTAATATCATAACATTTATTTACTATATATATAAGGTAACAATCCTTTGATACCTTACATTGTGTTGCAGATGCAATGGATTCGCAAAGAGATGTATCTTGTGGAATGAGCAGGTTGAGCTTTGGAAAGTAAATGTATGGCATGTTGAGTGGGCCTAAATTATAATTGTAAACATTACCAATTCATGTATAGGAGATTGTACATTACGTATATTTAAAATACATAAATATGGAACGTGTATAATTGACATACTCTTTGACTATTTTTAGAGTATTTTAAAACATGTGATAAAAAATGGGGTGAGTTGACCACCACGTTGAAAAACCCACGGTTTCTTTCAACACTTTGAAAAATGTGATTATGTTCTCCAAAAGGTGTAACCCGTGGTGCTCTTCCTCCTTGTTGTAAACATTGACTCCACATCAACTACTTGTCATGTGGATATGGGTTGAATTTTTCTAAAGCGATAGAAAGTGGGGTGCATTTTACACCATGTCAAAAAATGCAAGGTGTTTTTCAGCACTTTGAAAAACATGACCCTGTTCTCCAAAAGGCGCAACCCGTGATGCTTTTCCTTATTTTTGTAAAAATTGACTCCACATCAACTACTTATAAGTGGATATGGGTTCAATTTTTCCAAAGCAATGGAAAAAGGGGTGTGTTTTCTTCCATGTTGAGAATACATGGTGTTTTTCAACACTTTGAAAAATGTGATCATGTTATCCAAAAGGCGCAACCTGTGGTACTCTTCCTTCTTGTTGTAAACATCGAATCCACATCAACTACTTATTAGGTGGATATGGGTTGAATTTTTCCAATGTAATGGAAAGTGGGGTTTGTTTTCTACCACATTGAAAAACACATGGTGTTTTTCACCATTTTGAAAAACCCAACCCCATGCTCTAAAAGGCGCAACCCATGGTGCTCTTCCTCCTTGTTGTAAAGATTGACTCCACATCAACTACTTGTAAGATGGAGAAGGGTTCAATTTTTCCAATGCTATGGAAAGTGGGGTGTGTTTTACACCACGTTGAAAAACACATGGTGTTTTTTAGCACTTTGAAAAATATGACCCCATTCTCCAAAAGGCACAATCCGCGGTGCTTTTCCTTCTTTTTGTAAACATTGAATCCACATCAAATCCTTTTAATGTGGATATGGGTTGAGTTTTTCCATTGCGATGGAAAAAGGGGTGTGTTTTCCACCACGTTGAAAAACACACTATTTTTTAGCACTTTGAAAAACGTGAGCACGTTCTCCAAAAGGCGGAACCCATGGTGCTTTTTCTTCTTCTTATAAACATTGAATCCACATCAACTACTTATCATGTGGATATGGGTTGATTTTTTTAATGCGATGGAAATTTGGGTGTGTTTTCCACCATGTGTAAAAACGCACAGTGTTTTTCAGCACTTTAAAAAACCCAACCCCATTCTCCAGAAGGTGCAACATGTGATCCTCTACCTCCTTATTGTAAACATTGACTCCACATAAACTACTTGTCAGGTAGAGAAGGGTTCAATTTTTCTAATGCGATGGAAAAAGGGGTGTGTTTTTTGGCATGTTTAAAAATGCACGGTGTTTTTAAACACTTTGAAAAACGTGACCTCGTTCTCCTAAAGGCACAACCCACAGTGATTTTCCTTCTTGTTGTAAACATTGACTCTAGATCAACTACTTATCAGGTTTATACGGGTTCAATTTTTCTAAAGTGATGGAAAGTGGGTTACATTTTCCACCACGTTGAAAAACGCATAGTGTTTTTCAGCACTTTGAAAAATGCAACCCCGTTCTCCAAAAGGCTTAACCCACAGTGCTTTTCCTTCTTCTTGTTAACATTGAATCCACATCAACTTTTTATAAATATTAAATCCACATCAGCTCCTTGTCCAGTGCATATGGGTTGAATTTTTCCAATGTGATAGATAGTGGGGTGCATTTTCCGCCACGTTGAAAACCGCATGGTTTTTATCAACACTTTGAAAAACGTGACCCTATTCTCTAAAAGTTACAACCTGCGGTGCTTTTCCAAATTGTTGAAAACATTGGATCCACATCAATTACTTTTCATTGGATATTGGTTGAATTTTTTAATATGATGGAAAGTGGGATGCATTTTCTACCACGTTGAAAAACACACAGTGTTTTTCAACATTTTGAAAAACCTAACCCCGTTCTCCATAAGGTGCAACCCATGGTGCTCTTCCTCCTTGTTATAAACATTGAATTCACATCAACTACTTGTCAGGTGGAGAAGACTTCAATTTTTCCAATGCGATGGAAATTTGGGTGTGTTTTAAGCCACATTGAAAAATGCTTGATTTTTTTCATCTCCTTGAAAAATGTAACCCCGTTCTCCGAAAGGCGCAACCCGTGGTGCTTTTCCTTCTTGTTATAAACATTGAATCCACATCAACTACTTGTCATGTGGATATGGGTTTATTTTTTCTAATCCGATGGAAAATGGGGTGTGTTTTCCACCACTTTAAAAAACGCACAATGTCTTTTAGCAATTTGGAAAACGTGATCACATTCTCCAAAAGGTTCAACCCACGGTGCTTTTCCTTCTTGTTGTAAATATTTCTTCCACATCAACTATTTGTCAAGTGGAGAAGGGTTCAATTTTTCCAAAGGGATGGAAAAAGGGGTGTGTTTTCTGCCACATTGAAAAACGCACAGTGTTTTTAACACTTTAAAAAAATGTGACCCCGTTCTCCAAAAGGTGCAACCCGCAGTGCTTTTCCTTCTTGTTATAAACACAGAATCCACACAACCTACTTATCAGGTGGATATGTGTTGAATTTTTGCAATGTGATGGAAACTGGGGTGCATTTTACACCACATTGAAAAATGCACGGTGTTTTCCAACACTTTGAATAACACGACCCCGTTCTCCAAAACGTGCAACCTATGGTGATTTTCCTTCTTGTTGTAAATGTGATGCCCGATAAAAAAAACCCACTTGACACCCAAGAACAACCTAGGATTAGTTAGGAAAATTATGGAATAATTTTGTTTATTGTTTAAAAGAGTCTACAACCAGGTTACAAGGCAACAACTGTCACTAACAAGTTCCAGAACAATTCTAATTCAACAGAAAGTACTTTTCCTTTATTAACAATTATTAGAGGTCATAAGGTCTAGAATTTACGGTTAGAAGGTACATAAAGTTGAGAGGGTAATTCCTCACCATACCCACTCTCTAATAGGCTTAAAGGTTCAACTTGATTTTTATTAAACTTAACGCATTCAAAAATTTCCAAAATTATTTTCATTGGATAGGAAATTTCTTTACCTTTCCAGTGATATAAAGAAGTCCTCCTAACTCCTCACATTTTTCAAGTTATGGGTCAACGAGCCTTGGGGTGAAAATTTTCCCCAAAAGCAAGCCTGCAGGCCTATGGGTGAAAATTTTCCCCAAGCGCGGGTCGGGGGCCCGCGGGGAGTCCTTTGAAAATTTTCTTGTGTAGGGAAAAAAAAATTGCTCCTACATACCCATGGGTTTGCAAGTCCACTAGGGACATGTGGCATCTCCCAAGTCCGCGCGGGGAGAGCGGGGTGGCGAGAGACATTTTGAAAAATTTTCCCGAGCAGGCTGAAAGCCAACTTTGCGTCCGTGCTCCCGCAAGTCCGTAAGGTACATGTGGTGTCTCCAAGCCAATGTGGGGAAGGTGGGGTGGTGGGGAGAAAATTAGTTTAATGCCCTGAAGGGTAAAAAGTATCGCATTCACCCGCACCTCCACTAACGCCTTGTGATGCGACGTGGCAGCTCCTGATTGACCGCGGTTCGGTAGCACGGAAGGGAAAATTTGAAAAAAAATTCAAAATTTTTTCTAAAACACCAAAGGAAAAAAGGAATCTGATCCTCTGCTAAAGCCTCACGATGCCACGTGGAAGCTCTTGGTTGGCCATGGGTCGATAGGGGGGTGGGGAAAATTAGAAAAAAATTCCCAAAATATTTCTGAAGCGCTAAGTTAAAAAGTGATCCGCCCCTCCGCCAACACCTTGTGGTACCATGTGGCAACATATGATGTATTGCGGGCCAATGGGGTGGTGGGGAAAATTTGGAAAAATTTTCCAAAAGTTTTCTTAAGCTCTAAGGGAAAAAATCAGGCCTGCGGGCCCGGCAAGGAAATTTTTCCCAAAATATTTTTTTGACACCAAGTGAAGAAAAACTTTAGAAGGCCATAAGTTTTGATAGAGGGCTTGTGTTTGGAAAAACGATGACTTTCTGAAAATATCTCAATTCCCTCTTTACACAAGACTCATTAGTTTTAAATTTTGATAAAGTTTAAGGAGTCAATTTCAAGAAAATGACCTGCAGGATTTTAGAGTGCAAACTGGTAAATTTTAACTAGTTCAATTTGTTCTTCTCCCTCTCTCAACATGTCAAATAGACATGGAAAAAATTTCGTAGGTGTATTTAAGAGAGATTTCATGATTCAATGTTTCTGATTGATTTGTAATTTGAACATTTACATGTATCGACAGCAAAATGGCTACAAAACGGTTTGAGACCAATTTTGCTAAGTTTTTAAAGAAATTCCTTAAGTGTTAATGTTTAGATGAATTTGATTGGATCTTATTATGCCCAAATTAATGTTTCATTTGTTATTTCTTTATTTCAGATTCGGTATGTGCATCTGGGATTACATAATTGTCAATTTGAAAATGCAAGACATAGATCAAATTTTAAAATGTTTATTTGCCATTTTCTTCTTCTAAGCATTATAATATGTTCCAATCCTAATCCAATACATTTAGTTGATTAAAACAAACTATTCAAAACTAAGATACATATCTGATTTCCAATTTTCACATATTTCAAAAGATAGAGTATTACACATTCCTTTATATGCATTTCTTCCTTACAAACAGATATTTCAATTACATTTAAGAGATCAAATTCAAAACTACATGGTAATTTGAGGAAGGTAATACATCATTCATTGATTCCAAAAGACAACATTGTAACATCCTTCTTTTATTCTTTCCAAAATCATATATTATATACATGACAAAATAATACATTTTCTTCTCACTTATTTCACTTTTCCACTTTCTAAACAGAGATTTCATAGTGCATGTTAAACGCATATTTCCAATGGAAATAATATCATATGAACAAGGCAAACACTTCCATTAATTCATCAAAATCCTACAACATCCTTTCCATTTGATTTCAAAATAGAACATACAAATTACGTATCATTCTTTCCAAAACAGAATACAGAGTATAACTCTTTTACATTTCAAATTTCAACTTTCATTGTCAATACAAAGTATATTTCCATTACAATTAATACACAGATCATCCACTTAAAGTGGGAAAGGGGTTATAATAAGATTTCATTTCATAAGGGACTGTCAAACTGGCTTTTTTTTCAGCTCCAGAACAACGACATGCATATTCCTCATTCTCCCAAATTGTGATCACAACAAGAGTAGGGGAAAGGCAACTCTCTCCACCCAACCACGACATCCAATGAAGAGGAGAAGCCATCATTCTTCATTGGCCCTAGAGCCAAAACCATAATGCAATAAAATATGTGATCCAACTCATGGCAACAACAAGCTTCCACAAACACACAAACATCATTTCCACAAGAAAACACAGTCTAAAATAGAATGTAGTTTACAACTACATTAAATCATGAAAAACATTACTAAAGCTTCATCCAGCAAGCCAAAGGAGAAAGAAACTATGGAAGATGCTTCTTATGCCTCCCAAAGGGGAAATGGGTATCGACACCTGAGAACAAACCAACAAAATATGTATGTGTGTGTGTGTGTATATATATATATATATATCATTTCAAATCCCTGGCATGCCCTTATGCCTCCCCCAAGTACCCCTTAGTCCTCACATTTACTTATGCCTCCCCAACCTCTTATAGTACCCCATAATGAGTAAAGAAATGCAAGCTATTTCTTTGTAAGGTGAAACCCAAATCCCAACTCCCTCCACCCTTATACATCCCTAAAACACACTTGTTTCTCCCACAAAATATAACCCCATAGTCTTCTCCTACACCATTCGTAGGCCATCTACCCAACAACCCACAAACATGCCAAAACATTCATACATTAACACTTACATTCATAAAAGAAGAGCATTTCAAAAGTCAAGCTCCTACCTCTCCATGATGGAGTTGTTCCAATTTCACAAATAGCAAGCTTTATCCCAATGCAAGAAATCCAAAATAGCTAAGCACAAAGCAAGAGCTCCCAAAATAACAAGGAATTCACCCAAGAATAAAGTCTCCAAAATGAAGCAACCCCAAAACAAGGTAAGCCATTCAAATTTTATAGAAGAGGGAAGGGAAGAGGATGAGGTAGATCCACGTAGGATGCCATATCACACATCTTCAACCCCAACCCCAAAATTCAACTTCATTCTCCAAAGCATAAGAAATAGGTGGGTGAATAATATGACAGTTTATTTACACACTTAAATCCAACCCACACCCTAAAGGACTGAGATTAAATCATGTAAGAAAAGTGCAATTAAAACCTACAATCTGCCTTCTCAAAAAGCATTATAAACATCTAATCTCAACTCCCCAACCATAGGTATGGTTGGTAATTAAATTTTAGAGGTATGGGACAAGTTTAACTTGTCCCAGAAACCTCCAAAAACAACCTCCAAGGACAAATTTGAATTTCCAAGAGGGTGGAGTGTTTCACACTCAAAAGTTAACTTACACATCACTTACACATATCTTACACATTACTTATAACACTATAAATCATGGCCAACAACTCTCATTAATTACCCTCTTATGACATATTTGATTTATTTATTTTAACAATATGATTACTCAAAAAATTTACACACCATTCAATAATTAATGGAAGGGGTAAAAGCATCACAAAATAAACACATGCAAACATAAAAAAAGGGACCAAAATAAAATAAAATACATGAAACCCCTTGGTCATAATTAAAGGTGATCCCCCCATGGGAATCCCTAACACACAAAAAAAAATACTAGCTACCATGGTGACCTTGTTGAATTCATCTAGAATTCCAATGTGATTGGTATTATATTCCCCGATGTTTTTTGTGATATTTAAAACCTGCAAAACAAAAATACCTCCTTCGGCCTCGTGGCC
Organism: Taxus chinensis; assembly: GCA_019776745.2. Classification (NCBI taxonomy): domain Eukaryota; kingdom Viridiplantae; phylum Streptophyta; class Pinopsida; order Cupressales; family Taxaceae; genus Taxus; species Taxus chinensis. The sequence goes on from CM034146.1 coordinate 188,389,139, forward strand.
ATATCAGAACATCCAAAATAATACAAATATAATTACAAAAATCATCTAGATATACGAATCAAAACAATATCAAAGCAAACTAGCAATATCATTTGCAATTTTACTCAATAATTATATCATCATCCAATAATTTCCATTTCTAGATCTACTCACAATATCCAAATATCACAAGTCCGCACAACATCCATAATATAACCATGTCAAATAGTATACCATCATCAATATCCAAAATGCCTCTAATAATCATCGTGCATCATAACTGAATCAAGCCAACATTAATCCATGATCTACATATATAATCATACTATAATAAGGTCCATAATCATGTCTATAAAATAATCAGCAGTATCATGATTAGTAACAAAATGCGTCAAAGGAAAGTGGTCACTATAGTAAACATTGACTCCACATAAACTACTTATCAGGTGGATATCGGTTCAATTTTTCCAAAGTGATGGAAAGTGGGTTACGTTTTCCACCACATTGAAAAACGCATAGTGTTTTTTAGGACTTTGAAAAATGTGACCCCGGTCTCCAAAAGGTGCAACCCGTGGTGCTCTTTCTCCTTGTTGCAAACATTGACTCCACATCAAGTACTTTTTTGGTGGAGAAGGGTTTTATTTTTTTAATGCGATGGAAAAAGGGGTGCGTTTTCTGCCATGTTGAAAAAAACATGGTGTTTTTCAGCACTTAGAAAAACACGACCCGTTCTCCAACAGGCGCAACCTACAGTGCTTTTCCTTCTAGTTGTAAACATTGAATCCACATAAAATACTTATCAGGTGGATATGGGTTGAATTTTTCCAATGCGATTTAAAGTGGGGTGCATTTTCCACTACGTTGAAAAACGCACGATGTTTTTCAGCACTATGAAAAACCTGACCCCATTCTCCAAAAGGCGCAACCCACGGTGGTCTTTCTCCTTGTTGGAAATATTGACTCCAAATTAACTACTTTTCAGGTGGAGAAGGGTTCAAATTTTCAAAAGCGATAGAAAAAGGGGTGTGTTTTCTGCCACATTGAAAAACACACGGTGTTTTTCAACAATTTGAAAAATGTGATTACGTTCTCCAAAAGACGCAACTCGTGGTGCTCTTCCTTATTTTAGTAAACATTGAATCCATATCATATTCTTATCAGGTGGATATGGGTTGAAATTTTCTAATGCGATAGAAAGTGGGGTGCGTTTTCCACCGTGTTGAAAAACACATGGTGTTTTTTAGCACTTTTAAAAACACGACAATGTTCTCCATAAGGTGTAACCCAGGGTGATCTTCCTCCTTATTGTAAACATTGACTCCACATCAAATACTTTTCAAGTGGAGAAGTGTTCAATTTTTCCAATGTAATGGAAAAAGGGGTGCGTTTTCTACCACATTGAAAAACGCACAAACTAGTTTTCCTTCTTGTTAGAAACATTGAATCCACATAAACTAATTTTCATGTGGATATGGGTTGATTTTTTCCAATGCAATGGGAAATGGGGTATGTTTTCCACCACATTGAAAAATGTAAAGTGTTTTTCAGCACTTTGAAAAACATGATCATGTTCTCCAAAAGGTGCAACCCACGGTGATTTTCCTTCTTGTTGTAAACATTGAATCCAAATCAACTACTTCTCGAGTGGAGAAGGGTTGAATTTTTCCAAAGTGAGAGAAAAAGGGGTGCATTTTCCATCACGTTGAAAAATACATGGTGTTTTTTAGCACTTTGAAAAATATGATCCGGTTCTCCAAAAGGTGCAACCCGTGGTACTTTTCCTTCTTGTTGTAAACATTGACTATACATCAACTACTTATCAGGTGGATATGGGTTGAATTTTTTCAATGCGATGGAAATTCGGTTGCGATTTCTGCCACATTTAAAAATGCACGGTGTTTTCCAGCATTTTGAAACACTTGACCCCGTTCTCCAAAAGGTGCAACCCACAATGATCTTCCTCCTTGTTGTAAACATTGAATCCACATCAAATAGTTTTTAGGTGGAGAAGGGTTCAATTTTTCCAAAGTGATGGAAAAAGGGGCGCGTTTTCCGCCACGTTGAAAAACGCATGATGTTTTTCAACACTTTAAAAAATGCAACCCCATTCTCCAAAAGGCAAAAACCCATGGTAATTTTCCTTCTTTTTGTAAACAATGACTCCGCATAAACTACTTATCAGGTGGATATGGGTTGAATTTTTTCAATGCGATGGAAAGTGGGGTACGTTTTCCACTACATTAAAAAACGCATGGTATTTTTCAGCACTTTGAAAAACCTGACCCCGTTCTCCAAAAGGCGCAACCTACGGTACTCTTCCTCCTTGTCCTAAACATTGACTCCACATCAATTACTTGTCACATGGAGAATGGTTCAATTTTTCCAATGCGATGGAAAAAGGGGTGCGTTTTCCACCACGTTGAAAAACACACAATGTTTTTCAATACTTTTAAAAACATGACCTCGTTCTCCAAAAGGCGCAACCCGTGGTTCTTTTCCTTCTTGTTGTCAACATTGACTCCACATTAAAAAATTATTAGGTGGATAAGGGTTCAATTTTTCCAATGTGATGGAAAGTGGGGTGTGTTTTACGCAACGTTGAACAATGCATGGTATTTTTCATCACTTTGAAAAACACGACCATGTTTTCCAAAAGGCACAACTCGCAGTGCTTTTCCTTCTTGTTGTAGAAATTGAATCCACATTAACTAATTGTCATGTGGATATGGGTTGAGATTTTCCAATGCGATGGAAAAAGGGGTGTATTTTTCACCATGTTGAAAAAGGCACAGATTTTTTCAGCACTTTGAAAAACATGATGACGTTCTCCAAAAGGTGCAACCCGTGGTGCCATTTCCTTCTTGTTGTAAACATTGAATCCACTTCAAATACTTGTCAGGTGGATAAGGGTTGACATTTTCCAATGCAATGGAAAGTGGGGTACATTTTCCACCACGTTGAATAACGCATGGTGTTTTTAAGCACTTTGAAAAACATGACCCTATTCTCCATAATGTGCAACCCGTGGTGCTCTTCCTCTTTGTTAAAAACATTGAATCCACATCAAATACTTTTCAAGTGGAGAAGGGTTAAATTTTTCTAATGCAATGGAAAGTGGGGTGCATTTTACGCCATGTTGAAAAATGCACAGTGTTTTTCATCACTTTCAAAAACACGACCCCATTCTACAAAAGGTGCAACCCGCGGTGCTTTTCCTTTTTGATGTAAACATCTAATCCACATAAAATACTTGTCATGTGGATATGCATTGAGTTTTTCCAATGCAATCGAAAATGGGGTGCGTTTTCCACCATGTTGAAAAATGCACGGTGTTTTTCAACACTTTGAAAAATGTGATCACGTTCTCCAAAAGGTGCAACCTGGAGTGTTTTTCCTTCTTGTTGTAAACATTGAATCCACATCAACTAATTTTTAGGTGGATAAGGATTGAGTTTTTCTAATGCAATGAGAAACAAGTTGTGTATTCTGCCATGTTGAAAAGTGCATGGTGTTTTTCAGCACTTGTAAAAACCATTTATACATCAAATATGTATAACATTGCAAAAAAACTATGAGAAGATGAGAAGTTACACTTGAACCAATGAAAACAATTTTGTTTTCTTAATGAATGGTAACACACATTTAAACTAAGATCATTCCATTGTACTGTATACACAGTATGAAAATTACATGCTTCAATGAGAACTTGAAATTTGAATTCTCTATAATATGTATAGTAACTGGAAGTAACATTCACAATACTCGCACATTTTAAATATTTTTAGTATGTTTTGATGGTATAATTATTATTTACTCTTTTAAAAACTAAAATATATGTTGAACCAACACCTGTTGACATCAAAGGTCACATGGAAAGTGTCATTTTATTACAAAGTCATATTTTATGTCAAAGGTCACTCATACAGTCTTCGATGTGAGTGACTGGTAATTTTTTTCTCAGTCGACGCCTTAGCCAAGATGTACAACTTCTTCCATAATTATTTGTGACCTTCGTGAATTTTAACAATGGAATTAAAACTTGCCACTTGTTTTTCGAACACTTTTTTGTTGGATTCACACATCATCTCCCAATTCTTAATTTCTACTTCCAAATCTTGAACCTAAAGCTCCAACTCCATCTTCTTCAAGGAAACATATAGTAATTGGTCCTATAATTCCTTATTAACCTTTGAAAATTTTAAATATTGCAGTCTAAAGTCTTTCATGCTAGATTTTATAAAACTTTAGCTTGTTCATTGCATGTTTTAATTCTATTTCCATATGAACTGACGGGGACGATTCATCTTCTTGTCCAGATGTAACATTTTTGTTTGTAGGGCTCTCTACAATCTTTCCGAACACATTAGTACAGGGACTAAAAAATTTTACAAAGTCTTTTGGTTCCGACACTGGTGATGCCTTGTGCTTTCCAACCTTCTTTTTTCTTGTCATCTAATTAAACCTTTATTTAAACAACCAATTAATATTTTTTAACATTCAAACGTAATTATAACCATATACTGTACACATAAGCAAAACCTAACAAAGTAACCATATACCATTTACCATAATCCACATTCATAGTCACATTAATACATTAACCATATACACAGTGACAACATCATTATTTATAAAATAAATGGAATGTCACATAACAAGAATAAAAACCATCTAATATGCTATAAATAGAACCACAAACCATATTTAATTTAACAAGAATGTAATACTAAATCGTAAACATCAAACACATTAAAGTAACAACCTCATCACACATATATACAACTATCTTCTAATCACACTTGTCTTCTAATCACACTTATATTACTCTTCCTTATTCATCACATCACATACCAGATATAACAATTGAAATACATGATTTAAATACTAATTACTGTGCACATCATAACATCAACTGAAAAACAACCATATTAGTGTAAAATCACATACATCTAATAATCATAATTTAACCACATATGTCTATCCATATAATCTATTATGCTAAAAAGGCAAAATTCATCGAATATAACTAATTTTTTGCATACCACATAATCAATATCTATACATATATGTCTAATATATAAGTAAAATTTGTCAAATTTGTAAATGAAATATAAAAGTTTTATGACTAGTATATTCATTTGTTATCATTGTCTTGGGTGGGAGTTCCTGGTGTTTTTTCCTCAATTTCTACCTAGGCCTACATGTACATCTTCTTCCATACTTCCTTCTGATCTTCGTGTGTTTTAAGAATAGTATTAAAGTTTGCTACATGATTTGCGAACACTTTTTTTTCCTCTTCACACATTGCCTCCCAATTCTTAATTTACAGTTCTAACTCCTGAACCTTGACCTCCAACTCCATCTGCCTTGAGGTAATTTCTCCTGTTTCATCCAATATTTCCTTGTTTTTTTTCAGAAAATATAAATTTTCCGATGCAAAGCTTTCGCACTAGTTTTGATATATCTTTATCTTATTTATTACAAGTTTCATTTCTAAATCCATACAAACTTGCGAGGAAGGATCGTCTTCTTGTGTAGCACTGACATATTTGTTTGTAAAGCTCTTTGCATTCTTTTTAAATGGATAAGTGTCACTATCGAACGATTCATAATCATTTGGTTCTTGCACTGGCGAATCCTTGCACTTTCCAATCTTCTTTAGTCTTTCCATCTAAATAAACATGTATTATAACAATTGATTATTATCTCTTCCCATTCAAACATAATGTGAAAGGAAATAATGCACTTAACTTATATGTAACGAAATATTATCATGGATGAAATATAGATGAAAGTTTCATAACCACATCCAACCCAAGTACGCATACATAGATGTAGAACGTAACTATGTAACGATAAACCACAAGCCGTAATCGATAATACACAAAATTTGAAAAAAATTGTGAATTATCTATGATTAATTACCAAACACATCAAACCCAAGCAGATATACAAGGAATATGAACTCAAATATGTAACCACATACCAAAAACCGTAATCCACAATCCACAGCCATATTAATACATTAACTAGATACACAGTGACAACATCATCATTTATATAGTAAGTGGAATGTCACATAACAAGAATAAAAACCATCTAATGCATTATAAACAAATCGTAAATGGATAACTGATGCGCCAGAATTAGCAGGAACTTGACAAGGTCATAACTTGAGCTTCGGGTGTCCATTTGAGTCAGTTTGTTTTTGAAACCACATGTTTCGATGAGACGAACACAGTGGAAATAATCCCTACCCATTAGATCAAGTTTTTAACACGTTTTTGGGCCCTAAATCCGCCATCTTGAGGCTAAAAATAAGGATTTAAGTTATAGTGTGGTTTTTTCCCATTTTTGGGCATTAGTTAATTTTAGTCTATTAGTTGCATTATGAGTTAGAAAGTTAGCAATTCCTCTAATTTAGGGATGTAGAAGATGCATGGCACTTTTTGTGCTCGTACGAATAAGCATGCGAACGTACTAAGAATAGCAAGTTCTAGTAAACTACTAAAAATAGTAATTTCCGCCACCTAGAGTAGATTTAGTCAGAGTTAGTTAGAGTTTGCTTGGAAACTCGAGTTGGGAGTTGTTTTCCTATTTAGGAAACATTGTAATTCATTATTCAGTAACAAAGAAGGAGATCTATTATCTTTTGGAGTTCATATTATTTGCAGTATATCAGGTTTGTTCATAATTTGGCTACATTATCTGGTATCAGAGCTGGTTTGAAGTATTTTTAAAAAAATGACAGGAAGAGGTAGAGGAAGAGGAGGCGGTATTGCCCAAATGAATAGAAATATGCAAGACCTATAGAGACAAGTTGTTATGCTTGCTGCAATGATAACCCAGAGAGGAAATCAAGTTGGAGATGACACAGATGAAGAAGAAGTTTGTGAAGAGGAGGAAACACAAGTACCACCATTAGCTTTTTAAGAAAGGATGCTTCGAGCATTAGAAGGAAAGAATGATGGGATAAGAGTTGATGTTTCAGAGTATGGTGGTAGTCTAAATGCAGAGGAGCTGATAGACTAGTTGACTAGCATGGGAATTTTTTTGAGTGGAAGGCCATGTTAGAAGAAAGGAAGATAAAATTTTCATGCATGAAATTGAAAGGTCATGCTATGTTATGTTGTGATAGCCTACAGAAAGAGTGGTCAAGAAAGGGGAAAGAAAGAATTATCACGTGGAGTAAGATGGAGAAGAAGCTGAAAGATAAATTTCTCCCTGTGGATTATGCATAAACCCTTTACAAGAGGTTTCAGAATCTCAGACAGAACTTACAAACAGTGCAAGAATATACTGATGAGTACTACAAGTTGTCCATTCGTGTAGAGCATGAAGAAACTGAGGAACAAATGGCTGCAAGGTATGTTAATGGATTAAAATTTTCTATTTAATATGAGATAAATATGCATAGGATTAAAAGCATGGAGAATGCCTATCAATTAGCCTTAAAGGCCGAGGAGAAACAAAATCGTCAAAGTTTTAGGAGATCACCTGGAATGAATAGGGGGCCTCATCTTCCTTTTGGGGAAGAGATGGTTTTAGCTAAGGTAGGGGAGAATCATCTAGTGGATTGGAAAAGCAAGAGGATACGAGACAAGATTTCTAGAATCAACAAAGAGGTAGAGGATTTTGTAGGGGCAAAGGATATACTAGCAATAGAGGATGGGAGGCTCCACAAAGACCATTTGTTTGTTACAAATGTGGTGAAGAAGGGCATTAGGATTTTGAATTCCCACATACTTATACACATGACAAAAGGCAAGGATATGCTCCAAGAGTAAATCTTGTTGAAGCTGAACAAGTAGAAGATAAACAGGACCTGGAAATACCACCAGATGTTGGAGAAAATCTTATGATCAAGAGGATGATGATTGCTCCAATAAAGGATGTCAAGGGGGATGCATGGCTACGTAAAAATATTTTCAGAACAATATTTACTTTAGGAGGAAAGGTATGTAATGTTATTATTGATGGTGGTAGTTGTGAGAACATGGTTTCAAATGAGATGGTTGATAAATTGGGTCTGCATTGTGAGAAGAATCCTAACCCTTATCGTATTGCATGGTTTAAGAAGGTTAATGAAGTTACTATTGATAAGAGATGTTTAATAAGTTTTTATATTTTGAAAAGTTATAAGGATGAGATTTGGTGTGATGTTATTCCTATAGATGCATGTCATATGCTACTAGGAAGACCATGGAAATTTGATAGTAAAGTTATTCATGATTGGGGAAAGAATGCTTATAATTTCTAGAAAAAAAGCACAAAAATAGTTTTGCTACCTCTTAAAGAAGAGGGGAAGGCTGAAAATATGCTTTCTGTAAAGGAATTTGTGAAGGAGGAAAAGGCAACCAGTTTTTGTTATGCACTAGTTACAAATAAGGATGAACCTGTAAGTGCACAAATACCAATAGAAACAGTAGAATTGATAGAAGAATTTTTAGATTTTATTCCTGATGAGTTACCAGATGGATTACCACCCAAAAGAGATATTCAACACCATATTGATTTGATTCCAGGGTCTTTACTCCCAAATCAAGCAGCTTAGAGGATGAGCCCGACATTGCATGCAAAGTTGAATAGGCAAGTGGCAGAGCTCGTGCGAAAGGGGGTCGTAAACGAGAGCATGATTCTATGTGCAACACCAGCTTTATTAACACCAAAGAAGGATGGAACATGGATAATGTGTATAGATAGCAGAGCAATCAATAAAAGTACAATTAAGTATAGGTTCCCTATACCTTACCTTGATGATATGATGGATGTGCTTACTAGATCTAAGTATTTCACCAAGATTGATCTTCAAAGTGGTTATCATCAAATTCAGATCAGAGAAGGAGATGAGTATAAAAAATCATTCAAGACAAGAAATGGATTATATGAGTGGTTGGTGATGCCATTCGGGTTATCCAATGCACCTAGTACTTTTATGAGATTGATGAACACCTTGCTATGGGAGTATAACGGTAAGTTTTGTGTGGTTTATTTTGATGATATATTTATCTTTAGTAAAACTAAAGAAGAACATTTGAGGAATCTAAGGTTGGTATTTGAAGTGTTAAGGAAAGAGAAACTCTATGCAAATATAAAGAAGTGCACATTTATTCAAGAGAGTTTGTTATTCTTGGGCTTTATTATTTCAGCAGATGGGGTACAAATGGACTTAGAAAAGATAAAGGTAATTATTTAATGGCCTGCTCCACGGAGTATAATAGAGGTAAGAAGCTTTCATGGTCTAGCAACATTTTATAGAAAATTTATTAAAAATTTCAGCAGTATTGTAGCACCTATAACAAATTGCACAAAAGGAAGGGATTTTTTGTGGACAAAGGCAGGTGAGGATAGTTTTCAATTCTTGAAGACTTGAAGGCGATAGAGGCACCCATTTTGGCACTTAATAGATTTTGATAAAGTGTTTGAGGCTTATTTTGACACTTCACATGTGGGTATTGGAGCTATTCTAAGTCAAGGAGGAAAGCTAGTAGCTTTCTTTAGTGAGAAAATGAATGAGGTAAGAAAGAACTATTCTACTTATGAAGTGGAATTTTATGCAATTGTACAAGCATTAAGGCATTGGAGGCATTACTTAGTGCGTAAGGAGTTTGTGTTATTTACATACCACATATCCCTAAAGTATGTGAATACCCAAAAGAAGTTGAATAGTAGGCATGTAAAGTGGGTATCATTTTTTCAGGGTTATACTTTTTCTCTAAAACATAAATCCGTAAGACAAAATCAAGTTGCAGAAGCATTGAGTAGGTGTGTGACTTTGTTTACCACTATGGAAAATGAGGCGGTGGGTTTTGAAGAAATAAAGGGTTTGTATTCTTCTGATTTTGATTTCAAGGATACTGTTGAAAGACTAATTAGTCCATTGTCAGACAATGTAGGAGATGTCCTGGATGAGTATATTTTAGAGGATGGCTACCTATTCAAGGGATGCCAACTATGTATTCTAGTTGGGTCTATGAGAGAGAATATAGTGAAAGAGTTGTATAGCAGAGGGTTGGCTAGGCATTTTGGTAAAGATAAGACGATTGCCTTGGTAGCAGACAAATACTATTGGAAAAAGTTAAAAAGAGATGTGGTAAGATATGTGGAGAGATGTCAAATTTTCCAAGTCTCGAAAGGCCATGCACAGAATACATGGTTGTATATGTTGTTTCCTGTTCCTAAAGGGTCATGGACAGATCTGAGTATGGATTTTGTTTTGGGATTACCAAAAACACAACGAGGTAATGACTCAATTTTTGTGGTTGTTGATAGGTTTTCTAAGATGGTTCATTTTATTACCTGCAAGAAAACAAGTGATGCAACAGGCGTAGCAGATTTGTTTTTTAGAGAAGTTGTTCGTTTGCATGTTGTTCCAAAAACCATTACTTCAGATAGGGACACAAGGTTATTAAGTCACTTATGGTGGTTTTTATGGAAGAAATTTGGAACTCAACTACATTTTAGCAGTTCCTATCATCTGCAGACTGATGGGTAAATAGAGGTTGTAAATCAGAGTTTGGGAAACCTGTTTAGGTGCATCATTTGGGAAAAGCCGAAACAATGGGACTTAGCATTATCACAAGCTGAGTTTACATATAATAGTTCCATAAAAAGATCCATGAGAAAGTCTCCATTTTCAATTATGTATGGGAGTAATCCAAATGGGGTGTTAGATTTGATATATCTACCAGTTGATGGAAAATTCAGTGATGATGCAGAAGCATTTGTTGAACATATACAACAATTGCATGAAGAAGTGCAAAAGAAGTTGCAGAATAGTAATGATATGTATAAGGAAATAGTAGATTTGCACAGACAGAGAAAGGTATTTACAATTGGTGAGTTGGTTATGGTATATTTGTGGAAGGAAAGGTTTCCAAAAGTAACTTATAACAATCTGAAGTACAAGAAGATTGGTCCTTACAAAATCGTGAAAAAAATAAATGATAATGCTTATGAGGTAGAATTGCCAGGGAATTTTGATATTTCTCCAGTGTTCAATATTTCATATTTGTATTCTTTTCATGGGGATGGTATAGAAGGGGAAGTTATTGATGAATTAGTAGATTGGAGGTAGCAGGTTCCGGTTAAGAAGAAAGAAGAAGTGGATCAGATTCTAGATAAGAAAACAATTGACACGCGACATGGGAAATACAACAAATATTTGGTACATTGGAAAGGACTGGAACAAGAGGACAATACTTGGGTCATAGAGTGGGAGATTAAGAAGTTGGATGTAAATAAATGGAAGCAGTTTGAAGAAGACAACTTGCAGGAGCTTCATTTTTGTCAAGCAGGGGAGAATGATGTGCCAAAATTAGCAGGAACTTGACAAGGTCATAACTTGAGCTCCAGGTGTCCGCTTGAGTCCGTTTTTTTTTGAAACCACGTGTTTCGATGAGACGAATGTAGAAGCAACCAGCCCTATTGGTTGGGGTAATTTTTTGACACATTTTTGGTCCTTAAATCCGCCATCTTGAGGCCAAAAATTAGGATTTAAGTTATAGTTTGGTTTTTTCCTAATTTTGGGCATTAGTTAATTTTAGTCTATTAGTTGCATTATGAGTATCACAAATCACTCCTCTCATGACAGTAAATTTGGGGAGTGTGATGCCATGAAAATTTACATGTGCGATACTATCACAAATCACTCCTCTCATGACAACCATATCATCTGACATTAACCTGACTTCGGCCCAGTCAGGAAAATCCTAAAATAATGACAATCTCAATTGCATTAATTATTTTTTTTTTAATTTCACCAAAAAAGAATATAGAAAATTAAATGAGAACATTCAATAACTTACCATTCTAGTTCCAGCCTCTCTCGTACGACTAGCAATGGTATGTTTGTCCCTCTCATCATTCCTACCCTCAGCACCCTCTCTGTCCTTGACTAGAAAAGAAGTTTCAAATTCGAAATTTTTCATCTCCACCTCTCTTACCTCACATGAATCCATCTCTCCAATAATATCGAGACCACGGGCTGATTGAGAAGGGGGCATCTTATCGCAAATGTCCACCTATAACAATCAAGCCATCAAGATAATTAAAGTGTCAACAACATAAGGCAACATACATTTTTCAAGTGTGTGTTAAGTGGTTTTTTACCTCTCTCCGTTTCACACTACGAATCGAGTGTCTGTTTTGGTGTAAGAGTTGGCACAAGGGAATGTCATAATCCTACTCACGCCTACAGTTAGTATATACAAAAAAACACAAAAACTACATTGTATCTTTACTTACAAAATACCAATAATTACTTACGTTATCATTCGTAGGGGGGTCAAACATTTTGCTGCTTGTTCCACCCTCTTCTCTAGCTTCTTGTTTATGACAGAATATCATTTTTTTTATTTCCACCCAAACATTATATATAAAATACTATACTAATATTAAATTTACCTCTATTCTTATATTTGAGTTTTTATTTCCTCTCACTCTCAACCAATGTTCCTCTCTCACCTTTTGCATCTCTACTGAATTGTAGGCACACATTGCATCATCCACCTCCCTCTTTCCTTCTTGGCTCAACTCCTTGAATTGATATTTTCATTCTTTTTTGGAAACGCGATCGATAACCATCCTCCACTGCAAGTAAAATCATCTCCTTAGGATGTAGTTCACATCCATCATCATCTTTTACACGTATGCCTTTCTTCTATCTTGATAGATAGGTGATTGTTTCCCTGTATGCTTATGGTCACGCTTACGAGATTCCACGGAGGGAATATTGTGTTCTACTTAGTGATGTATATTTAGTCTATGCAACTTGGAAAACCTAACATCCCCACTATCAACACATGATCCATGCTGACAGACATAACGAATATGACCATTAACATATTCAGTTTTATATTCTATGGGTGGCTCATGGATAAATGAGTGAATGGGGTCTGAAGGACCATCTGACATATTTCCATCAAAATTTGGAGGATAATCTCCGTTTTCTTCCTCTATGACGCTTGCGAAACATGTACGCGTCATGTGATGTGAAGGTACTTGTATCTACAAAGTCTAAGTGCATAACTATTAGCCCAACATAAAGTATTAAGTATTTTGCAAAAGAATTACTGTTCACATATTTGAATATTATCATCATGGAATGTGAAGAAACCTATATGAAAAGACAACAATCTCATAATTGTTATCCCAACAAATGACATAATTCTTACTACGAAAAACAATTAATGTTCACAAAATTATATATTACCATCTCATTATTTATGTCTTCCCCGAAAACATAAGAACGGATTGTGAAGATGGATCAGCCCATGTGGCCAAGCTTTAGCATGTTTCGTTCATGTGCGCTTTCATAACCATCGTTGAAGTGATGCATTGTAAAACAAGTTAAACCGAAACAAATGGTGCATGAACTTATTTATTCATATTTTACATTCATATTGAGAAAATCATGCACAATAAATGATTCATGACAAAATTAACCGTACACATTATTTTTTTCAAAACTAGATACTCGACTCTAGATGTTTCTGAATTAAACATGAAGTGTGAATTGCAATTGTGTTAAAAGAGAAGATAGGATAACGCATGATGTATCCAAAAATGCCTAGTTTATCAACCAAAACTATATGATGTATCATCATATTATCCACACAATATATAATATATACGCTAGAGATAATTCACATAGTATTAGTTATTCACAATCTAATAAATAATGTATCTCTACCATTACGCAAAACGGAAATAAACATATATCATATTGAAAGGTCTTCCATGGAAAGTGCTAGTAAAGCTACCACTTCTTGGTTTATAGTGTCCCTCGACACTTGACATACATCTAACCTACCTCTTTTAACTTTTACATGCATGTATAATTATTTGACAATGCGAGATACACTCTCTAGCACTTGAACTTGAAGAATAGAAAGATTTACATTGTTACATTGGTATACACCAGTCATTTGTTTCACAACAAGCATATCATGAGAAAACACACAAATTTTCCAAACATCGTGGCGTATCACTTCCTCAAGACCTAATATCAACGCCCTATACTCAGCCTAGTGGAAGGTCATAGTGGCATTTCTGACAATTGTACCTCTTTCTACTATCTTGCTTCCATAAAAGTTGTATAATATGAACGATGAACATGCAATATTTTCAGAGGTATTCGAAACTCCATGAATTTTCAATCTCTAAATGGCAACCATGCTTACCTTTATAATGGACAAAAATATATCGTAAGAAAACATTTTTAAAAATAGAATGAACACTTCTAATTTGAATTTTTCAATACAAACATATGTAATTTAAAATATGACAAGGCCCTAAAATATTTTCTCCTGAGTTCATTCATTAATAATGATTTCTTATTGGAGAGTCAATGGAGTTAGTACTTTGTCTAGAGACATACACTCTAAATGAGTTAATGTCATGTGTTCGTGAGAGACTTCTTTTTGGGAAACATTTTATTCCTTATAATACTAAAACTTCGTATTCCGTATGTTAGACTAAAGTACAAATATGTTTTGGAATATATTGGAATCGTAATCATGGGTTTGGTTCCATTCCACTCATTTTCTGAAGAGATAACGTTTTATGTTTCTAACATAGAATAATAAAACACAATTCCATTCGCATCTTTTAAAATATGTTTTTTCTTATGAAGTAAGGATGAGTTTAGACATGATAAATGGGTACATATTCAAATTTGGCATAAATCACGTAATCATTTATTAGTTTTTATGAATAGATAGATTTTAATCTATTTGCAATATCAATATCGTAAAACATTTGACTAGTTATAGTATTGCGAATGAAGTCCACTAATGTATCCGCCAGATCTTAGAAACGAAATTCTAATAATTTTTATTTTTAATTCACTAAATAACCATTGTAATGTATATCTAGTATTAAATTCCAATAAATCCTTCAATAGTCTTCATTTCTCTAAATTACTCCTTTTCAAACATATTTGTTTGGCTCTATATATGTATCTTAAGTGGCTCACCTGAACTCTATATGATTTGAACGCATTTAGAACCCTCTTACACATAAATAATATTGAAATGATATTGCACCATACAATCCTAAATTGGAGCAAATTCTTATAATCCCCATACTAGTGAATTAGAAATCTTCCCATTACACATTTCCTATCTAATATAATGTAAAATAAGTGATTTTAATAATCTAAACTGTCTATTAAAATGCTAAACATTAGTATTTAAAACGATATCCATCGAAACATGTATGAATACTAAGAAAGACCATATTTAATAATCCAATGCAAAACATATTTCATATTTAAATCTCCTGTGAATCAAAATATATTTGAACAAACACAATGAAATATAATTTATGTTGGGTGTGAATCAACTCCAACAAAATTAAAAATATTTTATATGGCTTTTTTTCAAACACGTCATAAGTTTTTTAGAATAAAACATAAAAAATAGTAACTATTTTTATTTTTTTTAGCAGCAAACTTGGAGCTGCTTCCATGTGCAATCTTTTTTGCACAATGTTTTGGATCTATTGTCAATTTTATGACCGAAACTCCCATCTTTCTTAGCTTATGTGGAGACTTTTACTTCTGGGCATCCTCCATTGTGTCATACGCTAGACCATATCCTTGTGAATGTGGCCCTGTAGTGTGGAACTTAGAAAAATAAATCACAAAAGTTTCGGGAAAATTGAGTCAGGCCTTAACCATCACTGAAATTTCCGGTTTGGGCAGCTTATTATGTTGATGATGGTCTATATAGACCACAAATGTGGACCTCCTAAAGCATTCATCCCTTTGGAATTTGGGATTTTTCAACGTTATCCCTACGGGATACGGGATAGGAGAATTGAGCTTCGTGTATTCATTTTCACCACGCAAAATACAAACTGAATACAACAACACACATGCAAACAAAAATATACATTTAATGTTAGTACAGTACATGTCAAATCAAATATACGTTGTCTATTATGATAAAATAATCACAACATCAAAAATCTAATATCCATGAAAAATTCAAGTATCGAAAAATGCCAGCAGTTATCCTTCACTCAAGATGCACCCTGCCATAATATCACAACCATCCATTGTGAAAGGGATGGTTTTGATATTACGGGAGGGTGCATTTCTAAGTGGAGGGTTGGTGGGAGCCTTTAAAAACCTCTTCTCAGCATAGTATACCACCCAACTATCGATGTGTAATCCTAAGGGGCAAGCCCCTTCATCACATAACGATAGTTGGGTGTATCGATGTGGCATCCTAAGGGGAAATCCCCTTCAGCACACACTGATTCCTATCTTTGTAGAGGCACTTTTCCCCATATGCCAAATTGAGAGTTAGAGTATGATATCACATAATTTTTATATCTTCAACTTTCATTAAACATTCACAACATTACAATTACAAATATTTAACAACTAATACACACACACACACACACACACACACACACACACACACACACACACACACACACACACACACACACACACACACACACACACACACACAAATGATATCCACATTAATAATATTTACAACAAATGTATTTTCCTAATGTATTTAATTTAATAGACTAAACAATGAAATCACAACTAAGAACAATGAAATCACACACTAACAAATCAACCAAGACCTAACAATGAAGATAAAAACAACTCGAAGAATCGCATGCATGTTGAAACCAATACCAACATAATAATAAAAAACAAATAATTAATAGTCTCATACCAGTGATATACTCATACCAGTGACTAATAAACACAAATTGTAGAAATTACCGAATCCTCTATCATTTATTAACAAACATGTGACTACAATAATACCGTAATAATAATAAAAAGTTCACACTATTATTTAGTGTCTATATACTAAAAAACATATTTGAACACGTCATTTGTTTTGAAAAGATACTTCCAAACAATTGTTTGATATATTTGTACTTAAGATAAAGTTTCATGTTATATTCGTCCCTGTGTATATCAAGCACGTAGATTTGTTCCTATTTACAAAGTATTAGGTAATAGATATGACATCAAATTGCTTCCTTTTCTTATAGTTTCAAATATATTAATTAATAATAATAATAATAACTATAATTATTTTCTAAAATTTGAGGTTCAAGGTTTAAGGCTTAGGGTTTAGGGTTTAGGGTTTAGGCCTCAAGGTTGGGGTTTAGGATATAAAAGTTAAAATATAAATATTGAAAGGAAATAATTGATCATATTAAGAAACTTTATATAAAACATGCATTCCTACTATTTGAATAAAATATGAATGATTAGAAATTGGACTTAGACAACCTATTATGCATGAGCCACCAAATCTAAATAGAATGCAAATAAGTGGATATCAAAGTTAGAAACCCTATGATGCACAAAGTTCCAAATATAAATAAATTATGGGTCCCATGTCCAATAACTGAAGCTAGAAACTTTTTCAACCACATGACTTTGATTCTTTCAGACTAAATATGAAAATGCATACGAACCTTAGGTTGAATAAGCATTTCTCTGAATATGATTATCTAATATGTGATCACCTTTTATAATTTACGATAAGCTAATAAAGTTCACTTTTCAAAAGGAAAAAATTAGATATAACATATGCAATAAGTTAAATTTTACTAAATCGTCAAAAAACACCATAAATATAGACATCAAGTGTTAGCATTTTTGGCATTCTAAGTCTTAAAATAATATTTTAATATTGATATCATTACACTAGCACTGAGTTTATTCGTTACCTCTACCTCCTCCCCCAATGTTGGAGATAACTCCAAGGCCTCAACACTATAACTAGTAACTATGGTTCTTCTTGAAGTCTCCCTCACGACCCTTTAACATATCTTACCAGATACTAAGGAAAGTCCACTAGTGTTGCTCGAATGAATGGGGATCCACCTACCATAAAAATTATCTTTTTAGCTTTGTCAACTCCCGATCTCATACTATAATTGGACAATATGTCCATGTATCATATGTGCCCATATAGTAACACCACATAATATCCCTTAATCTCATATAATCACTTGCTAATGAATTCCAAGCCAAACACACAAATAAGTGAAATATTGAGACAATATGTAGATGTTTCCCCATTAGTATATGCATCATGAACATCTTATAAATCCGTGTCAAAAATAGAATCACTAACATAATCGCCATATTTTTTAGAGCTAATATATGATAAATGTCATGGTACAAATGTACCAAATTTATACTCATGTAATGTATTATTCCCTAATCTAGTACCACTTGACACATGGTTATACAAAAAAGTGGAACATCTTAACCTAACTTGTGACAAAATACACATGTCACCATAAGATTTATAATTGCCTTATAAATATCGATACTGGTTGCAACATATTCATCCCTCAACCACACTAGGTAGGAATGTAGATTATAAAAATATGATGTTTTTGCCCACCTATCTACTTCCTACCTCTATACAATGTCATCTTGTGTGCCATAAAGCATGGGTGTACCCAAAAATTAGTTACCCTAATATTACAATTGTAGATCTCTTATTGACAAACTAGAATAAACTTAAGATATGCATGTAAGGTAATAATGATCTATAGGGATCCTTTCTCAAAATAGTATTAAATAAATTATCATTCTAGAGCTAACCCACAAAAAATACCTAACTCACAAAGTGATCTAGGTTTGTCAGACAAAGTTATGTCGAAAGGAGGTTATATGTTCCTTTTATATACATTGTATGTCTTTAGGGTCTACTAGACCTAATGTAGCCTCTCTTTATAGCTATCTAGACTTGGCCTAGTACATATTTACACCTTTCTTAGGATTTGGACCTAATTTAGCCTTCCCTTTATAGTGTATTTGGACCTTTCCTAACACGCTTACCTTAGAGAGATATCTACATTGATTATACTTACTTTTTCTACTCATTTGTATACATTACATTATACTATTCTTTGTATTCGTTTATTATTAGGGTTACCATGATTAATTTTTAAAATGTTACATGTGGTCAAGATGATGGATCCAACATCCATTCTCTTGAACGTAGAAACTTAAGTAAAGGTATGCATATTTCATTATGTTTAACTTCTTAATTTATTACTTCTTTATAGTTATTTACCTAGATTTTGGTATAGTAGGTCCATTTCCCAAATCACCATCTCAAATTACACTATAATGGCATGTGATGAACTTTGGGTAGAGTATATATATACACCTTGTTTTCACTTACTAAAGATTGAAATCTGACAAGCTGGGAAAAAGGCCAAATTACCCAATCACTTACTAAAGTTTATAAATATACCAAGTGTACTTTGTTTATGTAGATACGATATTATAAATTATTTAAATGTGGGGTTTGGTTGTCTACTATTTTAAGGCACAAAAATTCCATTTTATTCACGCCCCTACATAACTCTAAAAGTTGAATTTCTTCAAACTTCTTCACATAGTCACAATTGCACTCCTCACAACTCTAAAAGTTGAAATAGTTCATGTTGCACACATTCCATATTTTACATATCCCACAATATCACATATTTATTTAGTCATACTTAGTTAGGATTTTTAAAATTATAATCAACAACACCAAAATAGTTTTTACACAAATTCCAACAAGAAAAATTCATTCATAGCACACATATCTCATCAAAGCTCTTTGATGCACCATGAAATGTTGACAACATGGTTGAATAAAGGCTACCTTTCAGCCATTTGAACATAGAGTGAATTAACTATTGTTGCCTAATTTCTACAAGGGAGAGATTCTACCAGATATTTCATAATATCATCATTATGTAGCTAAAGAGGGATAAATAACTAAAATGTTAGTTTATGGTGTTATTAAGCATCATTATGTGTTTTCTGTTATACCGTTCATTATGAGATCTCATTTATTTTCAAATTTTTATTATCATTTACTATCAGTATTAGGTATGCAAGAGTGGCAGACCTAGATAGGCCAGAAATGGAGCTTAATGCAACACAATGAAATTATGTATGTGGCGTTGTGTTTGAATCCTTTGATAGTTTTAGTGACTTTCAACTATATAAATATCAATATTTATGATTTTTTTATAAGGTGTGTTTCAACTTGGTTGATGATTGTAACTATTCGTTGTTATTTTGGCCATATCAACACATCAACACTTGTTGGTTTTTCAGGGGTCTTTAATATTGTTGTGTAATTATACATGCCTTTTTTACTACACAATGGTTGTAAAAGTATTTAGTGGCTATTAAAGGATTTCATAACATTAGTCCCTTGACTACAAGTTAATGTATATGTGAGGAAGTGTCATCACCAATCCGGCACTATGATAATTCTTCACCGGCAACTCCTCGTGCTATGATTATTTACTAATGCACAGCTTTTAGTTTGGTGGATGTAATCTGAAAACAAAACAACAACATAACACAAAAATACCATTGACTATGATAAGACGGAATGATGACAAATCTGAAATATCAAAGTAAATTATAATATTAACATGAAATTTTTACAATCTCACCCATGAGGTACTTTAACAAGACTATGGGAGAAACTTTACAATTACACCTCTTGATGGCTTCTTCAACACACCTTTAACTGATGGCTTCCTTGGCACACTTCCTACAATATTTCTCACTACTCTTCTTTCTATGCTAAATGAGGGGGGTGGCCTCTCTATTTATAGAACTTCTAGGCTTATCCATCCTATCTCTAAGATAGGATAAGAAATCCACTCTGACGAATCATATTCCATACCTTAACTCTTATCTGTACATGTAAGCTTATCTCTTAAGATAAGATAAACCTTATCATTTTACATGGGTTCCACATTTTTAGACTTTTTACAAATAAAATACACAAAATATTTATGACCTCACTCCTTGTCCTTATTACCAATATAATATTTTTAATTCCTAATCATGTAGACCCTACTTCTCTAATTACCCAAACTTTGACATTTTAACATTACCAGACCACTTATGACAAATATTTACTTTTTACAACATTCCTATTGTACTTTGACTGTTACCGTACTCCACATTATTGGCGACACCGTACTGACAGCGCCGTTATCTTCTATCAGACGCTACTACTAATTATACTTAACAACATCCTATTCCTAATACATACATTAATGAAATAGAAATTATGGAGGAAAATTTTAGTGTCGACATCTTCCCCCTTCCTAGCTTCTACTCATAGATAGGGGAAAATAGGGCACAAAGATTGAAGGGTTTGATTTGAGTTTGAGGAGTTCAAGGATAAGGTAGAGGAAAAATTGAAGTTGCAGAGTGCACTTGTGAATTGAAAAGAGGAATGACACTAAGGTGAGCTCCAGTTGTTGAGAGGGAAATCGAGGAAGAATATTAGAAGTGGTTTGTAGAAATACATTTGAGGGGGTGATTGAAGGAAAGCCATGGACATCAAAGTTAACATAGTGCAAGATTAGAAACTTCAACCATAGGAATGAGAAAACCATTACGTATATCAATGCAGAGACCATTCTGAAGACAAACAGGAGGACGACATATGGGAATAGGGTTCTGGACACATCGATGCACATATTACTAGAAAGCATAGGAGTCATGAAAATTTATGAGATGCCATTCTTTGACAATCCCAACCACTTGTACCAGTGGATGATGTCGCGCATGCACGAATATTTATTCTACTTTATAGGTAGAAGGATGAAGATCTCAATGAATTTGGTTGGAAAAGTCATAGGTTTGCATAACCCAGGTTTAAAAATTACAGGTGGCTTGTCAGATGATTAGGGGTCGAGGCGATGACCACCGTATACCACTTTAAGAAGGGGGGCTGAGCCTTCAATGCCACTCACATAGATGACCTAGCGACAAAGGTAGCGCTGCATTTAGTTGGATGCAAACTAGGCGCCTCAGAAAGGTGGACAAAGGTTAATAAGTGCTGACTGCATATAACACACAAAATGGTGAACAAGACCTACTATAATATAACATGTTACATTACAAAGAGCCTAGTGATAGAGGCACACATATAGGCTGATAAGGGTGAAAAGATAACCTAGGGTGCTATTTTACTATTGATTGTGTTTAGTGAAATAGGCGTGCCCAATGGACCGAAGGAGAAAATTTTGGAATATCCCATGGAGAATAAATCACTTGCAAAGAATTTTTCTAAGTACACATGTCATGGTTCCATTTCAAACACTTATAAGGATAGCCAGGAGAAGTGGTTTAAGAGGTTGCACCCGAAATTTGAAGGAGAGTGGCGTATACCGCGCAAGCTGACTAGTGTATTGAACAAACAAGAAAAGTTCACAACATACCAAAAATTTTGTCTGGGTAGATTATTCATGAAGATGGGAGAGAAGATCCCTTGGTGTAAGTTACCTTTCTCTTTCACTGCACATTATTTCAAAGATTCGGTAAACAGGTTATATAATGTGTGGAATCTACAGTTTGATGCTGACAAAGTAGATGCAGACATTCATAGTTTGCGCAAGACATATGTATTGACCAATAAGGAGGCGTATGTGGAGACAATGGAAACAAACAATATTGAAATAACTCTAGAAGTCATGGTTGTGGGAAAGATTGATCCCACGCACATGTATGTGTACATGAGGTTGTGGTTCAAGGATGAAAAAGTGGTTGCAGGAGAGGACTTGTGTTGGGGTTAGCACAAGGTTGTACAAATTATATATCAGATCTAAGCATACATGCAATAAAAGTGAATGTTCTACTAGAAGAAATATACATAACAAGAGATATAAATCAACACCAGATTTAACGTGGTTCACCTAGTGTGGGCTACATCCACCAATAAACAAGCCAATCTATTATCCAAAGCTTTTAGAAGATATACAATGAAGATTTACAACCTTCCACACCTCAGATATACAATACTTTCTTTCTCTCAAGCTTCTCCTTCTTCTCCAAGAATTTTCTCTCTCACAATTTTCTCTCTTCCTTTACCTTGACACACAAAATAGGATTCATCTTGTAAGTCCTCTTCCTAACTGGGCACCCACCTTCCTTTAACTTGATCCTCATCTCTCCGAAAGAGTGATGTACCCCTTTCAACTTATGATAGCCTCTAGGAAATAAGTCCAGGAATTCACACAGCAAATCAATTGTTTTCGCAACCTCTGAGTCAGACCAATAATCACCAATAATGGCCTCCTTGGGTTCTGCATTTGTTCCAATGTTGACCTTATTCATTTTCATAGGCTCGTGATATGCATGCACCACCTCATTTGCACTGTTTAAGACCTCGCACATACCCATATTATAATCAACATCCAGATTTTCCACTTCCTCATCATCAATCATGTAAACTAGCTTTCATTTTTCTTTTTCTAGCCAGGCACGCCCAAGTTGTTCTCCATTTGTATCTTCTTCTTCAAAGTGTTTCTCTAGATATGACTCACCAAGTAATTCCTAAATAAGATCCTCAAGCTTTGCACTATATCCCATAGTCAGTCACTTCTTCATCTGTAATGCCTCATTCACCGATTGTTTAGTAGAAAAATAGTCAAAGGTCGAAATCGTACCTGCAGTCAGTTCTTGCTAATTTGTTGTTTCTCTATTCAACTCCACATGAACATACCATGTGTACGCATAGCCATGCAAAGTGAAGTAGAGCTTCTACACCCAAAGTGAAGGTGGTAAGGCCTCTTGCCCCTCTATCCATAGTCTCTCACACTCCCGAACGTGATGCAAGGCATCAGGCCCCACGTGAAATTCACATTTCTTGGTAGGTGCATTGTTCCTAAGAAATCTAATAGAAAAGGTGATTGTCACCTCTCGCCATTTTAAATGACTATCTCTATGTGCAATCCATCAGTGCACTTTTGTCCCATGCAAAGTATATACCAGCATATTCCTTCTCTCCACTTGATCTTTCCACTGGGATTCCATAATGGGCAAAAATACATCAGGATTCCCTTCACCAGTGTACCTTGGTACCTAGTTACTACCCAAGGGCCTGACACAGCGTGAACTACTTATGTGAGTAACTACACTCTTCATCTCATGCCCAACCATTTCATAAGTCTCATGTGCCCAATTTTCAAAAGCAATACTAGTTGTATCACTCATAGACTGTACATCATCCCATTGAATAACACCTTCCTTTGAAGGCTCAAAAACTTCAGGATATCTAATGGTGCACACATAAATTCTATTCATATCCTTCTCGCTTAAAGGTATCACATAAGGTGTAGATTTTATGTCTATCAAAGGAATAATCACGCGCTCCTACTTTTTCTCAAAACTGATATATCCTTTATTTAAGCGTAGATCAGTATTAGTCAAGTAACACCAAGGGCGCCCAAAAAATGTTAGAAAACTATCTACTTCAGAAAGTGCCAAGACCTCAAAATCTCCAGTAAACTTGGCCCCTTGAATAGTAATAGTGGCATCCTTCAATACTTGTATGGGTGTGGCTTTAGTCCTATGCACCATATACAACACATTTGAAGATGGTTGTAATGGTGGACTCCCCATCTGATTCCACTTGTCTAAGATGAGTACATTCACTTTTGTACCTATATCAATAAATATATTACTCAATAGCGATCCATCAACAACTGCATTCAAAGTGATCTCTTTTTCATAATCAAGACTATGGGGAGGTAATTTTACATGTAATATATGTCTCACGCACTCAACTCCAACGTGTGCTACCTTCTCCCTTAACCATTCCCCTAACAAAGGAATTATGTTTTCCTGGTGCAGCATCTTATAAAACCTCCTTTAAGTCATCAACGTATTTCTGAGGAATCTCAACTACTTTTTCCTACTCCAATTTCTACTGCTCCTTTGCGCAATGTATCTCATCCTGCAAGTTTCTAATAACCTCCGTAGTTTCTTGATAGACTTCCTTCTGATGGAAAAGATCTAGATACTTGCATGCAGTACCTCCTATTTTTTAATAATAGGTTTCTACTTCGGAGTCTCACACGCGTGCAACCTCAGCGTGTGTAGTAACCAATACAAGTATCGTCTTGAGGTCAGGTGCTATTTTTGGTATCCACTAATCTTCCACAATGTGTTGTACTCTAACCATTCCCATGCCCTTATCATATTTGTGCTTCTTACTCATATGCTCATACAAATCTGGGAGGATCAAATAATGTAGTGGAAACTCGGCATTCATGGGTTTCTAGAGTCAATGCACTCAAGAAATCACACATCGGCATAGATAGAATACCACTTATGAATTCACTTATTCCAACATTAGAACAATGGCCTCTACAATCCTCCACGGGTGATACCTCTACCTTTGCCACCTCGCATCAGAGTGCCCTAAATTGTGATTATGAAGAAGATGAATCACCTTACTCAACACAGGAATTATTTGAAAATGACTAGTCTAACATGCCAACATGTTGAGGAGACAAAGTATGACACTTAGCATAAGGTGCATAGAAGGTTAGTGCATGGGAACATGGCACATTCAAAGGTGCATGGAAGGATAGGGAAGGAAATGCACGTGAAAGACAAGGACATATTTGGGACTTAGCCATTTTCATGATTACGGGCTATTTTTGGAGATAGCGTGCAGAGCACACAAACTGGATAAAGACTTGTGCAACACGCATAGGCTATTTTTGGAAGAGCATCTACTAAGCGCTTTGCATGGGTTCGAGTTAATAATAGAATTACTACTGCCAGTTAACCAGAAGAGATCTATTATTAGCGCACTTGCATGTGTGTCTATTATTGTAAAGGCGCATGGCTATTTTCAGCATGTGACCTATTTTGGGAATTATGTAAGCAGTGAAGGGAAAGTCCCCACCCTTATAAATATGTAGTAATCTGTGTAGAATAAAGAGAGTGAGTAGTGAGCTATTATGGAGTTATGCTACCAGACTTGATGCGTGCATAAGTTTATGATACTGAATATTGTAAGAAGCTTCTGTGTATTTACTGTGTTTAATATAATGGAGTGTATTGAATGATTCAAGGTGTTAAACATGATCGTAACTAGTTATTACATGGTTGAATTCATTATGGATATTGTTTAAATCCATTACTCTTTAGATCTAGATCTGGAATATGCTTTGTAGAATGTTTATACTATTTATGGATCTGAATGCATTAACCCTTCATCATGTTCACATCCTGCACAAGAAACTCTAAGGAGGGGCTTAGTACCTTTGCATGCTTCAGGTGAGCACTCAGTCTAGGCTGAGTGATGTGCCAACGTGCCTGGGTTATTTATGGTAAATTCTAGGCTGCATCATTGGTTCCATTGTCGGGACCTCTTTTTCAGTTGTTTTTAGGATGGTTCGTGATGAAGACATACCAGTTGACCTTAGCAAGTGTTGAGGAGTGGATAAAATATCTAGAAGAAGAGTACGCATGAAGTTTCAACACTGGATTTGAGTTTGATGCATGCGCGTGGGTGGAACAGAATCTGTATGATAGTTTATATGAGATATTCTTCACTATTTTTCTAGTAGAACTGTATGAGTGGTTGGTTTCTTATGTGTCTAAAAGGAATTGGAGGTATCGCACACTTGTCTAGATGCAGGAATAATTTCAGGCCCTTTATGATGCTGATCTGATTTGGACACGCATTGTGGATACTTGGTTTCGTGGTGTTCTGAACAGCTATATTCTAGAGTACTCAATTTCCACTTATTCTTTCCCAGAGGTAGCAGAATTCCATTTTTTACGGTATCCTAGGGTAAATTACTTGCAAGGAATTCCACTGATGATTAAGATCTTGATGGTAACCATGAACTTGGAAAGCAAACCGATGGCTAAATAAACCCCACCATGCATAGGGGCAGGAGCAGGTTTGGTGAAATATGGTAGACCTAGCGATAGAGAGGTAAAGAGAAGAAAGGTGGCTTAAGTATAATGAGGTGAGTGAGAGGGAGATAGAGAAGTGGCGTGACATTGCAGAGTGGATGGCATTGAGGAGAGAGATGGCTTGTGAATGATTTGGAGCTCATGTAGAAGGCATGGATCCAGAGCATCAGGAACTCCCCCATTTGGGAAAGCATGAAAGGGAACCCCCCTCGGCCTCACATGGAAGTGCACCAGCAGAGATGACCTGGTCCATGAGTGTGCATCTGAATCTACCTGGAAACCTCACCCTTACGCTTGGTTTTCCAGTAACTAGTATGAAAAGTAGTTAGCAAGCTAATTTAGGTAGTGGGAGAGTAGGAGTAAGTCACATAACAAGTACATCGATGGTAGGGAAAACATCTTCATTGTTGTTTGGAGGTACCTTTTTAGGTGCATCATCTACATAGAATTTGAGCGCGTAGAATTTGAGGCTCACGTTTGGGAGTAGTACCACCAGCACAGACTGTAGGAGTTCAATACAGTACTACTATTGGGACACAGGGAAGTACATATTCTAGTCCATTTCTAGCTATAGGTGGAGGATCAGGAGGTATAGGTGGTTCTAGTTCTGGTGGTTCTAGAGGTAGAGGTAACACAGGAGGTTCTAGATCAGGTGGGCAAGGTCTGCACCAACCCTAGAATATTTACATGGAGATGTCTCTTTGTCTTCCAGAGTATAGGGGCATAGAAGATGTTGTTGAGCATGTGCACATGTGTGAAATACTGTGGTGCATAAAAGGGATCATGACTTCTGAGCACAAGGCAAGTCAATTTATAACTACATTACAGGGATGTGCACACAGTTGGTATAGGAAGTTTGACCCTGATCAAACTTGCGTAGATTATGTAGCGTTCAAAGATGCATTCCTTAAAGAGTTCTATATCCCTGAGTTTGAGAAGAAGAGTATAAGCACGCTCAAGGATATTAAACAAGGCACTACTGAAAGTGTCTGAGAGTATGATGCCCATTTTAAAACACTTTTATCTAAGCTTTCTTATGATATTCACACAAGACAATATGTGCAATGGTTCCTTGGAGGTCTGATCACACCTTTTAGAAGAAATTTGTCACATAAGACATACACTGATCCACGTGAAGCACTAGAAGCAGTGTTTCATGCTGAGGCAGTCAGGAGTATAGACACTAGAGTCAGCCCATTCTTGGAGGCACAAATTGTAGCTATGGCAAAGTAGTTGGAGAAACTATCGAAAAATTTGGCACATGAGATGTGCACTAGGATTTGGTGTACAAATTGTGAAGTGGAAGGTCACACCAAGGATAATTGTCCCCACAGATCAGTACGTTCATTATTACTAGACTGTGAGATATGTCACCTGAACCATGATGTCAATCGTTTCCCATTATTACAACGCACAATAAGGAAGAATGTCTCTTGCTATTGTAAAATTTATAGGTCCACGACTCATGATACGGAATACTATTGGCTTGATTGGTCAGATCCATGATGCTATAGATATTGGTGTACGATAGAAGGGAGTATTAGATAACTCTAAAGGAAAGGGTGAGCATCATGATCACAATCAAGTATGCTATGATCGGAATGAATGGAACTATGATGGAGAACGTGGCAAAGGTCAATGATACCATGGTGGATTCAGAGGTCAAGGCCATGGTGGTGGACGAGGAGAATTCCCTCATGGAACATACTTTACATGTGGATCACCTGACCACTACAGGTGTGAATGTCCTCAGAATATTACATGTTCTTTTTGTGGAAAGAATCATAGCTATGAGGAATGACCATGGACTTATATGAGCATCTTAGTAAGTAGCATAAACAAGAAAACAAAGGTGCAGGGATGGTTAGGATACAACATGTTATGGAAAATCAGTGGATGCCCAAGTTGGAACCGAAATCTGAGGTATGGCATGTAAAGATCACTACCCACGCTGTGTGCTAGAGAGGCATTACAACTAAATCCTACTGTCACTAAAGAGGAGGTTTTGCATGCTCGGTACCCATATCTTGCCCATCAGAAGGAGGTTTATCAAGAGACCATGGAGGTCCTTATAAATCTTTAGGGAAATATACAATATCTAATGGAGCAATCACAGAAGATAGAAATAAAGAAGGATGTAGAGATGGTCTAGTCAGATATTGATGACTTGAAGGAGGTATGTAGAATGTTGCGCCAGGAGAATATTATTCCATTACTAGGGATTTGGCTGAAGGGAAACACTCCGTGTGCTAATACTGAGAATGGGTGACATATCCTACATGCAAATCTTCCCCCCCATAGCTTAGACTACAACAAGGAAATCACTCTGAATGTTGTTGTGGATGGATGGCTTTTGAGTAATATATTGATTGATACATGTGTGAAAGTCAATGTGCTTACTTTAGATGCATGGGTATAGATGGGGAGACCTACATTGTAGCCATACTCTAATGTATTATTTATTTCTAATCAGACTAAGGCCACTCCTATCGTAGTTTTAAAATATGCATCCATTACTATACAGGGGGCCAAGTTCACTGGGGATTTTGAGGTTTTAGTGCTTATAGAAGTAGACAATTTCCCAACTCTTCTTGGACACCCTTGGTGTTATGCAAATAATGTTGATCTTCGGTTCAACAAGGGATATATCAGTTTTGAAAACAAGGAGGAAAGAGTTATTATCCCTTTAACAGATGGAAAATATGTGCCCTATGTTGAGCCTTTGAGTGAGGAAGATCTGAATAGGATTTATGTACGCACCATCTGGGACCCAGAAGTGCTCGAGCCATCTAAAGAAGGAATCCTTCAGTGGGAAGATGAATAGTCTATTAGCGATACTACAAGTATTTCTTGTGATAATTGGGCTCATGGTACTTATGAGTTGGTAGGGCGAAGTAAGGAGCACATTTGTGCAAAACAGTAAACCTCATTGTGTCAGGAGAATAGGTAACAACCCTTAACCTTGGTACACTAGGGAAGGGGACCCTACAGTATTCCTACACGCCATGGAGGAATAATGGATAGACCAGTTGGAGATAATAATTATGCTACCATATACCCTACATGGGATAGTAGTGCACTAGTGGGTGGTTCATAGGGATAATCTTGTAGAATGGACTGAAGTTGGGATTGCTCCTACAACTCAGTTTTCCAGGAGCAATGCACCAACTCAAATCTGCACATATCATAGTAATCAACATGTTCATCACCACAATCAGTAGTGTGAGAGGCTCTAGACAAAGTGGCAGGAAGCTTTACCACCTTTGCTATGGGTGCACAAACTTTATTCCACTTTATAAGGTTACACATGTGCTTGGTATGTATATGCAGAGCTACATAGAGAAATTGCAAATTGGCAGGATTTGATTATAGGTATGGTCCAAAATTTTGACTACTTCTCTACTAAACCTCTAGTAGAAGAGGCATTAAGGGTTATAAAGAGGTTAACTATGGGAGACAGTGCAAAGGTGGAAGAAATCATTCAGGATTTATTTGATGGAAACAACTCAGGAGCACGTTTTGTTAAAGAAATAGAGACAGATGCCACACTACTTAAGCACGCTTGCTTTGAGAAAGAAAAAGGGAAGATGGTCTACATAGTGGATGATGAAGAAGTAGAAGAACTAGATATAGACCATTCAATAAGTGTGTGCGAGGTCTTGGACAGTGTAGATAACAACACACATGCCTATCATGAACCTATGAGGACCAAGAAAGTGAATATTGGTACGGATGTTGAACCTAAAGAGGCAATAATTGGAGATTATTGGTCTAAATCTGAAGTAGCAAAAATAGTGGAGTTTCTCCATGATTTTCAAGATTTATTTCCTAGGGGCTACCATGAATTGAAATGAGTGCATGCATCATTAGGAGAAATGAAGATAAAGCTTAAGGAAGGTGCATGCCCAGTCAGGAAGAGACCCTACAGGATGAACCCCAACTTACGCGAAAAGTTCAAGGAAGAAATTGACAAAATGTTAAAGTCTGGAATCATCAAGCCCCTAGATGAGTCAGAATGGGTTAGCCCAATGGTGATCAGTATCAAGAAAGTTGATCGGATTAGGATCTGGGTGGACTACAGGGAGTTGAATGTTGCATGTGTGACTGATCCTTTTCCTACGCCATTCACAGAGGAAATATTAGAAGGCGTTGCAGGGCATGAGATCTATTCCTTTACATATGGATTCTCTGGGTATCATCAGGTTAGGATTTCATAGGAGGATTAGGAAAAGAATACTTTCACCACTGAATGGGGAAGTTTTGCATATACTATGATGTCGTTCGGATTGAAAAACACACCCGCTGTATTTTTACAAATAGTTGTTCAAGTATTCCAAGATTTTATTCATCTTTTATTGTAAGTTTACTTGGATGATTGGACAATATATGGGCTTATCAAGGATCATTGTGACAATTTGTGCTTAATGTTTGAAATATGTAGACAATTAAGCATCTCTTTGAACATCAAAAAGTGTGTGTTTGCTACACCTTTTGGCACTCTGTTAGGGCATATTATCTGCAAGGAAGGTTTGTTGGTAGATCCAGCTAAAGTTGTAGTTATTTTCAGCCTAAAAGAACCTACCAGTCAGAGTGAGGTGCGTAAATTTTTGGGTCACAATGGGTATTATAGAAAATTTATCAAAGGATATGCTAAGGTATCCACACCCTTGGAGGAGTTACTAAAAGGAAAAGGGACATTTTATTAGGGGGAGCCGTAGCAACGTGCATTTGAGACATTGAAGGAGAAACTTACTATAATGCCTATTTTGTGCTTTCCCTCGTGGGACCAACCATTTCATGTACATGTGGATGCTTCTGGCATGGCCATTGGCGTGGTGTTGGCTCAACATGGAGAAGGTATTATAGATCATCCTATACGTTTTGCTAGTAGAAAGTTGACTTGTGTAAAGAAGAATTATACAACTACAGAGCCCGAGGATTTGTCAATGATCTATGCGCTACATAAATATATATAGTACCTACTAGCAACACCATTTGTATTCTATACTGATCACATGGCATTGAAATACTTGGTAAATAATCCAGTCTTACAGGGGCTCATATGTCGATGGGTGTTCTTATTCCAAGAATTTGATTTTATAGTTGTGGTAAAACCAGGGAAAAGTAATTCTGGCCCAGACCATTTATCAAGGATACAGTCGGGGGAAGACGCACAAACAATTGAAGATACAATGCTAGATGCACAGTTATACATGTTATATTGTGTTCCTTCTGACTTGGAGGATTTTATTTTTTTCTACGCACAGGTGTGGCGCAAGAAGAACTAAAAGCCTTAGAGAAGAAACAATGTGTAATTCGCACAACATATTTTATGTTTATTAGTGGTGACCTATACAAGTTAGGTCGAGATGAAGTATTGCGCCGGTGTGTACTATAACATGAGTGCACAGATATCATGGAAGAGGCTCATGGTGGTATTGCAGGTGGGCACTATGCAGGTGATGCCACTATGCACAAGATTCTACTTGTTGGATTATGGTGGGAGACCCTATTTAAGGATTGTAAGGCATATTACAAGGCATGTGATCACTGTCAGTGCCTTGGCAAACCAGGAAAAAGAGATGAAATGCATTTATGACCTATTCCTAGTGCAGAACCATTTGAAAAATGGGCTATAGAATTTTTGGGTCCTATTTCACCAGTCGCGTGTAGGACTGGATCACGCTACATCATCACTTGCACAGATTATCTTACAAGGTGGGAAAAATCATCACCTACCAAGGATTGTACAACAGCTACTACAGCTAGGTTCTTATGGGAAAATGTTCTTACAAGGTATGGATGCCCATTGAGTTTGACCAGTGATAGGGGCACACATTTTTTGAATGAGACAATCAGAATTCTATTGGATGAGTTCATGATTGCACACCATAAGACTACACCATATCATCCTTAGGAAAATGGGACTGCTGAAGCTTTCAACAAGATTTTGAGCTAGACATTGACAAAAATTTGTGATGTTGGAAGAAAATATTGGGATGATAAAGTTTCTGCCATGATTTGGGTGTATAGAACAACATACAAGTAGTTAAACAAGGCCACACCCTTTTAATTGGTGTTTGGCACAAAAGTAGTTCTTCCTATGGAATTCATGTTACCTTCTTTACGTATTACGTGCACAGGAGGTCTAGCTGATGAGAAAGCATTAGAGGAATGAATTGGAAAGTTGATCAAGCTAGATGAGTGACGAGAAATAGCACGATGGAGTCAGAAGCAAGAAAAGGCCAGGTAGAAAGCGTGGCATGACAGGCACATCAGGGACAAAAATCTTGAGATAGGACAGATGGTGCTTCTTTATGACTCTAAGTTTCTGTGCCATCCAGGAAAACTTAAAGTGCATTGGTTGGGACCGTATGTTATCACTCACATACTTAAAATAGGTGCTTGCTAGTTAGAGGTGCTTGATGGAATATGGTTACCAGGTTACTTCAATGGGAGTAGGCTGAAG
Organism: Taxus chinensis; assembly: GCA_019776745.2. NCBI lineage: Eukaryota > Viridiplantae > Streptophyta > Pinopsida > Cupressales > Taxaceae > Taxus > Taxus chinensis. The sequence continues at coordinate 188,422,348 of CM034146.1, forward strand.
CCCTACTATAAATAAGTCTTCTTGGTGTTTGTAATAAGGCAGTGTTTCCATTTAGAGTAGGTTTTCATTTATGTATTCCCTTAATGTATTTCCTTCTTCATTTCTATGCTTTTTCATTTTAGTTGGTGTTTTGTGTAATAAGTGCATTTGTGCGCTGGAAGCTAATTACCATTTATAGAATTTTTATGTGCAGAGGACTGCACATACCATTTGTGTGGGGTGGCTATTGAAAAATGGGTACACATAAAGGAATAAACTACTACAGGTGATATTCAAGTTTGGAGAGTTTGTTGGAAAGAAGATTGCTTCCAAACAAGAACCATAGATGGAGATAAATGAAAGGAACAGTATAACGTGAGGTAAGCAGTGGCCGTGGAGACTACCAGGAGAAGGCACAGTGGTGAGGTACTCAAGCTCATGGAAGCGCATTGAAGAGGAGTTTGTAGCTTGAAGGTAGGAAGGCACGCTAGAAGGTTATAACTGAGGCCTGAAGATGTACCACGTGGAAATTGTGAAAATGGTCAATTAATGAGAGAATTGTTGGTAGGTGAAGGAGCAATAAATGCACTAAATTTTTAAAAATCTATATAAGGATGGGATGCGAGTTCATTTTTACCATTGTAATCACAAGTATTTGAAAGAGCTAAGTGAAAACAAGTTGAGTGGCGTATATTGAGGTGCGAAGAGTGTGAAACCAAATGTGGAGAGTAGATTTGTGCACAGAAGAAGCTTACGTCCCCATTGGTGAAGGGTTTGAGCAAAACAAACACGTTGTGAAAGAGCTAGGGAATATGATTTCAAACTAGGGCACATAGATTCAAGCTAGGGTTTAGGCCTGCTCACTATAGAAGAAAGAAATCAAAGCATTTACACATTACAAAGGACATAAAGTTGAGGTTTTTCATATGGCACCAAAGAAAGTACCTTCCGTAGGAGCCAAAGGAAAGAAGAAAGTGGAGGCAGAAGTTGAAGTTATGCTCGAGAGTAATTTTTCAAAGATGTAGTACCCAAAAGGTGTTATAGTTGGGAAAGAATGGGATTCCCACATCCATAAGTGTAAAATAAGTGATTACAACCACCACACATTGGATAACAAGAAGGAGTTAGATGCATTGTTGAGCACAAAGACCAATAAGTGCACATTGGAGGACATGCCAGTATATGATGACGCTAGGGAGAAGTTGTTAAAGCATGTTGGAGTCTATCAGTTGTATGAGATCCCTTATTTTGGCAAGTATGAACCATTATACCAGTGGTTAATGAGAAGATTCCATGAGGACTTCTTCTATTTCACCGAACAAAGGGTCAGAATCATAGCCGCCTTGATTGCAACATTGACAGGATTAAAAGGCACAGGGGTAGACCTTGGCAGTGATCTAACTGATAAAGAAAAAATCATGGAAACATGAAAAGAGTTAGGATATACAAAGGGTCCACGTGGGATGGACATTGACAAGTTGAAGAAGTACCCAGTGGTTCAGGAAGCTGCACATCTGGTAACAAAGTTGAATGACCAAGAGAGGTGGTTGCAAGTGAATACAATGTGGTTGCATATCGTGAGGAGAATGTCACAGGGAGTGATCTACAACATAGCAGGCTACATTATAGAGAACATTATCGAGGAAGCACACACAGGTGATAAAATTAGTTTTGGTGCTATTTTAATTTCTTTAGTATTTATGGAGATTGGAGTGCCTGATGGGCCGAAGGACAAGATCTGGGAGTATCCCATGGAGAAAAAATCCCTTGTAGAAAGGTTTGACAAATATTTATGTGAAGGGTCGATGAGTGGGCCATTCAAACAGAGGGCAGAGATGTGGTATGATAGGCTCTGTGCAGCATTTGAAGAGGAGTGGTGCATTCCTAAGGAGTTACCATCAGTGGTGGGAAAGGTAGTACAATTCATGGTGTACCAACACTTCTGCATCACACGATTTTCTATGAGGGATGGAACTTGGAGCCCATGGTGCAAACTGTCATATGCCTTCACAACGTACTACTTCCATGCATCAATCCACCATTTTACTGATGTGTGCCACCTGAATTTTATTGCAGACAAGGTAGACTGTGACTACCACACTCTGAGGAAGACATATGTATTTCTAGGCCGGACTGCCTATGTTGAGAGGCTCATTTCAGATGTTATAAGCATGAAGCCTGTAAGCTTGGAAATTGGGGACATTGGAGCAGTGCTCGTATACCTTCAGCTTAAGCCCAAGCTAGAGAATAAAAAATATGTGGAGAATGAGTTCATGCTCCTAGGGCCACCTAAGGGAAAACATACAATGGAGAATGTACTAGCTCCAAAGCCCACAGAACCTATAGAGGTAGATGATGAGGAAGAAGAGCATGAAGATAGTGGAGGCTTAGAACATAGGGGTCAGAGGAAACCCATGGATAGAGTAGAGGTTGAGCGCGTAAGTACCCCACCTCAGGTACAAGAGGAAGAAGAGGACTTGGAAGCAGTCCAAGGAGAGTGTCATTTCAAGAGGGTGTTTAGAAGAACAAGAACACAAGGCATGGGAACTCCTCAGTCACTTAGGAGGTCACCATGAACTCTCCCCTCAAAAAGAGACAACTGAGAGGAAAAGGAGGAAGTTGAAGCTGAATGAGGAGGTGGAGGAGTCTATAGAGAGTGCTCCTAGAACTCTTGTACCACCAGAGGATGTGGAGGAACCCAAGGATGAAGAAATGAAGGATGAAGAAGAAGGAGTAAAGGAGGCAAGGAGAAACAGAACAAGATACTTCTCAGAACATAGAAGATCCAACTCCAAACCTTGGCGCTCAAGTTCCTAAGGGGCCAAGAACAAAGAGGGCAAGTGGGGAGTATGTTGCACCAATCATGGGCTATGATGAGGACACAAGTAAAATTGTTTGTGCACGATTCCAGAATATAGTAGGCCTCAAGGAGTTGTATGGATGGGAGTTGATGGACCCAGACATGGCTACTGTGCATGTGAGGAAACAATTGTCATGGTCCATGCAAACTCACATGGATGAGCCTGATTTTGATGTATGTGAAGAGTCATGTGTGTCAAGAAGAATGAGAAAGGCACCAAAAAATAGGCACATAACTATCAAGCCCACTGTTATGTCTGATGAACAGGTGAGTAATGCCTTGGTGAAGGTATCTACAGAGGTGGCACGGTGGAATGTAGATAAGGCTGCAACTATTAGAGTGATAAGAGAAGATATCAAATCCAAAGATGCCAAAATAATGTGTCTAAAAGGAGAGAAGGACCTAGAGAAAAATAAGAATGGGGTTCTCATCAGCATGGCAGAGGAGATCGACGATCATGTCCTGAAGGCAAGACCACACCTAGAGTCCAAGGTACCTAAGATATTCCCTTTGGCTATGCATTATGTGCATACCTTAGTTGATTTGGTGCTTGAGGATGGACCGATTCAGATGCCAGAACCAAAAGACCCTGAACAGGAAGCAGAGAGAGCAAGGGCCTCAGTAGTTAGAAATATTTCATCTTATGAAGCCTTGCTCCAGACTTTGCAGGAAGAGCTGAAGAAAGCAGACCAGACATTAAATATTTGTGCAGCTCCAGAAGCAGTTTATCTAAATCAGGACAATGGTAAAAGATAATGAAGTCCTGAAGGTGATGAAATATGAGACATTAGGATGTGTGGAATGATTGGCAGTGGTAAAGAAAAAATGTGAGGCCCTTGCAGTAGCCCAAGACCCACATAAAGAAAGGCTGGATGAAATTGGAAAGCTTATAGCGCAGAAGATGGATCTTCTAGAAGGAAGGGTGACTACAATGTCCAACATTGTTATAGTATTACAGAACGAAGAAGGAAGAGATTGTGCAAGAGGAGTTAGATTCTATTGCATCAAATATTCCAGAAAAGGTAGAAGCCACACTAAGTGATTGGAAAACCTTAGAGGCTGAAATCAAAGAAGAATATCTAGAGTTAATTCTTCCAGTTGAAATAGAGGATGTTGCAGGGTGAAAGTTCATTCTTTGTATAGTAATTCTTTAATTTCCTTTCATTCCCATTCTTTATTCTTTAAAGTATCAAAAGGTAACCATTTTTTGGGGTGGCAATGCAGTTTAGTGTGGGGTAATGTTGAGCAAACAAAGTATGACACTTAGTAGAAGGCACACAGAAGGTTCGAGTATGGGAACAGGGCGCGTTCAAAGGCGCAGAAGGATAGGGAAGGAAATGCGCATGAAAGATAGAGACAGATTTAGGACTTAGCCATTTTCAGGATTACGGGCTATTTTTGGAGATAGCATGCAGAGCACACAAACCGGATAAAGACTTGCATGACATGCATAGGCTATTTTTGGAAGAGCATATACTAAGCACTTTGCATGGGTTTGAGTTAATAATAGAATTACTACTACCAGTTAACCAGAAGAGATCTATTATTAGTGCACTTGCATGTGTGTCTATTATTGTAAAGGTGTGTGGCTATTTTCAGCATGTGACCTATTTTGGGAATTATGTAAGCGGTGAAGGGCAAGTCCCCACCCTTATAAATATGTAGTAATCTACGTAGAATAGAGAGAGTGAGTAGTGAGCTATTATGGAGTTATGCTGCCAGAATTGATGCGTGCATAATTTTATGATACTGAATATTGTAAGAAGCTTTATGTGTATTTACTGTGTTTAATATAATGGAGTGTATTTACTGATTCAAGGTGTTAAACATGATCGTAACTAGTTCTTGCATGGTTGAATTCATTATGGCTATTGTTTAAATCCATTACTCTAGATATAGATATGGAATATGCTCTGTAGAATGTTTATACTATTTATGGATCTGAATGCATTAACCCTTCATCATGTTCGCATCCTACACAAGTAAATCTAAGGAGGGACCTGGTACCTTTACGCACTTCAGGTGAGCACTCAATCTAGGCTGAGTGATGTGTCATTGCACCTGGGTTCTTTCTGGTAAATTCCAGGCTACATCACACCAGTTTCAGTGGTATCATGAATCTAATAAATCAATATGCAATTCTTTATATCATGAATGGTAGACTTACAAATATTACACTAAAAATAAACGTTCTTACTTATTGTGCACTGCAACAGGGGGCACCTACTTGAATCATGATCTAAATGACAGATCTCACACTCCAACAACATGGCGCACACCAATTTACAAGGGAAAATATCCTTAGTATGTCCTTCCACCTAGAAATTTGTACACCAAATACCACTGCGCGTATCATGGGCTGAATTAGCTGACAATTTTTCCAACTGTTTTGCCATAGACATAATCTGAGCTTCCAAAAATGGGCTAACTCCAATGTTTACGCTTTTAACTGTCTCAACATGTAGAGCTGCCTCCAAATCCTTGTACAGATCTGTAAATATCTTATAAGAAAGCACCCTTCTAAAAGGTGTGATCAAACCACTGCGCATGCTAGCTAGAGTGAATATCATATGACATCTTTGATAAAAAAGTTCTCTAACATGCATCATAGTCCCTTACACTCTCATCCATGCCCTACTAAATGTCCTACAACGCGTTGATGCATTTTTTTTTAAAGTTAGGTATATGGAACTCCGCTAAGAAAGCATCACGTAGTGCATTGTAGTCTACATAAGTCTAGTTCGGATCATACTTCATGTACTAACTATGCACGCACCCTTGAAAAGTAATAACAAACTAACTTTCCTTACACTCAGGAGTCGTGATTGCCTTAATGTGCCATAGTATTTCACACATGTGCACATGCTCAGTTGCATCTTCAATCCCCATGTACTGTGGTAGGCGAAGAGGCATCTCATAATAGACTTGTTAGGGTTGGTGCAGCTCGTGCTTACCAGATCCAGAACTTGTATTACCTCCAGTATTCCCTCCATCTCTAGAACCACCAGATCCACTAGATCCTAAACCACCTAATCCTCCTGTAGCGGGAATCGAACCAGAGGATGTGTTGTCTTATGTTCCAATAGTTGTACTAAATTTAACCCCCATTGTCTGTGAAGTGGTAGTGCTTGCAGACGTGGTGCCAAGGTTCTACATGCCCAAACTCTATCCAGATGACACGCAAGAAAATATACCTCCAACCGGACCCCCAAACAACAAAGACGACGTCTTCACCACCATAGATGAATGTGTTATCCGATTAACTCTTGAATTTATTAAAAAATGAAATCTACTTTTCACTATTGAAACACTTACACTATCATGATTCTTAATAACTATCTCAGGAACTGGAACACCAAGTGTAAGGGCTAGGTTGTCAGGTGGGATCAGATGCGCACCTGCGACTCTTAGTCATTATTCCTCATATGCACTCTCATCTGAATTTGAAGAGGGTTTTATGCCATGTTTACCCAAATGGGGTAGTACCAAATGCTTCGGCTCCATGTCTTCCACATGAGCTCTAAATCCTTCACGAGTCATTTCCCTCTGCAAAACCATTTGTTCTTCAACATCACACTGCTTCGCCAAGTCCCTCTCATGTGCTTAATTAAACTTAAGCACTTTTCTTCTCTTTATCTTTCCACTGCCAGGTCCTCCATCTTTCACCACACCTACTTCTACCCCCATGCACAGTGAGATTTAACTAGCCATAGGTCACTCTTCTAAATCCAAAGTCACAATCAAGATCTTGATTGCTAAAGGGATAACACACAAATAGGATCCTTTGGGTTCACATAAGAACTAAAACTGAGCGATCTCTAGACAATAATAATTTTAAATAGCATATTTGAAAGTGTAACTATGCAAAAAGCCACTCCATCAACAATCTACAGTGCATGTCTATGCCAAATCAGCATCATGCAGAATCTGGTAATCTTCCTGAGTCCATAAAATTTTTCTATACCTCCAATTTCTCTTTGATGCATATGCTACTAGTCACTCGTATAATTCTATATGGAAACAACAAAATAACTTCTCATAGAGTTCATGATACATATTTTCTTCAACCTATGCGCGCACATCAAAATCAGGTCTAGTGTTAAATCTATGAGAAAACTGTTCCTCTAAATTTTCTACCCAAATCTCAATACTGGCCAAAGTCAACCAATATGTCTTCATTATGCAATAACCTAAAATGAGATCCCAGCAATAAAACCAAAATGTGGTCTTTAACTTTACCAAGAATAGCCCGAGGTGCACTAACACATCACTCACAGAGACCTAAACGCTCACCCAAAGTGCACAAGGGTACCAGGTCCTTCTTTTATAGTAGATTTGTCAAGAAGTTGGCATGAAGAGACATATAATCCATAATCATAGCAATTAGATCCATAACAACCATGCAAATATAAACCATAACTAGTTCTATATCTTAACCATAGAGCATAAAGAATCAAACAAGGACTACTATCAGATTTACTACACAAGATCCATCAACAGCAACATCAATAACAAGAATCTATCCACAACAGTCCATTTTATTAATCCATAGCAAAACCAATGGCTTAATACATCATAATAGTCATTACTAAGTCAAGTGTGCAGGTTTACCAGCAGTATAAATCTAACATAACATGATCAAGATCCCATAAACCATGAAAATCAATACATATATATAGGTTTGGGGACTTTCCCTTCACCATCTAGGCATCCTCAAAATAGGTTGCATGCTAAGAATAGTCGTGCGCCACTACAAGATATCCATGGAAGCATGCAAGCTCTTCTAATAATATATCTCTTATAGTTAACCCCTAGTTTATATCCTATTATTATCTTAAAACACTACATGTCACTTGAGCTTCCACTTATCCCAAAATAGCCTGACATCTCTTCCAAATATTCTAAGTCTTCCAAGTCTTTCAACAAGACGTGCTCTACACTCAATCCATTCTTATCTCGTCCATGCAAAATGGATAAGTACTTGAACTCTGACTTTCCTTAGCATGCCCTCCTTCTCCTAGACTTCCGTGTGCACCTACCCACCCCTTATCCATGTACCCTAATCTTATGTTCCTTTCATACTTAGGCATAAAATATCTCTAGCCAACATTAACCTAAGATTAAAAAAAAAATATGAAGATCTCCAAAGCTCCCAACAAGTTAAACAACCATAAAGTTAAAAATCAAACATGATTCAAGAATACACACCAATGCAACCATCAAGAATTGCACAAAGTGTAGAAACCAACGAATAGGGAACTCAAGCTCCTACATACAAAATTCATGTTTCAAGATAAGTCGCATTCATTTATTGAGTATGAGCTCACCATTGTCATCGAGATTGGAGATAATATTACTCTTGATAAGAAAACACTCATATTTTACCCCATCAAATAAATCACAAACATCGTTGTTAGATCATATCAATCAAAGTGACATTGTTGGTCCCAATTTCCCAAAATATAAAAAAATATGTATATTCAAAAATTTAAAAAAAATGAGAAAAACTTTATAATATTACAAAAAAATCAAAGTTACAAAGATCAAACATTGCAATCAGGGATTACATACACATGGATGTTCTTTCTTCCCTTTCTTTCCATTCAGCTGCAATTCATCCACCATGTTCATCCCTTTGATACAAGGATTTTTTTAGTAGTGAATATTCGTAATATGGAAAATATTTCATTTTAGGAAAATTTGAAAAGATTTTTTTGAAACAAGGCAGTGTCATGTTCACCTAAAAATTGCAGTATAATTTTTTTAGGGGTCGACTTTGGCTACCCTTGAAAACATACCCTATATAAACCTAGGTGATTCACTGGGTAGAATACTATAGAATACTCATACTGAGGTACCATACCACTACATGTATATCAAGTACAGTGAACTTGCGAAGCACCAAAGTCCAGTACACAAAGTATAGTCTTATATATCATCATCAGATTTGCAGTCAGGCGATAAGTATTATCTGCTGACACGCAACAATGGCTACTTGTTGATGCCTGGTAACTGTTGATCACTAACACCCGAAAACTAATTTCTGTTGATGTACGACAAGGAATTTCTGTTGAAACGTGACAAAGGTGCTTTGCTGACATGCGATTGGAATCGGTTGACGCACGACATGAGGTTATTGACGCGTGACATTCCTATGTTGTTGATGCACGACAGGAGATTTATAATTTGTAATCTGCAATCATCTAACAGTAAGTTTTTTATCATGCGATAGCAAGGTTTTTATCGTGCAACAACCTTTTTGTCACATGTCTTTAAAATCAGGTGAAAATGTTGCTCGCAAACCCTAGAAAATTCTCATGTTTCAAGAAAGTGGTTCTGGGGATATTCGCTATGGATTTTCCACCTTCATTTTCCCGGAAGTCTCTTAAAATGAACCTTGCTTCGATGATATTTTGGTTCGTCTATTTGCACTCATTTTATGACATTTATATCTATAGTATCTGTTTGACATTGGTCTTTCATCACTTTGGTAAATTAAAGAACGACTGACCTCTTAGAGATCCTATCACTATCTACATCTAATAAACTTGTTGCAAAGAACTTTTGGACATATTTGTTGACACTAGCCAATTTTGTCATTGTAATCACTTTCACATCCTTCCATCAAGCCATCAGTGGTTCTTAACCCCTTATCAAAAAATTGAGAGAGCTGAAATAAGTTTTAAAAAGCAAAAAAAATCAACTAAAAAAAAGCAAAAAACAAATCAATATTTAACTCTCTTGGGGTAATTCCAATATTTCTATTAGGGCTATGGATGCCTGGTTGGAAGTAGAGCAATGTTGTAACTAGAATAAAATACATCTTTGTTGGGGATATGGACACCTAGCTAGCAGAAGAGCAATGTACGGATCTCCTTCCACCTTTCATTTACAAATCAACTTTCAAAATCAATCATCCTACACATTGGCTAGTTTGTCCTCACTTGTTTCCTATTAAATCTTCACTTCGAGAAGTAATTCATTGCCACATGTACACACTAGATCTCTATGAGAAAATCCGATTAGTATGTTACCAAGTGTTGTTTGGACCTTGTTTAGACTCTTGCTTTAGTCTTTATCTTGTCTCGATATTTGTGCCTTTGGTTAATCACTTTTTCATCGTGATTCTTCTAGCTACATTTTCCATATCCTTTCATAACATTTTTTTTTCTTCTGCTTCGTTCAGAACATCCATGTGTATAAGATTGTTTTTTTACCATGTTTGAGGGAAAAAAATTTCCTTCTTTCACAAACAATCTTGTCCTTCTCTCTATCATATGTTTGTTGGCCACCTTACACTGGGGAAATGATTGCTCCTTCTTGGTACTTCATTGGTTTGAGTTCATCATCATGTTGAACCTATCTTTCTTGGACTTGATCTAGATTATCTTCCTCTTTTATGTACGTGTGGGATTTCCCTTTGTACATTCACATCTAACATTGGGGGCATCTTCACATCTTATCTTTCTTGCACATTCACATGGCATTATTCCCTTATATATTCCCATCTATCGTTGGGGGGCATCCATGCTTCTTTTTTTTCCTGTACATAGCTTTCGAAAACTTTCAAAAAACCCTAAAAATTCACAAAATCCTAGAAAATTCAAAAACATTTGGTAAAACATCAAAATTAAAAAAAAAATTGTAAAATGTAAAAATTCCAAAAAATTGGTAAAATTCAAAAAATCCAAATTTTTTTGTAAAATTTCAAAAAAAATCAAAATTTGGTAAAAATCATGCACGCAGTTGAAGTATTTATCAGGCGCATCATTCTCAAACATCACATTTTTTCCTTCAAAACATATTTCTTTGGTCCTCTTTTGTTCTCATAAAAATGACTCGCAGATCATTTTGATCTACCTCCATTAACAAATATAGTTTTCTTACTATGTTTGTAGTCCCTTGCATAACGAGTTGTTTAGTAATGTTTCATAGTGCATGGTTGTTTTTTCATAGGACCCTTGTGTCCTCCATTTATTCACCTCACATATATCCTTGCTTGGGGTGTCATTTTTAACCCTTGTCATTAACTCAAACATTTGGGAACTGAAGCTCAATAACAAAAACATTGGTGCAACTGTCTTAAACGTTGTTTGTTTTAGTATGTGTGTTTGTACTTGTTTCCCTGTCATGTTAGCTCATTTACTTTCTCGTATTGAATTACGTTATGTATGTTGCATTGAGTTAGTGTTTTGGTAATGAACAAATGTTAGTATTATAGCTTTTCATGTTATTTTACACTTTTTGTGTATGCGTATATTTTAATAAAGAGTCAATGATGTAGATCATGTGAGAAAAATGATGAAATAAAGTTGTTTTTTACATCAACTGGATGAAATCTATTTCCATTCTCTTCATCTTCATTTTTCTTCCTTCTCATTTTCTTTATCTCACTTTTTCTTCAACAACACCTGGGGTAATAGGGATCACCTTCTATCCCCCCTCCCCATTCATTTATTTTATCCATTTCCTTCCTCTCTTTTTTATCATCGATCGATCTCTTCCATCACCCCATCGACACTCGAGGGGGCATCCTTCATTATACTAAATTTTCTTCTACTCCTTCAAAATTTATTGTTTGTACTTGTCTACTATCTTTGAAGTGGTGTCGCTTACACCACCCCAAAATGGGGCAAATGTAGACACCTAAAATCTGCTTACGCAGTTTTAATAATAAAATTGCAGTAATTACCCACTTACCTGTCATTTCCATAATAATTAGAAATTTTTCGCTATTTAGCTAACATTCCCCTTCATTTCAGATAATTAATGAAATTTCGTTAATTAATTAACATCTCCATCACTCTGGATGCCAATTAACGACCCTTCGTTAGTTATAATCCACTTATAAGTGATTTATTACACATTATTAGTTAATTATTGAAAGCTTGAGACCAGATTTACATAATAAAGTTCACCGAATAATATTCTTCACAGAGTATATTATCATGCTAATATAATGGCTATTAAATATCCATGAATGTAGTAGAACAACTTCCTATAAAATAGGAAGTATACAAAACAATAACAAACCCATACAACCTATTTATGTGTGTTTGGTTAAACTCACATAACAAATAATAGTTATAACAAAACATATAACTAATAATACGAGTTGTTAACCAACTCATATTATATTACAAATAATAATCATGATTAATAATGTTAAACACTATTAATCCTAACATTCACCCCCTTAGTGTGAATATTATTAATCGTTAATACTCACCCCCTTAATGTGAACACGGCGAAGAACCATATTCGAAGAAGTTGAACCACCTCCTGAAAACACTGCTTAGACTAGGTACAAACTACATATATTATCTCTTTACCCTCGTAAAGGCGTAGTGTCGAGCTGAATTATGCAGGAATGCTCCCTTCCTCTTTGGGTTCCTGTGGGACTTTCCCTTCCTCCATGGGTGCCCGAATTCTGAATCTCAAAGATCCACAAGCTTCACACTAGCTGGATAACCATCCCTTGAGTCTACCTCAAAATCTTCTCCTACTCCCAAAAGTGAGTATTCTGAAAACATTACTCCTCCAAAAATCTCTAAAAAAGGGTTTATTCAGTAAACCATCACACTACAAACAGGAACACTGAAAATGAACTGAAAAAAGAAACCACACTGCACACATGTCACCAAACCATCTATGCGGCCCCGTTGTTGGCAATTGATGAGAGATCGTTGAATGAACTCCAACCTCCGATTCCTCCTACCTCCAGTAGATGGCTGCTAACTCAGCTAGATGTGACGATGAGACTTAATAACATGCCTTGAACGTCGGATTCCACCGAAAATGCATTCGTAAGGTTATTTTATTTTATTTTTTGACAATTTTCCTAATAATCACCTAAATGACGATAACAAAATGACACAAATATATTTTTGACACTTTGACTTTGACTATTTTGACAAGACTAATGACTCAATTTTTGACTTCTGACTCAAATTTGAGAGGACAACATTTTAGAAATGAATCTTACTATAAAAAAGTGACTCAATTATATAAATAGACAAATTCATGACTTGAAGACACGAAAACTTTTAATGAGGACAATAAAACAAGAGGACACGTGATTATTTATAAACTTGGAAAATATATAAGACTAAAAGAGTACTAAAGTGGCAAAACACAAAATGGCACATTGACAACTAAAAATTTAGGATAAATCATCGACTTATGGATGTAAAACAAATATGGACTGCAATAGACTATGTACACACTATAAAACTATCCACTGCAAATTTCTCACCGAGAAGAAAATGCGGATCCCATTCACTATGCCATGTACGCGTGGATACTTCAAATTCTACTTTTGTAGGTGTTTAATCCGCAAAAATGGAGAACATTGGATATGGAAATCGTGTCATCCTTCTACATAGTCACATGAAGACTGAAATTTTTGTAAACCTCGTGGAGAGAAGGATTTAATCGACTCAATGACAAAATACCTCCAACAGCATTCAATGACGAGTATTCCTCAATTTTAATAATATTGAGAAAAATCCAGCTCATTGATATATAATCAGACCATGCGTTTGAAGTTGAAATATAATACGAAGATATTACATGCCCTCCAATGCATGAGATGGATTGTGATCACTGTTCAGCTCCAATACCACATATCTATGTTACTGTTGTAATAAAACATGTGTTTTGTTTTCTTTGTAATAGCTACGCTTGTTTGGTAAATGTTGAGTCCAAATGCAAGGACTAATACTCAATATACAAGGATATCTACACAATGGTGAGGTACAGATGGACAGCAAAAAAGTGACGGATACCAAAGTAATGCAAAAGGATTCAATGCAAACGCAATCAGAAAATACTATGCAACAATAACAATGGTGCGGGTGGGTAGAATGGTACAGGTTGAAACGCCAACTAAAACCTGAATGCAAACAAATTAAAGAATTTGTTACTGAATATTGCCTTGATAGATGTGTCAGGGACTCAGACAATATTGCGTTTCTCACATAGCTGTAAAACTAGAAAAAACGAATGGCAATTGGATCGATAATTGATCTCAGGTATTTCAAGAAGGAAATAGACACCAATGTCATGCTTGTAATTTCTCCAACATTAAGTCTGTTATGAAATGGAAGTCGAAGCCACGTCTCTCCTCCTAAATCAATACATGTTGGAAAACCATAATATACATGCACAAGAACAATAATGCTCTAATACCAAATGAAAGTTTGAGACCAGATTTACATAATAAATTTCACCGAATAATATTCTTCACAGAGTATATTATCATGCTAATATAATGGCTATTAAATAGCCATGAATGTAGTAGAACAACTTCCTATAAAATAGGAAGTATACAAAACAATAACAAACCCGTACAACCTATTTACGTGTGTTTGGTTAAACTCACGTAACAAATAATAGTTATAACAAAACATATAACTATAATATGAGTTGTTAACCAACTCATATTATATTACAAATAATAATCTTGATTAATAATGTTAAACACTAATTAATCCTAACAATTATGACTTCTATTTTAATCAATAAACCCCTTTTATTGGCTAAAATCCCCTCTTACACTCCCTGAATCATGATAATTTTCCTCTAAATCCCCTCTAAATAGCTTCTACAAGCTTATCCCTACCTATTAATTAATCACATTTGATTAATTAGACCCCTCTCAATTCCCATAAAGTGCACATCTTTTGTTAATTCTTCTAAACATGCATATCCTTTATATTTCTTCTCTGGGCTTTGTCCCACCTCCACTAATTTGTAAGCCTTTCCCAAAAAAGGAAGCTATATAAGGGACCCTCCTCCTTCTCAACTTACAACACACTTTGATTAGTGAAAACTATATGCATTTTGATTCGAGCCATTCTCCATTATTGGAAATAGCTTCTCCATCTTGCATCCATTCTCTCAAATTGAGGAGCATGGAAAAATACAAAGATGGCCTTGTAGCCATTTCTTGGTGAGATCTCATCCTCGTTCTTGAGGCAAACAACACCAATTCAATTTATAAGTGATCTAATTATGTTCATGTTTTAAGTAGAAATAACAAAAGAGTAGGAATGGCTTAGTATTTAGTTGTTTATTAGGTTTATGCAATGAAGAAGGTATTTTCCCTAAAGCTCTTTTCGTGATGCTCTTGTTTGATTAAATTTGTTTTGAATCTACTAGATGTTAGTTTCATTCACTTAGAAAGGTTTATTCTTTCGTGCATAGATGAACGTGTGAACAAGAAGGTACTTGGGTCTCTTTCAATTGATTCCATCCAATGAGGTTTCTTCATCACTAAAGTGAATTATGCAGCTCTAGGAAGTCATGGGGAGGAAGGTGATGATCTCTACAATCCATCTCTAACCTCATGTTCAAGTCTCTTTCCAATATGAGGGACAACAAGTGAATCACGCCATGAAAAAATCAATTTAGAATGAACTAGAGTGTGTAAAATATTGTCACTTAAACCACAGGTTATCAAGGTGCCCAAGACCATCATGTTCGTAGGATCAAGAAGTCATCACGGAGCTACACAGTGTAAAGTTTCGCAATAGTGTTTCTAAACAATTGTTTAAAGCCCTAAAGTGTGATTGTATCTCACATAAGGAAGCAGTTGCCATCTCAATATTCCAATTTAACAGGTGGTCGAGTGCAAGGAACTTCATCCACGACCCATCAGAAGTGGGTTCTTTTTCAACAAGGATATTTCTCATCTCCAGATTTCACTTCTATCTCTTCTTCTTTATCCCCCTCCCTCTCTCTCTTTCTAAAATTTTATTCCTTCATTGGGAATGTACTTTTTCACTCTTTCATCTTATTCAATTAAGTGACCAATGTTGCACTATAAAATTCCCTTTTCAAAAATTAAGAAAAGACTTAGTTTCATTCATAGGGAGTTTGAAAAGTCGTGTGGTGGTGAGATTGAAATTCACATGGGGGAGAGGAAAAGACATTTGTAAGCTATAAACTGGAAATTATTCTCCATTCCAAAGGGTTGACAATTAGTGATTGTTATTATTTATTGGGATTTGTATCACTTCTACTGCAAGCAATAAAGGTAAACTTCTTCTATCTCCTTAGCTATGTTTTTCTACTCTCTCTCTACTTTCCAACTCTACAAGAATTGTAATCCTGTATAACCAAAAAAATAATTTCCTTTGATTAATGAATTCATAGAACTTTTTGTCTCCAATTTGTTAGTATTATTGTTGATTACATGTGGTTGAATTCTTCTAATTGAATGTGTACCTACTCAGCCTAATGTATGTGAATTTTGTAAGTCTATTCACAGTGTTAACCCTCTCTCCCTAATTCTCTTACCTGACTTTACCTCTTTCCAAGCTAATTCCTCCATTGTACATTATACAAGTAGGTTGCCACATGTTTAGAGGAGTATTCATGTGTGATCCTTGTCCTAACGTCCAACCCACAGCTTTAGTTAGTTTACATTCAATAATTATTTCATTGAGACAAATTATTTCACTAACAATAGTAATGGTACTAATCATACCATCAAAGGGGTGATCATAAGAAGGTGGAAGTCGAAAAGTGTGATAAGCATGGTATACCTATAAATTAAATTTAGCAGTGTTATGCTTAGGAAGTGGATCACTAAATAATTTGAGTTTTTCATTATCATTAGCAAGTTTAGATTCAATGGGAGCATCACATTCAATAGCACTAGTATTGAGAAGATATTGTATAACGTGACAAAGATGAATACCAAATTAGTGGAATAACCAACACATTAACGGTAATCAAAATGGGCATTAGCATCAAAACTCTTACCATAATGCATGTTTGTATAGACCTCAAGCAGCGGAGGGAGAGATACAAGGTTGCACTAAAGTAATTGTTTAAGCATTGTTTTTGGTGTACAAGCTAAACGCAATAGTTTCTATTAATAAGATTGAATATTTAACTTTGTGGGTTGAGATACAACATTGACAGTGGTTTTACCTTTAGATTTTTCATCATTATTTTTACTATTAACATTATTTTTCCTTGAAACTTGGGATTATAAGTGCTATGAGGATTAACACTATATTTGATCTTATTCATGTTGAGGAGATTAGCTTCCCATTCTTTTAAAGTATGTAGTAGATGATTAAATGAGTTGAATTTTTCGAAGATAATTGATTCTTGTAAAGGAATAAGAAAAATCTATGTAAAAAGATCATATAATTCACTATCTATCAAAATATAGTTCATCTTAGTAAGTGGTGTCTTATAGGGTAGAACATAATCGTTGATGGGGTCATTGGAGCATTGTCACATTTTATCCATTTAAGCATAAGATACCTTGTCTCCAATATTGATATAGAATCGTGAAATAAATTGATTAGTCAAGGAAGTGAAAGTTTGACTAGATTACATGGATAGATCGTAAAACCATTGTAGGGAAATATCTTTGAGACTATGATAGAATATCTTGGTAATTAATGTATCATTTGAAAAGCAGTCCAAGTAAGCAGCATGAAATGTTTTAAGGTTCTCTTTAGGATCTCCCTTTCCATCATAGATATTAACCTTAGGAGAAATAAACCTAGTAGGAAAGGGGTAGGAAGCCACTTCGAGTGCAAATGGGTTATGAAGCAACTGAGTAAAATTCATAGCATGCGAAGAAATATATATTCCTTGTTGTAATTTTAGAATTTTATCTTTCAAATTATAAACAAGGTATTAAAGAGCCAGCATGCAAGAATAAAAATAATGTGAAGCACTAGGAGCGTAGATGGAAGATGTAGAAATAGTAATGGTCATTGGAATAGACCAACACTATGAAATGGAGGATTAGGTTACCTAAATGAAATAGGTACCGTAGATATAAGAATAGTATATCCTTGCACACTAGAGGATGGAGGAGGTGGTGGTTCAAAAAGGGATAGTTCATTAGATTATTGATCACCAATAGTTTTAAAGAAAAAAGAAGTCCTATGAGGGGATCAATATGGTGAGGGTTTTCATGGAGATGAGCACAAAAATAAGATATAAATTCCATTCAATCTTGGCTTACATTTTCATCTTTATTATGACCATAATCGAAAGAATGTTCACTAGTTGTTTACATTTCATTCAAAACACCTCATGCAAATTATGGTCCAATAGAAAGGTATTCTAGAAACATGGGGTGGAGAGGAGGCCATGAGGATAAGCTATAAATGATTAGAAGTAGAAATCTTGTTATGATTTATAAGTTGTCAATTAAGTTTATTGTTAGGCTAGAAGGGAATAAAGAGAAATCATATACAAACTAAAACCAATGAAATGTTATGGGCCCTAGGGTTTGGATAACATTTTTTATTCAAATTCAGGTTCACCAAATGTTTACACCCTAATTAAATTATGTTATGAAAAGTGCACAACAAAAAAGAGGATGTAAGTGTTCATAATATGAGATTATTCTGGCCAATGGGGTGGGAGTGGTGCAATCAAGTCACATTTGTGTGTGGTTGCCCACCCATGTTCAAATCCCCCCGAGGCACGAACCTCCTCAGAGGTGGTTCGCTACTAGATGTGAAATCTCTACTCATGCTGATGCTAGTGGTTACTCCTCTCACTACTGACATTGGTGGCTCATCCTCACTGCTGACATTGGTGGCTATTCCTCTCACTTATAATGCTAGTGGCTTCTCCTCTCGTTTCTAACATTGGTGGCTCCTCCTCTCGCTTATCCTCTCGTTGTTGACGTTGGTGGCTGCTCCGCTCACTGCTGATGCTCCTCTCGCTACTGTCTCTGGTGGCTTCTCCTCTCACTATTGATGTGGCTGCTCCTCTCGCCACTAACGTGGCTGCTCCGCTCACTGTTGATGCTCCTCTCGCTACTGTCTCTGGTGGCTTCTCCTCTCACTGCTGATGTGGCTACTCCTCTCATTGTTGACGTTGGTGGCTGCTCCGCTTACTGCTGACACTGGTGGCTACTTCTCTCATTGCTGACGTTGGTGGTTTCTCCTCTCGCTTCCGTCATTGATAGTTTTCCTACTCGTTGTGGTCATTTTCATTGGTCATTGCATCTTCACTATGGTTTCATGGTTGCTTCAATTGGTTTCCTAATGGTGGTCCCCTTCATTGTAACCTAGGTTGTGGATCCTCTCAAAAAAATCCTCAATTGTACAAGGATGTGGGTCCTTTCAACACCCTCGGTTTACCCCTAATTCTAAAAAATATGAGATTATTCTGATATAATAAATTTACAATTAACCATTCATGACATGAATAATGCATTCATACTTGCAACAATTGATAAATTATAACCAATAGAAAAATGAGATAAAGAATAAACTATAAAAGTCAGAATATAGAAGATAGTTGGAAAAGATAGATAAAAACCACAATTTCTATAATATAAATTCTAAAATTTGAAATTAAACATGGGCAAGGCCTAAAGTTCTAAATTCCTAACTCGAGGTGTACATTCTTGGACCTTTCAACAATTCGGCTTAGTAAATTCATGTGTACTTCACTTTCCTAGAAATTCCCTTCACTGTAATTCACTCTTGTTTGCACAACCTCAAGATGACTTGTAATAACTTGTAACAAAGTGGAAACCCTAGACACCTGCAATACCCTTCATTAAATCATTAGTAAACCAAAGGGATAAATATATTATACTATATTTGATTCAACTCATTTATGTGATATATATAAATAGGGGCCCTCCCCAACAATTTTTCTTTCACCCCCCTTATCTCCTTATGTTACACGTTGTTGTATTCCTGACAACTTCTATTTTGCACTCAAAGCCAACCAGTATGTCACTTCTACAAAATGCAACCTAACTATACTAAATTTATCTTGAATCGAAACCTTAAGTCATTTACAAATATCACAATTTACTCTTCATTTTCTACATGATATGTCCTAATTGTTAATTTATTAAATTCCTTAATGTAATCCTCTACATAATATTATTTTTGTTTAGGCTATACAAATTCTTAAACAAATTATATTGATATCTGACAAAATAATTCTCTTTGAGTTTTGAAACCATCAAATCCCATGAATTTATAAAAAAAACTCGTTTAAACCTTTGTAATTGCATATGACCCCACTAAAGAGAGGCATGACATTTCCACTCATTAATGCATGGAAACTTCACTCTTTTAAGGTTATTGATTTTATCATAGTCAAAAGATATTTTTAATTCCATTTTCCAACTTATCGAATCTCCAAGAAAAACTTCTAGAATAATTAAAGGTGACTTTACTACATGTCTACGTTTTTTTGCAAGTTTTTTAGGGTGGATAGAAAGTAGAGAGAGAGAGAGAGAGAGAGAGAACGAGGAGGGAAGAGATGTGGAATGAAAAAGGATGAAGAAGCTCTTAGACATTTTGTAGAGATGCACCCCAATGAGCTCCTGATCCTTTGAACACTCTCTAAACTTGATGAAGCCTCCTAGTGCACTCAATCTTTCCCAAACCTCCTCTTTGGGGATTTCTCTGAATGATCAACTTCCATAGCCTGATCAGATACTCTTCCAATCTCTAAAACATTGCCATGTCCCTCTTATCTTTCTTGCATTTGATACACCTGGTGTTCATAATGAGACAACTTGCTCACACAAGGTGATCTTGGTGATCATGTCACCAAATGAACATGGTGGCTTGCGAGACGCAATGAAGCACAAAACCAATATCCTCTGGTCTGAGATGGGTGAAGGAAAGAGACTAAATAAAGAATGCTTCCAACTTTCAATTCACCCATCTGATGAGATGAGAAACACTTTGAGACCAAATTTAGGGAACCGGGAGGGCTTCCCTTCTTCCTGAGCCATAATTCAACTAAAAATGCATAGTGTGAAATCATGGATTTGTCAAGTCACTATGAAGCTCTGTATTGTTTCAAACATATCCAGGTACTCTTTTTTCAACATAAGAGGCCTAACATCCTTGTTTCTTGACCAATATTCTGACACCTACTATTTTTAGTAAGCCTTTTTTTGAGAAATCCATTTTAGTTACCAGTTGCTTAATTTCGCACTTTTTATTTTCCCTAATGTTCAAGGGGCAATGGCAACTCTGAGAATGAATTGTTTCCAGCACTTACTATTTATAGCAATGAGGCTTAGGAAGGCTTACTATTTTTAGAATTGGGCCTTCCCAGTGTCAAAATGGAATAAAATTAGTCTCAAAAGTTCATGTTTTGCAATGTGAGGCTTTGCCCAAAATTTCGAAGGATTTCAATCTCCAAGTTTTTGTAGATATAAAAATTAGTTTTTATCGCTAAATATTTCAAATGGTTGTAGAAAATGATTCAAAGCGTTAATGGAGACATGGAAAAACTCTTCTTAAAGGCGTTTTTGCAAGGAAGCTACAATTAAAATCTCATGGCAAACGAACATGGGGTTTGGGAGATATGATCAAAAAGAGGTTTTTGGGCATGGAGGATGTCTAAACAATTTTGGCAACAAAACAGCATACCCGCAGCAATGGAGGAGGGGAAATAAAACATATGAGCTCAAAAATGGTTAATTGTTATATTAAAATGGTTTTCCCCCTTTCAAAATTGGTTTCCCTCTCATTTGCACACCATAACTCAACTTACGCTCAAATTGGCTAACCTAGGTCTAGTGGAGGTTGGAGGTGTGGTTGCACCCTAAAAAATAGGGGACAAAGGAACATCACCCACTCCATCCAAAATGCACCATGGGTGCTTTCTTCATGAGGATTGGGCCAAATTTTGCAAAAAATGTGAGCTGTTAACATTTTTCTAACATCCAAGTTGTCACTTTTAAGTGAGGAAAATTTACCTGCATAGGGGAGCACATTTTGTGTCCCCCATGTCCCCTTAACTATTGGGACAAAGGGAAAAAGGGACATCCACACTCCGTATGGTCGCCATGGGTATATCTGTCATGAAAAAGTGGTCAAAATCCAAGTTGTGTGAGTTTATGACATGTTTCTAACCACTTTAAGTTGTCACTTAAGTGACAAAACATAACAAATGGGGTAGTGCACTTGGATGTCCCTCGTGTCCCCTTACACTAAGGGACAAAGGGACAAAGGGGCATCAAGCCTCCAAAACCCTGCCCAAGCTTCTTGGAATGTTGATGTCATCAAATGCAACATGAAAATAGACTAAGGCATGGATTTTTGGGTCCGGGAGCAAGACATGGAGTTTGGAGAGAAAAACTTATTTGATTTTGACTCCAAAGGACCCACTTCCCACCATTTTCAAGACCTGATTCAACTTGCAATTTACCTTTTCAAATCACTTTCCACTTTTTCCCATGTGCATGTGTCAGTAATTTGAGTTACCACCGGAGTCCAAAATGAGTATGAACACATCCAACACATGGACCATGAGGATGGTCCAATATATTCCACTTTGACCTTTGGTTAGGTTCCTAACTCTTCCTGAGGTGTCTAAAAAATCCTTTGAGCAAGTTCCACCTTGTAGAAAGACTCTTGTGCTTCACTCATGGACAAGTTTCTGCATTTTTGCACTCCTTGGATTCTATTTTGATTATTGCACCATGAACTAGGCTTTGTCAGCTTTCCAATTACTTGGATATGAGCTCCCAACACTTCACGAGGCTCCTAAAACGCTTGTTCTAAAACCTCACTTTGTTCACTCATTTTCGCAACTGCTCTTTGAGGATTTACTTCAACATCATCAAAGTTAGCTTGCATGAAAATCATCTCAACAATATCCGTAATTCTTGGTGCTCGACCTCCTTTTCCTCTTCGAAGAGGTATTCCCCTATGAGCCATAACTCACACTTCTCTTCAATGGAGCTTGATGCAGGAACATCCCTCCTTACATCTAAATAAACCATGAAGACATTAGTTTTGTCTTGTTAATTGTGTTCATGATTCCTAAGAGTCATTAGGTGTCAGTATGTGTGGCTAGTCTGGTTTTAGGCCTTTCAAAATTCAAATAGAACATTTCCCTCCATTTTTGTAATATTTGAATATGTGGGCCATTTTTGGCTTGTTGTGATGTTTCAGAGCATTCTTGGAGCTTATTAAGCTTGTAATGGGTGAGATGAGGCATAATAAGGGGGTCCAGGGTCATGAAAAGTGCTAGTAATGTTATACTTAGGACATATTGTGTAAGAGACCTCCAATAATGAACTACAATTGTAATTGATCTAAGGGTTCTAGAATCATGGTTTAAGGGAGACAAGTATATATAAAAACCTGATTGTAACTGAAATCCCTCATTCCCATTCAAATGAGAGTCACATGAACCTTCAAGAGATAGTGATTTTGGTGTTTTCCCGTGTGTGTTATCTGTTATTTGTGAATGCTAAGACTATCCTTGTGCATAATGATTGAATCTATTTGCATGTATTGGTAAGTTTGTGAGATATTGATTCTTGTATGCTTGAATGTTATTGAGAGATCTTACTACCAGCATGAGTGATATTTGTACTTGGAAATATTACACAAGTGTGGCAGGGTGTTTGCATTCTTGAAACCATTAAGTCTTGCATTTTTTGTATGTGGAATGGATCATGACTGTAGGTACCTTTAGTATAAGGACTATGAATACATGAGGATTTTCTACTTTCGTGAGAACAATTTCTTGAAGTATGCTCTGCATTAATCTAAGTGAAAGGAAGCTTATTATGTTATTCAAGGCTTACAGGACATTCACTTTGTGGTTAAATGTCATTACATGCTTGAAACCCTAAGAAATCTGAGACTGGGTGTGTTTTTCCTAGCTGAGTTGTTGTAGTAATACATGTAGAAGTAAAGAGAACCAAATACAAGATTTGTGTGAGTAATCTTGATTATTATGGATGCCAAATAAAAGTAATAATACATTGTTCTCTACAAACCTGAGCAGGAGGGTTTCATACTTTATTTTATCTCGTGCATGCACATGATTTGCAAGTGGTTAGGATCTAGAAAAAAATTATCAAGAGCCACTGTTAAGATAGGAAGGAAGGTATGTGTGCAACAGACTTGCATGAAAAATTGTAAGCATTGAGTTGAAGTCAATTCAAATTTGTGGTGAAAATAAGCTCTTCAGGTTCATTGTGCACACAGTAAGGGTTTAAAGAAGGTTTAATGATTACTACCCTTACACGTTGAGTTTAGACTTGTAATTTGAAAATAACCCATGTGATCAAGAAAGGAAGGAGATTAAAAAATAATCTTAGAGTTTCAGCGGTTAACTTGAAAAAAAAATATGATAGGCTGGTTCTTGTGATAGTGCACAGTGAGAGACCTAGTTTGTAAGGGTCCAATTACAAAGTAAGTAGGAGAAATATGATGAGTTCAAGCTTGAAACTTGGAGCACATAAGGAATATGGAAAAGGGAGCCCAAAAAGGTCTTTTTCTGTCTTGGAAACTGATGCATATGTTGATTTATTTGACAGAACTTGGGATCAAAGCTAGTAAGAACCTAGTAAACTAGAACAAGGAAAAGAAGGATTGCAAGAAGAACTTAAAGAGACAGACTCTACAATTTGACCCTCACCTTATTAGGCCAAAAGGGTCCTTGAATAATTTTAGAAGTTGTTTTGGATGTGTATAGATGAGCCCAACCATGGAGATAGCATGAATGATTGTCTTAAGGGCATTAATTTGCGAATTTGGGAAATTAAATGAAAGATTGAATTTTTGATTATTTTCCATCAAGTTTGTGGATCATCTAGTGTTTTATGAAGTGTATGAACATGGTACAGGGTGCAAGAAGGTGAAAAAATGCTATTAGGCCAAAGTTGACTGTTGGAATAAAGAGCTAATGAAGGAGGATGATGGACAAGTTGGTGAAAGGTGAGTGAAGGATGAAGTTGCATGACTTATGATCACCATGATTGCATAAGTGGCATAAATTTTAGAGCATGAAGTAGGTTATGACATTGTATTAGAACCCTTCCATGTGGTAATTGATCAATTTCTTGCATTATGAGCCAAGTTAGGCATCTTGTGAACCTTGATGATCCTCTTTTTGCAGAGCTTGATAAGATAGTTTGTAGGTTCCTCTTAACATGATGACTGGATTAAGAGGTTAAATGTATATTTCTCTGCATCATAGCTTCAATTTATTCTTTGATGCAAAGTGGTATCACTCAACTTCTCGCAACATTTCAATGCAATAACAATATGAAAAACTATTTACTCAACTTCTCTCAACTCAGCGATATAAGGTTTTACAAATCTCTAATACTATAATTGATGTTATCACTCAATTGCAAACTAGTACATATATCTTAAATTTATCTAATTCAAAACACTAAGATCTATCACTCTCAAGGCACTTACCTAGAATTTTTTGCATAGTTTAATGAATTGAAGGGTTCCATATCGATTAATGACTCTATCACCTTCTCTACAAATTTTCCATTGACTAGTGATATATGGCATTATGATGTAGGAGCATCCAAGTTCCAGAGAAATCCTACATGGTTTAGGCTAAGTGTGTGTGTGCCTGATGGAGAGCACATGGAGTGTGTAGTAAGCGTGTAATAGTGTGTGAGAGGTTTAAAAAATTAGAGTAGGCGTAGAAGAATAAATCGCAGTGATGCACGCAAGAATTTTGAGAGTGCAATGGAGTTTGACTCAACCTAGTTGACAGGAGGCACTCGGAGATTGCAAGAGAAGTTATGTGCAATGACAAAGAGTGCGTAAAAGGCACGTGAGACCAAATGAAGGATTGTGCAATAGTAAATATTGCAAAGGATGCAAGTGGATGTTTTGGAGAAGGCCTAAAATCCTAAGGATGCAGAAAAAAGGTGAAGGTGAAGCTCGAAGCTAAGAATGTGTCACAAAGTTGGTGGATGGAAAAAAAGACAAAAGAACAATCAGAAAAATTTTGACAAAGGATGTTGACAAGGATTCAATGGCCAGAAGATCCCAACAACTGGATCTAGGTAGAACAACAAGGAAGCGTTTAAATGAAGGTACCTCAACGCATTTAATAAGCTCGAGTTCATATTTAAATTTGAGACAGAATATATGGAAGCATCTAGAAGGGACCAACCTACCCAAAAAAGGATTCAAACAAGGAGAGAGAAGCGAGAAAGCACTGCTATAAAGGGAAGATAAGTTTGTTATTTCAAAGGCTAGTTGGCAAGTGAAGGAGAAAGGGCCGAGAAAAAATCAGGGCCAAAGTTTTTGAATGTGAGTGTAACACAAAAGAAAACCAATTTAGAATAGGTCCACAAGATAACAACAATAATCTATTTAAAGCTCCATGAGAGAGTTTATTAGCTTCATAGAGAGAAACTGCATGTAGATGAAGTTAAGGCCCTTGACATTAATATAAATTTACGACTTATTTGTGCAATCTGATGTGTGTCTATATCGAGGGGAGTCCCATTATGCCAAGTGGTATCAAAGCAAGCTACTTTCATACAAGAGACAGAAGAGGAATAGTTTTCAAAACATTAAATGTGAGGTTATTAGCAGATACATTGTGTTCTCCACAATGAAAAAAGTGGGTAAAGGACGCAAAAGGATATCCCAGAGTGCAGTGGCCAGAGGAGTGTGATCTCCCATATGAAGGCAAGATTTTACCAAGGAGAAGGACATGTCAGATGCAGCAGTCACAAAAAAATTGGAGAAGATATTGGAGGAGCTAAATGGTGTAAGGACCAGACTGGATAATGTGCAAGAAGACCACCGGAGAAAGAGGGGTCTTGTGGCTTGAGATTCCTATGAGGCAAAGAACTTAGCAGTGTAGAAAATATTTTGCAAAGAGACCACCAAATAGGAAAGGTGTGCATGGAGGTGTTGGCACCCAAAATTGTTCACCTCATTTTAGGGCCTTAGATGTAATGAAATTACTTGTATAATTCAGATTATGAGCATAAATAGAACACCAAAGAACACAATATTGCAGATAAATTATCTCAATATACAATAAAAATAACTTTGCCACTTCGAGGGGACAACCTCCAAACCATACGATAAGACTCAAATGCTCGAATGATGATGAACTACTGCCTACAATCCCCTATATATATTACTCATATATTATGGCCTTCACCAAGGCCGACCTACTAAGCATGAGAAAGTATAAATGACATGGTAAGCCACAAGTTGGCTAATCATATCCTAATACAAGCAATAGGTTAAGGGTGTAGCATGCCCTTCCCCTTCAAACCAACGTTGTCCTCAACGTTGAATAATCGTGGATGTTGCTGCAAAAAACCTTCATCCTCCCAGATTGCATAGTCTATGCTCAAATTCTTCCACTTGATCAGATATTCCTTAATGTCTCTAGTTCTCATCCTCTTAGTACTTGTTTGTAGAATTTTCTCTGGCTCCAAAATGAATCTTCCTTCCTCATTAAGTTCTAGTAGCTCTGTCTGGGCTATAAATTTTTGTCCAATAACCTTCTTCAGGCAGGAAACATGGAATACTGGGTGTATGCGTGAAGATTGAGGAAACTCTAGTTTATAAGCAACACTTCCAATTTTGTGTAGTAAGGGCCATAGTATTTAGGAGCAAGTTTGTTGTCCTTTTTTTGTTGTTTCAGGGACATCTACTTGTATTAGGATATGAGTAGCCCTTAACCTATTGCTTGTATTAGGATATGAGTAGCCGACTTGTGGCTTACCATATCATTTATATTTTCTCATGCTTAGTAGGTCAACCTTGGTGATGGCCATAACATATAAATAGTATATATAGGGGATTGTAGGTAGTAGTTCATCATCATTCGAGCATTTGAGTCTTATTATATGGTTTGGAGGTTGCCCCCTCGAAGTGGCGAAGCTATTTTTATTGCATATTGAGATCATTTATGTGCAATATTGTGTTTTTTGGTGTTCTATTTATGCTCATAATCTAAATTTACAAGTAATTTCATTACAAGTGGTATCAGAGCTGTGATCTAGGCCAACATTAGGGAAAAAACCCTAATTTTTTGTTTCATGTATATCTTGTGAACTAGAGAGAATTTGTCAGATATTTTTTTGTTAGAGTTTAAAATAATTCCAAGTAAGATTCCCTAAAAATTTCAGATTTTATTTATTTATTTTGCAAAATTTATTGCAAATTTATCGTTTTTCATAACATTTCTCCCTAGGCTGAAATTTGTCGAATTTTTCCAAGTTATTTACATTTTTGGAAATCCCTCAAAAAAATATTGGTAGTATATTATTTTTGTTTTTTCCTATTCAACCGAATTTGTATCTAAACCCTAGGGTTTGACATCATGGTGGGGCCTTCCACAAGAGCCAAAAAGAATCTGGTCACTCCGCGTAAAAACCCAAAAAAATATGGGGTAGTGATAGAAGATTTGGAGTCAGAAGGGGTAAATAAAAATTCCTCAACACTAGGGTTTACCTCAGTTGATCATAAGGTGAGCCAACTTGAGTATGAACTACACAATGTACAATCTGAGATGGCTTGTAAAGGAGACAAACCAAATCAATCAGTGGTTGAATGATATCATGCAACATATAAAGAGTAAACAATATGTCCCAAATCAGTCCCAACTCAACAAAGGAGGATATTTAGTTCAAAATAATGGGAAAAATAACCATGTTGGATCACTTTTCCAGCCCAATGAGAATCCAACTTATTCGCAACCACAAAACATGATGCCGAAAGTGGAGATACACAAATTTGATGGGAAGGATCCACTGAATTGGATAAATCAAATGGAGAAATTATTTGAGTTACATCAAACCCCATCAGGACAAAAGGTGACCTTTGCATCCTTGTATCTTGAACCAGACCAATTCGTCTAGTATCGATGGTTATGTGCTTAGAGGCAGAAGAGTGGTCTCAGTGTCACCTGAACAATTTTTACTCAGGAGTTGCAATTGCACTATAGTTCTAGTGTTTCAGATAACTACTTTAGTCAATTGGAAAAGTTAAGACAAACATGATCAATCAAAGATTATGTGCATCAATTCCAGAACCTATCCTTAAGGGTGGAGAATATTACAGAAGAGAACCTAAATAAATTTTTTCTTGGGGGTTTTAAGGACCACATTGAGCATGAGGTATGTATGTTTAATCCACTCAAGCTTTATTATTATGTTATCATGGCACGTAGAGTAGAGGAAAAAATTCATTACAGTAGGGGGTAGCCTTTCACTAACACCAGAGACCGTAGTACCCCTTCCCCTTCATTCACTCGTCCAATTAGATTGACTCCTCAACAAATGGAAGAAAAAAAAGTAAAAGGATTATGTTTTAACTGTGACAACAAATATGGACCGGGACACAAATATGTTGAGAATAAGTTGTTCTATATTGAAGGAGGAAATGAGGATGAAGAGGAAGTTGAAATTATAGGAGAAGCTGAGGAACCAGTAGAGGATCACCAACCTACAATTTCTTGTCATGCGTTGTCAGGCACTAGTACTCCTTAAACACTCAAGGTTATTGGTTATCTCATAAAACAGAAGGTGACGGTGTTGATTGACTCAGGGAGTACTCATAACTTCATAAATAGTAAGTTAGTTACCCGCCTCAATTGTTTTATTTACCCAACTCCAGAAATGCAAGTTATGATTGTGGATGGTGGGACAATCAAGTGCATAGGAAATTTTCATAGTATCAATCTTTCCATGGGAGACTACTTGTTAGACTTGTCTATGTTTGTTATTTCTATGGAAGGGGCAGATATTGTTTTGGGTGTCCAATGGCTCACAACCTTGGGTATTATAGAAATGAATTTCCAAGAATTGTTCATGTGATTTTATTCAGAAGGAAGGACACTACAATTGAAAGGGATGGTAGCTAAGTCTCCATAGATTATTAGCTCTCATCAGATGCAGAATGTTCTCAAAAAAGGAGTAGATGGATTTGTAGCAAAGTTATTTTCCATAGAGGTACAAAATACAGAGTCTTCAATGTCACCTGATCTTCAGAAGATTGTTGATACTCACTTGTATATTTTTCATGCAATTCCAAAGGGACTACCAGCAGTTAGGGATCATGATCATGTCATTCGGTTGATTCCATGGATCCAACCACCTAACATCAGACCATACAGATGCCCATATTCCCAGAAAAGTGAGATCAAGAAAATGGTGCAGGAAATGTTTAAGGCGTGTATCATTAGGCATAGCCAAAGCGCATATTCTTCGCCAGTGGTCATGGTATGTAAAAGGGATGAAACATGGAGGATGTGTCTAAATTACTGAGAACTCAACAAGTACACCATCAAAGATAAGTTTCCTATTCCGATAATTGATGATTTACTTGATGAATTGCATGGTGTTATTTATTTCACAAAATTAGATCTTCGTTTGGGTTACCATTAAATTAGAATAAGAGAGGAAGATGTTCATAAAACGGCTTTCAGGACTCATGAGGGCCATTATGAGTTTTTAGTAATGCCTTTTGGTCTTAAAAATGCTCCCTCAACATTTCACAGCTTGATGAACACAATTTTTAGGCCATTTTTAAGGAAATTTGTATTAGTTTTCTTTGATGACATATTGATTTACAATAAGACATGGGAAGAACACTTGCAACATGTAAATAAAGTGTTAGAATTTTTGGAGAAACATAATCTCTATGCAAAGCCATCTAAATGTTCTTTTGGTGTACAAGAGGTAGAGTACTTGGGTTACATTGTATCCCATGAAGGTGTCAAAGTTGATCCTAGGAAGATCAAAGCTATGGTGGAATGGCCAAGGCCCAAAACTCTCAAAAATCTTCCAGGGTTCCTAGGACTAACAGGGTACTACAAAATATTTGTGAGGGGATCTGATATAATCACAGCTCCACTCATTGCATTGATAAAGAATGATGCCTTCCATTAGACAAATGCAACCACTAAATGCTTTGAGCAGTTGAAGGAAGCCATGTGCACCACCCCAGTTTTGGCTACTCCCAACTTCTCAAAAACCTTTATTGCTGAATGTGACGCTTCAAGATTAGGATTTGGATGAGTTATAATGCAGAAAAGAAGACAAATTATATTTGAGAGTCAGCAATTCAAAGGAAAATATCTACTCAAACATGTCTATGAGAAAGAAATGATAGCTATTCTTCATGCAGTTAAGCAATATAGGCCCTATCTAATGGATAAACACTTCAAGGTAAAAATTGATCATAATAGTCTCAAATATTTTTTGGAGCAAAGGTTATCATCTGAGGAACAACAAAAGTGGGTAACAAAAATGTTGGGTTATGATTTTGAAATCATATACAAAAAGGGTAAAGAAAAGGTAGTAGTTGATGCACTCTCCAGAAGGGATACATCCGCATATGCCTTACTATGTGTAATGTCCATATTGAAGGTCGATTGGGTGGATGAAGCAAGATTGGAATTATAACAGGACAAGGATACACAATCTTTAATACAGAATATCAAGCAAGGCTCTATAACATCTAACAAATTTGAGTGGAAAGGTAATTCCCTATGGTACAAGGACAAGTTATTCTTGTGTAAAGCTTCTGAGTTGAAGCATAAGATTCTTGCAGAGCTACATGCATCACCTGTTGGAGGACACTCTAGGTTTTTGAAGACATCATAGAATAAAAAGAGAATTCTTTTGGGAAGGACTTAAGGGGGGTGTACAAAATTTTGTATCAGAGTGTTTGGTGTGTCAACAGAACAAAGGTGAAACCATTAAGACACTAGGTTTGTTGCAACCATTACCAATTCCTAGCCAAAGATGGGAGGAGGTCTCTATGGATTTCATCATAGGATTTCCTTGTTCAGAGGGTAAGAATGTTATTTTAGTGATCGTGGATAGGCTCACAAAATATTCCCATTTTTTTGCCATGTCATATCCATTTGCAGCTAGTACATTCACAGATATGTTTTTGGAGATAGTTCAAAGGCTACAAGGAACCCCAAAGATAATTGTAAGTGATCGTGATCCTATTTTCACAAGTAATTTTTGGACAAAATTATTTGCATGTTTGGGTACTCAAGTAGCTCACAGTTCATCTTACCATCCTCAAATTGATGGGCAAACGGAAGTGGTCAACAAATGCTTAGAGGGGTATCTACGTTGTTTTGTATCAGATAAGCAGGAATGGTGGGTTAAATGGCTACCACTTGCAGAATGGTGGTATAACACATTTTTCATACCTCTTCTCAAATGAGCCCATTTTTAGCATTATATGGTTAACATCCACCATCTATCACTTCTTCCTTGAGGGTGCAAGCTAAAGTCAGAGATGTTGAGGAACACATTTAGCATCAACAATAGGTTTTGGCTAGTTTGAAGGTAAATTTGGCATTGGCACAAAACAGGATGAAACAAAAAGCATATCAACACCGTAGTGAAAGACATTTTGAAATTGGTGACTAATTTTTTATACGTCTACAGCCTTACAAGCAGATGTCCCTGAAGCAACAGAAAAATTATAACAAACTTGCTCCTAAATATTATGGTCCTTATCAGGTTCTGCAGAAAATTGGAAGTGTTGCTTATAAACTAGAGTTGCCTCAATCTTCACGCATACACCCTACGCCCTTAACCTATTTCCAAGTGGTTAATCTGTAGATAAGATCTTTACATAAAATAAATGAATAATCTGCAGAAGATAACGCAACACAAGAGATATAGGTGGGCCAAGATGCCAAAATAATCAATATATATATATATAATAATACCCTTAAGGTAGGGCAACACCATACAATACTCCTTAAGGAAGGAGTAACTCCACAACTCCCAAGATGGGAATCCACTTCGAGAGGGACACCTCCAATATAACTCTACTAAGTAGAAGACTCAACTCAAACCTCCTTGACTTTGATACTCACATCCCTTATATAGACATACATTACTCTTAATAGATGGGTAACACATAATCCCAATGTAGGCCGACTCATTACCCAATATAACTAATTCCTATGTGACCCCATATCTAAGGGGATGTGTGTCACATGTTGGCATCTTCATCAACCTTTATACATTATAATATCATCTCCCAAGGTACATAACAGTGCCTCCCTCTTTAACATGTTTTATCCCCGAAACATAAGAAGAAGCCATATAATGAGTGTGCTTTAAATTATTGCACACTTGTTGTCATACTCGATCATCCAACCACCCATATGAGATCCTAGTGGGTGATGTTGCTCCAAACCTTATTCCATATTCCATTGGACTCATCTGATTCCATCCTTTTCCATATGTGATCCTCCTTGGTATCCATGCATATCCATAATAATTATTCATGTGATTCCATGTCATATAATTATAGCCCTGATTATTGCTCCTCAAATTCCCTATATATCTATATAAATGGTTTCCCTTATGCAGCCTAACATAACTTCATGATTTTTCCCTCTCATGATGATGAGGGTGTCTATATGGTGAAACCTTGGTATCCTCAACCTTATCAATCTTTTCTTTATTTTTCTCTTCCACCTTGTTCGCTATTTTTTTTTTCTGTTGAGTAGATGAATTATTTTTTTCTTTTTCATCTTTTTTTGTAGCCTCTCCTTCTGAATAATCCTTATTCACTTCTTCATCATCTTCAAATTCTTTTTCATGATCCTCATTTATATTAATTTTTTTCTTGCTAAGTGTGATATCTTGCACTTAATTTTCTTTCACTTGTACCACAATTTCATGAATTTATTTTGCACATTAAGATTAATTGTTCCCAATGTCTCTAACCAAGGAAATTCAAGAACAATATCCATACCATCCATATCTAAAGCATAAAAATCTAAATGTAAAACATATTTATCCATGGAGAGCTTTAAATCTTCAAAAACTTGAATATTCTTACCATCCACTTGAGCTTCTTTAATATGATTTGTTTGCACATGTAGATTTTGAGCTACATCCATATTAATGAAGTTATAGTTGCTACTAGGATTTATAGAAACAATTACCTTTTTTCTTTGAATACACCCTTCAAACTGAAATATTGAAACTTCCTTCTTTCGAGATGCGCTATCATGTGTAGCAGCTTCATCATTAACATTTTCTTCTTCTTCTTCTTCTTCTTCTTCTTCTTCTTCTTCTTCTTATCCTGCTTTTGCTTCTTCTTCTGTAACAAAATTATGTTTCTTTTTTGTTTCCCATCTAGCTAAGAAAATATTTTCCATTTCTCCCAATCCCAATCTAATAGATCTATATCCAAATATGAATACCAATGTTGTGTTTTCCCACTAAGATGAAGATAAAAACTAACTCATATTAAAAAAAATTCAAAATACATTTGTTTAAATTGTATCCACCATTTTTTTGCATCAATTTCCCCATTACCATAGAAAATTGGTATATCCATGATGCACAAAAATTAGGGTTTCACAAACTTACTCCTTTGACCAATGTTTGACCTGATAATTTCGTCTATAATTTAGTCTCCAATCTGAAACCACAAAGAAGTAATCCCTACTAAAATTGTGAGAGCTTTCCCGATATGTAAAAAAATCAAAGAAATATGAAAAATTGTAACATGTACGCCAATATTATGTAAAACCTAAAAATTGCAATATCTTCTTCAAACCGGATCCAAAATTTCTAAAATTTTACCCATAGCTTCTTGAAGAGGAGTCACAATTCTGGTAAAAATTTAGAAAATTAATTCCAAAAAATGCGGCTTGTGAAGCAAATTTAGGAGAAACCCCAAAAATGCAATAACTTCCACAAAACAAATTGAAACTTTTTGAAATTTGGACTGTAGCTCGCTGAAACCCTTTCACAATATGGTAAAAAAATTGAGAAAAAAATCGCTGCCAATTTCAAACTATAGATCAATATCTAAAAATAGGGTTTGGACCCAATTTTTGCCGAAATCAATGCTCTGATACCAAATGAAACCATTAAGACACCAGGGCTATTGCAACCATTACCAATTCCTCGCCAGAGATGGGAGGAGGTCTATATGGATTTCATCACATGATTGGCTTGTTCAAAGGGTAAGAATGTTATTTTGGTGATTGTGGATAGGCTCATAAAATATGCCCATTTTTGTGCCATGTCACATCCATTTGCAGTCAGTACAGTCGCAGCTATTTTTTTGGAGACAATTCAAAGGCTACATGGAACCCCAAAGATAATTGTAAGTGATCGTGATCCTATTTTCACAAGTAATTTGTGGACAGAATTATTTGCATGTTTGGGACTCGGCCAGCTCATAGTTCATCTTACCATCCTCAAACTGATGAGCAAACGGAAGTGGTCAGCAAATGCTTAGAGGGGTATCTACGTTGTTTTGTATCATATAAGCAGGAACGGTGGTTTAAATGGCTACCACTTGTAGAATGGTGGTATAACACATCTTTTCATACCTCTTCTCAAATGACCCCACTTTTAGGATTATATGGTTACCATGCATCATCTATCACTTCTTCCTTGAGGGTGCAAACTAATGTCAGAGATGTTGAGGAACACATTCAGCATCAACAACAGGTTTTGGCTGGGTTGAAGGAGAATTTGGCATTGACACAAAATAGGATGAAACAACAAGCAGATCAACACCGTAGTGAAATACATTTTGACATTGGGGAGTGGGTTTTTGTACAGCTACAGCGTTACAAGCAGATGTCCCTGAAGCAACGAAAAAAGGACAACAAACTTGCTCCTAAATATTATGGTCCTTATCAGGTTCTACCAAAAATTGGAAGTGTTGCTTATTAACTAGAGTTGTGTCAATCTTCACGCATACACCCAGTATTCCATGTTTCCTGCCTAAAGAAGGTTATTGGACAGAAATTTACAGCCCAAACAGAGCTACCAGAACTTAATGAGGAAGGAAGAATCATCAAGTGTTGGCACCCAAAATTGTTCACCTCATTTTAGGGCCTTAGAGTTCAATTTGGAGCTTGGGCGGTGATAAAACCATCATTTTTGGCTTCCTTATGTTTTTAAACTCACCAAAAATGGTTGCACTTCCTTTCTTTGCACATGTACAGGTTGCTCTAAACAACTTAGAATATTTTGAAGTGGTTTTGGATCTCAGACGCTCATATGACATTCAAACCCTTGTTTTACTTCAATCAGCAGACTATGAAATTTTATTCATCAGTTCAGGGACACTTGTCTCCACATTACTCTCTCAAGCCTTCATGTGTTAGTCGTTTTGTTTATTCACCTTGAGAATTAATCCCATATTGATTTTGATAAGGATTGGGATTTATAAGCCAAGTGACTGCCTTTTTTAAGTGGAGTAACAGCTCCACGATTTACTTTTTTCCTGAGCTCAAAATGGCTAAGGCAGGAGGGCCGAATTAATTAGTCACTGAGGTCGCTTTAGACCTGAAGGTAGTATGTACCTGAGAGTTAGAATGGTTGAGGACCATGAGGATATGAAGGCTCATCATTGGTCCATGTGGACCAACTGAGATTTGAAGTTGTGGTGAAACCGCAAAGGCGAAAACAGTTGAGGAACTTAGGTTCTTGAGAACACGAGAGGTTGATCGATCCGGTAGAGCCCAAGTACTGGCAACAACCCAAGTAGACATAAGAGCCCGAATGACATGTAATTGGTCCACGTGGACCAATCTTGGGTCACTCAGGCTCTCAGGAAGTTGAGAACCCGCAAGGAAAAGGTGAAACCCGTGAACCTTATGACCTGAGAACCTGAGACCAATGAGACAATGACACATGGCTTCACTATTGGCAGGAAACTAGAACAAGAGTCACAAACTAGGATGTGACATGTAGTAAAAGGTGACTATGAGGTTAAATTTGATGACCTTGTGGCCGTCAATTGTGTTAAAATAGCTTGGATGTTTTCAAATTGCCATAACTTTTGATTGGGAGCTCCAAATCAAACAAAACTGGGACCATTGGAGATCTTATCAAAAGAGCTACACGTTAGGAACATAAATTGATGAGATATTTGTGGTGTACTTTGTGACAAAAGTTCTAATATCATTTTCCAACCTTGTCACCATCTGTCAATTCTTTACTACAAATTGATCATGTGTGGAGCCGCCTTTATGATCCTTAAGAGTGTTGTTCTTCTCAACAAGCTTGAATGTGGCTCTAAGATCATCAATTGGTTACATGTGTCATTTGATCAACAGTGGAACCACTAATCAATTTGTGCATGCTTGTTTATCTCTTTTCATTGGTTCTCAAGATCTAAATTCCCTGTAATTCCATTCTAGAAATGTTCTTTCAAATTATATAAATTAATGAAGTAATCACTTCATCAAATCATCTTCTAGTTTGACCATTCTTGTTCTGGATCTCTGATCCCTTTTGGTTTCCTAGTCTGCATGTTTTCATTTTCACCTTTGTTTTAGGTGTTAAAGTTGAGATTCGTTGTAATCAGTTCAAAGACGTTATAATAAAGGTCTGAGAGAGTACCCATGTATATTTTTTAAGACATAAATGAGATAGTGGATTTATCTAGAAGCTATCGTTTGAGTTGTAACTGTATTCACTCATATTAGTTGAGTTATCATTTGCTGATTAGGTGCAGAGGTCAGATGTGTAATCATCAAAACATATAATTATAAAATCCTTATGAAATTCTAGTTTCATTTGCTCTCATCAAATTTATCTAATGATATATTTTGTATTGTAAGTGGTAATGGTCCAATTATTATGCAAATTTCAATGTATAAGGTTTACTGATTATCTGAATTGTGGATAATTGAAGCAATTGTGTAGAATGAAGCAATTCTTGTGTTATTTTTGACTCCATCTCAGCGCTACAAGATTGGCCTGATGTGCGGGGAACATATGAAGTTAGAATGACGAACCCCATTTTTGTTAAAACTTGTTGTACTGGCCCCTTGAGACCTATGTTTAAATCTTGCATATCTTTAGAGGCCTCTTCATTATAGCTTTGGCTTCATGTTTGCTTAGGTGTGCTTTAATATTCATTATAAAACTAGTAAATTATGGATATCCTTATATCTATGCCCTAAAGCAATTTAGGCTTGTGTTTTCTCCTATAAATGTGTGGCTACATTACAAGTGACACTTAATTCAATGCAAAGTCATGGAGTTTACATTTATAAACAAATATGTTGTGTGTTTAGGTTCATCTTGTGTTCAAAATTGCTAGGGTCTCTCCACTTGCCATTACATAACCAAAAGAAGTAGAGAAGTGACCCCTTTTTCACATTTGTTGGTCTTGTATCCAATCTCAACTTAGTTGAAGAGAACAACTTGTGCTACAACTAACTCATTCACTTCCTCTTCATTCAATTTCATGGTGGTCCAAATTTGAGAGCCAACGGGAGACGGTTGAAGATTTTGTCAGTGAAGCGCAAGAGTCGAGAGAAAACATGCATGAGAGTACCATTGATAGATGTGTGGAAGGCAATGCGCAAAGGAGGCTCACGAGATGAGTAAAGGGTGAAGAGAGAAGTCTCTCCACTTCCCATTACATAACCAAAAGAAGTAGAGAAGTGACCCCTTTTTCACATTTGTTGGTCTTGTATCCAATCTCAACTTGTTGAAGAGAACAACTTGTGCTACAACTAACTCATTCACTTCCTCTTCATTCAACTTCATGGCGGTCCAAATTTGCGAGCCAACGGGAGACGATTGAAGATTTTTTGAGTGAAGCGCAAGAGTCGGTAGAAAACGTGCATGAGAGTACCATTGATAGATGTGTGGAAGGCAATGTGCAAAGGAGGCTCATGAGATGAGTAAAGGGTAAAGAGAGAAGTCAATTTGAACACACAATAGTGCACAAGAGTATTGCATGAAGAAAGGAGACTGCCAAGAAGGGGTAGATGGTCGCTGCAAACCATGAGCGTGTGGAAGTTGGCACAAACTTACTATCAGAGGTGGCAGGACAAGGAGAAGATGAGCCATGAAATTATGCAACTGGAGAGAGAAGAGCGGATAGGAGTCTGAGCACAAGGACCGGAGGGTTCAATGGATTGCACAAAAGAAGATGTCTTAGAGGAAGACAAATGGGTGCGCAGTTGAGTGCACAAAAGAGGAGACCTCAATGGAAAGGAGGAAGAGCGCAAAGGGATGCGCGAGAGGAGTAAAGAAGTGTGCAAATGAAAGCGTGTGTGTAATGGGAGCATCATGGTAGGGGAAGTAGAGAAAAGAGAGGAAGAAGTTGCCCTGAAGGCAATCGAGGAGGAACAATCCAAAAATGTACGTGACATAGAGCACACTGGAGAAGGAAGAGATCTACAGAGATCGCAAGGAGGAGCGTGCAGAGGACCATGCTAGAGAAGAAGAACACAACTAAAAGAAGGAATTGTGCAAAGAAGAAGTTGCCTCTAAAGCAACTGAGGAGTGGTCATAGGAGGAAACTGCGAGAGTGCACAATGCAAGAGGAGCACAAAAGGAAGAACGAGTAAAAATTGAAGGGCACGAAAGTAGTGAGGAAACACTACGAGAAAGTGAGGAGGTTTTCCCATGGGCAACAAAGGGAGCGTAGTGTGAGGAAGGAGTTGCAAAACTTTTGTGCA
Source organism: Taxus chinensis (assembly GCA_019776745.2). Classification (NCBI taxonomy): domain Eukaryota; kingdom Viridiplantae; phylum Streptophyta; class Pinopsida; order Cupressales; family Taxaceae; genus Taxus; species Taxus chinensis. Next base: position 188,461,403 of record CM034146.1, read on the forward strand.
ATGAACCATGCGCAAAGGGAGAACAGAAGAGGATGAAGGGTGCCCAGGATAAGTTTCCCCAAGAAGAGGGAGAGGAGGTGTGGCCCATAGTTGCAAAGACAATTTTTGCAATGAAGAAGCATGAATGCAACTGGAAGAGAAGGCACCGAGGAGAGGGCGCGACCATGACGGAACACCAGAGGAGAGGAGATGGCGGAGTAGCCACAAGGAAGCGGAAGAGGAGAGAAGTCTACATGCAAACAGATAGTGGCCTAATAGTGCACATATAGATTAAAGGCAGCCCAGAAGGGGTCAAGGGAAGAAGTGAAGGAGACACCCGCGAGGATTTATCGGGCTTGGAGATGCAAATTGTGCAACATAAATGCACAAAGGAGAGCGAACGAGAAAACAAATACACAATAAAGACAAGCTCGAGGCAAAGAAGGGCGAAGGGAGAAAGGAAGGTGAAGAGATGGATGGTCTACAGTGGGTCTAAGCCCACGAGTGCATACAAAGGAATGGACGCATAATGAATAATGCAAGGAGAAGACACGCAAAGGAAAGCGCAGAGGAGGATGATACAAAGAAAAGCACGAGGAAGAGAAGTCACAGCAAACAAGGGACGAGAGGATAACAAGGAAGGAAGTGCATGAAATAGAGTGCACAATAGAATCTCGTGGAGAGAAGAAGGGCACGAAAGACGACAACACATAGAAGAAGTGTGCACAAAAAAGACACGCTGAAGAAAGGAGCCTAGAGATGAGGTGGGAGAAGTAAAAGAACAGCCCCAAAGGCTTTAGGAGGAGGTGGGGAGACAATGGCGAGAGCAAACTCGTAGAAAAGAGAGTTCAAAGTGAGCACAAACTCGTAGAAAAGAGAAAAGGCTCAAAGGAGAAGCCTTGGGAGGAGGGTTCATGGCGGGCAAAGGCTCACACAAGAGAAAGTTTGTAGCAAGCAGAGACTCGCAAACGATCAAGGAGGACCCATTTGGAGGAGGTCGGATGATGGTGGGTTGATGCCCACCGAAGTGCACAAGATAACACGAAGAAGTCACCAAAAAGTTACTAAGAACTGAAAGAGACGTCAAAAGAAACATTGGGGCCAAGACAAGGCTCAAAGGAAGAAGGAACCGAAATTATTAGCCTCAATAGTTCAAAGGGTGGTTCTATCAATCACTTGGTCTACTTGAGGTGGACATCAAATTTTAACTATCTCAGGTGTTTAATGCAGGAGCATCTAAGGTCCAGAGCAATCCTACATGATTTTGACTAAGTGTGGGTGCACACAAGGTTGGAGAGCGCGTGGAATGCATAGAAGAATCAAGCACATGATATTGCGTAAAAGGTTTGGCAGAGTAGTGTAGGCAAAAAAGAATAAAGCACAACAATGCACATGGGAATTTTGCAAGTGCAGTGGAGTTCAACTCACCCTAATTGACTAGAGGAAAGCAGAGAAAAGTTATGTGCAATGACAGAGAGTGTGTAGAAGGCACTAGAGACCAAATGAAAGATTGATCAATAGCTAAGTTTGCGAAGGAGGCTCGAGAATCTTTTGAAGAAGGCTCAGACGCCCAAGGACATTGCGCAAAAGAAGGTGAAGGTGTAGCTCGAAACTAAGAGTGTGTGACAGATTTGGTGGTTGGCAAAAAAGATTAAAGAATTATCATAAGATGTTTGACAAAGCATGCTAAGAAGAATTTAATGGCTAAAAGAGCCCAACAATTGGATCGACGTGGCACAATAGGGAAGCATCTAGATGAAGGTATATCAGAGTATTTAAGGAGATCGAGTTCAAATTCAAGTTTGCGTGGGAAGATCTAGGAGCATCTAAAAGGGACCAACCCACCCAAAGAGAATTCAAACGAGGAGAGAAAAGAGGGAAAGCACGGCTATAAAGTGAGGATGTGTTCACCAATTTAAAAGCTAGTCGACAAATGAAGGAGAAAGCGCTGAGAAAGCCATGGTCGAAGTTGTTGAATGTACATGTAAGGCACAAGAAAACCAATCTAGAATAGGTCCATAGGAGAACACCAATACTATGTTTGTAGCTCAATGAGAGAGTTTGTAGGCTCCATAAAGAGCAATTGCATGTAGATGTTGTTAAGGTCCTTAACATAATAGAAATTTGCAACTTATTTGTGTAGTCTGTTATGTGACTTTTTACTAAGAGGAGTCCCCTTGCGCTACATTAATATCATTGCACCATTGGGTTGGACTCAACATATGATTCAATTTACTCACTCAACTTCCCTCTACTCAACGATAGAGGGTATTATGTTGCTCTAATATCATAAATGGCCCTATCCATCAATTACTAACTAGTACATATACCTTAAGTTTATTCATCCAAAAAAGACAAGATGCATTCCACATCAAGTCACCTATATTACATTTGTCACATGATTTAGCCTATAGAGGGGTTCAATGTTGATTAATGACTCTCACCCTCTCCACAAATTTCACACCAACTAGTGATAAAAGGAATTATTATTGGACCAATATGCCAAACTCCAAATATTTTTCGAGAAAAAAAGTTGATTCCAAATTCTTTTGTAATTGTCTTTTCTAAACAAGAAAAAACAATGACAGATGGTGATCAAATGGATACTGAATTTTAGGTCCACCATTTTTATTGACATCTTACACTCTTACACTCCAATAACCCATTTGCCATTGTAACTTACCATCAATGATGGTATCATTCATCTAATTTTTTTAAGCTCTAATACCAAATAGTGGTGTGATCAAAGGCCAATTAAACAAACCATCGAACTCGTAGTCACTCCAAGTGAGTAGACAAGGATGTAAACAACATAAACACATTTAAAATAGAAAATATAGCATTTTCATTAATTTCTCGAAAAAATCTAATTTGATAATTTGACCTGTCAAATTTGTTGTTGGAAATTAACTTGCTTAAGTGTTCATGAAATAGATCTTGCAACGGTTCTATTGCTGAAACACGTCATAAATATTACCATGACATGTCAACCCACCTGTCCTTTTTCCAACCATATGATCTCTTTTTAGTTGGATCATTATTTGATACATGCATAGTGTTGTTGCTAGACCACAAAGTGACCCACGTGATTTGGTTTTTGAAAAAGATCGCGTGGTTTCAAAATAAATGGCACACTTTATAGTCAATATGAAGTAGTGGCGGTCTCTACAAGTGAAGGTCCCACTAGAAGGCTGTCATAAATTAGCTAATCCCTTATCATCAAATCACTTTTGTTGGTTATTTAGAACTTTTAATCTTAGAGAGTCCCATAGAAGTCAACAAAACCACTACAAAAAAAAAAAACTTTGAAAGACAATGCAAGAAGCCTAATGAACAAGATACAAAATCAGTCTTTGCTAACTCAAAAAATTACTTATCGTCATGCTCTCGCTAATTACAATCAGCTAAAGTTCTACTAAAAGCACCATGCATTTGTTCTTTTAACATGCTCCTCAAAATTGCAAAAAATGCAATTTTCTTACGGATGTATTTGAACAATGTTAGAATAACAAGAAGTACCATCATCTTTGTCCTAAATTACTTTATATTCCTAGTGAAAAATTTAATGAAATGACCTTTTTGGGAAAGGTTGCTTCTCACCTGTGAAAGATCCTACCTATTTTACAACAGTGCGTGGACCATCTAGAGGATTTCGACACAAAAAACCTCGAGTCAATTATAAATTATGGAAATTCGCCAAGGAGCAGTTGCAAACTTTAGGAGACATGTCATTTGGATTTTTCAAGATCCATATTGCTATATACAGACAACTTCAAATCAAAGAATGGAAACCTAAAAGCAGATAAAATACAAAACATTTCAATCAATCTTCTTATACAAGATTTGAAAGACCATTTGATCACTCACACGACCCTCAAGAACATGATTATGATCATTTTACTTAAGAAGAAAAATCAGTAAAAAATTAATCAATCAAAGATCATTTTACATGAGGAAAAAGCTACAAACAGTTAATCAATCAGAAGGATATATATGATATAAACATTATGGTATAGCAAAAAATAACCTCGGAGAAGAAAAGATTTAGAAGCAAATATTTACAAGGAGAATAAAATGGAAAAAAATATATTTCAGACATAGTAGCATTCTTCCCCGGATAAAGTGGCTAGAAGCCTCATAAGAGCAGTGAGATATGGAACTGACTGAACTCTTTGCGGGTCAAAGATGATCTTTGCTGGAGAAGTCGAGGAATATTCCAGCTCTGCTGAAATTAATTATTGAATTAAACAACAAAAAACACAGGATGGTATATTCAATTGAAAAGGTAAAAAAAAATTGAAAAACTTTATTGAATCAGCTGACTTATGTATCCAGTATCAAACGAGTTTTTATCCCTTGAAAACAACCCAATTATGCTTGATCCAGATCGGAGAAAGAAGACAACTATAACTAATTAGTAATTTCAATCAAAAAAATTTAAACAAAGAATTTACAACTTTTATTATTTCTTTACAAATGGGCCACAGTGCAACTTTCTAGAACTAAGTTGAGATTCAGCATCTAATATGTAATTAGTTACATGCTATAAAAACAATCTGAATCTTTCACAAGAAAACCATGCAGACAATATACCTACTTGTAACATCACAAATAAGTGATTTGACAACACTGGTTTTGTTTTGTAACTTGTTAACCTCAACAGCTGGAAACTGTTGCATCTTATCTTAAGGGCATGAAGAAGAAGAAGTCCTTCATTGCAAAGTCCATCATTCACCAGCTTCATTGCATTTCCAAGTAGATAAGTTGGTTTATTATAATCTACTTTCTCAGGAATGTAAATGAATGAAGGTTTTTATGAAAGAACACTCAAATGCCTTTTTCTTTCAATTTCCATAAGCTGGAAATGCCAGGTTTCCAACATTCACTGGACAGGAAGTTGCACTTGCAGAAGTCGAAGCCAACGCAAAATAGAACGCCGAACATGCCTGGGCATTGGCACCAGACGTGCCAGACGAGACATAACTCTAGATACTACATATGCAAAGTCTTCCATCAGACGTATAACCAATGCTACCAAAATCATGATTACAAAGAGGCCTCTGCTCCAGAGATAATGTTCAAGCAGGTGTCTGAATTTCTGCAAGACAGAATATTGCATATAAATCTCACAGCTCCATTGACCAGATTTGCAGACTTTGAATTGCTTCTATAAAAAGCAGCACTTTCTATAGGTTTTAAGGCAATAATCTCTTGTCCTGTAAGATATAAAAAATGAAGCTTGCCAAATTTTCTGTCCATGTCCTTATTGTTTGGGGATATTTTCCTTATAAATGATCCTTCCTTTTATTAATTGACTCCCATTTGCAAAATAACACTCTAAAAAAATGTAGAATAAATAGAAACACAAAAAAGAGCAAAGGTATAAAAAATCCATCAAATGGACCATATATATCCATCATAGAGAGGAGCATGTCACCGCCAAAATTAGAGAATATGATAAAAAGTAATTTATATTGCACAGTGGAAATGTGTTTGGTGAATTTTGAATGTTGGCTTAGCAAAAAACTGAGCCAAGTAATTTAAAACAAAAAACACAAGTCTACATTTAAACTGGGGGGTATACAGAGCAGTGTTATGCGGGGACACATCCCCTAGATTTTGGTGACATCCCGGACATCCTGAACGTTTCGGGGACTTGGGGGGGGACGTCCCCTATTTTTAAAAAATCTTTCAAAAAAAATTCTGATGTTTTTACTTTTAAAAAGTTGTTATTTTTACGAAGAACATTAAATTATAATCTTGAAAGTACCTGAATAGAGTTTAAATCCTTAAATTTCGTTGAATAAAGTTAAAATATTCAGATATTAATATTTTAATAATTTTATATATTATTTTAATAGCCGTCCCCTTCCCGTCCCCAGAACTTGGGAAAAAATTCCTGTCCCGGAAACCCGTCCCTCCGTCTCCCCATCTCCTCGTCTTCGAAACTTAGGTAACTATGGTACAGAGCCACAAAAACAGAGCATTTGTGTGGTACGATTAGATCAGCTAATGAGAGGCTAACAATTTTAAACATGCTTGGATGGAAAATTATCAAGCTAGAAGTAAGAAACTCAGCTTACATCCATATTGGGAGGAATTCCTACAAAACACCAAAAACTACAGGAATACAGGAAGGTATAGGGAAGGAGAGGTCTTCAAAATGCTGCAATACCTGAAAAAGTAAAGGTAATTGCAACAATCTTATTCCAGAAAGAGTGAAGCTTAATATCACAACCTTACTCTAGAAAAATTGAAGCTCATTGCCACTGAAAGCAAATCAAATAAATTTGCAAAATTTCAGACGATAGAAACTTAGAAATGATTTCTAATAGCAATGTAAACAAACTGGGGAGGCCAAGAAAAATTGTAATACAAAAACTAGTAAGGAACTATTTAGTAAAGAACCAAAGAACATCATCTCAGTTATCATTATACCGTCTCACAATTCTATGAGTCCAGTGATGATAATTAAATAAATTGAATTTTCTAAGGAATAATGTTGTCCAAGTGAACAAGTGTTTTATAACTTCCTATGCCAAGTGATGATAAAATAAGGCTTAAGCTAATGGAATTGACAGGGGTCAACCTGAATATTTCTCGAGATCCATCCATGAAAGTGCGAGGGGTCAACCTATATATTTTCTAGAAATCCATGAATCAAAACATGTTTCCCATATTGTTCTGTAGGAATCAAGTTATTCAATTCCAACCAAAAAAAAGAGGAAAATTATGTTTTTGGCAATTCCAGCAAAGAGTAAAACCAAAACATAGTTAATCATAAATTAAAAGATAGAACAAGAAGTCTGTCTTGCCAATTGTCAAAATCCAACCAACTAGTTGAGAACAAAAATAAAATACTGCAATTTTATCCTAAATTCAGAGGTACAACACATGCTTTGGCTCATCAGTTGTCAAAATACAAGAAGATAGTTGACTAACACACATCTTCTCGGTCTGTATGCCCCATCTGGAAACTGGTGGTGAACTTAACTCTCTTTACAAATAATACTCACAACTGCATTAGAGCAGGCAATCAGGTTTGAAACAGGATCATCATTGCAGCAAGTGCACCAACTTACTTCTAGACCACAGCCAATCGGACAAAAACATGAACAGCTGAAAAGTAAATATCAGGGGGCTTATCTGTAAAATTTACTTAGCAGTTCCTACGAGACCATAACTTCGATTTCAAACAACTACCAAAATCCCCTGGATATCAGACTCCACCAAATATGGGGAAAGAGCAAAAATGAACTTTTTTTTCCTGACAATCTTTTCCCAAAATCCCCTAGATATCAGACTCTACCAAGTTTGGGGAAAAAGCAAAACCGAAATTCACAACATAACAGCAATGAATTCAACTCAGAATGCCACCAAGCTTCATTATTGTTCTTTACTTACAAACTGAGCTCGGGCATGACTTCAGAATATGGAATACTGCAGGCCCGTGTATCACTCAACCTCTAAATAAACTCCTTCAGTCAAAAGTACCAAAACCTCATCATAAACCCAATTTGGCTACATTGAAAACAAGCAAGAAACCCGATTTGGCGACACTGAAAACAACCAAAGAAACCCAATTTGACTACACTTTGGACGAGCAAAGAAATCAACTACCCACAAAATTAGAGGCATGAGAGAAACAGAGTACTTATAGGAGTACATGGCAACCTAATTGGCAAGAAGTTGGCGCTTTTACTTCTTGGACTAGCTTGGATAGAATCCAGGATACAAATGGCTACGCAATTATCAATTGCTATATACCCATCACAGGGTGTGGTAGTACCAAGCACCAACCATATCATGTTCCAGTCCAGCATATAATATGAGCACTGTTCACCCCAAAAAACCCAAATGCTGAGGTGCAGAGGCTATCTACAAAATAATTGCACTAGATCAACAGTGTCAATCTATTCCTATATGTTGCAAGCAATTTTTTACACTTGAAGTGGCTCAATTTTCTCCGTGGACGTTACTTCTGCCTTTTTGGTTATTCCTTTTAAGAGAAATTCTATGTAAAACATATCTACCAATTTCAGCTAAATTTCAAAACAGATCTAAAAAATCTCAAAACCCTTATGCTTTATGCATGATTTTTAGTTCAGACGGTTTATGTCAGATGCTTATGCATACCCAAAAATATTAAATTACGCAAAAACCGAGATCACAATTAAAAAACCAACACCCACATAGACATACCTGTAGTTTCTGGATTCCAATTGCAAAATCACATAAACCAGCCCTTTTGATCAAACAATAATTATACTCAGTTGGGCCAATGATTTAACAAAAGAAGAAAAATGAATACACAAATAGAAGGTGGTCATTAAGAAATTTCAGAAAGGGTATGTACCGGAAGACGATGTGTAGGACGAAAAACACAGAAATGAAATAGAAAGGACAGAAAAATATGAGTGGGGTTTAACAAATCTGGCATAACCAAATAAGGCATTGGACAGGATCACTCTAGATAGTAATGTGGATGAGGTTATTCGTCAATTGAGTACGATATGCATGCTACCGTTAGGGTTGATGGATTTGTCCCACATGCCTCACGGATTCTATGCCCACCTTAACCAACTTTATTCCAATATATAGAAATTTTTCAACCAAAGTTCTTTTTTGGATTGGGGCTGTAATGGGTCTCAATTTGTCAATTTTTAATTATTTATTATATCATGATTTTTATGTTAAGAGGATGACACAATTATATATATATATTGATGTCATCAAAAATTAATTATTTATAAATTTTGTATTTTTTAGATGAATCGGAGTACATTCAGTTAAGATATAGCATTTAAGCACGACAATTAGTGAACTAGAACCACCACACTTAAACACACTTATAGCGCAAGCAATCTCGAACCAGAATCCACTTCTGTTAAATCAATATGCCAGTCGCGCCACCTCGGACATTACCACCTCGAATGGGAATCGTGCCTAAGTGGGATTTGAACCTATGTGGAATCAGGTACAACTATCTGCATTAACCACGCCACCTAGACCCCATCGGCGATAAATTTTGTTTTGTTATCTAAGATTAAATATACGCATATTTTTAGATCTTCTATGGTGTTAATTAAATACCTCTAAATACTTACTTTAGTAACTTAAATTAGATATATTTCTTGAATTAAGTGGGTTATAGTCCAACGCTTAAAATGATGGTGTAAAAGGTATTACCTAGCCATCCACCAAGGTATTACATATATACTTCTTGAGTGTATTACTTCTATGACTCTAAGGTTATGAGACTCTAAAATCCTCATTCAATATTACTAAACCCTCTCTATCAATCCATTATATCATCAAATCAGATAGATTTTGTGATTATTGTGTTATAGGTCACACATGTAGATTTGACCATGCATTGCTTTAATAATATGGGATAATTTGTTAAACTAGGTGGAACTAGTACAAATATAAATTGTTGAAGGTTTCGGTAGTGAGGATAATTTGAAAGAGGTGATTCTAGAAATATTGCATTTGAAATAATAAATCTCGACGTTTCGAGTCCAACTACGAGACCCATTGTCGGGAGAGAGAGATTTGTATTCCTAAAGAGAAGTTATTACAATATATAGAGTAATATTAAAAACTTGACATTTCTTATTCTTTATCAATGTCTTTTTGATGCTTGACCTTTCGTTTTCTCTAGCTTCTATTTTTCAATAAGTGTAATAAGGGTTTCCATGTATTGCTTAGGATAAATCCCTCATCTTTGTTTGAATTGTTAGGATTTTTTTCTATTTTAATGGCTTCACCTCCTTCAGTGGTCAATTCTTGCAATCAATTTTGTATCTTAAATATATATTTAAATATGCTGATATATATCAATTTCAAGATTCTTATCTTGAATTTTTCACATACTACATTAAGTAATAACTCCATTACATTGTGGATTGATTTTTTTAAATAAAAAGGAAAAATTATTAATGTCAATTAATTGACATCAAATTTAAAGATGAAAGTGACTTGTAACAATTAAAATAGACATTAAATTTAATATTAAAAATAAAAAAAACCTATAACAATTAAATAGATATTAAATTCAACGTTATTCCATTACATTCCACCTCTTATAGAATAATTATCAACAAAATACAAGAAGTTCACATTAATATTATGAATATGTATTAGTGGGTGGAAGAAGTCAAATATAGAATTGATGAGTGCATTTTAATGGACAACTATTATCTAATAACCAACGACCAAAATCTAATAAATTTCATAAAGGAATATTAAAGATCATTAAAGTATGTCGGTTAAAGCCTCTTTAACTTTAATGCTGACAACTCATTTGAAAAAGAAATAATTAATGGGCATATGTCCCAATCTCTATGTTGGTGTTAAAAGATAAGAAGATTTTAATAGTTATTGTAGGAATATTATAGGTTTCAATGCAGCATATTAATTTTTTAAAAGTGGCCAATAAGAAGTTTTTATTTTTTCTAGCTTTGTTATATTTTAAAGTTATGATTAATTTTAAAAAAAATTTAAATTAATATATTTATTTTTCTAGCCAATTGATTGATGTTCAAGGGTGATGTGACTATTTTTGAGCCTTATTGTCAAAACAATTTTATAACATTTTAAGATGATAAAATTTTAATGTGACAAGTGTCTTATCATTTATATCAGATTTTGACACTATTTATGAGAATCATTAATTCAATTCAATACATGATGTGACTATTTTTTAGTCTTATTGCCAAAACAATTTTCTAACATTTTAAAATAATAATAAATAAATAAACATTATTAATTATACATTAGAATATAATATCCACATTCAATAATACATATTAATTATAATATAATATTATAATACATAAATAAAAACATAATTTTACAATTATTAGTATAATCCTATTGATATTTTATTTAATTATTATAAATAATTATAAACACACAATACACATAACAATATTAAATTCCATATTTAAAAATATATATAATAAACATATTATTTATATAATTAATAATTACATTATATTAGGAATAATATTATATAATGTATATTAATTATACATAAATACTATTAACTATTTTATTATATTTTTATATTTTATAACAAACACAACTTATTTAAAATAAATATAATACATATTACTTTATTAATAAAATTTATAAATCTATGTTTATACTTTTCATTATTTAAAAGTATACTTATAAATTTTGGTGGTTTTAAAAATAATTATTTATAAAAATATTAATTATAAACATATTAATTAAATTTTTGTGTCTACTCCAAACATTATAAAAGTATACTGCATATATATGCTAAATTGTTATGTCACTTATTTCGATGTTCAAGTGATTAGTATACCATATCCAAGATATATGATTATGATTGCAATTTTTAGAAAGATTATTAGAGAAGCCTACAATATTTGTTTTGCGGTACTTAAAAGCTTCAAATAGGTAAATTGCCTTGAAACCTACAACAACATTTTACAACTTCCAAGGTCCATTTTTTTTATGTCCTTCTAGCGCTTAAGCAATAAATCGTCTAACCAATTAATCAAATTTATATCAAACTACTTGCAGCATACATGGCAGGAACTGGCCGCCTTGTGGCTCTTGTTTATATTATATGATTTTTTTTTTAAAAAAAGTGGAGGGCCCAGTTATTTATATTTTATGTGGAGTCACAATTATTAATGAGAATATTCTAATTTAAATAAGTAAATTCCTAGTAGTAAATTATAGATGGGAAAGTGGTTTTACATTAATAATGCACATGCTAACAATATTATGTTGTGATTAAATCTAAACATATATAAATTAATGAATCAAACTTAAATGTAAAAATTGATAACTTTAGGAATATAATAAAACTGAATAACAAAAATATTAGAGAGAATAATGATACACGTTTTTATTTGTAAATCTAAATATGGTCGTCAGCAACATGCAATGTATAATAGCTCTAGACAACAAGGTGAATCAAACTTAGAAAAATAAGATGAAATGAAAGACCTTGAGCATAACCATAACACTCTTTTAGTGACACAACTAAAACCATAATAGTGTATTTATGACAACTATCAAATTCTAGAACCCTAATTTTGCGATCATGTTCTCAGCTAATGGGCTTCAAAAATTTCACTCATTTTTTGTAGAATTCATTGTGAGCGACTAAAAACATCGCTTCTTCCTCAAAATCCTATTCAGACTACAACAGTTTGCATGACCACAAAAATGGGTGGGGGTTGGATTTAAGGGCCTATCTCACTCAGACTCCCTTTGAGAACAAGTCTTGAAAAATCCATGCACAAGTATAATATGGTTTGACAAGTAGTAGAATGTAACACAAGTGTCCTAACCCTTATTCTTTCATGGATGCAACAAGTAGTAAATGTTATATGTTCTTCTCTAAATGCTTGAATTCTTCATTTTGAAACATGAATTATATTGAATTCTTTATCATTTCAATTATGTGTCTCTTAGTGCACTCATGTACTTATAGACATCTTGAAATCCAATTAGGGCCCTATTGGCACATAAGCAAATACAATAGAAGAGTGAAAGGCCGAGAAAAGAGGACATGAAGCCCCGAGAGACCCAAAACAAGGGCCAGAGGGGGCACCCAAAATGGTGGTCGCAATCGTAGTTGTATGGTTTTGGAAGACCTAAACCATGCTACTACATTTTTGAAAAAAAAAAAAAACAACAAGAAAACAAGGGGAAGAGATTGTATATGAGAGAGAAATAATGAGTACAAGAAAGAAGACTAGCACTATTTACACCCAAATTAAAGTGGAATTGCTCTAATTAGGATTGAAACTTAGATTATATAGCTATATAAGTATATCTACATTAATATATAGTAATGGATAGAAGTAAAAATTAGGGCTAACATCACCAACACTCAAATATTCAAATAGATAGATAATTAGGGTTAGAGTATCCACTTAGGTATTTCTACTGATTTGTAGAGTGATCTAGATCTGAAATTGGGTCAAATAGGTTGTGGCAAGGTTAAACATGCTTCATTTTTGAAATGGAAATATACAACCCTTATTAAACACTAAGGTAGAGTTTGAACACTAAAGAGTAACAATAGTTTCCAGTTTGATGGTGGTGCCCTGCGATTCTCTACACCTTTGTCTAGATATGGGTTGTTTTTGTATGCCTATATTTGGATCACCTGCAAGATGGATTAGTCAAATAACAACAACCAATCAATGTTACTAAATTAGAATGGGCTTGTGATGTCATCCTTAAGAGATGGATGATTGTGGTTTCTTTCATTGAATAAAGTGGGTAAAACTCTTTAGATCTGAACCTAAACCTACACACAAGCACACTTGGAAAATGTTAGTTTTTTTTGGTGGTTAGGGGACATGCCTCAATCATATCCCTAACCCTTTTAAGGAGATAAAAGACATTTTATTGATGTAAAATGACAAAATAGTAAATGAATTGACAAGTATAACTGACTCAGATCGCAGGACAATCCCAGTTGCGTTTTTATGAGAATCGCACAAAGATCACAAGCCAATCACAGATGTGATTCCCACCTTTGTTGAGATTTCGTTAAAATAGTCTTGCAACAAGTTAGATCTATCTTTTGTACTTAATCTTTTCTTCTTCAAAACCTACAAAACCAAGATATGTGAGCAAGAAAGCAAGAAAATTCAAGTATAGTCTTTGTGCACTAAGAGTCAAGGGTTGAAATGAGGGGGTGAGGGTTCTTTTATAGATTTAGAGTGCATGGGGAATGGGACACATATGGGTGCAGTAATAGGGACCATAGTGCATTAGGCATGCACACGGGTAGGTGTGATGGGAAAAAATTATATGTGAGTGGGTGAGTGTTAGTAAATGGGTGGTGAGGTGTCTTTTAACTCCATTTTATGGGGTTTTATGATTTTTTGGTATTTTTGTGTTTTATAGTGTTTTTATGTTTTTGAATAAGGGACCTTATGCGCAAGGTGTCATTTATAGTGTCTATATGTTCCCCCTTTTTAGGTTGTGTGTTATAGTAGGCAAGATGCAATTGAAAAACTGAAGACGAGATGGGGGTGGTCTAACACTATGATGGTGGTTGTCACAGTCATGGGCTTATATGGTTGACTAGATAGACAAGAATGTGGAAATGTGATCGATGAGCCACTTAAGGAGGAGTCTATGAAGGGATCAATAGGTTAATTTCGTGAGGTAGAGACTGTAAATTCACTTGATTAAGATGATTGTTGATTAGTTTTCATAGAATCGGATGAAAAGGGTTATGCATGATTCACCCCTTAAGTGATAGTTTTTGGAACCACAAGTTTCCCTAGTGTGACACGAGACAAAAATTGACATTTGAAGATGAGAGAAATTGATCCTTGGCTTAAGGTGTGTGAAGCAGAAGCGGTGACAGGGTTACCCCAGTCATGTGCAAGTGTAAAAGTGATAGGGATAGATATAAAGGTGAATGCAACTGTGATGCATTGTGGGGTAGAGAGGTTGAATTGATTGATTGTGAATTAATGGCGAACAAGCTAGGAAGGTGAGGTGACGAGTGATGAGTGACATCGAGTGAGTGAAGGCGTAAGAAACGCATTGAGTTGGGGAGCTATGCGGCGAACTAGGAGCAAGCTATGTGAGTTGGAGGTAAGTTGGATGATTTTTAGGAAGCCTGAGAGCTTTTGGTACAACAATATTGTCACACATGAAATAATAGTTTGATATTATATTCAGCATGGATCATATTCTGTTAAGCATAATTACAATCAATACTAAGGCTAATAATTAGCCATGGAAATATAAAACTGACCTCCAACAAACTAGGAAGTCACACAACCAAACAACCCGTTAATAAAATTACGGGTATAACAAAAATATATTGTTGAAACAATATAACAAACCTACATTATTAATAATGAGTTATAATATAACTCATATTAATAATATTACAATATATGCACTTATTTAAATAATGAGAGCACTACAATATTTTCCTTGCATTCCCCCCTTAGTGCAAACAAGAGAAAAACACCATCTTCAACCAAGCAGCATGTCACTCCGTAGCTTGCACATGGTCTCGATCCTCAACACCGACTGTGGGAACTACATCATCTAGGGACCGTTCAACCTATTAGATGAATACATGAATCGGGACCATTCAACCAATTCACATCAACCATCAAATCAGTCTGATCAAGAACACTTCCTGCAATAGTATCAATGGTACAAATCATTATTATCACCGGGGACACACAAGCACTGCACTGCACATAGGAACAGGGATGCTCATCTGTTCTTATTCATCACACACAAAACAAAAATTTCCACTAAAGTAATTTGCGGCCTCTGAGGTAGTGACGAACTCGAGGACATTAATTTCCCTCTTACCTTTGTTGCTTCCATCATCCAATAATGTCACTGCTAACTCAGCAGAAAGTATAGTTGAGTTCCCTGCCGCAATACAGGGTACAGTCGAGGGGCAAAGCCCCCGAAGCCAAGAACAGTTTTCATTTGCGTTTTCTCTTAAAAATTGATTGTCGGATTACACCGAAAATGCACTCATTTGTCCCTTCTTTTTTTTGTAACAATTTTTTGACTTTTACAATAATAATACTTGACTTCAACAACACAAAATGACAATAATTAATGATTCTGACATTGACAATATGACTTTACTTTTGATAAGAAAAACATTTTTTATTAAAAGATATATGTTTGACCTTGATGACACAACTCTTTTAAGGAAAATGTAACTATGGGTAACTTTTTAAAAATACAACATAAGATAATAACTAAAGACTTAAAAATATATACAAATAACCATACACAAACCTTACATGATGAAGTAGAATGTATGCAAATGGTGTTGAGTAGTCAATTGATGCACAGAGATCGCACATGGTTCATAAGGCACAAAGGAGTCAATGTTTGCATGGACAGAGACATTAATAGCATGGGTTAACCGCATGTAAGAATAAATGGTGAGGGAGACCGTGCTTTACAGAAAGACATGATTGTTAGCCAAAAACACGAAGATTTATGTGCATGTCAGAATATAGATGAAGTCAGAACAATGCATTCAACGAAGAAACAATTGCCACGTGAAAGGGATGACAAGGCTGGAAAATCCTCAATGAATCAAAAATAGTTGGCACAGTTGAGCATACATGAATGATATATGAATCTAGTTTCTGCAAAACCAAAATATTAAATCTAAACCATATATGTGGCCTGTTGAGATTCCAAGCTATAAACAATGCACATAGAAATATAAGAATACACAAAAGTATTAAAGAGAATCTCGAGTTGCAGGTACTAAAGATAAGGACATTCAATACTTTAAAGGAACATAGAGATCGGAGTGCAGATCCCAATTAGCATGTTCACTAAATGATCAGCCCCTTTGAATATTAATCTTTCATGTAACAGGCACAGGATTCATGTCGCTTTGATACCAAATATTGGTACAACAATATTGTCACGCAGGAAATAATACTTTGATATTATATTCAGCATTGATCATATTTTGTTGAGCATAATTACAAAAAAAAAAACCTTATACTATGTGTAAATGGGGTATGGGGCCATTTAATTGCCATGGAGTGCTAAACCATGGTTAGTCCTTAGCAAGCTTTAGGTAGTTTTTTTTAAAGGCCTCTAAGTTAATAAGATAATGAATTTAATTATTTAAGGAAGGGATTAACCATATTAGGAGGGAACATTAACTTAAGCGAAGAAAACATTTAATTAAGTAAATTAATATAGAGTACCTTCCTAAATGCATAATTGATTAATGGACTCTAGAGATTAGATTGAGAATATGTTAACCTTTGTTCTAGACCAGGTTCTTCAATCGAAAAGTTGAGTTAGTGGTGTTAGTTGTTGTACCCTAGAGGATTAACATCCTTGTAACATGTCTTATCCTTCTACCTTGTTCTTGTAACACAAAAAAAAAATTAGTCACAAATTTTGGGTTAAGTGTTGGGAGTTAGCGTGTTTTTAGAACGTTGTTTTGATGGGTGTTACATTTAATACTAGGGCTAATAAAAAGCCATGGAAATATAAAACTGACCTCCTACAAACTAGGAAGTCACACAACCAAACAACCTATTAATAACATTACGTGTATAACAAAAATATATTGTTTAAACAATATAACAAATCTACATTATTAATAATGAGTTATAATATAACTCATATTAATAATATTACAATATATGCACTTATTTAAATAATGAGACCACTATAATATTTTCCTTACAGGAGCAAGTAGGGCAAGATGGCATGCAAGATGGCTGGCGAGCTGGTAAGCGAGTGATTTAACAAAAAATGACTTTTGGTTAAACCCTAATTACATAGTAACATATGTAAAATATGATAAATAATTTCTAGATATAAGAGGACACAAGAAAATAAGCTAATAAATATGAAACCCTAGGTGTAAGAGAGAGAGTGTGTGTGTGTGTAAAGGACTTAGTTGATTTCATGTTATCCCTGGAAATAATCTGGATTGAAAAACTGATGAAAAGGAAGGGAGGACTATCGCAATTGTGCATAATAAAATATGGAACTTATGGATAAGCCTAGACTAGGGCGCATGCACTGGTTCAGGGGCACCTAGGCGCTACGAACATTTATTAGATGCTCGTGATTGCGCAAGAGCTCAAAAATTAATTCTTTTGGCGTCGCAAGATGGTCATTCGTAGTCATTTTTGGTCACTTGTAGGTCACATTATGGTCACAAAATTTACTTGTAACCTGTAAAGAGATGATATCCTGCAAAACCCTCAAACTACATCAAATCCCAAAAAAAAATAAGTACTATGAGGATTTGGACTGACCCCAGTGGTCACCCAACTAAGTGAACTTACAATAGAGAGCTACACTGCATCTCATACTCATGTAGTTCTTGTGCGTGTGTGATAGAATTGTGCCCTAGGAAGCCCTTGTGCAAGTGCACATGATAGCAGGCAATAGCTATATGTACCAATGTAAATAGATGTGTGGATGGCAAAAAAAAAATTCCCTTCCTATGAAGTGTATGTAAAAAATGTAGTCCCTTGTCCCTTGTATGAGTGCTAAATGGATGCATTTTATGCTCTTAGATGCCTTTGGATGCAACCTTAGGTGATGATAATAGATGCTTAGAGCTTGGTCCTTTATTTTGGTCACATAGCTTTGTATTTATATGATTCCCTTGGTTGAATTTTGTAATTAACAACTAGAAGGCTGACCCATAAGAAAATAAAATGCCCAAAAGATAAAAGAAACCCAAAAAAAGTGAGTAAGATAGAAAATGGTCAAGGGAGCCCAGAAGGATGAGGGTGCCTAGACCCTGACATCCTATCTGGGAACTAGTGTCCATAGTCATAAAATATTAGTTAAATATCAACCAGGTCGTAGGATGGGTAAAACCAAAGAGAAAGCAAAAAAGACAAAAAAGAGGCCCAATTCAGTAGTTAATTACTATTTTTCTTGCTTATAAATCATATGAATGACAGTATGCTTTTGGGAACTAGAAATGTACCCAAGTGCGTGATTTTGTGTCTACATTTTCCCCCACTTTATGTTGTTGAGTGAATACTTGATAACATAAATTAGATAAGAGATGTGTACATGATAAGCATGTAGATTGTGATGGCGATAGCATGCCGAGGGGACAATTGTAAGTGTGAAGTGATAAAAATAAAGTGTGGAAGCTAAGAAAGAGGAAGTGACCCTATGGGTGAAGTGTATTGTGTTGTATCGTGTTGTACGTGTTGTTGTGTTTTATGTAGGGTTGTTTCTTGTTGTGTATTAAGGATGGACGTGCAAAATAAGTAGTCAAATATGTGTATCTGAAATTTTTTGCATAAGTATGTAAAAATGTGTAAAAAGGAAAGTGTGCACCTGATCTGTGAAGAGTGAAAAGGATAGAAAATTTCCTCAAATGTTGTAGAAGAGCAAGTTTTTTGGGCGATCTCTCACCAAGTGCATGATTTTTGCGTGATCTCATGCCAAGTGTGTGTTTTTTAGGTGATCTCACACCACAATAGAAGAGTGTTGGGGAGAGAGGTCTAGTGTTACTCTTCTTACATGACTGCTTCCCGAATAAGCACCACTACAGATGGTCCATCCCATGTTTAGTTCTATAGTATTATGTATTGTTCCAAATGTATTGATTGTCCCAATTGAAGGAAACTGTAGGAGATTGCATGCATTTTGTATTTTGATGCCATTGCCTGATCCTGTGAAATTACTCTATGAACTACTAAAAATTGTGTTGATCTGATAAATTAATTGTATTTTCCCCTAATACATAGGTGCCTAAGAGAGGTCCGGAGCTCTCAGGTGCTAGTGTATGTAGTTGGGCGCTAGTGTCTTGCTGAACTGAGGACCCAAGTCAGAATTTGGGTCGTTTTGTGATTGTAACTCGGTTATGTTTATGTGTTGTACTATTATAAGGGGTAACTGATTCAGCCAATGTATGCCCCCCCTCATTTGGGGTGCATACGACATCACTAGGAGAATGTGGCCCAAAGAGAATACCTGGTGTTGATTTGAAACTGATAGCCTGCAAGGGGGAAGGGAATGTGCATAGTAGAAACCAAGGCACATGCAAACAAAGTGGCTACATACATGTGTTAGTAGAAAAAAAATCAAACATGTCATAGAAAAAAGTGTAACAAGTAAATGTGCATATAAAGGAGAGACCATGAAAATCAAGTTTTAGACATGGGACGTCTCTCACAATGTCTCAAGATAATTAGGGCCAAAGCAGCCAAAAGCATATAGTGTGCATACCAGACAGAGGGCATAGACCACAAACAATAACATACAATAGCAATCAATGGCAAACATTAGCAAGAAAGTATAAAACAACCATGATGAAAAATAGTCTTGCAAAGTAAATACTGCACATGAAGCACCCATTAGCATGTTAGAAAGATAAAGAGTGTGTAAAAGCGTCTATAGATCAATGGAAAGTAGTGTACTAAGAATAATAGGAATTAGTAAATAATGAAACAATAACACCTGTGATGTGGAAGAATAGTAAACGTAGATGCCCCGAGGAGCCTCAATTGGACTGGTAAGAGGTTCAATGTCAAGCATCATTGCTACGTGTAAATATGTGTAGAAATCCTGCATTCACAAGTAACGACCAAGCGAATGCTCATGTGTATATAGAAAATATAATGACATACTAGATATTCGTCTAACATAGTAAGCGAAGTGTAACATGTGAGTCTAAGAAAACAAGAATAAGTACAACCAAGATATGCAATATGATGTGTATGAGTGTGAATGAAATCGTATGCAATGGTAATTTGATAGGGAAAGTGTCTCCCCCCAGTGTATGTGTATGAATGTGAGATGAGGTTCATTTCTAAAAGACCCCAAGACAGTCAAGAATGAACCATAGAACAAGAGTGTGTCATTGGGAAATGGTTTGATAGTGTGCGCTAGATAGATAGATAAATGAAGCATAGAGCGTAGAGTGTAGAAGAGGTGAGGTTCATTTCAAATTTAGACCCTCAATAGTCAAGTATGAACTATGGAACTAGAGTGTGTCATAGGGTAGTGAATATGTTTATGCATAGTAGCATTTCATATGCATTACATTTAGTGGGTTTTTGAGTGGCTTGTTAAAGAGAGTAGCGAGACGATAGATGCCCCCAGCTTGTATGAGATTACATAAGGTCCGAGCCACTTAGGTTTGAATTTTCCTTTGAGATGGGATTTAGTTGCGTTTTCTTATTTTCCTTTAATAAAAGGTCACCGATATTGAGTTCTTGTGGACAAAGCTTTTTATTGCAAGCTTGTGTAATGCAATCCTGATATACACAAAGGTTTCCAAGATCTTGCACACAATGAGATTTAAGCATCTCAAGCTCATCGAGTCAATGTTCGCGATATTCATTGTCTTTGAGAATGCCTTTAAGGGACACCCATAAGGAGGGTATTTCTAGCTCTAAGGGAATTACTACTTTAGTGCCGTACACAAGTGAAAAGGGCGTAGCATTTGTGGGGTACGCACACTAGTGTGGTAAGCCCAAAGAGCATATAGAATTTGATTGTATCAACGGTCTTGCGTAATATTTTAACAATTGTCTTATTGGTGGCTTCGTGTTGGTAATTTCCATGTGGATAAGAAGGAGTAGAGAATGTTTTCTTGATCTTGAATTTGACAGAGATGCGCTTAACATCCTTATTTTTTAAAGGAGAGCCATTATCGGTGATAATGGTGGAGGAAATTCCAAATCATGTAATGATGTGGGTACTAATAAAATGATAAATAGCAGGTCTACTGGTAGTTTTCAGGGTGTGGCTTCAACCCATTTAGTAAAGTATTATGTAGCAGTAATGATGTATTTATGACCATCTGCTTATTTAGGGTTAATTTTTCCGACAAGATCAAAACCCCATAAGGAAAAGGGTCGTGATGGAGCAATAGGTTAGAGGTCATAACTGGGCGCATGATGGATATTTCCATGTTTTTGGCACTCATCACAACAATTGGCATATTCTAAACAATCTTGTTCCATAGTGGGCCAATAGTAGCCCTAGCATAAAAGCTTGTGTGACATGGTTTTTCCTGAGAAGTGACCACCACACATACTATCATGAACATGAGAAACAATTGTGGGGATGTCATTAACTCCAATAACATCGCAAAAAATGATCATCAAATGATATTTTGAATAATTAAGCACCAATGATTAAATATCGTGTGGCCTTGCATCACAAATGACAAGCTTCATAAGGTTGAAAGTCGTTAGGAATGGTTTTTTGATATAGAAAGTTATAAATTTGAGTAAACCATTCAGGATGATCATTTCTACATGTGATAGCACATGCTTCGAAAGGTATGTAACTATCTATAGATGGTTTTTGTAAGTGGCGAATGATGAATGTGGCATGCTTGTCAGTGATATCTTGAGAGTGATGCCGCACTAGCCATAACATCTTCATGCTGATTGTCTTTGCACGGAATGGCAGAAAGAGAGTATAACTCAAATGAAGTGAGGATTTTTTTTTACGTTTTTTAAAACCCTAATTGCATAGTAACATATGTAAACTATGATAAACAAGTATTAGATACAAGAGGACACGAACAAATAAGCTAATAAATATGAAACCCTATGTGCAAGAGAGAGAGTAAAGGACTTAGTTAATTTCATGTTATCCCTAGGACTGATCTCAATTGAAAAACTGATGAACATGAATGGAATATCGTCACAAATGTGCACAATAAAATTTGGAACTCTCAGATAATCCTCAACTAGGGCGCCCAAACTGGGTTAGGGGTGCCTAGGCGCTAGGAACCTTTATTGGGCACTCATGATTACACAGGAGCTCAGAAACTGATTCTTTTGGTATCGTAAGATGGTCATTGGTAGTCCTTGTCAGTTACTTGTATGTCACACTATGATCGTATAATTCACATGTAACCTGCAAAGAGATAACCTGCAAAACCCTCAAACTACATTAAATCCTCAAAAAATAAAAATGCAATATGAGGAGTTAGACTAACCCCAGCGGTCACCTGACTGAGTGAACTTACGACCGAGCATTGCACTACATCTCATACTCTATGTAGTTCTTGTGTGTGTGTGTGTGTGTGTGTGTTTGATAGAATTGTGCCCTAGGAATCCTTTGTACAAGTGCACATGATAGTGAGCAATGGCTAGATGTACCAATGTAAATAAATGTGTGGATGGAAAAAACAAACTTCCCTTCTTATGAAGTGTATGTAAAAAATGTAGTCCCTTGTCCCTTCTATGAGTGCTAGATGGATGTCTTTGATTCTCTTAGATTCCTTTGGATGCAACCTTAGCTGATGATAATAGATGCTTAGAGATTGGTCCTTTATTTTGGTCACATAGCTTTGTATTTATATGATTCCCTTTGTTGAATTTCGTAATTAACAACTGGAAGGCCAACCCATAAGAAAATAAGATGCCCAAAAGATAAAAAAGATCCAAAATAAACGAGTAAGATAGAAAAGGGTTCATGGGCACCCAGAAGGACAAGGGTGCCTGGGTGCTAACATCATGTCTGGGAAGTTGTGTCTAGAGTCATAAAAGTGTATGTAAAAAATGTAGTCCCTTGTCCATTCTATGAGTGCTAGATGGATGTCTTTGATTCTTTTAGATTCCTTTGGATGCAACCTTAGCTGATGATAATAGATGCTTAGAGATTGGTCTTTTATTTTGGTCACATAGCTTTGTATTTATATGATTCCCTTTTGTTGAATTTCGTAATTAACAACTGGAAGGCCAACTCATAAGAAAATAAGATGCCCAAAAGATAAAAAAGATCCAAAATAAACGAGTAAGATAGAAAAGGGTTCCTGGGCACACAGAAGGACGAGGGTGCTTGGGTGCTAACATCATGTCTGGGAAGTTGTGTCTAGAGTCATAAAAGATAAGTAAGTAAAATACAGACTGGGTTGTAGGGTGTGTAAGACTACAAAGAAATCAAGAAAGATAGAAAAGAGGCCCAAGTCAGTAGTCAATTACTAGTTTTCTTGCTTAGGAATCATATGAATGCAAGTATGCTTTTATGACATAGAAATGTACCCAAGTGCATGATTTTTTGTGTATAGTGAGATGGCCGGGTGAGCTGTATTGATAGTGATTTGAGTTGGCTAGTAAGTCGGTAGGGCAAGCTAGTTGGGGAGCGAGCTGAGTTTCCTGGTGAGCTGGCAAGGCAACTTGGCTGGGGAGCGAGCTAAGAGGGATGGCGAGATGAGTTGGATGGAAATATGAGTTTGATGGCAAAATGAGTTGGATTGTGAGCTGAGTTATATGTCTGATTCATATGGGTGATTCAGTGAGTTGGGAAGGGAGGGGTTAGCGATTTGGGGGAGGGGAGGTGATGAGATTGGAAGGAACAAGCTCGATATAAGTGCAACGAAGCTGGGAGGGGAAGTTGGGGGTTGGGATGAGTTAGGTGGAAATTCACATGGGTGACTCTAAATTAGGGTGTGCAAAAACATGGGATTTGAGCACATTGGAGATAGCGATGGGAGTCGCGACAGTGATGCAGTGCTAAGGAGGTAGGAATCAGTGAGGCGAGGGGAGGCAATGGCGATGAATTGAGGATGAAGGAAGTGATGAGGTGAGGGGAGGTGGTGGTGACTTAGGGTGAGTTGTGAATGTAACTATCTCAAGGGGGATGCAAGATGGTTGGGTTGGGTGAGATTTGTGGTAAGTGAGCTCTAGGTAGAGCTCGGTGGGGAGGGTTGTTAGGGAACGATCCAAGTCGTGGGTATAACTTGGTTGGGTAGGGTAGGGTTCGACAGCAGGGAAGGGTGTGTAGATGGGGTCAATTTGAGTAAGGATTTAGAGACTGATTTGGGAGTGGGAAGTGTCCAGAGCAACGCGATGTTCAGAGAAAAGGTGAGGGACAAGCTCGGTCAGGGAGGTTGATAAGGTGAAGTGAGGTAAGCTCGGTCGTAGTAGTGATTGAGATGGTGATGGATTAGTGAGGTTTCAATAGACTATGGGTGTTAATAAGGGTGAAAGAGAGAGTGAGATATTTATTGATGGTGGCAATCCATCTTGGGGGAAGGGTGAGTCGCTCATGTGACACAGGAGGTGTGGGTGAGGTGGGATGAAGCATCGGGTATGTGGGGTGGGTCAAGCTCGGTCATGAGTGCGTCTGAGATGGGGGGCGAGCTATAGAGCTGGGTTGGGAGGTGAGATGACTGGAGGGATTTGTGAGTCACTAGGGTGAGCCATTGAGGTGAGATGGGATGTATGAGGTAGGGATGGGGTAGTCTAGGGTTGTATGATTTTTTATTTATTTTTTGCATTTTTTTGAAATTTTTGATATGATGAATTTCTTATGAGGAAAGGTGTGAAAAAATGCAAAATATAAGGAAAGTGAAATAAAATGTAATGTAGATGACGTAGAAAGTGATAAATTTGTGTGCAGAAGGCAACGTATGCCCATAGATGTTCAATGCAAGTGGGAATGGGTTGTAAGCATTAGAATTTATGGTTGCAGAAATGGAGCACAAGCAAGTGAGATGAATGTAGTTTAAAACACAAGTTGTGGTGAACACATGATGAACCCAAATACACGAGACATGAGACAATGACCGCATTAAAATAGAATCTTGAACAAGTTATAAATTGCACATGGTGACATACTATCCATGTGACTCATCGAGATCCTGTGTGTGCTTTTGAGAGTGAATTGACCACTTGAAGTGAAGACCCATGAGACAGTGAGTGAAAACACAAGCCAACATTTAGGTGTGACTAAAACAAGAGATTTTTTAGGAGCTATTAGTGAGATACCACTCTAGAAGAGCTAGAATTCTAACATTGCTTCATAACCTACTATCCAAGAGACAGTCTCAGGTAGACAGCTTCTATGGGGCGTAGGCCTCCCAAAAGGTAACAGAGGTGTGCAAAGGTTTCCTCGGGGCGGAGGGAAATCGCTCCTCAAGTGAAAAGGTAATAAAATGGAGGGTAATTGTAAGTCGTGTATTGCTCTGCTACCAGCTAGGTGTCCATAACCCTGATGGAGGTACATTTGATTCTAGTCGTAACATTGTTCTACTTGCTAACCAGGCATCCATAGCCCCGGTAGAGATACTAAAAAGACCCCTGAGAGAGAGTGTATGCTATTTATTTTATTTTTATTTGCTTGAATTTTGTTTTTTTGCTTGATTTTGATTGTTTTGATTTGTTTTTCACATGATATTCAACTCTTTTAGTTTTCCAAGGGGTTTAGAACCATGAGTGGCTTGATAGAAGAAGTGGAAGTGATTGCGGAGATGAAAATTAGTAAGTGTTAACAAATAATGCCTAGGGTCTTCACAATAAGTTGTTAAGTGTGTAAGGGTGTGTGGATCTCAAAGAGGACAATCGTTCTTAATTCACCAAGTAAGGAGAGACCAAGTTCAAACAACTGTAGTAGAGACTATTAACTCACAAAATGTGACAATAAGATGATCAAAGTGTGCACCAGAAGTTGTTAAACAAACCAAAACATGGAATGTGAATGAGCTGTAAGTGAAATGTGTAGTATTGAATGGATAATTGAAATGAAGAAAATGTAGAAAAGCATCCATGAGCAAGCATTGTTTGTTGTAATTTCTAAAATATATTGATTTTTTTAAGATGTTTAGCTTTTTGAAAGTATGTTTAGTTATGTGAAAGATGTGTGGAGAATCAAGTCATGTTTCAAATCCAGACCTGATGAATAGAAGCGGAATGTATGGAGCATGCAGAATGTGGTAGTGGAAACAAATGAAAGTCCCCCAATCCATATAGGGACTACTTGAGTGAGATACATGATGTATAAAAGCTAGAGATATATGAGATAAATAATTGGAGTGGAGGGGATGATGTGGATGATAAATGAAGCAAGAATTTTGAATAGAACCACATAAAGGTGGTTGATGAAAAATGTGAGCATGGGGATGAAACACACAAGAAATGTGATGAATGTGGTGGATGTGCAAGAATGTTTGGTGGTTGAGGACATGAGAATAAACCAATGGTAGATGGTGAAGTGTTATGAAGTGTGGTGTTAGGGATGATATCAGGTGGACGAGGTGTGGAAAATATAGTGATGTTCGAAGAAAGTGTGATAGAAAATGGTGTGATCTTGTGATGAGCGGGTGTAATAATGTAAGGATGGGCATGACATAGAATAGGAAGCGTCATGTAAGATTGAACATCAAACAAATGACAATGTGGGAGAAAATTGAAAGGATGTGGATGAGTAACGGAAGGTGTATAAGGCTTGTGAGGCCCATGCATAAGAACAAAGGGGTGTGTGGGTGTGATAGATGATGTGAACTCAAAAGGAGGAGTGGATAATAAAAATGGTTCTTGAATGAGTGGTGTAGGAGACAAGAAGGTGAATGTGAAAGAAAGCTCCAAATGAGGTGCAACAATGGGAGTACGCAGAGGTGTATTGCGAGGAAGAGATTAAAGAAAAGGGGCATACAAGTGATGAGATATAGATGTGCAAAAGGGGTGTAAACAACCTTGATAGATGGTAAAGGATGTAACAGAGGCACCACATGAAACAATGGAGCTTGAATGAGTGGAGAGGAAGGAAGTGAGACGTATGTTGAAGAAGTTTGTAAGGTAAGTGAAGTGATGTGTGGCACCATGATGAAGAGTGGAATGTAGATGTAGTAATGGGTTGTGTGATAAGTGGAGTGTATGTGAGTGAAGCAAATGAAGAAATAGAAGCCATGGTGGGCAAGATGGAATCACATGATGATATAGATGGTTGAGAGCTAGATAGAGGTGGTGATAATGTGGAAGACACCGAAAGGATAAGGATGAGACCATGACCATAGTGGAAGGAAATGATAATGGAGATGGATACAATAATGATGTAGATAATGAGTGATTATGTGAGCATGATGGTGTTGAGTCCAAGGTGGGAGCATGTAAGGCGGTGGATTGTGAAGTGTTTGATTTAGATGATGAGACACTAAAAGTGCATGATGATTGTGATGTAGTGGGAAGTGATGAATCAGATGATGGAGAGGTGACACATGGAGAAGAAGTGGGAATAGTATTGTGTGAAATGGATGGATGGGTGTTAGTAGATGAAATTGGAGGAGATGGTGGTTCAACGACAATGTCCCCCTTGTTGAGAAGGTCTTAAATGATATTACGGAGTTCGAGACATGATTCAGTGGAGTGAATGTCAGTATGATGGTAAGCACATGTGTCATGGGAGGAACACCATAATGGTAGGGGAGGTTTGGGAGGGAGAGTGATGAGATCAATGTCAAACAACTTTTGGAGAATAGAGGAAAGTGATTTCGTTCAATGGAGTCAATTTTTGAGGAGGTTGGATGAAGCTAAAATCCTTAGGAGAATGTAATGAAATGCAAAGGATGTGGGTGTAGAAGGTGATGAATGTGTGAAGAGGATCCGATTGGAAGACATTGTGAACATGGGAGTGTAATGGTGTGATAGGTGGTGAAGGAATGGAAACATGTGGCAAGGAAGAAGGATGACCAAGATGGACATCCTTAAGGAATTGTACCATGTGCACGATCTCATCAAATGTGTGTAACGATTGAATTTGTAAGTGGTGGGAGATGTGAGGGACACAAATTTTAGAAAAGAGGTCAATGAGCTTACATTGTGGAAGTGGGAAATGAAATGTGCAATGAACAAGTGCACGCCAATGTGTAAAAAAGTCGATGATGGAATCGTTATGGGATTGTTGAAGCATGTGAAGGTCAATAAATGCTACTTTGGGGCAATATGGATGAAGAAGTGAGATAAAAAGGTATCTGCAAGTTGTGTGAAAGTGTAAAGGTTATGTTGTGGGAGGCATGAGTACTAATCAAGTGCACAGACAATGAGTGAAGGTGGGAAAGTACATAGGAGAAGAGTGTCATCATGTTGGATAAGGTGGCATGTATAGTGGAAGAAATATGCAAGTGATGTTGGGGGTCCTTGATGCCATAAAATTTTTCAAATAAAGGCAATTTGAAATGTGGTGGATAGGGATGGCGTGGTACCATGTGGTGGATAGGCTCATTGCAAATGGTGTGATAAGTGCAGAGAACATGGAAGTTCCCCCCAAGTGTTAGGACTCGAAGCTTAACAATGCGGTCAAGAAGGTGTTGATGAAGTAAATTAGGATGTGAATGAACATGGAAATGACTAGAATCCATGGGGAATAACAATGACTTGGAGATTTGGAAACATGAGTGGGAAAAGTCAGCAAGATGGTAAGACCAGAAAAATTACACGCCAGTCACAGTTGCAAATGAGTCTGGGATAAATCAAGAATTAGAACTATAGAATGTATGATTTAGAAGGATACACGTTAGTCATAGTTGCGACTGACTCTGGGAAAAATATGGGATGGGAAAGTTGCATTATAGTTACAGTTATGACTGGGCCTGCAAAGATCATAAATCATAATGGGTGATAGAAACAAATAAGACAATGCGAAGAATAGAAACAGTCTCAAGTGTGAATCAGAAACAATATTGTTGTGATGTTTATTTATCTCAAGATGGAATAAAGGGGCTCAGTCTATTGGCTTCCTATAAAAGGTTCTCTCCCTAAATACCAAGAGTTTCCCGAATGAACATGGTACACTAGAAAATTCTAGTCGTCGGCTTTACTTTACCCCCTTGATTAACCAAGCTGGATTTTACTCCACTCAATCAATCAAACTGGGGCCGTCACTAAGGATAATCTTGGCTCTAATCCTCACATGTGTACTAGTTAGGTAGGTGGGAGTACCCTTTTCGTCAACCAATTCCCTCAATGTGTCAACTACTTTGGTGTTTTTGTGGTAATCCTCACTATGAATTTTAGGGCTTATACCCAAGAACTTCCCACAGTTATACGAATGGGTATTTACCCTTATTCGGACCTACGATAAAATATGTTTTTCATTCCCGATTCATTCCTTTAAGAAAAAAAAATGTGTTTTTAAGTTTTTACAAAAAAAAGTTACAACACAGTCGTAGTTACGACTGCCCCGCAAACATATTTTAGTTTTTTTTTTGTTTAAGAAATCGCAATCTAGTCAAAGTTGCGATCGACTTGTAACCTTTTTTTTTTCTTGTTTTTGGATTTATAGAAGACCTACAAAGACTCGATGTTAGATTTGCAATAGATGTTAGAAAAACAAACTAAAAAGAGTACCAAACCCTAAAGGAAACAATGTTAGATTCATAAAATGAAAATAAGTTACCCACAACCAAAATCGTCCCATCGTGGTTGCAAAAATGTATGCCTGGATTTGGATCACCTCCAAGATGGATTCTAGTCTAATAATAACGACCAAATTCATTACTAAAATAGAATGGGCTTATGATGCCATTGATAAGAGAGGGGTGATTATGGTTTCTTTCATTGAATAAAGTGGGTAAAACTCTTCAAATATAAATCTAAACCTGCACACAAGCACACTTGAAAAATGTTAGTTATTTTTTGTGGTCAGGGGACCTGCCTCGGTCAAATCCCTAACCCTTTTAAGGAGATAAAAGACATTTTATTGATGTAAAATGACAAAAAAATAAATAAAATGACATTCGTACCTGACTCAGATAGCAGGACAATCGCAATTGTGTTTCACCGAGAATCGCACGGAGATCGCAAGCCAATTGCTGTTGTGATTCCTACCTATGTTGAGATTTCGCTAGAACAATGTTGCAACAAGTTAGATCTATCCTTTGTGTTTCATATTTACTTTTTCAAAACCTGCAAAACCAAGATATGCGAGCAATAGAGCAATAAAACTCAAGTATAGTATTTTTTCACTAAGAGAGCCAAGGGTTGAAATGAGGGGGTGAGGGTGCTTTTATAGATTTGGAGTGCATGGGGGAATGGGAAACATATGGGTGTAATGATAGGGTCCATAGTGCATTGGGCATGCACATGGGTAGGTGTGATGGGACAAAATTAAATGTGAGTGGTGAGGGTTAGTAAATGGGAAGTGAGGTGTCTTTTAGCTCCATTTGTGGGGTTTTATGATTTTTTTGGTCTTTTTGTGTTTTATAATAATTTGTATTTTAAATAAGGGGTCTTATGCGCAAGGTGTGTTTTCTAGTGTCTACAGTTTTGTATTAATCTTTAAGTACCTCTATACTTTCATTTGTACTAGGATACTTATGCATGCACCTATAACGATCAAAACCCCAATTTATTGCATTAACACTCAAGTACACTACACAATTAGATAACAAAAAAGGTTTTATGTGTGGTGAATTTTGGTTTCCTTTGGTGGCTAACCCCCTTATTGATTATGATGAAGTATTGCACTTAATTATCTAAATGAGGGGCTAAAACTTCATGTAGTTCTCCTAGTGTTCATGTAAGACTGAATGCAAATCTAGAGTAACTCTCTTATGTTTTCCCTTGTGCCTTAACATTAATAGTAGGTGTAACTAAATATACTTTAGAATGTAACTTATGTGAGTACTCTATAGAGTGATAAAGTAGAGCTCCAACATAGACAATGCTTGTAGATAAATATTCTCTAGAGTAAAATCCCTTGAAGTGCACTTTGGTGTGTAGGTGTTTGACAATGCTTGATTTGACTTTGAGATGCTCTTAACTTTATGCGATTACTTGGTGTAGAGTGCTTCATACTTGTATAGAGGATGTTACTAATGTTTGTTCATGATTTAGGGAAAGTGAGGACATATTTTCATAAGACTTGATAATTGTTCTCTATAAGATCTATTGAGAATGTTAGGTGAGTAAATGAGTGCACGTCTAACTTACTTTTATATCGCTCCATGGGATATACTTTTGTTTTAAGTATAAATAGGAGTGGGAAATAAGATAAACATAGTAAAATATGATTGTTTCACCTTGAAGGAATTTTTTTTTAGAAAGGGACATAACTATATGATGGTTTTAACCTGGAGGTTCTAAGTAGTAAGAATTATTTGTCAATGACATCAATGAAAATTTACACCCTAACTTTGGAAAAGGCAAGATCCAAGACACATATAAGAAAAATTAAAGTATAAAAATAAGGGTGATCAATCAAATAAACCTAACATTTATAATTTATAGGCAAAGGGAAAGGAATTTTAAAGTTTGAAAAATATTATGGTGATTGGTGTAGTATTCCAGTACATGATGAATCGTCATGTTTTGATAAAATGGCTTATTTGGAATCAAAAATGAAAATTATGGAATTCCTTACTATCCTTAAGTTAGGAGCACCACTTTTTACAAAAACATATGTTTCACTGGTATCTAAATGGTTTTGGATTTGGTAGCCTCTACAATTTGGAAAATTAGGGTTCTTTATTTCAAATTCTCAACGAAGATTGCAAAATCAAAACATTTTGTGGGAAACTTTAGTCTTCTCATTTTCGAAGGTGAAGGTTTTATTGAGATGGAGAATGTAATGTTCAAAAAATTTCTGCACTTTATATAGTTGGTTACAAACATATTATCCATCTATCATATCACATAGTTTGGTGAAGGAAACATAATTAAGGTTACATTGTCCAATGTTATTATTAGAGGTACAAAATACCATTATTCTATTATAGCTACTAGCAAGGTTGATCATCAAGACATATTGTATAAGTTTTACTAATTTATGTTTGATCAACCTTCACAAGTCATGATTGTGCATGAAAATGAATTGATTAAAAAAATTCATGATCATTTTTATCACCTAAACTATTACCCATTATAAGACCTTAGTGAGCACAATACGGTTCTTAGTTTTCCAAAAGGTTCTTTCAAAGATGGATTTTTCCATGTTTCACACTTGAAAAATAACATGGGGATCATTTTCTCAAAGGAAAAGTGAAAAATTTAAAAATCACAATTATCTCATTTGATTTTTCCATGTTTTTTTGTAGAAACATAAGTACATGTTTTGGTACAGAGATTTGCAGCATAAATAATATAAAAATCTCAATCTTCTATTGAATTCATTGTAAGTTACATTTACAAATATATAAGAATAGGCTATCCTTAAATCAAGGATTTTTATTCTCTCTCCACAAATAACTCAAACTAATCTTTGGTGGATTGTTTTAGCCACTGAAACAATATTGTCCTCACAATATTATATTTTTGATTTTTTTAAACAACTCAGCAATTAACAATGTAAAATAGTGTATGCAATAATATTATATTTTTCCTAACATTCCCCCTAGTGCGAACATGGGAGAAAAATAATCGCACTTCTTCTACAACTTTCTGCCCATGTGTTTCCATGATCTTGGCTCAATGATGGTTTTGCAAAGGTTGACCAAGAACCTCAGTATGAACCAGGCTCATCTGATATGAACCCATTTTCATCTAATATGAATCCATGTCCAAGGTATAAAACCATGTTCATCCTCTTCAAGTATCATGATGCTGATTTTTCCTTGTGCTTTCATCTTTCCACTATATTTATCACATCATGGAAGTATATAGGAATAGACTTTAGCATAATAGACATGGAACATTGTTATGTTTCCCCCCACAATGTGAAATTTCCATTATTCATCAATCCAAAAACACTGAAATGAAGCACATTGCACACAACTAAAACAAACTACAAATTTGAAAAGAAAGCAAACTCACACCACAAAAATTCCACCATATCTTCACATGGCCCCATCATTAGTGACTGACAAGAGGTCGATGCTCAACCTCCAACCTCTAATGCCTTCATTCTCTAGTAGATGTTTTTCTTACTCATCAGATTAGAACATATGGCTCAAATTTTCTCCGCCTTTTTTTCAACGTGTCTTCCCCAACAATTTTTTCTTTGGTTATGAAATTCCAAAGTGGGGGTATGGGGGAAGGAGCCCCTAGTGGGGTCAAGGGACACAAAAATATCAAAAAAATGGGACACAATTATATGTTTCAACCCTTACAAATCTAAATGAGTAATTGTTATATGTTGATTGTTTCTGTTGGATGTGCCTTGGATCACACTAGTTATCCACATTGTCCATTTACTTTCTATTCACATGATCTTTTTAGCACGCTTTTCACACTCGAAAAATAATTTTAGGTAGCATTAAAATAGAATATTTGTCTTAATTTAGAGTTTTTCTTAGCTTAAAAATGTATTTCCCATTGTGACACTTTGTTCAGATGTGCATCATTGTAAATTATGATTAGGCAATAGAAAAATGTCAACTATATCATGAGATATTACTTTAGAAGAAAATGCATTTTAATATAGGAACAATCTAGAGGATCACTAGATCACAAGATCCAAAATATGGAGAACACAAACTGAATAAAATGCTCAAGACAATATTCAACACACATCAAGAAAAATCATAATATTATTTCTTCGAATATTCTAACACAAGTTCCACATTTCTCTCATATAACATAATTAGCTACATGAGGTCTCCAATATATAGGCATACTAGTTTGTTCTAACAAAAAATTAATAGTTTTGAAACAACTAATATTAAAGATTAGACTAATATTAGAGAATAAGATAATAACCCTAAAATCATACACACAAGACAATTTTTACATGCACTCAAGTTGTTGAATAGGTTGACTAATTTAAGCTAATATAAAATCCCTAAATAAATATTAGGCTAGAAAAGTGTGAACACAAATAAAATAAGACTAATTAATAAACAACCTAGTCTAGTGTGAATACTTTAAAACTCTCCCATAAGAGAAATTTGGGGAGAGAGAAAATGAAGGAAATGTGGGTCCTAGCTAGTAGGCCTGATAAGGTACCCATATATAATTAAAGAAGGGAAAAATAAGGAATTACTTCAAGTTGAATCCCCTCCAAGTAAAACTTCCTTCACCTCGAGTAATGCTCACAACTGAAGGTAATGAGGTGATGTCAACTATTTAGTAAAGATATTTGAAACCTACTCAACATTAGGCATGAACTCCAACTTAACAACTCCATCGTGAATAAGATTCCAACTAAAGTGCATATGGATCTCAATTTGCTTTGTTCATTGATTTTTAACAAGGTTTCTTGTAATCTCAATCAAAAAATAAATTATCATGCCACACGATAGTGTGATTATGCTATGGAAAACCAAACTCGCCAAGTTATTATTAAATCCAAAGTGTTTATTGTTAAGTTTTAATAACATCTCAATACTTTGCTTCAACGGAGGACATGAAATAGTTTACCTTTTTCAAGCCCGTGTAATTGGACCAAAAGTAAAACTAAGAGAAAATAGTAAAAAATAGATCAGCAAGTATTAACATAACCTCACCAATATAAGTTTGTGTATCTCTCAATCTCTAAAGATCCTAGTTATGTGTATTATATCCCAATGTTGGTTGTGTCATGAATATAATGTAAAAGATGTTACGGTTTTTTCCAATTACTTTTATGAGACTCACATGATAACCAAGAGACAAGAGTAACAACAAAATTAGTGTTGGGATGAATATCAACTAGGTACAAAAGACTACCCACAATTTATCTATATAATGTTGGATCAACTAAATGAGATGTGCAGCTAGTAGACAACTCAACTCCTGATTGGAATAACATGGGAGTAAGCTTACAATCAACCATGTGGAATTAATGGAGTATATCAATAACATATTGAGATTTCCCAATATATATACTTTTAACATACTAATGAATCTATTGGCTAAGAAATTAGTGCATAATTCCTAGGTATATCATATCAAACCTCTCCATCAACTTATGCTTAGCATTCTAAATCATAGGTTCTAAAATGTCTATTATATCGAGATCGTCAACGTAAAGAACTAGTATTAGAAGATGGTGCCCTTACTTCTGGATGTAGACATTGGGGTCAAAGTGACAATAGGTGAAACAAATACTCATTATAAAAATATTCATCTTCTCGTACTAAGTTCAGGGAAAAGTTATTTGAGTCTATAGAGTGAATGATGGAGCCTACAAACAAGTGAAGTGTCCTACACAAATTGTTGTGGCTACTTCATATATATTTCCTCTTAGATATCACCATACAAAAATTCACTCTTCACATACATCTAGTAGACCGATTAATAATATGTTGTTGTGAGAGAAATAACAATAATAGTTGAATCCATCTTAGAAATAAGGGAAATGGTCTCATAGTGGTCAACTCCTTCAACATGTGAAAAACCATTTACTACCATATGTGTCATGTACTTATTAAGAGGATAATAATTTACATACTTGGTCTCATAAACCCATTTACATCACATTTTTTCCTTTAGTAAGAGGCACTAAATCCCACATATTATTATTCATCTAATATAAATTATCCGCTTACATGGTAACATCCCGCTTTGGTTTGCTTGTTGCCTCAAAATATAACATTGGAAATTCATAAATGACATGATGCATAGGAGAAATACCAAAAGTTTTATCATGATTATGGCGAGGATTAGAAAGATCACCATTCAAAGAACTAGTTGATTGCAATGTGGTGTGATCCCACTTAAGCATGGATTGAGGAGTCAGTAGTGGAGGAGATGGAGAAAAAGCATCAAAAGTGTCTTTGTTAATATTGGGATGTAGGTTATTACTATTAGGTGCAAAAGGATACATAGATGGATAAGAGGTGTATTCTAACACTAGTGGAATGAAACTGTCATCAACTCAAATATCCTATCAAATTAGCATGTCATGAGTGAAAAGATCAAAAATGTGATAAGCCTAACATCCTCACAATGGCCAAAAAAGATGAGTGGTTTACTCTTCTTCTCTATATACTTGTTCTTTTCATCAAGAACAAATTCCCATCCCTTACTTCTAAATACAAAAAAATATAGAAACATCAATTTTTTCACCTGACCAAGCTTCCTCATGAGTTTTTGTTCTACACTTCCTTTTAGGTATGGAGTTCTAGAATAGTTCAAGAAATTTACTACTTCATCCCAAAAAGCAAGAGCCATGTCCTTGGACTATATCACGTTGTTTTTTATCTCCTTGAATGTTATATTATTCTATTCAATGACACCATTCTATTGAGGTGTGTAGGACATTTTGAATTGGTATAAAATTTCATGTTGAGTGCAGAATTCCTAGAGGGATTTTCTCACATACTTCCTCCCATTATCTATGTGTATTTTCTTGAGTGGAAGACTAAATTGTTTCTCTATGGCTGTCTTAAATGCTTTTAAGTTCTCAAAAACTTCACATTTGTGCTCAATAAATTACCCCTGTGTCCTTT
This sequence comes from Taxus chinensis, assembly GCA_019776745.2. Classification (NCBI taxonomy): domain Eukaryota; kingdom Viridiplantae; phylum Streptophyta; class Pinopsida; order Cupressales; family Taxaceae; genus Taxus; species Taxus chinensis. The sequence continues at coordinate 188,497,947 of CM034146.1, forward strand.
GAGATTAATCATCAATGAAAGAGAGCGCATAATTAGTTATAGAAAAAGAACAAGTGGGAAACATAAGAGGATATTTTGCATGAAAGGCCTTGTCTTGAGGGAAAGGGTCCTTATGTTGTTTTCTAAGCATACATCTTTGAAAAAACCCATCAATACAAGAGACTTTAGCCTATCACCATGTTTTGTTTGTTCAACTAGATTGTATACTTATAGCTTAGGTGACCAAAATGTTCATGTCATGATTTTCTCATCAAATCAACATGAGCAACAAAAGAGGAACCCAAATAGAGATCAAAAATCTCAAAACTATAGAGACACAAACGATGGTCCATCACACCTGTTACAACCATATCCTATGAATCCTGTAGTTATCTTATTATTAAATTATGTGGAAAATTCCACAATCTTCCCAGTTCTTGAATAAAAAATTGATAAATAGAAACCAAATTAGATCAAATTTTAGGAACCAAGAGTATAACATTAATGCACCCATCCTACATCCAGACTATTTTGGTGCCAAAAGTATCAATTTGTGAAGAGTTTCCCATGACAATCTAAGAATTGTTGCAATTAGAAAGAGATGTCAAAAGATCACAAAATTATGTTATGTGATGCAAATCACCATAGTAAAAAAAGTCATATATCAAGTGTTGGAGAATATGTCATCGCAGAAAGTTTTTTCCCTTTACCTAAATAATGAAGAGGAGGATAAGGAATAATGATCTTTTGTTGTTCTATTGTTGCTTCTAATGCTTCCATTTTTCTTATAAAATATGTGCTCGTGATGATTTATTCGATTACAAAGTCACAAGGATCAAATACACTATTTTTCCTGAATGTTTTTTTAGGCTTACATTTCAGTTTCCTTTTAAGAGAGCTCAAAATAAAAGTGTGACTAGAGTTAGGAAGGGAATTAAATGATACCATCTTTGCTCTTGAGTCATTCTTTCACAAAAGATATCAAAACTGGGCATCTAAAACTAATCTCCAAAAGTATCCATTATGGAGTATAAGGTAAGTGCGAACACCCCTTAATTTTTTATAGAAAATTAGAAAAATGTCTCTTTGTCCTTTATTTTTATTCCACCAGCTTTAAAATGTGACTAAATAAACTTCAACTTGGCTAGGAACTCCTCACTCATGCGTAAATATGAGGGAGAAAGAGTGGATAGTTCTACTTCAAGGTGTAAAATTTTAAATTCATTTATTTTACCAAATATAGTTTCAAAAGTATTCTATACTTCCTTCAAGGACTTAGCATCTACAGTGTCGAACAACAAGTTTTTTTATTTAAGGTAAAAGGTTTTGGAGGGACCTTACCCAGGAGTACAACCAATAGGCTCAACAACCAAGATGAACAATAAAGAGCAATGTGTTTTTTTGATAGGTGGGGGCCACACCCCAGCCAAAAGACAAAAACATAAAAAGTACCAAGGCAGGGGCCGACTGCCTACAAGAATCCCTACAATGAACAGATAACAACAAAACTACATCTAAACAACAAATGCAAAGAAAACATAAAGACAAAAGCACTAACTAGCAGATTTATTACAAACCTTGAGAGAAATCATGAGTGCTTGATAGAGATTCAATTTTCTACCAATGTTAGGATCCCAGTTGGAAGCTTTGAACTTCTTGGTGATCCTACCATTCTTCCAAGCTGAGGCCAGAATGCCACTAATATCGTAGATCTGACGAATCTGAACTTGTAGAAGGTTGAGGACTGATATGTGGGTGGCCAATTGGTTGTTGTGCTTTTCTTCAAGAGATTTGAATTGAGTGGCAAGAGTGTTAATTTCTTCTCTGAGGATAAAAATGGAGTCAGAATCTGAATTCTTAATGCCAGACTTGAGGAGAACATCAACATTATCTTTGATTGTTTCTAGGGTCTCAGCATGCAGATTGAACTTTTCCTGAATAAAGGAGGTGACCTGGTCACAAACGGGTTACAAGATTGATAGTAGGGGGCTATCATCAAGAAAAATCTCTTTATCCTTTTTTTTTCTCCTAAGAATCTATTTGGGAGGAGGTTCTATGATAGAGTCATGGAACAAGGGATTCTTGGAGTGGACACGGGGCTGCTGAGGAGGTAGAGGGGCTAAAGGGGGGCTAGGGTCTTTGGGCATAACGCCAAGAATGAACTGGTGGATGAGAAAAATGACCCCTTGATGTAATGGTACTACCCTCTTATGTCCCTAGACCTCCAAAACAGACTTCTCTAAGGAGTGCAGAATATAGTATGACAAACTTACCCAGGGTTCATTTTAAGAACACTCTAGTAAATTGGAGGTGGAAAATCCTCAGTGAATATACCTCAAACCACTTTCGTCAAAAGGCAAATTTTCCAAGATTTTAGATTCAAATTTTTTCATGTCATTTTCTTAAGGGGGAGAACTCAGCATTTTTTTGGTGTCAGGTGACAACAAGGTTTGATGTCGGGCAACAACAAGGCTTGTTGTCATGTGACACCAAACCTTGTTGTCGCCCAACACTAAAAAAATGCTTCATTTTTTTGATTGTCTGCAACAAAAATATTCCATCTCACACATCAGTGAAACTTTCCTATTGCAAGTCTACAACAACCAGTCTGAGACTCTAATCCACACTTTGTCTATTTGTAATTTACAAGTAATTTGGATGGTACCTTAGTAAGTTACTAGTATACTACTAGGAAAATTACCTAGGTTTATATAGGTGTAGTTTTCAATGGTAAGCGAAGCCAACCCCAAAAAAAATTATACTGGAAATTTTAGGTGAACAATACACTGACCTACTCTAAAAAAAAATCCTTTTCAAATTTTCCAAAAATGGAATATTCACCAAATTACGAATATTCGCCACTAAAAATATCCCTAAACTTACCTTATCCTCGCACCTGAAATGGTCGATAAGGACCAGATGGTGTAAAGGAAGAGTATAAAACCTGCCCTCGAGAGTGATGTAGTGAACCATCATGCGAGTTACTTCATCGAAGGGCTGGGGGATAGAGGCACAAACGATGCCTTCCTTTTTTATTTCAATGCTTTCTCCATTATTGAGGAATACCCTTTCCTCAACCTCTTTGTCAATTTTATTTCTAAAAATTTTATTACCTTCCATGCTTAATCCATTAATGAAGGAAATAAAATTTTCAGAGATATTGAAGTCCTTGCCTCTGAACTTAATGTTCCTATCTTTCCAATTTTCCACAATTTATTTGACACATTTAGGACAATTAAACCTAGGGCATCGTCTTTTTTTACATACATACACATACTTGTCTTTCTCCGATGTGAATGTTGGAATGAATTCTTGAAACACTCTCCATAATCCTCTTGATTGTAATAATTGTTGCATTTTAGTGACCCAAACATAATAATTAAAATTATTGAGGGGCCCGAATAGGAGGTTATCCATTACAGAGAAGGAAGAAGATGATAAGTAGAAAGGTCTAGGAGTAATTCACCAATATAACACCTATCAAAACTACAACTATATACAAGGACACAAAACAACATGGATCCCCCTTTATAAATATCCCACAAAAAAATTACCCCCTTTACAATGATGAGTCTTTTTTACTAGCTAGTCTTCATTATTTTCCATTATGGCTAGTATTTTTTTAAGGTTCAAAATTTTTTTGACCTCCTTAAGTTTAGTTCCAAGGTCTAAGGGGTATCCATTCCATAAAATTTGTATGGGGCATGATCCCATCCTCATACTTTATTATGGTGTTTGGTCATTTGCACTCAACAAGGATTGATTTTTGGTGGGCTCTTTTTTAGCCTAACAACATCACCATTATATGAAAACCAAAAATAATCACATATTCATACAAAAATTGGACTTGTAATTCACTTTATAATGATATAGAAACAAAAAATGTTGAGGCATGCCACCTATTTCCATTTGGAATCATAGTGCAGGGGTATTTATCATTGTATGAAAGTAATACAGACATAAGATATGAGACCATGTGGAAAATTCTCATTTGCTAAATTTTCTCTTGAGTTTCTTAAGAATTGACTCTTTTTGGAAACACATTTGCAAGTAAAAATGGAAGACGCTAGATAAAACATAAAAGACCATGGGTAAAGTACATTTGCATTTGACCTTACAAGAAATGTTAGGTGTACATGGTAGTGGCAATGGTCCCTTTCCATAATATAAGTTTTTAGGTACATCCTAGAAAATATAAGGCGAGTCCCTTTATAATTTTTGGATGGTGTACAAATATCTCATTTTATATATTGCAGTGAGTCTGAAATTGAAATCAAGACCTAGGAAATATAAGTCTTTTATCCCAATCGAGTTTCCCAACCCTTAGCGGAGTCTTGATGTTAGTTTTAATTTAAAATATTGGTTTGACTATATTCCCAATCATGTTACATCTATCCATCCCCATAACCTTAGATGCAACATTTAAACCTAGTTATTTGTATGACCACACATTTGTTTATCATATAAAGTCAGTAAACTGGAAAGAAAAATAAATTTATCACTCAATGCCATCACTGTTAGGGCATATCCAAAATTAGAAAATGTGCAAAAAAATTGTGTTTTAAAATCAACTGAAGGAAAAATACTAGCATCATATATTCCTAATCATAATCCATGTGTTAAATACCTAAGGATATGATATTATAATGTATACCAGTTGATGGAAATATTGGCATGTAACATGCATTCCCTTGAGTTACAAGATTAGAAGTTGTGGTCTCATATAGGTCAAATGGGTAGCTCATGGAATTAATTATATTGCGCAATGAATAGGCCAATATTGAAATTAGAAGTTTACCCGTCAATTAATAATAATAGGCATATATATAATGGAGAGGAATATCATTGCGAAGGATGGGAAATAATTAGAGAGTCTTCTATTTGGTAAGAAGGCACTGGAGTTTTTCCCCTCAAAATGGCATACTCATATTGCAAGACCTTGTGGATTTTCATTATATTTAATATATTATTATGATTATTTCTACTTTATATCTTGATATCTTACCAAATGGTATCAGAGTTATGATTACATCTTGCACATGTTCATTTTCCTTACACATAGGTATGAATAAGGAAACTATTTTGTGTTTAGAAAGAGTGTTTCGAGGTATTTTTAAAAAGTGGCCACACTAAGGATTTCGAGTGATATCAATAAAGATATGGATATGCAACGTTGATCATGCAAACTTGATTTTTGTCAAAATAATTAACACATAATTAGGGGAAAATAGTTAACTTCAAAGGCTTCATTCATCATTCCATATTTTGGGATTGAGACAAATATTAACTATTGAAAAGATAATTTTTAAATATTTATAGAAAATGAATGGTCACTAAGGATTTTGATCGAGGGAGATGTGGTCATAAAAAGTTGACTCTATGAACTTGATTTCTCACAAATTTTTCGGTGTGCAATTAGCAAAAAAAATGTTCAACATGTGAACCTTTGTTATTTCTTCTTAATTTTTTTATTGGGACAAATATTACAACTTCATATGGATATTTTCAAGGGCTTTACAAGAATTGGTCACACTAAAACTTCTTATCAATATTAAGAAAGTAGTATCCTTCCAAAGTGTGCCTTTAGAATTGCAAATATGTCAACTTTTCTAGGTACGACCATAGAAAAATATTCACACTTTTCATTTTGGATCTTGGGTAGAAAAGGAGATCTAGTGCAGTCAAGTGCTCACTAAACCCTATTTTCTATGAATTGTGAAAGATTCGGTTACAAAAAAATGGTGGAAAGAATGGTATTGATGTTTGAGAATGGTGGCTCCAAATTAGAATAAGATTTTTTCTATCACCATTTTGGCATGAACACATATTTTAGAACCTTCATGATGAAGCATAAGAGTGGTGGGATCAATGGAGTCATGACAAAATGGTATTTTCATGGAAATAAATGGGAAAAAAAATTAGATATATGGGACACCAAGGAAGAAAATAATTAAAAGGATGAGGAGGCTAAGGGTGTTAATGATGAAGATGAAGAAAAAGAGAGAAAATAATGATGAGGATGTGGAGGTTTAAAATAAGGATGATGTGGAACAAGAGGAAGAAAATAGTGATGATGTTGGTAATGATAATAGGAAGAACATGATGCAAATGATGAAGAAAAATAACATAATATGAAAAACATAATGAGAATGAGGAGGATGTTATGACTGACGCAAATGGAGAGGTAGAGGATCATGATGAGGATGGGAAAATGGCAGATAAGGGTTCAATCAGTTTAGTTCCAAACTAAACAAATTCCATATTTCAATCTAGTCCTGATTACATATTGCTATTCATATGATTCCTAAGAAAGAAAAGTACTCATTAACCCATGACTTTGGCCACCTTTCTTTGCTTTCTGTTGTCACTTTTTGTCTTACACCCTTACTTGCTCAGTCTGCATTTTTATGCTCCGGCATTTATCATCCTGGACACCAGTGCCCATTCCAGGCCATGCTAATGCCTCTATGTGTCACTTTTTGTCTTACATCCCCTCTGGGTGCCCCTAACCTCAATATACTTTGTTCACATATTTTGGGTATTTTCTAACCGTTTGAGAATCTTATCTTCTTGGTAGTCGGCCTTTTCAGGGTTAATTATGAAATTCAAGTAAATGAATCATATAAATATAAAGGTATATGACCAAGCACTAAGCATTAACTATCACCAATGCCATGTGTCATCATCCCCTAAGAGCATCTAAGAGTTCCATGGGTATCCATCTAACACTCAATCCATACTTTGGACACATGTTTTGGTTACTTTCTGCATACGCATTTCATAATCTTATCTTCTTGGTAGTCGGCCTTTTCAGGGTTAATTATGAAATTCAAGTAAATGAATCATATAAATATAAAGGTATATGACCAAGCACTAAGCATTAACTATCACCACCTAAGGTTGCATCCATCAAGCATCTAAGAGTTCCATTGTATCCATCTAACACCATCCAAGGGACACATGTTTTGGTTATTCTGCATACGCTTCATAGGATGGAAGTTCCTTATATTCCATGCACACATATATTACATTTATTTACATCTAGCTTATTTTCTCACTATCAAGTGTGACATGCACAAGAGCCACTTAGCACATAATTTCGCACACACACATAACTACATTGGCTCTGAGATGTAGTGCAGTGCTCAGTCATAAGTTCACCATTTTGACAGTTGAGGATAGTCTAACCCCTTATTTTGCATCTTTCTTTTTTTGGGATTTGATGTCTATTTGAGGGTTTTGCAGGTTAATACTTCATTGCAGGTTTCCACCTACTTCGGTGATCACTGTGCAACCTCCTAGCGACCAAAGGAAAACAACAGTGAACAACTAGCGAACACTCAAAGGTGGTTTTCTGAGCATTTTCATAGACCTGTGCACCCAGAAATAGGTCTAGGGCACCCGCAAGAATCCCTTTCCCTCTCCAGGTGCCCCAGTCTAGCTTATTCTTTCATTTTTGCATTTATATGAGCTTCGGTGCGATGGTCAGTGCTCCGTATTTTCCAGTTCTCCAACTCTACACACATATGGGATTTCTGTGAACCAGCTGAGTCATTTTACCTCTTGTTTGCACTTAGAGTTTCATTTATTTTGGCTAAGTTTTCTTGGGTTAATTTATGTAGTTAATTATTTATTTATTTAGTGCTACAATAACATTCAGATCAGGCATGTATTAAATAAAGTGGAACAAATAGATTTACACAGGGAAAAATGATCTTTGTTCTATTCAGGTTCTCATAAAATCATACAGAGATACAATACAAATATATAGAGATATGTAACTCCTATAAATTAGGAATTTGCTCTAACAACACCAACAATAATCTTTCCATATCCTATATTAATGTGATTGTTACTCGCGTAACAATACAGAACTCAAATCATACGATTTGTTAAAACAAATCCAATAATATATTATTGTTTATATAATAATAATATAACTAACTACTAACATGTGAACATTAATTTCCTAATATTCCCCCCTTTATGTTTACATGGTAACAAAAGAACTTTCACACTTTCTCTGCAACCTGCCACCCGTGCTTGCTCATGATCTTGGTACAACACTCGAACTGAAGGTAAAATAAGGAACACATCAACTTCTTATCAACCATGCGTTTTCAAGAACACATCTCACTGACAAGGATGGGAAAACACTCAGGAATCATTTGTTTATCAACCAAGCACTGTAGGGAACACATCTGACCTAGCAATGTGGGAACTCAAGCAGGAACACGTCTGAACAACCTTCAATGGTTTTCTAGAGGCTAACCACAAACCTAGGTATGAATAGGAACACATCTGACTGTTCAACCTCTTCAAGACTCATGATGTTGCATTTCACTGTGCTATCTTTTTTTCACTATGTTATCACATTAGGGAATTATGTAGGAATAACCACATATACATGTGAATAGGAAAGAACCTTTGTTCTTATTTCTCACACCATACTAAAAATATGAAAAGCACAACTGAAAATTGAATATTGAAAACTGAAAAACAAACACACTTCACACACGTGCCACCAAATCAGTGAAGTGACCCCATTGTTGGCAACTGATGAGAGGTTGATGGTTGTCCTCCAACCTCCGATGCCTCCATCCTCCAGCAGATGATGTTGCTTACTCAACAAATATCTTCATGTAGCTCAGAAGTTTCCGCATTGGATTTATTGGTATAGTATCCCTCCCGCAATGTGAAACAATTTATTTTTCGGACGTCTGGTAACACCGAAAATGCGTCCATAAGGCAAAAAAAAAAAATTATTTTTATTTTTCGGAATTTTGACTCTGACTCACAATGAACTTTTGACGAGACTCTTGACATCGATGATACAATTTTAACAAAACAAATACTTTTCTTTTGACGACAACAAATATATAAACAAATGACTCGTTTGACCTGGAAAATGATATTTGTCACTAATACGTTGACAATTACAAACATTGACTTTAAAAAATATACAATTATGACTATGATACATGATGAATCAAATAATACAATTTGACAAACTATAGCAATACTTACTCTTGACAAGAGGTAAACAAAACGTTTAAAAAGTAATCATTTTTATTACTTTTCAAATAACACTACTTTATTGACTTGACGAATATAACACATAAAAAGAAACTAAGACATGAAAATCAATGTATTTAAAGTGACTTTAACCATTATCACTTATAATACTTGAGGATAAGTGAATTTCAAAATTATGCAATGACAAATAAGGACATAAACAATAGAAAATTTTAACAGTTAGCGAGACCAATTTTTGATCTGATTTGATGTTGAATTCTCAAGCAAGGTAGACACTCTTGTTCAATATAAAAGACTCCCGCGTTGTTGGATATTTCAATACAGATAAATACGAAGCAGAGGAGAAACTCTCGTTGAAATCTAACATACATTTTTTGTGTATAAGCTTCAACTTTGCATGTACAGTGCCATGTTCCCTTCTATTCCACATGATGGCCCTCCAAACAACTCGTCAAATGTCAAGATCTATTTGATGTGGGTCTGACACGAATTTACATGGACCGAGCCTTTGCATGGAATCCACAGACTTTGTGGATATTAAAGCAAATCAATAACAATTTTTGTGGCAGATACTACTATAACATTCAATGTCTGGAGCATATATATGCAAGTGAGAGAGATAAATCGAATCAATCTGAGTGAAATGTTGTATGAAGCCACACGAACATGAACTATACGCTTATAGAAAACTTGTTGTCATGCCTCTCGAACCAATAAAAATATCAACAAAGATACTTGGATTATGGAACATTGCAATGTGCCTCTTTCAAAATAATAGCTTTCTTATTTGCATAACAGATCCTCAGAAGAAAGATACAGATGGGAAGAAATTCAAACAGAATGTAGATGAGGTATTCGGTAGTCACATGTAGGAAATAGTCTGATAGAACATTTTGACAAATAGTTCACTTGCCACGGCCTCTACCAAGCCATTTTCATCTAACACTAGGTGTAAATAATGAAATTGGAGACTTCAGAACCTTAATATCTTGAATCTGTGACACACATTATTTCAAGATCTCATGCATCAAGGAAACAAAGAAAATAATAACTTTCTCCCCTGCAAACAAACTATTCTTCCATTAGAGGAAAAACCAATCAGTCAGAGAATTAACCGTCTCTGATACCAAAATAAAGTGGAATAAACAGATTTACACAGGGAAAAATGATCTTCATTCTATTCAGTTTCTCATAAAATCATATAGAGATACAATACAAATATATAGAGATATGTAACTCCTATAAATTAGGAAGTTACTCTAACAACACCAACAATAATCCTGTCATCTCGTATATTAATGTGAGTGTTACTTGTTGGTTGTGGAGCTTGATAGCAACGAGGGTCACAAGGGGGGGCTTCGCCCTCTTTGTGGGGTCCAGGGGTTTGGGGGCAGCGCCCTCGTAAGCCACATTTTATATGTATTTATGCATTGTGAAATCTGGACCATTCCTTATTAGGTCACAAATCTAACGGGTGGTTTTCTATGTTTCCCCGAAATGATAAAAACCCTAATACCAAGTTAAAGGGTTGTAATGTATGAGGCTCATTGTATCAGTGGAGGCACTGTGAGAGATTTTTGTTGGACTGAATAAAAGAATTGGTTGTTTCTGGTGGACATAGCCCATTTTGGGTGAACCACATTAAATCTGTGTCTCTGTTTTATTGCATTCATTTCTATTTTACGTTTTGTGCATTATTCATTACATGCTTGTTTATCTGTACAACTAGTATAATCCTAAAAACTGGTATCAGAGCCCATTTGAGATTTATTTGTTGGCAGTTTACTCATAGAGGGATTTCTATTTGAGTGGGAGAAGCAACAATGACAGAGAAAAATAAGTTTAGAGTTGAGAAGTTTGACAGCCGAAATTACCAGCTATGGAAAATGCAGGTGGAAGATTACCTGTATCAAAAGGATCTATACCTACCATTGGGAGGTGAAGAAGTGAAACCCTCATTCATGTCTGATGAGGAGTGAAAGGTTTTGGACAGGAAGGTTGTCGGTACGATTCGATTGAGTCTGGCATGCTCCGTAGCTTCAAATATCTCATAGGCGAAGAGTACAGTAGAGTTGATGAAAACCGTAGCTAATTTATATGAAACACCTAGGGCATCCAATAAAGTTTATTTGATGAAAAGATTGTTTAATCTACAAATGATTTCCACACTATTGTCAATCAGTTAGATTTGATTAATATCCCATTTGATGAGGAGGTTAGAGCATTCTTATTCCTATGTTCTTTGCCAAAAAGTTGGGACAACTTAGTAATGGCAGTTAGTAATAAATCATCTACTTCTCTTAAATTTGAAGATGTAGTAAGTGTCATTTTAAATGAGGAAATGCGTAGGAAAATTACAAGGGAAAATTCTTCTTCTGGAAATGAGTTGAATATGGAGAGTAGAGGGAGGAGCAAGGAGAAATCAAAGAGTAAGGCTCGTGGGAGATCTAAATCGAATATGGGCAGATCCAAATCTAGGAGTAGAGGCATTACTTGTTGGAACTATGGAAAGAGAGGACATGCTAAAAAGGATTGTTGGTTCAAAGGAAACAAAGAAAAGAAGCCTGAAGGTATTAAAGAGGAAAATCTGACAGGTAATATTGTTCAGGATGCTCTTATACTTTCTCTTGATACTAGAGTAGAATCTTGGGTAATAGATTCAAGTGCCTCTTTCCATGCAACCCCTGATAAGGGCTATTTTAAAGAGTATGTCCAAGGAAATTTTGGATAGGTTTATTTAGGTGATGATGAGCCGTGCAACATTTTCGGGAAGGGAAATGTACACCTGAAATTACATAACGAAACTACATGGATATTGAGAGACGTGAGGCATGTACCTAGTCTCAGGAGAAATCTCATCTCTGCATGACAGTTGGGTGGTGAAGTTTGCAGTCACATTCACTTTATATGCTTGGAAGGTTTCCAAGGGTGCCCTAGTAGTGGCACGGGGTAAGAAAGTAAGCAATCTTTATTTATCTACTTGTTTATCTAATTCTTCTACCATATTGTCTACTTCAGATGAGGATGTCAGCATGTGGCACAGTAGATTGGGACATATGAGTGAGAAGGGCATGAAAATTCTACAGGAAAAAGGTAAGCTTTCAAGTTTGAAGCAATTGGACTTAGAGTTTTGTGAGCATTGCATTTTTGGGAAACATAAAAGAGTTAGATTTCTCAAGGCAGGGAATACCAAGAAAGAGCAAAAGTTGGAGCTAGTTCATATAGATGTGTGGGGGCTGGCCCATGTTGCATCTCATGGTGGTTCTTTGTACTATGTCACATTCATAGATGATACCACAAAGAAGGTATGGGTATTTGCATTAAGCGTAAGTCTGATGTCTTTGATACATTTAAGAAATGGAAAGCACTTGCTAAGAATGAATGTGGTTTTAAAATGAAATGTTTGAGATCTGATAATGGCGGTGAGTATTGCAGTAAGAAATTTGATGATTATTGTTCCTTGAATGGGATTCATAGAGAGAAAACAGTTCCCAGGACTCCGCAACAAAATGGTGTTAGCGAGAGGATGAATAGAACAATAATGGAGTGTGCACGATCAATGATATTACATGCGGGGCTGCCTCTTCAGCTTTGGGTAGAGGCTGTAGATATTTTTGTGTACTTAATCAACTGTGGGCCTTCAAGTGCATTAGATGGAGGAATTCCCGAAGAATACTAGACCGAGAAAGAGGTAGACCTTTTATTTTTAAAAGTATCTGGTTCAAAGGAATTTGTGCATGTTAATAAAGAAAACAGGAAGAAATTGGATTCAAAATCCAAACGTTGGACATTCATAGGCTATGGCTCTAATGGTGATTATGGATTTCAGTTTTGGGATCTAGATGAATCTAAGATAATTAGGAGTCGTGATATTGTTTGGCATGAAAATAGAATGTACAGGGATCAGGTACATGATGACAAAAAGCCCAAGGAAGATTTGGTTGAGGATATAGTTCCTAAAAATGAACTCTCATATGGAAAATATCCACCTACAGGTACCGAGGTTGACAGTTTTGTAGGCCGAGCACGCCAGCCATTGTCAACATTGGCACCTCTGTCAAAAATTCAAGAAAATGAGCAGCAAGAAAATAATGATCCCGTCACACCCCCATCTTTGGTAAGAAGGTCACAACGTATTATTAGACCTCTAGAAATATTTTCCCCTACTTTGTATTATTTGTTACTAATAGATAGTGGTGAGCCAGAGAGATTTGATGAGGCAATGTAGGTGGAGTCCACTAAGGAGTGGGAGCATGGTATGAATGAGGAAATGGACTCCCCGGAGAAGAACCAAACATGGGATTTAGTCAAATTATCAGCTGGGAAGAGAGTACTACAAAACAAATGGGTCTACCATGTGAAAGATAAAGAAGGTGGATGGAAAAGGTACAAAGCAAGGCTTGTAGTTAAGGGGTATGAACAAAAGAAAAGTATCGATTTTGATGAAATTTTCTCCCTTGTTGTAAAGATGTCTTCCATTCGTATTGTGTTAAATTTAGTTGTTGTTGAAGATTAACACTTAGAGAAACTTGATGTCAAGATAGAATTTCTCCATGGTGACTTGGAGGAGGAGATTTATATGTAGCAACCACTTGGATACGAGGTGAAGGGTAAGGAGAAATTGGTTTATAGGTTGAAGAAGAGCCTATACGGGCTCAAGCAAGCTCCCGGGCAATGGTATCTAAAGTTTGATAGTTTTATGCATGAGCATGGTTTTACTAGATGTCAATCAGATCATTTTGTATACTTTAAACAATTGGATAGTGGGAGCTTGTAGTAGGGTCTAATATGCAGGAAATTGCAAAGCTTAAGGAAAAGCTTGCAAAAACGTTTGCAATGAAGGATTTGGGTGTATTAAAGAAAATTCTTGGTATGCAAATCAAGAGGGATAGAAAAAATAAGAAATTTGTGTTATCTCAAGAGGACTATATAGAAAAGGTGTTAGAAAGGTTTCAGATGCAGAATGTGAAACCAGTTAGTACACCATTGGCTGGGCATTTTAGATTAAGTAAAGATTAATGCCCAACAACACAAGAGGAAAAAGATTATATGGCACGGGTTCCTTATTCTTCAACAGTTGGGAGCCTTATGTATGCCATGGTTTGTACCAGGCCAGACATTTCCCAAGCATTGGGAGTTGTTAGCAGGTATATGGAAAATCTAGGTAAAGCACACTAGAAGGCATTCCAGTGGATTCTCAAGTGTTTGAGAGGGACCACTAGTAGGCACTTGTGCTTCGGAGGGATAGATTATAATTTACAAGGATTTGTGGATTCAGATATGGTAGGAGATGTGGATAACAGGAGGAGCACTACTAGATATGTGCTTACAATTGGTGGTGCGGCAGTGAGTTGGATCTCAAAGTTGCAGAAGGTAGTGTTGCCCTATCTACTACAGAGGCAAAATATGTTGCAGCAACTGAGGCAAGTAAGAAAATCTTATGGATGAGCAGGTTCATGGAGGAGTTGGGTAAGGAGCAAAGGGATTGTAAGTTACACAGTGATAGTCAAAGTGTAATTCACCTGGAAAAGAACTCATCCTTCCATTCAAGAACAAAACACATTTAGCTAAGTTATCACTTCATACGATAAGTCTTGGACGATAGGAATCTTGAGTTAGTGAAGATTCGTACATATGATAATTCTGTTGATATGTTTATTAAGCCAATGACAAATGAGAATTTGGATTTGCATTCAACTTATGTGGGTCTTCAAGATTGATCTTGAAGTGGAAGAAACAAGCCAAGAAGAAAATTCCAAGCAGGAGTTGTAGTGGTGGAGTTATAGCAATCAGTCTCTAAGTGGGAGATTGTTGGTTGTGGAGCCTGATAGCGATGGGGGTTGTAAGGGGGCTTCGCCCCCTTTGTGGGGTCCAGGGGTTTGGGGGCAGCACCCCCGTAAGCCACATTTTATACATATTTATGCATTGTGAAATCTAGACCGTTCCTTATTAGGTCACAGATTTAACGGGTGGTTTTCTATGTTTCCCTGAAATGATAAAAACCCTAATACCTTTAAAGGTTCGTAATGTATGAGGCTGATTGTATCAGTGGAGGCACTGTGAAAGAGTTTTGTTGGACTGAATAAAAGGATTGGCTATTTCTGGTGGACGTAGTCCATTTTGGGTGAACCACGTTAAATTTGTGTCTCTATTTTATTGCATTCATTTCTATTTTACGTTTTCCGCATTATTCATTACACAAGGAAAAATGATCTTCGTTCTATTCAGTTTCTCATAAAATCATACAGAGATATAATACAAATATATAGAGATATGTAACTCCTATAAATTAGGAAGTTACTCTAACAACACTAACAATAATCTTGCCATCTCGTATATTAATGTGAGTGTTACTCACTAACAATACGCAACTCAAATCATACGATTTGTTAAAACAACTACAATAATATATTATTGTTTATATAGAAATAATATAACTAACTACTAACATGTGAACATTAATTTCCTAACAATATTTCCATGTTTAACTTAATCATTTTGGTGAACCCGTGTTTGAATACTCTTCGATCTTTCTTTTTTTTCCATCATGGCTCATAAGGTCTATCAATTCTCTTTTCTTCAATTGCTTCAAATGCACCCATCTTGTAAATATGTTCTCCACAAAACCCTAGACACTATGTATCTTCCTATCAACATGTTGCCTACTCAAGTCAATGTTATCTTCGATCATCTTTATGATGACTCTCT
The DNA here is from genome assembly GCA_019776745.2 of Taxus chinensis. Taxonomy (NCBI): domain Eukaryota; kingdom Viridiplantae; phylum Streptophyta; class Pinopsida; order Cupressales; family Taxaceae; genus Taxus; species Taxus chinensis. The sequence goes on from CM034146.1 coordinate 188,513,670, forward strand.
TGGTTCCAATTCCAATAAATCTATTTGCAAATCCATTCAAGCTCTTCATTCTTTATTTCAAGATAAATTTTAGGCTATGGAATCTATGATTACATCTCTAAAATATGAAATCCAACATCTTAAGGACAATTCTCAGGCTCATGTTTTTTTTACTTCTACATCTCATCGTCATTTTATATCTTCTACATGTTCTCATATTAGTAGACCTCAAATATTTTCGCTCCCTGCACCTCTCAAGTTTGCAATCAATGTTAAGCAACAAGATATTGTTTTGAAACTCATAACTCATCAATTAATCAGCTTGCCATCTACTCATTGTTATCCTCCTTATCATCTTGCAAAATATCAAGGTCTTCCATATTACAATTATCATCAAATCAATGGACATAATGATAATGACTGTTATGCTTTACAATGAAGAATCACACATCTTCAACGTCAAGGTTTTCTCTCGTTTGTTGCATGACATCCTCCTACATCTTCAATTGTTACATCCCATTGGGTTCATAAATCTGATTTGTTTATGTCTAATGAACATCATGTCATTACATCTCATGTTCCTTCTATGGAAAATCAAGTGCCACCTAAGTAACCTCCATTAAAACTCATTCCAATGCTGCCTCTCAAAATCAATCCACCTTCTTCTCTTATCAAATCTTCTGCAACATCAACAATCCCACCTAAGTTACCACCATTCAAGATTCCTCACCACCCTAATCCACTTCCGTTTCCAATTCATTTTGTCAAAGAAACTACTTATTCTACTGGTATCCAAGACACATTTCAAATTCTGCCACCATTGCATGGTCCTATTGTTGCTTCGACCTACCACTGTGTTGTCCCTCACTCTTATCATGACACAAATAACGCTCTCCCACAAAGGTAAAAAATATCTCACATCACTGCATAATCTTCATCATTGGCACACTTGGGGGCATCTCACTTATTCTTCCCCCCTTATAGCACTATCAATTGTTTCTAACATGTCATATCACACTTAACGCTTTGTGCTTCATGATTCATCTTTCTTAGCACTTTCAAACCCTTTAATACATGCAATGTATCATCACTTCCTGATGACACACTCGTGTTCTTATGGTTCTTGCATGATTGTTGAGGGATATCTTACAATAAGAACCCATTTCATCTACCTGTTATATCTATCTACTACATACTCATTCATACATGCATACATTTATCACCATCTATTTGTGCATATAGTACACTCTCTCATCATTTGTCACTAAACATCATTTATCAAATAACGCATTCATCACCATATAATTGGGGGGCATCATACTTCCTCCCCCCCTCTTCTCACATCATCAGCTATATTCCATCTTACACACATCACATCTAGTCTTTTACATTCATCATGGATATCTCGATACATTTACTGATGATGCACTCTCGTGCTATGGTTCACATTTGACTATTAAGGGCATACTATACACATGAACCTCACACACTACACATTATACATTTGACTTTACATAATTCACGCATCGTACATCATACACTTAGAACATCTTCTCTAGCAACATCTATTATACACTTTGTGTCTCATTCACTATACACATTCGCACTACATCTCTCTTACATCTACTTCTACACACTGCGGTCATTACCCTATGATGCACTCTAGTTCCGCGGTTCATACTCAACTGCTGAGGGTTTCAATCTAAAATGAACCTCACCACACTCACTCAATCCATCACTCACACACTTACACTCTACGCTTTGTGCTTTAACGATCATATCTTACTCTTACACACAATTCAAACCGTTTCTCGATGACACACTCTCATTTTCGATTCATTCTTGACTACTAAGGGGGGCATAAAAAAATGAACCTCACTCCATACACATCCATTCACATTCACTCGGGGGGAACGTGTCTCCTATCACACTCACTTTGCATTTCATTCCATCTACACTGCACACCATACTACATATCTTGATTGCATTTAGCCTTGCTTACATTTACTTGTTATATGCACATCTAATTACAGATGCTAGATAGATATCTTATATGTCATTATCTTTATCATACACACATGTGTGTTCACTTGCCTTTCTAGTTGTGATCTTAGATTCTACAAATCTATACACACAGCATGGATGCTTGGCACAATACCTAGTACCAGTCCCATAGCAGCTCCTAGGGGCATCCACTTTCGTACATTACAAGTGTTATTATTTCATTTTGTTTCATAACACACTACTTTATTGATTATACATGTTTTGACATACTTTTTATCTTTCTAACATGCTAACAGGTGCTTCATGTGCAACATTTGTTTTGCGGAACTATATGCTTCCATGGTTATTTGTTACATTGCTTGTTATTGTGTTCTCTTTGTATGTCATTGTTTGCGGGCTTTTCCCTTTGTCTTGTGTGCACACTGTCTGCTTTAGGCTTCGTCAGCCTTGATTTTCTTGTGACATCGTGAGTGGTGTCCCATGTTTGTAACTCGCTTTTCATGGTCTACATTGTCTTCTTGTGTGTTTACATTATCTTATTGCATCTTAGCTTACATATTGTCTACTTAGCATACATTTTGTCTTCTACATGTGTGTTTGTATTTTCTTGTACTAACACTTGTCTCCCATCCACTTTGTTTGTGTGTGCCTTGGTTTCTACCAAGTGCATTCCCTTCCCCCTGCAGGGCACAGTTTCAGCACAGCAATCAGTCCTCCTTTGGGCCATATACTCCTTCAGCGACGTTGCATGCACCCCAAACGAGGGGGGGCATCATTTTGGTGAATTAGTCACCCCATATAGTAGTCTACAGTCATTACACAGCACATCATAGTACCGATACAACATAGTTTTCAGTTTTAGGGCTCATAATCAAACTTGGGTCCTTAGCACATCACAACCCTTCCTAGACACCTATAATCAGGGGGAAGTTACATAGCATTTTGGTAGTTCAGTACAGTCTATAGAACACCACACAACAACTTTTACAGGGCATACAATCCTTAGCACCTTCACGTTGGATTGAATTGTTAAAATTTTACACACCATTTGTAGTGATGTCCTACATTGCGAGAAGCAGTTAAAGGTTGGAGGATAACACCGTACTTTTCTCCCTACACTTCTTCCATATCATTGGCGTGAGATCCCTCTAAAAACTCTTATCTAGTGCAACTGGTGTGAGATCGTTCTAAAAACTCACAACCAGTGCAACTGACGTGAGATCGCCTGAAAAACTCGTTTATCTACAGCATCTTCAGGATCCTTTCTACACTCTTTCCTCATCACAGATTAGGTGCACATGTTCCTTTTTTGTATTTTCATACTTTATTTACATGATATTTTACACATTTTGATCATATACATGTGTATTTGACTACGTGTTCATTCTTCTCTTTTGCAGGTTCGTCCGTATGGTAAGCAAAAGTCAACATCATTAACATTTTCACAACATCAACAACAACAAACGACATCAACAATAGGCACATTGCGACATCTACACATGTGTTTCTATGTTAGGGTCATTTTCATTATCACTTTTTGCACTTTCTCCTCCTTAGCATCTATGCTTCACACTTTTAACACTTCACATTGTCTTGTTCCTTGGCATGCTCTTTCTACATCAATCTACATGGTTATCAAGTACGCATCTCTATCTACTTTATGTTATCAAGATTTCTGCTCACCAACATAAAGTGGGGGAAAATGTAGACACAAAATCACGCACTTTGGGTAATTATTTAGTCCTAATTACATACTACTATTCATATGATTCCTAAGTAAGAAAAGTACTAATTTTAACCCATGTCTTTGGCCACCTTTCTTTGCTTTCTGTTGCCACTTTTGGTCTTACACCCTTACTTTCTCAGAATACCTTTTTATAGTTTGGCATTTATAATCCTAGACACCAGCGCACATCCAAGACAACAGCACCAGGTGCCCTCATCCCCTCCGGGCGCCCCTGACCTCAATATACTTTATTCACATCTTTTAGGTCCTTTCTATCCGTTTAAACATCTTATATTTTTGGTAGTTAGCCTTTTCAATTTAATTACAAAATCTAAGAAAATGAATCATATAAATATAAATTTATGTGATCATAATAAAGGAAAAAGAACTAAGCATTAGATATCACCACCTAAGGTTGCATCTATCAAGCATCTAAGAGCTCCATTGCATCCATCTAGCACCATCCAAGGAACACAAGGGTTGGTTATTCTGCAAACACTTCATAGGAGGTAAGTTCATTCTATTCCATGCACACATCTATTACATTTCTTTACATCTAGCTTATTTGCTTGCTATCAAGTGTGACACTCACAAGAGCCACCTAGGGCACAATTTCACACACACACACACACACACAGAACTACATTGGGTATGAGATGTAGTGTAGCCCTCAGTCATAAGTTCACCATTGTGACAGCTGAGGACAGTCTGACCCCTCATTTTGCATCTTTCTATTTTAGGATTTGATGTTTATTTGAGGGTTTTGTAGGTTAATACTTCATTGCAGGTTTCCAATGACTTCAGCAATCACTATGCGACCTCATAGCGACCAAAGGAAAACAACAGCAAAAAATTAGTGACCACTCAGAGGTGATTTTATGAGCATTTCTGTAGACCCAAACACCAAGAAACATGTCTACAGTGCCCGTAGGCGCCCCTATCCCTCTCCAGGCACCCCAATCCAACTTATTCTTCCATATCTACATTTTTCTAAGCTTCGATGCGACGGTCTGTGCTTTGTATTTTCCAATTTTCCAACCCTGCACACCTATGGGATTTCTACGAATCAGCTAAGTCATTTTACCTCTTCTTTGCACTTAGGGTTTCATTTATTTTGGCTTAGTTTACTTGGGTTAATTTATGTACTTAATTGTTTATTTATTTACTGCTACAATAGCATTCAAATTAGGCATATATTTCCATATTTATCTTAATCAATGAGAAGAGTACTAAAAGAATATTATGATTTTCATATAACTATAGATCCCTTATAGTGATTATATCAATCCATAATACTAAGGTAATAACAATAATTATAGTCACAACAGATAATAACATAGCCATATGGTTTATGGATTTGATTACTAGTCGCTACATTATGTGGACCATTAGTCTTTATATCCACTTGGACTTGAGGAGGAATCAGTCGATTTCTTTGAGTATGGTGTTTGATGACAAGGGTATCTTCGAGGTAGTGATGCATGACAAAGTAGTTAAATGTTTTCCTTTGTTAAGGGTTGGAAGCATTGCCTTATAAGTATCTCCTCCATTTTAAATCTATGTTTAGCCGATTCTAGATATATGAAGGGTTCAATAGTCTTCAACCTTTGTTGTTGTAGTTGTACCAAATTTAATCAAAGAATTGTTATGATTAGGATAAACAAGAGGTGAAATTGGGGCCATGCGAATAGGCCTAAAAACTAGTTGGATGTTGACTAGAGAAAATGCATTATAGTAAAATTTCATGTTCTTCTCGGATTTAATATACACACATAAATCAAAGGGTTTGGGGTCATGTTACACCCTTAACATATATCATATATAGAGATATGTGTGGGCCGACATATGTCACACTTGTCATTTATCTTTTCATTCATTAGTTAGTGTGAAGTTAAGGTCAACTTAATTAGAACGAAGGGTTGTGTCCCTATCTAGTTATGCATGTGTGTGTGTTCGCGCGCATGCACACACATGTAAATATCTCTAATAATAATCATAGTGTGAATTCTTATCTTATTGTAATATTGTGGAGGTTGCCCCCTTTAAGTGGTTGTATTATACATCTAGCATTATGTTATTTTCTATTTATATTGAAGAAATCCCATTACAAGTGGTATCAAAGCTTTGATTTGAGCAACAATGTGAGGAAAAATCCTAGTTTTAAAGTATCACTCATATGATAAAGATCATCATGATTTTTTTTAGATTTTAATAGAAGTTGCACAACTACACCAAAAAATGTACCCTCCAAATTTCATCCTTTTTAGATATGTTTTGATAGAGTTGTTGCTTTATTGTTTTTCAAAAATTCACTCTATAAGCCACAAATTCCATAATTTTTTCAGATTTTTTTTAAAAATGAAATCTTACAAAATATATATATATATAGTGTTTATTCTTTGTTTTTGTATCCATGCAACATATATCACACTTGAAACTAAATCCTAATCCTAAACCTTAAAAATGTGATAGCTCCACATACTAGAAGCAAAGGAAACGATAATGTCGCCCCAAAAACGAATACTCAAGATATGGATTTTGAAGTGGGTTTTATTAAATCCTCAATTCTGTCGTTTTCCTCAATATATAGAATTAGTCACGTGGAGTAAGATTTGCGTAAAATGTAATTGGTAATGGTGAGAAAAATGCTCTGGTTAAGGTAGGCATCAAATTCAATGACAACTTCAACACACTGAAAATTGAACTCATGGCAACCTTTCCTAGTCTACAACCATAGTTCAAATATGGGGCCTCCAAGTAACCTTAGTTCTAATTCAACATGATTGCAACAGTTGTCACGTTCTAATATGGGGGATCAAAACATGATACCAAAGGTGGAGACGTAAACATTTGATGTGAAGGACCCAATCACATGGAACAATCATACGGAGAAATTTATTTGCATCAAACCCCTTGTACATAGAATTTCATAGTGGCATCATTGTATCTATTCCTAGTCGGTGGTGGTAGGAGGTATCCATGGATTTTATCACAATGCGAACAAAATTTGAAGGGAATATTTTCATCATGGTGGTTGTGGGTCGGCTCACCAAATATGCTCATTTTTTGTGCATTATCACATCCATTTGTAGCCAATCTAGTAGCCACATCATTTATGGATACCGTACACAAGCTCCATGGGATCCCAAAGAGCATTGTAAGTGATCGTGATCCTATCTTTACTAGTTACTTTTAGACTGATTTGTTTCTTACTTTGGTACTCAGTTGGCTCTTAGCTCATGTTATCATCCACAATTTGATGGCCAAACTGAGGAGGTCAACAAATGCTATAAGGGTTATATTTGTTGTTTAACTTTAGATAAATAAGAAAGCTTGGTTGAGTGGTTGTCACAAGCAGAATGGTGGTATAGTAATTCTTTCCATACTTCATCCAAAATGTCTCCCTTCTTGGCCCTATATGTGTACCATCCTCCATATAGCACCTCATCTTTTAAGATCCAACCAAAAGTTTGTGTAGTTGAAGAACACATTCAACACTAATAGAAGCTACTATCTAGCCTCAAAGAGAACTTAACAATGGTACTAAACCACATGAAGTGATAGGTTGACCAACACTATAGTGAAAGGAAATTTGAAATCATAATTGGGTTTTTGTACATTTACAACCATATAAGCAAATGTCCTTGAAACAGTAGAAGAAGGATAACAAGCTTTCACCTAAATATTACAGTCCTTATCAAGTCTTGCAGATTGGCAGTGTTACCTACAAACTCAAGTTACCCCACTCAACATGAATGCATCCAATATTCCATGTTTCTTGCTTGAAAAAGGTCACTAGAAAAATAGTTTCAGCCCATACTGAGTTACCAGAGCTTGAGGAGGAGGGTCACATCATTTTATAACCTAAGAGAATACTTTAAACATGTACTAAGAGGTTGCAATTGAGGGAGATTATAAAGTATCTTGTCAAGTTGAGGACTCTACCTGATAAGGATGCAACTCGGGATGATGAAGCATACCTGAAGCAACATCCAACGATAGTCAACATTGTGGGCCAACATGTGTCACACATACCATTTATCTTTTCATTCATTAGTTAGTGATTAGTTAAGGTTGACTTAATTAGGACAAAGGGGTGTGTCCTTACCTAGTTATGCTTATATATATGGATGAGTAAATCTCTCCTATGATCATCAAAGTGTGAATTTTTATCTTATTGTAATATTGAGGTTGCCCCCTCGAAGTGGCCTTATTATACATTCACCATTTTGTTATTTGCTATTTTACTGAAGAAATCCTATTGCAAGTCATCCTTAGCCTAAATTATGGGACCTTTCCCTTGTGGGTTTTCAATTAATTCCTTAAGGGCTTTTGAAACGCTCATTCTATTGACGGATGTTTCCTTCCTTCTATACTATAAACTAGTTGGATGTGTCATACTTGTACTAAAATGATAAACTCTTCTATATATGGATTGGAAGATTGGGCACTTACGATTGTTATTCACCCCTAATTTGATGTCTTTTTTTCTATTAATTGCAGCCCATACATCTTTGTACTATCTAACTTTCCATCTATAACTCATCTACACCTATTATGACCTAAGACAACTCCGCTTATTAAGTTTGAACCCATTTTACGTGTGAAAGACTATCATGAAGCCCTCTTACATTGAAGTGAATATGAATCATTTCGTCTTCCCTTGCACCAAACCCTATTTTTGTACATTTTAGAATTTATATCAAAATTGTGTAGATTGATACGACCTTTTACTATATCTCCTCTTTAACCATCATCATTCTTTTCTTTTCATAATATATTATGTGATAAATATTTGCTATATATTTGATGCCAACTCTTTGAAAATCACTTGTAAGGAGGTTGAAATTTGACTCAAAAAGCCCCACAATACCAGTAATTTTCATGTTATAAAAAATCCCCCTTAGTATTTATGAATACAATCGTCCATTGAATCCCCTACTATTTCATATCTCTTGACATTCTTGGAAAAAAATTCCTACAAAAGAAGGAAGTTACCCATAATAAACAAAGCTCTAAAATAGCTCAATTGGAACGTTGAATATATGAAAGAAAGGGGCCAACGAGTGCAAATAAAATGATAGTAAGGGACAAGTAGTGGGGATGAAGGTTTCGAAATAACAACCATGGTCTAAGACTTTTATAATGACATGCAATAAGACGGTAGCAAAAGAAACCCAAAGTAACTATTTAAGCCAAAGTAAACTAAGGATGGGCATGATTAACAAAGTTAAACACCCAAGGACTAATGGGGTGAGAGAATAAAAACAAAGCTTAACAAAGGGGCCGTAAGAAATAACAAGGAGATTCAAGGCACATGAGCACAAAGTCATGAAAGTCGTATTGCAAACAACAATAAAGGGTTGATTTGTTTTTAATGAGCACCATATTATAGATTTTATAATGTGACAATGTAGACCGCCTTCTATAGAGAGCATGTGATTTGCTAAACTATATGTGACCTTTGTTGACGATGTTTGTGTTGAAGATGGACCTCGTTGTAGGGTTATAGCAACATTATTTTTATACTAGGTTTGAGAATTTTCAATGATGTGTTACATTGTTGTTGGTAGTCCTCTTTGCATCTTCTCTTGAATGTTCATTAATAATCTTATTAATAATTATTATGTGATCCCTTTTTATAATGAGCTTAGAGATATTATTTGTTCTTGTTAGATGAATCCCTATGTCGAGAGTCATTCATTTTGCGAAAATGTCAATTTGACACCGTATTCTTTGAGAGAGACCGATAATGTACTCCCCGATTTACTCTAATTACATTGTTTGTGCCTTTGTCTTGGATTCCCTTTTGCCACTCCATCAAAACTCAACTCTTGGTCAACCTCTTATATTTGTAGATTCAGATCTATAAATAAAATGGAGCGAGTTTGTTAATGGGAGGTTCTTGAGTAAAATATGTACCCCCATTATGGAACAATGAATTTACCCAAAGTGACACACGTATATTATGCACATAATTCATATTGTCGTATATGTATATCCATATATTTTCTAAATATGTTAATCTATCCATAGATTTTTTTTATAAATACTCATTAAAATAAGCTATTACACAGTAGATTTCATTCCTAAATGAAGAAAATGATATAAAACTTCTCTATTTCATTTTTTAAATGGAATAAACATGTGTTATGAAGTTAAGAATTTTCCTATTTGATAATATTATATTTTTTAATACCATTTCATGGGTTTAGTTGTTTCAAAGAAATTGTTCAATAGCTCGTTGTGAACACATTAATGTGGCAGAGTCCCTTATTCATAAAATTCAAATCGTTGTCACACTGGTATAGCAAAGGCCATGTCATGCCAGCTATCCACTAGAGGTATGAGCATCAATATTTAAAAGGGATATTACATGGCACAATCTTTTATGTTTGTTGATTTAAATCCATCCTCGTGCTTTGAGAGGATATATATAGTCTAGAAATGTTTTGCAATGATGATTCTTTGAATTTGATTCGTGCCTTGTGTATCTTCACAGATGTATTACGCTCCTTCCATATATAACATAGAACAAAACTTTACTCATCGATTTTTAAGAATTCCATAAATAATTTGCCCATTTTACATTGGAACTTTGTTTTAACTAAAAAACACCCATCTTCAAATTCTGGTATTATTAAAGAAGTGCTATTTTCTTCCATATATGACGTGCATATGGACACAAAAACGTTTGCATGAGAGTTTCACTTGCTATTTTACATAAGGGGCATCTCGTGGAATTTACATGACATTTTTTTGAAAACTTCATGCAGTGACCATATTTTATTCTATTTTATGCTTCCGTGTCTATCATTCTCCACCATAGTTTTGTAAAGCCAAAGGTACTATGCATATTCCCCTAGTATCAAAAGGCCATATTCATTCTTTTAGGGGCCATATAAGTTGCTTTCATGAAACTGGATTTTGTAGACTAATTTTAAATTTTGTTGATATCCCATTGGCTTTGTTTATTGACCAGTGGCAAGAAGTAATCCTCAAACAAAATATAACTTTTTCCGTGCAAATCTTCTTGTAGTCTGACAGCTTATATTCTTGTAAAGGAGCAAATTCTTCCCAACTATCGTTCCAAAATTGAACTGGCTTACCACTTTTTACTTTCCGTGTCATAATCATCCCTTTCTGTGGATGTCTAGCTGTGCCAGCTAAGTTTTGTCTTGGTGATGTTTTTTCTCTTAACTATTTTACTCCGAGTGGTAACCAGCATCTCGCTTAGTATCAATGTGAGAACCATTGGAATAACTTGGTTGAATTCAACTAGTTTTCGAATACCAAGTCCACACCTACCCCATCCTCCCAATGCCCTGGTTTTCAGCCTGCAGATTGTTTCCCACAATATTATAGGGTATTTGTAAAGTTTGATGTTTCTCTCCATTAAAAAGAAAAAAAAGGCCTTTGAGATATATTTTGACGAACCGGCAGAAACTTGATGAGATATATCAGAACTGCCTGTAAGACCGTTTTAAGCAATTGGATCCACCCTGCAAATAAAAACCATCTATGTGTGCACGAATAGAGTTTCTTCCTTAATTTTTGAATTTGTCGCTTCCCACAGAAATATTCACTTTCTAGTGGATAGGAAAACCCAAATATTATTCACAGAATTATTCACTTTCTAGTGGATAGGGCATTTTTCCTTATAAAAATTGTAGAATCCTTAACATAGCTAGCTTTCAAAGCAATGGAACCTTGCCAAACAATGCTCAAGACTTCTCTTTGTTATAAGTTGTCCAGAAATATTTTGGTATTTGGTAAGAACAAGGTTATTGGCTTCATATCCTTGAGAATGCTTCTAGACAAGATCAAGGTATCATCTGCAAAATGCAAGTGTGTATATCTTTTACCTGTAGCGACCATTGGCTGGCCATCAAAGGACCTTTAGATCTTTGCAAGGAAGACAATTTAATGTTTACATAATGCACTACACAAAATTTTAAAAAAAAAATCAAAAAAATTATCATAGAATCTGAGTTGGGATCTAAAACCCATTTCCTAGTAGTGAATGATCAACGTTTTGTGCTTTCAGAGCATTTTTAAAGAAGACTCCGGGATCAACCAACTTCCGTTGCATGTCCTCCATGCATAGCTTAGTCTTCAGCAATATGTGCCATTTACTCGTAACAACTTTTGTCCAAAAGATTAAGGACACTACAATGCCATGAATCAAAGAACGAGTGATATAAAAAGAGCTCCCATGTACTGATGAACTAGATTTGACTGCCACACCCCCAAATCTTGTTGACTAAATGCGTGCAGAAAATCAGATTGCTGAAATAATTACAGAAGAAAATTTATCTGCCACACTTCATGAAAATTTGTATTATCCTAGACATCACCATATATGATCTCATTTAAAATTTTACTTTTCTTTTGACCTCTTTATACATTTCCTCTCAGAAAGCCCCTGCGAAACGTCGACTCATGACATGAGCATAACTAGTGTCTTTCTATTAATAAACTCTCCTACATTATATATAATATTTTCAAGGCACACTCAATGAGCCAAGGTACAACATTTCCCACAGCTCAAATGGCATTTATGCACATTACCGTTAAATAGTAAAAGTATAGATGAACTTCTATTTGTAGCATGTAATAATGCCCCTACTGATGCGCACACACTGTGACGGAAGAATCATCAAAAAAACCCAATGCACAAGATATATATACAATCCTAACAAATAGGCTTATATTCAATAGTATTATTGTCTTCAATATCTTGAAAAGAACCATCAATTGAATTCCATGCTTTTACAAATTTCTCTACATATTCCAAGATTGGCATCATTGAATTAGAAGATCTAGTATGCAAGGATACACAACTTATATTAGATCAAAAATTGGGCGCAAAAGAAAAGCAAGAAAAAGCTACAGATGCAGCAGTCCAAAATTATCACACCTCAATCAAATAAAGCAATCAGGCTTACAACATGCAGGCAATATCCACCTGCTTCTGGTATTTGCCAATTTCCTAAATTCATATTCTAAAATATAAATTCCTTGTGCAATCTTGAATATTATTCCTTGAACTGATCATGTTGTCCATCATCTGGTGATTGTCTTTTGTTGTCTGCAGAAAATGTTGTCTTTTCACAAACACACACATCTGCATAGCACAAAATTTGTGATGCCACGCTATAAATAGAAAAAAAAAAGACATAAAACTAGGCAGTAAATATATACTTGTACCATTAAAACTTGTCAACTTACTGAACTTATCGATTCCCTGGAGGTGTGATATCTCCACTAACTCGATTCGATTCGCCAACTCCAGCAGCCAAGGCAATAATATCAGGTGTTATTTCCCAGCTCCCACTTTTGCGGCCCCAGCTTGAGCGCCTGGGATGTATTCCACTTCGTCCATCTGCAGTTTCCACTGTAAGTGTACGGCCATAAGTATGAGCAAATGTTTCCTCATAGCCGTCTTTGTTTTCTAAACCAACATTACCATCACGTCCCCCTTCCAAATCTGACAATGCTTCAGGAGTAACAGTTGGCCATGCAGGCTTCCCACCTAATTCAAGGTCAGCTCCTCTTTTGCCCATGTTAGGGCCAAGGAAATTGCCCCCTGCTGCAGAGGAGGAAGCATCCTGCAGTGCAGAGTCATTGTGTACCATGGCTCGAAACTTGTTCTTTGATGGTGGAATGCTTGTAAAAAATATTTCTTTGAAATTTTGTATAACTCCTTTGTTGTAAGGATTTGCTCTTCTATCATATCGGTATCTGAAATTCTCGTATGTGGTCTGTAAAAGTCATGATTCCAACTCAATAAATAGCTGAAAACCAAATAAAAACACACAAAAAAAACACTTTCTAGTCTGATGTTAATATTGCAAGATAGAAAATAGAAAGCACTTTCTAACATTTTCTATAATACACATAAAATAGAAAACTCGCCTGATTTGTACTGATCAGATAAAGATGAAACACTGTAAGTCCACCAACAAACCAGACTGAAATGAATGTATAGACTATGAGCACAACCGATGCAGGTGTGTGTGACATGGCTTTCCACACCGAAAAACCATCTGCTACCATGATTTTCTTTATATATACCGAACAAAAGGAGAATACGTAAATGCACAACAGCGTAGTTGAGAAGACAAACATAAAGAAGAAGCGGTAGTTGCGCTGCATACAAATGACCAAAGGCGTCCAGATCAATAGCAGAAAAGCACAGCAAAATGGAAATAGTTGGTTCGCATCATGCCGGGCATTTGCTAGCACGAAAATGAACAAAATACAAACTAAAATACAAACTAGGATTCATCCCAAAACTTGATTGTATGGTCATGTACGAGGAGAGAGCTAATACCAGTCCAATGCATTGCCCTACCCATGGGCAATGATGATCAAAGCGCTCGACACAGTTGTTGCATATAGAACAGTGGGAACAGCGTGGAGGCCTATACAACATACAAGTATCACAATACTTTATTTTCACTGTAATTCCATTGACCACAACATCCTTTGTGCGAGGCAGTCGCAAATGTGGTGTCTGCCCACCTCCTGCCTCGGGGGTTGTATTTGAAACATCATAACCTTCTTCAAGTTCAGGAGGGTGTGCATTTCGAGGGAGTATTCCAGGATCTCTTCCAGATGTGAGAAGCAGTAAAATCAGAACCTGCTCAAATAAACAGCATAATGAGGACTGACAAAACTTCTGGATGGCTGAAAATGTTTAGAAATAATGACATCCATCTGCAGTTATATATAATGTAATGACAGGAGAACACAACTCCTCCTTACAAGTCGGCACAAATAGTCTTGCATAAGTTACTCCCAAACAAACTAAACACTAGATTGTTTTACCCACGACTGGGATTGATTAAGATGGGCCACATATTGCTATTAAAGAAGACGAAAGGAAAAACATATTAACAGATAAACTTTGATAAGAAAAATATTTCAACCAAGGAGGTATTTTACATTCAAAATGAGAAATAATACAGTAAAGGTTGATGCTGACCACGTCCCTGACTAGATAAAATATAAAATTTACTAACTGCTTCAGACTTTTAACTTGCTAGGTGAGTATTATTAACTGGATCAACATTAAATGTTAGCTGCAAGCTACTTCTTAATATGTACATATTTTTTAGTTTTTCAGTGGATGAGGGTTTTTTAGCAGGTCCCACAACCATGGGGAAACAAACAGGGGCCTAGTTTCCAGGCGTGCTAGAGCACATGTTACCCAAGAGATTATACTCGTTTCTTCTCACACAAGTCTCTCCAGAAGTTTCTATGTTTGCTTATCTTAAAACACCTTGTTTACGAATATACTCAATTACCATTTCACCACGAGCCCTTGTTACCATTTAATAGATACTTTAAAGGTTAATGCTACTAATTTTTTTGAGTTAGGTCAGGACTAAGTTAGGTCTAAGATCTTAAAACACTTTGTTTACAACTAAATTAGGTCTCAGTCTCTCCAGAAGTTTCTATGTTTGCTTATCTAAAAACACTTTGTTTACAAATATACTCAATTACCATTACAACACAAACCATTGGTTACCATTTAATAGATGCATTAAAAGTTAAGGTTACCAAATTTTTTGAGTTAGGTCAGGACTAAGTTAGGTCTAAAGATCTTAACCACTTTTATTGCATGAAACATTTCAAAGCAGTTCTCATTTTTCAGTGAATGGAATTAAAGTTTCATTTCAGCTATGAGGTAAACTATATTATGAAAGAACAACAAATGTTCAACAAGAGAAGCTTTACTCAGAAAATTTAAAATATGATTAGATTATTAGCAGATGTTATGACTATCAACAAAGATTTTTTAAATAAGACAAAGGTAAGTGGAGAGTTTTATCCTTCAAGGGCCCAAATCCTAAGACCAATTACTGCCACACACTATAGTTGCAAACAAACTCGTTTCAATCCTGGCAAGACAATTTGGTGGCTGCTGCAGTAAAATTGGTCGTATATTTTCCCTAAAGTTTTGTAATAAGTACATTAATGAAACTGAATTAATTATGTCAAAGCTGAACAAGTTTAACTCCAATATTAAAACCTAACTTACACTTGCATTACTATAATCTCTTTGCAAAGTCATTTTTATACAGGCTCCAATATTAAATGTTCTTTATTTACTGGTACAGCCAAATATAACACAAGTAGTTTTATTACATTCATACATGATCTGAACCAAGAAGCACACGTTCGGTATTAAAAATATATTTACAGAGTAAATTTATTTAATTTTAAGAGCACATGGGGAGGAATAGTAATTCGTTCTCTATCTGTGAAAATTCTTCTAGATTTGAAATGTGCAAGCCATAAATGTAAGATAATAATTTCAGATTCTACTCCTCTAAACAAAAAAATAGCTTTGCATAAAAACTTAATTTGAACTGAGTGTAGTTTGTAATCCGAAACCCTTCTCATTATAAAATATAGGATTTCAGAACTTTGAAGGTGATATCTGATATTGCATGTTTGTAAAGTGAGCTAACTAGCATCACAATTAAAGGTTCCTACATTCTGTCTGAGATGTATATTCTATTAATTTCTCTACTACATCATAAGTTGGCATTTTTCACAAAATTAAATGAAAGAGGAAACCACAATCATGTTTTGCTTATGAGAATCTTGTGCTGCTTGATCTACTCTAAATTATTGTCTATCTGTTACATTGCCTAAATTTCCTTTAACCAAGATTAGTCATTTCCAGTACCTTGTACAAAACATCTGCAACACTGCCTGCTAACAAATCAGTTGTATCTGACAGACAGTGCAGATTGATGATCATGTTTCTTGAGCTACTACCCATCCACAAATGGAAATCCTTCCAAAGCCCAGTTTATCATAGTTCTATGTGATAGAGAGATCATCTTGAATTACGCATTTCTGCAAATTTTATAACATTATTAATGCTTTACAGCAACCTCTAACCTCATCCAAGCATAAAATTACAATGAAGGGTTACTAGCTTTTCGCTTCCACTCTCATCTCTTCTTTGTTCAAATTGGCTGGCCTTGCATATATTTTACTGCAGAGCTCTTCGTTGTTGGTTAAACATTTGTTATTCTGTTTGTGAATTACTCATTCATTTGCAAAGTTTTTAGACTATCACTTTTTGAAGAGTTAGATGCATTCACAATAGCATTGTTGTTGATCATCTTGATCAGATTTAAGCCAATATTATCATTTGGAATCTAACAGTTTCCCACATTACCATATTAGGCGGCAGTGTAAAAGTTGTTTCATATACCTTCTCCTAAAACTGTAGGCATTCAAAATAATAAGTTAGTTGATATTTTCTTTATTTGTGGAATTTTCTGCGATAAGTTGGGCATTAAAAGAATGACTCAGTGGCATCCTACACCCATGTACATAAATCCATAAACTTAGAAGCTCCAAGAACACGTGGGTACCTCCTGGTAGTTGGAACTTGGAAGACTAAACGTGGCCGTTGACTGATAAACCAGGCTGATTTCTACATCAGATACAATGCAGACTGAAGTACAGAACTTAGAAGGTTCACACTGGAGGTCAAATTCAGTCTCTGTATTCCCAAGCTCTCATTCTGCAGGAATAGATCAAGTAAACAGCCAAACAGGGATAAAGATTCTAGACCTTGATATGGGTCCAGAAGTCAAGTTTCTGAATTTATATCTGCTACTGTCCTTCAACAACCAAGCAGTGTCTTGGAAATTGTCACGTCAGTTGTTTGAAACTATTATGATAGTATTTCGGTGCAGCACAGAAAATGAAATTTTTAGCAGAGGATAGGAGGAGATAGTGTATAAGAAGCAGCAGACGCTCTGCTATCAGTCTTCAATGTAAAAAGTAGAATTTGTAGGGTATAAGATCCTTTGTTTTCATCAGACTGACCTCCTTCAATAAACAAAGCTTATGCAACTATATAGATATTTGAATATCCTCACAAATTCTGGAACTGGTGCCGCTGCACTAAGTGCAGGCAAAACTGTTGGACAGCTAGGTTCTTTTGCCTTACCATGCTACCCAATGCCATGTAACCATTTACACCTTGCTTCATTACACATCCTTTCCATGTTCTGCAAAGTACCGCTGTAACCTATTGGGATCTTTGTGCCAGTTGAATGAGAGATAGACTTGATGCCAAATACGAGGCAACACAAGGAAGCTAGAATCCACAATCTCACACACACAGGAAGAGCCAAACTTTGCGCAGGGCATTCAAAGAGTTAAAACATGGACAAAAAAATGGAATGTTTTCTGCTATGGTGTACACTGTATAGACACTCTTGTTAACAAAGTCCTTTGGAAGGATGGGAATTGACAGATTGACAGTTGGAAAGGCTGAATGACTGATCTGGTGGGAGTCCTGCAGCAATGTTGACGAACACAGCAGCCATGTGGTTAGCGAAAAACAAGGTCACAATAACATTTTTTTTTAAAATAGCTAATCGGCACACCCTCTCATCACGCAATATTCGTCATCAAATGGCCAAGAGGACACGACAATGAATGCATTGAAAAGTTGATGCAGGAGCATCCAGGTCCACAAGCAATTTCGCATTGACCAAAAACATGTAGGGTGTGCTCTTGTAGACTAGTCAGCATGGTTTCTGTTTTGGCATGGTAGAAGGTGGTCCAAGTGAAGTATCAGCACTCCAGCATTCAAACTCAAAGGCATCAAGTACATTAGAGAGGATCAGTTTCAGTCAGCAACATGGTTCCAACTTGGTTGTGTTGTTTGACTATCAGTAATCTTCATGAAACAGTTGCAACCACTGAAAATCTAAAAGTGATAGGTTTTGGTGCAGAGGTAAAAAACTCGTGGAATCCATCAAAACCAAAATGTGATTACATATTTGGATTCTCCTCAAAAAGTTATGCATTTTCAAAAAATGGAGCTGAATTTCAAGCTCTATTGCAAAAGTTATGGTCCCGGATTGTTAGGGTTTTGCGCAATGGAAAAACCACTAGGGGGATTTATTGACTTGAGCAGCAGTTTTGAAACCGCAAGGGTGGTTTTCAACACAGTCAGTGTGCACAGAGGGGAGGTTTCGCAGCCATCGGAGTGGTTCTGAAAACACTGCTCAGCATGAGCAGCAGTTTTTACCATGGTGAATGCAAAAAGAAATCACGAGATACTAAAAAATTAAAAATTGTCAAAGAATTTCAAAAAGATCCGAAAGCGTCAGTTAGAGACATTTACAGTAGGGGTAGGCTACAAGAAAGCAAGAGAGAGACTTGGAAGAGCCAACTCTCCAAGAAGAGAGAGGGGAGAGTGTCCAAGGGGGAGAATACAATGAATGTTTCTCATGAACCAAGGGTGGAAAGAGTTGTGTAAAGTCCATTGAGGGATTATCTATTGTAATTTTCATCTTCATATTGTCGTAATTCCACAAAGCAAGAGTGGGGTTTGTGTAATCTCTAAAATGGAGTCAGTCAAAGCAATAAATAATGAGTTGTGTTCAATTCTGAGTGGGTTTGTTTGAGAGAGCGTCTAAAATTGATGTGTGCTGAGTCTAGACAGTAGGGAAGGTTTGTAGTGCATCAGACCCTTTCAACCTGACCTGCATCATATGGTATCAGAGCTGGTGACATCTCTGGGTCGACTAAGAGAGTGTTGAAGTTTGTTTGACCTCCGTTAAGAAAGAATGAGTAGATGGCAAGAGTGTAGTGAGAAGAGAGTTCTTCATCTTGCATAGGTGGGTAGAGAATTAAGGATACATCCTCCATTATGAGAGTAGTGCATAGAGGGTGCACAGAGTAGTTATCCATTTAGTATATGCAGGTAGAGAATAGTGTTGATAGAGAGGTCTAGAGAAAAGCTAGTGAGTGAGAACAATCGGCAAAAGATGAATGGGAGGTATGCATCCCAAGTGACCGGATTGAAGATTGTTGTGTGGGAAATGCAAGCCCAAGTGAAAGTCGAGGCAAGGAGGAGGAAGGGTGGTCTTGTACTACCCCTGTCAGAAATTGAAGAGTTGAAGAAGAAAGTGACTGTGCAAGATAGCATATAGATGTCTGGGAAAAAATTGTTCTGTGATAAAGTGAGGAAAAAGAAAGAAGGAAAATCGCATGGATTACACCATGCATTGCAGGAATGAAGAGGAAGATTCCTCGGAATCGGAGAACCTTGATGCTAATTGAGGAAAATCAAGTGGAAGAAGCAGTGATGAAGATGGAAAAAGAGGAACAAAATGGTCACTTTCAGATCATGTTGTAGATATGTTTGATGGTGAAGAGGATGGCGTTGAGGAGACTGTGGCAAAAGCAGATGTGGCAGATGAGATGGCGGTTCATGGTCTCATATTTGGTAAAGGAGTAGTAGAAGACCATCTCTTACTTGAAGAAGAGTTGAGGATGATTGAGGGAATGTTTGATTCCCATGATATCTTGTATGCAGATTTTGTTTCAGGTAACGCAGAAAATAGCAGATAAGAAAGAAGAAATCCTTATGAAGGAGGATATGGAGGTGATAGATGTTGAACCTAAGGAAGGGGCAGAAGAAAAGTGTCTTTCAACAGACATAGAGGTGGAGGTGAGTAAGGTGCATGCACATGATGCAGATTTGGACGGGGAATCGAATGGCGAAGAGACAAGTGTTGCAGCGAGTATTGAAGGAGACAAGGAGGGGCTAGAAGGGACAACATTCCACGAGGAGTATGTTATTAGAGACTGTTAGAGACAGTTTCAGTTGGGGAAAGCTGCAAGAAAGTACGAGAGAGACTTGGAAGATTCAACTCTCCAAAAAGAAGAGTAAGGGAAGAGTGTCCAGCAAAGGGGAAGAACAAAGTGACTGTTCTCGTGAACTGAGATTGAACAAAGTCTATGAAGAGACTGTGTGCTGTAATGCTCATCTTCATATTGTTGTAATTCCAGAAAACATGTGCTGTGTAATCTATGCAACAGACTCATTTAATATGATAAAGAATGAGTTTTGTGTTTAATTCTGAGTAGGTGTGTTTGAGAGAGTGTCTCAATTGATGTGTGTTGAGTCTAGGATGCAGGGAAAAGCTGTCCTTCATTGGACCCCCTCACCCTAACCTGCATCACTAGTCAGGAAAATGTATATGATCGCTTACTTGTTAGAATAGAAAATAAAGAATAGAATAGAAGAAATTTTTATGGGATGAAGGACAAGGAGGCACCAAAATTAATCAAGAACCTATACGTAACAGTGAATCATTGAGAAGAAGTTCATGTGGAAAAGCAAATTGCTATGGTATTAAAGGTTGTATTATATAAACCTATATTATAAATCGAATTGGTGGACTTCAATTGAATTTGATTGTATTACCAACAACAAACATGCCACAGTTTCCAAAGTGTAGTTCAACTTCGTTTAAAAATTTAAGAAGCGATACAAAATTTTGAAAAACATATTGCAAAATGAAAGAAATACACAAAATACATTAGTGTGTGACATCAGATAGATTATTGCTATATTTTCCTGTGAAATAGTAGTAGGAAAGTATATGCATGGAATTCATCATATAAAATATAAAGTTTAGAAGAAAGAAACAAATTTACATTTTCGCATATTAATTAACAAAATATGCCCATGCCATGGCAATACAGACATATTAGAAGGAATGTTACAAAGAATAGCCAAAGACAAGACTAAGTTTATGAGAAATCCTTGAAAATACTGTGTGCAATAGTTGATACCACAAAAGCCATAATTATAGCTCCATTTAAAGGCCATGATACCTTATTTTCATATCATTATTTACAATTGATAGGGGGGCGTCATATTTCTCTAACCCTCAAATAAGGTTTTAAATATAAATGTTGTTATGAATATAGAAACCACAAAAGCCATAACTATAGCTGCATTTAAAGGCTGTGATACATTATTTTCGGATCATTCTTTATAATTGATTGGGGGGCATCATATTTCTCTAACCCTTGAATAAGGTTTTAAATATAAAGGCTGTTATGAAGATAGAAACCAGTATTTCTTCATATTAACGTATGTTGTTCTGGGCTATGTTCACTGTGACTAAGTGCTATACAAAGTGTGGTCGTCACCTTAATAGGGAAAATTTTGGAAAGATGAAGCCAAAGTCCATTGGAAACATTCTGCAAACCCAGAGATAATCTCTGGATCCTATATAAAAGGAATTGGTATATTTGTCAATTAACTGTTGCAGTTCAGATAAGCTCATAGTTGTGTGAAGCATTTAGGAAGACCAATATTAGG
This sequence comes from Taxus chinensis, assembly GCA_019776745.2. Taxonomy (NCBI): domain Eukaryota; kingdom Viridiplantae; phylum Streptophyta; class Pinopsida; order Cupressales; family Taxaceae; genus Taxus; species Taxus chinensis. The sequence continues at coordinate 188,535,551 of CM034146.1, forward strand.
CTGTCCATCCTTTGTGATCACTGATTATGTGTGACCCCAATTTTTGGATTTTAGCACTGGAAACAATCCAGTAAATACTCCCTCAACTTTCTTTTATTGTTTTATAAGTTTGGGATGGTATATAGTCTGTGCACATTGGAGAATTATCAAGTCATATCATAAACCATCAAAAACAAATTTTCTGTACCTATAGAGCACATCTACCAATAAAAAATGTGTTTATATATGTCACCTTCCGCTTTTGCACCCCTCAATTTGACATGCATCTGACTGTCAAATGGCCAGTTTTCCTCTCTTATCAGAAATGACAGTTGTCGCATCAGTGCTAAAGCGTGTGGAGAAGGTCTCTAAGTCATTAATCAGTGTGAAACCCTTAAGCAGGCAACACTAGGACTGACCTAGTGGACCTAAACCCACAATGCTAAGATGATCTCCCAATTTAATTTGTATTAAGTTCATTATTAATAGCATTTAAGATAATCTTTGGACTCTAGTCCTTCTGAGTCGATCATGATTGCTTTGCAAAATAACAATGATAGCTGTTTGCTTAAATGGCCTTCTGGATGATAGTGGCATTAGTTGAATATCTTGGCTTTACGGTTCCTAGCGAGAATCATTGTTTGGCCTATGGTTGTTTCAAACATAATGTGATATGCGCACAGTTGGTCCTCGGGAGACATTTACCTGTCGATTTGCTGATTATTGGTGTGTAATTTCTGTAACATTTAATGTTAGGCTCTTATCACTGTGGTATGTGTTGTAATTCCTATTATTGCATATCTTATTTAAAAGAGCTTAACGTTGATGACACTTTATGTGGATTAGAAAGGGGATATAGCCATGAGTTTTTACGTATCAAGACCACCTTAAAGTCAGGGAATTCATAAGATATATGTTGTTTAATGGATTACTTTAGCTGTTTGAAACCATTGTTAAAAGCAAGCAGATTTGGGGGAATATTAATTTTTTGATAAATCCCATGAGATAGATTATCGAAGCAGTAGCTCTATTTTGGGTTATTTGATGATACTGGATGTGTTTTGAATTTAGATTTTGTCTTAGTGACCCCCATGTGTGTATATACGTCCATGCATGTGTTGTTTCATATGTGTGGGTACATATACACACATGTGGGTAAATGGGAACTTATTTACTTGCATTGTGTGCAATCTGGACCCTGGGCCACGGCATTTGGTTTCATTAATGAGTTCAACTTGGTTGATAGCTTGATACTGCATGGATACTTATTGGATTTGGATTTGCTTTTTGAATAAGGTTGGATTGTGCCCATTTCTATTTTTGTTATGAGAGATGTATGCTAAACAAGGTGAATCTGTGCTCTTTTCTGTTATGGAGGGTTCTTGTGAAAGGACTAAGAGTTGAAACATCAAAAGATTCCTTGGTTGCTCATTGATTTCTTATTCTGATGCATATGGCAGTGGCTGTGTTCCTAACTCTACCTATTTGATTATTACTTGCAATGGTTAACATGAGTATGATCTATTGTTCTTATTATTCTGATGATCTAATGGGAAGCTTGTTTAGCGAAGCATGGAAGATGGCATTGCCAGCATGTTTACTGATCATGTGGTACTTATTGTTTTGTTGGGAAGTGCAGACTTATAGCTGGGTTATTCTCAGTGTTACACGGGGAAGTGTCCACTTGATTTTGGTGGTGTCTCAGACGTCCCAAATGTTTCGGGGACTTGGGAACTTGGAGGGGACTTAGGAACTTGGAGGGGACATCCCCTTTTTTAAAAATCTTTCAAAAAAAATCTGATGTTTTACTTTTTAAAAGCTATATTTTGTACCAAAAACTTTGAATTAAAATCTCGAGAGTACCTAAAAAACATTAAATACAGTTTAAAGCCCTAAATTTCATTGACTAAAGTTAAAATATTTAAATATTAAGTTTTATATATTATTTTAGCAGCCATTCCCCTGCTGTGCCCAAAATTTGGAATTTTTTTGCCGTCCGGGAAACCCCGTCCCTCTGTCCCCTTGTCCACATGTCCCTGAGACTTAGGTAACCATGGTAATTCCCATTGGGGAAGTTCTACGTGTTAGCCTACTTTTCAACCAATACAAATCTGGATTTGCACCATGAACTATCTTTTCTACTTATAGTGGGTTGAATCTTCTATAAAGGAAAACTTCTTGTATAGAAGCTATGTGTCGAAACACCTAATTGTGTACATATATCAATGCTGAATTGAATAAAGCAGAAATTATTCTCTTTCTATTTTGAATATTTCATGCTTGTAAGATGTTTGCTTAGCAAGTCTATAATCCTGAACGTTACCATCACTATAACTTTTGTACTATTCTTTGAAAAGTAAAAATATGCAAATGAATATGATGAATTTGAGAAACAACCTCCTCCTTGTTCTAGTGGCACCATTAGACTGTTGAATGTTTGGCAGATCTAGCTTGTGACCTGTGTCTTAGATGACTGAAATTGATACCTGGCATTGCTCCAAATCTCTGCATTCTGTCTTGGGTACTCTCTTGAACTGAGAAGGATCTTGAAAACAGTGAAGTAGCTCATATGATTATTAGTTGGGTACATAACTATAGCACCCATTTGGAGCACCGTATCTTGTGATTTCATGTACACATAGCCTTGCTGTCAGCCTAGATTGTAGGACTATAGCAGATTGCTGAGACAAGCCCTAAAACTGCTCACTTTGGAACATGTTCATTGCTTATCTTTCTTACTCCTTATAATCACTGTTAAGAATGAATAGAATCAAGATCAGTACTTGGATTCTGATCTGTGGAACTTGATTACTTCTAGTACTGAGCTATGATTCAAGAAGGGAATGGGTACTTGTTTGTTCTAAGAAGAGGATGTTATATACATGACTCTACCATTTGGATAGGCTGAGATGTATATTGAAACCCATGTGTAATGTGAAGCTACTCATATTCTTATATTGATACTGATGCATGTACCTTTTACCTTTTACCATTTATATTGGTATTGGCAAGACATCGTGCTATCTCTAAGAGGCATTATTGGATGTAACGTAGTTACTGTTATCTGTAACCTCTTCTTACTGTGTAAGCATAGCTATATTTGGGAAGGTAGATGGAAGTAACGTATTCCTTCATTGAGGTTAAAATCACTTTGGGACAAGCATCTATTCTCTGTTAAAGGTAGTTCATTACTGCATATTGTGTTAGAACACTATATTATGGTAGGTATTTTTTACAGTTTTTCTTTGTTATTATTCCATTATTCAAGTATAAAGTTACAAACCTCCTCTGGGAAAACTAAGGCTCTGTTTAAAGGTTGTGTTCCGTATTGTTAGCTTCTTGTTGAGTACTGAAGTACCCTGATCACACTCGTATCAAAATAAGCTTCCCTGCACAAGTGTTGAAGTAGAATATAGAGCTCTTGGAACTCTGTCAAATGGTTAGGAAATCTGGATTTGGATACTTGAGAGTGTTCAGCGTAACTCTATATTGCAATATATACTGAATAGGTTTGAACTTGTGTGAAGATTCTATTTTTTCATTAATTTGCTCATGTCTATTGAAATGTATTCAGTGCCTGGGAAGCTTGACACATTCCTGACTGGTCCATGGTGCTTTGGTGTATTTTCACTTTCTTGATGTTTCCATTTTGTCTATGACTGGTCATGCCACTTCAAACCCAAGTAATCCTAGGGTGTGTTACATGTGGGACCCTAATAGATCAGTTGAGCTCAGTAACTGGCAAGTATCTTGTAAAGCAACTGTTCAGCTATGTTGGATCTCCAAACCCCTAACTTGGACAAGTGTGTTGGAGCCATTGTTGCTACACTACGTGTGGTATCTTCCTTTCTTGATGATCCAGACCACTACCTTAGGATGCTAGGGGTAAAAGTTAAAACTATGACTGAAATAGGGGTGCACTAATGGGACTTGGAAACCCTTTGTAAGTCTACAGTCTGCTTTCACTTACCCTTATTTCATTTTTACTAATTGAAACTATTGACCTGAACAGTACAAGTCTACTTCTTTGACTTGGTGTCTTGTTGAGATTGTCCTAGGGAAGTAAATGGCTGGGATGAGCTTGAGATGAGAACTAATACCACTCGTTGCAGGACCATGAATGCTTCTGAACCAAGTTGTTGCATGTGGAAGAAAGTCCTTGTGCATTACCAACTGAAAAACTATTAATTGTGGATTTCAATTATATTACTATTTGTAGATCTGTGCTCTAATTTATATCTTGCGCTGTGAATTGTGGCTACTCAAGAAAGTTGTGGGATTGACAGTATGTTTCAGTAGACTGGGATAAAGCCTTGAGGATAAATAGAACAGTATAATTTGAAGTACCTTAATTGCATGATAGATGTCATAGTCTCTGCTGATGTAGACGTAACTCTGGCTTAGTTTAGTAAGATGTGGTAGCTTGGATCAGGGGAAGATTATATTAGGAGTGAAAAACTGTGAACAGAGAGTAACTTTACCCTTTGCATGCACACTTGGACTTTCATTGCAGCCATGTGACTGAACTAGTTGTGTTAACTCTATGGGGTTGCCAGCATCGGATAGCTTCATGTAGGCCGAGAATAAGTTTTGTACTTTTTTCCTCTATTCTGTGAATCAAGGCAATGTCCGCACCAGTACACCTAGCTGAGTGAAGAACTTTACTAGGTGCACCAGTGTGGGGATTGTCTGCATACTCTGCATTGAAATTAAAACTCTTCAGACTTGGAATAATGGCTTGGGCTGGGAAATATCATGACTCCTAAGGTAGAAGTAGAATGCTATAATGCACACTTGCAATGCAAAATTTCTGAGCTATCTTATTGGCTATGATTAGATGCTTCATGATTTTGAATATGGTGTATTGGCCCATGGTTCGGTTGATTAAGAAAGAAATTTAAAAATGGGTAGTTTGAGAATGATGTAAAGGAACATAGATGATGTTCAGGCAACCGTAAACAAGGACTTAAATCCACAGTGACCGAGTTGTGCAATGAAATCGAATTGATCAAGTTCTGGAATGAGAACTTGAACACGTCTCAATCAACTTGGATGATTTGTGCAGTCCTGCAATGAAGACCCGGGGCAGGTAGGTAGGAAATGAGTTGGACCTTCAAATGGCTAGAGCTGCTAAGCAGCAGAGCAATTGCACAGCAGAAGTGTAGTGGGTCCAAGCCACAAGTCAACTGACAAATAGACAAAAGGCAACCAACAAGCAGTTACCGCTAACTTGAATAAAGTAGATAGCGAGCAGCTAAGGAATGACTAAACAACGCTAACCCATTTAGAGTTTGTTTGTGTTATCTGCAAGTGATTGGCTAATGGTAGGGTTTAGTTAACACTTCTTTCCCGGTGAATGGAATGCCGAAAAAACGGTGTAATTGATGTAACGCCAGAAGGGTGTTACATATCAATAGAGTTAGGTCATATCATAATACATTAAGAACTAGTTATTCCGTACCCAGAGCCCCCATTCCCCATAAAAATGGTGTGTTTATATCTACCCAGTTAAAATACAACCTCAAATATTAAAGGAAGACTTCCTTCGTACTATAATTGCATACAGTACTTACATTCATGAAGAGAAGTTTGGACACGACTCAAAGCACCTACAATATCTTAAGAGAGATCCTACTTTTTGCCTAATAACAAAAAAAAGAACCACCCCTGACAAGAAAAATTCCCAGGCCTAGTAAGGTCAAGTTCCTAAACGCCACACACAACATTATTCAAATGTCCCGGATAGAGCAAACCAAACATGGTTGAAGTTTCTTCTCTCTTGGGCACCATGTTTCTGAAAGTTGTAGATGCATGTGACGAAATAAAAGACAACCAAATACTTTGTGATTTGTTGGAGAAGTGCAGCAGAGCTGGGAAGGTTAGTGTTACATTAGCAGTGAGTTTTCAGTGACAATTTTGTGTAGAGCTCATCAAGATTCATTAAGAATTTGCAAAAAAGTCTTCAACTGCATCAATGTGTAATAGGGTTCAACATACATTACCTCAATTCACAGATGTTCAGCTGCAATGTCAGCCCTTTTATCATTCTTTTGCAGTCCATCATAGTGTCAATGGCCGCTAGTACCTTGAAGTTTTACAATGAAACAACTCAAACCCATGGATGCTGCCCACATTTAGTCTATGAAGTTATAAGTGTTGTCAAAATCAGTGAGGTTCACAAACATTCTTCTTCACTTAGCTTTTTTGCCTGTTTTTTCACCTCGAGGCCTTATATGAAGTGAATCCTAGAAGGCCAATGAAGGAGACAAAGGGATTTCATGTTGTTCTTGGTCCTCCATGTGGGTGTTTTCCTTTTATACTTCCATTGTTTCTCCCTGATCATTTCCAGCCATCTCTTCATGATCTTTGTCCAAGAACTCAATAATATAGATCTTTCCATTGGCCTTGTGTTTGTGTCCTTTGGACCAAACCAAAACTCTAGCAATTGAAGAAAATCGCTTTTGGTCATGAATTAGAAATGCTAAGGTCTGCTATTCTTCCATGTGCCTAAAGGTATACATAAGAAAGAAATTAGATTTGTACAACCTTTTAGATCTCCCTTTGTTGTTGGATTAGGTTCACTTTTGGAGGGCAATTTTATCATAAAGCAACTTTTAACAACCTTTAAATGGCAGCCTTAAAAGTTGCTGATTTCCAATCCTTGGCATACCCCCTAAAGGACTCCAATTCATCAAAGTACATACCAACTGCACAATTGAGACCTCTAAGACAAGAATTGTGTTCCATCTTGGAGAAAGATAGTAATGAGTTGGGATGTGAAGGTTGTTGAGGACACATGGTCTTCCAGGTCCCAGGAGCTTCCAACAGCAATTGAGGAGACAAAACTTGCTGCCCCAAGTGTTGATCCACAAGTTTCAGGGAGTACAGGCTCATATCAAGCAGGTTCCAATATAGGTATAGAGACAGCTTTACCTTTCAGCACAGCCACAAAGCTTAAAAGGCCTCAATAGTCATTGTAGGAAGCAGAAGATCAAGTTGGTCCTCCAAAGATTTCTTTTCAAGTAAGTCATCCTCCTAAAAGTTTCCCAGTTATGTTGCATTGATGTCTTCCATCATTGATGCAGAGCACTCCAGTTGTGGAGATGTAAAACTCCATCATGAAGAATGATGTTAGAAGATAGACGCACGACTAGCAAGGAAACTAGTGGTGGATTCTAGGTGGTTGTACAAGGTGAAACATGCAATGGATGGTAGCATAGAAAAGTATAAGGCTCGGTTTGTAGCTAGAGAATTCTCTCATAGACAGAGGGAGTTGACTATAAGGAGACCTTTGCTTAGACCATTATGTATTTAACAGTGTTACGCGAGGACGCGTCCCGGCGGTTTTCAGCACGTCCGGGACGTCTCGGGAACTTGGGGACGGGGACGGGACGTTTCCCTGCCGTCCCCATTTTCCAAAAAATAAGGGGGGCATCCCCTGAAAACTAGGAACGCACCCGGGACGTCCCGGGTGCAAAATCTGATTGGGGACTTCATTGGGGAGCCAAAGGTAAAACAGGTTTTTTTTTTATCATTTCTATGTTATTTAAAATATTTTTTTTAACTTTTAATGCTTTCTAATTAAAACTAACATGACCTAACCCTAAAAGCAACAAAAAAACTTATAAAAAGAGCATTTCATACTCATTCTAATCACACCAAGCAAGAGCAAAAAAAATAGGAGCGAGCAAGAGTAAAAAAAAAGAAGGCAAGAGCAAAGAGCAAGGAGCAAGAGGTATGTACATACATTACTAATTTACTACCGTTCTTTGTTTTGTTTTTTTAATTTCCAAATGCAAAGTTGAAAGTTAAGGCATTGCATTTGCTTGTATTTTTTTCCTATTTGGATTAACAAGTGATGGAATGAGATAAGGCATAACGGGAGGGCATTTTTATTGTTTGTTTTTTTAAATTTTTAAATGTATTCATCACTGTTTTTTTTTAATTTTTAAATGTATTCATCGCTGTTTTTTTTTTTTTTAAATGTATTCAAAAATTGCATTCATTGTTTTATTGTATTGTATAATTATATTGTTTTGCATTTTAATTATTGCAGCGTCAAAATGAGTTTCGATAGTGATTATCAAGCTGAATATGAGGTTGAAATGGTTGTGCAAGGAGAAGGAACACAATCAGAAACACCTAATACTACTACTAATTCACAAGGGAGTGTGGACAAGTTCAGTTGCCCCTCCGAAATGTTGAAAAAGTATGTTAGGGGGCCTTTTGATAAAAAAAAAACCTTTGAAACAATTTGGTCAATTTATGCAGGGTCCTAGATCAAACATTTCAGGGGGCACTAAAATATGGAAATGCAACATTTGCTCATTATCTTGGTCAAGCAGCATTACTAGGTTGAATGCACATTTATTGCACATTGCGGGGAAAGGTGTAGGCATGTGTGGACAGCTATCACTTGAAGAGGGGGCAAAAATGGTGAGGTTGTATAATGGAGATATGGTGGAAAAGGTTTCAAAAGTTCGTGGCCGTCATGTTAGTGGCACTGGCACCCCTTCTAGTTCTGTGAGAATTAATACCGGTAGTGTTACAGGTGCATCTTATGAGGTGTCTGAATTGGATGCTTTTGGTAGTATTAGGGGGAAGAGGAAGGTTGTGGCCTCCAATCCAGTTGTTGAAATGTATGATACAAAGGCTAGAGAAGAGGCTGATGATGCCATTGGAAAATTCTTTTATGCTATTGGCATTCCATTTCATGTTGCTCGCTCTCCTTATTTCAAGAAGGTTGTGGCTAAGATAGCCAAAGCAGATGTGAGTTATGTGCCCCCAGGAGACACGAAGATGAGAACCACAATCTTGGATAAGAACTATTCCAAGGTTAATTTACTGATGGAGGAAATGAGGTGCACATGGGTCTCTCACGGTTGCAGCATCATCATGGATGGGTGGACAGATATCAGACACCACCCACTCATAAATATCATTGTTTCATGCAGAGAGGATCCTTACTTTTTGAGGGCAATTGATTGTTCAAGGAAGAAGGATGCAGAGTTCCAATTCACCATTTTGCGAGATGCTATTGAGGAGGTTGGCCCTGCCAACATTGTGCAGGTTATTACAGATGCAGCATATGTGTGCAGGGCAGCAGGTAAGCTTGTTGAGGCTCATTACCAACATATATATTGGACCCCATGTTGTGTGCATGCCATGAACAATGCACTAAAAGATATTGGAAAAATTGATTGGGTCAAAAATGTAGTGGTTGATGCTAGCGATGTGCAAATGTTCATCTGCAACCACCATACGTCATTGGCACTCTTCCGTAACTTTTTGAGGAAGGAATTCCTCAAGCCAATGGACACACATTTTGCATCGTATTTTATTTTGCTGGATAGGATGGCTAAGTTGCAGGAATCATTACAGTGCATGGTCATGACATCAGAGTGGTCTAGGTGGGATGGGTCGAAGACGAAGCAGGGGAAGAAGGTGAAAGCAATTGTGGTGAATGAAACATTTTGGATAGGTGTGAGAAATATCATATCCATAAAATCTCCAGTTTTCAGTGTGATAAAATATGGGGATTCTGAGAGCCATAGCCTTGGTGAGATATATGAATGTATTGATTGTATGTTTGGCCAGATGAAGGCTGTTGTTCGAGCAAGGGACCCCACCTTGGAGTTCTACCATCTCACCATATTCAACCTATCATTGAGCGGAGATGGGAGAAGTTGAACACTCCTTTACACATGGTTACATATGCACTAAATCCGAAGTGGTATGTTGAGAGGCCTGGCAGAATTCTCCCAGTAGATGATGAGGAGGTGAGGAAGGGTTTCTTAAAAGCCCTAAAAAAAATGTATAATGCAGAGGATGCTTCACGAGTCAGAACTGATTGGCTCAAGTTCGCTTATCTGGATGGCTACAAAAAATCATCAAAGATAGACAGGACCACATTGGCTCATGAGAGTCCAGTTAGTTGGTGGCGATTGTATGGACATGTAGGATTCCTACGTACACTTGCTATTTGTCTTCTTTCTCAGGTTTCTAGTTCCTTTGCTTCTGAGAGGAAATGGTCAACATATGGGTGGATCCACTCTCTTAAGAGGAACAGACTTACTTCTAAGATAGCAGAGAAACTTGTTGCTATACATAGTGCCTTGCATCTCATGGATCGCAAGACACCTACATACAAGGAGAGCCCAGCATTGCGGTGGGATGTGGATCCTGAGGATGCAAGGCAGGTTGATGAAGATCAAGAGCAGCGAGGACTGGTTGATATCTCATTTGCAGATGCAGATGACGTTGATACAGATACTCCTAGTGAGGAGCGGTTTGCAACTGTTCCTTCGGAGGGCTTTGATAGTGATTTTTGAGTTGTACTTGTCACTTGTCATTTTGGTTATGTAATGTCATTTTGGTTATGAGACATGACATAATATTTCATAGCATATGTAATGTGGGTGTAGTTGTACTCTTCTCGTGTTGATTATTGAAGAGTAAGACTAAGACTTGTTTTAAATTTTCAGCTTTACTATTTACTATTTAGTCTTTCATTGTCATGTTGAAGTTTTGAACATTGAATATAATATAAATAGCTGTAGCATTTTGGGCCTTGGCTTATGTGATGAATAATTGGATTAATCATTAGTGGTTTCAATCTTCAAACTTTCAATTTTATGTCTTCAGTTATTGAATTATTCTTTATTCATGTTATATTTGTAAAATTAATAAATTATATAATTTTTTTTAGCCATCCCCTCCTTGCCGTCCCTCTGCCATCCCGAAATTTTCAAAAAAAATTGCCGTCCCAGAAACCCCGTCCCTACATCCCGACGTCCCGGAGTCTTAGGTAACTATGGTATTTAACAACTATTTTTGGTTGGCAGTTCCATCAAATGGATGTTAAGACAGCTTTTCTGTATCACTTGACTGAGGAAGAAGTATAGATTAATCAACCCGAAGAATTTGAGGTGCATGCGGGTGAGAAATGAATGTGTGTAAGTTTAAGAAAGCTCTTTACAGGCTAATGCAGGCATCCCATGCTTGGTACATCAGGATTGATGAGTACCCATTAGGTTTGGGCTTCACCAAAACAGTTGCAAATCCCAATCTGTATCATTTATTTGATACATATAATTTGTTGGTTTTGGTCCTACATCTTGATGACATGATACTTACAGGGAGTTCAAAGAAGTTCATTGCAAGGTGCAAGAATTGGCCACAGAATTTGGCATGAAGGATATGGGACCGATGCACTATTTCTTGGGTCTAGAAGTGTGGTAGAGGACAGATGAGGCTTTCCTTGGGTAGGTAAAATACACAAGTGATATTTTGAAGGGGTTCCATATGATGGATTACAAACCCATTGCCACTCCTATGATACTGACCCTTAAATTACATGCTGACTTGGATTCAGATTTGGTGGATCCTAGGGTGTACAAATAGTTCATTGGGTCCTTGATGTATATGGTTAATGCCAGACTAGATACATATTTTGCAGTGAACACTTTGAGCCAGTTCATGGTTGAGCTGAGGCAGATTCACTGGGTTGTTTCAAAGCATGTGTTCTGATTCTTAAAGGGCACAGTACATTTTGGTCTCATATGCAGGGGATGATGAGTAGATATTGCACGGATTCGTTGATCCTGATTGGGTAGGAGATACCGGTGTCAAGAAGGGTACTTCGGGATGTTGCTTCAATTTGGGTTCAGGAGTCATATCAAGCAGGAAGCAGACTTCAGTGGCATTGAGTTCAGAAAAGGCAGAGTACATGGCAGCTAGCACTACTAGTTGTGAAGCCATTTGGTTTCGCAAATTGATTGCAGAGCTGACAAGTGAGAAACTAGAGCCTACAATCATTTACCGTGGCAGTCTAAATTGTATCAAACTCTTAAGAATCTAGTATTTCATGGCTTCTCCATACACGTTGACGTTAGATATCAATTTCTCAAAGACTGAGTTCAGAAGAGCGCAGTTGCTCTAGACCATGTTTCGGCAAATCAGCAAGTTGCAAACATTGCAACAATGTTCCGGGAGAGACTAGGATTGGTGGAGAACACATTCCTTAGTAAGAAGGAGTATTAGATTGTGGTACTTCAGAATGCGTCCTCTAGCAGGGCGCACTTTAGCAAAGCATACATTTATAGAGAGCAGAAATCCTAATCTGAACTGTCCTATTCTTGGCAGTCTATTCTTGGCTGTCCAGATTTAGCAGTTGCTTTTATGTAGTTTGTTTTCCACTTTTACAATTGCAATTCTTTATTTAGCAATTTGCTTTCGTAAAGTTTGAGTTTGTTATTTAAGGGCGCAGACACCTAGGATAAAAATTACATCAAGGTTTGATTTAGTTTTGGGATGGATCCTATTTTAGGATCTAGGCTATTTTTAAGGTCTATTCTTCAGCTAAAAAGAAGGCTTAGGATAGGTGTTTTATTCATTATGTTTTTCATTCAGAGTGAGTGTTTTTTAGAGTGTGTTCCAAAGCATTGTAGCTTTTGTTTTCTTATTAATAAAACAAATATGTGATTTGAAGCAGATTTGAGTATTTTTCAGTTAGTGTTTGTCTATAGCATGAGATTGTTGATTCTAGCATTTGAAGTTCAGCAATTTTGACTGGCTTTTAGTTTTGAGCTATCTAGTTGAGAATTCTTTAAGATCAAAATCTGCTTACCATGGTGTAGAGGAATTTTCGGCACAAACAAAAGTAAAACTAGATATATTTACAACCATGAATAGATCATGAACTTGTAAGGGCAACATTGATACTAAGGAGCTTATTTGTCTTACTATGACCTACAATAACTTTGTGAGCAAAAGATGAATTTGAAGAAAATATATATTAGTGAGGAATAGAATTGTTCCAAACAAAGAGGGGAAATAGATGGTAATGATGTCATATCTCTTGTGTTTAATGATCCTTTAAGAAGGGACACAGATAATCGCAATCTCATAGCCTTCAATAAAGGTCCTTAAAATGGTAGATGGAGATTTTCTTTTTTAAAACCTAAAAGGTTATATCTTTGACATCACAAATAAGGCCAAACTACATATGGAGACAGGAAACATTTATGCCTACAAAGTGACAAAATCAGCTTCATTAACATATACATGTGGTCAAGTACGCCTTAACCAAAATTCTACCAAGAATAGTCAATAACTTTTGTGGTATATCCATAGAAGAAGTTTTTGTTATGATCCTCATGTGCAGATTTCACTAATGCCTTGAGGTTTTGGTGTAACGGTTCGTTACATTTGGTATCAGAGCAACCACCCAGGTTCAAGTCACGACAAGGGTAGCTACATCGGCATTGCAGTGTTCGCCCGGGGCTCGCATAGGGTTGGGTATGGTCCCACTATACGGGCACAAATCTAGCCTGAGGTCTAGGCTACAGAAACGTGGTGGGATGTTATGATCCTCATGGTGCGGTTTTCACTAACGCGTCGAGGTTTTGATGTAATGGTTCATCCACATTTTCATATTCTATAGTCAACAACAATGACACTTGCATATTCTGTGGTATATTGGCCTAAGATTTAATACATCACCTCTACAAGTACAAGAATGCTTTGAGGGCATATTTGAATGTGATAAGAAATTCTAAACAAGCAAGACTATCATACAAAATACCTTCCCACAATTTCTTAACACTCCTACAATCATATTGATCTCCTTGGTTTGTTTTTTATTAATGTTCATATTGCACATGTAACCTATTCATAGGGTGGGAGTACTTCAGTGACCACAGTCCTAAGCTCCATAGATATTCCATCAAATAGATGGAACAAAATGTAATGAACAATAAATGAGCAAAAAAATATAATTGATTTAATGAGCGGTAACATTAATACCATCGAGGATGTAGCTGATCCAACATCAAAGTGAATTATTGAGATGAAGGAGATAGTATCCAAAGACAAAAACTTGAGTAAGCTAAACAAAGATAGGTTGTATTTGGAGGGACATAAAGAGTAGGACTTTCAAACACAAGGATACGATTTTAATGGTGCTACTCAATTTATTTGTTTGTTTCCATTTTTGTTGACATGGTCCATACTCCACGGAAATTGGACTTTGTAGAGCCTCCACATTGGACCTTATGTAATAAAAAATACTTCATACTTCATTGTAAAATTCAATGATGTCTTGTCCCTTATTATGAATTCTGTTGTGGTCAAATTAAGCTTCATTGAAGTGATAATGAAATTCTTTCACAAGCTACATCCAAAGTTTAATATAGTTAGCTGGTTGGTTTACCTCCCATAGTCATAGAACTTTGGTGATTTTTGATATGTTTATGATAGTATGAAAACACGGTCCAGAGCCTTGTTTACTCATATATCCTACTCTTCATCGGAACCTAGAGAACCTCTTTTGTATGCTTTTGTCAGATAGATTAGATGTTACATTCGTTTTGATTCTTTGGGTAACTCTGGTTTACAGCTGGTCTTGCTCCTTTTTCCATTTACCAGAACCACCTTGGCATCAGTTTTTTGTTGTGAACATAGTGTATTGATTTGGAAAGAAGTACCGGTTGGCCGGTCAATTTTTCTGGATAAATTTGTCACTTGGGAGGAAATTTGCTATGTTGCCAAGAAACATCCCCCCCACCTCCACGTATCCAGCCTGAAATGTTTTCGGTACGGAAACGGGTAAGAAACGTCTTGGAAACATCCAGAAACGCTGGGGACGTTTCTGGTGTTTCTGGGAAGTTTCCGGCATTCCCGGGAAGTTTCTGGGACCTTTCGCGGATTATATATTATAAGGAAGAGTTTATTCCAATTTTTTGTTGTGTTACTCCACTTAATCTTTTCAAACATAGCCTATAATTCTGCTTAGAGAATTTTCCTAACCCAGGAATAAGTTACAGTGTGCTCGGTTGTAAAATCTTATAACATTAAAACTATACTAACAAGGAGGCACGCTAAACAAGCCTAAAGATAGTTTTGTGTCAGAATAGTAATCTAAAGAAAGTAGAAAGAATCTAGCAGAAACCAAGAAATGTCAGGCTAGAAAGCAGGTTTTGACTCAGTATATTACTGCTTCTTAGAATAGAATTTTCCATTGGAATCCTCAATCAAATGAATACAATGAAGCAGGTTACAACAATAATTTTTGAAACATGGATGCATGACAAATGATTATGAAGAAAATCTAGATGATATATTCTAGAATCTAGATTATAATCATGTATATATGAAACATTGAAATTGTAACCATGTTGAATGATGAATCTTTAGAACTTCAATGAATACAAAATATTTTGAGTGCTTTATCTCTTATGGTCCATGGACTAAAATTTTGAAAATGGGTACTATGCATATACAAAAATATATATATTTATTTTAAATTTTTTTTGTAATATGTCATACGGACGTTTCTGTAACGTTTCGTACCCAAGGTTTTTTTGAAAATCGGCGTCTCCGCATTTCGGACCCATACCCGTACCCGTTTCCTGACAACATAGGAAATTTGGTCAGGTTGTGTTTCAAAAAGTTTCGGTTTCTAAATTCATGTCTAAATTGTCGTTAAGCTGGTCAGCTGAAATTCTTTCGCTTGTCTGGAAAAAGACATTTCTGAAGGGAAAAACAGGAAGCTCACTGACTTCATAGGAGAAGTCAAATTTTTGTATGCCACGACTCAGGCCACCTTTCGGCGTATGATCTAAATAGATGATTTGAATGTTTTTCTGGGCAGACACTTGGAGAAATCTGGGCAGTGGAAACAGAGCTAAAGGCACATCACTAGGGGTTCACAGTTCTGATGTTGTACACCCTTTCAGAGAAATTTGGTGGCAATCAACTCCACTAAAGGATTACAAGTTACAACCGCTATGGTTGGTTGAAGATAATGCTGTTTGTAATCCTCAGTCATCTAGGCATAATCAGTCTGCTAGTAATTCAGTTTTTCACGGTGTCGATGGACGGAGGGGTATAGGCTTACTGATTGGAACCCCTAACCACATTGTTCTCCAAGTTGTTGCATTGGTGTGGGAGAAGGAGAACAACAAGCGGTTGACAAACATACTTGAGTTAGCGACTTTCAAGAAGAGTTAAGCAATGCTTCTAAAAGAAGTGTTGGTATCATGTTGAAGATGAGGTGGTTTCCGTGAGTGTCGGTGTTGATGAACCTCAGGGTTTACACATTGATGGGATAACAATGACTATCCAGTCTATGTTTCTGCCAGTCATATGAAGACTGAATTTGTTGGCAAATATAAACCGATCCAAATGTCAATAACGTTGCTCCTTGTTCTTCAGCTGGTATATGTGTCGGTATCAACTCTAGTTGTCCTACCGGTGTCTCGAGGAGTGACAATTCTGTTTCCCATTGTTTCTGTTGTACTTTTTGATGCTACAATAGAGTATACATAACATCTTTTGCACTTTCACAAGTCGTGTTCAGTAAAATCTTTCACGGATGTATAAGTCGAACAGGACAGGATTGGTGCTTCTTTAATGTTTCAAGAACAATTCACCCTCTCCAAGGGCTTAGTTTTTATTTTTATCCTTAATACAATATAAATATATATATATATATATATATATAAATTTCAAAACTCTAGTTTCATATCTGATGTAAAAAAAGCTATTTGCTATTGTATCGGACAAGAATTTATGTTTCTCTTGATGTATATTGAATTGATTTTTCATTGAGTGAAAAAAACCCTAATTTTGTGATTTTTCAATATTTATGTGTTATTTTTATCTGTCAAGTTAATCCTAGGTTTTTTCATTATGTTTTTGCCAAGCTCCAAGTCAACTGCTACTCTTCAGCTTGTCAAGTCATCTTGGACTCCAGGCCGTTCCTGTAACACTACTTGATAAGGATGAAAGAGCAACCTTTCTTAAAGAAACAACAACTATTGAAATAGACGGAAAATGAGAAGAGAACTACATGGTGTCAAATATTCAACTCCATGAATTTGCACCCTTCGCTTAAACAAAACAACTAAATGCAACTTCGAGAGAATGGGGGTAGGTGAGCTCATTAAATAATAAATAGTAAATTATCCAATAAAAAATTTAGTAACAAGATTTTTTAGGCTTGGTTTTTTTTTCAAAATAATAAAATAATGGCTATTCCACAAGGCCTAACTATTGCTTCTCATGATACTATTACAACAATACATAGAATTGGAGGCTTAAAATCAAATCTATATACTGAACAAGATAAGTGAAACATATAAAGTGAGAATCTCATTTGCATTTCATTTAAGGATATATTGCACTAGAGACTAGAAATTTGTATGTCAAGTTTCATTGATCTAGTTGATCACTTGTGGATATTAATAGAATTTCATTCTACTCAGTTCCAGTATAGTCCTATTTAGGTTGTCTATCTCGTCTATTTTTTCTCTGACTGCTCACATCCCTTCTTTGTACATGCTGTTTACAACCAGTTCTTAGTTTTCTCACAGCTTGTATGTATAGCTGAGCTGTCGTACTTGACTGATTTGTAATAAAAAAAATCCTTAGTTTCTGCCGAAATCACAAGGTTCGTGTTCGTGTTCGTGTTCAGGTTCGGCAAGGATAAAATTCAAAACAAGTTCGCCATCCGATAAAAACAGGAAAAAAAATTCACCATTAAAATCAAAGAATATAAAGAATGCAATTGTTATTATTTTTATTTTTAAAATAAAAAATAAATAGACAAGAATGTCAAAATAGATAAATATTACTGAATAGCTTCAAAAACTATTTTAAGAATGTCAAAACATATAAATCACGATAAGTTTATAAACACTTAGTTACTAGTTCGTTTTGGGTGCAAATTCAAGAGCTATGAAATGGGTTTCTGCGACATTTCTTGTGCTCTAGATATGGATTTGGTCTTGGCAGAATTTTCAAGCGAATTGAACTCATACCAAGAGAAGGGGTTAAAACTAACTGCTTAAATTTAAAAATAGAGCATTGAAGACATGAAATCACAATAGTAAATTTAAAATTACAAATTAATAACCTAAATTTAAAATTTTTGCAATCACATTACCCATTTGATTAAAAAGTTACAGCTAATTATATTTATAAAATCAAATTCTTATTTAATAAAAAAGTTATCAATATCAAAAGCTTATTAATTTATTATTTGTAATACCAAATATTTATATTATTTAATATAAAAAAAATTGATATTTGTATTATATATATAAAGATGTTTATAAAAATTATTAACTATTAAAAATAAAAAATCGAATTGATTTGCTATTGAAAAATACTTATTAATTTATAACCTAAATAGTAAAACGTAATATTGAAGAACATGGAGCCTAAACTAAAAAGCACGGGAACATTGGCGTGAAGCTGCAACAGCGGAAGACTAGAGACTCCAATGGAAAAGTCAAGACAACACGGTAGAAGTTTTAACATTTGAAGGGCCTCTGTCACACCTGTGTATGACAGGAAGCTGAAGACTCTTCGAGATGCCCTAGATGGAAACATGGGAAGGTGATGGTGATGCCCTATACAACAAGCCCTGAATAGCAGACTTTTTGTGGCGCTTGCGAACAGTATATTTCATTGCCTGCAATTTGAAAGTTGAAACCCTAAACTAGAAACCCATGAATGCCAAATCCTCCCGCAATTTTATCAGTTAGTTTTCTACGTTTTTAAAGGGTTTTCAGAAAAATCAAACTGTACAAATTTTATGGTCAAATTTCAACGATTTTTTATCTAATGTTATGAAAACCGCCAATTTTCGAATTTCTTCAATAAAATTTGGCAAATCTTGTGACTTAGGTTTCTGCTATAAAGGGGGCAAAGAACAATATACTTTCCTTTAAATTATTTGAACTACTTATGAGAATAAAGCGAAGATACAGATACAGCAGAATACAGGGCTGGATACAGCTACGATACTTATCCAATATGGATACGGTGCAGATATAGCCCTTGATACGGCCTGCACAGTCCGTATACAGCTGGATACGTCTGCAGACTTATCCAACCGTATCCAGACTGTCCATGCCATATCCTGGGCATATCTAAGCGCAAAAACAAGTTTTTTTTATTTTTTTCAACATTAAAACAAAAAATGGCCCAGTTTTTTTCAAGAACACTGAAACCCTAAAAAACAGCAGGATCTGATCTTGGTAACAGATCTGACCAGGGGCGAACAAGCACAATCAACCCAAATATTCTTTATCTGGTCACTTAAAGTTAATGGCAGATTCAATTCTGGACAAGGAACGATTGTGACAGTAAATCTAAATCCCATCAAAAATCTGATTTTCAGTTGTGTGCTGCTATAAAACCAGAAAATAAGATCAATAACTCTTGATATACATGCATCTTCTGTTTTAATGATCACATGAAAATTCAGACCATGCTGCATTTTTATGTCATAATAAAATTTGATATTTAATATGACATTTGTGACATTTCATTTGGCATTCAGTTGGCATTATATAGATCATCAGTAGAGTTTTGTGGTTATATAGATCATCAGTAGAGTTTTGTGGTTGTTTTCTTTTTCATTCGCATAATATGTGGTTGATTCCTATTTATTAGGCTGGAAATTATATATTTTTTAAAATCTATATATATATATTTTGTATGACCATGTCCAGGGCCTAAAAAAATTGCTATGTCTGTATCCATATCCAAAACGTATCGGCAACTGAGGATAAAAGAAAGAAGCGTACTGCAAGAAAGCCTCTGTACTAGAACAGAAGAGAGATATAATAGAAAAAAGAAAGGACTAAGCATTTAGCATATAATATGAGCACTACTGCAATAAATATTATCGATTCAATAGAAAGGAAGAAAGGAGTAAGCACTAACATATACTGTGAACACTACTGCAATAATCATTATGGATTCCCCCGCATGATGTGGAAATTTATCCAGAAATTTTCTTGCAACAAATACACAGAATATGGTGATCGGGGCAATGATGAGAAACATTGTTAGAAATAGCGACCTCACATCTGGTCCAAATATTAACCTTCCACCATAGAAAAATATCTGCATCAAAAAGCAGGGACCAGAAATCAGTGGAAATTGTCATGCAACAACTAGTCAAAAGAAAACATACCACAATCACAAACCCTTGTCTCAAAATACAAAACATCAAAGTAGGCCGGCATACATATATTGGCTTACAACGTCTTTTAAAAATCGGCACAAGTAACCACAGATCAGGAAAAAAAAAAGATGGAAGCCAGGTTAGAGTTATCCGCAGTTAAGGTGCACTGAAATGGCCATCAACAAAGGCCCAGTGAAGGCACTAGTAAGTAAGCTTTGGTTATGGATGCATGCAATGGTAGTTATTCCTACGATACTACTGTTGTCTGAGAGTCGGGGTCATTTGATTCACTATTGTTTTGCTTTTGTTATAAATACTTAAGGGGACTGGCCTGAGTTGTATAGCCTTAAGTGTTCAGTTGCTCCCACTGTTAAGAGTCAATATACAAAGGTGTGTAAGTTACCTCCCAATTACAAGTGATTACTAATGTTAAGAGTGTCGTGAGGGATTTAAATTTGCCCCCAGCCTAATGGAAAAAGTTATTACTTCTGGAGACTGTAGAACTAGAAAGCTGAAAGGTAGCATCCGCAGAAGGGGCCTGCCACTTCTATTCTTGTGCCCCATGTGGTTCCATTAAAATTGATTACATCAGAAACTGCAAAAATCAGAACATTCCCCAAAAACACAGAGTAGCCACCGTTTAGGAGGGAGATTTCCAGCACTTCAAAATATTCGGTCATGAGTTTTGAATGAAAACTCGTGGAAAAGTTAGTGGCATTGAAAATTCCATATCTCATATGACTATTTTACTGCAAAATGCTTCTAAAATTACTTAATAATACCTGCTGAGACAATTTAGGAAACATTTAACCATTTGCAAACATAAATCCCCAAATCTGTTGTTTGAACCTTACAAACCTTCACTCAAAAGGCCTAACCTAATGGTTCTATGGAGGGTGGGTTCCCTATTTTTTTCAGCAGGTGCTGCTGACAATATGTTACAATGATTTGCAGTAAAACAGTGCCATGATAGATGAAATGTGTAGCTCCACTAAAAATTTTAAAAATAAAGGTTGCCTCTAAAACTCACACTTAATATTCTGGAGAAATAATCTCCAAAATTACACCACATAAACAATGATTTAGTAAACTAAATCTAAACTATCGGAGCGGGTGCTGCAAATTTTTAGCCCCCCCCACCCCCCCTCCAACTTCCATGAAAATCCCTACCTTTAAAAAATAGTCATTTCAATTTTGCTAAAAAATACATCATTTGTAGTTTCCCTATATAACAGTTATCACGGGACTACCCGGGCAATAAAATTAGGGCCGGCAACCCCCTCGATGCAGCCAAGGATGACTCTAATTTCTACGCGTAAGAATAAAAGTTTTGCCCAAATCCACTGTGAATCATACTAAGCTAAGATTTAAAGCATTCAAAATCCATGTGCACCCTATTCTTCGCCAAGATAGCTCCAATCCATAATACGAAATTTAGTATAATTCTGCTATGCACCTGTGATCATACTAGACAGTCAACCTAAGTATTACGAAAACAACAAAACTGCAAAATTTCAACTCTAACAAATCTGCTTCATTAAATAAAGCGAAAGCTTGTTCTAAGCAATGGTGTCAGGTGTGTTCTATCCCAAGCAAACTTCGAAACTCCGCTTGAAACGGGCGAAATAAATCTAAAAAGTTGTCAGTGCCGCGCCAAGGACCCCCGTTAAGCCTTTTGAGGTGGATTTGCATCTACAAGTAATTTGATTTGAGTTGTGATAGGCTTTGGTATAAACCTACTAAAAAAATTTTAAAAACTAACTTTTCCCAGCCAAAACAAAAAACATAAAAAACTCTTAGCTGCATAAATTTAACTATATGCGCAATTTACTTTCTTGATATGGACTTTGCCATTGCATCCGGAGAAACCGAAAAAAAAAATTGTCTGGTTCCACAAAAACAGCGAACCGAGCACTGCCGGCAATAAATACCAAATTTTACTTACGTTGCTTCCTTTCCAGGCTTGATAAACTCTCTGCTCGCCATCACCATTGTCCATACCGTACAACTCCGCTGGGTCAGGAATCCGTGGAGGAGGAGCTCGATACATCTCTTTCGAAGCTTATTTTCCCAGACCGCATTAAGAATAATAATTTTTCCGACTATTTCTTCAAAAGCACTCGATTTCCCTAAATTTAATCGACACTTCTACTTGTTATCCTCGCGGTGCATCGAACCTACGCCCTCCGTTAAAACCAAACCCCGAGACATTGGAACGGTGGTGATACGACACCAATCTGGACCATTTTTTGCTCGTTGGAAAGAGCGAAAAAGGCCGATTCAGGATCGCGGACGGCCGTTCTGAGATTTTACGAGTACTTATATTTCGAAAGATCATGGAAATGGAGCTGCTTCTTCAATCTCTGCAAACCCTTTCTTTTCTTGCGCGTGATTTTTTTTTTTTTCCTTTGGTTTGCTCAAAACTCCACGGACGACAGCATGGATGACAGGCGCAACTATTTATGTTGCCACGTCATCAGTGACGTGGCAGAATAATTCTCGCCTCCTTATACTTTTCCAGAGGCTCGCCAGTCGGAAGTCCAGAACGTCGCCTGTGAAGTATGACGTGGAGAGTTACGAATGGTTGGTGAAATGACGTGGATTTCTGATGTGTATTTTTTTGTTGACCGGTTCGTTTCTAATCTTCTGATTGGTCGCCGGTCAAGAAGCGAGGGTTTACCGGGTAGCGGCGGTCGACGCGGGATCCACTGCCAGTTCGGCTGGCAACAAAAACTTGAACGGGTGTATGGAGAAAACATTTTAATTATTAAAAAATAAATAAATCGTTTTCCCCGACTAAAAGTTGGAGCAGCCACAAGTCATGCAGTACCTAAAGTGGGAGAGACGTAATGGTAATTGATACACTTCTTTATAGTGATTTTTTTTAATATATACTATATTTACTAGCAATCGCATATGTAGAATGCAATGTGAACGCCGAATGGTATACGTTATTTGATTTAGAGGGATAGTTATTACTTTCGCAGTTGATGTTGATAAGAGGTGTGATTGATTTTGTAAGTGTAGGAATATAGATGAAGCATTACATTTTAAGGTTCTATCTCTACATTTCAAATTTGTTACAAATTCGTACATATACATTTGCAAATATTATATCATGACTGGTAGTGTTTTGCGGACTATTTTATTTGGCATTAAACACGAATACATGAAGACTTCCCTATATTTATTCCAAATGTTAGATCTTGTGTCATAATGCTTGCATAGAAAGTAATGGGCTAACAGTTTCAACCACTAGTCAGAAACATCCATATCCATCTTCCTAATTTTACAATTACCAAGATAAGATTCCCTCATTCATCTAAACCTAAAATAAACATGGGTGGGATGATATCCAAGTGATTCATTCAACATATTGAGATATGAATATTTGTGAATAAGCCTATGTAGAATTCGTTAATGTACCATAGATGTTGATGATTGAATTGTAATAATATATTTTAAAAAGCTTTAAAATTAAACATGAATACAATTGATACATTTGATACCGCTTTGGATTGTGACCATATTTCCTTCAAGAATTTTGTCAAACATTTCACATGCCTTTGCATGCTTCCCCATTTTACATACATATACGCCACTAGAAAGATGCTTTAACATTTTGTAATGACATTGAAGACCGAGTACTAATACGAATAATAAGAACCCATAAAAAATATAGAAATAACAGGGTTATGAAACCTTGCATAATTATAGTTTTGTACCGTTGAAATCATCCAAAGGCATTTACGAAAGGCTATATTTATTGAGTTTTTCATTTCTATTGATAATCTTCCTCCTTGACATGTAAAAGTTGAATCGACAATCATGGTCATAAAAAATAGGCAAGCAAAAGTCCGATCCACAATCAACCTTATAAATAGAAGTTGGATGCATATAAATCCACCAAAAATGATGCCAACACAAAAAACAAATTATTATAAATGACTAAATTTAATAATAAAATAGCATAGCAAAATATGAATTCAAGTAGCCAATCCACAAGTGAACACAGAGATAGGGGCAGATAAAACAATTATGTGTAACATTGAGGAAGTAATGCTTCCCTTTGTATAATGTAAAATGCCCCAAACTTAAATATGCTTGATAATTACTTTGTACAGAGCAACCATTGGACATCCACAGGTTAGTGCATGCATGTTAAATATGTGTATTTAAAAGTAATTTTTAGAGTTACACTTTTCAAACACATTTTTCCATCTTGTCATAACTCTTTTTATTAAAAAATATTTAAATGCCTCAACAGCTTTGGTATCCCCGATATGCCAAATTTGTTAAGTATATGGTAGCACAAACTGACTAGAAATACAATTTGAAGGAGACAATTTAGCTAAACGAGTAGAACCACTACACCGCAACTTTGTTTTTGCAAAATTTGGACCTCCGTGACATAAGTTGACTTCTCACAAAGCTTTGTAAATTATATCAGTTTTTTTTCATATTGAAATGTTTTAAAGGTTAGACCTCACGTTTGCACTATTTAAATTAATTGGTTCATCTATATTTCTACACAACCAAAATCAATCACACCCCTTATTAACATCAACTAAAAAAAGTAATAACTATCCCTCTAAATCAAATAACATATACCGTTCGGCATTCACATTGCATTGTACACATTTTTTTTAATATATACTATATTTACTAGCAAAAGCATCCAGAGGTGCTTGTGAGAGGCCGCTACGCATATAGGAGTACTTGGAAAGTAAGAGGAGTATTTGTAAGCAGTATATTGGAATAAAAGTTTTCTTTATCTGCTAATTCTAGATGTAAAGCATGCAAGTTTTGGAACGTCTCTATGAGATTAAGGTAGTGTTGGAGGTTTAGAATGTCAATTACAATTGGAAATATGATAATAATTATTTAGTGTTTTTGACAATTATGAGTTTCAAATTTTTCATGTATCATTAAAGTTTTGAGAGAACAATCCATGATGAAATAAGTCTTTATTTAGGGTAAATACTTTTTGAAATGGGATACACCTATAATTTTCTGTGTTTTGCAACATAGATACAACCGAAAGAATTTCACATTTTTCATGCGCAACTAGGGATGATTGTCATTTTCTGGAGAGGTTCCAATTTGTCATATTGTCCTTTGAAGGTTTAAGCAGTAATCGAAGTTGTTGGAGGTCATTTGTGATTGAAAGATCTTGCAATGAATAAGTGTGTTGTTAGTGTCATAGTGTAGATGCATAAAGAATGGAAATACAATTACAGTGTAGGTAAGTACATGTTCATAACCTGTATTTAAATGTGGAAAAAAGGATTCATAACTGGCTACATTTATTGTTGGTGTCGTGTACTGGTTGAAAATGTAATTTGTAATTAGTTTGACAACCATTCATGCAAAGTAATTGAATGATAAACAGATTGCTCGGAAAGAATGGCAAAATGTAATTTAGTTATAATATTCAGCTACATAATGCATTAGTTGCTTAGGAAGCTTGTCTTCTGGCATATCTCGAAGGTGGTGGTGGAGATCTTGAATAGTAGTTGGTATGTTGTCACCCACATTTTTCTTCATAAACAACGACGCGGTGGATTGCGTTCGGTGCCTCGACATAAGGTTCAGCAAGAAATACCTGAATCTTTGATGGGCACCAAATCTGATGTCATGGTATTTCATCAAATGTTGAACATATTAATGTATACGTAACTTTTTTATTCGAGGATGAAACCAACAGTCTTCACCATTTGGAATTTACAGATGTAGGGAAAGCCATGTCAAACAAACCTTCATGCTATTGTTTGTTAACTGGAAATAGCCCAAAATGCATCGAATCAATTATGTCAATTGCACCTGGCCCTTCATTTTCAATAATGTTTCTAACCTCTTACCTTTCCATGAATGCAATAATTTCCCATTCTTACCGCAAAAATGATGGTTGTGGCATGAATTTCTTCGAAATATGTTGTTACTAGGGGTCTGAAAGAAATTGGTCCATTATTATCATTGTCGTTAATGTTCGTGTTCTAAACAAGTTTATTACAACTATCAAATTCGGTAACAATTTAAATAAATTCTAGACAAACTAAATTTTAATACAATTCGACATATAAGTATAGAGATTAAATAAGGAAAAAATAAAATTACACATTTAAAGAAATTGCAATATACATATGTCAAAATTTCAAATTTATAAAAAGGAGTCATTTCCCTATTATTTTGTATGAGTTCGTAATGCCCAAATTTAATAATTTTACAGTTATCTTTTTATCTAACTTGTAACTTGAGGTGATATCCTAAGAATTACATGTACTTGCAAAATACACCATTAGAAAAACATGCTTTCTTATTTAATATTCTTTTTATCAGTAGAATAAATTGGCTTTGTATCTTGTGAGACACATTTAGAGTGATGAACAAACTTTTTTACTACACCATTTTCATATGTTTTTAAAGTCTAAAATTTGTGGCATCATTCTTCTTGTGCTAATTAAATGTGTTAAGGAATGAGCATAATGTTTATTGTGATAATTATTTTTATGGTTTGTTTAAATTTGGATTCAATAAGACTATAAAATTTAGAGTGATGAACAAACTTTTTTACTACACCATTTTTCGTACGTTTTTAAAGTCTAGAATTTATGGCATCATTCTTCTTGTGCTAAATGTGTTAAGGAATGAAATAATGTTTATGCTAAATTATTTTTATGGTTTTTAAAAATTGGATTCAATAAGACTATAAAATATGAAAATCTAACCACTTTAAGAACTATTCTTACATATGGAATAAAGGTATGAATGGTATATCAATGTACAAATCAAGAAAAGATTCGAGGCTGTTATTTTTTGGGGATGGAGACAACAAAATGTAAAGATCAATATTGAATGTCGTTATTTCTCAATGCTTATACAGTCATTTTCCCTATTGGCCCACTCAATATGTGGAGATGAATATTCAAGCAGAACAAATTGGAGTTCACACGCATTTCTCTTGAGTTGCTTGCTTTGGTAATCTATATAAATAAAATAAATAAATTTGTACAATCGTGAGTACAACGAAATATTTTTCCCAACAGAAACGGGCAGCATAAGTAAGGTGTAAATGATGAAGAACTGTATTTTTCCATTCAAATGTTTAAATTTCATCTTACTGCGTATTTTAGTGCACAAGTCCTATTCGTTTGGTGTTGGTGGTGGAGATATTCTTTCTTGGGGTTTCTCTCTCACCGGAAATCAGACTATACTATCAAAAAATGACACGTTTGAATTGGGATTTTTCAATCCGAACTGAACAACTAACTGGTACATCAACATATGGTATGCCCATGTTGCATAAGCCATTGTTTAGGTGGCTAACAAAGAGGTTCCCCTTCTAAACATGTCAGGCTCTTATCGTTTGGGACAAATGGTAATCTCAGAATGTTTGATACGAATAGTTTGTCAAACTATTTGGTCAAGTAAAAAGATGCAAAAAGGTAAAGCGTCAAGTTTCCCTTTGATATTGGACTCGGGTAATTTCCTCATGGTAGGTAATCAGAACACTTATGAGATTGTTTGGGAGAGATTCGAAGATCCTACAGATACATGGTTGCCAGGAATGAAGTTTTGGAAAGGCATGAAAATAAAATCATGGAAAAGTTCAAAAGACATAGAGTATTGGATTTCAATGGATAAGAATCAAGGAACTTACTTTTGAAGCAGCATGAGCAATTTCCACCAGAAGCAACAACAACACCAGCACCAGACTCTTTTGTTGCTGTTTTCTCTTTCTTTCATATTACACACAGAAAAAGAATCACCTCTCATGCGTGCCTTAAAGTAGGAAATTGACACTGGGCAGGTGCTTTTTCAGTATTTTTTTGTTTTTGAAACCTTCACACCAAAGACAGGAGCCAACGTGAAAAATTAAATAAATGTTGCATGCTTTTTCTAAAATAATGGGCTTAACTTTGAGATTACGAGCATGTTTTTTTCTAAATTAAGTTGTTCCAATTACCCACGCTTGTTGACAAGGCAAATCCAATAAAATTGGCCAGGTCAAACAGTTAATGGCAACGGTGGAAACTGGCATGCCTCCACACTCCCCCTTAATCACAACTACCATGTAATGGAAAATGCAACAGAGTAATTTCTAAACTCCGGCAATCACCTCACGAGTCAAAAAATTAGGAAAAATAAGACTTATCCATATTACCTCACAAGTCCAATGAAAAATCAGTGGAGTTTGGAGAAATTCCGGCATCAATAAAACTTTGTACTAGTAAAGTAAATATAGAATCGAGAATAAGTCAAAGTGGATCTGGAGTTTTGCTTTGCTAGGGTTTTTCGCTTGCATGTCATACCGTGGCCTTTTTGGGCGCTATGGGATTGTACCTTTCTCGGTAAGTTCTAAGGTTTCCCACCTTTTGGGCACCCCTATATAATGCCGCCTTCCACCTTGAGCCTGGCTATTGTTGCTGAGGCTGGAGCTAGTGGAGATACAAGCAATGGCGCCGCCGCATAAACACCCCCCGGAAATTCATTCTGGAGGTCTTTTGCGAGGTAATGTTTCTCCTCCTCATGTTGTATTACCTGTTTTTGAGTTTAATGTTGCGTGCTAGTGGTTAGAACAGTTCTGCCTTATTGGGTATTTTATGGGTCGCATCCCCTCTGAAAGCATGCGAAAGTCATGGGTTAACTCAGCCTAGGCCGCTCACGGCATCCGGCTCGAAAGTGTGCAAAACATGACTAAAGGGTTTTTCCTCTTCCGTTTCTTTGACCCCTCGCATGCCCCAGCTATCCTGAACCGCTCAGCCACATGGTATGTGCGTAACTCCCTTTTGGTTCTTTCTCCATGGACCAAAGACTTCATGGTGTCCGAGTATGCTTCCCTCAAAGTCCCTGTCTGAGTGGAGTTTCCTGGCCTGCCACTACCATGTGTTCATTTCTTGCACGAAATTGCTTCCTCTATCGAGCGAGTTGTTTGCATGGAATCGCGGTGTTTCCTCAGCGCTCACCCTTAGAAACGTGTATGTGTTGAAGTTGACCTCTCCCAAGAATTGAAGGAATTCGTGGAGATCCAAATGGGAGACTCGCGCTACTCTTAGCGTGTGCTATACATCAACTTTCCTAACACTTGTTTTCGTTACTAGGCCTTTGATCATAAGATCAAGGACTATCCCCTTTATGTCCCTTACAATCGTCCAATGGCCAAAGCAACCCCTGAACTAGGAAAACCCCCTCAAGAGGAAGGTTGACAAATGGACAGCGACTAGAAAAACAAGAACAAAAACCAACAATCCAAGGCTTTTAGTTCGAATGGTCAGCGAGAGCCAGTTGTTAAGGAACCCCATAGCCCACAAGCTAAGGAGCCAACTATTGTTGTTAAGGAACCAACTGCTACTGCCAACTCGTCTTTCTAGTTACCAAAGTATTCCAACATGCCCCAGGCAGCCTCGATTCTCTGTAATGTCCCCTTTCTGTGATGTCCCCTTTTTGCTACGCCAAATGGACCAAGGGCTAAGTCGGGTCCAAAACGTGGTCAGACCCAGGGGGGTTGTGGACGTTGGAAGCTTTTGGGAAGGGGCCCCGTGGTTTTAATATCCTATTTTGGCATTTAGGGGTCACTCTTGGACGTGGCAGCTCAAAAAAAAAGAAATTAACTTTAGTTACTTTCATGTTAGTGGCCCCTCCATGGAATAAAATGCGCCTAGGGTTATGGGGGCTCGTTTGCCAATGAAAATTATATATGGAGACGGGGAAGGAAGAAAAGGCACTTTTTTGTCACATACTCTTAGCCTCTTCTTGTGCAGCTATTGTTGTTGCATTTGTACAACTTGTGGAGTCAAATCCCACAGGGACCCTAGCTTCGGTGGTGAGAGACTCGTCCCTAGCTAGCAAGGCATTCTTTGGTAGTGAGAGATCTACCCTAGTATGTCATCTTGGAGCCGCTTTCTGGGCCGTGCTCTAGAGATATTTCCAGAGGGTCAGAGGAAGGGTTTCAAGGATTTTTGGGGTTTTTTTTGGGAAGACAATCATAGGGGCTCTAGATCAAACTCACGGCAGCCATCCAGGCTGGGCGTGGCAGCACATGGAAGGCACCTCCCTCATTTCCCGACTCCATTCCTAGCGAGGTGACTTGCAGCCTCTATTTGGGGGTTTTTCCAGTTAGCCATTTTAGATCTACATGTGGCAATACTATTTCCTATATCTGTCATTGTTATTTCCAAAGACCCTTATTTTCGCTCTTGTATTTAGAGGGTCACCGACCTCTGAAGTTGTCCATCCACCTAGGGCATTCTGTAATCTTCTGGCAATAGTTTGACTTGTGTAAAATTCCCAAATATAGTTTTATTATGTCCTCTATAATAATATCAAGCTCTCTTTAATTTTTCAAGTGATTCGAGTGGATATCTTGGAAGATATTAATTTTATTTAGTTATTGTCCTCACTGTAAAAATCTGCATAAATTAGAATTTTATTTGGCTGCAAGTTTTCAATATTTTGTGCATTTTTAAGAAATATCCCACAAGGGATATTTTAGTGGTATCAGAGCAACTGTTTCTCTAGCCTGTTAGGACTGAAAGATGGGGGACATAGACAGTGAGGATATAGGGGTAAAGTTGATGAAACAATTATTCACGAACATGGTAAAGCAATAAGAGACTACCAATCTCTATTTGAGCCAGCTCACTGGGAGATTAGTACAGGACAAGTCTGATACTCATGTGGAAAGAGGAGAAAATAGCAATAGGGGACTATATGGTCAAAGAGGTGAGGGTGGACATTCAGGACAATGGTCCCCCATTATTCTACCATGCCTCTAAGGTCTCATGAACCTTCATTCTTGAAGGATCCAGAAGTTTCATAGGTACGGCAACCATGGGAGGTTGTAGATAAGGAGTCTTGTTGGGAAAGGTACTAGACTTTAAGTGATGGCTTTCGTGACAACATGCCATTCCAGGAATATTACAAAATGAAGATTGGCAGCAGGCCTATGAGATAATACCAGGCACATGTACCAGAGATGTAAAGGAGGTTGGGACATATTTTTGTTCCACATTTCGACGGTTCTAAGAAGTGTAATGCACAGTCTTGGGTGCAAAATTTGAAGACATACTTCGACTTTAATCCTATGCAGGAGGAAGATGCAATTAAGTTTGTAATCTTACATCTAGAGGGAGACGCTCATGATTGGTGGCATCATGGGTTGATTACACAGGGACACCTATACATCACAACTTATGTTGAGTTCACAAAGAGGCTAGTGAGCAGATTTGATAAGAGGGACCTCAACAAGTATTTTAAAGAGTTGACTCGTCTGAGGTAAACTAGTTCTGTAGATCAGTACATCACCGATTTTCAAAGACTATCGGTCATCGTACATGATGTTACAGAGATGAGGTTGATTTCCCTATTCACATCAATTTTGAAAGATGCTCTCGTGGAATTTGTGAGGGCATTTGAGCCTTCTTCGTTGCATGAGGCTATTAGGAGAGCTCGTGACCTAGAGTTATCCACTCCTAAGTCAAGGTTTCGACTTCGAGTGTATCCTAAGGGTTTCCCTTCAAAAATCGGGGGTTCCAGCTGAAGGTACCTCCACCTAGGAACGATATAGCCTGGAGACCATTCAGAGCTAGTGAGGATAGGAAGGAACTGAGGTGAAAGAAACTATGTTTCGATTGTCGCACACCTTGGGTCCTAGGACACGATTGCAAGGCTAGAGGGAGGGCCTAGTACATAGAGGTCTTCAAGGAGAGTGATGGTGACGAGGAGTTTGACACATAACCATTAGAGGATGATGATGATGAAGCATTAGATGGTGCGGGTGTGGAGTAGGATAGAGAGAATTTCCCCCAGGAGATTATTGCCACATTGTTTAGTACCCCAAGGTTCAAGGCATTCATAGTTATGGGAGTTTTGTAGGGACAACGAGTGGTGGTACTCATTGATAGTGGGGTAACCCACAACTTTATTGATGCCTCATTGGTTAAGAGGCGGGGGTTACATACAGAGGAATCTGAGGGCTTCAACGTGGTTGTAACTAATGAAGATTCTATGAGACGCACATGACGGGTTCCCCAATTGAGCATCACGATGGGTAACTATACAGTTATCAATTATTTCTATATTTTTTGTATTGGAGAGACTAACATAGTGCTTGGGGTACAGTGGCTCCATTCCCTTGGTGAATTATTCTATGAGACGCACATGACGGGTTCCCCAATTGAGCATCACGATGGGTAACTATACAGTTATCAATTATTTCTATATTTTTTGTATTGGAGAGACTAACATAGTGCTTGGGGTACAGTGGCTCCATTCCCTTGGTGAATTTAAACTTCTAGATGATGAAGCTGAAGTTTAAGTCCAAAGGGAGGAATGTGATCATGAGGGGCTTATCTTCAAGGGCACCCTGAGTTGTTACAAACAAGAGGATCTATAGGCATGACGAGGTGGATTGGGAAGTACACTGTTTGGTTTTGACCAAGAAATCGAAGGAGGGATGTAACGCCAGCTAAAATCTCCCACTTGCGATCCATGAACAACTAGTTTTAGTTACAAAATTATGGAATTATTTTTTTTAAAGTGTAAACAACCACAGTCTGGGGGACCGCTGGACGTCCCCGGGACGTAAAACCTCGACCGTCCTGGGGATTCCAAACGTCCCCAATGTCCTCGAGCAACAAGTGTAATAAGTCCTTCTCCTAGCTCAAATCGTCCTTAGGGATTACGTTAATCACTGATTACATTGGCATTTTAGCTAAATATAGCTGGATTAACATTTTAGGGTTAAGAGACCAAAACAATTAAATACACAAGGTCCTGTCATTCCCCAAGACGTCTGTGACAAGAGTCCCGGACTTCTAGATTTTGGTGGGACGCGTCCCCACGTAACACTGGTTATTTCCAATCATCCATAACCTCAAAGGTATTGCAATACCAACTCCCAGAACACGATTATAGTTTTGCAATTTGGCAATTGAATAGACATGTTTAGGGATCTCATATTAAATCTTCCTGAAAGCATTCCTATTAGATAGGGAAGTTCCAATACCCCTTCATTAGTTTGCTCCATCATAACTTGAAGTTCTCATCAATTGAGCATATTTCTCAAGTTATGGAGTCTGAATCCAATGAAGTTGGATGAAGGTTGATTCCTCACTTAGCGGACTCTTTCGGTCCATTGGTTTCAATGGAGATCAATTTTTTTCCAATTATGATTGGCCTGCGGACTTCAAAGAGAAAATTCACCCAGAGGAGAAAAGTGGACCGATGGAGTGGGGAAGAAAACTTTTCCCAGACGCACGCTGGCGGAGCGGGGAAGGCATTTAGCGTTTTTGCTCTTTTGGGACAAAGCAAAGTTTATATCTACACCTTCGTCGACGCCCAGGGAGGCCACGTGGCAACTCCTTATTGGTTGCGGGTTAGCGGGTCGGCGAGGAACATTTGGAAAATTTTACTATTCAAAAGGAAGGGCAAAAAGGTTGAAAGGAACCCGCGCCTCCGTCGACGCGAGAAGATGCCATATGTCATAACTGTCAACTGTCAGTTGCTAGGTTCATTGTCAGGCCGGCATAGGATCAATCACTTGGTGATTTTGCCCAATTCTTTTTCTTATTGCTCTTCCCAGGTCATTTAAACGTTAGGTGCGCCATCTGCTATGTCCTCATGTGGGGATAATGTCTTGTATGGTAGCAATGAGAGTACTCTTGAGTTTAGAATGCTTTGTGGTTTGCAAGAATACTGTCATGCAAAAAATTTTTCCAAATTTATTTTTCAAAGCGCTTTAGGTTAAAATCGATCTAAGCCTCCACCGACGCCCAACAAAGCCACGTGTTGATCAATGATTGGCTACAGGGTGATGGGGCTGTAGAGGAAAAATTGCCAAATTAACTTTTTGGACTTGGATCATTTTTAGACAAAATGAAGGCTTGCGGATTAGCGGAGTAGTGGGAAACTTCACGACTTTGCACCTTTTGGGCAAAAAGCAAAAAAAAGGAAAGATTTAGCCCGCGGGTCTGCCAAAGAATAGTTTATTCATTTAAAATTTGACAGTTTTACTTACACACTCAAATCAAACCCACACCTCATAAGGACTTAAATTGAAAGCATGTAAGAAAGTGCAATAAAAGCATACAAC
Source organism: Taxus chinensis (assembly GCA_019776745.2). Classification (NCBI taxonomy): domain Eukaryota; kingdom Viridiplantae; phylum Streptophyta; class Pinopsida; order Cupressales; family Taxaceae; genus Taxus; species Taxus chinensis. The sequence goes on from CM034146.1 coordinate 188,569,603, forward strand.
TCGACTTACAACAATGCATAATGAAGGCTAGATTTAAACCCTCCAACCATAAGTAAGGTTGACATGCAAATTTAAGAGGTATGGGACAAGTTTAACTTGTCCCATAAGCTTCCAAAATCAACCTCCAAGGACAAATTAAAATTTCAAAAGGAGGTGGAGTGTTTCATACTCCAAAATTAATTTACACATTACTTACACATTTCTTACAACACTTTAATTTTAGGCCAACAACTCTAATAATTACTTTCTTATGTCCCAATTTGATTAATTAATTTTAACAACATGTTTACTCACATTAATTTACCACAATTAATAAATAATGAAAGGGGTAAACACGTCACTTAATAAACACATACAAACATCAATAAAAAGGAACCAAATAAATAAATACACATAACCCTTGGTCACATTTAAAGGTGATTCCCCCCATGGGAATCCCTAACAATCAAACACACACACATGAATAATACAAGTTGTCATGGTGACCTTGTTGAATTCATCTAGAATTCCAATATGATTGATCTCCAATCCCCCGATGTTTGTTGTGATGTTTTTAACCTACACAATACAAATACCCCTTCGGCCTCGTGGCCATATCAGAACATCCAAATGAATATAAATAATTTCAAAATCATCAATATATATATGTCGTGTGTATATATTAATAGTGTATATGATTCACAACAACATTCAGACAATCAACAATATCACTTACAATTTCATCAACAACTATATAATCATCAATTTTAAATTCAATTTTCTCGGTCTACTGCAATATATCTAGGGTTACTTCTGGTGCAATTCTTCGAATATGATGTCCTTTATAAGAAGGTCTGTGTTGGATATTCCTATGCTCCCTTATATATATAACCATGTCTAACAGCATGTCAACATCTATATAAAATGTATCTAACAATCATCATGCATCATATATGAATCAGAGTCAACAATAATCCATGATCTGACATCTAACACCATACTAAATCAAAACTATAATAATGTCCATAATATAGTCAGCAATATCATGATCAATATCAAAAGTGTCGAAGGGAAGTGGGCAGTACAACGGACAACAATAGTGCCATGTGGATATACAAGGCCTATTGGACAAGCATAGTGTCGTGTTTGGTGACATACCTTCAAGCATACCTTCAAATAGGGGATTTGAGCATGTGATTGAGCTCGAGGATGCTAGATCGGTGGTCACTTCTCCTTACCGTCACCCCAAATGGTTTAAGGATGAGATCGAGAAGACTATACAGGAGCTCATGGATACCGGGCATATTGAGTAAGGGGAGTAATCTAGCCCTCATGCTTCTTTAAGTTATTTTCCTGAAGCAGAAGCATGGGACTCCTTTAGTAGTTTTCTATGGACTAAAGTTAGGTCTGCTGGGTTAAATAAGATGAAAAGCCAAATGAACAAGTATCATGTACCAGAGATTGAGGAGTCCCTGGATGAGGTACATGGTGCAATCTATTTTTGGAGGCATTTTAGATTTGAGTTTTGGATATCATCAAATCAAGGTATAGGGAGTAGGATGTCGCATTGGCTCAGTGTTAAGATGCCATTACAGTCACCATCTTGTCTAAAATTATCATTGGCGATGGTTTTTGGGTTGTCTAACGCTCCAACTACATTCCACTTAAGGGCGATGAATCCTTTGGTGTCAACCGCCACTTAAGGACGAAAACCAACCTTGGTTTGCTTTGAAAAACAAAATATCTTCAATTCATTGACAGATCCTCAAGACCTGGGAGGTTTCCATATCAGAGCATTTAAGAAGATTGATTTTGCAGATATTAGAAGCTAGGGTTTGTCTACATGTGATTTTCAGCCCCTCTCTTAGTGGGAGTTCAACATGACCGAACTTCTTTACTTGTGATATGGATTTGGGGGGTTTCTAGGGTACGCCGTACATAGAGGGAAGATACAGGCCATCATTGCATTGGCTTAGCCATTTTTAGCAGCCATAATGACATATTTGAGACTTCATTTTTGGGGCTGTGAATCATTCATTTCCAGCCACTTTTATGAAGGGTGTTCTCTTGTTATTGGCTATTTAATTGAAATAATTGACCAAGTTGGGATTGAAGTCTGATTTGCTTAGTTACATATTGGTTCTAACACATATTTCGAAGTGTCCCTACATGTTTTGGATGGTGTGAATGATATATTTTTGAAGAGATATTGCATTTTCCTTACTGCTGTTATAAAAATCAGACTGTTGTACTTTGCTGTCATAATTTTCAGGTGGCTATTATAACTTTTAATTTACTATCTATTGAGAGGTTGTTGTGCAATTTCTCCTGTTTTCAGTTAGAGTCCGGAAAGGGACATTATAGTGGTATTAGAAGCATCGATCCTCCCATCGTGAGAGGGTATTCAATTCATGACAAGGAGAAGATAAATGGCGAACATAACTTTTGCATGCCTTGGCCAAGTTTGAGAGGTTTTACCTTGTGGGCAAGAGAGGTGTGGCTCGATACGGATGGCACAATAGTTTGAGGTCCATGATATGGCATCCAAGAAGTTCTTCAAGGATCGCCAACAAACAATCTTCAACCAGGTGCAGATCCTATGACTGGGTCCTAGAGTACACTAGAGGCTTTCAGTCTAATATCGTTGTTGACGCTTTAACTAGGAGGCCTTACCTCACTGTTATGCTTAGTTCTATGTCTGAGATTTCAGCGGATTGGAAGGCTCATATACTTGTTGAGTACTCCATAAACTAGTTTACCTGTGAGATCATGGATGGTAGTATATAGGACAACCGATATAGAGTAGTAGATGATCTCATTTTCTACAAGGATAGGATTTTCCTTGTACCAGGATCCAAAATGAAGGAGAAGATCCTTTGTGCAGTACATGATACACCCCTAGCTAGACACCCTGGGTATTTCAAAACATACAGGTTCATCAGGGAAAGATTTGCATGGAAGGGAATGAAGGACGATGTCCTTAATCATGTCAGAGAGTGTATGGTTTGCCAGCAAACCAAATCCGAGCGTTCTTTCCTAGCAGGATTACTTCAGCCTCTCCCCATTCCCGAACAGAAATGGGAAAGCATATCCATGGACTTTATTACTCAGGCTTCCCTTGGTGCATGGGCATAGTTGCATTTATGTTGTAGTTGATCGGTTAACCAACTATGCTTATTTCTTTTCCCTACCCAAGGGGCACAAGGCGGTGGATGTGGCCCGGATCTTCTACACCGGTATTTTTAGGCTACATGGGTTGCCTACGAACATTGTCAGTGACAGAGACAAGATCTTCATGAGCACCTTTTAGTAGGGGATTTTCCGACTAACAGGTACATAATTGACCCCTAGCACTAGCTACCATCCACAGACCGATGGGCAGACGGAGATAGTCAATAAGTGGATAGAAGGCTACTTGCGGAGTTATGTAATGGGACACCAGCGGGCATGGATTAAATGGTTACACATGGGTGAGTACTGCTACAATACCACCTACCAGATGAGTATAGGTATGACCCCTTTTCGAGCTCTGTATGGGTACGACGCCAGGACATTTGTAGATTTGGTATTACCAGATAGCCGAGCTCCCAAAGCTCGAGATTGGTTACAGGAGAACCAGGATATTCTGAAGGCTCTCAAAGAGAATCTCCAGAAGGCACAAAATCAACAGAAGGTATACGCAGATCGGCACAGGACAGAGAGGTCTTTTGAGGCCGGGGATCTAGTGTTCCTACGTTTATAGCTGTATAGGCAGTCCTCGCTGAAGCAGAAGGGTGCAGAGAAATTGAAACCATGATTTTATGGTCCATACCGAGTAGTTCGTCAAGTAGGGGCAGTGGCATATGAGCTAGAGCTACCGGAGCACAATAGGATACATAATGTCTTCCATGTTTCATGCCTTAAGAAGGCGCTCGGATTGCATATTGTACCCTCTACAGAGCTACCCGCCACTAGATGAGGAAGGGAAGGTGTAGAGAAATTGAAACAAAAAAGCATCGGGATTGGTATACAGGAGTCCATACCAGGAGTAGTTCGTTAAGTAGGGGCAGTGACATATGAGCTAGAGAATATTCAGAAGGCACAGGGGACAAAAAGATAATCAATAGAAGGTCATACATGTCAGATCGACACAAGATAGAGAGGTCTTTTGGGGCTTGGGTATCTAGGTGTTCGGACTACATATTACAGCCATCTACAGAGCTACCGTCACTAGATTGAAGTAGAAGGGAGTCAGTCCGTGCTGGAACCGGAAGCCAGAAATTGAAACCAAGATTTAAAGGGCGCATACCGAGGAGCAAAGTAATCACCGAGTAGGGGCAGTGACATATGAGCTAGAGCTATCAAACCACTAGTAGGATTCATAATGTCTTACATGTGGGATGGGCCTTGAGAAGGATGCTCGGACCAGCATATTGTACCATCTACAGAGCTTTTCTTGAGGCCACAAGAATGATTTTGGGAAGGGAAGGACTGTAATGGTCCCCTTTCTGTGATGTCCCCTTTATTGCTACGCCAAGATGGCCCAAGGGCTATGCTCAGGTCCAAGTAGCAAGTCCCAAAGTAATCACCGAGTATCCAAACATGGTGCAGACCTAGGGGGAAGTGGATGCTGGAAGCTTTTGTAGAGGACGCTACTTGGGAGGGGGAGAAGATTTTGTAGCATCCTAATTTACATTTTCTTGAGGACAAGAAAATTTTGGGAAGGGAGGACTGTAATGTCCCCTTTCTGTGATGTCCCCTTTTTGCTACGCCAAATGGCCCAAGGGCTATGTTAGGTCCAAAACATGGTCAGACCTAGGGGGCTGTGGATGTTGGAAGCTTTTGTGAATGGACCCTATGGTTTTAATATCCTAGTTTGGCATTTGCGGGTCACTTTTAGACGTGGTGGCTCAAAAAGGAAGAAAGTAACTTTATTTACTTTCATGTTAGTGGCCCCTCCATGGAATAAAATGTGCCTAGGGTTACAAGGGATCATTTGTCAATGAAAATTATATATGGAGATGGGGAAGGAAGAAAAGGCAATTTTTGTCGCATACTCTTAGCCTCTTCTCATGGAGCTATTGTTGTTGCGTTTCTATAGCTTGTGGAGTCAAATCCCATAGGGACCCTAGCTTCGGTGGTGAGAAACTTGTCCCTAGCTAGCAGGGAATTCTTTGGTAGTGAGAGATCTACCTTAGTCTATCATTTTGGAGCCCCTTTCTGGGACGTGCTACAGAGATATTTCCAGAGGGCCAAAGGAAGGGTTTCGAGGATTTTTGGGGTTTTTTTGGGGAAGACAATCAAAGGGGCTCTAGATCAGATCACAATAGCCATCTAGGCTGGGCGTGGCAACACGTGGAAGGTGCCTCCCTCATTTCCTGACTCCATTCCCAGCGAGGTGACTTGCAGCCTCTATTTGGGGGTTTTTCCAGTCGGTCGTTTCAGATCTGCAGGTGGCAGTACTATTTCCTATATCTGCCATTGTTATTTCCAAAGACCCTTATTTTTGCTCTTGTATTTAGAGGGTCACAGACCTTTGAAGTTGTCCAACCACCTAAGGCATTCTGTAATCTTCTGGAAACATTTTAACTTGTGTAAAATTCCCAAAAACAATTTTATCATGTCCTCTATAATAATATCAAGCTCTCTTTAATTTTTCAAGTGATTCGAGTGGATATCTTGGAAGATATTGATTTTATTTAGTTGTTGTCCTCACTGTAAAAATCTGCATAAATCAATATTTTATTTGGCTGCAAGTTTTCAATATTTTGTGCATTTTTAAGAAATATCCCACAAGGGATATTTCATTCTCATGGACCAAACCAATTTTGTTTATAATGTCACCATGCCACAACCAATGTCAATGTTGTTAACAAGTAGCTCACATGGGCCATACAAAAGACCCTGAAATCCTCACCTCTCTTGGAACCATAGCCCGACGCGCAGTGTAGACTCAATAGAACAGGAGTGCAACATCGAATATCTTGGGTGGAGAAAAATTGATCTACAAGATTTTTTACAGCATAACATTTCATAATTCTTGCAAAACTGGTTTGACGCCCTTGATAGTGTGGATGCTAAAGGCATGGCTCTTGACCAACGTCATCCATGAATTTCTTATCTTGGAATGTTCGGGGTCTTATAGACTCATGTCGCAAGTATATTGTTCATGAAGCTCGGTAAAGATTTGTCAATTTAGATGTTTCATTTTTGCAAGAGGTGAAAATTATAGGTTTTCAGTTACAGGTGGTTTGTAAATCCATTTGGCCTAACAACTTGGCCTTTTATAGTAATCATGAAGCGGGGCATGGGGGTTTAATTTCCATTTTTGCTTCCAAATGGCGGCCCTTGTTAATTGACCATGGCATCGACCCCACCAACTGTGTTATATGGGTCCTCTTTAATGTTGATGGCCACCCTTTTGGCCTCATTAATTTTTATGCCTCTGGGGTTAATCACACCAGTTGCATAGATATATATCACATCTAAGCATACAAGCAATAAATACAGAAATAAACCAGAAGAAACAATACACAAGATATAACGTGGTTCACCCAGTGTGGGCTACGTCCACCAAGAAATAACCAATATATTATTCAAATCTTCACAGAGGATATACAATGAAGACCTGCAATCTTCCACACCTCTCCTGGACGTACAATACTTTCTTCCTCACAAGCTTCTCTTTTTCTCTCTCCAAGAATTCCTTCTTACAATTCTTCTAATTCTTTTTTCTAACCCTAGCTTTCTAGCTTATATAAGCATATACAAACTTAGGGCACTTTAGTTATGCAATTATAATCATTAGATCACATTTATATCAAAGGTTAGATCTAATTCTCATGACTTAAATAAAAGCAATCACGCACAAGTAACCGATGTCTGTTACCCTAACCTGTACCGGTTCCTACTTGCTTGACTGATGTCGGTCCCCAGGTGACTGACGACGGTTACCCAACCGACGTCAGTTACTGTGTATTCCAACAAGTTAATAAAGCATGCTATTTGTGAAGCAATTGAGCTCCACAACTCAACAGTCTCCCACTTGGAGATAAATTGTTGCACTGTATCGTACAACTCCATCCTTGGATCCTTTCCTTGACATGTTTCTTCTTCTTCAAGTCTCAAACTCAAAGACCAACAGAAGTGGAGTGTAGCTCCAACTTCTCCTTTTCTAATGACTTCGTTAGCATATCTGCAAGGTTCTTATTCATATGAATTTTCTCCAGTTTCAGCTACCCATCCTCTAACACCTGCAGTATGAAGTGATATCTCAACTAAATGTGTTTCATTTTTGAATGAAATGCTAATTTCTTTGCCAGATGAATCACACTTTGACTATCACTGTACAATCTGCAATCCTCTTGCTCCTTTCCCAACTCTTCCATGAACCTGCTCATCCATATCATCTCTTTGCTAGCCTCTGTAGCTGCAACATATTTGGCCTCTGTAGTAGACAAGGCCACAACCTTCTACAATCTAGAAATCCAGCTAACTTCCATCCCACCTACTGTGAATACATATCCAGTGGTGCTTCTCCTACCATCCAAATCTCCAACCATATCTGAATCAACATAGCCACATAAAGAAGTATCTAACCCTCCATAGCATAACTGCATGTTGGATGTCCCTCTCAAATACTTGAGAATCCATTGGACTACTTTCCAATGCTCTTTACCTGGATTGGCCATAAATCTACTCACAACTCCCACTGCCTGTGAAATGTCTGGTCTGGTACAAACCATAGACATACATAAGACTTCCAACTGTTGAAGCATATGGAACTTGTGCCATGTACTCGACCTCCTCATGTGATGTAGGACACTGATCTTTTCTCAATTTGAAGTGTCCAGCCATAGGTGTACTTACAGGTTTTGAATTATGCATATTAAACCTTTCCAACACCTTATTGATATAATGTTCCTGAGACAAATACAATTTCCTACTCTTTCCGTCTCTAAGTATTTGCATGTCAAGAATTTTCTTTGCAGCTCCTAAATCTTTCATTGCAAATGTATGAGCTAACTTTTCTTTAAGCTCACCAATGTCCTGCATACTAGATCCTGCAATAAGCATATCATCCACATACAGTAACAAAATAATATAGCTTCCATTTTCAAGCTTCTTGAAATAAACACAATGGTCAGATTCACATCTCATATAACCATGCTCATGCATGAAACTATCAAACCTCATATACCATTGCCTTGGGGCTTGTTTGAGCCCATACAAGCTCTTTTTCAACCTGCACACAAGTTTCTCCTTACCCTTGACTTCATAACCAAGCATTTGTTGCATATATATCTCTTCCTCCAAATCACCGTGAAGGAAAGTCGTCTTGACATCAAGTTGCTCTAAATGTAAATCTTCTACTACAACTAAACTCAATACAGTACATATGGAAGTCATTTTTACTACAGGAGAAAATATCTCACCAAAATAAATACCTGATTTCTATGCAAATCCTTTTACCACAAGCCTTGCCTTGTATCTTTTTTGTCCACCCTCTTCTTCCTTGATCCTGTAAACCCATTTGTTCTGCAATGTTCTTTTACCTATTGGCAACTTAACCAAATCCCATGTCTGGTTTTGTTTCAAGGAGTCCATCTCCTCATCCATGTCCACTTCCCACTTCTTATGGATTTCATCCTGCATTGCTTCTTCAAAAATTTATGGTTCACCACTATCAGTCAATAATAAATAAGATAAGGAAGGTGTAAATCTTTCTGGAGGTCTACTTACCCTTTGTGACCTTCTAACTGAGATTTGGGGTGTCGGAGGCTCAATCTGGACATCCTGTATATTGGTATCCACTTCTGATAGTGACTAACACCAGTCACCTCTTTCTGACTCCGGTTTAGCTAACCGATGTCGGTTGTTCTCTTCTGTAGCTGACGTCGGTCCTAACGATCGATGCTAGTTTTGTTCAACCGATACCGGTTCAGGCTGACTGACACCGGTACCTATAGATGACTTTTCTAAATCCAAGAATGAGTTTTTTTCCACAAATTTTCCAACCAGTTCGTCTTTGGGTACCAAAACTTGATCCATGTACATTCTCTTTTCATTCCATTCAATGTCATGACTCCTAACAATCTTAGAATCTTCTAAATCCCAAAAACAGAATCCGAAATCACCAGAGCCATAACCAATAAAAGTACATCTCTTGGATTTAGCATCCAACTTCTTTCTATTTTCTTTATCAACATGCACAAAAGCTTCTGAACCAAATACTCTAAGAAAAGAAATATCTACCTCTTTTCCAGTCCAAGCTTCTTCTGGTATTCCACCATCTAGTGCACTTGAAGGCCCACGGTTAATTAAATAAACCGTCGTGTCTACTGCTTCTACCCAAAACTGCAAGGGTAATCCAACATGTATCCTCATGCTTCTTGCATGTTCTATGATTGTTCTGTTCATTATTTCTGCAACACCATTCTCATGTGGTGTTCTAGGAACCATTATTTCTCTACGTATTCCATTCACTGAACAATAATCATTGAAAGCCTTACTGCAGTACTCACCACCATTGTCAGATCTAAGGCATTTTAACTTTGAATTTGATTCATTTTCCACAAGGGCTTTCCATCTTTTAAAAGTCTCAAAAACATCAGATTTACGTTTAATACAATAAACCCATACCTTTCTTGTGGCATCATCAATGAAAGTAACATAATATTGGGATCCTCCATGAGAAGCTACCTGGGCTGGTCCCCACACATCTGAGTGCACAAGCTCTAATTTTTGCTCCTTCTTTGTTGCCCCAACTTTGAGAAATATCACTCTCTTTTGCTTTCCAAATATACAATGCTCACAGAAATCAAGATCTACATCTTTCAAATCTGATAACTTACCCTTAGCCTTTAAGATCTGCATTCCTTTTTGACTCATATGGCCTAGCCGATTATGCCACATGCTTGCATCTGAATCTGAAGTAGATAACACAGAAAAGGAATCAGTAATACAGGTAGACAAATATAATGTTCCTACCTTCTTGCCTCTTGCTACAACAAGATATCCCTTGGTAACCTTCCAAGAGTCGTTGTGAATGTAACCATGCAACCAGATTCACCTAGTTGTCCTGCAGAAATTAGATTTCTCCTGAGGCTTGGCACATGCCTCACATCTTTCAATATCCATGTATTTCCATTCTACAATTTTAGATGAACTTCTCCTTTACCAATAATATTGCATGGTTCATCATCTCCTAAATAAACATGCCCAAAATTACCCTAGACATAATTTCTGAAATAACCCTTATTAGGGGTAGCATGGAAAGAAGCTCCTGAATCTAAAACCCATGATTCAATTTTATTATCCAAGGAGAGAATAAGGGCATCTTGCATTACCTCAGAAGATGCAACATTTTCCTCTTTACCTTTCTCTGGTACATTCTCTTTGTTTTCCTTGAACCAACAATCCTTCTTTGCATGTCCTTTCTTTCCACAATTCCAACAGGTTATTCCTTTACCTCTGGATTTAGATCTGCCATTCTTAGACTTTGATTTCCCATTATTCTTTCTCTTGGATCTCTCCTTCTTCCTTCCCCTGCTTTCTACATTCAAAGCATTACTAGATGATAATTCTCCTGTACTTTTCTTGCGTATTTCTTCATTCAGGATTATACTAACCACATCATCAAACTTTAAAATATTAGTAGCAGACGTTGTATTACTAACAACCATTACCAAGTTATCCCAACTATCTGGCAAAGAGCATAAGAATAAAAGTGCTTTCACTTCATCATCAAATGAAATATTAACTGATTTTAATTGATTTACAATAGAATGGAAATCATTCAAATGACTTGATGCAGATTCACCTTCTTGCATCTTTGAATTAAATAATTTCTTCATCAAATAAAATTTATTTGAAGCACTAGGTTTTTCATATAAATTAGCTAAATATTTCATCAACTCTACCGTGGTTTCTGCTTCGGTAATATTTGAAGCCACAGATGCTACCAGGCTCAATCTTATAGATCCCAGAGCCTTTCTGTCAAGAATTTTCCATTCTTCATCAGTCATCTTTGTAGGTCTTGCCTTCTCATCCAACGGTAAGTATAGATATTTCTGATACAGATAATCTTCCACCTACATCTTCCATAATTGATAATTATGGCCGTCAAATTTCTCAACTCTGTATTTTCCATCTTCTGTCATTGTTGTAGCTCCCACTCAATCAGAAATCCCTCTGTGAGTAAATTTGTCAACACACAAAACCCTCAAACAAAAAATATCTGATACCAGTTGTTGAGGTTAAACACACTAGTTGTATAGATATATATCAGATCTAAGCATACAAGAAATAAATACAAAAATAAACCAGAAGAAATAATACACAAGATATAACATGGTTCACCCAGTGTGGGCTACGTCCACCAAGAAATAGCCAATCTATTATTCAAAGCTTTAAAGAGGATATACAATGAAGATCTGCAATCTTCCACACCTCTCCTGGATGTACAATACTTTCTTCCTCACAATCTTCTCTTTTTCTCTCTCCAAGAATTCCTTCTTACAATTCTTCTAATTCTTTCTTCTAACCCTAGCTTTCTAGCTTATATAAGCATATACAAACTTAGGGCACTTTAGCTATGCAATTACAACCATTAGATCACCTTTATATCAAAGGTTAGATCTAATTCTCGTGACTTAAATAAAATCAATCACGCACAAATAACCAATGTTGGTTACCCTAACTGATACCAGTTCCTACTTGCTTAACCGATGCCGGTCCCCAGGTGACTGACGATAGTTACCGACGGCGGTTACCCTGCTGACATTGGTTACTGTGTATTCCAACAAGTTAATAAAGCATGTTATTTGTGAAACAATTGAACTCCACAACTCAACACATTCCCAATTTTTATTGGGTCATAAGTGGTGATTTTAATATGGTTGAGTTACCCAATGACAAATGTGGCCATCTTCCAATGAGGTGGACAATTGGCGAAAGGGAGGTGTGGTTTTTCATGTGTAATAAGTTCAAGTTTTATGACCCTAATGCTTTATGCACTCCCATTTCTGAAGCATGGTTCACTTGGTCCAATCCCCGAGGAGGATCAGATTGTGTTCTTAAACGACTCCATAGAGCCATGTTGTCCACTCAGGATTATTTTGATTTTGACAGCATTTATTCCATGCCAGTGGAGGTCATGCATGATTTCATCCTTTCAGATCACTCCCTTACTCGATTATGTATCACTTGGCATGATAAGTGCAATTTTTGTCATAAAGGACAATTCTTTCTTAACATTGCCTTGATACATCATGGGCCCACTCTCAATCATATCAAGCATGTGTGGAATTTGGCCCCTCGGCCTAGTCACTATTAGTGCTTTCATCCACCTATGCATGCCAGCTGGATTCAATGGTGGGGGGATGTTATGACTCAGACTACTAGATTCCTCAGAATCTATGGTAGACAGCTGGCCAAAATTCAGTGTTTCTCATACTCCACCAACACCTCCGCTCTTAGCTAGGTGGTGGTTGCACTTTAGGGAAACCCTTTCTCTGAAACTCTGTAACTTCACGTCACAACGCTTTGCCAAAAAATCTAAATTTTCGACAATTACAATGCTTGAGAAGCTAAAATCCGTTCCCACATACATTAGCTTAAAATTGGCGATCGCCTTTCAAAAGAATTCTTGCTTTCTCTTAAAGCCAAAAATCCTTCTCAGTAAATTCAGGCCATTAGTGATGGTGGAATTAGGGTTACTATAGACACCCCAATTTCACATCTATCCTAAATCAATTAATTCCCCTTCCTCATTTCTCACAAAAATACACTTCGAATTAATTAAATATAATCTGATTAATTATCCATTTCAAAAATCTAAAAAATAACCCAATCCTCACCACATGTCATTATTCTCCACGTTTTTCCACTATTGAATTAAAAATTCAAATTCAAATCCTCACCCACCATTCGTGGTCCCCACTCACCTAAAATCCTCCACTTATGAATTAAAATATAATTCAAATCCTCACCCGTTCTTTGTGGTCCCCACTCACCTAATCTTGCCCACATTTTCAAACCACCCACTTAATCTTGCCCACATTTTCAAACCATGATTACTTAAATTAATCTAAGCTAATCACTCCCTCAGGCTATAAATACAACCTTACCCCTCCCCTCTAAACACACGGAGAATAAGATTGCATGCCATATCTAAGTTCTTGCATCAATTGAGCAAAGAACATCCTTTTTCCTCGTCTTAATGTCAAAATAGCTTCATAATCTTTTTTTCCCATCCAGTGCAAAGTAAGAGGATCGTTGTTACAGGAAGGCCTTGCTCCGTCTTGAAGAAAAACACCTACATATCACACAATCTGGGCTCAATCTGAGTTTCCTAGCCCATTCTGAGGTTTGCTACGAAACGCGAAGGAGGAGGTATGATTATTGGTATTTTACTTCCTTGTTAGTAGTGTATTTTTCCTAGCTTACATTCTGGCACGCCCGGTTACTTTCGATCTGTTACCATTAATTTCACAATTAGTGGTTTTATCTGTTCTTTGTTTATTATTGTTCATTATTATTTCATTTTCTGTTCCTTATGGTCTTCTTTGGTTAACCTTCACGCTTTGGGTAGTGTTTTTGTTGTGTGGTGTCTTGTGGTGTATCTGCAGGTTATAGCAACAATGAAACTCTAAATCTCATCTTGTCTTTGATCTCCTCGGTGCTTGGTGTTTAATTCCCAGTTTTGATTTTGCTATTTACTCGTCATCTGTAGAAACACATGAACTAGCCATTAGTTTATCATTTTACTGTCATGGGACAACCAATCCGGAAAATGCATTTATTTATTTACTTTTGCTAAACTAACTGCTTTGTAGGAAGTTAATCATTTTTTTTCTTTTATTTTAGTCAATCATTTTGTGATCTAACTCTTTCTTTCTATTTATTGTTCTTTTTTAACCTTGCTTTCAAAATTTTAACTTCTCCGGTAAAATATAGAAGTCAGAAAATAAAAAAAAACTGCTCTCGGGAAGTTTTTTTTTCACGTTCAAAATTTTCATTCAGAGTGCTACCGTAGCCCATCTTCCGGACGCCATAACTTTTTCTCCCGAGCTCGGAATGACTTCATTTTTTTAACGGAAAGGTATTGAAAAGATATATGCAATGAAAAAATAATTTTTAGATTTAGACTTATAGAAAAATTTTGGTTTCATTTCTTCTAACACCTGTCTTAAAATATAGTTTTTTTTTAAAATTATTATTTTTATTTTATTTCGCATAACAACCTCACACGTATGCTCTTTCCTCGCACTTAAAAAGTGATCTTGGAAATTAGAAATGTGAGGCCACTCGGGCTATGCACAACAATTTTTTTTTAATTTTTAATTTTTTGCCTTACATTTCAAATTTCCACGACAACACTTCTAGGTAACGTTTTCACCCTCTTCTTTCATCGTTTTTCTTTTTTGTGAAAATAATCATTATCACTATTTCACAATCATGATTAATTGCAATAATTATTAATATTAAAAAAAAAACTATTCCAATTGTATCCGCGTATGCTCTTTTCTTGCGCCTTCAAGCGATCTGGAAAATTAGAAACGGTCACAATTTTTTAGTTTCTTGTTCTAACATTGCAGGATCCTCTAGCTTTGTTTTCCAACTGTCATTTTAATAATTATTTTCCTTTGTCATATTCTTAATATTTGTTTGGTCGTTGGTTGTGTATGCTCTTTTTCAGCGCCTTTGAGCGATCTGGCAAATCAAAAACAACCACGATCACTTTTCTAACATTTCATTTGTAGGATAACTACTAATTTGTTTTCTGTAGAACCGCGTTGCTGGAATATTGTCAAAAACAAAAACAAAAAAAAAAACAACAAAAATCCCGCAAAAATACCACCATTCAAAGATAATTGCTGAAACAAAAAAAAAAGTACACTCAGGTACGCAATTATTTTCTGCTAGTGATTTAATTCAAGTTGGAAAGAACCCTACGTTTAATCACTTTATCATATTGTTTTGCACGTAGATGAGGTGGATTTCACCACCACCAAAGCTACACCGGTGACGTGGACTTGACTACCACGCACCAACAACATTTGCATCTACATTGCACTTTGAGACCTAGTCTCATCACAATGTTCGGTATTTACCTCGCCGCTGCTCTTCACTTACAGGTAATGTTGTCGTGCAGCGCATGCGAGTCATGCCTAAATAGTTGTAACAACAAAGCCTGAGCATCGTCCCTGTAAATCTTTGGGGAGTTATAAGGACACCATACACATTCATCCCTCCATCACCTTCCACCTTTTCACAAAACCTGTTTTGGACGTGGTGATTCACTCCGAAACAGGTAAGTAAGAATTGGTGAGTCTCCTCCAGTGCTCTAAGGGTTCCCCGTACCAATTTTGTCCCCGTACAGAATTAGGTATATCAGGACTAGGGTATATCAGAGGACGCATCTTCTTGGAGTAATAAGAGTCTACATCCACCATTTCACAACATACTTGTATGATTGCATGAAACAATGATCATTCCTGAAGACGTTACCTCATAAGACAAAACAATTGAATCCACATGACTGCTTGTTGTTTGATAACATAATAGTTTAGCATTGTTTTATCATAAAACTTGGTTGATATCAATGTGTTCATTGTAAAAGTTCAGACCCTAGTTGTGTTCCACAAAAAAATCAGTTCTTGACCAATTCAATACCAAGCGAAAACATCCAAACAATCCAACAACACAGATCAAACCATCACACCAATTTCATTAGCTTACCTCATCCAACAATACATTTGTCATAGCTTGTCTTCGGCTATATCCAACTGATATTAAGTGACTAGCATTCACTCCCCATATTGTCAATTGTCAAAACATCCTTCATAGCTTGTTTCCAGCTATATCAAACTAATATTGGGTGACTTGTTCGAGTTCACTCATTATTCTATTCACCATCACATTTATCCAAATCACAGCCAACACAAATCCTTTCACATATCGTGATTAACCTATTCAGGTTACTCTCCCCGTCAATAGTCCAGAGCTTGTTTGAGCCAAATCTACACAACGTGCAACAAATCCTCTAATAACTCGTCTCGAGTTACATCATCATCATATTGAGATAACTTGTTTGAGTTACTCTCCTTATCAGTCATCACAAGCTTATTCGCGATAAATCCAAAGTAATCAAGTTCTCATTTCCTCACACCTGTTCAAAATTCCTACCCATTTTTTTCAGCTTAATAAGACACATTTCATCATGGTATTCACTTCACAGTTCACAATCATGAAAATGACGACGAAGAAGTTGCACAACCAGAACTCACCACTGAAGAACAAGAACAAGTCAATATGGTGATAGAATAAAACAAAAATGAATATTTGTTACGCATCCTAGCCATGGGGGTAACACTACCCCCTGACTTCGGGACAGAAAATTTAAACAAACTCATCGAAAATGGTGAATCAAGTTATCAAAACGAAATACCAAACAATCCAAATGGTTCTTCGGGCCGAAGAATTATTCACTAAAATCCAATATTTAACAAAGAAACTTAAGGAAGGCAACGATTAGCGCTGAAAGATTAAAAGACCTCAATCTAGATTCCAATACTCACGACATGTTTGATAAACCATCCCCCGCTTCTCCATTTATACAAGAATGGAAACTTATGAAAGACACCATTCAGGGACTGCAAAAACAATCGAAACAATTCAACTTTCAAGAATTGTGTCATTATCCATTTTGATATAGAGATATCACGATTACCATTTCCGCCATCCTTTGAAATCTCTAAGTTTGATAAATACAAAAGCAAAGGCGGACCCCCCGGTGAACATGTCAAGGAATTTTACATGCAATGTCAAGAAGTTGCCTATCGAGACACGTACCTTTTACGATTATTCCCCCAAAGTTTAGGAGGACAAGCTTTAGACTGGTTTTTCCATCTACCCAAAGGGTTGGTCACAACATTTGCAGACTTATCAGAGAAATTTTTCAAACAAATTTCTTATAACCTAGACTTAGAAATAACCATGCTTGATCTTTACAACACTAGGGCAAAGGCCAAACAAAAATTTTGCTTCCTTTTTACAACGATGGCGCGGAATTGCAAGCCGATTTCCGCTGCTCAGTACCTGAGAGACAACTAGTTAGTATTTTTGTCCCTAATCTCAATGCTGAATTATTATTCCACATGCAAATGCATTTTCTGAATAGTTTCGAAGAAGTCATCGAAAAGGGGGACATAAATCGAAAAAAGCCCCTCATTTCTAAGGGGCTTACTTAAAGCACCCTTTAGAGACCAACCTTATCGAGACACTCCTCAGAACCAGGACAAATATCAATTTTTTAACCAGAATCGAAATATCATCAATGATGACATTACTGATTCTCGTCATGTCTGAAATGTCCAAAAACCATCCCACTAACACATTAAAATCTAAACAACCCATCATTATCCCTAGAAAGGAAGATCCTTCTAGGGATCGACAAAGAGAGTTCACTCCTCTCAGAGAAAGTCTATCTAGTGTCTTTTGTCATTTGGAAAATGCTAATATGATTACATATCCCATTGTCATACCCTTCGAAGAAGGACAACCCAAACCAAATTGGTATAAAGACAATGAATATTGTGATTACCATCGCATAAAAGGGCACTCCACAGATAGATGCATGCAACTCCACCATTACGTCCAAGACCTGATTAAACGTGGAGGCATAGAAGTTGAAAATACTTCTGAGACAAAAACACCTAATGAAAAACTTCACATGTTCAAAAATCCATTCCCTAATCATGATAACAAATTTAAAAGATAAGGGTCAATCATCAAGTAATGTCGAGTTTGACTCAATCATCTCAACCATAGATTATGACCAAGACTTAGTAGTAACTATAAAAGATTAGAACTGACTATACGATTACCACTAGACATAAAAAAAATGTGGGTCCCTACAACAAAAAAATCTACCGCTTCGTCCCCGACATCACCTCCTAATCCACGATCTAATTCCACCGCAAATTCCTCTCTTACAACCTACGGCTGTCATTTAATATTGTCAAACAATTAAAGAAGACTCCCGCACAAATTTCAATCATGGAAACTACTTAATTCTTCTCCCATACTACAATGCATCCTTATACAAACATTGAATAATGCTCGTGTCTCTGAGGACATCAATTCACAACAATTCCAGGATTTAATAGCACATCTTACATTCCCCAATCCTATTTTATCTTTTGGTCCTGCTGACCTGCTTAATTCTCAACATCGCTATTAATAATTATTTATATGTCAAGGGTTATGTAACTCATCTATAAAATCAAGTGCGTCTTAATTGACAATGGATCAACATTAAATATTTGTTCAATGAAACTTTTATGTTTTCTAGGCTACACTGAAAATGATTTGCAAAACAATATCATAACCATTCGTGGGTATGATAATAGCAAAAGAAAGTCTAAAGGCACAATCATGTTGCCTCTCTAAGTTGGACCCATCACCTTAGACACAGTCTGTCATGTGGTAGATGTAGAAGTTACATATAACATTCTTGTCGGCCGACCATGGATTCATGCCATGAAAGCCGTCCCATCAACATTCCACCAATGCATTAAGTTTCCTCATTTGGAAAAGGAATTTACATTATGTGCAGATCCCCAACCTTTTGACTATTGTAGATTTCTCAAAGGACGGTATCGACATGATCACTATTGTCCATCAACAGATAAATATGCTCCACCTCATATAATCCCTAATGAAACACGCATTGATCCTGATACACTCCCTAACAATAATCTGAAACCATCATCTCATAACCAAAACACATTTTCCAATCCATTATCATCCGCTAGTCAACCAACTTCCACCAGTCCTCCTCCCACTAATCAATCAGCTTCTTCCACTAATCAAGCTTCTTCTGTCCAGCAACAATTATTCTTCCACCACACCATCTTCTTCTTCACCTAGCCAATCTTCTTCATCCAACCACACCTCCTCTATTAAGATACCTCATCCTGTGAATAACCAACCTTCATCCTTCAATCCACCCCCTTCTTCTTATAACCCATAATCTTCATCTTTTAAGACTACCAAACCTAACTTCCCCACCACATGAGGTACCTATTGGTCCCCCATCTCACACATTTAAAATCATTGACACGGGATGCGGTGAATATCAATTTCAAAAGATGGCAAACTCTTTTTATATCACCAAATCCCCACATAGCTATGGAAAACCTAACGCTCCACATCTGAGAATCCATCCCACTTACCAAATGGGTCAGTCAGTTTGGAAAAAGTTTTGGTCATCTTGACAACGAACATATTCCAAGTTCTTCACGATCTTGGTTATATAATGACAACTTTGCTCCATGTTATGAGTCCCCTCAATTTACCAAAGCTCACCGAATAATGAAAAACATGCGATGGCAGGGTAAAGGACTCTGTCCAAATGAACAATGTCATTTAGACCCTATAAATTGCACACAACATCATGGTAAACATGGTCTAGGTTTCAAGGTGTTTGATGTCTCTTCCATAATAATTTCGAGTGACAATGATGACACCAATTCTGATAATGACATTAGGTCTCCATGTAGTTTTTTTGAAGACCTCGCTAAAACACATCTTGCCTTTGAACATTTCTCTATTAATGTCATCGATTTTGAGCCTACACATCCGAGTCTCATAGACCATGGCCAACCACATCATGCAGCCATGGACATATTCCAAAATGATGAAGCCATCGAATAATTCCTTGGAACTCGCGACCAAATACCTACTTCCGACCATATAAAATGATTTGAAATCAATCTAAATGAATCGGCCTATTTTAGCGAAGAGATAAAATATTCAGATCCTTTACCCTTAGAAAATTGGGATCAAAAGCGCAAACAGAGGATTTCCCATAGTCAAAACCTCACCGCCACCCTATCCAATAAACATGTCAAAAAATTCCAACAAACACCCGACACTGATGACCTACATCAACCATTAGCATCGTTCTCCGAAAAGGATACATCTAAAATGCTTGTAGAAGAAACAAAAGACATAAACATTGGCACCACTGAACAACCAAAAATTTTACAACTTGGCATTAGTCTGTCTGACCAAGAATGCATGGAATTCACAACACTCCTTATTGAATTCCAAGATATATTTGCATGGACATATAAGAACATGCCAGGCCTGGACCCATCTCTTGTAGTACACCATCTTGTGGTACATCCGGATGTAAAACCTGTAAAGTAAAAACTATGCAAAATGCATCCCCAAGTTGCATTACTTGTCAAAGCCGAACTCAAGAAACTTTTGGAAGCTGAATTTATCAAACCTATTGATTATTCGGCATGGATATCTAACATAGTTCCCATTGCCAAGAAAACTCCTGGCATCAGAATCTGCACAGACTTCCATGACTTCAACAAGGCTTGTCCCAAAGATGACTTTCCCTTGCCAAATATAGACATGATTGTTGATTCTACGGCAGGCCATGAAATGCTCTCCTTAATGGATGGATTCTTTGGTTACAATCAAATACGTATTGCTGAAGGAGATCAACATAAAACGGCATTTACTACACCATGGGGCACCTTCTGTTATAAGGTCATGCCTTTTGGCTTGAAAAATGCTAGTGCCACCTATCAACGAGCAATGACTGTCATCTTCCATGACATGTTACATGATATCATGGAAGATTATGTTGATGATATATTAGCAAAATCTAAAACACGAATAAGGCATCCAAGTGTGTTGAGACACATTTTCGTTAGATTACGTGAGTATAAGGTTCATCTTAACCCAAAGAAATGTGTGTTCGGAGTAACCTCTGGTAAATTATTAGGGCTTATTGTCTCACGAAGAGGCATAAAGTGGATCCTACCAAAGTCAAAGCCATTATGGAAATGCCTCCTCAAAACCTAAAACAATTACGCAGTCTTCAGGGAAAGATACAATCTATTCGGCATTTCATATCACAGTTGGCTGACAAGTGCCATCACTTTAATCAGTTTCTCAAGAAAGATGCACACTTTCACTGGAACCACGATTGCCAAGACTTTTTTGCTAAGTTAAAAGAATCCCTCTCTGGTCCACATGTTCTTATGTCACTGGTTGTCGATAAACCTATGTTGTTTTATACATCTGCCACTGAACATGCCATAGGAGCTCTACTAGTACAACATAACGATCAAGGAAAAGAACAAGCTGTATATTACCTTAGTCGAACACTTATTGAGCATGAAATACGTTATTCCCAAATCAAAAAAGTATGCTTAGCGGTCGCCTTTGCATTCCATAAGTTACGTCATTACTTGCTTAATCACACAACTAAGTTGATTACCAAATTGATCCTCTCAAATATTTGTTGTCTAGACCCATTCTCACGGGAAGAATGTCTAGTTGGGTCGTATTACTTAGTGAATTTGATGTCGAATTTGTTCCGCAGAAAGCAATTAAATGACAAGATCTTGCTGACCAACTTGCCGAGGAACCCCTTCCTGGCACAGAACCACTTCAGTTCTCTTTTGCTGATGAAGATATTCTACACATAGACATTGCGCCAGCTTGGACTCTATTTTTTGATGGATCTTGTAATCTCCATGGCTCAGGGGCTAGTATTTTGCTTATCACACCCAGCAGACATGTTATCCCCAAATCATTTCGCTTAGCATTCCCATGTACCAACAATATCGCATAATATGAAGCTCTCATTGCAGGATTAAAACTGGCTATATCTTGGAATCTTACAGAATTAGCTGTATTTGGTGATTCTTTACTTATCATCAAGCAAGTTACCGATGAATACCAGGTCAAGGACGAAAAGCTTATCCCATATAAATGCATGGTGGATAGTCTTCGAAGCTATTTTCGATTAATTAGCTTTGATCAAATTCCCAGAATTCGTAATAAATCTATCGATGTTATGGCAACCATCGGATCCCTATTAGAAATTGCATCTAATGAACCCCAGGCACATTTTCTCGTTGAACATCTCTTAATGCCTGCCTATGGTCTTCCTGAAAACACTATGGTATGTGAGATCGTGGGTCTGAATAACCCTTAGTACCACGATCTTTATACCTTCATTCGTTATAAAACGTTTCCTGCCAACATGAAACCAATGCATAAACGTACTTTAGCACAATGTGCTTCTCGTTACACCATTTTAGCAGAAACTCTTTATAAACGAGGATATGATGGCACCCTACTCCGATGTCTTAATCTGATGTCTTAATCAGGAAGAATCCTCGAGTGTCTTAGCTGAAGTCCATTCTGGTATCTGTGGAGCACACACGAATGGTATCACCTTAGCCAAGAAAATCCTGCGAGTTGGATATTATTGGCCCTCCATGGAAAGTGACGCATGTCATTTTGTCAAACATTGTCAAGCATGTCAAAAGCATGTAAATCTTATCCACGCACCTTCTTAGGCATTAAAATCGATAACCACACCATGGCCCTTCTCTCAATGGGGACTTGACCTCATTGGTAAAATCAGACCAACATCTTTCGATGGACATAAGTTCATCATTACCGCTACCGATTACTTCACTAAATAGGTAGAGGCTATGCCTCTCACTTATGTTACCAGTAGCCAAATATTGAAATTTATTTTCAATAATCTCATATGTCGATTTGGTATTCCATCCGCTCTAGTTGCAGATAATGGCAAATCATTTAAAAACCAGGATGTAAAAGACTTAGCCAAACGTTTTCACATCAAACTTAAATGGTCCACTCGATACTACCCTCAGGGTAATGGTCAAGTGGAAGAAACCAATAAGACCTTAAAATCCATCATGGAAAAGATTGTCAACACCCATGGACGTAATTGGCATACTCAAATTTACCTCGCTCTTTAGGCTTACCGTACATCTTACTGCACGCCTACCGGAGCCACCCCATTTTCCCTTGTTTATGGTTGTGAAGCCATTTTACCTATTGAAATAGAACTCCCATCCTTAAGGATCTCCCTTAAAGATGTAATTAATGAGGATGAATACCGACAGTCACGGCTTCAGGAGCTTGAGCTTCTGGATGAAAAATGACTTAATGCTCTCAATCATCTTCAAGTCTATCAAAACCGACTGCAACGCAGTTATCATAAAAAGGTAAGACCCAGAGAATTCGAAATTGGTGACCTTGTTTTAAAAGAAAATCAAAAGAATACCACTAAAGAACGAGAAAAACAAGGAAAATTTGAGCCTAATTGGTTAGGACCCTACGTAATCACAGTGAAATTTGTCTCTGGAGCCTATAAATTGGCCACTGCAGATGGTCAAGATCTTGATGAACCAATGAATGCAGTTCATTTAAAGAAATTTTATCCTTGAGATGTTCACTATTCTAGGATACAACATGTACATTATTCCTTTTATCTTGCTTATATCTGAATAATTTAAATTTATTCATTTCCATTGGCAGATATTTTATTTATCAAAATCACATCTTCATATTTATCATCATGAGACAAGTGTTAGTATAAATCCTATTAAGTTTGTGAGCATCATACTTCTTCCACTTTCAATCGCTTTCCTTTATGGTCATACCTAGAAGCTTACTAATGGCAATATATCTTCTTCTAATACATTCTCTCTTTCATAACAAAACTCTAAACTTCGTTACCCAGTTTGTTTGGTCGTCCATCTCAGTCTTCGGTGTTGAACCCTCGTGTCCTACTAGTCGTGTGGGGCTGAGATTGGGGGCAGATGTTTCTTCCCAAATACAAAGCACCATTGTAAAAAAATCCATCAATTCAATAACTTATGAATAATTCATTGTCACATCTTTCGTCCTTCATAGTCTTTGGTGTTGAGCCCACACTTCTTACTGGTAGTGTGAGAGTGGGAATGGAGGAAGGTGCCCTTACTCATCTACGTCTTGTCTTCGGTGATAAACCCTTGCCTCTTACAAGTGGCATGGGGCAAAGCGTAGAGGCTCATTCTCATACAAGCATAAAAACATTGTAAAATATTCAAGAAAAATAAAAAATAAAAAAAAATAAAAAAGACAAAAAGGAAATTCACTCACCTATATTTTACCTTTGGTGATGAACCCTTGCTTCTTACTAGTAGCATGGGGCAAGGCATAGGGAGTCATTTCAAAAATATAAAATCTTATAGTGCTTACAAATTATAGAATCCTCAAAAACATAATTTAGATGCCTAAGTGAAGAGAGAACTATCCCTTAACCTCATATCTTACCAATCAGCAGGCCACATAACTGTCTAAGTCTAGCACGTGACTCATAAAGTGAAAGCCATTTTTGAAACTGGTTCAGTACTGTTATGAAGAATGGAGTCACAATTTTCCAAAAGCATTGTTGTTAGCATTTGTCTCTATATTCATTATTTACCTCTTGTGTCCTTCTTGATTCTCGGTGATGAGCCCACACATCTTACTAGTTGTGTAGAGTCAAGAATGGAGCTGAAATTCTTTTCATCATATCATCACCACCATATCCTGCCAATGGAAAGAGAATTTGTGTTATTTTGAGCATAAGTTACAACACGGAACACGGTATATATGGATAATATCCATGTTTATCGCCTCTCAAAAATAAGTCTGCGCTTTGGTCCATAAATTGCCAATCACAATGTAAAAATCCAAAAACATTTGAAAATCGTCAAAAATTCAAAAATAATGTAAAAATCAAAAAATCTAAAAACATTTGAAAATCGTCAAAAATCCAAAAATCCAAAAACATTTGAAAATTGTCAAAAACCCAAAAACATTATAAACAATCATCCAAAATCCAACAAAAAAAATAGAACTCGTCAAAAATCCAAAAACATTAGAAACCATCATCCAAAATCCAATAAAAAAATTAGAACTCGTCAAAAATCCAAAAATATTAGAAACACTTGTCAAAAATCCAAAAACATTACACAGAATCGTCAAAAATCCAAAAACATTTGAAAATCATCAAAAAAGTCAAAAACATTTTAAAAATTGTCAAAAATCTAAAAAACATTAGAAAATATATATATATAAAATAAACAAAAATAAAAATATTGTAAACTCCACAAAATCGCAAAAACTCTAAAATAACCAACACAATTCAACCTTTGGACTA
The DNA here is from genome assembly GCA_019776745.2 of Taxus chinensis. Taxonomy (NCBI): domain Eukaryota; kingdom Viridiplantae; phylum Streptophyta; class Pinopsida; order Cupressales; family Taxaceae; genus Taxus; species Taxus chinensis. Next base: position 188,594,606 of record CM034146.1, read on the forward strand.
TTATCCCCAACGAATGATCCAATCACCTTATGACTACCAAATTCAAACCACTTCTCCTTGCGTGAATCTTCGCTTGGGGCAAATCTGACTCTCATTGCTTCTTTGTTTGAGGACAATGACCCAATATTTTACTATGTCCTTGTGCCCCTGCTTGGGGGCACATCCGATCAATCCTCACTGTGGAATACGTTAGGGACATGTTTATTGGTTCTTGTGTTGCATTATTAGTTGTAAATTATTAATTACTTTCTTGCATCTTGCTATATTACAGGGGGCATATTGATTTTATGTATCCTGGTGTTCTCTGTAATATTCTTATGTTATTTGATTGCATGTCATACTGGGGCATCATACTTTCTTGATGGCCTCTGTCTATGCTCTCTTCCATTTGCATATCGTACCGGGGCATCAAACCTTTTTGATGGCCCTTGTCTATGCCATCATGCATATTAAGTCTAGTCATTCTGATCTTTTATATCACGATGCATCCTGTTATGTGCTATATTAAAATTAAGATGCTCTTCGTCACGTGAGTATCTTCCTACATGATCAACATCTTACTTTGCACCCCATCCATTCACCCATACTAATGCATTCTCGAGTTTGGGAATCCTACTTGATCACCATTGCAGTTTGTGAATCCTACTTGACAATCTTTCTCAAGTAGCATTCACTATCCAGCAGCTCCTTCTCCCCCACCATGATCACCATGTATTTGATCCATTCATTCTCACTCCTCATTTTTACTCCTCCGCCGCTTATACCCATATTACCCTTCTCACCATTCATGTCCCCTCTCACCCATTGGTATTCTTTCCTTTCACAATTTTGCTTCTCGCTTGACAATCTTACTTACTAACCCCTTCTATATAGAATCCTCAGTGGAGGTTTACCCTCTCCCTAAGATCTTCCCGCTGTAGAAGCTTCTTCACCACCTACCCTCTCATCAAACAACCATCACCACCAAACACATCTTCCAACTCCACCTCGTCTACTTCCCATTCCCGCATCATTATTCTCACCACACGGACGTCCTAATTAAGGATTTCCCTCATACTCTCCGCCCTCCACTACATATATTCCTTCATCCATTCATGTTACACTCCTTTGTTTCCTTTCTTCCTTATTATCACCTCATCCCATATCACATACCACTCAGGCATATCTCACTCACTCTTTTCTCATCCTTCCCCAAATCCGTCTTATGCCTGGTCATCCTTCTAACACGCTTTCGTAGTATGGAAAATCCACTTGAGGGTTCCCCTTCAGTCCATTTTGTCATACCCTATTCCCACCAACTCTAACATCATCCTCCTTCTTCCTCAGCTTGGCGATCTTACTTAACCATTCCAGCCGCATGGCAATCTTACCTAAGACTTCCACTTAAGGTTGATCTGCCCTATGGCCTTCCCCCATCCCATCATATTTCCCCCATCTTATTTCTCCCACCTCTCATTGCGATCATCTTCTTCACCCTACCATTCCACCCCTATCCGCAATATCATCTTGTCTTTCTTTTTGCATATCATCCCTGTCGGTTGGGTGATCATACGAAACCTCTCCAGTAGCACGATGATCTTACTTAAGCGATTCTCTTAAGCATGATATGTCATCTTACACTCGCCCATCACTCTACAATCTCACCATCCATCTTTCCTCTTCATTCCCCATCATCACATCTTTTTACCACCACTATCACCCTCGTCTGCTTGGCAATCTTGCTTAATCACTCACCTGGCATGGCGATCTCACTTAAGAGTCCCTCTTAAGGATGATTTGTCTCTTTGCCTTTCCCCATCACTACACACCCTTCACCCTTAATTTTTTCTTGGCATTCCCCATTATCACATCCTTTCACCTCCTTTTTGATTCTCGCAAACACCACTTCTCGCTTGACCATTTTTCATCTCCAGTTTTGCTCACATGGCAATCTTACTTAACCACTTCCGTCACATGACAATCTTATGTCAAGGTCCTCCCTACACTTAACTTGTCATCGTGAATTTCTCCCCCGCCTCATTCTTCGTTCACTTTGTTGATCGCTTCTTCCACCTAGTATCTCCTACTACCCACTTTTTCCTTCTACTTTATCCTTTTCCACATATCCTCTTACACCATACATCTAATCTCTTCCGCCTACAATCACATTCTTTTCCCCCCATTTTCCCCTTCTTGATCCATCATCCTTCATACCATTTCTTCTTCTTCTTCCCTTATTTTCATGTCTTGGTTCTTCATCCTCACCTCATTCATCATCCTCATCACCCGCATCCTCTCCTCACTTTCACTAGTCCCAACTCATCCCTCTCATCTTATTCACTCTTTCCACTTCATCTTCTCAAATTCCCCCCACATTTCTACCCACACACATTTCGTCATTATTGTTAACACTCCTATATCATTTTTCATCATCATCTTCTCTTCCCGAGCTAATAATTGTCAACGGGTTTCCCTAAAAATCATCAATCCTCATTCCGCACGACCTCATTCACTCCCTTGGACCTTCTAGAGTTTCCCTTCATTCCTTCCCTCCTCTAAGCCCACCACTCATTGTCAAAGGGTTTTCCCTAATGTCCCTTTGTTGGCGTTACCCTTTCCAATCCTCATTGGCTTTCTCCTTTTCTTCATTTTTTCTCTCACCCTTCCCCACCACTCATTGTATAAAAGGGATTTCCCTAACATCCCCTCATTGGCATTGCCTCTTCTATGCCCCATTCTCTTTCTCTCCTATTCTTTTCCCTCACTCCCACCCTTTCTTGTCGCTTCTTACCCATCTCTCCATCTCCTCTTTGCACTCTTCAATATCTTTACTGTCTTCATCATACATCATTTTCCTATTTTCTTGTCATCTTAGTATCCTCATTTCATGCATCTCCACATCTTTCCATCGATGTCATTCCTCCCTCTTTTCCAATCTTAAATTCCACTTGGCCTCTTTCTTCTTTAACATTCCTTATATCGTTCCCTTTCCACTTATTACCCCCTTTCTGTATTCCCTTCATTCTACATCATTTTCTTTGTTATCCTCTTCTCTCCCCCACACCTCGTCTTATTTCCCTTCCCTTGTATCGTCTTCTTCCCCTTTTTCCATCACGTTTCCTCCTTACTTCCCCATCGATAACCTGGCTATTTAGCGTTGTCATGTATTTTTTATCATACCACCCTCCACATGCATCTCCATACGGTCTGTTCCATATTCTTTGCCCTGGTCTTCCTCACAATGACACGATTCCTTCAATATTCTCCTTGTATTCGTTCTATTTTCCTTTCCTCTCCCCTAATTTTCATGTTTCTTCTGACCACTTCTCATTTTCTCTACCACCCCTACCTTTTCGTTCATTCTGTATCTATTTCTTTTCTTTTCTCTCCTCTTTTTCACACTTTCCTCACCCCTCATAGTTTCTTTTTTTCTCCGTTCTACTTCTTCTTTCGTCCTCTTTCCATTTTCCTCCATTTCCCCCCAACTCCCACCTCATTTTCTCCTTCTTATTTATCTTTCCCATTTCCTTCTTTTCTCAGCTCTATCATTTATTTCACTTCCACGCATCCCTCTCTACTATCTCTGTTGCTTCCTTCATTTTACACATCTCTCTATTTCATCCCTTCACCCTCTACTCTGTCATTTTCCTATTTTTGCCTTATTTGTCCTTCATCATTCCCTCTTCCCCTATCATCCCCTCTCTTATTTCTACCTCTTTCATTCCTTTTTTTCCCCTCCCCTATCTCCCTTACTCTTCTCGTAATCAACCTCCAATCCTATCCATTCCCTTTTCTCTTTCCCACACACCCTCACACCTAGCATTCAAGGTCGATTGAATCCTTTCTCCATTTGCGTCGTGCGGTCATTCCAGTCTCTTCCACTCCATTATTGTCCTCTTCTCCGCTGAATCCATTTCCCTTCTTTTCGAGAGTTCTGTCGTATATTCCATTCTCGTCCATCCTCTCGAGGGGGCATCACCACATCTATCCATAATCACATCTTCTCATGACATTTTTGTCTTGGAGGATACTGTGACATCTGTCACTCACCACTTTCTATTCTCCCCAACAAACATTCGCTCTACCTTTTAAAAAGTAGATTGAATTCTTCCCCATACCGTCTACTTTCTTTGAAAGGACACTACTTTCATAGTACCCTTCCAAAGAGGGGCAAATGTAGACACCCCAATTTCACATCTATCCTAAATCAATTAATTCCCCTTCCTCATTTCCCACAAAAATACACTTCGAATTAATCAAATATAATTTGATTAATTATCCATTTCAAAAATCTAAAAAATAACCCAATCCTCACCACATGTCATTATTCTCCATTTTTTCCACTATTGAATTAAAAATTCAAATTCAAATCCTCACCCACCATTCGTGGTCCCCACTCACCTAAAATCCTCCACTTATGAATTAAAATATAATTCAAATCCTCACCCATTCTTCGTGGTCCTGTCGACACTAAAATTTTCCTCCGTAATTTCTATTTCATTAATGTATGTATTAGGAATAGGATGTTGTTAAGTGTAATTAGTAGTAGCGTCCGATGGAAGATAATAGCGCGGTCAGTACGGCGCCGCCAATAATGTAGAGTACGGTAACAGTCAAAGTACAATAGGAATGTTGTAAAAAGTAAATATTTGTTGTAAGTGGTCCGGTAATGTTAAAATGTCAAAGTTGGGATAAGTAGAGAAGTAGGGTCTACATGATTAGGAATTAGAAATATTATATTTGTAATAAGGACAAAGAGTGATATCATAAATATCGTGTATTTTATTTATGGAAAATTCTAAAAAGGTGGAACCCATGTGAGATGATAAGGTTTATCTTATCTTAGAAGATAAGCCTACATGTAAAGGCAAGAGTTTAGGCATCAAATATGATTGGCCGAAAGAGATTTCCTATCCTATCTTAGAGATAAGATGGATAAGCCTAAATTCCTATAAATAAAGAGGCCACCCCCCTCATTTAGCATTTAGAAGGAAGTAGTGAGAAATATTGTAAGCGTGTAAAGGAAGCCATCATTTTGAAGTTGTGTTAAAGAAGTCATTAAGAAGTGTAATTGTGAAGTTTCTCCCATAGTTATTGTTGGAAGGCAAGTGAAGTCAGTAACACTTGAAGTACCTCATGGGTGAGATTGTAACAATTTCATGTTGATATTATAATTTGCACTTATATTTCAGATTTATCGTCATTCCTTCTTATCATAATCTATGGTATTCTTGTGTTATGTTTGTTGTTGTGTTTCCAGATTCCATCCACCAAACTAAAATTTGTGCATTAGTAAATAATCATAGCACGAGGAGTTCCCGGTGAAGAATTATCATAGTGCCGGATTGATGATGACAGTCCCCACTCACCTAATCTTGCCCACATTTTCAAACCACTCACCTAATATTGCCCACATTTTCAAACCACCCACTTAATCTTGCCCACATTTTCAAACCACTCACTTAATCTTGCCCACATTTTCAAACCATGATTACTTTAATTAATCTAATCACTCCCTCAGGCTATAAATACAACTTTACCCCTCCCCTCTAAACACACGGAGAATAAGCTTGCATGCCATATCTAAGTTTTTGCATCCTTTGAGCAAAGAACATCCTTTTGCCTCATCCTAATGCCAAAATAGCCTCATAATCCTTTTTTCCCATCCAGTGCAAAGAGGATCGTTGTTGCAGGAAGGCCTTGCTCCATCTTGAAGAAAAGCACCTACATATCACACAATCTAGGCTCAATCCGAGTTTCCTAGCTCATTCTGAGGTTTGCTATAGAACGCGAAGGAGGAGGTATGATTATTGGTATTTTACTTCCTTATTAGTAGTGTATTTTTCCTAGCTTACAATTACAGACCCCCAACTCATGTTACACGCATGTAACACCTACATTTTACACACACGAATACAATAGTAAAAATATCAGAATTAATTTTTTTGACTCATATTTTAGTTCACACAACTCTACGGGGGATCACTTATGACAACACACAACACATGATCGGCTTGCATGAACACTAACCAACATAGAAAACATGAAAACACATGACGCACACCAAGACCATTTTTTTTAAATGAAAAGATACAACATAATGATTCCACTACATTATAAATCTCGTGTCATTACCATCCATGACAACACTTTCCTGATTTATATATTAATTATATTCATATTTCATTGTTGACCTTATTTGCTTAGATTATTTATCAATTATTTTATAACTATACTACATTATCTTTACTTTATTTAAAATTTCACTTGAAGTAATCCCATTTACTTTTTGTCTTTTCCCTTATCACACCAGAATGTTGCAACATGGTTGTTGGTATGAACATATGTATGCACATGATCCATTTAGTGTTTGTTCCAAGGATACATTTTCTAAGTTTCATGTTCGATTAAATTTTCTATTTATCTTAGTTCCAACAAGGGAGGTTCGCACAAAGTAAAGAAAGTTTATTGATTTAAGAGTAGATAGATTACACATTCTTTTCATACTAGCATTTAAGTTCTAAGGTCAATCTATTTTGTTTTATGTTATAACAGTTAACCATGTATCTCATCTACTTCACTTATTTTTCTTATTCATCAAAGTATTAATGGGTATGATTTCACACTCCACTAGGGTTGGATTCCTGAACAATTAAGCATTATATGTGACTTATAAGGAGATATTTGATTATAAATTTTAACACACCTTACTAAGGTCACAACTAGAGTTATTATACACCCTTATCTCAAATATCCTCTTGTAACTCTATGTACATTCGATTACGTCGTCTTAAGGACACTCTTGTTTGAGAGGGGTCAAATGCATTCACGCTAGTATTATCACATATAGGTATCTAAAACATAGGATTTTCTCAAATCTTTTTCATTCATCTTAAAAATGGTTTTACTTAAGTTGATTTAATTACCCATTTATTAATAAGGACATTAATATTTTTTTATTATATATGGCAAAAAATAGATTTTGAAGGGATCAGGAACCTTGTACAAACCGAGAGATAAGCATGAAAGCCCAAAAGAGAAACAACAGAGAACAAGGCCCAACCAGGCCAAAGAAGAAACAAACAGGAAGAACCAAAAACCCCAAAAAAGAAAGCACCAAAGGAAGGAAGGAAGGGCCCCAAACAGGAAAGTCAAAGAGACTTGACCATCCCCATGGAGAAAACCTAACTCCCAAGTTACAATTTTTTTTAGATCTAAGGCCCATCTTTGTAGGAGAAAATCTAGTCTTTCCTTTCCTTTTGTTGTCCACACACCTGCCAACCTTCGCTCGCGTTAAGATCCACATTCTCATCTTGATGGATAGGTAGTAAAATTTCAAGAACATCCTTGTTGATCGGATTTTGATTCCAATTGGGACTCAGAGGCCGCATCAAAGAATCCACACTCAAACTGACCATATGATTCATCTTATCCAGACTAGTGGGGCAAGAGCCATCCTCACCCCAACTTCTCCTCCTGATTATCCTTAAGACTAGCAACAACATTATCTAAATCATCATTCTCAGGTCCATAGATAGTCAGATTATCTGGTTTAAAATCCTTCCACTAAGAGACCCTTCCTTTAAATTGTTTTTTATTCATTGGACAGTCAGATGCCAAATTTCTGAGAGATAAGTAGGTTCTGCATCTGAAAGGGAATCCTTCATAATCTAAATTTTGTGTCCAAGTAGAGTCCTTGACATTGAGTTCCATAGTGGCCGGAAAGTCAGCCTTCATGTTCATATCCACCAATATACGGGCATGAGCGGTATGGTCAAAAGAATTTGTTTTAGGGTCAACAGCCAAAACTTTACCCAGTTCGTTCCCCATAGCTTTAAAACACTCCTCGCTCTAGAAATGCAAGGGCAAATAGGCTAACCTAACCCGAACTGGTTTGATATTAAATGTTTCAGATAATGGATTAAACTGAGGAAACCATGGTTTCATGAGGAAAATGTGTGATTGGAACTCCCAAAATTTCTCAAAAATGATCTCCTTGTCTGAGGAGCTATCAAATACAGTAACAAAAATACCACAAGCAGAAGGATAAATATTAACCTTACCTTCAATTAGGGGACCTCCAATGTTCAGAGATCCAGTTGTGCAGGGAAGGGAGCCTAAGGCAGACATTACTGAATCTGTAAATCACACCCCTCTTTTCAAAAAATTCAATGGTCTCAGTAAATTCTTCACCAAAGGAGACCTTGGGATTTTATTGGGCATAGGCCATAGCAAAACAACCACCACTAGATTTGGCTGTAGCAAGAAACGAAACCCCCCTAAAAGGGTTGACAGAAGCCTTACCTCCTCCTCCACCTGTAGTCCTTCCCTTCCCTCTAGCAATGGAACCACCAATCTGAAATGGAGGGGGAAGAGTAGGGTCCGGGCCACCAAACCTCCCCAAAGCACCATCATTGGTCATCCCACCAGAACCCCTCCCCAGGCCTACACCTCCATCAATCTTGCTCACTGCTGACGACTTTACAGGGGAGATGGACTCCCCTCCCACCAAACCCCCACTCACCCCGACACAGAAAGGCTTCACCTTTGCATAACGTTGTTTTCCAACCACCACCAGAGCCCTAGCCGTGCTAAGGAAATTAGGGTTAGGGCTCGAAGAAGGACCGTCGCAGACCACCACCATCGTAGGCCACCACTATTTGTATGCAAGTTAAAAAAAAATTGTTGTGAGAAGGACATTAATATGCTCCTGAGACTACTAGTCCTTATCCTAGGGGTTCATCTCAAGAATATGATTACATGATTTCACATCATACATTCATTACGCATTAGGAAAAGTGGGGAACACGAGGTAATACTCCTTCGTTTAAAGGATTATGGTTCACATTAGTGATCACACACTATGAACTTAGTCCCTCGCCAAAAGAGGGTTTATACACATTATATGAATGATCTAAATTTCACTTTTCTCCAAGCATATCATCTTATGGATACATTTTCACAAACAAATCATAAATTAGGATGTTGTTAAGTTTCACAACTAACTCTTAATATTGCACCATAGAACCCAAATGATAATTGAGGTTGGGTATCAGGTTCTTTTATGAACCCAACTCCTAAAGGTAACTTCTAAGGTTTGTTGGTGATCTTCACCACTAAATACATGTTTTGTAATAAGAGGGTTTTATAATAATTTCAATGTTGGTTTCCCATGGGTAATTCGTTAAGATAACACATTCTCCTTTCTACACACATGATTTCCACTAATATAAGGGTACCATAGACTTTAGATAATGTTTGACCATGTCGTTCCTAACCATTGGGTTCACGACGATGTTGCTCATCATACAAGATATGATGATAAACTCATACTTGTGATCTTATTTATTTAATCTAGAAGGTGTTATCAAGCGTAAGGATTTTAGTTCGTACTAAGGTTTTAGTTTTCTATGCTAAGAGAAATCAAACAAGAAGAGTAGTTATACACAAATTTTATACAAGGGTTGACTATTTCATTTAGATCTATTTATTATGTTTCAAGGTAAGAAACAAAACACACCAATTATTTAAACATCAATTGCACACTGGAATTACACTATAAGCTGTTAATTTCAATTTCGTTTAACACATTTATCCAACTTTTTATACTACAAATTTTTGAAATCAAAATAGCACCCAGGTATAGATGAACAATTCCCTTAAACACTAGCATCTTAAAAATGTTACAAAACTTCACTAATAAACCTTTCAATACTTTACAAAATGTATAACTATCCTCTACAATTTTACTTAACATGTATATCCAACCCCATTTTATGATATGCCAATTTGAATCAAAAGTACACTTATAGTTAAATGCATGTTTCCCAAAGCACCCATAAAACTAACATCCCATTCATATAGCCAAATTTCAATAAATAACTTTACAATAACATAACAATACATAGAAATCTATTTCCATTGACCTACATAAACTCTAACAATATACAATGAATCATAGCCACGTTGTTTCACCATATTACTTGCATCCCTGCAAAACGATGTGAGCATGAAATCAACGATAAATCGCTGGCATGGTATCCACTGATATCTAGCATAATTAAAGTTTTTAGTTTCCCATTTACATAATAGTAATAATTTTCATTCGAAAGGAGAGGGTTAGAGACATATTTTCAGTTCATTTAATTTCACTTCTTTTCTTAACTAAGGGAGAGAAGAGATTAGGAAGAGAGAGAGACACTATTTTCCCACAAAAGTCAAATTTCAAACGTCAAGTCACAAGATTAAGTTTCAAACAATTATTTATAAGTGTTAATAGGTTTCCACGATGGTTTTCTAGCTTGACTGGGGTCCTAAAACTTTGTTTTACATTTTCCCTGCTAGATGCAAAAATGTTCATTTTAGGCTTAGAGGTTAAGAAAGTGCATTCAACAACTGTCTTCTGATAATAAATTTCACAACAGGTGAATTCCCACATGTCCACATATATACTAAGAGTTAACAAGAATTGATGGAATTTAGAACTAGAGAATGGTTTACGATTGGCGGCCAGTTTTTTGAGGCCATCATTCATAACTGGCCTAGTTACAAATGATAAAATGTTAGCTCGAAGGTTAGAAATCCACATGAAAAAATAACGTTCGATGGATGAATGTGCAACTTGAAAGTTCCTAAAATTTCCCATATATATGGATAATTCACCAAATTTAATGGGACTGAGAACTGAAAAATTGGTTTCAAACGGCAGTAGGTTTTATGGAGCCACCGATCGAAATTGGTCCAGTTTGACTGAGTCAAACTACGACCAGAGGACTACAAAATTCCTTTTCCAAACTATCAAAAAGAATGTTTTCCCCAAGCTGATGGTTCCAGGAAATTTTCTAGTAAAAGTACTAGAGGTTTGTGAAGGTGGATAAACATTTCCTCACTCAGGGTACAAACAACGAGCTGAAACGAAACCCAACTTTTCACTGTTAGAAACTTCCTACCGTTAAAAAAATGGTGTAACAAGGCTTTTAAAAGGGCGTCAAAATAATCACATACGATCAATCGAGGTCGATCCAAGGGTTGAAGTGACTCCTCACATAGTAAGGTACATGTAGGCAACTTAACATCTCCTTTCGGGAATTACGAAGGTTGGTTTGCGAGTCTACCAAAATTGTGATTTATTGGTTTTAACAAGGAAAAAGTCAACATATTTACAGGAAATTCAACCTTAACCTGTCAATAAAAGGGTATTGTAGCAATCTAGTTTGGTCAAGACATTTCCTAGATCATCTCAAAGTGAGGTTTTAAGTTCATTGTTGTCTCTCAAGTAATATTTGGGTTGTGTAAGTTATGATATAATGTTTTATTGTTATAAAAGCAATTTTATTTAAAACAATCAAATGTACGATAAGCCTATGGTTTTAAATTTTTATTTCATTTTAAAAGAAAAACTAAAGAATAAAAATTATGAAAGAAAAGGGGAGATAAACCTTGCCTGGAAATACTGTATGGCAAGAGGTGCTCTAAGTGGGTTCGCCCGCATTCCACAAAGATTCAACTCTCTCTTAACATTTTGCCAAATAGTTCATGTGCATATCTATGCATCCACATTTTGCAGACATGTCAAGCAAGGCCATTGCAGCTACAACATCTTGACAATATTCCTCTACCACCATAGTGAGACGTTTGAAATTTCATTTGCATTGTTAAATCATGCCCCTGTGATGACTATTGGAGCTGTCAAGAACCTCTATCTATATGCTGGCTGCCACAATACAACCAAATTTATCTACAAGATAATTGCAAGAAAAATTGTTGTAGGAGGTGCAGATCAATTCCATCATTTAAAAAAAAGGTAATTCTCTTATATAGATTATGTACAATGCCATGTAAAGCAATCTGTGAATATAAGCCAAAACAAGTTTTGTAAACTCTAGATTGGTGAAGAAATAGAAGGTGGAATTCAGAAACAATTAAAATGTTGAAGATCCAGCAGTCAAATAAGATCTTCAAGTTATAATCTTCACTACACAATCGTACAACACCTCTCTTGTGAGCATAATAGGTCTAGCCATCTTTATTTTCTCCATACTGATAAAAGTCTCAGTTTCTTCAACATATAGAATGCCACCACCATGGGCCTGAACGGGCTTACCATCAATATCCCACCACTCCCTTCCTGGATAGAAATATTTAGTGGATAGAAACATCACTCCATAGCGGTTTTATAAAGACTCTTGTCTTAAAAGAGGAATGATCCTCTGGAAATTTTAAAAAGGTAATATACAGGAGAGAACTTTTTCCCCTTGCACTTTTCAGAGTTGGATGGAATATTTTTGCTCATTGGCTTAAGCCCAAACCTCTTCTCCTCAATCTCTTCAATCTCCCTATGCAGCAGAATACAACTGACTTGCATCTGAAGCACTCAGGTATCAGGCTTTGGATTTATGGCAGTGTAAATGTGAATAATAAGTATCCATGCTACCATGGTCCATACCAAAGCAGAAAACGAGCATCTTAATCACGGAAAAGAAGAAAGCATTGCTTCCAATAACAAATGGATATCAGAAAGGCCCCCCTTGTGTTGTTTGTTTTTTCTTTTATTATTGAAAATACATTCTTTCAAAAAATCCACCTTCCTGGAGTAAGGTTCTTCGTTGTGCATACACATCTACCAGAGCGCGTATTTTGGCACAGGCTGGGAATACGTGGCAATGTAAACTGATCAGGTTAGAAAATAGTTTGAAGCACCTTTTGACCTCAATTTTATTCTGCTTACACCAAAAAAAAGTGGCATGCAGTGATCGTTTCCTCACAAAGAAAAATAACCCACTGCAGCTATCCATTTTGGTTAAATTTACAATGTTAACATTGGATTCAACGTGGTTACTGTTTTTGGATCTCAAAAAGCGTTTGGATTATTATTATGGAAGGGAAAAGATAGGTCTGACTGGAATAAAAGAGGACCATGCTTTTCCCAAACGCCACCACCAAATCCACCAAATCCTCCTGTGAGATGCCAAATCCTCCCACGTCCCTGTCCACACGTGCCTCAATCTAACCCATCACTTCCACCAACCACTCACAATCAATTCTTCATACGTTTTCCCCTTCCTCTACTAACTGCCAAATTACCTATACGCAATGTTTGGCTATCATGTCATCCAAGTTTTTTCATGCTCAGAAGGTGGTATGTGATTAAATGCTCACCCTTGATGACCTTCATGCTGCCGTCATGGAGATGGTAAATGATAAGGCTCTAGGATACGATGGCTTCCCTTGCGAATTCTACAAAGCTATGTGGGAATCGGTCGGTCCTGACCTTCTACAAGTCTATTTTGAGGGGTTTCATAACTAGTCTTTGGGAGCAAGTATCAACAAAGGGAATATCAAATTCATACCCAAACCAAGGGATCCTGAGAAAATTACCTCTCGGAGGTCGATAACGTTGTTGAATGTCTCCTACAAAATAATCACTAAAGCGCTCGTTATGAGGCTCTATAATTTTCTCCCCACTGTTATTCAACCTGAGCAAACTAGGTTTATTCAGGGGTGATACATCGTGGAAAACACCATTGTTGTTTGGGAAGGCATAGAATGGGCCCGCCACTCCAATTAATCTGATTTGTTCGTTAAGATTCATTTTGAGAAAGCCTATGATCGGATTGAATGACTGTTTATCATTGCCATGCTCCAAGCCCTTGGATTTGGCCCTGTTTTCATTTAATCGGTCAGAATGCTTTTTGCAGATGCCTCTACCCAGATCACCATTAACGGCCTCAATGTTGAGTATTTTGGATTGTTCCAGTCCATTCACCAAGGATTCTCGCTAGCACCTACACTCTATGTGCTTGCTGCCAAAGGATTTAGGTATCTGTTGGCCCACGCCAAATCTGTAGGGCTTGTTAGGGGAATTTCATTGCCTTCTGCAAACAATTCTTAACTGCTCATTGGTCACTTTACAAATGATTCATGTCTCACACTTATTGAAGATGAATCCAATATACGTAATGTCATACATTGCCTTGATATCTTCTATTTAACGTCTGGTTCCTCCATTCAATGGTGGAAAACCTAGTGTTATCGACAATCTTTCCTCCCAACGCCTGATTGGCTGACCTCTTTTGAGTAGAGGATTCTTGCACATGGAGAAATGTTTAAATTTCTTGGCATCCCCTTTTCCTTTCAAATGTCTTCAGCCAACCTGTGGTAATATGTTATTCAATTGGGGGCAAAAAAATTGGACTATTAGATCACCAGACCCTTGTCCTTGGCAAGAAAATTCCAAATTTGCTTTAAAGTCATGGCGGCCACGCACTTTTACTACTCCTCTTGTTGGGTGCCTTCCAAAGCCTCCATTTAAAAACTAGAGAATCTCCTCAAATCCTTTCTTTGGGCTAACACCTCTACTGAAAAAGGTTTTCATCGTGTTGCTTAGAAGATATGCTACCTTCCTCGCAATTCTGGGGGGTTGGGCTTGATTGAAATTCAGCGACAAGGGCAGGCATTTTGTGTGAAATGGATTGTTCGATGCATCTAAGGCCAAGAATGGACAGTGCTCATATGACATGACAACGAAGAAGGATCACCTTATGGCCGCCATGCTTGGAAAGGTCTAGGATTTATCAACCTCGTTATTGCTCTGGTTCCTATTAAAGTTGTCAGCAGCTTCATTCTCAAAAGCATTTAGAAAGCATGGGAGTGTATCAAACCATGTCTACAATGGAAATGTGATGGCTTTCATAATGACCTCTCCATTAAACATCACTCTCTCTTATGGTCACTGATATTTCAGGCTCAAGATAAATGTTTTGTAGACATCTAGGGAATTCCTACGCTCAAAATTTTTGAGTGCGACATTTGCAACATCCAAGATCTTTTCTGGAAACACTCTCAATCTTGATTCTGTTGGCCTGAGCTTAAAGATTGATATCGACTGACCAACTAGGATTAGGTTAGCATCACTATAGTGCTTAACTCGGTCACTAACAACATGTTGCACAAGATTTTTGTGTATTTGTCTCACTCTTGGTGGACATACTAGAAATGGTTTTTTGATACCCCATTTCACAATTATTCAGACAGTAAAGGCTACCGCTAGCTTTCACCTCATTTTCCCATGGTTAAAAAAATTAACACTCAATGGGGGATTCATTCCACCCCATCTTCCTAGAGCAGGTGATTTGACACCATTTGGTCTATATGTGTGAAGCCTAAAATTGCCCACTTTCTCTGGTGTATTTTACACCAAAGTCTTCCTGCGGGATCTAAAAATTTTCAAATTGCGGTCCTAGCTCCCAAGTGCCCATTTTGTGGCCACTTGGGAACTATAAAGCATCTTTTCTGGTTTTTTCTGAAAGCTTAGCTTGCCTGGAATTTTATACACTCATTTTTCTTTCTGCTTAGATGTCATTAATTTACTCGGTAGAATATCCTTTTAGGAGATAATCCTAAGCTTATGCTTATGTTCACCCAGATTTGGCATGTTTTCAAAGGGGAAATTCTGTTTCAGATATGGAAAGAAAGAAATGATTTTTTCTTTGCTAATTCTGAAGTTGATCAACAATTTTATGTGTATAACAAGTCTATGGTTATCTCCAATGTGCTGCTGCAGATTCAAGTTAAAGCGAATAAAGTTAGTTTGAAGGTGGTCCACCTCCAAACTCTGTTACGACATTGGGGGGATGCTCCATGCAATGTCTCCCAGGATCTAGCCTAGCCATCTCAGCGCTACTCACCGCATGGCCATGGTGGTCATCGCAACCATTCTCAACGGTGATCTTTCAGTTAGGCTTGTCGCTTGCCCCATCCCCATCATCGACGGAGCCACTCACTACTTAGGAGTCCACTGCTCATCAGCTCGGGTGGGGGGACTCACCCACTACCCCTGAGATGCGCATGTTGGATGGATGGAATCTTTCCCCATCGCCACCATAGCCTTTTGAAAAGTTCCCCCGCCTCTCTCTCGTCATCTCCACTCGAGAGGAGGTGGTAAATGAATTCTGGATGTTGATAAGGACCTCCTGCAGTCAGGTTGACCAGATGACCAAGATCTTCCTGCTTTAGGAATGTTTTTCGCCACTGCTTAATTTTGTTCTGTTAGTCTGCTAAGGGCTGCCTAATTTGTTGTTCTCTTAAGCTCAACCTAGTTTGCTCGTTGTTTGTTCATTTGTGGTTTTATGGTGTGCTCTCATATCGCTCGCTTTTTTGTTGAAATTTATCTTGTATCTTATTGAATTAATATAATATAAGATCTATTTTCATTATATATATATATATATATATATATATATATATATATATATTTACGCCGAAGGCGTTCCCCTTATGGTAATGGGCCTCCGGTTGTTCACACCAATGTCCTAAATTTGATGGGTGTTTGGAATTTTTTTTGTATTTTATCCTAAACAAATAATATTTATTCTTCAACTCACATATTCACGTCCTAGGGTTTCTCAGTGGCTAGGTAAGGAAATAATCAATTTCACAGAGACCTACCGGTGACAACCGTGTTCTTGTTTGGCATATATAGCGTACAACAAGTTTTGAACGAGGGGCGAGACTTCATTCTCTCCACCTTCCATTGTATGAATCTACAGATTTTTACAATCGTAGAAGATGAGATGGACCTGAATTCTGATGATTTTATTCAATGTTTCAGTGAGTGTTTGAGGTTCTTTTCTTTGTTTTTTAAGTCACTAGAAGAGAGTTTTTCCAAGACCAACAATGAGAGACTGATGTTGGAGAACCAATGTCAGGACCATTGTCAATATTTGGGCCTGTGACCATTCTCATGTGTGCGAGAGACATGAGAAGGCTATGTAGCTTCCAGGCTCAAAGATGTGGGGTTCGTACCTAGGACAAAGTATTCATCACAAATAAAAACATAGATTTGTGGTTTCTTCACCTAAAATTTTATCTTGGTGCTCTTCGCTGCCAAAAATTTCAATTGAGTGGTCTTGATAACCCAAAAAGATCATTTGGGTCTTCTTTAATTGATTGAATCCTTTTTAAAAAGTAGTTTAAACCCTAGCAAGTGTCTGAAAAAGTATTTCAATTTGGGTATGTGAAGATCCACCGGGTTATTGTGAGTTTTGTGTATGGTATGAGGTTTGAAAGGAAAATAGTGATAGTGACATCTAGGGTTCTTGTTATTGGGTATTGTGTTGGTGACATCAAGAGAGAAGCTTTGCAAAAAGTGATGTTGAGAGGAGAAGAGGATTGGGGGGGTGCTTATGATCGTATCAATTGCAAATAATGTGACCATTTCCCTTGTTTTGAAAGACTTGTCAAAATTTTCCTCCTTTTTCAGAATTTTTGCCATCAAAATTTGGTTCAGTTGATTCTATCAATATGGTGGGGAATTTTCTTTCTCCCATGATATCATTTCTAACAAGTGCCAAGCTGCAAAAGTGAGCCACTACATGTAAAATGGATTTTCTTAGAATGCCTCTTTTTTGTAAGGTATCCACTACAAGCTAACTTGGTTATTTGAATTGTAAGGTTATTGATTTAGTGTGATATCTTCGTGGAAAATGCCCTTGTAGATATGTATGTAAAATGTGGAAAGATAGAGAAGGCACATGATCTATTTGAAAAAATGCCTTAGCGAATTGGTATATCATGGACAACCATGATTACAGGATATATGGTAAACAATAAAGTTGACAAGGCCTTAAATATATTTCAGGACTTTCTAGAGAAGATCATGACATCTTGGAATGCAACGATTGTAGGATATGTATAGAATAGACATTGTAAATAAGCCCTCAAGTTTTACTAACAAATACAACTTGCTGGGGCAAGGCCAGAATTGAAGACATTTTCCAGTGTCCTCCCGACATGTGGCAAGTTGGCTGCTCTCAAACATGGTAAGGAGATTCATGAGGAAATTGTTAGAAGCCAATTACAATATGATGTCATAGTGTCAAATGCTCTCGTAGACATGTATATTTTCATACTTATACTAGTTTGTGAAATTTGGAAATCTGGTCTGAAATGGGTGTTAAGATGTTGTTGTTCATTTCTTTTAATTAGGTTATCAAGGTGAAATGATTTTTACAATTTAGGGCCCATAATGTTTTGATCTGTTTATTAAGTCAACCAAAGGCTGTTGAGTTCCATAAAGATTCTGATACTGTATCTAAGGCATCTGAAATCTCATTTCCATGGTAGAAGGTAAAACACTCTTGCCAAAGGTGAGAGTGTTTGGATGTTTACCTTCTTAGGGCAAGAGAAATTACCACTGTGTTTAGTTGTAATCCCCCATCTAATTAAGTACAGTCCCTACCATGATTTGGTGTACACCTAGTGCCATTTCACATGCACGCCTCCGACCATCTTGGAATGCAATGATTGTAGGATATGTATAGAATGGACATTGTAAAAAATCCCTTGAGTTTTACGAACAAATGCAACTTTCAGGGGCAAGGCTAGACTTGAAGAAATTTTAAAGTTTCCTCCCGTTATGTGTCAAGTTGGTTGCTCTGGAACAGGGTAAGGAGATTCCTAAGGAAATTGTTAGAAGCCAATTACAGTCTGATGTCATAGTGTCAAATGTTCTTGTAGACATGCATGTTTTTATACTCGTAGTAGTTTGTGAAATTTGGAAATCTGGTTTGAAATGGGTGTTAAGATGTTGTTGTTCATTTGGTTTAATTAGGTTATCAAGGTGAAATGATGCTTACAGTTTAGGGCCCATACTATTTTGACCCCTTTATTAAGTCAACCAAAGATTGTTGAGTTCCATAAAAATTCTAATACTGTATCTAAGGCATCTGAAATCTCATATCCACAGTAGAAGGGAAATCACTCTTGCCAAAGGAGAGACTGTTTGGATGTTTTCCTTCTCAGGGAAAGAGCAATTTCCACCATGTTTAGTTGTAATCCCCCCTCTAATTAGGCTCAATCCCTACCATGATTTGGTGTACACTCAGTCCCATTTCACCTGCATGCCTCCGGCAGCTAGTTCATATCCCCTACTCGTAAAATTTTCCACAACCAAGCTTTGAACTTAGGTCTGCAAATAAGTGTGGCTTAGTGTTTGAGCCCTTAACCTCACCAATTCAAAATTAACCCCTCCCCCAAACCTCAATAAAAAATTCAAATTCATGCTTTTGATTTATCATCTCTTGTAATTTTTGGGTTCCTGTATATGATATTTTTCATAGGTTTCGAGGTTTAATTTTGTGTAGTTTTGTAAATAGGTAGTAGACTCTTGCAGAGATTTTGGGGAGGAACTAGACCTATTTTATTCTTAAATTTTTGATGTTTTCATAAGCATCGTAGAAGACCCCCTTGTTTAGCTTTGCAATCTCTTGATAAATGACATTTTAATTGAAATGAATGGTTGCCATGAACAAGCCCTCCTTACATGTCACATTAGGACTACAGTCTGAATAAAAAGCAAAATTTGATTATAAGGGCATTTACAAACCTAAGAAGCCTTTAACAGTGGAAATTAAACGCTTTGATGTCAATTTTTTATTGTGATCTGATTTCAATTTTGATTAATTTTTTGTGGTGATTAGTCTCTTATTTGGTTAAGGACATTAAATTTTTTTGCAGGCCGAGTTGGTAAACCACAATAGGGAGTCATACGGACTTGAATTTGGGATTTAGGTAGACATGAGGGACTTAGACATTTCAGTCTTATGAATGTGAGGAATTTTTTTAGCCAATTGTAATTACAAGTTTATAAATTGATTTTATATTTATTTTTAGGTCTCTTTAAATTAAAAAGTAGGGTTTTGTTGATGCCCTCAGCATAGTGGAGTTTTTTCTTTCTGCCATGTAATTTATCGCTCCAAAATAAACAATGGTTGTATGATGTTTCTTATTGGAATGCCTTCATCTAATAAATGGTAATTATCTATCATCTTGCCAATTTCAATAGTTCGTCTATATCAATTGGAAATATTAGCTCAGTTTATAGTGATACCCTGAACATGGCGGGATTTCTCTTTCTATTTTATGTCTTTTAGTAGAAAATATTCCATTTCAAATAAAGTTACTTCTCTCTATTTTTTCTTGCTAGATTTCTTTGTCATCTTTCTAGATTCAAAATTTGTTTTTTCTGAATTAGAAAGACACGAGTTCTGTTGACACCCTGAATAGGGTGGGGAATGTTCTCCTAATGTAGAAGTTTGGTAAAATCAAGATTCTAGATTTTAAATGAAAAAATAGGTTTACAATATTTTCCTATGTGTGTGAAAAGGTTGCATTGATGCAAATTCTCTTCCATTCTCGAGGTAAGCTAGGTGAGTTTTTTTTATCAACCCATTGAGTAATATAAAGATGGCTTGGATCATTTTTGACCTGTCAAAGTTGCATTCAGTTGACACATGTATAAAATTTCACTATGAAGAATTTGCATTGTGCAACTTATTTCTTTCTTTTGGTTAGTTTCGTGATTTTAAATTTTAGCTCATTAAACAATATAAAAATGGCCTGGGTTGTTTCTGTCCCATAAAAAGATAGGTTCGGTTGATGCCCTTAGCATGGTGAAGGATTTTCTTTCAGACATGGATAGTTTGCAAAAACATTTGTGCACTAAAATATGTTATGAGTGTGTAATGTTTCTTAGTAGTTTACTTTATTTCAAAAGTAGGCATTGTTTGTCACCTTGTAAAAATAGAAAGAAACCAACTCTTTGAATTAGGAGGATATATCCCAATTTCAAAATTCAAATATGAACAATCAACTATTTCTCAGTTTGTGACTTATATTTTATGTTGTTCGAGACTGCGAGAATCATATTGGCAATGATACACCACGAAGAGGTTGCACTCCAACGGAATCGAATGGCTCCAACGTAATCACAAGGATTGATCAACAATGGAAGATTTGTAAAACAAAAACAAAGTTGTTCATAAGGAAAAGACAACAGAGTGTCTTGGCATGCTCATAAATGAATAGTAAGAGAATACATATAGGGTGCTGAGTAACCTTAGTGCATGACTCAATAGCAAACCCTAAACCTAACCCTAAACCTAACCCATGTGAGATGACCCTCCAATATGTGAGGAGGACACATGATAACTCACCCGAACACCCCCCCTTCATCAAAGCTAGGGTAGCGGCTATGATGAGTCAGACTGAAAGAGAAGACACTCCTAAACAACTAAGAAAGATGTGTTAATGGGGCCCAACAACTAAAGGCCTGATAAGGTGCCCATATATAAACATAATCTTCCTAGAAGAAGAAGAAGAAAAGAAGGAATAATTAGCCCGAAGAAGATGAGCAGCTGCATAAGATCTCACCCCAAGAAGAGACCGTAAGTGAAACTTCATCTCAGTGAAGGGCTTGGTAAATAAATTTTTAATCTGATCAGCTTTCCGAATGTATTGAATGTTGATGATGCCATCATGAATAAACTCTCGTATGAAGTGCATATGGATCTCAATGTGCTTCGTCTACTGATGCTGAACTGGATTTCTATAAATAGAGATAGTGCTCGTGTTATCATAGGAGATAATGGTAGGCCGCCGAAAGTGGATGCCAAACTCTATCAGAATACCCTGTAGCCGAATAGCTTCTATGATAGTGTTAACTGCTCCTCTGTATTCTACCTCTGTAGATGATATCGCAATTGCATTTTGCTTTTTGCTAGACCAACTAATAGGACCCGAACCAAGAGAGAAACTGTAGCCAGAAGTAGATTTCCGATGATCTAAGTCACCGGCCCAATCAGAATCTATGAACCCAATTAGGTCGATATCTACCCCTCCATGATAGTGAATGTCATCAGTATAAGTGCCACAAACATAATGAAGGATCCATTTAGCTTCTTTCCAATGTAGCTCATGTGGCTCCTGCATGAATTTGGACACGATCCCAACAACATACAATAAATCTGATAGAGTGTGAGTCAAGTAAATCAAGCTCCCCACCAACTGTCGATAAAGAGTACCATCAACCAAGGGAGTAGAGCAATCTGAAACCAACTTAACCCCATAAAGAAAAGGAGTAGAAGAAGACTTACAATCAGACATCTGAAAATGAGAAAGCAAATCAAGAGTATACTTAGGTTGCGAAATCTAAATTCCCAAGTCAGATTGTGAAATCTGGATCCCAAGGAAGTAATGAAGTAGACCTAAGTCAGTCATGGAAAACCTATTGGCCAAGGTGATCTTCACATAATCAATAATAGAGGAAGAGCTGCATGTCATCAACAAGTCATCAACATAGAGAACAAGAATGAGTATGGAGTCATCTTGTGGTAGAATATAAACATTTGGATCAGAGTGACACCTAGTAAACCCTGATGTAAGTAAAAAGGAGTCCATCTTGGCATACCAAGCCTGAGGGGCTTGTTTGAGGCCATAAATAGACTTCTTTAACTTACAAACGAGGGAGGGATCTTGGACATAACCCAAAGGTTGTTCCATATAGATCTCTTCCTCTATGTCACCATGAAGGAAGGAACTCTTAACATTCATTTGATGGAATTTCCATCTGTTCGTTGCGGCGATGGCTAGGGTCAGTCAAATAGAACTCATCTTCGCAACCAGCACAAAGGTTTCAGTATAATCAACCCCAGCTATTTGGGAGAAACCCTTAGCTACTAATTGCGCTTTAAACTTTTCAATGTCTCCATCTACTCCATACTTTGTTCGAAACACCCACTTACACCGAACGATTTTTCTTCCTTTCAGAAGAGGGGTGAGATCCCAAGTATCGTTCTTCATGAGAGAGGAATACTCCTCATCCATGGCAGAATCCCACTCAAGAATACTAGAAGCCTCCCAAAAAGACTATGGATCAGAAGTAGAGGTGAAGAAAGAGTGGGGTCCAATGAAATCTGAGTGAGTACGTCTCATATCTGAAGTATCTCCAACTAAATCTCCAGCACTTTGCAAATTTTTCCTAGCCCAAAGAGGACCAGGAGGATCAGGCTCAAAGTCAGAAGATTATTCACTTGAGTGATAAGGGACATAGTCCTCGTCATCACTACTGTCAAAATCAGAAGACTCAAAGGTTTGATGGTCGGGAGGATTAGGAAGAGGAGCACGCTCAACAATATCATTATTTGATGCATTAGAATCTGAATCAGTGAGCTGAAGAACCTCAATAAGTGGAGAAGTAGAATTCGAAGAAGACTCATTGAACTTAACACTTCTCTCAATATACAACTCATGAGAAATAAGATTCATCAATCGATATCCCTTCATGCCATCAGGATACCTTACGAAGATACAAGGTTTGGATTGTGGTTCCAAGGCCTTGCATTTCTTCTTGGGGATTCGAGCCATAGCCTTGGATCTGAAGACTCGAAAGTGCTCAACATCAGCCTTGCGTCCAAACCAGGCTTCAAAGGGTGTCATCCCTCTTACTGCCTTGTGTGGAACATGGTTCTAAATGTAATTTGCATAATTCACTGCTTTGGCCCAATACTGCAGAGGAAGAGATTTCGAGTGAATCATACAAGTGGCCATCTCCTTCAGAGTACGGTTCTTTCTTTCTATGACTCCATTATGTGAAGGGCTTTAAGTAACTGTATGCTGCAAAGAGATCCCTTCAAAAGGACAAAAATCCATGAACCTATTGTTTACATATCCACCTCCATTGTCGGTTCAAAGAACCTTGATAGACCGTTCCGCCTGTTTCTCAGTAAGAGTCTTAAAGTCCTAAAAATGTTCAAAGACTTCAGACTTAAGCTTAAGAAAATATACCCAAGTATATCGTGAAAAGTCATCAATGAATGTTAGCACATAAAGAGCTCTAGTAAATGAAGGAGAAGGAAAAGGACCAGAAACATCGCTGTGAACAAGATCCAAAGGACGAGTAGCTCTCCGGGCTTTTCCTTTGTCAAAGTTATTTTTAGGATGCTTTCCATGGGTACAACCCTCATAAATACCCTTAGAAAACTTGACGTGGGGCAACTCGTTGACCATTTCGTTTTGGCTCAATTTTTCAAGGTAGCGATAATTTAGATGTCCGAAACGCTCATGCCATAGCTTACTAACCTCATTTGCATGAGTGAGCAAGGGTAGTGGGTGGCGTAGAATCATAAGTAAAGTGAGAAAATGTATATAACCGTGAATGGTGATCAACCTTTCCCTCAGCCACTGTAGTGTCATTATTAATCTCACGAATAATCACCGAGTTAGGACCAAATTCCACTCGCATTCCTTCACCAAGGTGAGTAATTTGGTAAACCGATAGGAGATCGGTAAAGAGATCAGGACCACTTAGCACTTGGTTGAATGTTCCCCCATCTATCTCTACCTATCCACTATCATAAACTGGCACGTTCATGTTATCACCCAACGTGATTTGGGACATATCACAAGGTTCGATGTTGGAGAACTCAACATGCAAAGAAGCCATGTGGTGCGAGGCACCAGAATCTATAATCCACGTCAATGAAGGAGCAACTCGAGCTACGAGAGCCTTTCCTTTCTTCTTATCAGATTTAGAACCTTTTGCAGTGGAAGACTCGGCCTTCGAAGAATTTTATTTTATGGATTTAGGAACACTTATTTTATTCTTCTCAAGTAAATGAGATAAGTGATCATTTTGTTTCCGAAAACAGTGGTGCTCGTCATGACCAAAATTCTTGCAATAGGAACACAAATACCTATCTTTCTGTGCTCTAGGCTCAGAAGTCGAAGTGTTCGTGTTAATTTTAGTTTTGGTCTTGGTTTCTTTCTTAGGTTGATCCTTTTTCTCTATCTCATTATCAGTCTTCTTTTCCTTACTAGTACTTGCTACAAGGGCATGTGACTTGGACTTGAGAGACCCCATTTGAATGAGTTTGTCCTGTTCTTGAATGAGTTGGGACGAAAAATAGTCAAAGGAGGGCATATTCCAATCCTTGCCCAAGGTAGCTTTTGTAGCCTAAAAAGTTAACACAAAGACAGAATATTCAGGACCTAACTTAGATAGAATTGACAAGATCAGTTGAGAATATTTCTTCTCTACTTGACATTCCTTTAACAACAATCTAATGTGGACAAATTTCGAGAAGAAAGCTTGTAGGTTTTCAAAGTCACTAGGATTTAACCCTAGTAGTTTGTTTTCCAACTCATGCGCTCTCATGTCATCTAGTTGTCCAAACATCGCATCCAGTGTTTTCCACGCAAATTTAGGTGTTTTGGATGCCTCAATGTGGAAGAGCAAGTCAGGAGAAATAGACATGCAAAGAAGACCTAAAGCTTCATCACTACGGTTCAACCACTTAGATTTTTCAGGTTCATTATCTGGTTCAGTCTCAGTTCCCATGGTGATGCGGAATAACCCTTTACCCCTTAGTTTCATTATTATTTTTGATCTCCATTCGAAGAAGTTGAACGATGTAAGCAAAGGAATTGAAAGTGCATCCATAGTGAAGAGAGAGAGAAAGAAATGCAGAAAAGAAACACAACCACCCAGGACAATATAACAACCCCCTACTTTTGGCACTTTATAGTTTAGTGCGTTGATTACAATTGGGTCCGTGCGTGTGGTTTGAAACACTTGGCAACTCATCTTGCAATCAGCGTAATAACACGCAAGAGGGGAGACCACAACAGTGTTTCATGGAACACAACAAATAGGAACCCGTAAACAAGCACAAGCAAAAAAATAAGGAAGGAGGCGAAAGCCAATCCTGGTTGTGAGAAAAAGTATCTCACGTCGTAAATGAAAAAACCCCCTTGCTGCAGATTGTGGCGGACACGCTCACTAGTTGCAAGCAATAATAAGGGTAAAAAATACAAAGATTTTAAATAAGGACTCAAAAAGTATCCCGATGATCTTCAGAAGATTAAAAGTGCTCCTGTAAGACAAAAGTAGGCCCAGGATGTTGCTACACACTTGAACGCACAATTAGAGAAAAAAATCGACAATAAAGTGTAATAAATTATCGTTTGGAAACATCCAGGTTAGCTAAATTTAGAGCAGTTTAGGACCAAAAAAATGAGGATAACGTTATTTTAAATGTCACTAATTAATACTTCACTAATCGTAATGAAAGAAATTTAGAAATTAATAAAACTAGATTTAATTAAATTAAATCTGATTAATTTCAACTAATTAAGATCTAATAAAAAAAATTAAATCCTAATTAAAATTTTAAAAAACTTGCCATTTTTAAAAGAAACCAATTTTAATTTAGATAAAACTAATTTCTATTAAAAAAGGGCATATCGCACTTAAAACTTACCGTTAGGTTTATTAAAAAAAGAAAAAAAGATTTTCATTATTAAAAAAGATAACATTGAAAGATTTTTATTTTTATTTGAAAATAATCGATTAAAGCTTTTTGAGTTTTAAAAGTTTAGAAAGTATTTAAAAAATACTTATCAAAGAACATTTTAAAAAACTTATCAAAAAACTTACCAAACTTACCAAAAAACACACGATTCGGTGAATCCAGGCACCAGGCACCGATTAAAGCTCTGATACTAGGCAGTTAAGCGTGCCAGTCCTATAGTAGTGCTGGGATGGGTGACCTACCGGGAAATTCCCGGTGTCACTTCCTCTTAATGTTGTTGGGCCTAATTGGGTGTATACCCGGCTCCATCGTGTGGGAGGGCATGGGCGTAACAACTGATTAACATGATGAGATCCCTCTCCACCATCAGTTCGAGCTTTTGGTGTGACGACAAGTTATGCAGCTCTAATACCGTGAAAGACACTACGAGAATCGTATCGACAACGATGCATCACGAAGAGGTTGCACTCCAATGGAATCGAATGGCTCCAACGTAATCACAAGGATTGATCAACAATGGAAGATTTGCAAAATAGAAACAAAGTTGCTCATAAGGAAAAGACAACGGAGTGTCTTGGCATGCTCATAAATGAATAGTAAGAGAGTACATATAGGGTGCTGAGTAACCCTAGTGCATGACTTAATAGCAAACCCTAAACCTAACCCATGCGAGATGACCCTCCAATATGTGAGGAGGACACATAGGATAACTCACACCAACAGTTTCTGTCCCATCAAAAGATAGGTTCAGTTGATGCCCTTAGCATGGTGAAGGATTTTCTTTTAGACATGGATAGTTTGCAAAAACATTTGTGCATTGAAATAAGTTATGAGTGTGTAATGTTTCTTAGTAGTTTACTTTATTTCAAAAGTAGCCATTGTTTGTCACCTTGTAAAAATAAAAAAAACCAACTCTTTGAATTAGGAGGATATATCCCAATTTCAAAATTCAAATCTGAACAATCAACTATTTCTCAGTTTGTGACTTATATTTTATGTTTTTCTGATCGTGTTTACATTTTGTATCCATAAAAAGTTACATTCAGTTTTACCTAAAATCTACTGGAAGCTTCCTTTCTATTGTGGACCTCTTTTACATAAATTATTAGGTTCCAAAGTAGGTTATATGCGTATAGTATATGAACATGGTGGGAGATTTTCTTTCTGTATAAAATGTGATTATTCTTCTACCATGGGTGTAGAATTTTAATTATTACTATTTCACCAAATAGTCATTGTCTATCATTTTTCTAAGTTTAATAAGATATTGTAGTTCCAAAATCTAGAACTGATTAGATTATTTTAGTTATATCTTAACTCAATAGAAAATTCACTAAGAGCATTTAATGCATGGAGGGGTATCTTCAGTCATCAATTATTTTGTTTATTGAATGATGAATGAAATATAAATAACACCTCCCTACCTATTGAATATATTTGAAAGTACATAGAATTCTTGTAAAATATTCTAGAATGGTTGTGATGAGGTTTAACTTAAAATATAGATATGTACTAGCTTGTATATGTGGTACAAGAGGAAATCATTGTTGTTGGGTTTTAAACTAGCAACATATTGGATTTTCCCAAATTTTTATGATGGAAATAAATGAAAACCTTCTTTTTTATCCTTATGGCTAGAGAGAAACTTTATTCGCAATTGTGCATGAAATCTATACCCTTAAATGACTGGTCCACTCCACATATCCCTATCTTTAAAGTGTTCCATGAGATACACAAGTGAATTCCTCTTACATTTACGTGTGTTTCAAATACCTAATAAACACAAGTGTTTAAATTTATAACACCAACTATTGACATTACATATTTTGATGGCTCGTTACTTGTGTTTATAAATATCTCCAAAATACGTTTCCTTGATGAATTGTACATCCCAAACCCTTTCTCCTTCAAATGATTAACAAATGATGACATCTGCTTATAGGAAACAAGAGTTATGTATTTGTTTACCACATCATTTTCCCTTTCCTTTCACCACTTCTCCCTAAAACCCCTAATCCTCTCTCTCTCTTTCACTTCCTCGACTATTACTTCGTCACTCAATCCTCTTCGGTGTTTACATAGTACATTTTACACATGATTACACACTTTTAAGGTTCATTCAGATACTATAGTTAAGCATACTTGACCCCAAGGTGTTATTAAGGTTTGTGCTATGGTGGTCTCGTGCTTGCTTACTCTCACCCTTACTTGCTAATGTTATTTCTCTCGCTCTTGCTAATGCTCTCACTCTCTCACTCTTGTTCGCTAATTATTTCACTCTTGCTTTCAATTTTTGATAGTGATTTGGAGTGAGGGTGTAAGGATTATTTATAGATTTTTTGGAGTGTTTAGGGGGTTGGTGGGGCCCATTAATTATTAGGGTTAGTGTTGGGGGCAAAAAATTATAAAATAAAATGATTTAAAAAACAATTTGACATGCTTATGCTGTCGGGGACGGCCAGAAGTCTCTAGGATAGGTCAAGAGTTTTCTCAAAGTCTCTGGGATGTCCACAAGTCCCCTTAAAGTCCCCAAAACAGGTGGGGGGTATCTCAGAAACATCCCCTCTCTAAGGGAAATGTTTCGGGGATGTCCCCCTCCTATTGCTGGTGGTGGGGGGATGACAGGGGGACTTCCAAACCTTCTCCAAGTTTGGGAGACGCCCCCCTCGAGAGACATCACTTTTTTGGGGGGGCTTGTCCCCATGGAACATAAGATATTATTTTGTTTTAAAACATAAAGGGTTACTTGTGAACGTTTGGTAGAAAAATAGTATTCCATATTAGGTTTAAGTGTTAAAGGGTAACTAAAAAAGTACAAGATTTTATCATCAAATATTTTGGGCTAAGTACAAGAAGAAGATAAATATCAAATCAGGTTGATTTGTTGTATGCTAAGTTTGACAACAAATAAATAGATTGGAAAAATTCTAATGATATATATTTGCATGTAATATCTTAACCATTTCAGAGAAGAATTTTTTTATTTGTGAGTTAGAAGTAATGATGCTTAAGTGGCTTGAAAGCTAGGATGGTAATGTACAGTTTCTATTCTTTACACAACACCATGATGACAACTCACCTTAAGCTCAATCCTTATTAAATGGTCAGCAAACGGTGACAACATTTTACTTTTATCAAAGCCATAATAAAAGAAAATAAAAGATAGAACCTTTAATGTAATGCTTCATCTATCAACATCAACTACAAAAGTAATAACTATCCTTCTAAATCAAATAGCATATACCGTTCGATGTTCACATTGCATTATGCACATGCGATTGCTAGTCTATTAATTAGCAAAAACATTTATAGGTGCTTTTGAAAGGTGGACATGCACAATTAGTATAAATTTTATGTTCTTTAAAATGTTTTAAAATGATGCTCTTATGAGAGTTCTATTTAATTTTATTATATTTATAATAAATAAATTTTTACCTAATAGTATTAAAGGAGGATTTGTACCATAGTTGTCAATTTAACATTATTGTATTGCAAAGTATTCTCCAAACAAATAAAATAATTAAATATTGATCGTATTAATCAAAAAATTATATGGTAGTTTGGGCCACCATATATTTTACATGTCAAAATTTCTATATTGCTTGAGTGTTCAGGCTAATTTAATACGTTTTATACCAGTAATTGTTAATTTAATGGCATTCCCTCTCTTGTAGATGAAATAAAAAAGGTCGGTCACGAGGATATACCACATTTAGCAGAAAAATATCAAATCTATGTGGACTCCAAAGGACAAAAGATAACTTGATTATCCATTAAGATTTCAATTTTAAATTTTTAATTACGAAAGTATTGATGCTTTAAATGATGCAAATTTAGAATATATTGATGATGTTAAAAAAATTCCAACTACTTAGTCTTGACGAATTTGTTGAAGTGAATGCAAAAAGAAGGATTTCATTTAAAATTTAAGGAACGTTGAGAAGAAGAAAACAAACAATTAATATAACAAAGGAATAACCTAAAAAATATGGTTTACCTCCAATTCGCTATTCGACCCCAACGTGTTCACTAGGCACTTTTTCAATATGTGTATCATCATTGTTGTGTCCCTAAACCACATGAATCACTTCTCTCAATTTCAACTTTTATCTTTAAAAAGTATGTGATGAATGTCAATGTTAATTAAAATGTGAAAAGGAAACCAAAAACTTTGCACTTTTGTTTTATTCTATCTTCCTTGATTCTCGCATAATTCTTTGGAATTTGTGGCAACATTAGATCTCCATTTTTTTCATTCAAACACCTCGAGTTAGTAAAACCAGATAAAGGATCCATATTCATCATGATCAGATCAAATAATATTATTAAATCTTACTATTTAATTTAATGGAGCTCTTCATTTAAACATCCAAAGATTTCAAAAAGTGAACATCTTGCTGATCATTTACATTCTACAACATGAACCATAAACTTGTTTACGAACTCATACAAAAAATTAAAATATTTCCATTATCCATTGACAAGTCACTTGAAATCCTCTCCATTTCACATGAACTGAAGGTCATGATTGCATCTTTCCCTTTGATATAATTATACGATCAACATATTGTTGGTGCCTAAAATGAAATGTTTTATTAGGCATATAAATTTCCATTGACGTTCTTTTAGAAGTGTTTTGTCTTAACAACCATTCTATGTTAATTTCTTGTTTGGATTTGATTTTTTTTTAATTTTTAAAATAATATTAACAATATTTTAGGAATACAATGACGATGAATATGGGAGTTACAAATAAAATTGACTTTAGAAATGCCTATCGACTAAAAATAATCCCATATTGGTTGGTCGGTTTGGTCCTCGAGAATCGAAGAAGGGAGCTATACATATTAAATTAACGCAACTCTTAATTTCTTTGAGAGTTTGATCCTGGCTCAAGATGAAATTTGACGGCCTCCCCCCAGCCCTAAGTATAACTATCGATGAGAGAGTCTGGTCGGCACCCTCCCCTCTCTTTATACCTCTATAGAGATGAGAGATTTGGTCGTCGGCCATATCCATATAAGTGAGGGGAACTCAACCTATCTGTTGAATGGATCACTTGCACCTCGACGAGTACTCTCTTCCCCACCTTCCCCTACCTCTATATAGTTTTCCAGTTATAGAGAGTAGGCCACTCATATATCTAGAGTGGAGTGTCGACTCTATATAGCTTAGCCTAGTTTATTGGCCCTTTGTTAGGGGTTTCAGGTTAAATACCAATATTTTAGAAAAAAATATAATAAATATTAGTGTGGATATGGAAAAGAGGTTTTTGCTCACTGAACATGATCGTATGAGTCACCGACCCACTATATATATATTCTGGGGTGAACAAGAATTTGGGATTGGATGTAGGGAGAAATTCCCTGATTTAATTCAATAACTGAGGTACAGTCTATACACTGTTTCTCCTCCTTGTTGGTGTTCTCACCTGAGAACCCATATATAGATAGGGGTATATTCTCTTTCGCTATCTATATATTATGAGTCTGTCCAACCAACCTCATATATTAAAATTCCAACCAACCTTGTTCTGTGAATTGAAGAAGGGACACCAACGTAATTTGTTGGCACTCTGTATCCAGAGGGGGGCTTGTGCTCCTGTAGATAGCAGAAGTGAGAATGTTGACATGAGTAACGAGAATCATGTGAAAATCCTGTGGTTGCATATATAGACATAAATTTATATGTAAGTAACACGAGGAAATGTTCATAGATTTCATGGAAGGTACCCAAAGATTCATATTGAACTTTGATAGCTCTAGATGTAATACCTCTATTATATATGTAATACAATCATTATTATTATACCCTCGAAGGGAGAAATGAATTGAGTGCAGCTATAGAGAGGGGGGGCTCAACTTCCCGTATATATATAGATAAGGCCTTATTCACCAGTAATTATCAACTTATATAACCAATTATCAATCCCAACCACTATCTACCAACCTCAACTAACAATTCCCAACTTCTACTCCCAACTACAAGCTTTACCCACCAAATACTAATCTCTAATCAGGAGATAGAGATAGAGCGATCCATTCAAGAATGACAAGTCTATAACCCTTATCTCACAATACTGAGAGAGAGAGCCCCATACATATAATCTTGTTAAGAACAAAGTTTGATAGACAGGCAATGAGACTTACATATATGGTCCTATATTTACCAAGACAAGCTTGCCCCGGGACTTAAGACCCACCCCTAGTGATCTGGGGTTATAAGCTTTCCTCTCTCGACAACCTAGATCTAGATTTGGGAAGGGCGAGGGCTACCTCACTATCGTATTCATATATAAAATCCCATACCCGAATGGACAACTCGAGCTTCTATTCTAAGCGGCTAAGCCAAATGAACAACGACTATATGGATTGGGATTGGCTAGGTTCACCCGCCAACCCCCCTCCCCTTCCCTTAAATCTATATGGGAGTTCAGATCGTTGGGAGCCTTAAGTTTCATTAGTTCAGTCCTCGGGCCCCTATTTACCTAGATTATATGTGTCCCCACCAACTTTTCCCTATATACCCATCTCTTCTCTGTCACTCACCCTCCCAATCAATCCATAATTATATTATAATCGATGGTTAGTGTTAGTGTTAGGGTTAGAGTTAGGGTAAGGGTTAGGGTGCCATCGAGTTCTCTGTTAGATAGGGAGAAAGGAATATACCAATAACTATATCATGTATAGGGGAGAGTGGTGAAACATGGTGACCCCATCCCATATTGGCCTAACCAGTAACTATTGGATTAGCTATTATTCTAACAGAATATCATAGCATAACATTAACTCATATCAATCAATTTAATTTGTAAAAATGGTACAACCCCCATTTCATCTACCTATAAATAGATATGGGCAACTGGGTGGATCTAGGATTCAGTTCAACTACTCTCAACTGGGTAGCTTCCAGCTCCCTAGTATAGATATAGAAGGGCCAATTGTCGATAAACAACTAGACTCCCAGGTCCACCAGTGGACCCCCATATATCTAAAGAAGTGAACGAAGCTAATGAAATAGAACTTTATTTAGAGACCCACAAAGAGCATAACATAAATGTCATATATATAGCCCACCCCATCTGGATCGTACCATAAAACTTCCCAAGACACGACATGAAAAAGTAACAATATTGTTTAAAGGGATAGGTTGAGTGACAACTCTATATCTAAGGGGTGGCCATATAACAACCATATTACATTATATTTGAATTCTATGTGGGGAGAAGAGGAATCCATAACATTAATTAGAATGGGAGTGGATTCTATGTTAAATAAAATTACATGAAGGAATAATTCCTTCTCCAAAGAAACATTCCATTTTTTGAATAAGATTGAATGATTTTCTAAAAAGAAAAAGAACAGAGCTACATTTCGGGTGAAATGAGTGGTTTTATCTCTCCATGTGGCTTGGGTCTCCTTCTTGGTTTGGTCTCGATATCATACAATCAGTCAAGAATTATATCACGTTGGCCTAATATCTGGATAGGGCCTAATCATTTTCCCTACCCTATAAAATAGTAAGTATAATATAAAATAAGTTGGGGTTGGTCATACCATGTATATAATGGATGGAGGATGGATGAATTGACCAGATATAGGGTTCAGGGGAAGGTTAGGTTTGTTAGATCTCCGCTAAAGAGGGTGAAGGGTGAGCGAAGCCCCCTATATATTACCCCCTAGAATAGAGATGAGTGAACCACTCACACTCGACTCTCTATCTTGTATGACTAAATAGACAAGGAACCAAACACATACAAGAAAGATATGCTTTCCCAGGATCACCATTTAGGAAAGGGGGAGCCATTCGGGTTCAAGAAAATAGATAAACCATGCCCCTATCTCAATATAGAAAGGAAATGGAGAATAAACCAGGATAGCTGCATAAAGAAATAAAAATTAATGATCGAACCGCTAGGGTAACAACAAAAAATGGAAGTGTCCATCTTACTAACATAATTTAGTAAAATACCATATAAAATTATCTCTCAAATAGTAGACACAAAATCACACACTTTGGGTAATTATCTAGTCCTGATTGCAAACTACTATTTATGTGATTTCTAAGTAAGAAAAGTAATAATTAACCCATGTCTTTAGCCACCTTTCTTTGCTTTTTGTTTCCATTGTTGGATTTACACCATTTTTAGCTCATTCTTCCTTTTTATACCTCAACATTTATCATTGTGGACACCAGCACCCAGCTAGGACGCCAGTGTCAGGGACCCTCGTCCCCTCTGTGCTTCCCTGACCTCAATATACTTTATTCACACTTTTTAGTCCTTTCTAGCCATTTGAGCATCTTATCTTTTTAGTAGTTAGCTAATTAACTAAAGATGGAAATGATGTATGCTAGTTAATCTAATCTAGAAGGACATAAAAACGTAGTAAAGAAGCATATAAATGAATTAAGTAACTAATGCAATAAAAGTAAAACCCTAATGTTCAAGATAAAAGAGGAAAGAACTCAGCTAAATAAAAGACACTCGTGGGACTGTGTCACAGAGCTGACTGGAGAATGTAGAAGCAGGAATGACCGTGCAGAAACTATGAAAAGGATGGATCTGGAGTATTTGGTTGTACTAGAGCGCTTGGAGAGGGACTGGGGTGCCTACGAGCACTCTGGTCTGTAAATTGGGCACCCTGGTCTGTGTAAAAGCTCTGAAACTAAATCTATAAGGGATGGGAGGTGGTCCAGAACCCTTGCTGTGTGTCACATCAGATTTGTTACCCCGTACCAGATGTCCCCAATAATCCAAGATGATGTGAAGACCTGTAAGAAGTATCAAAACCCTAAAAAAATAAATATGCAAATGAATGGGTCACACTGACCTCAGCTGCCATAACAATGGGCTTACAAATTGAGCACTGCACTACATTTCAGACCCAAATGTAGTTCTGGTGAGTGTGTGCATAACGTTCCCTAGGTGCTCTTGTGTCAGTAACACTTTGTGATGTAGTGAGCAATAACTAAATGTATAAAATGTAATAGTATGTGTGCATGGAATAGAATAAAATCCTTCCCCCTATGAAGTGTGTGATGCGGATGTCCTAGCCTTGTGACTTGTGATGGATCTATGTGGATGCAAGTGATCTTCAATGCAATATATGGATGCAACACTAGATAGATGATAGTAGTGAATGATGCTAGGTCCCTCATTATTGTCTCATAATTTTATGTTTATAGGGTTCTCTTGATCTAATTTTGTAATTAACCCCGAAATGGCCGACCACCAAAAAGATAAGAAGGAGAAACAAATAGAAAGAGCCCAAAAGATGGTAGGAAAGTGCAAAAGGGACCGGGGCTCCCTTGGTGGGACCAGGGTGCCCATGGGCTCCCTAATACTAACATGGGTGCCCCAGTCGAGGCTAAAATAATGGATAACAAAAGTTGACTGGGCATATGGGTGCTCGGTAATGACGAAATAAAATAAAACAAGATGGCAAAAAAATGGGGGTTAATTAATAATTTCTTCACTCAAGAACCTTTTAAATAGTAGTATGAAACTAAGATAAATAATGTCTAAAGTGCATGATTTTGTGACTACATTTTGCCCCCACTTTATGTTGGTGAGTGGAAATCTCGATAACATAAAGTAGATAGAGATGCATACTTGATGTCCATAAAGAGTGTAGTAGAAACGTGCTGAAGGACTAGATTAAGCATGGAAACTAAAGATGAAAATGCAAAAAAAAAGTTATAAGAGCAAACCTAGGTTGGAATCACGCGTGTAGCTGGTGTAAAACCATATATTCTATACTCTCTTTTTAGTCTACCATCTATTTTTGTGAAGTGAAAAAATGGAACCCTTACTAGATTAGAATAGATCACGATCACATATGAAAAGAAACTAGGACAACTACATGAGGTTTGATCCCATATGAAGGTGTGTAGTGAAAAATTTCAATTGTTTAAACTTGGTCAACCAAAATGGGTAGTCTACCATCACAAAATATGTTATTTATTTTACTTATATAATGATTTGATGAAGGGTATTTTAGATTTCTACGATTTCCACTATTTCGTAGGTAATTATAGGTCATAATGAGGTTATGTGAGCAAGAGTGACATATATTAAAGGACATTTACATGAAATTGGAGTAGATATGTAGTTCTAGATTCCAATTATTAAAGGGTATAAGACCATACAATTCTAGTAAATACTATACAATGCAAGCTTTCGGCTATACATAATTCCTAAGGTTATGCATGAGATAATTTTCTAGGTTCAAAATTGATAATGAAGCATTTCTAGTTTCTGATCTACCATTTGCACACGTATGAAAATTTGAATCTCCTTTGGTCTAAATTGTACAACTCATTTTT
Source organism: Taxus chinensis (assembly GCA_019776745.2). Taxonomy (NCBI): domain Eukaryota; kingdom Viridiplantae; phylum Streptophyta; class Pinopsida; order Cupressales; family Taxaceae; genus Taxus; species Taxus chinensis. The sequence goes on from CM034146.1 coordinate 188,631,058, forward strand.
CATCTCCTTTTTTGCATTTGAGTTATTAATTTATCGTTTATCAATTTCCACAATTATTAGTACATTAAATTTGGTTATGAAAGGTTAATTATAAATTGACTAGATCATAATATTTAGTAAGAAATTTTTACATCTTATTTATTGTTTTTAACTTTCCATAACATAAATTTTATTAGGTTGTGAATAGGTACATTTCTTGATCAATATGGTTAGTGAAAATAATATATATACTTTTGAATCATTGCATGACTTGAGTCTCACTAAATATGATATTGTTCTTCTTTTTGGTTCTTTTTTACACCTTTCAATGATATAACATTTCTAGTTTCTGATCTACCATTTCCACACATATGAAAATTTGAATCTCCTTTGTTCTAAATTGTACAACTCATTTTTCATCTCCTTTTGTGCATTTGAGTTATTACTTAATCACTTATCAATTTCCACAATTATTAGTACATTAAATTTGGTTATGAAAGGTTAATTATAAATTGACTAGATCATAATATTTAGTAAGAAATTTTTACATCTTATTTATTGTTTTTTAACTTTCCATAACATAAATTTTATTAGGTTGTGAATAGGTACATGTCTTGATCAATATGGTTAGTGAAAATAATATATATACTTTTGAATCATTGCATGACTTGAGTCTCACTAAATATGATATTGTTCTTCTTTTTGGTTCTTTTTTACACCTTTCAATGATATATCATTCTTCTTATTAGATTTGGTTTATAGTTTTTCGCCACTAAAGTTTAGATCTCTATTGATTCTAATCTCACCTCTCTATCCTTATGACTATCTTGATTATGATGTTTTCATGGTGTTATTGATACAAATAATTATAATATTACCTTCCCCTTGCTTTCTAATATGGTTACTAATCATAATGACAAATTTTATAATAATCAACCTAATGTGACACATTTAATGAAGTAATATCCAAACAAGGGACACATTACATGGATGAATAATATATCATGGTCTTACATCACTTTTACAAAATAGGACAACTCAATGACCCCTATTTTAAATTTTTATATCATTGGGCTAATCTTGATCCCGTTAAGTTTTATGTTGGCATAGATGATCTACTTGATGACATATAGTCTTTTGTTGGCCCCTTTGAGGTACATATTTATTTACATATGGAAACAAGAATCAAATAGTCACATAATACACAAAAATCATTATTACAAAAACTTACAAAATTGAGACCTATTGATGGTTTTTACTAACTAGATTGTTACATTAAAAAATTTGTTTTTCATGTTGGTTTAGTCTGTAACATACTTTTTTATATACTGTTTTCACAAATTTTTTTATAAGATATATTGAGCTTTAAATTGTATATGAGGCCATTGTAATATTTAAATTAATGTCCCCCTCTACTTCTACCATTCAAATTTACAGATCATCCACTTTTATCTATTTAAATTATTTGATTTTAGTTTCTTGTCCCTTTTACTGCTTTTATATTTAATTTTTTTTCTTCTGTATTTCCTCTTCTTATTCCATATTTTAAAATTATTTACGGTTAAGAATGCCTATTTCAAAGAAATTCCATTAATATATACCTAGCACTCAATGCTATACAACACAAAGTTCAAACACACTATTGTTTATGTGTGGAAAAAACTAACGTGAGCGGATCCTAACTCCAACAAGCTGAATCTTGACAGAATACCTAAGCCCTAAGGTTAGATCACAACGCATGACTAGAGTCATGAATTATGTTTAGTAGTCTTGCCAAGTTTTGTATGGTAATCATTTTAAATAGTTTTATTAAATCTTAACAAAATAAATATGTTTGTAAAATAAATAAATTAATATACACTTGAAGCTAAATATTAGAGCTCTAATCTTTAATCAAAGATATTACATGAAAATAGGTTAATTTCTTAGAACCCATTTGAGATTTTGGAGAGTCTTTAAATTCCATTTAAATCATTTTATATAGTTTTTATCATCCTGTAACTAAATATATTTATAGATTACAATAACTTAAATAGAATAATTCAAACATACAATATGTTTGAATCTAGTAGAATCAAGTTGGATGGTGTTGAATGCACCAACTTTAGCACTCAAAAATACTAATTATGTGCATCTCATTTGAAGTTTTAAAATACATTGGATGGATCTATCTAAATTCCATCTAAATAATTTTAAAAATTTGTGAAATATATTTATAGATCGGAATGATTTACATAGAATTTGATACACACATGGTTAAATACACTAAGATCAAGTGTTATAACACACCAAATTTAACATTAGAATATAATAAATTATATGGAACCTATTTTAGGCTTATGAATATTTAGGAGAGTGTATCTAAATTACATTAAAATCATTTTATACATATTTAGATATAAGAATCATTTTGATAGATCAAGTTACATGATGTTGAATGCACGAACTTGTAGATCTCAACAATATTAATTATACGGAACCCATATATGAAAATATTTGAGATATTAGACTTTATTTACATGATGAGATCATGAATACGAACTTGTAGATCTCAACAATATTAATTATACGGAACCCATATATGAAAATATTTGAGATATTAGACTTTATTTATGTTCTATCTAATCATTCTATATAACTTCTATTTTTTTTAAAAATTTTCACATATATATATATATATATATATATATATATATATATATATATATATATATAGAGAGAGAGAGAGAGAGAGAGAGAGAGAGAGAGAGAGAGCAGTCACGCTGCATGGTGTTGAATGCACCAAATTTTAAAACTCAAAATATTACATTTAAGTTTTTTAAATATTTTAAAGTATCTTTATGAATTTATAAAAAATAATAATACATAGTAGTTATAAATAATTTATAACATTTCTGAATATATATTTTAGATCAAAATATTTGAAATGCAATTAATGATACATACAAGATTAAATTGATAATGATCGAGTTCAATGGTGTTGAACACACCAATTTTAACACTTATGTTGGCAAGAAAATTTGTTAGGGACAAATTGGTGGATTTCTTGCTAACACTCTAGGAGTATAAGTACCTCTACTTAACTAGTGCAGCTGCCCTATATGCATGCGTGAGTAAAAATATGAATTTTCTTGGTGGCCTTACGGCCGGGGATTCAACAGGGGCACTCCGCTGACCATGCAGTAAATCTAGCAATTTCTTGCTAGGGAAGACTTTGTTTGAAGAACGGGAAAGGCGAGTGAGAAATGAGATGGGAGAACTAATGTTGCAGGTAGAAAATCAGATTCCTGCACACACTAGTTAGAAATTTCAACACATACATTTATGAGAAAAAAACAACTCTGTAAATAGTAACAAGACCAATTAGAATCTATGAGGACAAAGTATCAATAACTCCCTCAGTCAAAAATGGCTAGAAAATCCTTCTTCTTGTATTGATTGCTTAAACAAAAGTTGTACATAATTTGGGAATGGAGGAAAATGAGTGAGGGGGGGAAATGGCTATCTCCTTTGTTCCCTCAAAGTACAATACACTCTTGAGTTTACAAAATCAATCACCAACCCTTTGAAATGGGAATGGATTTAAAATTTATAGAATGAGCGGCGACTCATCATCTACCCCCCAATGCCTTTTCATATGCCCTTGCACAAATTAAAACTTTTCAGCTTCCTAGGAAACTTTTAAGTCCCTTTTTTATAACATAAAGGTGACTTATTACATTAGGAACATTAAGACATGAAAAAGTGTAACCCAAACGTGAAATTAAAATATTGGAAAGTGAGAGAAAGTTGGGGGAAGATGTAATGAAATTACTTGTATAATTCAGATTATGAGTAACAATAGAACATCAAATAACATAATATTTCAGAATAATGATCTCAATATGCAATTAGAATAGCTTCGCCACTTCGAGGGGGCAACATACAAACCATATAATAAGACTAAAATGCTCAAATGATGATGAAATACTACCTAAAATCCCCTATATATACTATTCATATGCTATGGCCATCACCAAGGCTGACCTATTAAGCATGAGAAAGTATAAATGATATGGTAAGCCACAAGTCGGCTATCATATCTTAATACAAGCAATAGGTTAAGGGCATAACATGCCCTTCCCCTTCAAAGCAACATTGTCCTCAACGTTGAATAATCTTGGATGTTGCTGTAGAAAACCTTCATCCTCCCAAGTTGCATCTTCTATGCTCATATTCTTCCACTTGATCAGATATTCCTTTATGTCTCTGGTTCTCAGCCTCTTAGTACTTGTCTGCAAAATCTTCTCTGGCTCCAAAATGATTCTTCCTTCCTCATCAAGTTCTGGTAAAATTGTTTGGGCTTCAAATTTTTGTCCAATAACCTTCTTCAGGCATGAAACATGGAATACTGGGTGTATGTGTGAAGATGGAGGCAACTCTAGTTTATAAGAAACACTACCAATTTTCTGTAGAACCTGATAAGGGCCATAATATTTAGGAGCAAGTTTGTTGTCCTTTTTTTGTTGCTTTAGGGACATTTTTTTGTAAGACTGGAGACGTACAAAAACCTAGTCACCAATTTCAAAATTTCTTTCACTACGGTGTTGATTTGATTATTGTTTCATCCTGTTTTGTGCTAATGCTAAATTTTCCTTCAAACTAGCCAAAACCTGTTGTTGATGTTGAATGTATTCCTCAACATCTCTGACCTTAGTTTGCACCCTCAAGGAGGAAGTGATAGAAGGTGGATGGTAACCATATAATGCTAAAAATGGGGTCATTTGAGAAGAGGTATGAAAATATGTGTTATACCACCATTTTGCAAGTGGTAGCAATTTAATCCACATTTCCTGCTCATCTGATACAAAACAACGTAGATACCCCTCTAAGAATTTGTTGACCACTTCCATTTGCCCATTAGTTTGAGGATGATAAGATGAACTGTGAGCTATCTGAGTACCCAAACATGAAAATAATTCCATACAAAAATTACTTGTGAAAATAAGATCACGATCACTTACAATTATCTTTGGGGTTCCATGTAGCCTTTGAACTATCTCCAAAAAATAGCTGCGACTATACTGGCTGTAAATGGATGTGATAGGGCAAAAAAATGGTAATATTTTGTGAGCTTATCCACAATCACGAAAATAACATTCTTACCCTCTGAACAAGGCAATCTAGTGATGAAATCCATGGAGACCTCCTCCCATCTCTGGCTAGGAATTGGTAAGGGTTGCAACAGACCTGGTGTCTTAATTGTTTCCCCTTTGTTCTATTGGCACACTAAACACTTAGATACAAAATTTTGTACATCCCCCTTGAGCCCTTCCAAAAATAATTCTCTTTTTATTCTATGATATGTCTTCAAAAACCAAGAGTTTCCTCCAACAGGTGAGGCATGTAGCTATGCAAGAATCTTATGCTTCAACTCAGAATCTTTACTCAAGTATAACCTATCCTTGTACCATAGGGAATTACCTTTCCACTCATGTTTGATATTCTATATTAGATATTGTGTATCCTTGTCTTGATCCCATTCCAATCTTGCTTCATCCACCCAATCGACTATCAACATGGACGTTCCACATAGTAAGGCATCTGCAGATGTATCCCTTCTGGACAATGCATTGACTACTACATTTTCTTTACCCTTTTTGTATATGATTTCAAAATCATAACCCAAAATTTTTGTTACCCACTTTTTTTGTTCCTCAAATGATAACCTTTGCTCCAAAAAGTATTTGAGACTATCATGATAAATTTTTACCTTGAAGTGTCTACCCATGAGAGAGGGCCTCCATTGCTTGACCGCATGAAGAATAACCATCATTTCTTTCTCATAGACAGGTTTGAGCAGATATTTTCCTTTGAATTGGCAACTCTCAAATGCAATTGGTCTTCTTTCATTTATTTTACTTTCAAAGATATGTGTCTGAAATAAATAGTGGAGTGTAGTTCTTAATACAATGGTAAAGTCACATTCACTTAATTCCTCTGCTACTTTGGCTTATTCTTTGGCAAAAAATAGGGATTGATAAACCTCAATCCTTTGGCATCTCGACACAAACAAGAATTCACAATTAGTAAAATAATGGGAGCTCCTACCTTCATAAAGTTAATATGTGTGTTCCTTCTAATATTTTCATCTCTTTACTTGACTTAGCATAATTTCAATTTTTTGAATTTACACATGATTTTTACATTTGAGTTATAGCTTAATATATTCTATTGAAATTGACTACACTCTATGTTACAAGTTTTACCAAGGAGCATGCCAACACGAGCACATTAGAAAACAACCATTGAGAATATATAAATTAATTAGAAATGTGTACCTGATGTCCATGAAGAGTGTAGTAGAAACACAAGGAAGGACTAGACAAAAGCGTGGAATGAAAAAAAGAAAGATGGAGGAGCGTGAAAACTAAAGATGAAAAATGCACAAATACAATGTGATGAGAGAGAACCTAGGGTGGAACGCATATGTAGTTGTTGTAGTGTATAGTGTACTTGCATGGTTAGTAAAGCATGTGTTATCGTGAAATGTTGTTGTTGACATTGTTGTTGTTGTTACCCCCAATTTTGCTACTTGTTTCTCATACGGTCGGACCTATTAGGAGAAAATGATCAAGTAGTCAAATATGTATGTATGTAAATGTAAAAACGCTATGTAAAATACACATGTATATGAAAGTGTGTAAAATACACGAATGTAAAATACGCTAAATGAAAAGTGTAAATGGAACATGTGCACCTGATCCATGTCGAGAGGAAGAGTGTAGAAGGATATCATGTACTACAAGTTTTTTGGGTGATCTCAATCCACCCTGATTGAAGAAGTGTAGGGAAGAAATGCTCTATGTCCTCCAAGCTCTAACCGCTTCTGCTAAAATGTGTGTGAAGAGATCTCTGTATTGTCCTGGTTTTTTGGGTGATCTGATGCCATTGGCCGAAGTAGTGTAGAGAGGCACACCCACTGTAACCCCCAAACTTATAACTGCTTCTCAGAAATGCTAAGGACACCATGTCTTGTAAATTTTTTTGTATGTGGGGTTTGTAGACTAGTCTAAACCCACTTGATGTAGAAAACTGAACTGTGTCAGTGTAGATTCTTTGTGTTAGTATGTAAAATCCCCAAATGATGCCCCCCTCTTTAGGGGCAGATGTGATATCATTGTTATCCAAAATAGGCCCATGCTTATTTTTGGCTAACTTCTCCTCCATTCCCTTTATTGGTACTTAAAATGAAATTTTAACATGCTTAGGGACTCAAAATTTTCTGGAAATGGCTCCATCAGATAGAGAATTTTCTCACCTTTCCAGAAAGGTAAAATTGTCCTCCTAACTCCTTATAAAATTCAAGTTATAGCCCGATGGAGTTTCTTGGGAAAGTTTTCCCTTAACAGGCCCATGACCAATAAGAATGCACCACGTGGTAGGGTGGAGTGGCGGATGTCAGGGGAAGTTTAAGTTTTGTGGGGCTTTGGCTTAAGGCGCAAAAGGGTAAAATTTTGCTCGTGGTCCCGCGGATGAATGAGGAGCCGACACGTGTCCAGTCAGCGGTAAGCGGCGAGGTGCGGGGAGAATTGGGAAATGTTTCCCTTTTGGCTAAAAGCCCAAAATCAAAATCTAGCCCGCAGACCTGCTCGGAGGATGGAGAAAAATTTACAAAGGGCCGCCGAGCGATGAGGAGCCGACACATGGCAACGGAGCAGCGGAGTGCGGGGGTTTAAGGGGAAATTTTCCCAAAATGAAATCAAAGAAAAAAGACATGCCTTCAGCCTTCGATTCCACCGGCCAATGAGAAGGTAACATGTGTCCCACAACAGTGGAGGCGCATGGGGAAAAAAGGGGAAATTTTCCCAAAATGAAATCAAAGGAAAAAAGGGGCAGATTGAGCCCACGATTCCACCGACGAACCAGAAGACAACACATGTCCCGGAGCGGCGGAGGCGCAGAGATTTTTTGGAAAATTTTCCAAAAATGCAAAAATAAATTTTTGATCCCATGGACCCATTTTCAAAATCTGATTTTTCCGCCAAGTATGCCCTAATTTGCGCCTCGAAATTTGTGCCCAAACTTTTTGCCCTGTTTTTACCGTAAATCTTCAAATGAGCATATCTTTTGATCCAGAGATCAAATTTCAACAAAATTAGACTTTTTGGAAAGGTCTCGAGCCCCTCTATGCATTGGAGGAATAAAGACATTATTTCTTGTAGGTTTTAATGGAGAAAATGTCAAAAACATCTTTCAGGCTTTTAATGCAAACCAGATTGCTTCAAATGAGTTGTTTTTGCTCAAATCCGCCATGGTTGCTTTCTCTCACATGCCAAGGATGAAGAATCAGTTCGTTTTGGTGGAAGAAAACCCTAAAAAAGTCTTCTCATGCCATAAATGTGAGATCAGATTGCTTTGAGAGCTGTGTTGCACCAAATTTATCATTTTTTCTCTCCAACACGCAAAGCAGAAAAAGAGGAGGTTGATTTGATGGATTGCAGGCTGATTTGAAAGGATTAATGGCGGGTGGTTGAGGAAAAAGATCAGATTTTGCTTCCTCCTCCATTTTCCCTCTCTTTTCTTCAGCTATAAATGTAAAAAATGTGATCTATTGTAATGTTGGACATTTTTCTCTTGCAAGCTCTCTTTTCTTCCTTAGCAGGTAGATTTATAGAGTTTCAGACCTCTCATACAGGCTGCAACATATGTTTTTTGCCTCCTTGCCATTGTAATGCATTGTATTAAACTTGGGAATGATAATATATGTTTTGTGATTGATCTTCCAATCCTCTCATGTGTTTATCATTGTATTCTGATCTTTCATTACATTCTGGCAATCTGTGCATGCTCTGTGCTACATTCTTATGATATGTGTTTATTTGCAAAATAGAAGTTCATCACTCCTTTGGTGTATCACCATTTTAGCTTAGTTTTGTTTCCCCTTTCTTACATTTTCAACCCTGTCTCCTTGGAATTTAGAGTAGGAATTAGTATTGAACCTCTGCAAATTCATGCATACACCTAAATAGAGGAGTAAGAACTAGCTTCAATCTGGAGAGTTTTCTCCCCTCTGCAAGGTCCCACACCTTGGAGAAAACTCAATGTTGTGCAATCACACTAAATGACCCAATTCTGGACTGCAGATCTGAAGGTCATTTTGGGGTGCTGTAGATTTGCACTAACAGTTTTGGCATGCCTGGTGGGACCTTAGAGGTCTTCATCTTCATTACAACAAAGTTGATGTGCAATTGTTGTAAATTTCTTGCTTGAAAGAGCCCTGATTTGCACATCTGGCGACTCCAAAAGGATAGAATCAACTGGTTTCAGTAGTCCAAGCTTGAAGATTCATGAGAAGGATCCAAACAAGGTCAAGGACCAGAGAAGAAGGATTGTCTAAGCATCTGCAATTATCCCCAGAAAGAGGAGAAAGGGGAAGAAGGATTCAAAGGTCTCCATCTCCACCAAACATAACTCTATCAACTCCTCCACCTGGTAGACCTTTCATCCAATCAACAAGGGTTCTCAGGCCAATCATAATGGCACAACCCAATCCTTATGTCAACTTTACTGGTAGTAGCCCACTTGCTCTCAATCCACAAAATCCAGTTCCAATTGTAGCATTGGATAACATTCCATATTTTATTGGAGAAAATCAGACCACTACTGGTGATCATGTCCAAGACATTGCTAATGTTTGTGCAATCCATGAGATTGTTGAGATGGATATTGCTGTCAAATTGCTGACATATTCATTCAAAGGGAAATCCTTGCAATGGTTCAGGAGCCTTGAGGCAGGCTCTATCCACAATTGGAACCAGTTGTGCACAGTTCTTCATAACCAATTTGGAGAGAAAGGGGACAACTTGTCTCTATTGGAGCAACTGACAACTATCAAGAGAGCTCCCAATGAGCAGCTAACAGACTTCAATTTCAGATTTCAAAGAACGTGGGATAGAATCCCATTGGCAGTGAGGCCAACAGCTCAAGGTGCTTTCTTATACTTTCTCAAGGCTTTAAATTCTGACATTTCTATGTTGATCCAATCCATGGGAGGTATAACTCTACCTGCAGCTTATAACATCACCATTAGGGCTGAGAATTGTTTGATCCAAGCTAGTAAACTTGCACCTAGGCCTCCTATGCCCCTATATCTAGATTTGGGAAGCCCAAGTGCTAGTCAAGCACCTACTTTAGCTCCTATTCCCACTCCTAGAAATCAGAGTTCAAATGAAACTTCTACTTCATCCTCTAGTGCCTCAAATGAGCTTCAAGAATTTATGAAACAATTTCAAAATTTGGGTGATGAGCTGGTTACACTCAAGAGACAACAAGCTCAAAGTTTTAGGCCTTCTTATCAGCCTCAAACTCAGCCTAATAGACAACCATATCAGCCTAATAGGCCACCCAACCCAGCTGCAAATCAAAATCAAGTAAGGCCTCCTGCCAATAGACCATTTCAGCCCTATAACCCCCATGTTGTGTCTACCTCTAAAGCCTTAGTGCCAGTGCAAAATAATATAGCTCAAGAGTATGACTGGTGTTTCCCATGCAATGAACCTCACAACCAATCTATGTGCTTCAATGGTGCTTTGAACCAAGCTTTGATGGTGACAACAACTGGTGTGGAGAGTGAAGCAAGGGGAGAAACAAACCAACAACAAGGAACATCTCAACAAGATACAACTCCAAATGAGACTACACTTGTCAATTGGTAGGCTGAAGATTTTTGTGGTGTGAATCAAACACCTTCTCAGAATATAGCAGCTAACACATGGTCAAAGAAGAGGAATATTGGTGAAGGGCAGTCATCAGGTCCAAGTGATTCACAACCTTCCATCACTCCATAAGGTGTTGGAAAGCAAAATATAGTTCCAAATGTGCAAGGACAACCTAAGCCACCTTCTAGACCAGCTCAAATGCTAGCTGTTGTAGCCCATGTACAAGAAAATAATGTGCAGACTAAAGGGTAGCAAAGAGATGGTTCATCCCCATTCAATATCATTGAACAAATGAAGAAGACCAATGTGAACATATCTATGTGGGAGTCACTATCCATCCTAGGACAAAGGGACCTGCTACAAGTTGCCATGAAGAATTGGTCAACCCCAAATCAGCTAGCTCATGTGCAAGAGAAGGTACTCACAAATGCCACTCAACATGAGGGGAATCATGGGGGACAACAAGGTAAAAATTTGAAGCCCCCTCCATTCTATGTTTCATTGATCATTGGGGATAAACTAGTACATAATTGTATGATTGATTCTGGGGCAAGTAGTTCCGTGATGCCCAAGAAAATAGCTGATCATCTGGGCCTTCAATATGAAGTCATATCCAAGGGGGTGGTGTAATTAGATGGGACAGTAGTAGACAACAGTTGGAGTAATTAAAGATTTGAGCCTTACTTTGCATGCATGCCCCAATGTCACTGTTTTGCAAGATGTGTCAGTGATAGATTTGCCACCACTCTTTGCCATATGTTTGTCAAGGGATTTCACAGCTCGAATTGGAGGATACCTATCTGCTGATTGGTCACACATGCTATTCAGGACAAGGTATGGAGCCAAGGCCACGATCAGGTCCGAACCTATTGCAAACTTTCACATAGAGCCTCATACTCCAAGCCCAATCAATGCCAACTGTTCAACATTTGATCAAGAGGATTATCCAAACACACATGAAGCTGACACCAAAGTTGGAAGCATTTCAGATTTGAATCTTGATGAATGGGCCAGCAAGGTACATGCTTTTGATCCCTACAAAGAAATGGAGGAATCTGAACTAGGAGTCTATTACATGCATGAAGAAAATCAGCCTCTTCCTAACATCACCAAGCCAGACTATAGAGATGAAAATGAGGTATGGCAGTTGTTCTTTGATGGATCAAGAAGTAGACAAGGTGCAGGAGGAGGAGCTATGCTTGTTTCACCTCAAGGAATAAAGTATTATTCAGCTTTTAGATTTCAGTTTGCATGTTCTAACAACACTGTTGAGTATGAAGCTTTGATACACGGATTGCATTGGTCAAGGAAGAGAGGCATAAAAAACTTACAAGTCTTTGGTGATAGTGAGCTGATTGTTAATCAAGTTAAAGGATAACATGCTGCCAAGAATGACTTGCTCAAAATTTATAGGAATAGGGTGTGGGATCTCATTGAGGATTTTGAGGGTTTTGGCATCAACTCCATCCCTAGGAAAGAGAACCAAGCTGTTGATAGACTTGCAGCAGTTGGAGCAACTTTTGATGTTGTGGAAAGTATCAAAAGAGATAAAATTCAGCCAAACATCCATGTGATTGTGAGGCCATCAGTGCCAGACAATAATACAAGTTGGAAAGTGTTTGAGAGTGACCAACAAATCATCAATTTCTTGCAAGAGGAAGCTGAGTTCTCAGCCAAAAATCAGGAAAAGTTGGGACAGCAGTACGGTGATCAAGTGGTACAGCTGAGAACCAACAAACTACCAAAAGGACTTGTGACTTTAGAGTCTATCTTCAATCCTAATGATCAATTTAGGAAGGAGAAAGCAAACATCCAAGTCAAGGGAGAGGATTCAGAGCCCATCTCAGTTGGAGAAGGCAAGTCACTTCAAATTGGTAAAGTGGAAACCGAGCAAGAAAGGTATGAATTCATGCAACTTTTCCAAGAGTTCCCGGATGTATTTTCTTAGAGCTATGAAGACTTGAGAGGTTTCAATCCCAAGCTAGCTCAACACACAATTGAACTAGATCCAAGTGCTAGGACCATTAGGCAAAAACAGAGACCGGTCAATCCACACATTGAGCCTCTCATGAAGAAGGAATTGAATAAGTTAATAGAAGCAAGTATCATATTCCCCATCAAGCATTCAAGTTAGGTTGCAAACTTGGTTCTAGTTATAAAGAAGAGCGGGGAAATCAGGTTGTGCGTAGACTTTAGAGATTTGAACAGATCATCCCTCAAGGATCACTACCCACTTCCTTCTATGGAGTAGATTTTACAAGTTGTTGCTGGCTCTGAAAGGTTTTCATTGCTAGATGGTTATTTAGGGTATAATCAGATCATGGTAAAGGAATATTATCAGTTCAAAATAGCCTTCACCACCAAATGGGGAACCTATGCATATAGAAAAATTCCATTTGGGTTGTCTAACGCCAGAGCTACTTTCCAAAGGGAAATGGACATGGCATTCAAGGGATTGATCAATAAGATAGTGCTGATATACCTAGATGATATTATTGTATTTTCTAAAAATGCAACAGACCATCTCTTTCATTTGAGACAAGTGTTCCAAAGATGTAGAAGATTTGGGATATCCTTGAATCCCAAAAAATGCATATTCCTAGCTCATGAAGGCAAGCTCCTAGGCCACATTGTTTTCAAAGAAGGGTTAGCAATTGATCCAGAAAGGGTTGAAGCAATAAAAGCACTGGCCATTACCAAGTCATAAGAAGGCCCTTCAAAGTTTCTTGGGAAGAATCAATTTTGTTTGAAGGTTTGTTCCAGACTTTGCAGCCCTTGTCAAGCCAATAACTATGATGTTGAAGAAAAGTATGGATTTCAAATGGATAGCTGAAGGTAAGGCAAGTTTTGAGGTAATCAAAGAAGCTATCTCATGGGATCCAACTCTCATTAACCCAGATTTCTCCAAAGACTTCATCCTTTATGCATTTGGCGGTGGTGATACAATTTCTACAATTTTAGTACAGCAAAATGAAGAAAATGCAGAGCAGCCAATTACCTTCTTTAGCCAAATCTTGGAGGACTATGAAGTGAGGTATTCCTTCATTGAGAAGCATGTTCTTACAGTAATTAGGAGCTTGAAGAAATTTAAGCATCTAGTTTCAAACAACAAGGTCCAACTACTGGTTTCTCATGCGGGAGTTAAAGACTTCCTCCTCAACAAAGATCTGAATGAAAAACGTGCAGGATGGATTACTCATGTCATGGAGTATGACATTGAGATCAAATTCACCAAGCTGGTCTAAGGAAAGGGATTGTGTGAGTAATTGGCCTTGAGTCAACTAATTGAAGAAAGCAAAGAGAAGAATGTTGTTTTGGTGCTGCAGGACAACCAAGACCAAAGATATGTTCAAGAAGAAAATGGTGGTGTGCTCACTCCTTTCTAGACCCAAGACATAATGCACTTCTTACAAATAGGCCTATGCCCTCCAGAGATGAATAAAGCCAAAAGAAGACACTTCAGATTGCATGCTATTCCATATGCACTTGTTGATGGTGTCTTGTTCAAAAAGGATATCAATGGGGTGTTACTGAGGTGCATTGGGAAAAATCACATTGAGAAAATGTTAGAAGAGTTCCATAATGGATCAGTTGGGGGTCACTTTGCTCTAAGAGTGACAGCTCTCAAAATCATGAAGGCTGGTTATTATTGGCCCAAAGTATTTAGTGATTGTTATGCATGGATCAAGAGGTGTAGGAATTGTGCATTCTTCACAGGGAAAGAGAGGTTAGAAGCACTTCCATTGCACCCAATCTCATTTAACCAGCCATTCATGCAATGGGGTTTGGAATTCATTGGAGTCATTAATCCAAACTCAAACCAAGGGCACAAATGGATTCTAACAACAACAGACTACTTCACCAAATGGACTGAGGCGGTGGCACTCAAAGAGGCAAATGAATCCAACATTCTAGACTTCTATGAGGGGATAACAACTAGATTTGGTATACCTACCACTATAATCTCATATAATACATTGGCATTCATAGGATCAAAGGTAACCGAATGGGATGTTAGAAACGGGATCTATTTGAGCACTTCATCAAATTATTACCCTCAGGGTAATGGCCAAGCTGAGTCCACAAACAAGAATCTATTAAAGATCATCAAGAGGACTCTTGATGAAAATCAGAGGACTTGGCACACTAAGCTCAAATCAGCTCTATGGGCTGATAGGATAACTCCCAAGAGATCCACAGGTAACTCTCCATTCAGACTTGTTTATGGGAAAGAGGTAGTCTTACCTATGTCACTTGCGTTGCCAACATTGGAACTCATGAAGCAATTGGAATTGTTAGAATTTGAGCCCATGGAGGTTAGATATGCAACATTGATGGAACTCCAAGAAACCAGAGAGCATGCAGCCCAAACAATGGAAAAGGATCAAGCAATGATCAAGAGAAGCTTTGATAAGAAAGCTAAGGCTAGAACTTTCCAAGTTGGAGATTTAGTGTTGAAATGGGATGCAGACCGAGAAAAGCTAGGAAGGCATTCAAAATTTGATGCCATTTGGAGTGGCCCCTACATGGTCACAAAATGCAAAAACAACAATGCCTTCCAATTGTCTACATTGGATGGTGAGGAACTGTAGATCCCAATTAATGCAATCCATCTGAAGCATTGCTACTAAGGGAAACTTCTCACCTTGTACATATTAGCTTAGATTTTCATTCCTCCAAGTGCTTTTGCACATTGTTTTGATGTAGCTTAGATTTACATTTCCCTAAGTGCTTTGGCACAGGTTTTATTGTCCCAAGGATGCATCTTTTGCAGATCATGTTCCAGGCCAAAATGATTTTTCTACTCTCACATCTTTATCCTAGAGATTTTCTAATGAATTGAGAGTAACAGGTAGTTAAGTTCATGACTCCATGCCTAATGGATTGCTTTAGGAAGCTGGTCACTTCATCCAGTAGGCAGATGACCCCTCTGAGTCACCAGAATTATTATCCAAAATAAGTCCATGCTTATTTTTGGCTAACTTCTCCTCCATTCCCTTTGCTGGTACTTAAAATGAAATTTTTACATGCTTCAAGGACTCAAAACTTTCTAAAAATGGTTCCATCAGATAGAGAATTTTCTTACCTTTCCAGAAAGGTAAAATTTTCCTCCTAACTCCTTGTAATTTTCAAGTTATGAATCAACGAAGTTTCTTGGGAAAATTTTTCCTTGACAGGACCACGGCCAATAAGAATGTGCCACGTGGCAGGGCGGAGTGGTGGATGTCGGGGAAAGTTCAAGTTTTTTTGGCACTTTGGCTAAAAGCACAAAAGGGCAACATTTTTTCCATGGGCCTACGGATGAATGAGGAGCCGACACATGTCCAATCCGCAGCAAGCGGCGGGACGCGGGGAGAATTGGGAAGTTTTTCCCTTTTGGCTAAAATCCCAAAATCAAAATTTAGCCCGCAAACCCGCGTGGAGGATGGAGAAAATTTACAAAGGGCTGTCGAGTGATGAGAAGCCGCCACATGGCAACGGAGCAACGGAGCGTAGGATTTTTTGGGGAAATTGTTCTAAAATTAAATCAAAGGAAAAAGACACGCCTTCAGCCCATGATTCCACTGGCCAATGAGTAGGTAACACGTGTCCCGCAATGGTGGAGGGAAATTTTCCCAAAATGAAATCAAAGGAAAAAAGGGGCAAATTGAGCCCGCGATTCCACCAACGAACTAGAAGACAACACATGTCCTGGAGCGGTGGTGACATGGAGATTTTTTGGAAAATTTTCCAAAAATGCAAAAAGCAAATTTTGACCCCCTGGACCCATTTTCAAAATCCGATTTTGCCACCAAGTATGCCCTAATTCACGCCTCAAAATTTGTGCCCAAAATTTTTGCCTTGTTTTTGCCCTAAATATTCAAATGAGCATATATTTCGATCCAGAGATTAGATTTCAACAAAATCAGACTTTTTGGAAAGGTCTCGAGCCCCTCTATGCATTCGAGGAATAAAGACATTATCTCTTGTAGGTTTCAATGGAGAAAATGTCAAAAACTTCTTTTAGGCTTTTAATGCAAATCAGATTGCTTCAAATGAGTTGTTTTTGCTCAAAACCGCCATGGTTGCTTTCTCTCACATGCCAAGGATGAAGAATCAGTTCGTTTTAGTGGAAGAAAACCCTAAAAAAGTCTTCTCATGCCATAAATGTAAGATCAGATTGCTTTGAGAGCTTTGTTGCACCAAATTTATCATTTTTTCTCTCCAACACGCAAAGCAGAAATAGAGGAGGTCATTTTGATGGATTGCAAGATGATTTGAAAGGATTAATGGCGGGTGGTTGAGGAAAAAGATTAGATTTTGCTTCCTCCATTTTTCCTCTCTTTTCTTTAGCTATAAATGTAAAAAATGCGATCTATTGTAAAGTTGGACATTTTGCTCTTGTAAGCTCTCTTTTCTTCTTTAGCAGGTAGATTTATAGAGTTTTAGACCTCTCATACAAGCTGCAACATATGTTTTTTGCCTCCTTCCATTGTAATGCATTGTATTAAACTTGAGAATGATAATATATATTCTGTGATTGATCTTCCAATCCTCTCATGTGTTTATCATTGTATTATGATATTTCATTACATTCTGGCAATCTGTGGAACCCTCTGTGCTACATTCTTATGATATGTGTTTATTTGCAAAATAGAAGTTCATCACTCCTTTTTGTGTATCACCGTTTTAGCTTATTTTTGTTTCCGCTTTATTACATTTTCAACCCTGTCTCCTTGGAATTTAGAGTAGGAATTAGTATTGAACCTCTGCAAATTCATGCATACACCTAAACAGAGGAGTAAGAACCAACTTCAATCTGGAGAGTTTTCTCCCCTCTGCAAGGTCCCACACCTTGGAGAAAACTCAATGTTGTGAAATCATACTAAATGACCCAATTCTGGACTACAGATTTGAAGGTCATTTTGGGGTGCTGTAGATTTGCACTAACAATCACTGATAGGAGAATGCAGCCCCAAAAAAGGACTAACCACATTCTCAAATGGGTACCATGAAAATTACTTGTTCTAAATCAAGACACACAAAAATAAGAAGGCTAGCCAAAGACAAGTGTAAACAAACAATGCATGCATATAGACAACATGTGTAAGCTACACAAACAATGTAGAACACGTAAGAAAGCAAGTAAACGGAAAAAATAAGGTTGCAAACATCGGACATCACTCACGATTTCGTAAGACACGCAAGGCCTCCATGGCCAAAAATAACAAGCAAGTGTGCCCACAAACATAGAGAAAATATTGCATACAAGAAGCAAACAATGGCAAACAAGTACAAATAAGTAAAGAAGAAGTCATGAAAACATGTAATCCTGAAAAACATGTGCTACACATGGAAATCCCATTATCATGTTAGATAAATAACCAATATTTCAAAGATTTCATAACCAAGTAATGTAAAGTGATAAGTACAAAATGAAACAATAACACCTGGAAGAGACAAATGTTGATGCCCCTAGCGACTAGTGTATGATAGGTAGAAATCAAGTATTTGTGTCGTGTGTAAGAATATTGTATCTATAATCACAGTAAACAAATTCATGAGCGTGCATGTGTGGATGGTATAGATAATGACACATTTAAGAAATCAAGCTAATATGTTAGTAAAGTGATAATATAAAACACTAGTAAACAAGAGTAAATGCTCTAAGACAATGTAGTATGTTGTGGGTGGATGGAATGGAATGCAAGATGGAATGATAGGAGCCACATTGCCATGAGTGGATGGAAGTGTATGCAATGAGTTTCATTTTGTTTTCCCCCTCAGTAGTCAAGAATAAACCTTAAACGAGAGTGACTCATCAAGAAATGGTAAAGTAGTGTTTGTTGTGTCTAGCACGCTATAATGAATGTGTATGTGTAGTAATGAATGGTTTCATATAGAAAGGATGTGTGGTAAACCTATAACTGAAGCATATATCATGACTTAAGGAATGGATAAATGATGATTTAGCCTAATCATATATCACTATATGATAAATGAATGAGTGATGACTTAGTACTAAGCGTATATCACTATATGTTGAATGGATGAGTGATGATTTAGCCCTAAGTGTCTATCACTATATAAGGAATGGACAAGTGATGATGTATCCCTAAACTTATATCACTATAAGATAAATGGTGAATATTGGTGATGTAACCTAAGGTGTATACCACTACAAGATGATATAATGGAGGTGGTGATCTAGCCTAAAAGCGTACACCACTACTAGATAGAAATATTGAGTGACAATTTATCCTAAATCATATATCACTAGCCTAGGAATTTTTCATGATGAAATGTCACATGGTGAGTGTAAGGTCCATTTGATTTGTAAACCCTCGGAAGTCGAGTATGAACCGAGGAACTAAAGTGCATCATATGGTGGTAAGTGATCTAGCCTAAAGCATATACCACTACTAGATAGAAAAAGTGAGTGACGATTTAGCCTACAATGTATGTGAGCCTAGGGTTTTTAATTGTGTGGTGTGTAAAATGCAATGCCTAAGGTAAACACTATATAATGTATAATACGATGTGTGACATGTGCAATAATGGAGGATGTAGGGATGAAATGGAAATCTAGACTCATATGTACTATAACCTAGTGTAGTATGTATAATGTGTATGAGGTAGGTATATGTAATGTATGATTAGGCTATATACATAGATAGCCTAATAATGTAGGTATTGTGTAGAATTACAAGGATATATGATACGTAGAATTACCTAGGTATGATGAAAGATGCATGTAGAATAATAGTAGAATTTAGACAAAATGTAGTATGTATTGGTATATGGCAGCGTGTGATGTGTGATGAAATACAATGTATAATTTTGATAGTGTAGTGTGTGGGGTTCATTGTAATAGTAATCCCTCAACAACCAAGTGTGAATCGAAGCACAAGAGTGTGTTATCGGGTAATAATAGTGCTAGGACGTGTGATTTGTATGTCTATAATAAATGATAGATATACACAAGAGGGTGGTAATATTAGGTGTCATACACCCCACGTATATGCTAAAGATGGAAACTAAGGGCTTCTATCAAGGATATCATCACCTTCATGATCAAAACCTACTGGAGAAGCATTGTAAACATGGTATGCTATAGAATGAGGAGGGCCATATAAAGACCCATTACGGTGGAGTGTGTACACATTCATTGTGTATTCTTCATCAGTAAATGCAATCAGTGGACAACCATGAGTGTGACACTAAGAGATATTGGGAACATGAGCGAAAGAAAAGAATCATTAGAAATAGAGATAGTGTCGAAGGGCATTGGAAACATGAGTGAAGAGTGGAGAGAATATATTGTACAACTAATATAATCGAGCCAAGACTGTCCAAGTGTGAGTGGAGAATAACGAGAGGTACATGCAATAAATATTTCAAATGAAAAACCCACAAGCCATAAGTTGTTGTAATATGAAAATAGCCATGATAGAGACGTGGTGAATTAAGAGGGGTAAGGATATCATTAAGTGTCATACAAAACCTAGGAAAAATGTAGTAGGTACAAATAGTATCTAAGCAAGTTGAATCAATGGGGATTTGATTCCAAAAGGGTCTGTTGATAAATATTGTGCATGTAAAAGGATGCCATGGGGTAGCCTCCAACAGAGGAGAAGATGAAATAGCTTTGACAATATGAACAGATCCCTTATGCAATATCATAGCATTAGTGGAGGAAGGAGTCTTTTCGTTGATGCCTTAAGGAGTAAAATCAAGTTGTCGCAATGACTCATCTATAATCTCTATAACATCCACCTTGTCATCGAGATCCCAAAAAGCATCAATGTGAGCATCATTTTGTTGTGTGTTTGTATCAATTATATTAGTAGGTGGCACCAAATTTGGAGGCATAAGGGGTGCAATGGCTTGTGGAGATGGAGTACTAGCAGGGACAAATGTGGTAGGTGAAATGATAGTTGAAGTGTGAGTAGATATAGCAGGATCACTAATAATAGTCGGAGGATATTGTGAAGCACTAGATTGACCAATGTTATAGGTGTCAAGATTGAAATATGGAATACATTGTGGAGGAGGTATGGGCATAGTAATAATGAGATCGATGTGACAATACTTGAATGGCTTGGGGTTGGTGGTAATAGTATGCTCATAACCATCAATCATGTAAGAATTTGACACATTGGTGGATAATAGATAGAACTACTTGCATGGTGTTAATCCAAGCTCTACCTAACAAGATATTGAATTAAAAAAGGTATCAAGGATGTATAACTCATTGAGGACAGTATTAGGTCCAACTTGAATGTACAATGAGATAGTTCCTAAGCAGGTGCAAGTGGTAGAATCATAACCACAAATGAGTGGAATTCTAAGAAATGAGATTATCACTTATACCCAATTGTCATAAGAGAGAATGAGCACAAAGACTAACAACATATCTATTATCAATGAGAACTCACTTTATGCAAGTAGTGATGACAACAGCAGTAATGATTAACATGGAGCACATGGGTTGTTTTTAGCAAAAGGTGATATATCTTCATCGGTAAAAGAGATAGCGCACATGGTAAATTACGAAGAGACTAGATGAGATGTGCAAAGGCCTCCATGGAGTTATCACATTAAATATGAATGGCACAGAGGGACACCTCTAATGTGTTACAAAAAGTTGGTGCAGTATGCAATAATTCATAAAGAGATATTTTAGTGCATGTATTTTTAAGTTGTTCAATTATGTTAGAGCTTTTAGATGTGGTAGGTGGAGATTTCGGTGTAATTGATGGTGGAAGAGACATGGGCGGAGTTGTTAGAGGATTAATGCAATTACGACGAGTAGGGACAATATTGATAGATGGATCAGACCTAGGCATGACAAAGCGAGGAGGATGTTGGGTGCATACACACATGAAATCAATGATGGTAGTAACTATACCTAAGATCTTAGTGGGTGTGTAAGTGGGATAAGAAGATTGAGCCATGACTTGATAAGGTGATGACATGATCAAAAGGAAGTGTTTAAATGTCGGGTTCACCAAAATGTTTAAATAAAATTAACTAATAAGGAGTAAGTTGGGGATAGTTAATCTAATAGTTAGGACATAAACGTTGTAAATAGACTAATGCTAAAGACAATATGTAAAGTATACTAAATGAACTAGAACAGTATATGTAATAGGAAATTTCTAATATGCTAATGTGCAAAGAGGTAAGTGAAAGAACTCAGCTCATAATTGGTGACCATCGCAGAGTGTCGCAGAGGTGACTGGAGAAAATAGTGGAGCAGGAATGGACTATGCAGAAGGTCCCAGAAAATACTAGATCTGATAGATAGGAGTGGACTAGGGCAGAATAAGACTGGGGCATGCCTATGGGTGCTCTGGTCTGCCATCTGGGCACCCTGGTCTGCGAAAAATCTCTGGAACTGGTTCTTATAGGGTCAGAAGGTGGTACAAAACCCTCAATATGTCTCAGATCTAGTTTTGATGTCCTACATTGCTCAATGTTGCCACTAATTCAAGATGAATGTAAAGACCTGTAAGAAGACCATAAGGAAGTATCAAAACCCTAAAAATAGAAGATGCAGAATGAATGGGTTGGACTGACCTCAGTTGCCACAACAGTGGGCTTACTAAACTGAGTGTTGCACTACATTTTAGACCCAAATGTAGTTTTGGTGAGTGTGTGCATGTCATGCCCTAGGTGCTCTTATGCCAGTCACACTTTTTGAAGTAACAAGTAATAAATAAATGTAGAAAATGTAATAACATGTGTGCATGGAATATAATAGTAATCCCTCCCCCTATGAAGTGTGATGCAAAATTCCTAGCTCATGCCTTTGATGATGGAGCTATGTGGATGCAAATACAATAGAAGGATGTAACTCTAGATGAGTGATAGTAGTAGATGATGTTAGGTCCCTCAGTTATGGTCTCATAACTTTATACTTATAGGGTTCTCTTGATCTGATTTTGTAATTAACCCCAAAATGGCCGAATAGGAAAAAGATAAGGAAGAAAAAATCACTAGAAGGAGCCCAAAAAGTGGTGGGAAAGTGGAGAAAGGATCGACGTGCCCTTGGTGGGACCAAGGCGCACCAACGAGTGCACCCTAGTACTACCCAGGGCACCCCAAAAAAGGCTAAAATGACGGGAAATTTCTTAACCAGACTAGGCATGTAGATAAAAATGTGTGAAAATGATGAAATAAAAGTAAAATAAGATGGCCAAAAGAACGGGGGTCAATTAGTACTTCTCTTCACTCTAGAACCTTCTAAATAGTAGTATGAGATCGGGATAAATAAATGTCTAGAGCGCATAATTTTGTTGCTACATTTTTCCCCCACTTTATGTTGGTGAGCTGAAATCTTGGTACCATAAAGTAGATATAAGTGTGTACCTGATGTCCATGAAGAGTGTAGTAGAAATGCCCTGAAGGACTAGACAAAAGCATGGAATGAAAAAAAATATGGAGGAGTGTGGAAACTAAAGATGAAAAATGTGCAAATAAAAAGTAATGAAAATGAACCTAGGGCAGAATGTGTGTGTATTTTTTGCGGTGTACAGTGTACCTTCATGGTTTGTAAAGAATGTGCTGTCACAAAATGTTGTTTAACGTTTTTGTTTTTGTTTCCCCCAATTTGAATGTTTGTTTCTCCTATGACCGGACCTGTAAGGAGAAAATGATCAAGTAGTCAAATATGTATGCATGCAAGTGTAAAAATGCTCTGTAAAATACACATGTGTATGAAAGTATAAAATACACAAATGTAAATTACGTGAAAGGAAAAGTGTAAATGGTATATGTGCACCCATGATCCATGTCGAGACAGGGAGAGTGTAGAACGATATCATGTACTGTTGGATTTTTTTGGGAGATCTCATGACTAACCATAGGTTGAAGAAGTGATATGGAGAGAAATGCCCTGTCCTCCAAGCTCTAACCACTTCTGATAAAATGTGTGTGAAGAGATCTTTGTATTTTCCTAGTTTTTTGGGTGATCCTGCATGCCACTGGCAAAAGTAGTGTAGAGAGACACACCCACTATGTAACCTCCAAGCCTGTTAATTGTTTCTCATCAAATTCTAAGGACACCATGTCCTATAAAATTTGTTATTTATGGGGTTCATAGACTGGTATGAACCCACTCACTTGTATGAAAACTCACTATTTCAGTGTAGAATCTCTATGTTAGCATGTAAAACCCCCACATGATGCCCCACCTCTTTGGGGGTGCATGCGATATCGCTGATAGGATAATGCGGCCTCAAAAAAGTACCAACCACAATATGAACTATGTACCTTTGAAACTACTTGGTAGAAACCAAGGCATGCACAAACAAGAAGGATAGCCAAAGAAAAGTGTAAGCAAACAATGCATGCATATAGAAAACATATGTAAGCTACGAAGATAATGTAAAACATGTAAGAAAGAAAGTAAACCAAAAAAAGTGGGATACAAACATGGGACATCACTCATGATGTCTCAAGGCCACCATGGCCACAAATAATAAGCAAGTGTGCACACAAATAAAGGTCAAATCCCACATATAAGAAGCAAAAAATGGCAGACAAGTATAAGCAAGCAAAGAAGAAGTCATGGAAACATGTAATCCTTCAAAACAAGTGTTTTACATGGAACACCCATTAGCATGTTAGAGAAATAACCAATATGTCAAAGAGTGAATAACAAAGTAATGTAAAGTGCTAAGTACAAAATGAAATAATAGCACCTAGAAGAGACAAATGTGGATGCCCCCAATGACCAATGTAGGAAGGGTAGAAGGCGAGCATCCATGATGCGTGTAAGAATCCTATATCTGCAATCACACTAAACAAAGGTGTGAACTCACATATTTGGATGGTATAGATAATGACACATATAAAAAATCAAGCTAACATGTGCAATAAAGTGATCATGTAAAACACTAGTAAACAAGAGTAAATACTCCAAGACAATGTAGTATGTTGTGGGTGGATGGAATGAAATGCAATATGTATTGATAGGATCCGCGTACCCCCTGAGTGGATGGAAGTGCATCCAATGAGGTTCATTTTTCCCCCTCAACAGTCATTAATGAACCGTAAATGAAATTGCATCATCAAGAAATGGTCAAGTACTATTTGTTGTGTCTAGCGTGCTATAGTGAATGTGTATGTGTAGTAATGAAGGGTGACATATAACAAGGATGTGTGTTAACCCTATAGCCGAAGCATATATCATGACTTGAGGAACAAATGAGTGATGATTTAGCCTAAGCTTATATGACTATATCATGAATTAATAGTGATGATTTAACACTAAGTGTATATCACTATATGATGAATAGATGAGTGATGATTTAGCCCTAAGCATGTATCACTATATAAGGAATGGACAAGTGATGATTTAGCCTAAGCATATATCACTATAAGATGAATGGATGAGTGATGATTTAGCCCTAAGCATATATCACTACAAGATGAAAAAAGGGAGTGGTGATGTAACCTAAGGTGTATACCACTACAAAATTATAGAATAGGTGACAATTTAGCCTAAAGCATATGTCACTAACATAGAAATGTCGCATGATGAAAGGTGAAATGATAATGTGTGACGAATGTAAGGTCCATTTGATTTGTAAACCCTTGGAAGTCGAGTATGGAATGAGGAACTAAAGTGCATGATAGGGTGGTGAGTGCAGCGCATAGAAGACAATGTAGTATATGTAATGATGAAATACAACCATGTGAGGAAGAGAATATGTAAAAACATGGTGTGTAGAATGTGATGCTAGATGTGTAGAATGTATAAAATATAATGTATAGTGCACGATGTAACATGTATAGGTAGACTAATAATATAATATGTAGGATGGAATGATGCTAGACTCGTATGTAATGAAGACTAGAATAGTATGTAGAAAATGTATGCATGAAGACACGTTGTATATGATGTATGGTATATGAATATGTATATGATGTGAGGCAACATGTGTAAATAGCCTAATAGTGTAAGATGCAAAACACATATGATGAAGACTAGTATAATGTATGATGTATGAATGTGGAAATGGCACAATGTTATAGATGAAAGTGGAGAATGTATGGTGTATGGTGTATGATGCACGATGTGTGACTAGATGCGGTGTGTAATGCCTAGAGTGCAGTGTGTGGGGTTCATGTGTGGTAATCCCTCAACAGTCAAGTGTGAACTGAAGCAAAAGAGTGCATCATTGGGTAACAACGATGTTAAAACGTGTGATGAAAAATTCCTATATGAAAATGCAAAGACGAGAGACATTATGATGAAATTGGGGGGGAGGCGTATTAGGTGCTATGCCCCCTAAGTATATAGAAATGAGTAAACAAACCAATGCTAGTGAAGGACAAAGGTCCTCCACCTAATGTATGCAAGGATGAAAGTGTAGGACCATGGTCTAATAGTGGTGGTATGGTAGACAAACACTATGTTGGTGAATGAATCCTAGGTGTATGTGATGGATGAATATATGATGAAGGTTGGGGCATAGTAAAATACGTCAGTGATGGAGATCTAGGTGATGCTGAATACAAAGGTGATGAGAAACCACGTGGAATAAAATGAGGTGGCGATCGATGCCGAGATGTATTGACTTTACTAGGAATGGGTCTATGTCAAGGTGTAGGACTAACAAAATGATGTGGTCGTGTAAATGGTACTCGAGTAGGTGATCTAGGAGTAGACTGTGCTTTGAGAAACATAGAATGAGATGTGTTAGAAGAAGTAGATGACATGCGAGCTACTGTACGAGGAGAAGATGCTAATGGAGTAGATGAAGGGACACCATCAATAGAAATGACCTATTTATTATGGATAAAATTGAATAGTAAGTGATTCATAAAAATTGTAGATTGTGAGCAATAAATCCAATTAAGGTCAAGTAGCATGTCTTGTTAGTGAAAATTCATAACACCCCCAAAATGATCCATGGATCTAATTTTATAAGGCAGTGTCATTTGGTGCGAATGCACAACATTGAGCTTTACCAAAGTGTGCAACCTTTGCAAATGGGGAAAAATCTCCAGAGAAGGCTGGTTCCTCTTCCTAAACTACCTGCCACAAGCTATTCCAGTGTAGGTAAGCTAATATAATCCTAATCTAACTATGCCAAGGAGACAGAGAGAGAAAAGAAGGAAAAACAAAGCCTACACTAAAACAGTGACACACCAAAGAAGGAAAATGCTGAACATCTATCAAAACTGCCATGTAACAAGAAGAGGTAAGCAATGGGAAGGATTGACAAGTGCATCACAAAACCAAGGTGTATTTCACACAAAAAATGTTCCAAAACTCCATGAACATAGCTCCAAAACCTGCAATGAACATTCAAACATGCACAAATACCTGCAATGAAGAGAGGCAAGAAGAAAACAAGAAAAAACGAGCAAGGATGGACAAATGCATCACAAAACATGTTTTTATTGCTTCAGAAGTTTGGAAAAAACATCATTTTGCTGGTAAGAGAAAAAAAATGCCATTACAGAGTAGGGGAGGAGGTTTTAACTCCATTTTCGACCTTGGGGAAGAAAAGAAGGGAGGGCAGAGCAGAAAGAATGAACAACTTTTTACAAATGAGCCAAAACTGGCTTTTAACCATGAAGCAGAATGAAAGAAATGTAAAAACATGAGAAAATTGATTTGGAACTCCAACCACTGAAAAATCCCTTCAATCTCACCTGCAAAGTGATGGGCTTCATGGAAAAACCCATACACTAACGTACATTTCTCTGCAGAGCAAGAAAGAGGCCCATACTTCATTAATTTTGGTGGTTGGAGTCGTTTTCTATGTTTTTTACATGCTAGAGATGTTTTCCCATTTTATCCTAAAAATATCCATCAAAATACAAAATTTAACCCTCCATTTTGTAGAGGATTTCAACAGCTTTCCAATGATATAAAGAACCTGAAAATCCGAGCTCGGGATCGAAAGTTATGCCCCTCTGAAGATTTTGGGCAAAAATGGCAATTTTAGGGCAAAAATCGTGTTGGAGGGCCGAAACTTGAAAATTTTCCTCTTTTTTGAATTTAGGAAAAATTCCCAAAAATTCCCCACGCCCTACCGCTCCTCTACCACATGGCACTTCCCTATTGGTTGATGGAAATGTGGGCCCAAACCTCACCTTTCTCCTTTGATTT
The DNA here is from genome assembly GCA_019776745.2 of Taxus chinensis. NCBI lineage: Eukaryota > Viridiplantae > Streptophyta > Pinopsida > Cupressales > Taxaceae > Taxus > Taxus chinensis. Next base: position 188,658,850 of record CM034146.1, read on the forward strand.
TTCATTGGGAAAAATTCTCAAGATTTTCCCGCGCTCCGCTGCCATGTGTCAGCTTATGGTTCACTTGACGGGGGTACGATTCAATATTTGCCTTTGCACCTCCTGTAATTTTGGAAAAAAACAAAAAGATCCTCTGACCCTCCAACTCCCGCCGCAAATAGGGACATGTGGCATTTTCACATTGGCTGCGGGCCTCAAGCCATTTCTTTTCCTTCTCCTCTGCGGGCCTGCGGGCCGGTTTTCCCCTTTATGCCCTTTTCCCAATTTGGTGAATTTTTCAACTTTGCTCTGCTGCCCCAACTTCTGCCACCACATGGCACCATTTCATTGGCTACAAACCTGCTTAGGGAAAATTTCCCCAAAAAACTCCGCCGGGCCATAACTTGAAAATTACAAGGAGTCAGGAGGAAAATTTTACCTTTCTGGAAAGGGGAAGAAAAATCCTAGTTGATGAAGCCATTTATAGAAAATTTTGAGTCCTTGAAGCATGCCAAAAATTAATTTAAGTTCCAGAAAAGGAAAAGGAGGAGGAGTTAGCCAAAAATAAGCATGGGCTTATTTTGGATAACACTTTTGGCGACTCAAAGGGGTCATCTGCCTGCTAGATGAATGATCAGTGGCCTTTGAAGCATCCATTGGGCATGGAGTCAAGCCTGATGAACTGATTCTGATATGCACTATGAAAGTCTAACCTCTGATATACTTGGAAATCCACTGAACTTGGAGTTGAGTATGACTACTAGGATGAGTGGAAAATCAACAAGAAACTGGTCTTCTACCCAAATTAGCAAGGTGTTAGGTGAAAGAAAATTGAATACCTCTTTTAGTTTCTCTACATTTGGATTGAAGAGGTATGACAGTTGATCCTTGGTACTTTGTAGCTCATCCTCATGCTTAGAAGCAAGCATCACTGGTTGTGACTTCTCCTTTGGCTCCAATGAAGCCAAATACCTTATTGGGCAAGGTCTAATCCGTTTGATATGCCCATAGCTTTGATTTTCAACTCCAAAAATGGAGTCTTCTTGTAGACCTTCTTGAATGGATGGTGTGGAAGAAATGATGGAACTCTTCTACTATTTTCCTTCCTCTAATGAAGAACATGGAAGATTTAAATCTTCTAATCTTGATTCCAAAGAGTTGCTATAAGAAGCAGGCTGCTGCAAATGAAAGTTCTCCTCCATGACAACAGGCTAAAGTGTTTGGATTGTGGATGATGAAGGAGAAAATGGTGTGATTTCAACCGGTTCCTCTTCATCAAAACAGTCCTCCAAATCAGATAGGTAAACCACCTCATTGCTGTCCTGTTGCAAATGTTCAACCTCTCCCATGGTGTTCTCTTGATCTGCAACTTTATCACCATGGTTTCTTTCATCCTCCAACATTGAGTTTAAGAGATAAAACTCTTCTTCAGCACTAGAACTTGAGAGAGATGAAGTAGAAAGAAGAACTCAAGGTTATTCTATAGCCTGCTTTGTGCTCAAAGCCTTTGGATCTACACTTTTCTCCCCCACAGCTAGAATGTGCTCCTCTTTTTTTGGATTTGGAGTAGCATCTCCTTCCTCTGTTGTTTGAAGACAATCTTTCTCTTGATTGAACTCTTCCTCTAGCATGAAGTTTTTCAAGTCAAACTCTTCAATCTACTACTCTAGAGGACAAGTTGGGGCTGCAAGATCTCTTTTAGAGCTTCTTTCCATGACTGATTGTGCAACTTGAATTCTCAGAAAATTCTTCTTCAAGTAGAGTGCCAACATGGACACTACATTCTGAGAAAATTGATTGCTGATCTGCCTCTTCTTTTTGGTCTTCTTCTACTGCAAAAAAATCAGTCCTAACCACCACTTGTTCTTCAACCTTTACCTCCTCTGTAGGTTTCACCAGCAAAGGAATTTTCTCAATCCCATATCTAAGAGCCAAGCTTACTAAGCTCTTAATCATTCCTTCTTTTCTTGGTTCTTCCTCTTACTATCCTTCATGACTGCTTTTTGTAATTTCTTCTTCCCCACATGGAATTGGGAATGCAAGAAGAGGGGTGGGTTGGAGTTCAATTTATTTTGCAATTTTTTGTGGTTGTGGAGGAGGTAGAAACGCTTGTTTCCTTGGAATGAAAGATATTTCTTTTATCTCTTATGGAGGGGATGACTGTTTGGAAGGGAATAGGACAAAATAATTGAGATGGGGTGGAAGACTAGGAGATGGAGAAATGAAATCAACACTTGGGGCAACATGGGCTAGATTTTGAATTTGGCATTCAAAATGAGATGGTGCTGCTTGAGGAATGGAAGGAGAAAAACCAGATGATGGTGTAGAACTTACCTATTGACAAGGTTTCTCAACACCAAATTTATATGCCTCTATCTCCACTGTCCATTGTGAAAGTTGGGGCAGCATCTCCATCATGAAGTCCAACTTCTCCCGAGGGCTGTAATGTCTTGGAAAAGGGCCTCCCCATGGACAGGGTGCTCTGAAACCAATTTGAAATTCCTTCATTTGTTCTTGAGCCCTTGATTGCACCATGCCAACCTCCAATTTTTGGATTTTCTCCAACAAATCTGCACTTGCTTCTTGACAACCCTCATCATATGCGTATCCTTGTGCTTGATGTGCTTCATAGCCAAAATGATTTTGGCATTGCTCATATGGATCTACATACTGATTTTGAATTTGATCAAAATGTTGATATGGAGGATTTGAAAAACATGTTGGAGGTGGGAAACATTGCTGCTATTGTAAATGTGAATTCCATGATGGAAATGAAGTAATGATTGCACAACTTCATGAAATGAAAGAAGATGGAAGAGATGGAAAGAAGAATGAATGGAAAACATGTCTACAACTCAGAGAATGAGTTATTTACTAGATGGAGTTGCCAGATGTGCTTTTGAATATGCCTCCAAAGGCTGAATCTTTAACATGAACACACCAACCTATCAAAAATAAAGTGGAAGACCTCTAAGGTCCCACCGAGTGTGCAAAAACTGTTAGTGAAAATTCATAGCACCCCCAAAATGACCCATGGATCTAATTTTCTAAGGTAATGTCATTTGGTGTGAATGCACAACATTGAGCTTTCCCAAAGTGTGGGACCTTTGCAAATGGGGAAAGCTCTCTAGAGAAGGTTGGTTCCTCTTCCTAAAATACCTGCCACAAGCTATTCCAGTATAGGAAAGCTAATGTAATCCTAATCTAACTATGCCAAGGAGACTAAGAGAGAGAAAAGAGGGAAAAACAGAGCCTACACTAAAAGGGTGATACACTAGAGAAGGAAAATGCTGAACATCTATCAAAACTGCAATGGAACAAGAAGAGGTGAGCAATGGGAAGGATGGACAAGTGCATCACAAAACCAAGGATGGATTTCACCAAAAAAAAGTTCCAAAACTCCATGAACACAACTCCAAAACCTACAATGAACATTCAAACATGCACAAATACCTGCAATGAAGGGAGGCAAGAAGAAAACAAGCAAAAATGATCAAGGATGGACAAATGCATCACAAAACACGTTTTTATTGCTCCAGAAGTTTGCACAAAACATCATTTTGCTGGTAAGAGATAAAAAAAACCATTACAGAGCAGGGGAGGAGGTTCTAACTCCATTTTCTACCTCGGGGAAGAAAAGAAGGGAGGGAAAAGCAGAAAGAATGAACAACTTTTTACAAATGAGGCAAAACTAGCTTTTAACCATGAAGCAGAATGAAAGAAATGTAAAAACGTAGGTAAATTGATTTGGAACTCCAACCACCAAAAAATACCTTCCAATCTTTCCTACAAAGTGATGGGATTCATGGAAAAACCCATACGCCAACGTACATTGCTCTGCAGAACAAGAAAGAGGCCCATACTTCATTAATTTTGGTGGTTGGAGTCATTTTATGTGTTTTTTACATGCCAGAGAAGTTTTCCCATTTTTCTCCTACAAATCTCCATCAAAATACAAAATTTAACCCTGCATCGTGTAGAGGATTTCAACAGCTTTCCAATGATATAAAGAACGTGAAAATTTGAGCTCGGGATTGAAAGTTATGCCCCTTTGAAGATTTTGGGCAAAAATGGCAATTTTAGGGCAAAAATCAGGTTGGCGGGCCGAAACTTGAAAATTTTCCTCTTTTTTGAATTTAGGAAAAATTCCCAAAAATTCCCCACACCCCACCGCTCCACTGCCACATGGCGCTTCCCTATTGATTGATGGAAACGCAGGCCCAAACCTCACCTTTTTCCTTTGATTTTTCATTGGGAAAAATTCCCAAGATTTTCTCGTGCTCCTCCGCTCCGCTGCCACGTGACAGCTTCTGGTTCACTTGGCGGGAGCACGCTTCAACATTTTCCTTTGTGCCTCCTACAATTTTAGGAAAAAACCAAAATATCCTCCGCCCCTCCGACCCCCGCTGCAAACAAGGACACGTGGCATTTTCACATTGGTTGTGGGATTCAAGCCATTTCTTTTCCTTCTCCTCTGCGGGCCTGCGGGCTAGTTTTACCTTTTGCACCATTTGCCCACTTTGGAAAAATTTTCAACTTTGCTCCACTGCCTTGAATTCTGCCTCCACGTGGCACCATTTCATTGGCTGCGGGCTTGTTTAGGGAAATTTTCACCAAAAAACTCTGCCGGGCCATAACTTGAAAATTACAAGGAGTTAGGAGGAAAATTTTACCTTTCTAGAATGGGGAAGAAAAATCCTATTTGATGAAGCCATTTCCAAAAGAAAATTGAGTCCCTGAAGCATTCCAAAAATTCATTTAAGTGTCAGAAAAGGAAACGGAGGAAGAGTTATCCAAAAATAAACATGGGCTTATTTTGGATAACATGTCACATATGTCTAATGTGTTTCCCATGAGGAAAGGTACAGTCATTGTAAGAGGACTGATTGTAACATGTATTTTGACAACACCAAAGGGTTTGTTGAAAGGATATTCAATTTGTGATGGAGGATAACCGATAGCCCTAAGAAGTGAAATAGAGCATGCAGTAATGGGATTGGATGGGTTAACCTTAGTATTGTTGATGGAGGTCAAGCCAAAAAATACCTTGATATGTAAATGATTGGATGTAAAATTCACATGATAATCGATGTCAGAAAAATAAATGATTAACAATGAAGCATCCGTGTTTGTAACCAATAAATCAAGAGCCCCTGATGGGGGAGAAGATATTGCATGATAGAAATAATTAGCAAAAGAATCAATCGTTTTTGTATTATGTTTTGGTAAGGGGATATTAAAAATCTTAAGTTTATGATTTTCATTAATAGGTGTAGATGTTGTAGATTCTGGGAGCTCAATTTGACCATTGTCAAGTAGATCCTGAATGAGATGTCGTAATTGGAAACAACGATAAGTGGAATGTCCTATGCATTGATAATAGTAACAATAAGAATTGTCATCAAAGTTACACCCTTTTGGTCGAGATGGATCAAGTTGTAGAGATGACGATAAGGTAATAAGATTACTATCAATGAGTTGCAATAGTAAAACACTCGATGGTGTACTAAAATTAGTAAAAGGACACATGTATGGTTATGGTCAAAGATCCCTAGGAGTAGAGACTACTTTTATAGTGGTTTTTCCCTCCACGGGTTTAGCTATAGAAGGTTTGAAGGTGGGTTTTCTCTTAAAATGTGTGGATGATGATGTTTGCTCTTGATATCTAATTTTTCCTATTGCCAGGAGTTTAGTGTCATGAAGCTTGAGATTTTGAAAAAATTGATTGAACGAGGAAGAGGTCTCAAAGAGAATGCTCTCCTGAAGCGGTGGTAATAGACTCTGAATAAATAAGTCTTAAAGCTCGAAATCCGCAAGTATGTTAGTCATCTTAGCTAAATTGTGTTTGTATCGCAAGACATAATCAAATAAGTGTTTGGTGGACCCTTGCTTGAGTTGTGCAAGTTGAGAAAAAGAAATCTTAGAGCCAATGTTGATAGAGAAATGGGCAAGAAAGGTGTCAGCCAGATGCATGAAAGAGACTACCGAATGGATAGGTAGGTCATAAAACCAATGCATCGCATAGTCTTGTAAACTACGAGGAAAAAGCTTGGCGAGTATGGTGTGATCATCTGCATAGTCAAGACATGCTACGTGGAAAGCTTGAAGATGCTCTTATGGGTCACCATGGCCTTTAAAAATGGATGATTTGGGAGAGATGAAGTTAGGTAGAAATGCATAAGCAGAGATAGCCAACGTGAAAAGGGTATGCAATAATGAAGTAGAAATTAGAGACGGTGATCCTCGAAAAGTATCAATTTTATAATACACCAAAGCCTTGGTGTAGAATACACCAAAGCAAATGAGCAATTTTGGGCTCCACACATATAGTCCAAATAGTCTCAAATTATCTACCTCATGTAGGCAGAGTGGCGTGAATTCCCCAACGAGTATTAAGCTTGTCCACCATGGGAAAATGGGGTGAGAGCCATCGATAGTCTTTGCTGGATTTGTAGTTACAGAAAGGAGTATTAACATACCACTTCTAGTCTGTCCACCATGGGCGAGAGGAATGCACAACATTCTTATGCAACATGTGATCAAGAACCAAATTGATTATAGTATTGAAAGTATCCTAATCTTGGTTGGAAATTAAAAATAGAGCTTTAAAATATGGACAAGATAACCAATATTACATGTTCTTGCAAAATAATTCGTCGATGGTGTGAATTATGTGCTTGAATAATTCGAGCGCAGAGATTCTTAGGACCTTTGCTAAGCATTGATCTTATAATTGAAAAATCAGTGACCACCAGAGAGATTACTTGTTAAGAGATATCCCATTACAAAATCCATCCCCTTTCCATAGCCAGGGTTTAACACATTCCCATGCTTTCCAGATACTTTTAAGCACAAAAGTGCCAACAATTTTGACAGGCACATGAGTGATGAGAAAATTGAAAAACCCCAAGTCTTTCCACGCAAGGTGGCCATAAGGAGAGCCTTCCGCAATGTCATGATGTATGAGAAATTTCCAAGCTTCTTGGCCAGTGATGCTTATGATAATCCACTTAGCACAGAGAGCTTGCCCTTGGTGTTAAATGTGAATAAGCCCGAGGCCTCCAGAATTGCGAGGCAGAAAGCATATATCCCATGCTACTTGATGAAAACCTTTGCCTGTAGAAGAATTATCCCATGGGAAATATTTGAGTAGTTTTTCAAGCTTTTGAATGGAGGATTTGGAAGGAACCTAGTAAGATGAGTAGTAGACATGGGTTACAACAAGAACTTTAGAGCAGATTTGGAATTTTCCAACCAGAGACAAAGGCCTAATAAGCTAATATTCCATTTTTTTTGCCACCTGTTGAATGAAATAATACCATAGCTCAGCTATGGAGGCTTGAAAAGCAAAAGGAATACCTAGAAATTTGAAAAGCTCACCATGTTGCAGAATTTTCCAATCAAATGTGGTAAGCCAGTCTGGCACAGGAAGGAAAGATTGCCGATAACATTGGGTTTTTAGCCATTGAATGGATGAGCCAGAAGCTAGGCTAAAAGTATCCAAGCATTACCAATGTTGTTCTCATCCTCGATAAGCGTAAGGAAGGAATCATCCATAAAATTCCCATTGAGTAGCTGAGAATTGGGTTCATTAGGCAGCGAGATTCCACGAACAAGACCTTGCACTTTGGCATGAGCTAAGAGATAACCAAATCCTTTGGCCGCCATCACATACAGTGCAGGGGCAAGAGGGAAACCTTATTTGATAGAACGGAAAATCCCAAAGGGCTTTGAGTTGAGGCCATTGATAGAAATTTGAGCAAAATCATCTATAAAAAGCATATTGACAGATTGAATAAAAATAGGTCCAAAGCCATGGGCCTGAAGTATGGCAAGAATGAATGGCCATTCAATCCGATCATAAGACTTCTAAAATTCAATCTTGATAAACATGACAACCTAATGATATCTGCGACCCCATTCCATGCCTTCCCACACCACGATGATGTTATCCAGGATGAAATGCCCCTGTATGAAGCTTGTTTGGTTTAATTGAATAATAACATGTAGAATATTGCGTAATCACAGAGCTAACACTTTGACAATGATTTTGTATGAGACATTTAACAACATAATCATTTGCCAACAAGTGATTTTCTCAGGATTTCCTTACTTAGGGATAAATTTAATGTTTCCCTTATTAATGCATGGCCCTAGGGATTGGTTTTGAAATCCTTCAAGATAGCCTAAAAAAGGTCTTGCTGGATAGAATCCCAAATAGATTTATAGAATTCACAAGGGAATCTATTGCAGCCCAACACTTTATCGTTAGCGATTTGCATAGCAACTTCATGGAGGTCTTCAATGGTAAGCATTATTTCACAGATCACCTTCAGAGCGTCTGAAAGCTTGTGTGGCATAACACCTACACATTAGTCAAGAGCGGCTTGGCGAGCTATGGAGGGTGGCTGAGTTTGAAAGACGAGCTTGTAATGGTGCACAAAGACTTACAATATAATTTATGGGTCAGTAATTCGAGCTCTGTTGTCCATGATAGCTCAGATCTGTTGAGAAGGCTTTCTGACTTGGAGAGAAAGAAATAATTCTTTTAAAACCCGATCTCTAATCTTGAGCCAATGCATTTGAGCCCGAATCTGAGTGCCTCTGGCATTATAGTTGTCCACAATTCATATTTGATGCCAGAGTGTTGCAACTTGCAATTGCAGAGTGTCAGAGAAGGGATCACCTTGAAGCGCCATTTTCACCTAACTGAGAGCTGAGGTGTTAGTGGTGTACGAGTGGCACCAAATTTTTTCTAGCTGGTGGCTGTAGATTCTAAGAAATATGGTAGTCTGAGTCAATGCATATCCCCACCATTGTAACTAGCTCATTTACATAGGTGGATAAAACTGCTGACAATGACTAGGTCATGGAGCTAAATTCCAAACCCGCTTATATGATTGATAGCGGGGCCATGTTGCATTAAAACAATATTAAGAAAGAATTGGCCTTTATGTCAAAATGGGAGCGCATCATGCCAACATATACGAAATCATAGAGGAGAGTGATCCAAAAGGACAAAGTCAGGCATGACCTCCACTGGCATAGAATAAATGTTATCAAACTCAATTTTTTTTAAGCTGACAGCATGACCCTGTCAAGCCATTTAAGGGCGTGATCTGTCCCTCCATGAAGATTGGAACATGTGTAGTTATACCAAGCTGTAGAGGTGGGAAAGTGAGATGCGTTAGGATAAAAAAAGCTGAATTTATTTCGCATGAAGTACCACACTTCCCTTTCACAAGATGTCCACCTCATAGGCAAGTGGCCACATTTATCATTTGGAGACTCAACCATATTAAAATCTCCACTTATTACCCAATAGACATAGGGAATGGAGTTGGCTATCCACTGCCATAGATCGGCCCTTTTGGCAACATCATTCGAGGTGTGAATATTTATGAGCCCAAAAGGGCAACCATCAATATTAAAGAGGACCCATATGAAATGGTTGGTGGGGTCTATTCCATGGTCAATTAATAAGGGCCGTCATTTAGAAGTAAAAAGTGAAATTAATTCCCCACGCCCTGCTTCATGATTGCTACAAAAAGCCAAGCTGTTAGGCTAGATGGATTTGCATACTGTCTGTAACTGAAAACCCTTAATTTTTTACTTCTTGCAAAAATAAAATGTCCAGTTTTACAAATCATTGTCAAGTTTCACGCACCACATATTTACGATAGGATTCTGTAAGACCCTTAACATTCCAAGATAAATAATTCATGGGAAACGTTGGTCAAGAGCCATATCCCCATCCTCCAAGCCATCAAGGGCATCATATTGATTGTGCAAGAAATGAGCAACATTATGCTGTAAAAAATCCTGCAGATCAAATTTTTTCTGGTCGATGTACTTAATGTTGTATTCTGCTTCAGTGGAATCCACATTGCGTGTTGGGCTATGGTCCTGAGAGATGCGAGAGGGACTTTGGGGTCATTTGGAAGGCCCTTGTGAGTTATTTGGTAACAATAGTGGAACTGAATGCGTGATGGGGACGTGAGAAACATGATTTGTTTGGTCCATGAGAACTGACGCCACAAGGGGTGTGCTGGAATACTTTGGTAATGGGGTAGCCAAGATAGCAATAACAATTGGTTCTTTAGCATCAACTATAGGTTCCTTAGCTGAAATATTGAGAGATTATTCGTTAACAACTGGTTCCTGATGGCCATGGGAGTTAAAGGCTTTGGATTGCTAGGCTTGTTCTTGTTACGCCAGTCCCTGAAAACTTGCCAAACTTCCTCCTATTGGGGTTTGACTGGTTTGGCAGTTGTTTTGGCCACAGGGCGGTTACGAGGTACATAGAGTGAATAATCCCTGATCTTGTGATCAAACGCTTGACAATGGAATAAAGTGTTGGGTAGATTGATATACATGATCCACTGGGAATAACATTTATCACCCATTTGAATATCCACAAATTATTTGAGATCCCGTGAGAAATCAATCTCAACGCATACTCGCTTCCGAGGATGAGCATGGTAAAACTTATTGGCTTCTAGGCATACTACCCGCCCAAGCAAAGCAGTAATTTGTAGCAGAAAATGTACGCATGGTAGAGGAAGACTAGGAAATTCAATCCATACAGGCACTTTAAGGGCGGTATATTCAGACACCACAAAGTCCTTGTGCCAGGGTGTTAACACAAGCAACGAGTTGCGGACATACCAAGTGGCTTTCTTAGCCATAATATTGGGCGCATTAGTAGGGTCAGAGAAACAAAAAAGAAAGAAACCCTTGGTCATTTTTTGAATGCTATCCAGGTGGACCCCATGAGGGGTCTAGACTGTGTTAGCCCAGGATTTGAGCATGCTTTTAGAGGGGATTTGACCCACAAAATACCCAATGAGGTAAAACTGTTCTAACCATTGACAAACAACATTAAATTCAGGAATGAGAAAAACTACATTCAGAGGAGAGCATTACCTCGTGAAAAACCTTTGGGACGAACTTCCTAGGGCACTTCGTTGGCGGTGCCAATACTTGCTCCACTATCTCTCGTCGTAGTTGAAACAATTAGGTTTGAAGATGGCGAGGTCATTATATAGGGGACACCCAGAGGGTGAGAAACCCTAGGAGAGACTATAGCAATAAATTCCCACAGAGCCTTAAAAGGCCGTAGTATGGCGGTTAGGAAGGGGAAACCCTAAAGAGCTGACTCCAGTTTTGTGCCATAGTTACAGAGCATTTTTTTGAATGTCTGAAACTGTGCCATGTGTCCAATTTGTAATCGGGCCACACATTATTGATTACACGGGTTAAGGAGTGTCCCGTGGCTTATTTCTTACCTTTGCAACTTTCTCTTGTGCCCCGCGGCCTTTTAAACCTTTGGAAATCTACCCAAAAATGATCCTTTGTACCATGACATGCAAACTTTGAGATTCATAACTTCCAGCCAGTTGCTTTGCGGACATCCAAAAAGCACAACCCACCTTTTGTTTTACGAAAAAACCAACTCCATAGAACACTACTTCCACCACTTTGCTTCACTCTGTGGAACACTATAACTTAGCAAAACACAAAAAAATTAGTTTTTTACCTTCGCATCTTTAATGAAGTGTTCAAGAAGAGGGATAAGGCTTGCAATATGTCTTTGATACCATTAAACCTACAAACTTAGTATTGAATTGCTTTTAACTCCTTGGACATTCAATTTTTGACTTCTCTGGCCTCCTGGTGTGCTCTAAACCTGTGGGAGACTTTATTTTTTATTCCTTTGTTCCGTGGGTTCTACACATCTGCAAAAAACTACAATTTTATCTAGTTATCTATGGTACACTGTGAATTTGCCAAAACTTCAAAACCAAGGGAAAATGTTAATGCACAAGTTGAAAATCACATTACACGGATGAAACATGATACATTTAAGACACTAAGGATTAAAGGGGGCCCAAACAACTTGCATAACAATGGGAACAATGAGGAAAATGGCAAGTTACTTCAACACGCTTTGGGGAACAAATGGGGAATCTCACAAAATGGTGCCAAGATTTGACAAGTGCAAAATTAGGCACCAACACATTAGATTACCACTAAATATAATTTGGTGTAAACTATTTCAGAATGGTGGTAATAAACAAATGTTACAGATTTTGAAACACAAAGCTCTAGTGAAGAGAAATTCTATGAGAATTGTTTGTTTGTAGCTATCACACAGACTCTTTTAGGAAGTTTCTTTGGGCATGGAGGACTTTGAATCAATGAGCATCACATGGTGAATTATATAACTATTTAAAAATGTATATTATTATAATATTAAAAATATATAAATAAATATTATTGTAACTTTTTTCTTAAAAACTAAATAAAGAATTTAAAACTTCGTTAGCACAAAAAATGAGAAAGAAATTAAAAAAATGTTTGGTTGAAAGTGTTTATATTAATTGAAATATGTTGGAATAGTACCTGCATTAGTAGGGATTAATAAACACTACTAAAAAAATAAAAAAAGGAAAACAAATAAGATAAATAAAATTAAGTAGATTAATTTAGCACATGATTCTTTTAATTGATTGTTTTTAGCACTCTATTTATAAATGAAATGTTCTTATAACTAGAACATATTAGTATATATCTTACTATTACAATATAAAAAATTATAAAAAAGATTTATGTAAAGTATTTAAGTTTTCCCACTAAAATTCAAGCCCAACCAATATTCAATAAAAGTCTTAATTTTCCATTGAATTGAGATTAGTAAGCAACGTTGAAATATTCAACTTATGTGAAACTCTTCCTTCTTTTGAGAAGACATATATGAACCACGTGCTAGTTTTGTCAATCATTTGAAGGTGAAAAGGGGTGTGCTGCACAATCGTTGAGGAAATGTACTATGGAGATATCTCAGAAAGTAAGCCCCTATCGATTAATACTTGCAATGTAAATAGTTTCTTTTTGTAAAGCTTGCAAGGTTTTCATGACTACCATAATTTCATCGGCATCATCGTTATTAACAATTATATCATCAAGGTTTAAACATGGGATATGGAACCTATTTTTTATTTTCTTGTTTCTGAATCAAAGACATCAATTTTTCCACTATAATGAGAGTTTCTATATTCTCTATTTATCAAAAATTAAATTTATTAACTGTTGATTCATTAATTGTTATTTTTTATAATAATATGTTTCTTTTGGCTTCTTGGACTATGTGAGAACACAATGGGCTCTAAGATTCGTGTTCAGGCTCACACATTTTTGTTTATTATGATGAAGAAGAAAGACACAATAATTTTTCATGACATTCAACGTTAGGCGGATACAAATTTATTGGGGCAAGGGTTGAGAATTTGTTCTTAAGGCTATATCTCCAAGGAAATCTCTTGAGCATATTAATGACTTCGATAAGCACAAAACATGGGAGTTCAAATGGTTTCGCAACAAAGTTTATAAACAACATATTTAACTTAGGCTCAATTAATAGTAGACATGGGGATGGGCACCAAAAAACTCTATATCTTGTGATCTTTCCATGTATGACTTGGTAAATCCTAATTTATTATTGTTATAATCAAGGTTTTTATCTTTGATATTTGTCAAAATTAAATGCACTAACCATTCATTCACTAAATGATTTTTTTAATAGTATATACATTTAAGGATATAAATGGTAGTTGATTACAACAACACGAATGTTACAGTTGATTTATACCATCATTATAGTTTAAGAAGATTTTATAAAATATGTCACGAATAAACCAATATAAATATGATTATTCTAATATTATGAATTGTATGCATTTTTATGAGGGTTATGGTTATCCATGATATGTATTGAATTTCAAATTTGAGACCTTAAACTACATGAAGTTGTTTCTAATATAGGACTTGAACTCTATGAAAATGGCATTTTGAAATTGTACCTCAAATTCTATGATAAGTTTACTTTAGACTAATAGTGATAGCCTATGATTTACATATCATGAATGTGTTTTGGATTCTTGGGTTATGCAAGAACACTATTGTGAAATGGAAACATCATCAACCTCACATTAAGTTGATGAGTCCTATAAAGAAATAAGCAAAAATAGAATTCTACATCATAGAGAATATGCATAAACCAAAAAAATGAGCATCATTTATATCTTTGCCACACATCAAAATTTTTCTACCTTGATGTCATTCGAAACATTCTTATCGATGTAGGTAACTACTATAGTACTCATACATTTTGAAGATTTTAATACCCAACATTAAAAAAGGAAATAGTTAAAAGTACTTATGTTATCTATCCCAAAATGGTAAGCCGACATGATATGACCCAAATAATGTTAAACAAGTGTGTGAGCATAAAGAAAAACACTATAATTGTTTTTCCATGTGAATCAATTTCATGTGGCCGCATGAGAGCATGACTATGTGAGGAATTATGCAAATTCAAGTGGGTTTTACATGTTGACATGCGTTGCGTCTATAGAGAAATCATCCATACAAATTAAATTACCACTTTTCCTATCTTAGTCAAAGGTTTTCAATATAAAGTAGAAAATTTAATATCAGTTTCATCAAAACATAATAAAAAAACTAAAATGCACAAGGTATTATCAATCATCTGGAAGAAAATGGCTAAAGCGCCAACCATGCTTGCAATCAAGTAGGAAATAAACTTGGGTGTGCGATTGACATCTACAGGACTTAGTTGGAAATTAAAAACTATGGAAGCCATGATATATTTCATTTGGATGAAGGTCATTTCCTTCCCTAGGCACACGTAAACACCACCTTGAAAAATGATAATTCTTGAAGGGTTTCGTAGGGTGTTGAGATCCTGATCGTCTAGGCACATCTCTAGTTTGAATTCCAAGCGGTTTGGTCCCTGGATGGTTTTCATATATTGCATTGCATATGAGTGATACTTCATCTACATGGCCTTGGCAAAAAATGTGATGTTGGGTAGAAAGTTTTTTTGGAGGGTGTGTTTAGATTTAGGTGGAAATGTTAGGTAGAGCTATGTGAACTCGCATGATGATGCATATAGGTAGTTTGTGAACTGTAACTCTTTTGTACGAGCACACAAGTGGAACTTGATTTTGAGTGGTATTGGTGTTGTCAACATTGCTTTGTCAGGAAATGATGAAACGATTGGTTTCTTTGCGAATTCCATGTTCTTCATGGGGATGGGAGGAGAAGAACCATAAAACTAGTTGAGTGTTGTTATAAAATTATATATTAGTAATTAATACAAATGATTGTTCTATTAATACAATATTTCTTATTAAATCTATCTTAATAGCCACCCAACTAAAAAGTATTAACTTTTAATGGCCTTGTAACTTTTGGGATTATTGTTATCAATTTTTGTGTTTTAATAACATGGACGTTTAACTAATATAACAAAAAACTCGTAAACACAATGAAAATAGGAAATACCGTAGAAGATAAAATATGATATATTAAGAATACATTTTGACACATGTGGATGACTAATATTTAAAGTTGGTTACATCGTAGCGTAGGGAATATCCCAACATACAACCAAGTAAACAAAGAAAATATGCTAGAGAAATATTTATAACCACCCCATCAAATCCTTCCCACGTGTTAGAAGTTTAACCCATAATCGAATCTCTCAAACATGTTTAATGGGAACACTCTCTTTTTACCGTGAAAACACCTATCAACGTAATTATTTCTAAGGATGATTAAACGAGACATGCTTTGGCACTTTTCAACTTGATCCATGTCATGATACATGTTTAAAATCATTTGATTCACATGAAATATATGTCGCAACCAACGTCTTTCTCTCACCATCTTTTGCCATTCCAAACCACTGTTATATCATTAACAAAATTTTAACATGTAAACCATAATTTGTTGCATTAATTTATAATTGACACATGGATGGTTGCATTACACTAGCATACATATATTATATAAATATATGTAAAATATGTTGAGAGGTATAGTTCTCAAGGTGTTTATACCTCTCGGCATATTTTACATACCATGTTTTGATTGATGTTTATATAAATCTACGTCTGTAAAATATGCCGAGAGGTATAAGTGCCTTGATAACTATACCTCTCGGAATATTTTACATATGTTTATATAATATAGGTATGCTAGTAGCATCCGCGGGAGTCAGTGCATTATACATAAATTTGAGGGCTTAAGACATATTATTAATAATAAGGATCCCCACCCATGTAGTTCATTGGTAAAACTAACGCTTCTTTCAATATAAGATCAAGAACCCAAGATAGCATTCAACCCCCTATATATTTAATATTTCCCTAAGTCGTAAGAATTCCTAATGAATTTTATTGAACTACCTTAAGGTCTATTATCCACAAATGAAAACCAACAATATCCAAGATAATATATTGAAATTTTCATGGAAAGACACATATTTAATTAACTTTTCTAATATTCATTTAGATCAAAATGTCACAAATGACAATTAAAATGAGAAAATGTTAACAGTTAATCCTTTTAGATTCAAATATCTTACGAGGGACATCATAAAGGAATTTAAAGAGGGAACCATATCTCATAAGAGATTAAGTATGGGTAGAAAAAATTCTATGTCTATAATACACAAAGTTCTTATGGATTTTTTTAGTAACCATATTCTAATGTTCTAAAAATTAAGCATTATTTTGAATATGAATACATATGAGAAATGTACATCACATGAAATGACAAAATCACATAATGAAATGTGTGTTACATAGGGGACATTAGTTATATTCCAAAGACTTAAGTCTTTCTTCCTCTGCCTTCCATTTCGAAAGTAGTTTTCCCTTCTTCATCTTTTCATACCACTCATATGTAAATGGAGGAAATATTCTTAGACTTTGCAATGACTTCACTCAAGAGACAGCCACAAAAGTTAACCCCATTGTTTCTCTTTGTTCAATATCAACTATAGCCTTGGAAAGAGTCAAACCTTGTGATTTATGTATTTTCAATGCCCATGCCAAATGTAAGGGTAATTGGTGGATGCATCCCCTTTGTATTGGTGTAATTGGGATGGTACATGGAGTTCTATCATCAAATGGTATTCCAAAGTAATTATCAAATTCAACCCTTACATATGCTGGTGGTTTCAGTGGACCACTACTAGGTGCATATATTATGCTTCATATATATCCTAGAGCTCCATTTACAAGACTTGCTTCTATCCAAATATTGGATGTTAACATAACCCTTGCATCATTAGAAATTAATAATTCAATATCAAGTTCATCATTCGGACCTCCCATCAGTGTGTTGGTGGTACTTGTTGTAGTTGCAATGCTACGTGCAACATGTCTTTTCAATGAATGCAATTTTTGTTGTTGTGGTTATTCATGTTAATATTTGTCGCGATCAGGTGAATATTATTATGAAATTATTCATTTCTAGATTTTTCTAATGCAGAATGTGTTCTACTCATTTAATAACATCAAATCATCCTGTGTTGGATTTGCATCTCTAAGATTTGTGAGAGGTTGTCGAAAACATTTTTGGTCTTCCTTTTCTCCTTCTTGTCTAAATACCTTATCCAATGTAACAACTATTGTGAACGCTTCCCATAACAACTTTGCATGTCTATTACTATCATATGGTGGATTTTCTATAACATGAGGAATGTGACCTAAATATCCTATCAAAATCATAGAAACACCAACAAAACTGATGTTTGATTTTTTAGGGAATGCTTGACGAAGTCAGTTTTCTAGCAAAATTTGTCTGATGAATCTCATTTCATCAATCAATATATATTTTATGTGGCACATATCTTGTTGGAATGTTGTAAGTCTTGATCCTTCTAATTCTGTAAAATTTGTAATAGGGATTCAAAGTTGTGAATGGATCGTTGAGGCACCAATATTAAATGTTGCAACTCATGTTGGTGCAAGTAATAGAAGAGGAGAACATTCTGGAAATGATGCATCAAAAAGTGCTTGACGAATCACACCAATCACATAGGATTTTCGAGTTCATGTTGTTCCTTGAACTATCATGAAAAATGGCATGTTATTTTGACATTGATTATAACGTTTTATTATTATATCAAGTGTTTGTTTTTGTTTAGCACCCAAGGTGTCATAATAAAAATTTGGAGCTAATTCATTATCTATAACCAACCCATTCTCTTTCATGTTACTTATGAATTTTATTTCTTTACTTGTGTATTTTTCACCTCTATATTCATCATTCCACGGTGCTTGTATGTCAATATCTCTTCTTCCCAACATATCTATTTCAGTCACTTGCAAAATTTGACCAAGATGAAGCCTTAATATGATTTCCCATTCATGTTCTGTTGTATTTTGTTGAATATGTTGATTAAATTCATCTTCAGAATCGCTACGATTATCAACATATTCTACAATCTTGACATGCCATGGATTATAATTGAACGAATCCCAATTTGAATTTATTGAATTAGAATTAAGTATGATATCTCTCTCTATATCACAAAACAAAATGTAAAGCAACAACTATGACAAAAAAAATCAACCCATTTACGTGATTCACATGAAGGGATGGATGAAAACATTCAGAATACTCTCACAATAGTTCTCGAACTCCTAACCTCCCATTTATTATCTCATTTTCTCCTTGGATTATATGTCCAAGATCTAGCGACATCAATAAGTGACACACTTTCCATGGAAAAAGGCCTATTCTTGTACCTGTCAATGAAACTTTTTACATGTTCTTCATGGTCATCTTCATCAGTTATTGTTACCAGTTTGAACACCTCACGTGAAACATTCAAATTGACAAATACTCTATTACTCTCTACCAATGGAAGCTCCAACAACATGTGACATGTTTCTTGTGTGCTAATGTCTCTTTCAACAATTGTTTTAGTTAGAAGTCTCCTATATGATCTTGTTGCCATTTCATCTGGGTTTTTAATGTTTGTAATCTGCATCAACAGTTGATGATAAGTTTCAAAACTCTTCTATGATTTTGTTGTATACTTTGCAATGTACTTGATTACAACATGCTTGGAAAGAACAGGTTGCCAATCTAAGTTTGCTCTCCACAATTGTAATATGTAGCGATTGTGTGTATTTACTCTATCATCATTTCTTGTAGGTTCAAACTTTTTATCTCTTTTCTCTGAGTCTTGATATAACTTTGATCCCTTGAGATTCAATGGCCATGGTGCATTATACTTGCAAAAGATAATAATCAATTATTAGTTCTTTCACACACATATTTTTTAATTTCAATTTAATTATTCAAAATTTTAAACATCTTACCTACAAACCATTCTTCCTCTTTTCTTATGTACGCATGCACATGCTTTACACATCGTATGTCGTTCTACGTAGTTGAGAATCTCTTCGTAGGCATGTTCTATATCCACTTGTGTCAGATGTCTCGTATTTCGAAGACACATATGTTGTGTAAAATTTTGGTAGACTTGTAATACATAACACATAATCATATACCAATTCTATATAAAATAGAGATTCGATGAGAATTGATAAATTACCTATATGTTTCGTTGGTGTGGGTCCTCCCAAGGATTCCATGCATGGACAATAGAATGGAAGTATTTTTCAGAATTTTACGTTGAAAATCATCAGTCCAATCAAGGTTGTCCATATTTGGTGCCCCTTCTAACCATATGAATCCATGCACATGTGGTGAACCTCTATTCTGCCATTCATATCTAGACAATTAATCTTTAACTTTCATTCCTTTTTGCAATATCTCCTTTAAGAAAAGTGTATGTCTAAGGTGCATGTAGTGTGCCACTAGATGAGGATATTCGATGATATTTTTCTTTCACCATTTTTGTGCTTCCAGTGGATTATCTAGTGGTGTTCCAGGAATTAATGAATGTAGATTAGGCTAATACATATAATCTGCTCTTAATGTGAAAAGAATGGTAGGTGATCTAATTCGATACAACATGTCAGTCAATTGACCATGACATTTTTACCCAATAGGACCTTGTACCCCTTAAGGATGTTCCAAACCACATCAAATGATCAGCTAGATGTGAATGGGGCACATTTTCCATATGCTCGCGTAACTCATTGATGGTGATTGACATATCTTGGAGGTTTTTCTTGACAAACACTGCAAATGAATTTTGTATATGATGTCTCATGATCATGTTCATCATGTAATACCTGAATCGGGGATGTCAGCCAAACCGATGATCCCTATATCAAAATATTTTTTTTACAAATTCATGGAAACGAACTTTTTTTAACCATGGTTCTAGACAATCACATTTTCCATTGAGAAACAAAGTAGGGAATGCCATATCAAGTAATCCTAGTGTCACATACTCATTGATAGGAGATGCTCCTATCCCCAGTCAATCAATCAGTGCTCTAGGGTCTGCATGAGGGTTATTTACCCATGCATGGATTAATTCCATATCCTTTGGGGCATTGAGTGGTTTATAGGCCATTCATGTTGTGTGGCTGATGACATTTCCTTCATCTATCTCAATGGTTGGACCTACAAATACAATTTCATTTGCATCACAATCAAACTGCATATGGACATAGTTCAACTGCTTGAATACATTTTCATCAGAATGAGACGGAAGTTCATTTAGAGAATTTTCATCAATCTGAACATTTGAATATAACATATCATGTTCTATTTTATATTTTAATGCATTATAAAATCACTATCTATTGACTGTAAAATTGTAATTTGTTCCACGTTGATCTCTCCTTCGAACAATAATTATCATCAAATCTTTCAATCTATGTGGCAAAATATAAGCAGTTTATTTTACTTCTTGAGGAAAACTTATCGTGTGACCTATATATTTATATTGACCTCCAGTTACATGTGTCACTTATAGGATTGGGTTGACACGAGCTGTCAACATTTCCTCAACTTGAGTTAAGTTTGCAAGTCCTGGCGGTTGTGGCCCAGGATTCATATTGTTCGATGATGAAAATCAGTAATGACCTTTATCTTGTCGACATCTAGTACACATAGGTACTTCAGGTGTTCGAGAAACTTTTATACCAAGGTAGCATTCTTGACAAATATAACACATGATGAGAGAATCAACGTTATCAAGACCATGTCGAAAAATCATTTGGACAATATTCAAATATCTCCCAAGCATTCCATTGGGATCAAATATATTTTGTTCTCTCTCAATATGTGAGTCTTGCATTCTTATTCTTCTTCTAGGTTTGATTGTTGACTCCTCTTGTAAATCATTATTTTGCATTCTTCTTCTTCTCATTGTTCATATTGGTTGTAATGTTGTTTCCTCTTGCACACCATTATTCACTACAATATTTCTAACGTCAACATCCATTATACCTTAGGCCAAGTTTTCTGTTGTTTTGAGCATGCGATCCACTAATGTTTAATTTTTTGCCCTAGATTTTACTTCAACATTACTAACCAATCTATGATAATGCCTTTGAGATGCTTCGCAGTGAAGTTATTTTCTATGCAGTCTTTCTTCCTTCGGCAACTGATCTGAATGAATTTGTGTTTGTAACCTTGTTCTTAATACAAGTGAGTCATCTTGAGACAATCATGCATGAATCGTTATCATGTTATTTGCATTTTGTTGCCATTCAACATCTATTTCTCCATTTGTTGATTCAGCCCTCTGTTATGCAAATCTTTGTCTATCGTTACCATTTCAATGTTTCCTTTGTTCCTCACGTTGTGCATATGTCATTTCTTGTTGTATTCTTCTGTAATATTGTCTTTTATATTCTCTTTGATATGTTATTCTTTCATCTTTTTTATCCAAATTTAATCTTGGTCGAGCCATACCTATAAATTATTTTCAAAAAATTGTCTAATTGTTTATATAACTAAAAAAATCCACGTACATGTAATAGAAAATAATCATAAAATATCCAGGTTCTAACAACTAGCAAGGTTAGTCAAAGAATGATTTGAAATAAAGAGAATAATAGATTAGAAAAAGGGGTTCCTTTTCCATATTTATGACCTTTTGTTTGATTTTTAATAGTTTTTTCACCAATATACTCAAAACACTATGCAATTTATAAAATCATTTACATAAATAATGTAATCAAATATTTACATTTTTGTCTTTCTTCCTCAAGAAACTGATTTGAATGAATAAAATTTTGTAGCCTTGTTCTTGATACATGTGAGTTGTCTTGAAATGATCGTGCATGAACTGTTATCATGTTATTTACATGTTGTCGTCTTTCTGCATCTAATTCTTCATTTGTTAATTCAGCCATGTGTTCAACAAATATTTGTCTATCATTATTGTTTCAAAGTTTCCTTTGTTCCTCTTGCTGTGCTTATGTCATTATTTGTTGTCTTCTTCTCTGATATTGTCTTTGATATGCTCTTCTTTCCTCTTGATTTTCAATATTTAATCTTGGTCAAGCCATACCTACAAAGCATTTTCAAAAAATCACAACATACAAATATCAATAACATAGCATGTCATCCGCACATCAAAATAAAAAGCAACATGATGGAATTGTAGTTTACAAGAACATATACGAAAACATTATGCCGGTCGCGGTTTTTAATATGTTTAACATAAAAAACTGCATCGTCACAAGATGCATATGTTTAACATACATTGGGGGAGGTCCCTCGTTACGTTACTTTAAAAACCTTATTGAGAACATAGTCTAACGTCCAAATTTGGACGTGCTAGGAGAGCATTAATAGGAAAATTGTCTAATTATTTATATAACTAAAAAATTCACATACATGTAATAAGCAACAATCATATAATATCCAGGTTCTAATAATTAGCAAGGCTAGTCAAAGAATGATATGAAATAAAGAGAATAAGAGATTAGAAAAAAGGGTTTCTTTGCCATATTTATGACATGTTGTTTGATTTTTAATAGTTTTTTCACTAACATAATAAAAACATTATGCAATTTATAAAATCATTTACACAAATAATGTAATCAAATATTTACATTCTTCTCTTTCTTCCTCAGGCAACTGATTTGAATGAATAAAATTATGTTGCCTTGTTCTTGATACTTGTGAGTCATCTTGAGACGATTGTGCACGAATTATTATCATGTTATTTGCATGTTGTTCTCTTTTTGCATCTAATTCTTCATTTGTTAATTCGGCCTTGTGTTCAGAAAATATTTGTCTATCGTTATCATTTCAACGTTTCCTTTGTTCCTCTTGTTGTGCATCTGTCATTTCTTTTTATCTTCTTCTACGATATTATCTTCTATATGCTCTTCTTTCCTCTTCATTTTTAAAATTCAATCTGGTTCGAGCCATACCTATAAAGCATCACTAAAGCATTTTCAAAAAATCACAACATACATATATCAATAACATAACATGTCATCCGCACTTCAAAATGAAAAGCAATATGATGGAATTGTAGTTTACGAGAACATATACGAAAACATTATGCCAAGGATATACAAAATACGATGTGACGATTTTTTGCATGTTTAACATAAAAAAAACTACATCGTCGCAAGATGCACATGTTTAACATACATTGGGGGAGGTCCCTCGTTATGTTGCTTTAAAAACTTTATTAAGAACATGGTCTAACGTCCAAATTTGGATGTGCTAGGAGAACATTAATAGGTTATATCCCATTTACAAATCCTAGCTCTTGGTATCAAAGAAGACACATGCAACGCTAA
Source organism: Taxus chinensis (assembly GCA_019776745.2). Taxonomy (NCBI): domain Eukaryota; kingdom Viridiplantae; phylum Streptophyta; class Pinopsida; order Cupressales; family Taxaceae; genus Taxus; species Taxus chinensis. The sequence continues at coordinate 188,682,402 of CM034146.1, forward strand.
ATTCCAAGCTGGACAAATGTCTGCACATGTTCCCCAATGAGAATAAGACAAAGATATATAAACACATACAAATAAAATAATGTTGACATTTACAATTTATAAAAAAAATCACAAAATGTACCGTTGTGACAATATATAAAATCCAACATTATTCCTTATGTATCTACGATAAATTTGTGATTATTTTGTAAATAATATTAATTTACTCAATTAACTAAACAATAATTTTTTTGGAAATAAAAGAAAACAAGGGTGAGGTTGTATAGAACACGATACCGTTGTTCCACGAATGAGAAATCTTTGTGAGACTATTTTGGCCTGTGCCGCTTAGATAAAATGGTTCAAGTTCAGTAAATGCTCTGCCTCTGATCAAAGAATAACCACGGCCTATCAATGACAAAAGAAAGAGCTATTACATGAATATGCTCTCTTAAATCATCAATGTATGATGCGTACAAAATAATATACTTTAATTACCCAACTATCAAAATCAACATTATTAATCTATGATACATCAGGACTGATTAATTCAAATCATCATCGGGATAGTAATTCATTAGTCAAATTTAGCAGTCTATGTTACTAAACCGTTCGCGATTGTCTAATTAGTTTAATTTTAGTAACTTCTAACCTTGTATAACTTTGAATATAAGAACATTGTTAATTAATTCGTATATGCCTCTCGGAATAAAAACATATTAGTAACACTTTCGACACACTAAATGTAAAAATTTGACAAATTATTATACACTCGACGAATATTGACATGATAAACTAAAAACATAAATTTTGAACCAAACCACTTTAGAAGAGCTATGAAAAATTTACCACAACTTAAGAATAAATACAATTTTTTTAAATTTTAAAAATATACAAAACATTAAAAAAAAAGGAAAAATTGGGTGGAAATAAATTATACCCCTAAAAAACCATCCAATTAAGGATACATGTGACTTAAATAAGTTCCACAAAATAAGATTTCATATGATTGTAACTTAAAAGCATTATAAAAGTAAACACTAAGAGCCGGATATTGGGAGGCAAATAGAACTCAATCATCCATCAAGTAGTTCATCACTAACCACCTTTCATTATCTTCTGGGACCATAGCCTCCTTTGTGTCACCCTGCTAACTATCTAGATTATCCTATTTCATTAAAAACAAAAAAAACTAAGTTCAAATAAAAGACAGAGGCTATATATAAACAAATGCCAAATTCCTCCCATTGTGCTATAACACTTTAATATAATTCACCGACCCATGGAGAGTAAACAAAACATCATACTATAGTTGTAATCAAATAAACTAAATCCTAAAAAATGACTTATACTCTTTGACACGTCATTATTACAAATTTACTTTTGGAAATTCAGTAAGTCTTGTGAAAACTATAGTCAGTGATGGATCTTTGTAGAAACAATGAATATTTACAAAATAAGCTATCAATTACTTGACAAATTTTTACAAAGTTAAGGCAAAAACTGTTATTAAATTGAAATATGTTCTTAATTGTATTTCTATCGAGTGATATTTTAATGCTAATTGTACATCCTATTTATGTAGCATTGGCTGTAATTTTCAGCGCATTGTAATTCAAGCTATATTTCTATTGTCTATCAAGACCGATTTTCCATTATATTTCTATTATAGTGTGACATTTAAGGGGAAACGATGCAGCATGGAGGCATTGAATATGAGAATAGTACCAAACACAAATGTTTGAGAAGATTATAATTATATATTTTCTTAATCACTATTCTCTCGCGAGCCAATATGAATAGTTAGAATAAAAATCAAGCAATGTTTCGAGAATGTTGCGTCTTGTGCAATTATGTCTTGTGCAATGAAGCCATCCATGTCTAAGTTTGTAAAAAAATATTGATTGAAAAGTGCACTTTTAAATATAAAGAAAATTTGATATAATGTTAATCTTACAAAAAAAATAGGTGGAAGATATTATACGTCAAAATGCATCACATCGAGCCAAAAAGGCCTCAAAAAAGGTCATCTTAACTCATGAGGCCATCAAAATTTCATAGCGCAAATCTACTTCAAGCCTAGAGCTTCTAAAATTGTTTCCTCCACCACCTTGACCTTAGTGGACTGATTATTTGTACCAAATACCAAATACCAAAATATTGGTTTATTTTTTCCCAAAAATAAAATAGAAGAGGAGATAATTATAAAGCTGATTAAAGAGATATTGAATAGTTACCAATTGTCCAAGAGCTGTTATAGAGTTGGATTATGAAAAGAGTTTACTACAGTAACCGTAACTGCACATTTACACTCTATAGTTGATCAAAACATTATCTTTTTATCCTTCATAATGTCTCATCCCAATGGTTCATGATTTTATAAGTAAAGAGGATTCACGAAAGGATGAAAAGATTTATCCTTGCCTCATTAAAGTCTGTACTCATTCATCCCACTTGGAGGTCTATAATTTAGTCCAAACAAATCACAGTTATATACCTATTGGACAATGTAGGAAAAATTAAATAGGTAAAATTCAGACACCTGTTAGGCTACATGATCTCTACTTTTAAATTATTACAGTTTTTTTTATATGTTCCTTTTTTAAATTTTTTTGGCACAATTGTAACTTCAACTTAAAAAAATATTTTACAATATCTATCTATAGTGTTTTATTAGGCACATTTCCTATTAGTCATGTCATTGGTTGAGTGGTGTTAAGATTATTTGTTAAATTTTGTTAGATTTGTCATCATGCTCAAAATCCATTACAGCTATCTCTAAAGATAAACAATAGCACTCTAGGTACTTTCACTTATTATTTATGAATTTAATATAATAGTTTGAATGTGATTCACCCATATTTTTTAATATTATTAGTTTTCAATAACGTTTGAATTATGATCAAGATTGTCTATTTGATTGTACTGATCTTATTTATATAAATCACAAGTTCCTACATTAACCACATATAAACTGCTGCATTTGTTATTTGACTGTAATGTTCTTATGTACATGATTTCTATGCCCTCAAAATAAGTTCCTTGTCTATACCACGTTTTTCAGCTTTGTCAGGGTTTGTGTTTATCATTTCGAGCAAGTCCGCATCTATTACACATATGCTTGTCAGAAACTTTTCATGTCTACTACTACTACTACTACTACTACTACTACTACTACTACCACACACACACACACACACACACACACACACACACACACATTTAACTTGGAGAGGTTTATTCCATGTACAAAGGTACCTTAAAATATATCAAACAAAAATACAAAGTCTCTACCAACCCGTGGGAGCTCATTGTTAACATGCATTTTATTTTGCAACTATGTGTACAACCTACAATGGAAAATTTTGTCCACCATTTCCATTTCATCAATATAGAAGAAATTTAAAATAAACCTCTTGGCTCTATGTACTATATGCCATTGGTATCATCCCTTATATATCAGTCATTTCTACCATTACCCATAAAGATGGAAGACAAACTCAATGATTTATGGCTGCTAAAAAGGACCATAAATGATATACTATAGCCATAACCTTATGGGGCAACTTATGCGACGAGGGAACAAAAAGTTACAACCCCAATATGACAGTAGTGACATACATATGCCAATACTAGCTATTAAAAGTGTAAAGTCACCACATACAACAAGAGAAGTTTAACAACTAAAGTTAATACACAACTCTTTCTGGCACCACCCATTTTGAAAACAGAGGCCCTAAATATTTGGATAGCTATAACAGGAATGACAAATGTTTCAGTTACATTAAGTGTAGAAATATCGGTCAAGAAAACCATTACCGACATCCAAGCCTTCACTTTACAAAATCCAAGCCATCAGTTTGTAGTTGTTGCAATAATTACACATATCAACATGACTAACTTTCATTACCCATCTTGTTCTCAGTTGCTTAATGGTAAAAATGCCATAAGAAATTGAGTATGAATATAGATGATTCTTGGAAATTCTTAAAATGCAACCTAGATACAAGTTTGTGTGAATATAAATACACATTGCACATGATCCTGGAAGATCCAAATGACATTATATGGACAATGACTCTTGATGATGCAACCAAAGCTTTGCTAGGTCTATCCGCAAATGCTCTTAAATAGATAGATTCAAGTACCAATGGCGTATAGGTCATTATAAAAAAACCCTCTTCCACAAGTTTGAATTCATCCTTCTTGTTTCAGCATGTATGTACACAATGGTAAGGGGTAAATCTTGTGTAGCATACATAATACTTGATGGAAATCAAGCAAGAAGGAATTTGTGTAAAAATGTTAGCATATTTCCTGGAATTTTTAGAGTGAAACAACAAAATACCATTGCAATATATGCGTAGATGGGGAATAGATTAACCTTGTAACATGATGTACATATTTACAATATTACACTTTTCGCAAATAAGAAGCATATAGGGATGCCCATAGTCAAACTGGGAACTTGATGTACATATAAAACAAAATTAGAGCAAGATAACCCTATAAATATAAAGTTATGAGACCATAATAAGGGTTCTAAAATCACTTACTACTATCACTCCATCTAGAGTTGCATACATTGCACCACTTGCATCCACATAGTTACATGCATCAAGGCTAGGAGATATGCATCACTACACACTTCATAGGGGGAGGGATTCTATTCTATTACATGCGCACATACTATTACATTTTCTACATTTAGTTATTGCTCGCTACTCCATAAAGTGCGACTAACACAAGAGCACCTAGGGCACAATATGCACACACACATCAAAACTACATTTGGGTATGAAATGTAGTGAAACTCTCAGTTTAGTAAGCCCACTGTTGTGGCAGCTGAGGTCAGTTTGACCCATTCATTTGCGTCCTTTATTTTTTTAGGGTTTTGATATTTCTTTTGTCTCTTGCAAGTCTTCAACTTCATCTTGCTATATTTGGTAGGCACAGTTCATCGAATCCAGTGCGACAGGCAGTGAAGGTTACATAACATCTTCTTACCCAAAAAGAACCAGGTTCTAATCTTTTTCAGAGACTAGGGTGTCTATTCTTCCATACTAAGGAACTCTGGGGCGCCCCAGTACCCTCCTGGGCACTCCAATCTGCTCAGATATTCCAGATGCACTCTTTTCGGGACCTTTTTGTAGCCGTTATAGCTTTTATATTCTCATGTCAGACCTACGACACCCCGCGACAGTCATCCATAACCAGTTGAGTTCATTCCTTACCTTTTTACATATTAGGGTTTTATTTCTACTAGTTCAATCATTTTAATCATTTTAGTCACTTTATATTACTTTACTGCATGCATTTATAATGTTTTTGTCCTCCTAGATTAGATTAACTATTATTACATTTCCGCCATTTTAGTTAATTTTAGTTAACCAGTTACATCTTTGGGTTCATAAAATACTCCAATTGCTCTATTACTAATGTAAATATGTTTTCCATACAAATCTTACATCAATAATGTAATTTTTGGTCTGCAACAAAAATATCTCTAGTCTGACCTCTAGGAAAGTTGTGGTTCCATCTCGAATGGCCTTCCTGCAATAATCACTCTTCTCTCAAAAAAGGCTATTCCACTCCATAATAACGGTCTCTCTCGCCTTACGACGGGCTATTTCTCCTTTACAATTTTCCTCTCTTCATTACAAAGGCCTATTTTCTCCATACTATGGGGTCTCTCCTTAAAAGGGCAAACAATATCTCTCTGAATGAGGCTCCGTTCTCCCATTACAGGGCTCACGTAACAAAGTTCTCATGTCCATTGTCCTCACCAAGTTTCACAAAAGTCTACCAAAGTTTACCTTTAAAATATAGTATGCGACCTTTTATAGCAGTTTAAGGCCTAAAAATAAAGGATATCACTCATATCCTTTGGCTAAATATAGCCTATCTATGTGTGCCTTATTGGTTAGGGATCCAAATTGGGGTGCACAAGGTGAAGGGGTCAAGCCCCACACATTGTATTAGCCTTTTGAATAAGGCTTTTTTGTATTTTCCTTGGGAATAAAATCCCACATTTGTCGCACTTGGATGAGCATAGGATTTCAATAGCCTTGGAGATAGGGAGTTGGACATGGTTTGGGACACACTTGAATTTGCTTTGTTTGACTACTATGTGATGTGCCTTGGTTGTTAAGCTATGAGTTTGTTGGTCCATTCGGCCCATACATCGACTTTGCAACTCAATGATGTGGTTGTTGAGCTCGCCAGTTAATTCGGCCAGCGACTTGTCATCCGTTGAGTTTGTTCTATGAACTCGCCATTAGCTCGGTGTATGTATTGGTTGGTTTGTGATGCATTGGCAATAAGTAGAACTTGTTTGAGTTGGCTGTGATGAATCACCATGTAACTCGGTCATAAGGCTATGTGATGAAAAAGTATTCAGGTTACTCTCTTGTTAAAAAGTGAACCCCACTGGCTGACGGACCCCGAACCAAAAAATTGTGTGGGCCCCACATTCAACTGTCAACGACTGTAGATAACAAAAACAAACCCAATTATTTTTCTGAAATGCACATTTTCACACGTTGATACCCCATTGGTCCATATGGCAGGCCCAACCGACAATATGAAACTTGTTCCATTTAGTTCATTATAATTTTTGTAATTCATATTAAAAAGAAACTCCCATGGAGTGGTTAATGGATCTAAATACCTACCAGTTCATAAACCAACCCAGAAGTATCATAGAACCCCAAAGTGCTGAAAATTAATTAAACGGGGAACATATTATCAATGCCATGAGAGGTCATGTGTCAAGCTCTGATAATATTGTGTTGTTGAATGCATATTTGAGAGAAGGAACATCAAATATATAAAATTCTTCTAGTAGAAAATGTGGGCATTTCCGCTTATGCCCTTCTTCCTGATATGTTGTGTAAAGTTAGGCCTTATGAGTATCAAATATCCATAACTCGAAACAGTATTGGTTTTGACAGACAATATATCTAACTAAGATGAACTAACTTCTGCTCCTTCGATACCTACATCAAGCATAAAGAATTCTCTAAGGTTGGAATCTAAACAGTTAATTGTCTGGTACAATCCGACTGATTTAGGCCTACCTGGTATAAATATGACAACATCCAATTATGAATCATCCATGAATCATCAATTTAGAACCCCCATAGTGGCTCAGATTGATTGTGGCCATTATCCATGTTGCCCAGCTTCTAAAGTATGTGAGATGGAGCACACACGATCAGTACAATTCAAACATAAAATGAACAAATGATATACAAATTTTTGTACACAAAGGATCAATGCAATTCAAACAGAGGATCATTGCAATTCATACATAAAGGAACAAATGCTATAGTAAATCTTGTATTGGAGAAAATTGGATGTACTTTGTAACTTATCTTGACATTCTATATCGGAAGCAATATAATCCATATATATAAGAATTTTCATAGTCACTGTTCTGTGATACTAATAACCATTGGTAAACAGTAAATTATAATTTCATATACTGTTTGATTCCTTTAATGTTTGAGTGCTATGTTGTTTTGCATCCCGGTAATGCTCTTGTTCAATCCTCTACAAAAGAGAGAATTTCAAATATATAACTATAGTTCCAACAATACAAGGCATTGATTCCTCTGTTTCAAGTTGTAAATCTTATGGGATGGAGATATACAACACTATCACTGCGATTAACAAAATACATTAAGCTACTGCAATGTCCAATTCAACCAGTAATTTTGCGTATAATTTTTTCAAGAGAAAATGATGATAGACACATTAATTAGTCTAACGTTATTTGAATTTTACATCTTTCTAGCTCGAATTAAGCAGACATATTATTGGAATCTTAATGACTAAAATAAAATACCCTTCTCATTCTATGTTTCTTACATGTCCTCACTATTGGCATTGCCATTAACAAATTATTTTAAGGCTACTCAAGCAAGTGTTGATTAACTAAAACGTGGAATTATTCTAAGTAAATCTAATATAAAGAACAACAGTAAATGACAAATGAATGCATAAAGGAAATGATCCAAGCAACTAAGAAAGTAGAAATGTAAATCCCTAATGTGCAAGGAGAGTGAGAAAGAGCTTAGTTGGCTGGATGATGCCTCGGGACTATGTCATAGAATAAACTAGATGAACATAATGCAAGAACGAACACACAGAAGCTCCAAAAGGCGTAGATTTGAAATAGTAGGATGGAATGGGACCCCTGGAGGGGTACAGGGGCGCCTGTGGGTGCCCTAGTATGAGATATGGGCACCCTAGTATATGAAAAAACTCTGCAACCTTCCTTTGAGGCATCTCTAACTGATCGCATGTGTTTGCTTCTTGTCACACTAGTGTCGCTGAACTCAGATGTATGTCGCTGCAAATCAGTGATGAAGGACAGACCTGTAAAATCCTAAGACAAGTATCAAACCCCTAAAAAAAATTTCATATGAAGGGGTTGGACTGTGCTCAACAACCACAATGGTGGACTTACTAACTGAGCGTTGCACTACATCTCAGACCCAATGTAGTTCTATGTGTGTGTGTGCAATCATGCCCTAGGTGATCTTGTGTCAGTCGCACTTTGTGAAAGTAGCGAGCAATAACTATGCATAGAAATGTAATAAAATGGGGGATGGAATAGAATAAAATTCCCTCCTATGCAGTGTGATGCATATGAACTAGCCTTGTGCCTTGTGATGGAGCTAGATGGATGCAACCTTAGGTGATGATAGTAGTACTTAGTGCTTGGTCCCTCATTATAGTCTCATAACTTTATATTTATATGGTTCTCTTATTCTAATTTCATAATTTACCATGAAGAGGTCGACCACTAAAAATATAGAAAGCTCAAATGGCTAGAAAGTGCCCAAAAAGTGGTGGGAAAGTGTAAAAAGGTTCAGGGCGCCCTAAATGGGACCAAGGCACCTAGGGCACTCGAGTTAAAAGATAAAATGACGCCAAATGACATAACTGACTAAGCGAGTAGATGTGGGAGGTCGGCAATGGCGACAACAAGCAAAGTAAAATGGCGAAAGGACAATGGGTTCAACAAGTACATGTTACACTAAAGTGTAGTATGAAATGGAGTAGGAAGCATGGGCTAGGAGTTAGAATAACGTCTTGATTACTTGATTCCTAGAAAGAACAATGGGAGATAGTAAATAAGAATCAACCATCCTTTGAAATGAGGAGGCTACTCCCATTTTCATAGCTTTACAAGAAACATCTTCACATGTATCCATGTCGACTTTTCTACTTAAAGTTAGCACCATATTATTCAGTATGCAAGAAAAATAACTAGTTAAGTGTAGCATGTAGTCACTAATTTGGGTACACACATTCTGGATCTCTATGAAGCCACCATAGCTTCTTTAGCCTTCTAAATAAGACTCGAAAAGAGAGAGAGAGAGAGAGGTGAGAAGCTCCAAAGTCGAATGAAGAAGGATGAAGTAGTTACAAACCCATGAAGATGATATGATCTTTATCATGATGTCCTCTGTAGATGATGCACCATGATTAATAACTCTACTCCCTTCATGTTTAATGAGCCAATGCCTCCTTTTGACCATTATCAATCAATTGTAGCCTCTCGGGTTCACTAAGAAGCATTCTTGAAACACTATGGATCAATGAACCAGTTTGAGAATCATGAAGAATACACTGGTCATTCACTATGAAACAACTATTCCCAACCATGAAATGCATATTACCATCATCAATCATGTATATGATGAGAACTTGAAATAATTGTCTTGTACAATGCATACCAATTAGATGATCACTTCTCCTAGTAGGAAACAGAGATGAAAAATGGGAATTGAGAGGGTTCCCCATTCTTACACAAGAATGTGTTTGACATTAACATTGTTTTTTACGACAAGTCTTCTTGATATACTTACCACAATGTATTGCCCAGGTGGCCACTGAACATGATACTTTCAAAATGGCAATTGTACCTGGCATTTGGGAAACTTATTTATAGCTCACTACATCCATGAAGGCGGGGATTTTCTTGCAACTTGAAGACTCATTGAACTTTGTGAAAGCTTGAATTTTGATTACATATGAAAATCTTAGAATTCCATGGCCACTTGTTTTACGACTATTGAAAGTTCCTCTTTACCATTTACTAATGTTTGGCAAATAAAAAGGGTATTTCACACTGGGTGTCTATTGTTAGGAAATAATGGATAAAATATGTGGAATAATCTCTCATAGAATCGTAGTAGTAGAAACTAATATGCAAAAAATATTACAGATCTCAAATAAAAGTGTAGAATAAAATAACACAACACAAAGAGACAATATTTAACATGGTTCACCCAATTTTGGCTACGTCCACCAAGAATCACTTGCTTAGATTTTATTACAAGCCACCACTCTCTCAATACAATACACATATTTGTTTGGACCTATGCTCAACAAAATCTATAGAATTCACACCCAAATTCAAAACACATCTGCAATACATTTTCATTGTGCATCTACCATATGCACAAAACCACATAAGTAGACAATTGCTTAAGTAGTTTTACAAAAATGTGGGTATCAAAACCATGGGCCAAAACCATCTCATAAACATATGGGTCAAAAAACCAGCCCATATGAGAAAATCACGTTTCCCGATATATCGGGCATGTTTTAAGGCCAAAATGTTTGTTCTCGAGGGTTGCGCCCCCGAACCCCTGTGAGACAACTATGGAAATTGTACAATACTCTTAGTGTACAGTATTCAACACTTTCTCACATGAAAACAAGCTCCACAACCTAACAATATCCCACTTGGAGACTACTTTTCCTCTGAGCAAGTTTCTCAACCCTTTACTAGTTTCTGTTAAGACTAACCAAAGCTGAACACAACTTTAGTTTTTCCCTTGTGACCACCTTGGTCATCATTTCTACAGGATTCTGACTGGTATGAATCTTCTCTAGCTTTAACTTCTCTTCCTCCAAAGTTGTCCTGATGAAATGGTACCTTAATTATATATGCTTTGTCCTAGAGTGGAAAGCAAAGTTCTTAGCTAGGTGTATAACACTCTAACTATCACTTGCATGCTTTCCTTCAACTCCTTATCACTCCTCAAAAAATTGTTGTAACCAAATCATTTCTTTACTTGCTGTTGTGGTAGCAACATACTCAACCTATGTGGTTGAAAAATCCACCAACTTCTGTAGTCGTGAAATCCAACTCACTGTTGTCCCACCTACAATGTAATCATAACTTGTCATTCTCCTCATGTTATCTACATCTCCATCCATATCTTAATCTACATAACACGTAAAATCCACTTTAGCACAAAACTGTCCCCTGGTCCCTCTCAAATACCGAAGGATCCACTTTACTACCTGTCAATGATCTCTACCTGGATCATTCATAAATCTACTCACCACTCCCACTGCATGGGCAATATCAGGCCTAGTGCACACCATGGCATACATAAAACTTCCAACTGCTGATGAGTAAGGTACCTTGGACATCTATTTTCTCTCCTGCTCTATCTTGGGACACTACTCCTTTGATAACTTGAAATGGCCTACCAAAGGAGTCCTAACCAGTTTAGCATCCTGCATATTAAACCTCTCCAAGACCTTCTTAATGTACTCTTCCTGAGATAAATTCATCTTCCATTCCTTCCTATCCTGAGATATCCTCATACCAAGGATTTTTTTGGCTGCCCCCAAATCCTTCATGGAAAATGATTCACTTATCTGCCTCTTGAGTACTTTTATTTCCTGCATGTTTTTACCTGCAACCAACATGTCATCCACATACAAACACAAGATAATATAACTTCCATCCTCAAATTTATTTGTATACACACAATGGTTAGAATGGCATCTAATATAACCTTGCTCCATTATGAAGCTATCAAATTTCTTATACCATTGACGTGGAGCTTGTTTCAAGCCATACAAGCTCTTCTTCAGTTTGCACACCATCTCCTCTTTACCTTTGACCTCATAGCCCTCTAGTTGTTGCATATATAGATCCTCCTCCAAATCACCATGGAGAAATGTAGTATTTACATCAAGCTGATATAAGTGCAAGTCTTCTGCTGAAACTATTCCGAGAATAGTTCTAATAGAAGTCATTTTTACTACACGAGAAAAATCTCATCAAAATCTATACCTTTTTTCTATGCAAACCCCTTGATCACCAATCGGGCCTTGTATCTTTTCTTGCCTCCTTCTTCCTCTTTGACTTTGAACACCCACTTGTTCTATAATGCTCTTTTGCCTTCGGGTAGCTTCACCAAATCCCATGTCTGGTTCTCCATGAGAACTTAATGCTCCTCATCTATGGCTTTCTCCCACTTCTTCCTGGCATCTACCTGCATTGCTTCATCAAAGCTCTCTGGTTCTCCACTATCAGTGAGTAATAAATAATAAAGAGAAGGAGAAAAATGTTCAGGTTCTCTTCTTACCCTAGAAGACCTCCTCAATATAGGAGTTTGGGGTTCCTGTTGAGTAGGTTCCTGAACTGATTCATGTGTCACTTTCCCATCTGGAAGATCCTCTACCACTGCATATTCTTTCTTGGATTCTTCCCTATTTTCCTACAACTACTGCTTATACATGAATTTCTCATTAAAGACCACATCCCTAGATCAAATGATTTTCTTGTCCTTAATACTCCAACATTTATATCCAAAGTCATCACCACCATAACCAATGAAAGTACATTTTTCTGATTTAGCCTCTAGCTTAGTCCTATCATCCTTGTCTATATGAAAAAACACCTCACATCCAAAGACTCTAAGAAATGAATAATCAAATTTCTTACCATACCAAGCCTCCTCAGGTATGCCTCCATCCAAGGCACTTGAGGGTCCTCTGTTTATCAAGTACACAACTGTGCTCACCGCTTCTACCTAAAAAGAAAGAGGTAGTCCTGCATGTAACCTCATGCTCCTAGCACGTTCCATTATTGTTCTGTTCATCCTTTTTGATACCCCATTCTGCTGTGGAGTTCTTGGAACCGTCTTTTTCCTACAGATTCCATTCTTAGAACAATAATCATCAAATTCATTGCTACAATACTCCCCTCCATTATCTGACCTGAGACATTTTAGCTTAAGACCTGTTTCATTCTCTACCAAGGCTTTCCATTTAAAAAAGTGTCAAATACATCAGATTTGTTTCTAATACAATAAACCCAAACTTTCCTTGTTGCATCATCAATAAAAGTAACATAATAACTTGAACCCCAAGAGATGATACTTGAGCTGGCCCCCACACATCAGAATGCACCAGCTCTAACTTACTCTCTTTCTTTATAGGTCCAACCTTGAGAAACCTTACTCACTTCTGTTTCCCATATATGCAGTTCTCACAGAAATCGAAACCTGTTTCTGTATATCCAAGAAAATTCTTCTTTATGATGTTCATGCCCTTATGGCTCATATGACTAAGCCTATAGTGCCATAATGTTGTATCTACATCTGAAGCCACAAGATTACAATCATTAGTACTATCAGTGGTTAAATACAAGGTTCCAACCTTCTTACCTCTTGCCACCACAAGAGCACCCTTGGTAACCTTCCAAGAGTCTGCTGTAAATATCACAGTACAACCATCACTTCCCAAATACCCTGCCGATATCAAATTTCATCTTAATGTAGGCACATGTCTGACATCCTTCAATAGCCAAGTATTCCCATTCTGCATCTTAACCTGAACAGAACCTTTTCCAACTATGCTGCAAGGCTCATCATCACCAAGAAAAACATGCCCAAAATCTCCTTGAACATAATCAACAAAATAATGCCTATGTGGAGAAGCATGGAAAGAAGCCCCCGAATCTAAAACCCAAGATTCAGTAATATTGTGTAAAGAAAGAATCAAAGCATCCTGACATACATTACCTGTTGCCACATTTTCCTCCTTGTTTTCTTCTTGTTGTTTCTTCTTATCCCGAAGCTCCCAACAGTCCTTCTTTGCATGCCCAGGCTTTCCACAATTCCAGCATACAATCTTGTTCTTGGATTTTGACCTTGCCGATCTTTTGATTTTCCATGGTTTCCTCTATTCTTCTGTCTCCCTCTAGTTTCCACTGTCAAAGCATTCCCTGAAGTAGAAGATTCCCCAGAGCTTTTTCTTCACATTTCCTTGCTTAGAATCACCCCTACAACATCCATCAAACTTCAACTTCGAGTTAGCTGGAACCGAGTTACTTACTGCCATTACCAGGCTATTCCAACTCTCAGGTAAAGAGCACAGAATTAATAAAGCCCTAACTTCTTCATCAAATTCTATTGTAACCAGAAGCTAGCATATTCACAACCATATTGAAATCATTTAAATGATCTGCTACTGAAATATTCTCAGACATCTTCATATTAAACAAATTTTTCATTAAAAATATCTTATTAGAGGCAGAGGGTTTTTCATACAACTTCCCTAATGCATCCATTAGATCTTTTGTAGTCTTTTCCTTTGAAACATTAAATAATACCGAAGATGCAAGACTCATCCAGATCATTCCAAGTGCCTTCTGATCCAATAAATCCCATTCCGCATCTGTCATACTCGAGGGTTTGTTCACCTTCTTAGACAGCGGAGTATAAAGATCCTTCTGATAAAGGTAATCTTCCATCTTCATATTCCAAAGACTGAAATTCTGCCCATTGAATTTATCAACCCTAGATCTTCCTTCATCTGCCATAGCTCCCACTCAAGCTAAAAACTTTCCCTGTGATTCAACACTTCAGCAAACCAAACCAGGCTCTGATACCAATTGTTAGGAAATAAGGGATAAAATATGCAGAATAATCCCTCACAGAATTGCAATAGTAGAAACTAATATGCAGAAATTATTACAGATCTCAAATAAAATTGTAGAATAAAATAACACAGCACAAAGAGACAGTATTTAACGTGGTTCACCCAATTTGGGCTACGTCCACCAAGAATCACTTGCTCATATTTTATTACAAGCCACCACTCTCTCAATACAATACCCAGATCTATTTGGATCTATGCTCAACAAACTCTACAAAATTCACACCCGAATTCAAAAACACATCTGCAGTACATTTGCTTGTGCATCTTTCATATGCATAAGACCATATAAATAGACAACTGCTTAAGTAGTTTTACAAAATTGTGGGTATCAAAACCATGGGAAAAACCCGTCCCATAAACCTATGGGTCAAAAAACTCGCCCATATGAGAAAAACACGTTTCCTGATATGTCAGATGCATTTTTCGAGGCCAAAAAATTATACGCCTAAATTTTTTTTTTTGGGGGCTACGCCTCCGAACCCCTACTTCTCGGGGGCTACGCCCCCAAACCCCTGCTACCGGGGGCTACTGGCCCCAGACCCCCGCTCGGGGCCCGGCCCAGCCCCAAACGCCAGCGAGGATACATGAAAAGTGTACAATACTCTTAGTGTACAGTCTTCAACACTTTCACACATGAAAAATAGGCTCCACAACCTAACAATACGCACTACACACTCTACATATTTATGATACACATTTCCTGCTTCTACTTCTACATGCTACTCTCATTACCCTATTTCACACTCTAGTTACATGGTTTATACTTGACCACGAAGGGTCTAAATATAACATGAACCTCCCCACACTCACTTAAGTAATCACTCTTTACTCTCTAGACTTTATTGATCACATCTTTCTAGTACACACTTCAAACCTTTTCTTGATGACACACTCTTGGTCTACAATTTATTCTTGACTATTGAGGGGTATTTTATAAATGAACCTCATCTCATGCATACACATCCACTCGGGTGGAACATTTCTCCTATAACACTCATACTTCATTCCGTTCCATCTCATCCACAACATAATTCATATCTTGTTCGCATTTACTCCTACTTTCTTATGCTTACATGTACACTTTGTTACACATGCTAGAAAAATATCTTACATGTCACTATCTTTCTATATACACATGCACATTCGCTTTCATTCTATTTGTGAATACAAATTTTCCATAGATCCTTACATGCAACATGAATGCTTGGTGAATTACCTATTAGTAGTCCCACAACGGCTCCTGGGGGCATCCACTTTTGTACACATTTCAGGTGCTATTATTTCGATTTATACTACTTCCTTTTCATACTAGCACAATACATTATATTGGATTGTACTTCGTTTTGACATAATTTTTTTCTTTGTAACATGCTAATAAATGCTTCATGTGTAACATTTTCCTTACATGACTATTTGTTACCATGGTTGTCTGCTACTCTACTTGTTACTATTTACTTTTGTCTTGCATTGTATGCCATTGTTTGTGGGATTCACCCCTTGTCTTATGATGCAGTACTGTCTCATTCTCATCTTCCACTTCAGCCTGTGTTGTTTCTTGTGACATTTCATGAGTCTATGTCCTATGGCATTTGATACGCCAAATTTTTAGCCAGTATGAAATCTACATGTCGCTAACTTGTGTGCTTTACACTATACTATCATTGCTTACTAGCTTACACATTATTATGTGTTATGCATTTTTTATCCATTGAAAGTTTGCACTAACCATTATCTTTCCAGCCACTTCCAATGATATTTGCATGTGCCATCGTCGGTTGCTACTCAAGCACATTCCTTCCCTGAGGGCATCACTTACATTTGGAGTGGTCGGTCACTCCTCAGTGGATGCGTAGTTCTCCTTGTTAGACATTGTATGCAATTGATAAATGACTAGGAAATCATTAGGTGAATTAGTCACCCACACAGACAATCTAAAATTACAGTTCTAACACAGCTCCCGTTGAACAGTTCAACATAAGCATTCAGTCTCAGAAACAATCTCATAACCTGACTTGGGTCTTCAATACAACACATACACTAGTCATTCTCAGACCCAGATATATGTGTTTTCTTAGGTACCCTTGACCCTTCCCTAGATGCCTGTGACTAGGGGAATGCTCCCACAAATTTTCTTAGTTAAGTTCAATTTTTGACTAGTTATGCACAACGAGCCCATGAATACAGGACACACAATCCTTTAACACTTGACATGCATGCATCTATGGATATTATTTTCTCTTTTCACGTTGGATCACCATTGGATTGGATTTCGTTACACACCATTTGTAGTGGTGTTTTCACTTTAGGAAGTAGTCAAAGGTTGAAGATTAATACTAGAATTTTCTCCCTACACTTCTTCCATACTTGGTACGATTGGCGTGAGATCGCCCAAAAAAATAGTTCTTCTACAACATCCTCAAGATCCTTTCTAGGAACCTTTTATTCATTAACGAATGTGATGGTGCAGCATGTTCCAAGTGGATCATCATTTATAGGTATGATTTACCTTACATAATTTGTCTACTCTGTACTTTGATCATATATGCATATTTGACTACTTACTTCGTTCATTGCTCTTTTGCATGTCCATGGCACTTATGGGAAGTGGTAGTCATCATCAATCACACATCATATCACACATCATTCATACATCATTTTGACATCAACAAAAGGTATAAATGTGACATCTTATACATACCACTCTTCACCCTATGGATCATGGATCATCACATTTTTTTACTTCCTCTTCTGACAGCTTCCATGCTTCACATCTCGCTTATCACCTCCACACTTTTCCTATGTCTCTCGGCACACTTTTCACCATTGATCTACATAACGTTAATCAGGTAAACAAATCATATTATCTACTTTATGTTGTTGAGAAATTAAATCTCAACAACATGTTCAAATTGGGTGTAAATGTATTCTTGACCAATTACATTACAACACTTTGGGTATTTATCTAGACCTTGATCACATACCACTGTTTAGAAGTGATTGTACGCGATAAGGATGAGCTACTAATTAATCACTGGTCTAATTGGTCGCAAAATCTTTACTTATCTCTTGAGTGGTTACGGACTAACTTATCCCATTTTGATATTTTCGATAACTTTGCCGAAGGGAATGCATTCTAAACACCAGTACCTAGACAATTGAGGCCAGTGAAACATCAGAGCACCCCCAGGATCCTGATGAAGATGCCCCTGAGCTCTTAGGGAGGATAAATTTTCACATCTTTTGGGAAATCCTTGTGGTGAGCCATTTGGGCAAATATTATTTTTTACGTAATAGGCACATATGAACCAAATGTTATTTTTGTCAATTATTTTAAGGAGAAAGGTAGTGTGGTGTGTAGGTCGTTGAGGTAAAGCTACTGTGGATCATATTTAAGGGACTAAGAACTAAGGCATTATCTATGAACCATTTCCTAAGGAAAATTGGCATCCATGTGAGCATTCTAGAGCATTCAAGCATCCATGTTAGCTCCACACAAGTTATTTACATTGAGGACTATTTATGTTACTGATATCATGCACATTTACGAGGAGGGTGTCTGAAAGTGATTATTCTTTCATGCACACATCATATCTATATTTTATACATTTATACGACATTGCTCACTATCAAGTGTGACTACTAATACAAGAGCTTCACCTAGGGCTCGATTTCCCTGATGCATGTCACACACACACATCATTGAGAAACTACATTTGGAAATGTCTATGAGATGTAGTACAATGCATTTGAACAATAGGATAATTAATTTATTTGCACACACCCGAGTGCTCCTTCGATCATCTAGCTCATCCAAGATTAAAATTAGGAAAATTTTAATTTGGAGATAATTATTCAATTGATTGGTTTGAATATTATAATGTTAGTTTCTTCATTTGCAGATTGTACATGCGGTTTATTGGTTACAAGACTTAGTAATTTGTTCATGAGCTAACAACATGCATCGAAGGGACAAAAAACATCTTGTGAAGGATAGTTTGAATTGAGTTCTCACTCGTATTTTGAGGTATGGGGATACAGGAAACCATACATAGGTATCTTGTACCATTTAGAGATGCAAAAAAATGTGATGTTTAACCATAGTACGCAATGAGAAATCCTAGATATGTTAAGGGACACTCCCTACAAGTTTTATGATCCCATTGGTGGTGCAAGGACTTTCCTCCTGAGAGAAATTGTGAATCAGCGTAACTAATTACGATTTCCTCATGATGTAATACTAGGGTGTCAAGATTATATGACACTTGATGCATGTTAATCTCGAAAAAAAATACAAATCCAATACATATTGAAGGGAAGGGATTAATTCAATCTTGTTGAAAGTACAATATTTGTTGCGAAGCCAAGCGAAGCGTAGGTGACAATGAGGCATTTATTTTATCAGTTCTTGTCAATTGGTCTACAAGTCAACAAAGTATTATAAAGTTGTAAATTCCAAGGTGAAAAGCAGAATGCATTTTCACAATCCATGAAAAATCTGTGATAGTAAAACACAAGCTCGTAATAAAATCATGTCTATTAGACACTCCTAACATAGTTTCACATTGAAGAATTGGTGGACAGAATATGGCACATACCCTAAAGTGATGGAGATTAGAACGTTTGAGAGGATCTGGATCCCAGGCCGACATGGTTTTGGCTAGGCACACACTTGTATGCACTTAAATACCATCTAGATGGTAAATACTCTTGTCAAATCCCATTGAAGTTTGATTTGTACTCTGGATACAGATGTTCCTTTATCCAAGTGTTCCCTAAAGTCAGAAAGTTATATGTAGCAAAAGGGTAAATAGTTGACAATCCTAAGAAGCATGTAAATCAGTATACACCATGGGCAAGAAATAGTGATTGTTGGTAAGATGATCATGGAACAATTAGTAGTATTTCTATTAAATGTATGATATTGTTGGACATTGTGTTATTTACGTTGCTGAGATTCTTGTCAAACATTTTTAAAGACAGATTTTCTGAATTTTCCAGTTTTATTACATAATTTTGATTATTTCTGAAACATATTTCAGATGTTTTTTACTTTTTGAAAAATATTTGAATGTTTTTGATAGGTTTTTAAACATATTTGAATGTTTTTGTATTTGGAAAAAAATTTGAATGTTTTTGACAAATTTTGAAATATATTTTGACATACATGAGAAGAGTGATTAAATATTTTCCATATAGAGGAGAAAGCAATGGAGAGAGAAGTATATAAAGCTTTTAACCTAACCTAAAATCCAATGTCATAAAATGACACATAAATAATAGGGTTATAGTACTCGATGAGTTTCCCCAGCTATTGAATTTAATTAGATGGAAAGCCCATGTTTCATTCAATCTTGGAAATGAAAACACACCTTTCTACCTACTAGTAATCGTACATGAAGTGTATGATGGAAACAACGAAGGGGATCTTTTGAAGGAGTCAAATTTGAGGGAGAGAAACAATATCAGAAGAAGAGGGGTGAAGAAGTACATGGGTTAAAGGGTGGAGAAGTGAGAAGTGAGAGGGTGGAAAAAATGGAGAGGGGAAATGATATCGTCCAAGAACGGTACGACAACTATGTCAAAGTGTAAGTGCCAAGTAATTTTTTTCTTGTGATCAAGTTATGGTATATTTTTATTTAATCACTTCAAGGTTTTTGAATAACATAAGATAGCTTTTATTTTTAATGTAAGCTTGTTATTATTTCATTTTGTAGCACCAAGGATTCCTATGCAGTGATTTTTGCCCTGAATTTTTTTTATCAATTTTCTTTGAATCTAGAGTTATTATGTTGTGAGAACAATTTGGTTTTATTTAAATATCAGGTGGTCATACCCTGATTATTTGGGTCTCCAAAATTTGAAGCCTCAAAGCTCAATTTTCTACTCCTGGGAACACACTTTGAGTAGAAATATGAATAAATGCAAAACAATATAAATCGTTTCTATAAAAACATTAAAATAATGTCAAAGCACACTATCTCAAATTTGTAACATAATTGTAATCAATTAAAATATATATTATTTATTATAGATTACAATATTGGGAAAAAATGAAAAATATATACAAAGTTCTATATATTTGGGTGTGATAGTGCATCGACAACTATTTTTGAATCTTCAACAATTCAACAATCTTCCAATTGTGAATATGGAGCACGAAATGATTACTACCCAACACACAACACAAATTTCATGAAACTAAAGATAGTAATAGCTTTGATAATTGAATTCGGTAGAAGGATTTGAATTGAATTTGGACACAAATTCATGTGGAACATCATATCCAAGTGATAAAGGGGTCTTCTTTCTCGAGGAATCGATTTATACGGATTGTAAATAATAAGACACTTTGTTATTAATGAAGTCACACAACGGAGAAACCATTGAAAGATAGCCTCTTCCAAGATAAACAATATTGTATACGCCATCAAAAATTCCATCGCGCTCGTGACCACATCTGAGTTGGATCCCTAAATCATAAAATTCGATTTTAAAAGTTCATTTGTTAAGTTTAGAACTCTACAAACTATACTCATATTTTTGAAATTCAACAGGGATATTTCCAATTACATAAAATCATATAATTTTCCTTAAACCTTATGTGGTCAATTGTTAGAGTACAAATAGTTTAGAAATTAAGTCCAGTTTTAGGTCTCATTAGATTTAATTTCATTGTTTATGAGTGGTTAGAATGCCTTTTTCCATAAAATAGATATACATAGCCGACCAAGGGAGCATAAGAAAATCTTAGGTATATTATATATGGAGAATGATTTTTTATTTGCATAATGACATGAAAAAATAAACACCCTTAAAAAACTTGGCCAAGAAAATAAATAAAAAACACCCACAATCTATGCTTTATTTTACTGATTCATGTGACCAACAACTACTCCTTTTTCAAAGCAAGGGCCAACCGTGACACAAAGCAATCTCATTAGCTATCTGGTTGCTTCCACATGTCGTGGGTTCAATTCCTCCCACTCATGACTAATTTCATGCAGCAACCCAACTGGCACCTCTGAGGCAATCAACTATGGTTTGTTGTTTTTCTCGGCATTCGTGGTGGAATCAATCTGAGACACAACAAAAATAAAATCAGGAGATGTAAATGTTGTCGTGTGTAAGAGCTTCAAAAATTTAAATCTTAACCCAACAGTCAGGAGATGTAATTGTTGCCCTATGGAAAAGCTTAGAAAATTTAAATCCTAATCCAGCAGAGGCATCGTCGTTATCGGTTGTTCTCGGAAAGAACTCGTCTTTCCTAGAGTGTAATCACAAGGACCCGTTCAAATGAATGCACTCGCTTGGATTATTTTTGTGTTATGATTTTTTTTTATAAGGTGGTGAATCTTGGCGTCTACAACATTTACAACTCTAAGGACAACCCTAGTCCTCGAATGTTTGACAACAATGTGCAGAAAGTGTTAGAAAACATCAACTCCAAGGTTGCAAAATATGGAGTCAGCTATCCTGGCGATAGGATCGCATGGGCCCAATACTAATGACCATAAGATTCCATAACGAATGCATAGCTATCAGTGGGACCCCCCATTGTCCTCCGTGGCATCCAGTTTGTCCATCTAGTCACCACTTTTTGTGAAACAGTCATGGAACATCCTTTCCCAAGGTTGAATCCGAAGGCAAATATGATCAGACAACAATGATGGGACAAGGAAAGGACGTTCGAAGTTCGAAGTTGGAAACATTTAATGGGAATTTAATGCAAAGCTTACCTACGCCATACTATATACCTGATCAAACAAGGACCAAAACATGCATTTGGCGCCAAAACTGTGAACTTTGTAACTTTGGATTTCGCAAGAATTGGTGTGGGAAGATTAGGAGAATTGGCGAGTTCACAGTGCGTAGAACTAGGGAGAAGCATTAGATCTTTAAAAAACAGCATTCAGGTGCTTTGCGATTTTCTAGATTTAAAATTTTTTCACAAATAGACATTCTATATATTATCAATCTATTATATAGTTTTTTGAATTTTTTTAAAAGGAAAACATGTATTTACAATCTGAATAACAATATACACACTGTGTGTATACCACAGACAGAGATAAAAATACAAAAGCAATATACACATTATGATATACTTACAGTATCAATAACAAGATACACATTGTGATATACACACTGTGTGTGATATTTTGGATTGTGATACACTACACTATGTGTATTACACAGAAGATAGATAAATATACATGAGCAATATACACATTGTGATATACTTATAGTATCGGTATAGCTTATAGCGTCGATATACTTACACTATTGACATCAATATACACACTGTGTGTGGTGTTTTGGATTGTAATATACACACTGTGTGTATACCATATAAGAGATATAAAAATACTCAAGTAATATACACAGTGTGATATACTTATAGTATCAATAACAAGATACAGACTGTGATATACACACCATGTGTGGTATTTTGGATTTTGATATACACACTGTGTGTATACCACAAAAGAGAGATAAAAATAGACGAAGAAATATATACACTGTGATATACTTATAGTGTCAATAACAAGATACACACTATGATATACACACTATGTGTGGTATTTTGGATTATGATATACACACTTTGTGTGCTATTTTAGATTGTGGTATACATATTGTGTGCATACCACATAAGAGAGATAAAAAAACTATCTATAGCAATTGTATTCACATTGTGATATACATTTTAGTAACTACTATGAGGCAATGTGATTTATACTGATTTTATCAACTGTTCACAGATAGACATTGTGTGTTTTACTTTTATGTTTTGGAGAGCACATCTTCTGTGAAGTATATATAATTTTGTTACAAAATATTCTTAGAAAACAATGGTTGACATGAGATGAAAAATAGAAACAATATATCTTTCAAAATTAGGGATTGATAGTAGACTTAAAGTAACACTGCTATTGACCTAGGGCTATTAAGGATTATGAGTGCCCCTAGGTAATGTATTAAAGCTATTACGCCATCTATAAGGAATATTTATAGTAACATGAATACAATTAAAATGCTAAACTAAACATGCTTACTAGATATATTAAATTACACGTTATGCCTAAATAGACCTAAGAGGGTAAAATTTATGGTTACTTGTGTAAATATCTTATAGACTCCCACTTGGTACAATCTTGGATATCCATCTACTAACCTTGTTGAAGGCTTATATGCAAATGAGTTTGGCTATAGCTAATATATCATATTGCAAATATAGCATTGTGTTAAATATCCAGGACATAGGTCGCTCATTCATAGCTCTCCTGTTGGGATAAACTTGTAATTTGGTGCAGTCGGACTTAAAAGCAATACAAAATATATTAAAATATGTTAATCATGATTATGAATTACAATTATGTGAATGGTATCAAGTGAGTTGCGTAGGATCTGGGAGCCTATACTAACCGCTGTAGTGTATAGCCCGGGATAATATTTTGAGCTTGCTGAGATATTGTGGAAATGGGGTGATTTTTTAGTGGTTCAAAACACATGGGTTTGAGTCAATAGTATGTACAGGATTGACCACTAATTTATACTAGCAATATATGGCTTAATAAATAGATCACTCATTCTTTGTTTCGAAAAGGATTTTGATAAAATATTCGAAATAAATTGACGTCTTGAATGCAAATGTTGGCGCCTTAGGCAACAACTGCGTAGTGTTAATTAGGCCTTAATTTGCTAAGGATTAGTTAACTAGCAGGAAACACTAACCCTTATAACGTGACTACCGCACTATAATGAGAGTGATTTATTTGTGTATTGGTAACTAATGTGTGCATAAAGTGGAAAGGTGTACCAAATCTAATGCATGATATACATATAGTGTCAAGAACAATATACACACTATGTGTTTGGTATTTTGAATTGTGATATACACATTGTGTGTATACCATTTAAGAGAGATAAAAATACACAAGAAATATACACATTGTGTGTATTACTTTTAGTATTGTTGGGTATACACACATAGTGTGGTATAACACAATGTGTGTATACCACAAAAGAGAGATAACAATTGTGTATACAATTATCTTCACATATATACATTTTAAAAGTGATATGAGGCCATGTGTCATTTGTCACATACGCGCAAACGTGACACCCTGTGTATACCACATATTTCAAATACCAGTATCCTATGACGTTTTTTTTCCACAATTTTTCACTCCTAGTATCCTATGCAATAAAAGCATCAATTTAGCAGTTTATATGATACTTTATTCATGGTTTTAATTTTTTCTAAATATTGTCATTTTAGCTACACATTGAGTTATATTATTCTTTCTCCAAACTATTAACCCTTGGTTTTGTAGGATGATCGGTCCAAGACATTTGGGTTTATAAATCAAATTACTAAGCTTTGTTTTGCAGGGCCTCCTCTTGAAGACCTAATCACAAAAAATATTTATCGTTGAATTTTATTATATTGCATCATCTTTCTTGTGTGTTTTGTATCATTGTTTGTTTTTCCCAAAGGTTAAACCATGTATATTCTCCTCTCGCATCTTAGGAATGATCTTGAGGATCAAAAGCAGGCTAGTCTTTCCCTTTTTATTTTGTAGGGGAAACATGACGTGGAAGTGACATCCACACACTTTCTCATAGTCATAGGAGTCTCGTGACCGTGGAATTCACCTCCATGCATGTAAACACACCCCGTGTTCCGATGGGGTATATAAATTCTTGGAGAGCTATCATTATTGCTTAAGCACTATCTTGTTTTAAGAGCGGCGTGAAGTGAGGGGCTTCCATGTCCCAATACCCAGGCCTCAGACAACATCCTTGCAACATGGACTTGGGCCCCACGTACTGCAAGGTATATTGGGTACTCCCCTAGTGAGCTTGTATATCCTAGTCTAGGAAACCTTTTGGCCACATATCAAGCTATTGTGCAAGGAGATTACACTCCCCAAGATCACTCGCTATCCGACCCCACATTGGTACATAGGTGGTGAGCCAAGAGTGGCACCCCTCAGTGTGTGGTATTGAAAGTGGGAAATAGCTTGATTGCAATCCCACTTGACTAGTTAGGGTGTGTATTGGCATGTTGGTTGCTTTGCTCATGGACACCACTAACCATCATACCACCTTAAATTTTTAATCAATAAAAAATCATCATAATCGACCATCCCTATCAAACAATCCCAACCCAAATCCCATCACCATATTTAATCAACCAATCTAATGCAAACATGACAACCTGTGTATACCACATATTAACAATGGTTGAAAGTGATGTAGACACATAACAACAACAAGTTTCAAATAATCTATAACAAGGTTTACACCAAAAAAATTCACCTTACTTTTCATGAGAAAGATCATACAAGGTTCATAAAGTTCTTATTTTGACTTGTATAAGCAATAATTGTGCTAGTTTACCTCTTGGAAGGTTCTTTTTCCACATCATGCCCTTCCTCTAGCTATGAGAATGATGATATTTCACCTACTTGTCTGCTCATAAGTCATATATGTGTCATTCTCACCTTTCTCTACTTTTGACCATCATCTTTCTTCAAGTAGCCCTTCATCCCAACAATCAAGTTTGACTTCTTTTAGAAATATTCCATGTATTGTCACCTTGTACCCTATTCATGCACTCTAGAAAACATCAACCATCCACAAAACTGATAGGAAAAGAATCAAAATTCCACCTTTTACTATTTTTGCTCAAATTTGCTTTTTAGCTTCTCAAGTCAAAGCATGTTTGCTTCATTAATGGGTATGAACTTCTAGAAGTGTTTCTAACGTCTTGTCAACTCCAATAACATCTTCATATCAAGTATTTATTGTGGATGCATTTTTTGAGGATGTTTAACTATTAACCTTACCAATAGTTCATGCCAACTCATGTAAAGTCACTTCCATTCCTTCTTTTCGCTCTATGCCCTGTACTATGTGTGTGCACAGATTTCAACCTCCAAATTCCTTTGCTTAACAAAACTTAACTCAAACTTGTGAAGAATCTATCATGAATAAAATTCCAATAGCATTCTTTACCCAAGAGGGTAATCAAAGAGTTACATTCATTGATTTATGTCTTCTCTAGCATGCATTTTGTGTTATCACCAAGTCTAGAAAACAATTACCTTCAATGTTGCTTCCCCAAAAAGTTTCAAACATACAAGTTACAATATTCTTTTCTTCTTCTTTGGACCTAATGGTAACCCTTGATAATATTTTCCTATGGCACAATGAGCAGTGTATCACATACACTTGCAAATACGATCTCAGTCAACTTGTTTCACATAATACAGTCATCTTATATCATAGTTTTCATAATTGAGAATACATTACAGAGGTTTATTTTAGGCCTGAGTTTGCACCTTCCTATCATGCATGGATAACTCGTTCAAACTCACCACAATCTTGTCAACAATATTTTCACAAATTCCAATACCACTATACTCACAGTTGAATAAGATATTCATAGTTTAATCAATATACTCAGTTCATCCAAGAAGCATCAACACACATGTAATAACAATTCAAAAGACTTGCAAATAATTTCTCCCAAAAATCGTTTATAGCCTTACCAATAAGCACGCATCAGTTTTCTATGAACATTCAACAAATATCATAGATGTATACACCATTTCCAAGTGCTAAAGCTTACACAAACACTATTTTTATCCTTTCCTGAAACCTTCCTTGATTTCCAATCGATTGTGAATGCATAATTCAGTTACATTTTCACAATTTATAATCCTTCTATTAGTTTCCAACTGAATTCTAGACTTTAGACCTATTGGTCATTTGAATATCATTAGTCTTATGCTAATATCCTTAACCAAAAGGAAATTCCTTAACTTATAAACTCCCATTATGCCTTTTTAGAACTTGTTATGGACCTAATACACCTAATTATTCTTCACTTCATCTAATTACATGCTTATATGCTTCAAGATTTTATCAAAACATCCATAGCAAGCCAAAATCAAACTCAAGTTTTTGTTTATGTTCTATCAAGATGCTTACATGTTTTTGTTCATTGTATGTACACTATTGTGTAGTTGAGGTGAAATTTATTTTTCAATAGTACATTTCTAAACTTTTTCCACAATCTAAAGTATATAGATAACTTATTTCAAAGATTTTGGGAAAATAAAATTCTGGGCTTATTAACCTTCTTCTTTTCTGATTATGAGTATTAGGTTCTTCATCAATATGTTTCTTTTGGCCTTCAAACTATTCTCCATCTTTGAATACTTGACTTCTTCACATGAAATTTATTGTAATATCATCCACGACAAGTGGTTCATCACTACCCTCTGTATCTAGCATATTATCACCTTAATTGTTTGATACCTTTGGTTCATTGATTGCAAGTGTAGTCTACTTGCTTCAGAGTGTAGTCTACTTGCTTCAGAGTGTAGTCTACTTGCTTCATATTGTATTCTAATTGCTTCAGAGTGTAGTCTATTATCACATAGCCTATACATATGGTAGTGTTGTGTGTGGTATACACACTATGCGTATATCACATAACAGAGAAAAAATACCGTCTATATTCACATGATGGTTGAATAAAGTGGGGAGACTCCTAGAAACCCCTAGAACCTAATAACACACCCATCAAACCAAAATATGATGACTCATGACATATTTACATGGTGGAGTGATGCTCCTGCATCAGAAATCTTGAATAAGTGTTGGTATTTTTTATCCTCTCAAAGTCATTTTATGCCCTCTTACTTCCTTCTAGCCCTTTAAATTTGCATTTTTCCAGCATAAAACACACATTCCTATTAATCTAGTCTCAATAATAAACTCTTTGATGACCAATTAAATGAAAAAATCACCCTACAAAGATTCATCATGTAAATCTACACCCATTTGATTTTATACCTTCTTTAATGTTTTTTCCAATTTCTCCTAATTTCCCTGGTTATTGTCATACAAAGAAAACAATTCAATTTTATGCATATGTAAATTAAGTTTCACATACCCATTACCCTTGTTATGTTTTGTACATATTTTCTAGTGCTATTTCTTGCTCCATCCCTCCAAACACCTTTTTCCTCATTTCCTAAGGCTCCTTTAGGCTTACCTACGGTTTAGAAGTCATTTTTAAGTCTTCATCATTGATACTCTATTCCAACCTTAAGTACACCTTACATCCACTAATTCCAACTTGTTTCCGCTCCCTATAAGGTCCTTTCACCTCAAATCTCCTTTCTTACTATTTTCCAACATGTTGCTTCTTAGGTTACCTATAACTTCTTAGGATTTCAAGGGCTAAACAAGATTTTGTTCATTTTCACTACCTTCAACCTCTGTTACAACTTAAATCCCTTATGTACAACATGTTCAAGACTCTATCAAGTCCTTATACTTGTTATTTCTTCAACTTGTCAATTTTTACCCAATCTTGACCTTCTAGATTCTTGTTCATTCATGCACAAGTAGTTCTTTAACTCTGAGTTCTTCCTCTTTGGCATTTTTCTCACCATGCTTACTGATTATATGAATTTTTTTGCACTATTTTGTTTAGGATTCCATGAATGAAAAATTGTGAATAATTAATTTCCCTAGATTTTCAGGACATGGGAAATGGGAAACCACATTTTTCTCAAGATGATCTTGAATGGACACCGATTGGGGAAGACAATGGTCACAACAATCTTTGTGTGGAAATCCCTCTAGCACATCTCGATGCCTTTATTAAAGGGGATGACCTTATTGCTAGCTCCAAGATGAAATTCATATGCAAATAGGATATGGTTCACCTTGTTATGAAGGGAGACACACCACCACATTCTACCATTATGTGGTTTGTTTATGTTAACTTTACATTTGGTCATCCTTGGTAATAGTGTTCACATATGTTAGTGCCACATTTTTCACATTCTGTACCTGATATCAGTATGTATTTCTATTTGTTTTCAACTATCATTGTGTTTATGACCCTGACGACAATAGGAACAAACCACCTCCTAGTGAAAGAATTAGGAGGTTCCAAAAAAAATGTGGATGTCAGTTCCATTTCAATGTGAGGGTTATGTTTAGTACACCAGACATGGCACATATCATATACAATGATATGTATCATTTTGATAAGAATGGTGAGTTTTTCCATGGTGTAAAGGACACAAGCTTGGATCCACAAAGTGGTTTTGCTCTGAATTTATCAGTTGAATGTAAGCAATACATTGAATCTCTTTTTCTTATTGGTATATCGGTTGACACCATTATGGAAAGGCACTACATAGATCTGGAGTTGGCGAGGATTTTCAACAAAATAGATGAGTTCTTAACTAGGAAATACGTGTTGAATGCATGGAGAAGGGTGAAGAGCATTAGATCCCAAAAGCACCAACGCGACATCACTAATATCAATTTTTGTCATGTCACTGAAAGGGATACATTTTATTATTATCAGAGGTCATTTGGGACTGATGTGCCTTTCATTATGGGCCTTCAAACAACATGGATGCTTGAAATGATGGTTCGTCATTCCCACAACTCCGTCATTGCAATGGATTCCACTTTCTCAACTAATAAATATGGGTTAAGGACATTGTTGTCTCATTTCCATGTATAATTGATATTTGGATATATTTGTTTAAGTCTTTCTCATACTAATAATAATTTCATGTACACTTTTGCATCAGTACCAATTATACATGCTTCTTGTTTTTTACGAGAAAGAGGTCGAGGTTCCTGTTGCATGGGTAGTTTCATCCTGTAATAAAGTGGATGACATATATTCATGGATTTCTAAAGTCTATGCAAGGGGGAAAAGGAAAAGGAGGGATTGACATGTCAATGCATTCATTACGGATGATGCGGCTTTCTGAAATACAAGTTATAAAGTATAAATTTACTAATAGTTTTTTCTATAAATTTAAAGCGCACAATTTACATCCCTAACGATGTTATTTGTGTATTAGGGTTGTATTCTGTTGTCATGGCTTGTTATGCATATGGCATGTTTGCAGGGCTTGGCTAAAGAATATTTACAGGTTTTTTCTTCATTTTTTTAATACAACATTTACGGGCTTAGGTTGTTTTTTGTTGTTTTTCATTACTTATTGTCACGTGAAAAATTTATTTACAGATATACGAAGAAGGAGGTGGGGTTGGTTATGTTCCAGAGACTAGGTGACATCATGTGCACCATCAACGACAATGAACACATGACCTTTTTCCTCATCGGTGAGTTCATGGAGGAGTTCAAAGAGGAGAATCCCTTTATGGAGTATTTCAAAAAGATGTGGCTGCAAGACATACATATTGGTAAGTGCCAACTACATAGCTATGTGTAGATTTAATGATTTTTAATTCGTCTCTAATGGTTTTATTGTTTCTGAGTGTAGCTATGTGGTGAAATAATTTCCATAACTTCACCCATGCTAATCAGGATACGAATGCATCCATATAATCTTACCATTATTTCTTGAAGACCCAATACTTGTGTGATCAAAGAAATAAATTCACAAGGAGAATGGATTGGTTATGGTGTACATTGTTATTTCGATTCGAACCTTGTTAAAAACACAAAAGGAAGTTACCAGTACCGGGTTTCTTGAGAAATTACAAGAAGGAGAAGGAACTTTTGACTGCAATTGAGAGGGCCAGATCAATACCAAATAGTGATTGTTGTGCAAACCATACTATTCAAGGGTCTTACATGGTTAGAAGTTAAACATTTAGGGACTGATGGTATTTCATTAAGAGATTCAGCCTGAATTTTTATGTTTGTGATTGTCCTTGGGCTACCAAAGGCAACACCTGCAAACATGTTTTGAAGGTGTCACAACTTGAGAGGAAACACGAGGGTAGTGCATCTACTAGGGATCTAAATTTCAGTGGTGAGGGTGTATGTTTTTGTTTCATTATTTCAACTATTTCTTACCATTGTTATCCTCATAACAATTCATTGTACATCCTCTAAAAGTATTGTTGTCATTGTAGATGACCATGTTGTTCATGTTGCGGAAGCAATTGAATGCGTTGTGCTTGAAGATGCTCCATCGGAGCAGCCCCACATTGTCATTGATAGTAAGTAATTTATTATGAATGAATAGTGGTTGATATATTCACAATTTATTAATTACTAAATGAATTTTCTTTTTGGTGACAGTTGAGGGTGATGAAGGAATTCAGCAGGAAACACAATACCTTAGTCCTAAGCAACATGTTAGAAACCATGGAAATGCATTACAAGTTCTTAGTCAATATAAAGAGTTTTTGAAATCATTGTTGGATGTGGTGCCAAAAAGTGATGAACATTTTTTTTCTTTTGGAGACTCTGTGCAACAATTTAAGAAGCTTTTAAATGACTCTGGTTCGTTGTCATTTGATTTCGTTCTAGATTGTAGTGCAAATGAGACTTTTGGTACCTGTTAGCGGCCATGGTTCAGTACAAGCCGACAACCTCGAAAGAGGAAGCAAAAGGAGATCGTGGTTCCAGATTTAAACATTGATGCTCAAGAGTACGAGGAGTATAAATTTCTTGACACAACTAGTGGAAGGAAACTACTCAAGAAAACATAGAAATGGTTTGGTATAGCAATCAAAGAAAGTTGTGAGGCTATAACAGAGAGTTTGGGTGAGTATGGATGTAATGTGATTATAAGATGTATTCATTGGAAATTAAAACACTTAAATTTGTGTTTTTTTATTCACAAGGACAGCCCCCTCGACCAAAATTCAAGTTCCACGTTGTCGGCACTCTTTTGGAACATTGAATGCATCTTGAAGGTATTTTTGTCTTTATGTAAAATAATGTTAAGTGTAGGGTTTTTACTATTATGTGGATTACATAATCTTGTTTTAGTATGATTAAGATCAATAATTTTTCATGGCGCTTCATCGTGTTTAAGATAAATAATGCTAAATGTTGTATTATGTGTGTTATGAGTGGTACACATTAAGCTTTTATTGTATTATGTGTATATTTTGTGATCTTGTATCTAATAATGGTGGCATATGTTTTGTGTTGTTTTTTGCAGCTTATATGATGGAGGGGTGTGTAGAAGTCTTAAATCAAGTGGTCTAAGGTGTCACCTTCATTTATAGTTGGATGAATATATTATAAATGGAAAAAAAGTAACTGAATGCTCTCATTCTATCCAGATAATTTCCTAACGTGTGAAGGTTTTCAAGAAGTATGTGAGGAAGAATCGAAATTTTTGAGTGAATGTTTGTAATATTGGACTCTCCGGTACATTTTTTTGTAATATTTTAAGCTAGAAGTGGTGCTTTCATAATATTGTAGCCTTGTAATATTGTAACATTGTAACCCACAAGTGGTACATTTTTGAAATATTGTAGCCTTAAAATATTTTAATATTGTAACCCAGAAGGTAAATTTTTGTAATATTGTAATGAAGAAAACTCAGTAGTTTGTATACAAAGAAACAATCTATATGTGTTGCACTCTAAGTTTGTGAGAATTTTAATCTTATCTTGTGGAATAGACCTGATTTTTACATTAAATCTCTAAACTCTTCTCTTTGAATACATAGATGTATAATTGATGTGACTACAGGTATAAAGGTACATCCTCTGTTATGAGAATGGGTTGCTTTGATATGTAATGTATATGATTGAATGATCTGGGGGTTTCCTTCTAGATGGAAGTTTATTGGATAATTCTTCTTTTAGTCATCTAGACATAGAGGAGATTTGGGGAGTGACTTCAATCTTATAAGCAATATATCCTATCCACTTTTTGAGTTTGAAAATCTTGTTGATACAGACATTACAACTGTGACAATAATATGTGCATAACAATGATAGAGGAACTCTTAAATGCAGTTGTTCATTGTATTCATCATTTGAAGGGCAATAAGGATGAATTTCAAAAGTTTGTGCCATGAAAAGGAAGACGTGTAGTTTATTTTTTCTTTATTAATGAAATTTAATGTTCTGTTTGTTTATACAGTTTTCATGAGAAGATGTTGGTAAATCTTATGGTTGTAGGTACATGTATTTGAATGCATGGTTGTGAGGGTCTGATAATTTCCTTGCATGCATGAGTTTGAATAATATTGATAGGGACCATTAATAGAGATTGTAGACCTCTGAGATGAAGATGTAAGGTTAATTTTAGGTTGATACTTCTTATTTATTACAAAACACATAAGAAATCCTACAAGGAGACTGTATGTACCCAACGTTTACATGAAATATGTGTACAGTTTTATGAGGAGGTTGATCTCCCCAGGTATAATAGTTTGGTTTATTTTTAAGTACTCTTACTACCCATATAGATTGTGGATTTGTTTTGAGAGAGTATATGTACTTACATACAGTTTGTCTATTCAAAAATTTGAAAATGTCTTAAGTCATTGTTGGTTTCTTTGGTATTTGTAAGAGGTCTAGTTGGTTTTATAGGTTCCTTAGGTGTTGTAAGGTCTAAATTGTGATTTAGAGGCTCAAAACTATGACCTCTTATATGAAATTGTACCTCTTTTCTTTTAGGTCACTCCTTGTTAAGTAGTTAGCATACATGATGTCATCATGACAAATAAAAGGTCACTTATGAACCAAATTCAAGCCAAGGAGGTATTTATGATACTTTTTAACCATTTTATTATTATTGATCAATCAATGTGATGTAGGAGTGATGGTGATGTGGCATTCATATCATCAAAAAAATTCAAATCAACTATTACAAGACTTGATGTCATACCTCCAATCTTAAGGGGTGGTGTTTACAAGTTCTCCATGATATAACAAGTTAAAATTTTTGAGTATGAACTATATACACCTTGTACATGTGAACCTATTTTTTGGGGGCTTTTCAAATA
This sequence comes from Taxus chinensis, assembly GCA_019776745.2. Classification (NCBI taxonomy): domain Eukaryota; kingdom Viridiplantae; phylum Streptophyta; class Pinopsida; order Cupressales; family Taxaceae; genus Taxus; species Taxus chinensis. Next base: position 188,716,931 of record CM034146.1, read on the forward strand.
ATGTTTAGAAGAGTGATTCCATGCCAAAGCCTTATTGATCACAGTTACAGAGTTGCAGTTTCACACTTAGTGGGAAATAAACACACTTGCATAGAAATCAAACCACAAAGGTTTGTTCTTAATATGATAACAATATCTTGCATAATATCAAACACACTTGGAATCTTAATCAAACACACTGTACCAATACTTGATTAAAGCTCAGACCATTGCATGAACAATGATAATAATATTTCAAATTACAATTAACGTGCAAGGGACAAAGTATAAACTTGCCTTGGTTCTCTAACATAACTAATGGAAGGTTAGAACTATTTTCTGAAATGGAGAATTAACAAGTTTCATTCATTCATGTCCAGAGAATACTTGAAAAGAGTAAATACCAATGAACAACCTATTACATCAAGCTTGGAATACATGTATCACTTATACATATATATACTATCTTTAATCCTAAATCTAAACCATAGCTCGATCATAGTACCAGAATAGCACATGAGTGATTTCCAAACACAAAGTTTTGTATACATCAACTTGACAGATCAATTTTAACTTGTTATCAACATGAATCAACTTTCCTATTACCATTTAATATTTTAGGAAAGTAAGACGACATAGTCACACATTGCAAATTCATATAATAAGGAGTATATGTTTTCACCCCTTGAAACTCCTCCATTGATTTCCATTCGATTAGGAATTCCAAAAATGGTTACATTATGGAACTCTTTGAATGATGTCCTCCATTGAATACCCAACTGGAGGTGACATCTTCCAGATTTATCTTGGTCACATAGGTGAACTTAGAGCTAATCTCCAGTTCTTCCGGATCTATAGACCTATACGGATTATATTAATCACCAACTCGTCCAAAATGCTTCCTTGACCCTATAAGGGCCTAAAACACCTCATTATTCCACATAGAATCATGACATGTTCATTCAAGATTTCAAGCTTTAAGAATGATTTTGCCATCTATCACTTTGATAGAAGATAAAAGAGTATTTTGAACCACAGGTTGTAACTTCTAGAACTATCAACACACGTTTCGGAGCTATCTCTATATCTTCTGGAACTTAGCTAGTATAGATTCAAAGGAAAAAACATAATTTATCCAAATGTTGATTATGCCTTAACCCATTATTCGATGTAGATTATGACCTGTTCATTCAAAAACTGACATTGTCCACGTCCTCTGTTAGAGGATAAAAGAGTATTTTGGAACACTTGAATTTAATCAAAAAAAGATGGACAATCGTATCTGGAACTTATATCAGATCAAAGGAAAAAAACATAATTTTCCTATCATGTTATCCTTAATCATATCTTGAACACTTGAATTTAATGCAATTAACTAAATCGAGAAGGTGACATTAAGAAACTGGGATCATATATGCCAAGGTATCTTCATTTGAGGTGATAAACTAACATCCAGCCTTTGTTTCCTGCCATTGCCTTTCAAATATGTTCAAGATCCTGAGTTTCCACATATTTTCATGGAGATATAGGTGTGAGAAGGAGAGGGGGCCTAGTTCTCATGACAATTTACATACCTCCTTTCTCACTTATGACTTGAGGAATTATTGTTGCCAAGGCTCTAGATCTTCCCAAACTCCAGCTTAATTTTTTTGAAGAGATGAATTCCCTCCTCTTTAGGGGTATAATAAGGTGGTTCCACCTTTTATTACAAGCAGAGAAATTCTGGTAAAAGTGTTGTTGTTCATATGATGTAAAAGCTGTAATATTTCATTCCAGACTGGAAATATAATGGTCTTTCAACTTGGAATTAAATGCAAGAGTTTTAAAGTCCTTGGTTACTGAGGATGTACATGGATACTGAGGTCTCATACATAGGCCAACTATGCTAGATTTTAAAATATGTTATGAATCTCTTTTCCCCCAAGCTATTTGATTTTACAGTGTGGAAATGAATGATTGAAGTTGGATCTCTCCAATATAAAAATTGATTATGAATCATGTCATATCTTCCAACATATAATTACACAAATAGATTTCTCAAAGAATGTTCTTTTGTTCAGGGGTGGCTAAGGAGTAAGCAGCCATGAATTATTTGGCATATTTTAATTCATGTGGGAGGCCACATGCAAGTCTTCACAATTGCCATCTGATGAATTGTTCTTCCAAGAAAACACTGTATGTAGGAGAATGTCTCCTACATGCAAGAAATTTTTCCCCCAACATGCATGCTACCTGAATGTTTTCTGCACATTTGAATCCGGTATTTTCTTCCTTATAAAACTTGTCTTCCCATTATTTCCTTTCTTCTTCTCCTCTTCCATTTTCACCTTCAACTCCTGATTCATTACCCTCAATTCATTCAATCTATTGCAAGTATCATCCCAAATTTTTTTTCCTTGAAAGAAAGATAATTCCATTTGAACAAATTGGTTAATTGGATCTATTTTTATGGGAGAATCAATTTGAGTTTCTTGATGTAGTTTCTCCTACGGAGCAGGTACTTTTGACTTCCATAAAAAAAATAAAAATTCTTTATCATCATTTTGTTCTTTTCTCAATTGTAATTCCCCATCTTTGATGTTTGAGTATTGTCTTAATAATTCTAACTCTTTATCCTTGTTTTCCATCTGAGTCTTTAGCTGATATAGCTCAGTTTGTAGAGATAGGATAAGCGTTTCTCTATTTTCCACTTTGAGTTTGATAAAAACCAATTATGTGTCTTTTCCCCGCATGATAATTTCTTCTCTTGATAAAAATAGAGCTTGTTTGAGTTGTTATTTCTCCTCTTCTGATGTCAACTCCACATGATTTGGATATCCTTATTCCTCGATCAAAGTATCTTTTCCTTTTAGCTTCCAAGTTACAAAGCTTCTCTTTGAAGCTCAGTTGTCTTGCAACATCCTCCTCTTCATTTACGGGCATGGAGAAATCACCCACCTCTTCAAATACATGTCCTACTAACTCCTCATTTACCATCACTGGTTTCTCCTTTTCTTACATTTGAGTTCCAAGAGAAGGTAAAATCCTCATACTGTCAAGAATGTTAGCAACTTTTATTTCAATGACCTCATGTACCTCAACATTTTTTTCTTCCTTATGTGATTCTCATTTTCTTTCAGGAACAACCATTTCTTCAAAGGCAAACTTCCTCCGAGAGCTCCTTATTCTAAACTGAATGATGAATTCTTCTCTAGGTGGGTTGTCACAGTCAAAAAATTGACCTTTTCACATTCAATGGGAATAGATTTTGGTTCATTGGGTTTGGAGGATGTTATGTTAGAGGTAGGGATTTGTTCCTCTTGAGAGGTTGGAGAGGCCTGAGCTACCTTAGGGGAGGTGGTTACTCTTTCACTCCCTTCAATCCTTCTCCTTTTTGGCACCCTACCCTCTACTATTTCTTCCTTCTTTCCCTTCAATAGAACAATTCTAAATTCCTTTTTAGGGGTAAATGGGGTTGGGATTCCCCTTCTGATTACATCAGGGGCCTGCTTAAATTTATGAATAAAATTCATCCATGCTTCCTCCCCATTTTTATTATTGAGAAAGTGATGCTCACATAATAATTGAACCAAACCATGATGTCTAATTGTGCCAACACCCCATGAATGCCTTTGGGCCATAGTATGAACAGATTCATAAAAAAATTCAAGGAGGTTTATCATGTACTCTTGTTTTGTGTTTCCATATATCAAATGGATTAACATTTTAACAACCTCCTTCCAGACAGTTCCATACTACCCATCACAGGTGAGATATTTAACTACCCAAAAGGCTACTCTATCAAAAGGTTTGGGAATACTTTCTCACCTTACTCCCTTTATGAATTTCTTGGATGTGAAAATATATTAGGGTTCAGGGTCACCTTCTTAGCACAAAACTTCCACTAGTTCTTTCAAAGAGCCTGTAGACACCTATAATTACGCCCAAGCAATTTAAATACTTAACTTGTGCTAATCATCCCCTTTCTCAAAAATCAACGACATATCGTCAAAATCACTCATTTTCCCTCATATTATCATTAATTAATTACACTAAGCTAATTAATTAAGTTTCTTATCTAACAAATACCCTAATTAACGACCTTCCGTTAATAAATCACCCCTTCTACCTAGACTAATTAATTATTATTAATTAATTAGCTTTCCCTTCCATTTAACCAATAAATCAATATTTAATTGATTTAATCCCCTTATAATAGCCTAAATCACACTAATATTCCTCTAATTGGCTTCTATAAGCTTACACCTACCTATTAATTAATCACCTTTGATTAATTAAAATACCCCCAACTCCCATGACTTGCTAAACATGTATTAAACCCTTCTAAAGTAAGGTTACCTTTAATAAAGCAACCTTATCCATTCCTAATCATGTTTTACCTTTATCCCACATTCATGAGAATGTGTTGAATCCTTTATCCTTTGGGCTATATAAAGAGCCCTCCACCTACCTTTTTACTTACACCTAAACTTTATAAGAGAGCAAATGCAAAGCATATAGCAAAGAGACTAAGAGCTTGCACGTTGCCCTTTTGAGAGTTCATCATCTTGAAGAGTTAAGCCTCTTTCTTAAAGTGTTTGGGTCATATGGGAGGTGTCAAAAGGGTCTTGTAGCCCAACTTTGATTAGCCCCCATTCCTAGGTTCTTGGAACATTAAGGACAACTATTTTGATAGCCATGGAGCTTACTTAGGTCCATTCATTTATTTATTGTTAGAGAATAGAGGAGTTTAGATATTTAGCATTGTTAGTTTCAAAGTTTGTATTGATGAATGCTAGCATCTAACCCTTGTTTAATTCTTATCATGATGGTGTTTATGCTTTGTTTTAGCTAAATTGTAGAACTATTTTAGGTGGTAGTTCTTGTTTCATTTGATTTAGTATTAAGCAAAGTATACATGCACACATTTGGCACGCCTGGTGGGACATACTCCATTTTACTTTGCACTTAATTTCAAGTTTTTGTAGTTAAGTTTTATTTTTGGTTACTAACCCTCTTTTACACATGTTGATCTAACTTGTTTTTCTTAACGTGTTTTGTTGAGTTTGCATGTGTTGGGTCTTCCTTTTAGGTATGAAGGAGGTGAAGTGATGTCAAAATTGGAATTGAGGGGAAAATTTCAAGATTTCTCCGTGTTTTCATTTTTAGAGCTTACTTTTTTAACATTTTACATGCTAGTTTTGTCAATTTCTTGAAAATTTTCAATTCTTGAGCATGTAGGTTAGTGTTTGATAGTGCTGAGTCTTCTATTTACATATTAATTTGGTGGGTTGCTGTCAAAATTTAAATCTTGGTGAGAAAATTTCAAGATTTCATCATGTTTTCATTTTTAGAGCTTACTTTTTCATCATTCTACATGCTAGTTTTGTCAATTTCTTGAAAATCTTAAATTCTTGAGCATGTATGTTAATGTTTGATAGCGTCGAGTCTTCTATTCATATATTAATTTGATGGGTTGTTGTCAAAATTGAATCTTGGTTGGAAAAAATTTCCTATTTTGTAGATTAAGGGACGTTTTTCTTGACATTTTTTGAGTGCATGTCAAGTGCACACCCATGAGCATAAGAGCATATGCGTAACCCATCTTCCGAAGGCCATAAATTTTACTCCCGAACTCGAAATGACTCCATTTTTTTTGCGTTGGAAAGGTATTGAAGTTATCTATGTAATAAAAAAATAAATTTGAGATTTATAATTACAGAAATTGTAGGTTTTTCTATTATTTTAAAACTGTTCATTTTCTAACATGTCTAATGTTTTGATGAATGTTGTATTTCCATGCTTACTCGATTTAGACCAAAGCGTGCTTATGCTCTTATCTTACACCTTTTAGTGATATTGAGAATCAAAAACAACTTTGATCTCTATCTTGTTAACATTGGGATGAAACTTGGAAACTTGATTATTCATTTTGCTTAAGGGAATGAACCTTTTACAAAGCATTTTTCAATGGTCCTTTGATTTGAAGTTTTCCATTTCTATATAGTTGGGATAAATTTTGTGTATGCTCTTCTCTTGCACCTTAGGGTGATCTTGAGAATCAAAAGCAACTTTAGTCTTCATTTTATAACATTTGGTAAATTAGAAACTTCATCTTTCACTTTTGGTTTAAAGGAATGAACATTTATCAAAAAATTTGTATGGTTCATTGATTGAAAAGATTTTCTTTACTTTTTAGTTGGATTATTTGTTGTGTATGCTCTTCTCTTGCATCCTTGGATGATCTTGAGAATCAAAAGCAACTCTTAATCCTCTTTTAAATAATATGATTTTCTTGGAGAACTACTAACGCTTAAGTGCAGGACCTAAAAACGCTTGTCAAAGAAAGGAGGAATCAAAACGAAATAAAAAACTACTAATACAGTTGTTATACAGTTTTCCAAAAGGTGTTCAATCAAACCACACCTAATTAAACAAGATAAAAAGAACAACATATTCAAAACACGGTATTGCAGGTTTCGGAAAAGGGTACGTCCCTCTCCGCTCAACTGGAACATAACCCCTTTGGCATAACGCCTTAAGCTACAACAATGGGGGTGGTTCCAGGAACCCCAAAGTAGTCCACGCAAGAGGGAACCTTGTGGACGAAACGGGAAGTGTTCCACACTACCTACTTAACTAGTGTTTCCTTTGTGAGATAGCGTTACAAGTTATCCGTTGTGGCGACCCCAGTGATAGTACACGTAGACGCACTAGTTGCCTACTATTCTTGAAGGGGGTAAAGTAAAGCCGAGATACTCCCAAACTAGTCAGTGTGACTTTTTGGGTAAATCACGCTCGCTCGTGGTATCTTTGTAACACCTAGGGTGAGAGAACCACCTAGGAGAATATACTTTGGCCAGGAGCCCACTTTGACCACTTTAAAACAGTGTTGAGTTGTGAACCTTATTTTTGAGAAACGTGTGACGTATTACTTTCGCCTAGTTTTTACTTGCCTTAGGGCAAGGTGAAACTCTGCCGAAGTGAGACTAGCATTTTTTGTCATTTTTTCTTGATTTATTTCCTTCATATTCTTTTGACACTTTTTTGATCAAAAGAGGTGTGCTTACCTTTGTGTTGCCATTCGACTGTTTCCCTCACTTTTATGTCCGTTTACACCTATCCATGTTTGCGGCTGGGTTAGTTAAATGTCTAAAGTGAGTGGAGGTGTTTTCATGTCATTTGGTAGCCATTGTGATCTTGATACCCACATCAAGATCATCATTGTAGTTAGGTGTGGTTCATCACTGCGGAATTCCATAGAGGAGTTAGCTTGTTTGTCTCGTATCATTACAATTTCGATATTTACGTCTTGTTTCTTGTAAACTCGACATAAATACCTATATTGTACGGTTACACTGCACACATTCTTAACTATTCCTAGCTATACTTTGAGTATTTTTTTGTTCGGTTTTATTATTACCTCGATTTCAAAATGTGCTAGGCACTACCATTTGTGCATGTTATATCAATAACAACTCGATATCAATACTTCACTTTCTTGCAAAGTGGGTTAACATATCTTGGTGATATTGTTGTGTCATTCACAAATCGTAATTGGCACTTTTTGAGATATAGGTCTTAATCAGACTTGAGCTTGCTCATCATATATCTTGATCAGGAGATCGCATTTAACTTCATGTATTTACTTACATCTTGTTCATTCCTTTGAACTTGGCATAAGTGGAGACATCTTGTTAATCATCTGGCGTCACAAATTACTTTGAAACGTAGTCTAGGAAGTAATTCATTTGATTAAGTTTTGGTACCAAACGATTGTTTCATTGGTGACTTTATCATTCTATCACATTGATATTCTCACTGTTAATTTACTCTTAACACGTACATATTGTGTTTCACTTAGGGGTAGTCATTGAATTTTGAACAAATATACAACTTACCTTAGTGAAAATTATCACGAAAACATGGCTCCCAAGATGCGTCTAGGTTTAAAGAAACAAACATATGAGGAACAACAGGCGTAAGCTTGGGAAACCTCTAACAAACAAGGGTCAAACCCATTTATCGAACACGATCTAGGACCACTATTTTCTACAGAAAAGGAAATAGAAGAAATGGTTGACCATAGTGGAAATGAATTAGAATCACCACACGCAAAATTTGATTTTGACCCCACTCTACTAGATGAGTTTCTCCTTAGAAATAAAGATAGAGTTTTGGCACGGGTCATGGAATTAGGGGCCAAATTGCCCACCGAGAATGAACCAATATTACCTCAAAATGACACTACTAAGGAAGAACACCCCCTTATCAATATGGAAGATATTTTAACAGGTGGGCATGCTTCCACTTCTTATGCAGAAAATGATAAAGTGGTAGGGCATAGAATACCCCTCATCAAAGTGCCACGAAGAAACAAGATAGAACATGAGACAGGGGAAGAACCTCCACAATACGAAGAGGAAGAACCTTTAGAAGAAGAAGACACAAACCAAGTCACAATCCAAAAAAAACTCAGTAACCTAAGCCGACAACTAGCTTTGCTTACTTTCCAGGTACAAAAAGACACAAACAAGAACATTCAAAAGTCAAAGCCTAAGTTTAGGATCCACGAACTCCATCGAGAAAACAAAGGAGAAGAAGACACAGGGTATCATCGTGTAGACATCCCCGCTTCTCCCACTAAAGAACAATTGCTCGCACAAGAAGTGCAATCTATGAAAGTAACACTTGTGAGCATACAAGAAAGCAATATAGGGAGTATTAGGAAATACCAATACGAAGAACTATGCCCCTATCCTTTTGACAAGACAATGACCCTTCAACCCTTTCCAAAGAAATTTGATATGCCAAAGTTTGACAAATACAAAGGAAAGGGAGACCCAAGGGATCATGTTAAATATTTCTACATGGCATGTCAAGAGGTGTCTTATAGTGATAATTACCTCATCAGACTTTTTCCTAAGAGTCTCAGAGGTCAAGCATTGGAATGGTTTACGCGCTTACCACGAGGATCATTTTTCACCTGGCTAGAATTGGCGGAAAGATTCGTGTGTCATTTATCATATAACATAGAGAGTGACATCACCATGGCAGACTTGTGCGGCACAAAACAACGCCCAAATGAGACCTTCGCTAGCTTCCTCCAATGATGGAGAGGGATAGCTAGTTGCTTCCCTTGCGCTTTCCCTGAGAAGCAGCTGGTCAGTATTTTCGTCCCTAATGTCAACCCAGATATAGCTTTCCACCTCCAAATGCGTTGTGTCTAAACCTTTGAGGAGGTTACCGAGAAAGGGATTCAAATAGAAAAGGCTCTCATTGCCAAAGGCACCCTCAAAACCCAATCTAAAGACAACCAAAGTGTCAAACCCGCTGACAAGCCGAAGATCTTTAACAAAAGAAAAACATGGTGGGAGACGGAATCACTGATTCCAAACATGTTCAAATAGTCCAAACCAGTCAACCTTTTTAACTGACCAAGGGCCCAATTCAACCACCACCAAAGCGACGAACATTCACCTCCCTCAATGAGCCGTTGTCCGTCATACTAAAATAGTTGGATGCGGCCCACATGATGACCTATCCTACAACGCAACCGTTTGATGACAACGCTTCTAAACCTTCATGGTATAAGGAGCATGAATAATGCGAAATGCATCACGTTAAAGGTCATAAAACAGATAAATGTTTGCGACTTCGCCACTATATTCAAGACCTCATTGACAACGGGGAGATAGAGGTGGATAACCCTAGCCACATGCAAACACCTAACGAGAAGATGGGGATTTATAAGGAACCATTCCCCAAGCATGATAAGTTGGAAAAGGCAAAACCGGATCGGGGAGAGTCATCCCAAACCTATAAAGCCACGAATTACTTATATACCAAGAGAGATAACAATCATTACGATTCACTTATCGGATGTATTCACTCCCCTGCTGACCGCGTCAACACCATCCGGATTAAGGGAAAGGACTGTGCTGCGGTAACAAGGCGCGCCAGCCTCGTAATTCCGGACCCCTCTCCGTCAACCCCGCATACTGGTAAGTATAACCTTTTAGAACAACTTGAGAAGACTTCTGCTAAGATTTCGATCTTAGACCTTCTCAAGATTTCCAATGTACATAAGGACATCTTGTATCAAACTCTTCAGGGGTCGGGAGTGCCTTTAGAAGTCGATCCGGCGTACCTTCAAACTGTGGTGGAAAATATTGCACCAAGTGAGCATCTCACTTTCAACCATAGGGAGGTCCCTACCAAGAATCCTACACATAATCTTCCCTTATACATTGAGGTAGTTGTTACCCGCAAGAAAATCAAACGGGTGCTTGTGGATAACAGATCTGGATTGAACATCTACACGCTTAAATTAGTCAAACAATTGGGACATACAGAAGAATATCTTAAGTCCCATACCATCACTATCACCGCATATGACAACACAGAAAGAGAGTTAGCATGCACCATTACACTGCCAATGGAGGTGGGCCCCACTTTCCATCAGACAAAGTTTCACGTCTTAGACTTGAAACTTCCATATAATATGCTTCTAGGCCGACCATGGATCCATGCCATGCAAGCAGTGCCATCAACATTTCATCAATGCATCAAGCTGAAGCATGAGAGACATACAGTAACAATGCCAAGAGACTCAGAGCCCTTTGCTCATTGTAGAGCTCTTAATAGCTTTACACGAAAGGGTACATACGCATGTCCCTCCACAGATATAGTTGTCCCTCTTCATTCTGAGGCCATGGAATCTCGAGTAGATTCAAATTATCTTAGTTCTTGCACTCATGGGGCATCTACTTCAACATCTCCATTTAATTCATGGGAGATGAAAATTATGGAATATGGCTATGGGGAGTATAATGTACAACAAGCGCTCTTGGTTTCTGACCTCTCCTTGTCACCCAAGACTAGAGGTCGACCCAACTACCGCTTCAGGAGACCTAGAGAGGAACACACTATTGGGTCATTCCTACCTGGAGGCTTGTTAGTTGAGGAAAAATTACTTGATCCACCTACTACTTGGGTCCCTGAGGACACTCAGCCATCTTGTTATCAAACCCCAGAATATGAAAAATCTAGTAGAATGATGTACTCCATGGGCTACAAAGGCCTAGGATGTGGGAGGAATGAACAAGGACAAAGAGAACAAGTCCCTCTTCCACATTTCAAAATAGAAAGATATGGCATTGGGATTTTCCCTTATGGAGCACACCCCAACGATCAAGATGTGACTTGTTCTGAGCATGAGGATAGCTCTAATTATCTAGACAGCGATACAGATTCCTGTTGTAGCCAATATTAGGATCTGGCCTCCATGAACCTTTTCATGAATAACGTTGTCCTAACCATCACCCCCACTGAACCAACCCTTGACCTTATATACCCCTCCCTTGTTGAATGTGACCAAAAACGTCACGTGCCACTAGATTTATTCGAGAACGATGAGGCTATTACAGAGTTCATGGGCATAAGGGATACAATTCCCATTGGATATCACAAGAAGGGTTTCTTTATCGACTTAGACACCTACGCCTACTTCGGTGAGGACGCTGAACTTTGTGGTCAGCAAAATTTAAAGAAAAATGAGGGCAAGAGTTCTAAAGAAAAGCCTCGGCCAAAATCGAAGTCCAAGTCACACAGTGAAAACCTCTTTGAGGCATTGGCTGACAAACAAATAAGAAAATCAAAGGACAAACAAAGTGACCATGCCAAGGATGAAAATATCATTGATACATCCTTGGATGAAGATCTCAACCTACCTCCCGATCCTACACGTATGGAGGATTTATCAAAATTGTTAGTTGAAGAAACCATTGATGTCAATATTGGTACCGAAGAAGATCCCAAGATAGTAAAATTGGGAGCATTACTCTCAGCCAGAGAACAAAAGACGTTTACTATGCTACTGCGAGAGTTTATTGATGTGTTCGCATGGTCTTACAAAGAAATGCTCGGCTTAGATCCAACTTTGGTCATGCATAACCTGGTTGTACACACAGACGCTAAGCCTATCAAATAGAAGCTTCGAAAGATGCACCCAAGAGTGGCCTTGTTAGTTAAAGAAGAGTTGGAAAGGTTGCTTGCAGCAGGATTCATCAGGCCAATTGATTATTTTGAATGGATATCAAACATTGTTCCTGTCGAGAAGAAACCTATTGGTATCTGAATTTACACAGATTTTAGGGACATTAATAAAGCTTGCCCTAAAGATGACTTTCTGTTGCCCAACATTGACATGATTGTTGACTCAACCGCAGGGTACGAAATGCTATCACTTATGGATGGCTTTTCGGGTTATAATCAAATTAAGATCACTGAATAATACCAACACAAAACAGCTTTCACAAATCCTTGGGGCACCTTCTCTTATCAGGTGATGCCATTTTGCCTTAAGAATGTGGGAGCAACTTATCAGCGGGCCTTGACAGTAATATTTCACGATATGATTCATGACAACATGGAAGACTACGTAGACGACATCCTGGGAAAGTCCAAAACAAGAGAGGATCATCCTATCATTTTGCGGCGTATCTTTGAATGCCTGCGTGAATACACAGTCAGGATAAATCCAAAGAAGTGTGTCTTCGGTGTGCTATCTGGGAAACTATTAGGCTTCATCGTGTCAAGACGAGGTATTGAGGTAGACCCTGCTAAAGTGTCTGCCGTCACAGAAATGCCTCCACCTGAGAATATCAAGCAACTACGTAGCTTGCAAGGGAAAATTCAAGCCATTCACCGCATTATCTCCCAGCTTGCAGATAAATGTCACTCATTCACTCATTTTCTTAAGAAGGACATCGCTTTCATCTGGGGACCTGAGCAACAACAAGCCTTTGCTTTGCTTAAACAGTACCTAGCTAATCCACTTGTCCTCATGCCTCCCACTCCAGGAGAACCACTTTTTCTCTATATTTCCGCTACGCAATACGCTATTGGTGCACTGCTTGCCCAATATGACCTTAGCCATAAAGGGAAAGCAACGTACTATCTGAGTTACACCCTCATCGCCTATGAACATAATTATCCTCAGATTGAAAAGGCTTGATTGGCCGTTGTTTTTACCTTTCAGAAACTTCGCCATTACCTGCTAAATACTAAGACCAAGCTCATATCTAAGGTTGACCCACTCAAGTATTTGCTGTCCAAACCCGCCCTCACAGGTAGAATGGCTAATTGGACCATTCTACTCAGTGAGTTTGATATAGAATCTGTCCATCAAAAATCAATTAAAGGACAAGTACTTGCTGACTAGCTAGCAGAAGCACCTTTGCAAAGCACAGAACCTTTGAGTCTGGATCTACTAGATGCATCTTTTCTCTACATTGAAGAATTTGTCGTATGGCAGATACATTTTGATGGATCTTTTACGTTTCATGGTTCAGGTGCAGGAGTGGTCCTTATTACTCCTTCGGGTGATCCTATACCACAGGCTTTCCACCTGGCCTTCCCTTGCACAAACAACATTGTGGAATATGAAGCACTCATTGCAGGGATGAAACTAGCCATCAAGTGGAATATTCAACATGTTAAGGTTGTAGGTGATTCACATCTAATCATCAAACAGGTTAATGATGAGTATAAAGTTAAGGATGACAAGCTCATACCTTACAAGAAGTTGGTGGAAACTTTGAAGGATTATTTTGTGCGCATTACCTTTGAGAAGATCCCAAGAGCGCAGAACAGTTTGACAGATGCTATGGCAACGGTGGGATCTATGCTTCGTATTCCGCTATGGAACAATGATATGCCATTTTTTGTAGAAAATCTACACCAGCCCGCGTATGACGTATCAGAATCTTACCTGGCTTGTGAGGTTGTTGGTCCCTATTCCCCGTGGTATAAACCCATTTTCACCTATCTTAAGGACAATACTTTCCCTCCCAATATCTCCCGTTCTGAAAAGCAAAGCCTGATCCGCCAGATAGCTCGTTACACCCTTTTAGGAGGTACACTTTATCGTCGTGGCTATGATGGGAATCTGTTACGTTGTCTGGATGTGACAGAGTCAATCTAGGCAATTAAAGAAGTACACGAAGGAGTATGCAGAGCACATACAAATGGAATGGTCTTGGCTAAGAAATTGTTAAGAGTAGGTTACTATTGGCCCACCATGGAAACTGATTGTTGTACTTATGTTAGAAAATGTGTGCTTTGCCAAAAGTATGGAAATTTCATCCATGCTCCATCGCAACCAATCACTACCCCATGGCCATTCTCCAAGTGGGGACTTGATCTAATAAGGAAGCTTACTCCTACCTCATCTGATGGTCATACACATATCATCACAGCTACAAAATACTTTACAAAATGGGTGGAGGCTGTCCCTTTAACCTATGTCACAGGAGCACAGATTTCTAAATTCATCATGAATCACATTATTTGCCGATATGGTATCCCTGTAGCCATTGTCACAGATAATGGGAAGTCATTTAAGAACAAAATTGTGAAAGGTCTTTGCCAACGGTTCCAAATCAGATTGAAATGGTCCACGCCATATTACCCTCAGGGTAATGGACAAGATAAGGCAACAAACAAGACTTTGGTAAGGATAATGGAGAAGATGGTTAGCAAAACTGGTTGAAACTAGCACCTACAAATCCACCCAGCCCTCTGGGCCTACTGAATATCAATTCGCACTCCTACGGGTGTGACGCCATATTCCCTAGTGTTCGGGACATAATCTATCATCCCTTTAGAGATTGAACTCCCATCCCTGCAAATTTCTCTTCGGGACTATTTGGATAAGGATGAAGATTACCGAGTGGAAAGATTGGCTGAATTAGAGCTCCTGGATGAGAGGCGCATTCGCGCTCTTAATCACCTGAAGGTATATCAACATAGAATCTCCCGCAACTACAACAAGAGAATCATCCCTCGCCAGTTTGAGGTGGGTGATTTAGTTATGAAGGAGAACCAGTTCAACACCAAAGCAGAGTGAGAAAAGAAAGGGAAGTTTGAACCACACTGGTTAGGACCCTATGTCATAGTTGCCAAGTATGGCACAGGGGCATACAAGTTGGCTCACCCCAATGGTGATGAGCTCCAGGAGCCCATGAATTCCATGCATCTTAAGAGGTTTTATGCCTAAACACGGCATAAGAAAGTCATAAAAATCACAAAAAAATATAAAAACATAAAAAAAAACAAATCAGAAAAAGAAAAAGAGAAAACAGGTTGTCCACTAGTGAAAACCATGCAATTGTGGCACTTTGGACAAGTCCTTGTGTGAAAACCGGTTTCTGGTGCCTCGGGAGGATTCGTTGTTCACAAGCATTCTGTATTAGAAGGGTAGTTTTCTTTGTCCTGGACCTGGTTCTACCTTCGAGTTTCCTTGTGCACACCATCTAGTCCAACCTTGATCCGGCTTTGCCTTCTTCTATTCGTCTGTAAGGGATGTGGTTTTTCGTTATTTCCCATCTTACGCTGGGGGCAACTCAACGACTTCACCTTCTTGTTCATAAGCGCGTGGCTTCTGCCCTTGTATATTCCCCACCTAACGCTGGGGGCATCCATGTTTTCTTGGTTACCTGCACATAGCTTTGGAAAACTGTTAAAAACACAAAAACAATAGAAACATTGTTTTGAGAAAACACAAAAACAATAGAAAATTGTTTCACAAAACACAAAAACAATAGAAACATTGTTTTGAGAAAACACAAAAACAATAAAAAATTGTTTCACAAAACACAAAAACAATAGAAAATTGTTTTGAGAAAAACACAAAAACAATATAACATTGTTTCGAGAAAACAACAAAAACAATATATATATATATATATATATATATATATATATATATATATATATATATAAAATCTAAAAACAAGGCAAAATTTTTCAAAAAATTCCTAAAAAGTAAAACACCCTACAAAATGGTAATTTGCTTCTTACGGCTGAAACTTGTGTCTTGCGCATGGTATTTTCTCCATATCCTGTTGGTTTATCTCACATCTTCCCTGATTAATATGAATCACGGATCACTGGATTCACAACCATTCACAAAAGCTAGCTGCTTGCTTCGTCTGTACTCTGGGGCACTTTTGGTTGCCTGGTGCTGTTTCGTTGCACACAAATGCTTTTCATGGACCCCGTGTCCATTTTCATTTCCCCTTGCATGTATCCTTGCTTGGGGCATCATTTTTAACCCTTGTCGTCAATCACGAACTTGTGGATCTCTTTAGCACTGATAACAAAACATTTGTACAACTTTCTTGACTGTTGTTGGGTTAGATATGTGCGTTTGTACTTGTTTTCCCTGTTATATGAGCTTTTTTCCTTCTCGTATTGCATTACATTATTGTATGTTGCATGGAGTTGGTACTTTCAGCAATGGACAATTGTTCGTAGTATGGCTTTTCATGTCATTCTACCTTTGTCGTATGCTTATATTTTTCATAAGGACCGATGATGTAGTTCCTATGGCAATATGATGACATCAAATTTGTTCCAAACAAATAAGCAGCTAGAGGTTAAGCTCTTCTCTCCCCTCATCCATATTTCTTCTACACGACTTCCCTTTCACCCCTAATTCTCCCTCTCCTCAGGGCATCCTGCCTCGTCCCCATTCTTCTGCCTACTTCTCATATTTTTCGATCGTCGATCGGCTTCCTTCGTCACCCCATCGACACTCGAGGAGGCATCTCTCCCTCCTATTAATTTTTATTCTATCCCTTCAAAATCTCTTCTGTCTACTATCTTTGAAGTGGCATCACTTACGCCACCCCAAAGAGGGGCAAATGTAGACACCTATAATTACGCCCAAGCAATTTAAATACTTAAATTGTGCTAATCATCCCCTTTCTCACAAATCAACGACATATCGTCAAAATCACTCATTTTCCCTCATATCATCATTAATTAATTACACTAAGCTAATTAATTAAGTTTCCTATCCAACAAATACCCTAATTAATGACCTTCCGTTAATAAATCACCCCTTCTACCTAGACTAATTAATTATTATTAATTAATTAGCTTTCCCTTCCATTTAACCAATAAATCAATATTTAATTGATTTAATCCCCTTATAATAGCCTAAATTGCACTAATATTCCTCTAATTGGCTTCTATAAGCTTACACCTACCTATTAATTAATCACCTTTGATTAATTAAAATACCCCCAACTCCCATGACTTGCTAAACATGTATTAAACCCTTCTAAAGTAAGGTTACCTTTAATAAAGCAACCTTATCCATTCCTAATCATGTTTTACCTTTATCCCGCATTCATGAGAATGTGTTGAATCCTTTATCCTTTGGGCTATATAAAGATCCCTCCACCTACCTTTTTACTTACACCTAAACTTTCTAATAGAGCAAATGCAAAGCATATAGCAAAGAGACTAAGAGCTTGCACCTTGCCCTTTTGAGAGTTCATCATCTTGAAGAGTTAAGCCTCTTTCTTAAAGTGCTTGGGTCATATGGGAGGTGTCAAAAGGGTCTTGTAGCCCAACTTTGATTAGCCCCCATTCCTAGGTTCTTGGAACATTAAGGACAACTATTTTGATAGCCATGGAGCTTACTTAGGTCCATTCATTTATTTGTTGTTAGAGAATAGAGGAGTTTAGATATTTAGCATTGTTAGTTTCAAAGTTTGTATTAATGAATGCTAGCATCTAACCCTTGTTTAATTCTTATCATGATGGTGTTTATGCTTTGTTTTAGCTAAATTGTAGAACTATTTTAGGTGGTAGTTCTTGTTTCATTTGATTTAGCATTAAACAAAGTATACATGCACATAGACCCTTTGGCAGGGTTTTGTGTATGGGAAATTGGAATACCCGATATTTGATTGATTATATTAATAGTATAAGGAATTGTAGCACCTTTCACTTTATCTTTAAATTGTTCCAAATTCATAACAAATTATCTTACCAGTTCATCGTTATACTTGGAGAATTTATTCAGAAACCCTAGCCATCCTACATGCTCAAAGATGGTCGTACTTCAGTATTTGCAATGAGTTGAGTGTCATCTTCTAGTTCAAATTTCTTCTTGATTCCCATGGTTTTAGATAATTCGAGTTTCCCAACATCCCACACTATCAAATTACCTAGTTGTGGAACCTTTAAACTTATCTTCGGAATTCACCGCACTTTCCCAATTTGGAACTGAATATCGGGATGAGAAAAATGATGTCATTTCATTTTCCAAGTGTGGTGTAATAATTTATTTTGAGTTACGGTCATGATGGTCTTCCTTGGAAGTGATTTATTACATCACATCGCCCATTGTGATTTTAATAACTCATAAATCCAACAATCAAGAATCAAGATCTATTCCATGCAAATAGAGTTTAATGTGTATTATTTTATTTTAATTTTCTATTGATAAATTATTTTAGTCATAGTTGTGATTTATGAATTTATATGTTAATGTACATGGAACTTAGGTTCTCAAATTAACAATTATTAAACAAGATGACTTAAAAATAGGTTTTTCGACAAGAAATTGAAAAAAAATAAGGATCAAAGGAGAGTAATTCAAACTTTTGCATATAATTCTTTACAAAATAATTTTAAAAAGTCTATAAATCCCAACAAAATGTTTTAGAAAAATTAAAAAAAATATTAACATTCTAAATCTAGTTACCAAATTCATCACTACAAATAGTTTCTTTTGTAGAAAATTTAGACTCTTCGATAACTTTTAAGAAAGCACTCATAATCTTTCACAACTTTTGAGAGGAAGTATAAAGAGGAAATGTCATTGTTTTCATAAAAAATGGTTTTGTAAATAAAATTTTATATATATAACATATGAAGCTATTTATGAAATATTTGAAATCATAATTATAGCATTGTTTCCATTGTTATAGTTCCTTCTATATTTTCTAAAAAAACATTGCATGGTTTCTCCAAAATACATAATTTACCTATCATGTTATCGAGTGTTGACCAAATCCTTGATCTATTTATGCTACCTAAAAATAAAAAATTTCCCTAGAGACAACAAATATTTAGCATAGTTCATGACTATTTTAGGACCACCTTTTATTCGACTTGAAGTATTATTTCCCTTTCAGACAAATTATGTATTATGTCTAGTGAGTTTATGTAGAATATGGTGTAAAACTCACTCAACATGGGTGTATGGTAAGGTCGGTATGATCCAATCATGTTAACCCCTTGTTAGGTCAAGGAAAAAATGTAAGGTTTAAAAAAGGAGAGAAAATATTTGATTCTACCATAGTCACTACAACATTTCTATACTTGAAGACATGTAAGTATAATAAAGGATGTATAAAGGAGTGTCAAGTTAAGTGAATAAAGGATGTATAACACATCTTTGGGTCCTTGAGACACGTAAAAAATACATAACTCTATGTTAGTCCTTAACTCAACCAATTATCCTTCTAACTCATCATCCCTAAAAGTAGAAAGGAAAATGCAGTTAGAAGTTCCATAGCTATCTTCAGAGGTTTCGGAGCTATCTCCATTTATTTTGGAGCTAAGTCTATTGGAATTGTAATAACGTGGTGAGAATATGATGATTTATAGATTATTGTATAGATAGAGTGATTTAGAGTCTCTCCAACATCATTCCATTGATTACGTTGTCAACAAACCCAAATTGGAAATTCTTGCAAAGGAGAGTGAGATAATCATATCCTAAGGTTCCAATGATATGAGTGGTTTTGATCAATTGAATGAAGGATATAAAGCATGCTTTTAACATTTAATGCATTGTCTTGGGTCTAGAGGACAATTTTTTGGGTTAATGTATGATTTCTAAGCATAGACACTAAGGTATAAGGTAAAGTTTTATGTTTAGTTTAATTGGCTAACTACCATATCTTGTTGAGGTTGTGATAATATATTTGTTAGGAAGATGGGAATTCAATACAGTTGTTAGGAAGATGATATTTCATTGTGTGCCTATATCAAATATCTTGACTGAAAATAGTTGTTAGGAATATGGGAAGTCAATATAGTTGTGTCAAATGATGTCAGTCTATGGTCCAAACCTATGATAGCTAGTACGGAGGATTTGATTTCAAAATTACAAATTAAGAGTTGAAATTTGAATTAAGCTATGGAAATTGGTACATAACATCTAAGATACATAATAAAGGATAACATATCTGTTCATGACATATTAACTACTGTAGAATTTACTTTGAAGCAAGTGGACTATAATCTGTAGCAATTAGACTATACTCCAAAGAAAGTAGACTATACTTTGAATCAAGTAGATTATACACCAACTAAAGGAGACTATACGCCAAAGCAAGTAGAGTATACTCCGAAGGAAGATGACTACACTCATTGGGATTTATCATGACCAAAACAACTATCTATCTATATGATCTCATGTCAAACTTATCTTTAGTTTCCATTCTTGAAATATACACACTCATATAAAGGTGTTAACTGTGATTGTAAGGTTGGAAAGATATTAGAGTTCAATTAGGACAAAAAGAGGAATTTCAAGTGGAAGCTAGTGTAGAGGAATCAAGAATATTATGGAAGGAAAAGACATGTAGTTGTGGAAGTTCACAGAGATTAGATGATACTAAACCATGTAAGAACGTGGTGAGAATATGAATATTTTTAGATTATTGTATAGATAGAGTTATTTAGAGTCTTGAAAATCAAATTTTGTAATTTGAGTTCACTTAGAACCTAGAAGCCAAGTTTCCATAACAAGGAATGAGACTCATTGAATGTAAGGAAGGTTATTAACATGATAAAAGGCATGTGAAAGGTTGTACTCACTACATCACAATGTAAATATGTATTGGAGCTCCAAGTACGTGAATGGGCAAGCAATATTTTTTTTTTCACAAGGAACCACTGTTGTAATTTTGTTCTATATTGTGATTTGTGTTTGTATGAATGTGTTTTGTGTAAGATAATAGTAAACCAGGTGAGAGAAAGACTGTAAAAACTTGTTTGCACTTATCTAGATCAGAGTTTACTATTAACATGAAGAAATAGATGTTAAACCCTAGGAAAACTTGAAGGCTATTCAAGAATCCTTCAAGTGGGGATTTTATTGAATAAATATGGGAGAGGTTTTATAGTTGAGAAATCCTAATTTTTTATATGCTCAGATAAGAGTATTTTGTAAAGGGGGAGCGCGTGTTTCAAGTTGAAAAAAGCAACTAATAATTCTATCATATTCACACCACTGCTACAAACATCCAAGACAAATTATAAGCCTTGAATCGATACTAGAAGGAAGATAGGGCCAAATAAGTCTTCTCAGATCTGAGAGGACACAGTTAGGGTTTCTAAAGGTAAAACTTCAATATCTCATGATGGGACCATTGAAATTGGTTGAAATTTTGTAGAAAGTGTTGTGAGTAGGTAAGAAGGAAGAAAATTGAAGTTTTAGTCCTTAAATATTGCCCCAGAATTAGAGATTCATGACAGTTGGTTGTAGGAAACTATAACACAACAAATTAGGCCTAGTAGAGGTCAACATGTGTGAATTTTTCCATTTCTCCCAAAGGAGTAAACCTTGATTTTTTGCACGCAGAACCTTATACCTAAGGGGTGTTGGAATCAAAACTTAAATGGTTGAGGAACTCCTGTAAGAGAAATTTGTAGTGTAACAATCCTGGTAGGTGTAATTAGCCTAGTAGATGAAATTATGAAGGGATATGCATTTGCACTCAGATCTAGATCAAGCCATTTGGCATACACCTCAAACTCTATAATAATATCTCAAAAGCATTAATAATTCCTCTTGGGACCTTGTGTTTTGTTCTCTTCGACATCATTCCATTAACCGTGTTGTTAAGAAATCCAAATTGGCAATTCTTGCAAAGGAGAGTGAGATGATCATTTCCTAAGGTTCCAATGATCTGAGTCGTTGTGATAAATTGAATGAAGTATATAAATCATGCTTGAAAAATTCAATTCATTATCTTGCGAGATCATCCTAGGATAAATAGGAACTTGACGGTCTCACTAGTGACCTATAGAAGCTTATTTAAGTAACAAGTAGGGGTTATTGATAGATAAGTGAAGAAACTCTTGAGGAAGCTTTGAGCACACAAAAAATAGGTATTGAATCATTTAAGGGTTAAAAAATTCTTCTTTAGATTTTTCATAGAATATAACTAGTAGACTTTGAAGCAAGTAGCCAACACTTCGAAGTTAGACTATACTCCGAAGCAAGTTGACTATACACCAACTAAAGGAGACTATACACCAAAGAAAGTAGAGTCAAATCATGCTAAAAATATGTAGTACATCCACATGTTAGAATTAGCACCGTATTTGAATCTATGGAAAAATATCCATAATTTGGAAC
Source organism: Taxus chinensis (assembly GCA_019776745.2). NCBI lineage: Eukaryota > Viridiplantae > Streptophyta > Pinopsida > Cupressales > Taxaceae > Taxus > Taxus chinensis. Next base: position 188,739,126 of record CM034146.1, read on the forward strand.
ATAATTTTCTTGAATTTGATAAGTGTTGAATTACATAGAGCAAGAAGAGGATAAGCACAAGGAATGGCCTATGAGAAGTTGTGTTTGGTTATAAGATTTTCCATCACCCACTACTACAAGAAATCTATTTAGAGGGTGTGAAACTTGAATTCAAGAAGTGTAAGGTGGTGTTTTGACCTTAAACTCTAACTCTCTGAGATTTTGAAGGCTCTAAGGCCTACAAACTCCTATATTTTTCCTAGAATGTAACAAGTAAACTTCGAATCAAGTAGCCAACACTTCGAAGCAAGTAGACTATACTCCGAAGCAAGTTGACTATAGACCAACTAAAGGAGACTAAACACTGAAGCCAAGTAGAGTCATAATTCAAAGCTAACTAAAATAGGTAGTACATGCTAGAACATGTTAGAATTAAGTGTGAAGGTTTATGATTGGGCTATTTTGTAATTGATACCAAAACATTGTTTTCTCATGTAGTTTAGCAAACCCTCTTACGGATTGTAAGATGAAGGTAGTCTACACTTGGAGACATTACACTGTACATCCTCAATAATGAGTTAATCTAAGACTAAATGTAATGATAAAGTAGAGCTTTGGAGTTGGCACTAACTGGTACATAACATCTAATAATCATAATAAAGTATAACTTGAAGGTTTTAAGGTATTTAACATCCACATGTTAGAAGTTACTCACTCATATATTGATCTGCTAATGGAAATCATATCCATAATTGGACTAGAAGTCAGTTACAAAAATAAGGTCTATTAACAACAACAAAGTTATGCAAGGGAAGATACAAACAATGTTATTTATGAAATGATGAACAATTTCATAATACATCATAGTTAGCCATAAAGACTACAATATTTGAAGAAAAAATTCTACACTATTGAAGAACTGTAGTAGACTATACTTGGAAGAAAGAAGACTAAATTGAACATCTAATAAAAACTTCTTGTATACATATATCTGCTTCACTGAATGGGTATTAACTCAAATGGTAGCACTGGTAGGCTCTCAGGACATATAGTATCCAAAATGCCAAAGTACAGTAGACTATACTTCAAAGATCAAGGTCATCCAACATTTGTGAACTCCAATTGTTGTTAGCATAGTTACTTCTATGAATTATCCGGATGCTCGACCACATCCTTCTTAAGTGGTTTAAAATATGGATCTAAAATCTTGTCCTCCATATATTTTATCAAGTCAAAAAACACTTGTGTGAAGTCACCATGTGCTTTTCCAATGAGACACAAAACCCTTCATGTTATTCAACATCTGTTTTCCATTTCCTGAATGCTTCGTTGCTTTGCAATGATGATGTTTTCCAAGAATGCATGGGGCAAAGAATAAGTGGTAGTCTAAACCATTCATATCCATTTCTTGCCTTGTGTTTGAGAAATTTGTGGAATCATCCTTGTAATTTCCATAGCTCTTCTCACAGACCACCTTAGATTTTTGGGTGAAAGCACCTCCCTCCTTTTCAAGGGAAGGGTTAATGTATCCCACCTTTTGTTTCACGCTACCAATGATTTTGCAAACTCTATTTCAGGAAGGAATTTGCGAACACTTGTAATGCTCTCTTTTAGCTTAGCAATATGATGGTTCTAAATATTGGGTTGACCAACACCCTAAATGACCAACACTGCTCTCTTAGTTTGGGAAATTGAGGCCTCATGCACAAACCTTTTGTCGTCACTTTTGCAAAATACTCATCTATCCTTCAATCCCATTCTATTTGATTTTGCATTGTATAAGTGAAGGCTCTTAATTGGGACTCCCCCACAAATAGATTTATTTGAAAATTTGACATGTGACCCAAAAGGAGACTACACAAGTGGAATTTACACATGATATTTTGATGTTCAATGGAGCTTCTTGTAAATGCATTCAAAAAGTCTATGTCATTTTTTATTTCAAATGGCAATTCACATGCTATTCTTGATAATTACCATTGTTCCTCCAAGAGATCACTATATACTTACGAAGATCTTCTGCATGCAAGAAATTTTTCCCCTACTTCACACGTAGCCTATAGGTCCTTTTTGATATTTTCCTTTTGCTTTTCTATTTCTTTCCTTTCCATCTTCTCCTCTTCCAACTGATTTTTTAATGTCTCGTTTTGAGAATGCAATTTTTCATAATTGCTACAAATTATACCCCACACATTTATGACATCCTCTATGTTCAAGTAATTTTGAACTTCCATATCAACTTTTACTTTAGTGTTGGAAAGGGTTGTTTTTTCCTTTTCCTTGCATTGTATTTCAATTTTTTTAATTTGCAGTTGTAAAGAAGAAATGAGGGTTTCTTTTGATTGTATCTTTGTTTTTAGAAACTCTATTTCCTCTTATTGTTGTTTGATGATTGTTTCTTTCTTTGAGAGGAGAATCACATGCTGCAATTGATCTTCTTCTACACCCCAACCTGGTGAAGTGGGAGATATAGGTTATTCTTCTGTAAGTATAGCCTTTCCTTTTTCTATTTCCCTTGTGAAAGTAGATGGTTGTGGCAAAGCATCAAGAATCATTTGTTCAGTGATTTCCATTTCTCCTTCAGGTGAATTAATGCTTCCAAAAATTTTAGCTGCCTCCTCGATGCCTTCATTCTCATGAAGAATAAATTTCCATTTTCTTTTTCCAGTTACTTCTCCCAATTTTAACAATTTTTGTTTTCTTGTGGTAATTGTTCCAGCAGATGCAATACCAGATATCTCACCCCGTTCAGTGTTAGGTGTCCTCATTTCTCCTTCAATTTTAGTGAGGGATGGATTTTATTTGGGTACAATAGATTTAGAGATATTGTGCCTCTATTTCTTTGGAACTTTACCCATCTCCTGCAGCAACGTTCTCCAACCCTTTTTACCCTTCTGCTCTTTAATGGAGCGTTGACAAATCAGGTAAGTGAGACTGTGGTGCTTGACTGAACCTTTTTTCTTTATATCTAGTGGCCATATTGAGGATGATGTCACATAGATATTGAGGTAAATTGACTCGATGCACTAGTTTGTGCAAACCCTGTTTCAAATAAATAAGAATCTGTATTGTATCACCTGTAAGGACATTGTATTCACCTTCGCAGGTGAAATACTTCACTATCCAAAAGGTGGCTTCCCCATAGGGTTCAAGAATTATATCCCTCCTAATGCCTTTGATGTTTTTTGCTTTATTAAGTGCTAATTTTGGTTCAGGCTCTCCATCGTCATGAAAAAATTGAATTAGGTCTTTATATGTAGACCTTCCTGAAATTTGTAACCCTTCGCAAGGAATTCCTAAAATTGCACTAATAATCTTACTATTGACAATAATATTTGTGTCTCTTACCTTCGAAGACCTTCCCTTGAAATTTTTGACAAATTATTCCACTACTACTTCCTTATAGCCTTAGAATTTATTCATAAACTCCAACCATCATGCCTTTTCAAATAGCTCTAATACTTGTTTATCTCACAATAAAATGGATGCGGACTCTAGTTCTGAATATTTTTTATGCCCCATTCTTCTAAAGCGGAGCAAGGGATACATGCAGCTAGAATGCTATCAAACAGTTCATGGAATAATATGAAGTAAGACTGAATATAGAATGTAGCAAGACTATTTAGGGCATAATCTGAAGGAAGGGTAGCAAGTATGTTTTAACGCAAGGGTTTCTATTTCATAAGAAGGTAAAGGAATCCTTGATCTTTCCTTTCTTAATAAGGTAAAGGATGCCTAGGGGGAAGTTTATTACAAACACATGTTATGAACCTACTAATTGATGTGTTAATAAAATTTTATTCAGATATGTCAGCTTATTGAGATATTCAATATGTGAATTCATTGCAACATTTAATTGTTATGTATAATGCTACATAATTTACTATTTAATAGCCTAGTTTATATTATTACCATTTACATGTTTTGTTGTTCATGTATAATTTGATGTGTTAATAAAACTTTATTCACTCCTAATTAATTGTAAATCCCAAATGATTTATACCCATACGTCAAAAGGAAAAAATGTATGCAATAATTCATTAAGAAAATTGTCTTATACGACATAAGTGTTTTACTCAACTTGCTTTGGAGTATAGTCTACCGTAATTCATATGTCACGAACATAGATATGTTAGGTTATTGAGGTGTTCAATATGTCAATTGATTACAAATTTTAATTGTTATGAATAATGCTACATAATTTACTATTTAATAGTGTAGTTTACGTTATTGTTGTTGTTCAGTTATAATTTGATGTGTTGGCTACTTGTTTTGGAGTGTTGGCCACTTGCTTCAAAGTATAGTCTACTTGCATTCGTATGTAAAAGAGTACCTCAACTTTGAGGACAATGAACCTCTCTCCATGATAAATTTGATCCTCTTATCGATTTCTTTCGAATGAAAGATAAGAGTAATAACATGATGATGATTCAAACAAAGAGAAGGTAATGAGTGACACTCATAACACTAAGGGATTAAAGAATTTTTTATCTCCTTTTTGCATGCAAGTATAACCTTGACTGAGACTAATATGTGAAGAAGAATTTGTATACAATATCTGAGTGGTATCAATGTTTGTTATGAATCATTTTAGACCTACAATTAAATTTTGAGACTTGGTTGAGTGGATAGGGTGCACCATGTAGTTTACGTTATTACCATTTACATGTTTTGTTGTTTAGATATGATTTGAGCATAATTTGATGTGTTAATACAACTTTATTCACTCCTCCTAAATGTGTTAATACAATTTACTATTTAGTAGTGTAGTTTACGTTATTGTTGTTGTTCAAATATAATTTGATGTGTTGGCTACTTGCTTCGGAGTGTTGGCCACTTGCTTTGGAGTGTTGGATACTTGCTTCAAAGTATAATTTTAAAGGTGAAAGAAGGAAAACAAGTTGTCAAGGACATTAGTTAACATCACTTTAGGTCTTAAATACTAAAAAATCCAATGATAATACACTTGTGGATAATGTGAATTTATACGTTTTGTTGTTCAGATATAATTTGAGCATAATTTGATGTGTTAATACAACCTTATTCATTCCTCCTAATTGTGTTAATACAATTTACTATTTAGTAGTGTAGTTTACGTTATTGTTGTTGTCCAGATATAATTTGATGTGTTGGCTACTTGCTTCAGAGTGTTGGATACTTGCTTCAGAGTGTTGGATACTTGTTTCGGAGTATAATTTTGAAGGTGAAAGAAGGAAAACAAGTTGTGAAGGATGTTAGTTAACATCACTTTAGGTCTTAAATACTAAAAAATCCAATGATAATACACTTTTGGATAATGTGCATTTACATGTTTTGTTGTTGAGATATAAGTTGAGCATAATTTGATGTGTTAATACAACTTTATTCACTCCTCCTAATTGTGTTGATACAATTTATTATTTAGTAGTGTAGTTTACATTATTGTTGTTGTTCAAATATAATTTGATGTGTTGGCTACTTGATTTAGAGTGTTGGCCACTTGCTTTGGAGTGTTGTTTGTGGTATACACAATGTGTGTATACCATAGAAGAGATTAGAAGGTTGGAAAGATATTAGAATTCAATTAGGAAAAATAGTCATACCATAACTCCCATTCATTTATTATTGAATGATCATACGTTACTTATTTACATATACTTGTATTTTGTTTTCCTCACATAACTAGGCCTTTGTAATATCATGTGGTAGTGTTATTTTTGGTGTACACATTGTGTGTATACCACAAAAGAGATAAGTTTGAGCCAATTTTGGTTTTTTATATGAGTTGGTAAGTATGTAGGAGTGTCAAGTTAAGTGAATAAAGGATGTATAACTCATATTTGGGTCCTTGAGACACGTAAAAAATACATAACTCTATGTTGGTCCTTAACTCATCCAATTGTCATGCTGACTCATCATCCCTAAAAGTAGAAAGGAAAAGTCAGTCAGTAGTTTCGGAGCTATTTTATGAGGTTTCAGAGCTATCTCCATTTCTTCTAGAGCTAAGTCTATTGGAATTGGAAAATTTTGAGAACCTTGTGACAAGATTTCTTGAAAGTATATGTTACTTAAAAAATCTGGTAGTACACAAAAATGATCTTCTAAGGAAAAATGATCTTTCTAATCTCTGTCACAGTACCCTGTTGTGGGTTAGACACTCGTATAAAGGTGTTAACAGTGATTGGAAGGTTGGAAATATATTAGAATTCAATTAGGACAAATAGTCATACCATAACCCCCATTCATTTATTAACGAATGATAATTATTTACAAACAACTTATATTTTGTTTGTCTCGTATACATGGACCTTTGTATTATCATGTGGTAGTGTTTTTTTAGGTATACACACTATGTGTATACCACATAAGAGATAATTTTGAGCCAATTTTGGTTTTGCATATGAGTCGGTAAGTATGTAGGAGTGTCAAGTTAAGTGAATAATGCTACATACTTTACTATTTAATAGTGTAGCTTACGTTATTGTTGTTGTTCAAATATAATTGATGTGTTGGATACTTGCTTCGGAGTGTTGGCCACTTGCTTCGATGTGCTGGCTACTTGCTTTGGAGTATAATTTTGAAGGTGAAATAAGGTAAACAATTTGTGAAGAATGTTTGTTAACATCACTTTAGGTCTTAAATACTAAAAAATCCAATGATAATACACTTGTGGATTAAGTGCATTCCTACGTAAAAGAGTACCTCAAATTTGAGGACAATGAACCTCTCTTCATCCATCTCAAGGATATAGTTTGTATATTCATGGTACTGGCTATAGACAACCCAAATCCATTGTGCTAAATTTAATTATAAATTGAAATAGTCATACCATAACCCCCATTCATTTATTAATGAATGATCATTCATTAATTATTTACATATACCTATATTTTGTTTGTCTCACATACCTGGACCTTTGTATTATCTTGTGGTAGTGTTGGTTTTGGTATACACACTATGTGTATACCACAAAAGAGATAAAATTTGGACATTCTTGAATCCAAGATTATACATCAAAAATTGTTAACATAAAGTGTCCAGAGATTAATACCATCCAATATTCACCTAAATAATATAGAATCCACTTTATTTGGTATGCAAAAGCTTCCTCTTTACTATACCTTTAAGATATTGACATGCACAAAATTCTCTCACATAACTTTAAAATTAATACACTAGAGCAAACAAATAATTTTTTTCTCTACTCCAATTGAGCTACATTGCTAATAGAACTAAATCCATTCATCATGTAAGATTTTAATTCATCATTACAATTTTTCGTAACATCGTGTAATATTTTATTCATCATTACCATTTTATCTTTTATCTTCCATTGAAACAAAGACATAAATCCATATAGTAACTAAAAGTAAAATACAACTATAGTAAGAACATGTGAACCCAAAACATAAAGTAAAATATCATCAAATATTATTAATATAATTTACACAACTAATAATTGTTGATGTGTTACAAAATATAATAATAAATAGTTTTACAAACATGTGGCTATGCCACATTTTTAGTTTGTTTTCTCATTACATAAGGGTGCACATCCCAACGTGCTTTTCAATAGTTTGTTTTCCCGGTCGCAAATGGTGACCACCTCTTAAAGTGTGGCCAAGGCAACTTCTTTCATTTGTGACTTTACCACACTCATTGTTTCTAGGTTATTTATGTGCCTTGTGTAGTTGAATCGATTCCATCTCTATATTGGCCTTCATCTTGTGCGACTCTATGAGATTCACCCTTACAACTTCTCTTTCTTCCTGTAGTTGTTTGTTTTCTTTTTCATAAAAAGCAATTTTCTCTTCCAAAACCTTTATATGTTTTTTGTCAACTTCAGCCATATCCTCGTAACATTTATGCAATGACTGCTCTGGGGCAAACGAATCTATGTGAAATAATTATGTTACGGTCTTCACATTTTTGAAATTAATGTAAAAAATGTCAAAGTAAATAATTTGTTACGTTTTTCACCTCCAAAGATATTAGAATGCAATTCATCCCTTCTACTCTTGGATGCAATAGGGTCATTGTCGTACTTCTCGGCATTTTCCAATTCATCGTTGACACTTCCAGCTTTCTTCTGGTTACCAAGAATTTTAGACCGAACCATCAAAGGTTTCTATATGTATTGTTTTGTCCAACACTGGAAGTTTGTCTTATCCAAAATGAAGCACCGAAATAAGGAAATTTTGACATAAGCTTTTAAAATAAATTAGATATACAATCGAAGTTAGCTCATAAACAAAATGTGCAACAAAATAAATGAACTAGTAAAAATAAATGAGCTTGTAGAAAGAAAATGTCACCTTTAATTGTAGATGTGATGAATAAACCAGTGAAAAATATGAAATTACCTTAATTAAGCTTAATGGATAGCAGAAAATGGATTCAAATCTCACCTGCAATACAAATAAAGAACAACATTAGTCTGATACTGTAAATAGGGGAAATAAATGGTTCACATGTTAAGTATTTTTCTAATTCAAGTGATGGTTGAATAAGGTGGGGAGAAGATACAATGATTACCTATTGATGTCATAGTGCTGCCAAATGGCACATACAAACCGAAAAACATAAAAAGTGTGACAGCTATAATCATAAATAATCCATTGTGGTGCCACATGGCACATTCAAACAAAAAAACCTTTGTGACAAGTATAATAATGAATAATCATTCCTTTGTGATGCCACATGACACATTCAAACATAAAACAAATGTGACAACTATAACCATGAATAATCAACACATTACAATGCCACATGGCACATTAGAACAAAAAACATTTGTGAAAAGTATAATCATGAATAATGCACCCATTATTAGACATGGCACGTTCAAACTAAAAACACTTATGACAACTATAACCATGATTAAATCCAACAAATACACAATTAAAGCACGTGTTAATATCAATGTTATTATATTAAAATAATTAGGTTAGTAGTATAAAATTGGTTTTCTAGTACACGCAAGGGAGGTACTTCTTCCAAAGTATGTTTTTTTGGGTTCTTATGTATAGAGTTTGGTGTCACTTTTGTACTTTGTGGCCGCCTTGATTTTTTGGTGGGTATCGCATCATCTTGGAAAATTTAAAAAATGTGTGTTACTTTAATTCATATACTCTAATAATAATGCAAAGCCAACATTTCATGTAAAACATTTCCAAACAAGCTATTACCTGAGATGGCTAGCTAAGATGCATTTCAGAAAGTGGCCAAATGGTAAAGCCCCCTACAACATCGATCAACATGTCTACAAAATAGGTAGGATATAGTAGAGGGAAACTTTCATCCACGACACTGAGGATCTCAACAACAGCACAATGTGATGGAACTTTGCTCCCACGACAGCTTGCATCATCACCAACATCCTGCAATTTTCCATGGCCCACCAATTCTCCAAACATCAAGACATCCACCGCATCACCAATAGATGACACCATAGAAGGAACTGCTATAGATGTAGCAGGATTGATCGAGGCCTACATTATAGGAACATTTTAGTCTTTTGAAATAATTTTGGTAGTTAGTCCAAACAAAAATAAATTTTTATACTATAACTTCATTTCTATTTTTAATACTATTTGTTTCATAACATAGTTCACAACATAGAATCATGATTCCACTTCGCATAGAGGTTACTTGTAAATGCTTGTGTATTGGAAGATGCTCCTTCCCTTCTCTCTTGAGGCCACTAGGAGATGGATGTAATCATTCCAGATTAAATTAGTTGTAGAAAGTAACAAAATAAATCATAATTAAATGTTTGTGTATATGTAAAAAACGTAATCGAATGATATTTAATTGTGTACTTGTAAACTAGGGTGCATGTCAATCTCCTTGCACTCCTCTCTCCCATGGGTCCCGGATAATACCTTCAGTTAAACAAGGTGGAGAATAAATTAAACAAGTTTATTAGATAAAAAAGTGGAGAATAAGGGTTAAGATCAAAATTGGAGTATGTTAACTTGTTAAAAGGGAGTTATTTAGTGATCCATATATTGAATTTTTGATTGTATAGGGAAAATATTTTATTGAATATGTCTTAGACTATTTGTAAACTGAGGTTTCGGAGGTATCTCCATTTGTTTTGGAGCTATGTATGTAAACTAAGGTTTCGGAGCTTGTGGGTTATGCTAGAAGTTGATTTGTACTAGTGGAGCAATAACTTGACTTGAGAAACATATGGGGACAATCTTGTGTAATGAAGAGTAGAGTGAAGTTAATAGTTATTGATTGCATTCCTTGAGTGGGACTAATCAAGTTTGAAGTGTCTACAAGAGAAAAGGAACTAAATAACCTTGGGAAGAGATATAAAGGCAAGTAATTTTAAGTATGATAAAGATGAAGAAAAATTAAGTGGCTAGCTGGTGGACCAAGGGCATAGTTGGGTAAGAGAGTCTCATTGAGATTTCATTATTGAACTATGCACATGATTAAACTAACTCAATGGATGATGTTTGAATGAGAATAAATAGGTTAAGAAAGGATTTGAAGAAAATTAGATCAAAAATACCAAAGAAAATCCAATTCAAATAAGAGCTAATGAAGGGAAACCAAAAGCACGGTGAGAAGGAAAATTTTTTGAGGGAACCTTCTGAAATTAGATGATTTTGAGTCATGAAAGAAGATAATGAAGGTATTATGAGACAAAGTGTGTTGCTATTGGGTGAATAAGCTGCTTAATAGATCAAAATTTTTCATATTTTGTTACTTTTGAACCTAGAATAAGACACCTAGACATGATACTAGTTAAATTGGATGAAATTGAGTGTTTGGAATTTGTTGTATGCAAAAAAGGGTGTGGTGCACTACATCACTTCAAATTTTAGGATCAAATTCAATGTTTAAGGCCTCAAATTCACATACCCTATCAAAATATTTAGTGAAGCTTTATGGGGACCCGACTACAGAAACTTTGGCATAAATTTATTTCAACTTGATGTCATGAATCCTAATTTCAGCTGAGGATCCTTAAAGCAAGAACATAGAGAGAAGAGTCTCAAGTGATTAGAAGGTCAAATAAAGGATCAGCTTAAGACTTATCATGCTCTTCATTTCTTGCACCACCACATCAACCATCATCTGAAAAAGTGTCGCTCCATCGCCCAATTGTGACAAACCAACCTACAAAATAACAACTTTTTTATTACAATGGTTTTATAACAAATACTACAAATTATAATTCACGGATTTTGTGTTCGCTTTTATTTACTCAGCTTCCTTTCTATTGGTTGGTTTTGTTGCTACTTTTTTTTTTACATTTTTCATAAATTTACAATAGCAACATTTAATCCTCCTACATACATATTGTATCAATGAAAATGCTAATGAAGAATTCATGAACAGGTGTTTAAATAACAAGACTAAATATAAAATGACTAACTTACGACACAGTCACCTCTACTAGTTCTTTCAAGAATGACCCCCTTTGTTGTTGCATCCATCTCACCCTCCTCAACCTATGAAGACAATGACATGTAACTTATAAGAAATAGATAATACTTATGTACTCACAATGAGAAAAGAGTGAAATGAAACCGTTACTCAAACTTACCCTATTTTTCTTCTTTTCTCTCAAATCCAATATGTTTTCCCTCCTCTTAGCCCTCGCAGTCTCCAAATCATAGTCCCTCATGGAATCATCAACCTCTTTCTCGGAGCATATACTAATCTTGTTGAACGATGCCTTCCCTACCCTCCTGCAAATGTGATGTATCACGTGTCGCCTCAGCAAAATATAGTGCACATGCAGCACACCCTCAATGTCTCCCTCTCTTTGTTCCATGTATTTCCTCCACTTTTCGGAGGCCCTCTGAGGATACTTGTCAGTAAAATTTCTCCCTTTCCTCTCTGGGAGAACATGAGGGAGGGAATGGGCATTTTTCTTGTGGATATTTAGCAGTTGTAGAGTGTAATTTTTTTTTTCGTAACTAAGGTACTCACAATAATAAATTATGTGATCCCATCATGCTCCCTCCTATAGTGAAGAGGGGCCTATTCAAAAAATTCCTATAAACAATTAGTCACTAATGGATATATATGAAAATAATAAATTACAATAGTCAATTTTCTAATTTTACCTCATCGACAACAATACCATCCTCTACATCTATTGGAGCAGCAACACTAGGTGCATCCTCATACAATAATTATTCCAAAATCACGTAGTGATTCATACATACTTATTACACACATAGACAATAATATATAATCAAATTAAATTAACTTACAATAAAAATTACAACGTTAAATTAGAGTAATTTTACCTCCTCTACAGCTATATCGGTTTGTACATGAGATGGCGAAGCAACTTGTTGGGAATTTGGGACTGCGGAATAGTGCTATAATTTAATAACAAAAAAATCATGCACACAGGATCTAAAAAATTCCCTAAAATCTACAACAGTGGAAGTTTAAACTAGAACAATCCAAATCAAAACAAAGTACACACACATAACACAACATGTATCGTGGTTCACCCAATGTGGGCTATGTCAACTAAAGATACGATCTCATATATATAATATAACAAGAGTACAAACCAACTCTTCAATATGAGAGTACAATGCATCTCTCCAAGATTATATCCTCTCCTCCATATCTCTAAACGGGTCTACATGAGTGCACTACAACCATGCCTCTAAACCACCAGCAGATCTCACATAACTAGGAACTACTGCATCTGCCAATAAGAACCAAGCTCTCATGTGGATCTGTAAACAAAACCTCTCACAAGGGTCTACTAATGTGCAACCATAACTGTGCACCAGAAGTAAGTCTCTCCTCCATCTCATTGCATCAACCTGTGCATATAAGAAGAATTCATCTACAATATCTGGATATTATCTATACCCATAAGCTCTTCTTCAAGCTATAATATTAGATCTACAATAGACCAAAAATATAACATGATCTCATGAATCTACAATATAGGATCTCACAATAACTTGTGGATCTACAAGATGAAAGACTATGTGATTTGCATACTTTGCAAGCTATTACATTGAGACAAGAGAATACAAAGGAAATAGAGTAGAAGACATAACACTCTTCTCACCATTCAGATGTTCCTGTTATTTCCTTCTGTCCATCTTCTCTCCATTGAAGCTTTGTCTTCATGTAACCTTTTTCTTCTTTTTCTTCTTCTTCATCTTCAACCAAGGAGAATTAACATTCTTCATCAATCCTTATGTTTTAACCCTAGTTTTCTAGCTTATATGAGCTTAGAAAAACTTAGGGCACCTTAGCTATGAATTTACAACCTTTAGATCACCTTTACAATCAAATGTCAGATTAAATCTCGTGTCTAAAATAAAAACATAAACACATAGGTAACCAGTGTTGGTTCCTTGACTGTGTCAGTTTCCTGATGTTGACCAGTGTCGGTTCCCTGATGTTTACCGATGTCGGTTCCCTGACTGATGTTGGTTCCTCCCAGGTGACCAACGTCGGTTAGCCAACCGATGCTGGTTAGTGTGTAAACTAGTAAACCTCAAATTCATGCCTTTGTGAAGTAATTCAGCTCCACAACCCAACAATCTCCCACTTGGAGATAAATTGTTGAACTATACCTGTACATGTACATCACCGTCCTCTACATACCATGAATACCATCTATTCTTTACATCAACAATTCTCTTAAATGAAATCAGGAAGATAAAATCATCTTATAAAACCAAGAAGATAACAACCCATGACTTACCATATACCTGCATGAAGCTACTATTGTTCCATGATACGCGAGATATCCATACATCAAGTTCCCAATGAATCATAACTCCAAGCCTCTCATGCAACTAAGCCACCATGACTAACACACTTACAATATTTCCCAATCAAACTGAAATATTGATCTTCAACTGCAATTATAGCCATACCTATAAAATCAACCATGTTCTCCAACATCTATCCATGTCTCCATGCTACTACTAATGCAACTGACCAAAGATAGGTCAAACTGGAATAAATGTAAGAAAAATACAAGATCCTAGGTAAGACAACCCAAATGAGTTCTACATGCAACTAGTGGGTGGTCAATCCACGAAACCTACATAACTCAGAGAATCCAAACACTACATTCTGCAAATCTAACCCTGCATAAGTAACTTACATGTCCAAGACAACCGTTTGTAGATAACATATCTATCATGGAGTAACATAGTAACAAGAGGAAATACAAACATCCCATACTCATGCTCATAGGCATCCATGTGTAAAACAAATATCTACATCATCATAAACTCATAAAGCAGAATCTATCCACATGTATAAAACTCACCATGTGCATCCATCCATATCACTAGGCTCTCTAGAAGCTCTAATTCTGCCATCGAATAACTCCAAATCCAAATATGAATCATGTTCTCATCAATGTCAACAACAAACAACCATGCTACTAAAAACAGTACAAATACCAGTAAATATTTCATTAACATACTCTTCACAACCATCCAAGATGAAAAAAAATAAGGGCACCATTCAAAAATGGTAAATAAACAATGTTGTCAAACTTTTAGCCTAACCAACCACGGTTACCCAACTGAGATTGGTTAGCTCTTGACCGACCACGGTTCCCAAATAACCGACCACAGTTACCTAAAACCAACACCGGTCTCAATAATAGTCAGATTTCTCCTTTTTCCACCCTTCAAACTCAAAAAAATGATTCCTCTTCTAAACCTAGCTGAATCACCATCAACTACAATCCCATAGGGATATCCAGGAACCACAAAATAAACTATAAGTGACATCACCATGTAATAGACTCAAAATACTTACAAAGTCGCGAATGTCCTCCAAAACAACATGTTCCTTATGCCACTCTGAAAGGTATTATACTCCTCTCACTTCACACGTGTATCTGTGACTAACCTATAATACCAACAACCATGGCTTGCTCCCACTCAACATGAAATCCCCTGCACTACCTCTAATCAAAAGCTCAAAAGCTCCAATACATATCAATGATTGTATGCAAGAATTAGTTAGCTATGCAAGTATAATTGAAACTAACACCTAGTAGCTTCAATACAATGCTAAACTAAACCTATGCATCATCATGCTAAGAGCTTAAGCAAAGATAACCTATCAACATCTCTACATTAGAACATGAAATGAACATTTCAAGCTAATATGCTAAACAAATTAACTTCTATCTCTTATTGAATGCTAAATGAGATGAGATTGAACCTATGTAGATCTCTAGCAATCAAAGAGTTGATTGTATGCTTGAAATCCCAAGGTTTTCAAGAATGGAGTCTTGTCAAATCATGGCTACAAGACCACTTGACATATCTCCATATGACTTCAAAACTTGGGTGGATGAATGCAAGAAATGGAGAAAGCTAACTCTTCTAATGGAAGAATGCTCTAAGATGATAAAATGGCTATAGTGTATGCTCTATGCTCATTTAGGTGTGAAGGTGTAAATAGAAAGGTAGGAGGAGGGCTCCTTATATAGCCCAATGGATAGAAGAATCTCTACATCCCTTTTCATGTGGGATAAATAGAGAGGTTGGGTTAGTTGTGGATAAGGAAGGTTTAGAAAGGGTTGAGTCAACCTTAGGAGAGTTTATTTTGTCCTTTAGTGACTCATGGGGTTTGAGGGGATTTATTAATTAACCAAAGTGATTAATTAAAAGGTGTGCAAGCTTATATAAACTTTTTAGAGGAATAGTTAGTATGATTTATGTTATGAGAGGATTTTAATCAAATAAATGATGATTTATTGATTTAATAGAAGAGGAAGCTAATTAATTAATAATAATTAATTAGTCTAGATAGAAAGGGGGATTAATTAACGGAAGGTCATTAATTGGTGTATTTGTTGGATAAAAGAGTTAATTAACTAATGTAATGTAATTAATTAATCATGATAGAAGAGAAAATGTGCTATATTGATGATATGTCATCAATTTGCGGGAAAGGGTATAATTAGCGAAATTTAAGTATTTAAATTACTCGAGCTAAATTATAGGTGTCTACATTTTCCCCTCTTTGAGGTGGCGTAAGTGACGCCACTTCAAAGATAGTAGACAGATAAAATTTTGAAGGCGTAGAAGAAAAATTAGTAGAAGTGAGAGATGCCCCCTTGAGTGTCGATGGGGTGATGAAAGAAGGCGATCGACAATCGAAAAAGGTGAGAGAAATGGATAGAAGAATGGGTAGGGGCAGGATGCCCCAGGTGAATCAAAAGAATAGTGTTGATAGGAGAATGATGTAGAAGAGGAATGAAGATGGAAATAAAAGAGAAAGCTTTCATCCAGTGTATTGAAACAACTTTAGTGTCATCATATTGCCAAAGATCTACGTCATCGGTCCTTATTAAAAATATAAGCATACGAAAAAATTAGAATGACATGAAAAACCATAATATGAACAATTGTCCATTGTTGAAAATACCAACTCCATGCAACATACAAAATGCAATGCAATACGAGAAAGTAAAAGATGCCTAACTCCTTGCAACATACATAATGCAATGCAATACGAGAAAGTAAACAAGCTAACCTAATAGAGAAACATAATGTAATTTTTTTGTTATCAAGATTTGATTCCAACCTATGTGAATTAACGACAAGGGTTAAAATATGGTGCCCCAAACATGGATACATGCAAGGGGAATAACGGAGGACATTTGGGTCCTATGAAAAGCAATTGTGCACTATGAAATAGTACCAAACAACTCATTGTGCCCCAGAGTATAGACATAGTAAGAAAACCAACTTTGTTGATAGAGGTAGATCAAGATGATCCGCGAGTCGTGCACAAGAACAAGTGAGAACCAAATAGCAATGTTTTGTAGGATGATTTTTATTGTTTTTTATTTTTTATAAACATATTTGAATGTTTTTTATGATTTTCTATAAAAACTGAAAACTATGTACAGGAAGACAAAGAAGCGTGGATGCCCCCAATGATAGATGAGATGTACAAGGGAAAATGCCACACATACGATAAAGTGAAGATGAGACATGCCCAAGAGATTAGGTAGGAGTATTCAAAGATAAACTATTCACACGTAGAAGGGGGATCAAGGCCAATATAAAATAGGTTCAATCATGAGGGAGCAAGGATGCCCCCAGCGTAAGCTGGCCAAGAAACACATCAAAGAAAGGAATTGGGTGATTGATTTATTAAAGGGAGACAAAGGTATCCACAAACATGGAAAAGAGGAGATATTATACACATGGATGTTCTAAACAATTTCCAAATAACAGTGGATGCTATGAAAATATTTAGATGGCGGTTGATGAAAAAGTGATTAGCCCAAGGCACAAATCATGAGACAAGACATGCACTAAAGCAAGATTTTGAACAAGGTCCAAATGGTAACACTTGATAACATACTAATCCTATTTACTCATCGAGATCCCATGTGTGCACGTGGAAATGAATTACCTCTTGAAGGAAAGAGTTGATAGACATAAAGTGAAGACACTAGCCAATGTGTAGGAATGATTTAGTTTGAAAGGTGATTTGTGAATGGATTATGGAAGGAGGGCCGTACATTTCTCTGCTCCGCTAGCCCCGACCATTTGATTATAATCACAACAGGCTCTATTCCATAGCCCCGGTAGAGATTATTAGAAATACCCCAAGAGAGGGTTATATATCAATTTGATTTTTCTTTTAGCTTTTGCTTTTTGATTGATTGATTTTAATTCTTTTGCTTTCTAAAAAATTATTTCAGCTCTCTTATTTGACAAGGGGTTAAGAACCACTGATGGCTTGACAGAAGGATGTGGAAATGATTGTGATGAAGACATTGGATAGTGTCAAAAAATACGCCTAAAAACTCTTCCCAACCAATTTTATTATATGTAGATAGTGATAGGATCTCTAAGAGGTCAGTCCTTCTTTAATTTACCAAGGTGATGAAAGACCAAGGTCAAATGGATACCATAGAGATAAATGTCACAAAATGGTGTGAATAGGCTAACCACAATAACATCGAAGGGAAGAATATGGTGGATGACATGTAGAGGAATATGAAAGAAAGGGAAGAAATAACATCCATGTGTATGTAATACCTGATTGCAATGTTTGATCTTTGTACCTTTGATTTTGTTTTTGTAATGTTTTAATGTTTTCTCATTTTTTTGTATTTTTTTGTATTTTTTTATATTTTATTTTTGAACTGTTTTTTTTTTGTTAGTTTTTTGGAGGATAAAACATGTCACTCTATATGATAGGATCCAACAACGATGTCCACAATTATTTGATAAAAGAGACTAAGTGTGTTTGTCTATCAAGTGTAATATTATCCCCAATCTCGATGATCATGGTGAGCTCACATTCAAGAAATGATTGTGATTTTTTTTGAAACATGGGTTTTGTATGTGGGAGCTCGAGTTCCCTATCCATAGGTTTCTGCACTTTGTGCCATACTTGATGGGTACTTTGGTGTATATTCTAGAATCACGTTTGATTTTGAATTTTATAATTATTTGAGTTTTTGGGAGCTTTGGAGCTCTTCAGTGTTTTGGTCTTAGCTTGGTAAAAAACTTGTTTAGGTTTCTTATAAGCTAATGTTTGACTTGTTTGATCCCGGGAAGTGAGAGAAGAATGTGGATGTTTAGAATTGATGAGAAGAAATGCGGTGGGCTTACCAAAACCTTTGGTAGAATAATAATGTGATGGATGAAAAGGATACGGTCCAAGGATTGAAGAAGATGGGTTTTCGGGAGGTGAGCCATAGACAGAAGATTAAGAGATACTAGGATGTGGCCCAATAATAGAAGAAGAAGGGCTAGTAGGATGTGACCCATAGATGTAAGATGATGGGATACTAGGATGTGGTCCAAGAATAGAAGATGATGGACTACCTAGGGGTGATCCATACATAGAATACAATGGGCTAGTTGGACGTGCCCTAAGAATAGAAGATAGTGGACTACTCAAAAATGTCCCACAAATAGTAGAGGGAGGGCTACTAGAAGGTGACCCACACCTAGATGAAGATGAAGGGCTACTTGGTGTTGACCCCATAAGAGATTGTGATTGAGGAATTATGATAGAAAAAGAGTGATTGGGTGATGAGAAGATAGGCCATGGATCAATGCAAGACCAAGGAGTTTCATCACATAATGAAGAATGTGAAGATGAAAGAATAAGAGGAGGATCAAGTTGTGTGATTTAAGGGTCTTCCTCTATTTCTTAATAAAAGGAATCAACCTTTTCCTCACAATACACAAACGCATCGAAGTCTAAAGAGAATCCTTGCTCGTAATCTGCTAAAGGAATATCTTCGTGTGCCCCTATAAATGTCCTGATTGTTTCTTCATTCTGAAAGAGGTCAATTGGTATGATTTGTCGATCGACCACCAGGGTTTGAGTGGAATAAAGAGGTTCAATTGGTGTGGAATACTTAGAAGATGTTTGATGGTGATTGATATAAGAAGATGACGTGGGGGACGAATAAAATGTGGAGCTAGATGTCTCGGGAGTTGAAGAAGGTGGTATGGACCTACCTATATGATGGTATATCATCTGTAAACTAGTAGGATTAAGTCCAAAGTCTTTAGATTATGACGTATGCATTGATTCAGACATTTTCCTAGAAGGAATTTGAGTCACATGAATATTCAAAGAAGGAAGACTTCATGGGGATGATTGATGAAGAAGGCTTTTCAAAGAAGGGGAAGACCGTGATTAGAGAATCCCATTGGATGAATACTAACAAGGGTCCTGTGAAGAAAGAGAGGACCACTATTCAATAATTATATTAGATTTTTGATTGGAGGGTTTTGGAGTCGTGCGTATCTTCAAAGGAATAAGACGTTGTTGAGGCATCTGATAAAAGGGGTCTTGCGAAGAAAGGGAGGGTCGCGACGTAGGAGTCATATTAGATGAATGATGAAGAGGGCCCTCTGAAGATAGGGAGGACCGCGACGTAGGAGTCACATTAGATGAATGCTGAAGAGAATTTATGTCTAAACAAATCTTTAGAGGAGGAGAACATTTTTTAGGTGAATGTTAATAGAGGCTATGAAGAAGGGGAGGATCATGACTTAGAGTCGAATTAGATGAATCTGAATACTAGTTTGGATCTGAATCATCAGAATAATTAGAGGAAATGTTTGGATTGGAATCCTTAGAAGAAGAGGAAACGTTTGGATTAGAATCATAATAAGAGTGGGGGGAACTCGAATAATAATTTAGATCAAAAGTGTACAAACCATACCACCGACTATGAGATGAAGGTGGGGAACGGGTTACCCAAATGGGTTCTCTAGTGCGAAGAACCAAATGAGGTTTGTTCATGATGGGCATCTTTTGATTTGAATGCCTAAAATTTTATTCCTTATTGTCGTATGTATAAGGTACCTTACGATAATCAGTCATTTTTGGCATGTGTTGGGTTCAAAGGTCTAGACCAAAATTGTATGATCAAACTTCTTCAAAGTGAAGATGGTTTCATGTTTATTTGGGCATCATAACGACAACTAAATAAAAATTTCATAAAGATGGGGATGCTTGTGTGATTTTCCAAAAGGGAAGATAAGAAAAACATACATCGTGATGACTCAAGATTGATAATCCAACAAGGGATGGAGGCATAAATGCCAAAGGATTGATCAAAATTTTAGTAACATAAAGGATACAAAGGAAAGATTTTCAATGTTCGATTGATGCAAAAGTTTCTTGAATGTTTTTTTGCCAAGGTTTGAAAGATGTGTTCAAAATGATCATGAACTTAGGAAAAAATAAGAAGATCAAGAGGATCAAAGACCCAAAGGATTGTCTTATAAATTATTTTATAAGGTGGATAAACAAAAGGAACAATTACGCAATTTCAAAACACAAAGCCAAATTATGACCAAAGAATAATGAATGATAAAGAATTAATGGATCAAAGTGATTGTCCTAAATGGATAAGTCGATGTGACAAATGAGACACAATCACACAAAGTTGTTGGTAAACCAATTAGTCAAATGCATTACATCCTACGCGTCCGATCAATTAATAGTTTGACATGTAAGATGATCAACAAAATGTCACCATTTATGCCAAGTTAAAAAATGAACAAGACATAAGTAATAACAAAAGGTTGATACAATTTCCAAGCAAGGTATACTAAAAGAGAGTTTAGATCCAATAAAGACCTAAATCTCAAAAAGTATAAGTTACAAACATGAACGACACAACAATACCACTAAGATACGTTAACCAAACTTTATGGAAAAGTAAGGTATTAGTATTGAAATAATATTATTACGACGTGCACAAAGGTAACAACAACACTTTTAAAAATCAAGGTAATTTTTGAAGGAAAACTAAGGCTAGAGTATACCAAGGAATTGTTATGACGTGCGTAGCGTAACGTTACAATCTAGACACTCAGGTCAAGTTTCAGAGAAACAAGACGTAAGTATCAAAATTGTGGCAATATGATACAAGCAATATAACTCCTCAAAAGAGAATCAAGTGATGAATCAAGCCTAACTACGATGACGATCTTGAATTGGGTATCAAGATCAAATGGTTACCAATGATACGAGTATGTTCCCACACATTTTATACATTTAACAACCCAGTTGCAAACATGGATGAGCGTAAACAGACATAAAATAATGACTCCATCATTTGACAACACGCATGTGGTCACTCCTCTTTTGGTCAACAAAGTGTCAAAAGAAAGTGAAGGAATTAGTACAAGTGAGGATGAAAAATGTTGGCCTCACTTCAGCAGAGTTTCGCCTCACCTTAGGGTGAGTGAAAAACTAAGAAAAAGTAACGTTGCACATGTTTCGTGATGAATGATGGCTCTTTACAAAAATGATTTGGTCAAGTTGGCTTCAAAGAATGAATAGCTTTCCTAGGTGGTTCGCTCAACTAGGTGTCACAAGTTATCTAAGAGCAAGCTTGATTTGCTAAGAAAATTCACACTGACTAATTCTTGGAGTATCTTGTCTTTACTTTACCCCCTTCAAGCATAGTGGGTAATAAATGCATCCATCGTGTACTCTCACTGGGGTCACGATATGAACGAATTGTGACATTAAATCTCACAAATGGTAATACTAGTCAAGTAGGTTGTGCGGATCACTTCTTGTTTCATCCACAATGTTCCCTCTTGGGTGGACTACTTTGGGGTTCTTAGGACCAGCCCCATTGTTATAGTTTAAGGCTTATGCCAAAGGGGTTATGTCTTAGTTTTAAGCAGATGGGGTGTACCCTTATCCAAACCTGCAGATATAGTATGATGATTGAGGTGTGTTTTTAATCTTATTTAATTGGATTTGGTTTATTTGAACACCTTTTGGGAACCTGCACGAAAACTATATTAGTTTAATTTTGTTTCAACTCCACCTTTCTTTAACAAGTGTTTTTGGTTCTGCACAACGAATTAGTAATTTTCCATGAAAAGAATAAATGTCGTTTCTGATTCCCAAGATCGTCCTAAGACACAAGAAAATAACATACGTCTAATAAATCAAAAAATGGAAACACTTAATTCAAATGTAAAATATATTCATCTTTTCTCAATTTGGACATTCTACACATTTTCAAAGTAAGAAAAGATATAAGAATTGTTTCTGATTCCCAAGATCACCCCAAAGGACACGAGGGAAGAGCATATGTGCCCTTACTCTTATAATTAAGCATGCAAGGTTTATCCAATGTCTAGTCTAGCTAAAGAATGTAAACATACCCATGCAAAAATAAAACCTACAATGATGTTAGCACTTTAGGACACAAACCTTTGGAAACCTGAAATTAATATGCCAACTCAAACTGAAGCACCTGCACGTAGGTTAGGGCATTTACGCGTGGGTTACAGTTGCACCCCTCTATGTAAATCTAGGTCCACAGTGTGCTTGCATTACCTGAGAGATGTATGCGTTAGGATATGTGCGTGTGCGCTGGGGTATAGGTGTGTGCACCCAGTTAGAAAAAATATACAGTACAAAAACTAAGACAAGGCATGTGTGCTATCCGAGAGATGCATGCGCTAGGATATGGGTGCCAGCGCCACAGATATAAACACAGAACATGTGCACTAGCAGAATGGTGCGTGCATCAAGGTTAGGGTATCTGCATTGAGGTTAGGGTGCATGTGCTAACATGGCAATTTTTTTACAACAGAAAAGGTACGGTATGGAAGCAGTGTGTGTGCATGTCAGGATGCGTGCTTGTGCATGGTTTAGTGTGACTGTGCATGGGTTTGTGTACCTGCACCTATCCTGCATTCGAAATATAGCCAAATGATACAAACAAGTTCAAAATGTTTGAAATTTTAGTATGTAAGTTTGAAATTGACAATAACCCATCAAAATTAAACCCCTAAATAAGACTCAACACATGTAAAGTTAGCAAAATCATAAGAAATTTAACATTATTTCACACATGTGCATGTCAAAGGTTAGCCAAATATTGAAATAACAAAAAAAACTACAATACTAAGGGACTAAGGACCCGTCCCACCAGGTGTGCCGAATGTATGCAATAATTAGTTAGCTATGCAAGTATAATTGAAACTAACACCTAGTAGCTTCAATACAATGCTAAACTAAACCTATGCATCATCATCTTAAGAGCTTAAGCAAAGCTAACCTATCAACATCTCTACATTAGAACATAAAATGAACATTTCAAGCTAATATTATAAACAAATTAACTTTTATCTCTTATTGAATGCTAAATGAGATGAGATTGAACCTATGTATATCTCTAGCAATCAAAGAGTTGATTGTATGCTTGAAATCCCAAGGTTTTCAAGAATGGGGTCTTGTCAAATCATGGCTACAAGACCACTTGACATATCTCCATATGACTTCAAAACTTGGGTGGATGAATGCAAGAAACAGATAAAGCTAACTCTTCTAATCTAAGAATGCTCTAAGATGATAAAATGGCTATAGTATATGCTCTATGATCATTTATGTGTGAAGGTGTAAATATAAAGGTAGGAGGAGGGCTCCTTATATAGCCCAATGGATAGAAGAATCTCTACATCCCTTTTCATGTGGGATAAATAGAGAGGTTGGTTTAGTTATGGATAAGGAAGGTTTATAAAGGGTTGAGTCAACCTTAGGAGAGTTTATTTTGTCCTATAGTGACTCATGGGATTTGAGGGGATTTATTAATTAACCAAAGTGATTAATTAATATGTGTACAAGTTTATAGAAATTTTTTAGAAGAATAATTAGTATGATTTATGTTATGAGAGGATTTTAATCAAATAAATGATGATTTATTGATAAAATAGAAGAGAGAATTAATTAATTAAGAATAATTAATTAATGTAGATAGAAAGGGGAGCTTAATTAATTAGAAATAATTAATTAATCTAGATAGAAAGGGGATATGATTAATGGAAGGTCGTTAATCGGCGTCGTTGTTAGATAGAAGAGTTAATTAACTAACGTAATGTAATTAATTAACAATGATAGCAGAGAAAATGTGTGATATTGACGATATGTCGTCAATTTATGGGAAAGGGTATAATTAGCGCAATTTAAGTATTTAAATTGCTCGAGCTAAAATAATGTTTTCTCTTCTAAACCCAGCTGAATCACCATCAACTATCATCCCATATGGATATCCAGGAACCACAAAATAAACTATAAGTGACATCACCATGCAATAGACTCAAAATACCTGCAAAGTCGTGATTGTCCTCCAAAATAACGTGTGCCTCATGCCACTCTAAAAGCTAGCATACTCCTCTCACTTCACACATGCATCTGTGTCCAACCTACAATACCAACAACCATGGATTGCTCCCACTCAACATAAAATCCCTTACACTGCCTCTAATCACAAGCTCAAAAGCTCCAATACATATCATTGAAAAATAAAACCAGATGAAAGAAATATAAACCTAATTCCCTTCTTAACAAAGAATACTTCTACATCACAAAAGTTTGGACTTCTTGTGAAGTAGTTGAATCACTTTATTTTCATCCTTGTGTACTCAACATCTTTTGTTACCTGTAACTGTGTCTAATCATGAATTTTCATTGAGGATCTCATCCTTAGACTAAATACCCTTGTCCTCAAGATTCCAACACATCCCGAAAATAAAATTCAAACACATCAAATATCCATGGTGCATATTTTACTTGTGCACACAATCCAAAAATAATACCAGTTGCTTCAAACAAAATAAATAAAACATGAACCGAATAGAGATACATGAATTTGATCCAAGTCTCACTGGACTCCCGAGCCAACTCTGTCATCTTTCTGATTTAAACATTGAAGTGATCTACTCTGTTTCTACATGTACACTTTGTGCAAGAAACTTGATCCTCCAAATTGGACACTAAAACCATCCATGCCCTCTTCTGTTATAAAAACCTAGTACAGATTCACTGCCACAGAGACCAACCTTGGTTGCCTGACCTGTACCGGTTCATTTGTGACTGACAATGGTTCCCTGACCGACGTCGATGTTGTTGGAACGAACACAATGCCAAAAAATTGGCATAATACACAAAACCAAATTCCTACTCTAACCAAAGTCGATAGTTGTGCTCAGTCATTCATTTCAAAAAGCACCCAAATCTTGTACAAAAACTTAACAACAATTATACATGCAAATAAATTGCACTAAGATGAAATAAATCACATTACCAACACCAAGACACTCAACCGCATCTTCAATTGAAGTACACGCTTCTTTGATGGAAGCCTCATCTTCATTCTGTGATATACCTCTCTACCAAATCTCATGCATCTAACTGCACTAAGGATGCATAACTGCTCCTCTATCTCATACTCGGATCTGTAATCCCAAACCATGCATGTGCATCCAAAACATAAAAGCACTGCAATACCAAGATAAAATCATACCATTGTAACCTGGATCTGCAATCTGACCACCATGTTTGTGCCTCCAAGAACCAGGGACACCTTAGAAAACAAGACACATTCCATGCATCTCTCAATTTCTTCAGATTTGTGATTTTCCGTTTAAAACCAAGTTTCCCAGTAACTGACCATAGTCACCTTGTAACCAACCAAGGTCACCCTCTAGCCAACCATAGTCACCCTACCAACACCGGTTTCCAACTAACCGATGTCGGTCACTGTATTCTCCAATAACCTCACATTTCTAGCTACCACTTGAGATTTAAATCTCTTCCTGTGATTTTCACATCAGGAAAAACAAAACCTGCTCTCATACACCTGTTAGTAATTCACTAACAATATACTAAAGTAAAACCTTGCTCTAAAATAACCAAGCTCTGATACCAGTTGTTGGGAATTTGGGACTACGGAATAGTGTTATGATTCAATAACAAACAAAATCATGCACACATGATCTAAACAATTCCCCAAAATCTATAGCAGTGGAAGTATAAACTAGAACAATCCAAATCAAAACAAAGTACACACACATAACACAACATGTACCATGGTTCACCCAATGTGGGCTACATCCACTAAAGATAGAGATCTCATATATATAATATCACAAGATTACAAACCAAATCTTCAATACAAGATCACAATGCATATCTCCAAGAGTATTTCCTCTCCTCCAGATCTCTAAACATGTCTCACATAACTAGGAACTACTGCATCTTCCACTGTGCACCAAGCTCTCCTATGGATCTACAAACAAAACCTCTCACAAGGGTCTACCAATGTGCAACCATAACTGTGCACTAAAACGTAAGTCTCTCCTCCATCTCACTGCATCAACCAAAGCATACAAGAAGACTTCCTCTACAATATCTAGATATTATCTATACCCACAAGCTCTCCTCTGAGCTACAATATTATATCTACAATGGACCAACAGTATAACATGATCTCATGGATCTATAATATAAGATACCATAATAACCTATGGATATACAAAATGAAAGACTGTGTGCTTTGCATACTACGCAAGCCATTACATTGAGACAAGACAATACCAAGGAAATACAGTAGAAGACACAACACTCTTCTCACCATTCAAATGTACTTGTTATTTTCTTTTGTCCATTTTCTCTCTATTGAAGCTTTGTCTTCATGCTACCTTTTTCTTCTTTTTCTTCTTCTACATCTTCAACCAAGGAGAATTAACATTCTTCCTCAATCCTTATGTTTTAACCCTAGTTTTCTAGCTTATATCAGCTTAGAAAAACTTAGGGCACCTTAGCTATGCATTTACAACCTTTATATCACCTTTACAATCAACCGTCAAATCAAATATCGCATCTAAAATAAAAATATAAACACATAAGTAACCGGTGTCAGTTCCCTGACCGATGTTGATCCGCTGATGTTGACCGGTGCCATTTCTTTGACTGATGTCGGTTCCTCCCAGGTGACTGACGTTGGTTAGCCAACTGACGCCGGTTATTTTGTAAACCAGTAAACCTCAAATGCATGCCTTTGTGAAGCAATTTAGCTCCACAACCCAACACAACTTTTGTTGCATCTGCCTCATCGTCCTTCACTCAACAATCCATACCATATAAAAACATTTCTAACTTAATAAATAATACCAAAGTCCAACAAAAATACAAATTTTAAACAATCAATGTTAAAATGATTATTAGATAAAGTACACACACGTACCGAAGAATATATCTAAAGCTTCAATATTCGCATTGGTCATTTTGATCTTCTGAGTGGAGGCCTAGATGCAGGTACCTAAAATAAGAAATTGTGTTAGTTACTTAATATATTAGTTTCAACGTAAAAGATAATACACTTATTTATTTTTTAAATGCAGCAATGGAAAAGGAAATTGAAATGCTTGTATTCTTACCTGCGACGAAGATGCTATGTCCGCGACATGCAACTTTGTAAAATCCGACCGCAACACTAGATAAATAACAAAAGATCACAAACAATCATAATTCATCTTAACAATAACACTTTGAGATATATAGTGCCTACATGTATTTTCTTAAGAGTACACACCATAGCAAAGCATGATGACTCCAAATCTTGAGTATCTTGTGATAACCTTCGCATTATTTCTTTGACGGGCCACATAATTCCCGCCATAAAAAATCTATGTCTACCATTTCACAAATGCTTCACAAATAGCACGTATAAATCCATTTAATAACTACAAACATAATTGTACATAACACAAAAAGGAAATACAATGTGAAAATAGATCATATTGCGATGCCATCCATGGCAAGTTCTAACAACACTGACACTTCTTCGTTTATAGTGTCCCTAGACACTTGACATACATCCAACCCACCTCTATTAAATTTTACATGCATATATGAGCATTTCACAAAGCGAGATATAATCTATAGTGCTTGAAATCGAAGAACAGAAAGATTTTCATTGTCACATTAGTATTCACCATTCATTTGTTTCACAACAAGCATATCGTGAGAAAACACACAGATGTTCCAAACTTTTTGGCGTATCGCTTCCTCAAGACCCAATACCCTATATTCATCCTAATGGAAGGTCATAGTGGCATTTCCCATAATGGTACCTCTCTCTACTATCTTGCTCCCATCAGGGTCATATAATATGAATGATGAACATGTGATATTTTCTGAGGTATTAGACACCCCATGAATTTCCAATCTGCAAATGACAACCATGTTTACCTTTATAATGGACAAACATATATCGTAAGCAACAAAAGACAACATGTTTGTTCTTTTTGAATTTTCAACACTGCAAATTTGAACTTTTCAATACAACTATCTACATTCCAAGACATATACATATCTATATATTTCGATATATATACATGTTTCCTTTTTTGTTTTAGTTGTGGTATACAAACTATTTGTCCTTTTTTACTATAGTATACACACCATGTTTTGTGTGTATATGATGATACAAATGAATATTCAAATGCATACCCATGTAATTATGTCACTAGGGAGTCGTCTATCCTGAGGACGATGCCGACTATCTTGGCGTCAGGATTGCATGCCACCCATTCATGGGAATGTGTGTGTAGTATACAAAAAAGATATGCCTTAAGTTTTTTTTGGTTTTTTAGTGTGGTATACAGACTGTGTATACCTCACTCATTATGTAGACTGCAAAAAGTGTGAGATTTGAACCCGGGACCTCTTAATTATTATTGGAAAGCCCTACCAGCTGTGTTGCAGTGTGACACGGAACACACTGCAAAAGAAAACATATAATTAAATGACTTCCCGACTTTTTGTAGACCACACTTAGTGGGACCCACACCTATGGATTTATGAATGTGGGTATGCATGTGGCCATGTGATCATGTCCCTCGTGGCTATCCTGGTGACAAGATTGTATGTCAACATGCATGCCCCTGTGCATACATCCATAGGTGTGGTACCCTCTAAGTGTGGTATACACAAAGTCGAGGAGTCTTTAATTATATGTTTTTTTTTGCAGTGTGTTCCTTGTCACACTGCAGCACAACTGGTAGGGATTTCCAATAATAATTAAGAGGTCTCAGGTTCAAATCCCACGCTTTTTGCGGTCTACACAATGAGTGAGGTATACATAGTCTGTATACCATACTAAAAAACCAAAAAAAACTAAGGCATGTCGTGTGTGTATACCACACACGCATTCCCATGAATGGGTGGCATGCAATTCCTGATTCCAGGATAGTCGGCGTCATCCTCAGGATAGACAGCTACTTGGCGACAAAATTGCATGGGCATGCATGTATATCCATACACACATGTACATATATATGAATATGCATATGTAACATTGTTCATGGGTTTTAGAGACACACACACACACACACACACATATGCATATATACATATATATATATGTATGTATGTATTTATGTATGTATGTATGTATGTATATGTATATGTATATGTATGTGTATGTAGATGTAAGTGTATGAATATGTATGTGTCACAAACGAGCCTTACACTATCCTGGCTACATGATCACATAACCCGCATCCATATTGCATGATCCCCGAGTATATACGTCATGCATATACATCACACTTTTCAAAAAAATCGCCTGCTAGCGTGGCACGATATCGCCCGGAGCAATTTTATCGCTACTGAAATGTTTCATATTTATATGCTTACATACACATAAGTATATGTGTGGGTGTGGGTGTGTGTGTGTGTGTGTGTGTGTGTGTGTGTGTATGTGTGTGTGTGTGTACAAGTATACATATACATATGTATATGTGATGGTCTCACATACATGGACGTTTGTATTGTCATATGATATTGTTGTTTGTTATATAGACACACATACGACAGAAATGGACGATCTTGTCTTCATTCGCAAGTAAATGATTGGGTTTTGACTGTGGCTAGTGTATATACTCTTGTCTTGGTTGGCTAGCTAATCAATATGATGCATATACTCTTGGTTATTTTGATTTAAACATGATTATAGTTGTCATAATTGTGTTTTGTTTGAATTTGTCATGTGGCATCACAATGAAAACAACAAGTAATCATTGTGTCTTGTGCCCACTTTGTTCAACCATCATGTGACTTTCAAAATACTTAACATGTGAACCTATTTTTCATCTATTTATTATAATATTTTTTCATTGTTATTGCAGTTAAGTTTAGATTCCTTCGATAATTTTGATATCCTAGTTGTTTACTTGCTTCGATTTTAGATTTACACACTACAATTTTATATTTACAAAGCATGATCATACACACAAAAAAAGACATCTATAAATCTTGAATAACATATTATTATTATCCTTAATTTATATTTCACCACATTCATTGACTAGCTAGCCAAGACAATTGTATAGACAAATTTTTATCTCTCTTCTATGGTATACACACAGTGTGTATATCACAATCCAAAATACCATATATAAGTATTGTTATTGATACTATAAGTACGTGTTTTCATATTAAAACTTGCACAAATCTATATAATAGAATAATAATAATAAATGTCTATCTGCGAACAACTTTAAAAGCTCACCGTAAACTCCGCATGAGCTAACACAGAATTGATCTATCATCTTTAAAGATCTAATGCTGCTCCCTATTATATGCCTTGAGCTGGACCTACTCACTCAATTCTCGTGTCTCCCATCAACCTCCTGCAACTCACCACCGGGTTTCCTTAGGGTTCCATATCTTTCTCACTAACACACTACATAATGACTCACTCACCCTGATGAGCTTTCGTAAGATACTGAGTTGACCGAGCTACTCGGCTCCCTATTCTATCTGTGAACTCGACGTTGTAGAAGCTACTTCATATTATCATTAGATGACTCTACTTCATTCATGGTAATCCTAGATATCATTCTTTATTATGAATACGACATGAGTCTTCTTCATTGGTTCACTTGGTGCAAGTGAGATATTCACCTCACCCTACCTTGAGCTGGTCTTTCTATAACTCAGTCGACCCTAGTGTCCCTGCCTTGAGCGATCTCTACTGTCATTGTTTCTTGTGATCTAGGCACCGTCACAACCTATTCTTGATAATTGCCTACTTGATAGAGCTTCATTCATCCAACGAAAGCTCTATATGCCAACAAAGGTATTTTGCAGGACAGCAATTTTCCCCAAAATTGCTACAAATACACTAGCTTTAGGTCCATTTCTGAACTCAATCTCCTTATAGCCTTATAACAAGTTGACTGTCCATGAGCCAACTTCTCCTGCTTCCGATTCATTTTTGGCTCATCGTCTCTATCTCCAGGCTACTTGCAATTGCTCGCCTAATTATTACAAATTGTACCCAACCTCGAGTTCTGACATCCTCTATGTTCAAGCAACCTCGACTCTTCCTTATAAAATTCCTCCTACTATTAGCGTTGGAACAGGGTTAGTGTTACATTCGCTTTTCCTTGCAAATTGCATCTTGCACTTGAGCTCAATCTTGCATTTATCACCCGGTCATCATGAATTTCTGTGTCATGTGTCCCACTTCTCTCTTAGTTATGTCAAACTCTATTTCTTCTTCAACCTGTTTGATGTTTGCTTCATTTCTCTAAAGATGACCAATTGACATGCTGGAAGTTGATCTTCTTCAATACCCTCACCTGGTGATTTTCCATCATCCACAAGCTCTACATTCACTGTCACACTAGATCCTTTCCTTTTTCTATGTTAATCGACCGAGACGGGTTGACAAAAACCAAAGCGCTTGCATGAGCTCTCTAGCCATATGTCTCACGTGAGCTCCTCCATGGAAAATAATTTTCTGACTCAACGAGATTGGCCTCTGTTTGAATGACTGAGCATCGAGCTGCTGACACCGATGTTGGTACGAGCTGTGTTGGGTGGAGTGGTAGACATTGCCATCCTGTTAACCCTAGGATGTCATGGGTTCGAATCCCACTGAATGCAAAAAAAATCTGATGTGTATTGAAACCCATGATCTCCTAAATTCAAGCTTGGTATGAGTACCACTACCACCCAAGAGCTCTATTGCATGTCACCACCCTTCATCATTGCAAACACATATACTATGTTAAAGCTCCCCCTATTGATCACCTTAACTATGGTGGATCCAAGCTAGCACATATATTCATACAATGTCGAATGACCCTCTCCATGCATCGTGTGCGCTGTCCTAATGACCAAAATCAGCTTCACAGGTGTCACATGATTCTTTGAAACAATCACGCAGCTCAATTCCCGAGATGCCAAACTCACTGCCAAGATATGAGCAAAAACCTTATGGCATCGATGAAACCATGTTCCCCAAGTTGGAAATATTCCATGAAAAGCTCGGTCTCACCACTCATCTTACCCCGTTGCGTGGAGGATGACTCTAGGGAACTATTTGTCTTTAACCAGGCAATCACTAAAACGTGTTTTAACTCCTCTGATGACTGCAACGTGGCACATAACTTATCAATGAACTCAGACCTCTGTGGCAGCTACACGGAACTATGTATGATCAGCTTGTCATTATGAAATCACCGTCATAGAACATTCAAACAAAAAACATTTTTTCATGAGAACCTGTGGATACATATGTACATGTATATACACATGTACATGGATTGTTCATTGCCAAATGTCTACATATACTTGTCAATTTGGCATCAATTCCCCTATTGGTTGCATGACCTTTCATATGCAATTACTTTGGGTGGGGATATGCACTTATGTTCACATACATGTATGTCTCCTCCACTATGGCTACATACTGTGAATGTATCTCCCGCAGGTGTCACAGTAGCAGACTTTCCCATGAATTCCTAGCAAAGCTGACTTTAGTCTTGGCCGAATGGCCTTGACTCTCCCATTGGCCGCGAAATTTAA
This sequence comes from Taxus chinensis, assembly GCA_019776745.2. Classification (NCBI taxonomy): domain Eukaryota; kingdom Viridiplantae; phylum Streptophyta; class Pinopsida; order Cupressales; family Taxaceae; genus Taxus; species Taxus chinensis. The sequence continues at coordinate 188,772,258 of CM034146.1, forward strand.
AATCTCCCCTAGTGTGTATACCAGTTTCACCACTACCACATGAGCCATATTTCGTATGCCTCCTTCACTGATTGACTCAACTCTTCCTCATCATGTGCCAAGTATCGAGCTCTCTTTCATACGTGTACAAACACAAGCTCATATGTTGATACGCATTTCCCTTGCATTGTGTCACTAACATATGCAATTGCACATATAAAGTTACGTACATGTCACATGTATGTATGTGTATATGTAAACGTATGTATAGATTTCTCGACCTATGTATCCACTGAGTTTGATGCCACCCAACACCTATGTGGCATGACTACCTGAATTTTCTCAAGAGACGACTCACTAGACATCTTTTCACTCGGATATCTATGTTGAGTATACACACAGTGGGCTCAATATCACGTACAACACTGAGCCGATTTGATAATTCAAGTGTCATCATAACCGAGATCTTCCTATATATGTACAAGCATAGGTGTACATTCATCTATGTAAACGACATCTCCTTGTGGCTAGTCTTTTGGAACTACACCTGACGAAAAATCTGCCCTTTTCGGTAATGGTCCATGTTGGCAGGCGACTACTTGGGAATAGTGTGCCCCCATGGATGTTTATGGGGCCTCACTCGACTGAGCCATCATGTTAAATCTCCATGCATCTGGGTCCTATAATACCCTTTGAGCTGCACCTTCAAGCGGTCAAGAGTCATAAACAAGTTTTTAGCTTCGATTATGTGGTGTAATCAACTAACCAGTGTTTATACCACAGTAACAACACTGAGCCACTCGGTGAGCTATTCCCAGCTATATGAGACTCCTTGATGCATATACTTTTGCATCTTTTCATACCTTCTATACATAACCTGTGTGGAATGTGCGTGTATCATGTCTAGAGGGTAGTGATGTATGGAATAAGTACCCTGTATCGCAAAAATAGTTTATCATTGACTGCCTATTTTAATAGCGAGTGGGCCCACTAGGGCAGTGTTTTTTCTCTGTTATGTGGTATACACACATTGTGTATACCTCAAAGACACAGAAAAGACCATATGCAACCCCAGATAGATCCGAAAACCTGTCTGGACACATACATGTACATAGGCTCTCATGTAAACTCGTGAAATATATGGGTGTATGTTCGTAACCTCATGTGTACACATGTTTCTACCTAAGTAGGGAAACGATTGACATCATATGCCACACGCACATGCCCAATGAAGTGAAGAGTATAAACAGTGTTAATCCTAATGCTAGGATAGTATACATCCATCCTCAGGATAGACAGGTCCCTGACAACAGAATTACCATATGGAATGCATGAATATCCATACAAGACATGTGAGACATGTATATATGACATATGCATATGTATACTTGTACATGTGTGTGTATGTGCATGTATATGTATATGTATGTATATTTATGTATTCAAGTAGGTATCACGGCACATTCCTTGAATGCCCAACAAATTGAAGAGTATAGATAGTTTATTTTCTCTGTTATGTGGTATACACAATGTGTATACCATTTTGGCCTTCAATTTGTTTGCTATCTTTGCAAACTTGACTCCTCCGCTTGAAATTTATTGTAATATCATCCACGACAAGTGGTTCATCACTAGCCTATGTATCTAGCATATTATCACCTAAATTGTTTGATACTTTTGGTTCATTGATTTAAGTGTATTCTACTTGCTTCGGAGTGTAGTCTACATACAACACTACCATATGATAATACGTGGTATGTGGGACATGTACATGTACATATGTGTATGTATACTAGTACACACGTGTGTGTATGTACGTGTGTATGTATACATATGTATATGTATGTATTCAAGTAGGTATCAAAGCAGATTGCTTGAGTATGTATATGTATATATTCGAGTGGACCTTCTCACAAATTCTCCCAAAATCCTGCGAATAAAGTTGCAGAGCTCGTGGTTTTGGCACCAAATGCATGTTTTTTCCTTGTTTGATCAGGTATACTGTATGGCGCAAGTAAGCTTTTCATTAAATGTTGCCAACTTCGAACTTCGAACATCATTTCCTCATCTCATCATTTGTCTACTCATATATTCCTTCGAATCGCCCTCGGGAATGGAGTTTTGTGATTATTTCGAAAAAATGGTGACTAGGTTCACAAACTGGATGCCATGGAGGACAATGTGGGTCCCGCGGAGAGTTATGTATGTATGCCATTCGGTATGGCATCTTATGATCATTAGTATGGGGGCCATGTGATCCTGTTAGTAGGTGATGCAGGAGTATCACTCCTTACATACAAATAAACCATGAAGACAATAGTTTTGTCTTGTTAAGTGTGTTCATGAGTCGTAGGGATTCTTAGATGTCACTTAGATGTCACTTATGTATATGTATGTATATGAGTCTGTATCACATTAGTAGATTCCTTGACTTCCCAACAAAGTGAAGAGTATAGTCAGTTTTTTTATGTGGTATACACACAGTGTGTATACCACGTAAACACTACCATATGATAATACAGTGTATTTAGGACATATACATGTACATATGTATATGTATACTAGTACATATGTGGGTGTATGTACGTGTATATGTATACGTATGTAATGCCATTTTTTTTTTTTAAATAAAAAGCAAGCAAGCTAAACTTTCAGATTTTATATGTAATGCATATCTATATTTCATATTCCTAAACAACAAATCTTTCCAAATGAAGGCATTGAAGATAAAAAGTTCTTGGCTTCATTATAAATTCAAATGTCCATTTTACAAGATGCTTGCAACTACAAAATGAAAACTTTCTTTGTGGTGACCAATATTTTCAAGAAACAATAAGTACAAAATGGTGATATACAAGAGTGAGAACTTTACAAGCCACATTTATTTACAACAAGAAGAAAATGCCCACAAAAGATGAGGATGACCAAGATGGCAAGAGGCTTCAACTATCTCCAACATGAGCTCCAACTCCATTACTCCTATAAGAAACCAACTCCAAGAGAACATGGCTTGTTTACCACCCAACCAATAGGCATCATCACATGCCTTTCCATGGTTGGAAGTCATGCTAGCCTCCCCCAAGCCCATGGGAGAGAGGAACTAGCTTCCACAATGTGCACAAGTAATGGGGATTTACACACACACAACAAGAAAAACATAAGATCAATCATCCACCTAGACCTATTACACAATGAAAACCACAACAAGAGGAGAACAAAGTCAACCTCACAAGGGGGAAGAGAGGAAGAAGGATGCCCAAATCAAGGTGTCCAACCATAGGAGCACCAAACAATATATATATACAAAGCTCCTTATACCTCCTAATCATACATCCTCCTTATTCCTCCTTATACTATAAAAATCCTTCTTGGGAGGATTTTCAAACCCACATGGGTTTCCTCACCAAGAATGGGGAAAGGATCAAGCCATATGATCCTTTCTCCCACCTCAAACCATATGAGGGGATGAGAAGGGACCTTCATGGCTTGACCAACAACCATGAGGTTTGAGAGGGAAATCCCTCTCTCTTCCCCTACATTCTCCAAAAACCATCATTCCACATGATGGTGGAGAGAAAACAAAAGAAATAACAAGACAAGCAAACATCCACATTCAACATTTCACACACTATTTTATTTATCAAGCATAGTTTACAAGATAACAAAACTAAGAAGGAAAAATGATAAGAACCCTACCTCTAATAAGCTTTCCAAAACTCTAAGCTTTTCCCCTTTGTCCAAGCTCCCTTCCAAGCTCCCAAAATTCTCCAAGTGCTCCAAAAAAAAAATGAACCAAGAAGCCCCATTCTTCCCACATGAGAAAGAATAAAAAGAAAATCCCAAAAGTCTCCTCACCAATGGGAAAGTGACAAGTGTCACCCCCTCTCCTCACAAGAGTCAAAGATTCCAAAAACAAAATAAGAAAGAGTAAACTCACCTTTTATCCCTTTTCACCCAAAATACTAAAAACTAAAATAAAACAAAGTGGAGCAACTTTAACAATTTCACACAATCCAACCATCTTACATGGATGGTGACTAAAGAGGGCTAAATGGGAGGGAAACTCTCTCCAAACCTTGGAAATAGGTCCCCCTACCTATTAGGTAGGGTCCAAGGGCCCATTTTCATGCTAAGGGAACCCCAAACTCAAAAGGGGTCCCTAAAATTACCCAAAATAACCCAATTTCGGGTTTGGCATGCTTGGGCACAAGGGTAGAGGGTGTGGGGTTCACCCAAGGTTCACATGTGGTCCCCAATCCCTTCTACCAACACACACACACTTCCCAAAACTAACACTTAACTTAAGATAAGATTATTAACCCCTAAGCTAGTTTACTTAATACAAACACATCCTAAACCTAATTAATTTTACAAGACATAATTACATTACAATTGAGGGGTTCACCCATGGTGCCCAATTAAATACATCTAATCTAAGGCCTCAAACATTTAGCATGGTTAGGACTCAGCCCGTGGGCCGCTTGTGCACAATTGCGTAGCTGCCCTGAAACCCATGCTCTCCTATACCTGTCACCTGCACACTCATTGCACACATTAACCGCATCTGTCCAATATAATAAACATCATTGATACATCACAATATCAGTCAAACTTATAATGTCCAAACAAAATTTACAATTAATAGTGCAATGCATACAATTATCCACATAGATTGCCATGCGTCATCCACAATTAAAATTGCAACAACATATACTTAGGTTAGCATAAAAATTACCTTCATTAAATCCAAAACAATATATCATTAATCAATCATCCACAAGAGACTAACATCTAATCAATAAATATACCATATAACCCTGCTAGTGTCATCCATATCATAAGAAATATAACAGTATACGAATCTAATCCAATTGGCGCTACGCGCCCAAAATGCCATAATGTCCAAGAGAATAATATATCATAGCAAAATGTCCAACGTCTATCAGAGTCTCAATCAAAACATGTTTAGGAATAAAGGAACCAACAGATAACTGGAACTATAAAAATGTGGGCACTACAACGTATGTATATGTATGTATTTGGGTATGTATCACAGTAGCAAATTCCTTGACTGCCCAACAAAGTGAAGAGTAAAGACTGTTTTTTTCTCTATTATGTGGTATACATATAGTGTGTATAGCATGTACAACACTACCATGTGGCATATGATAATATAAGGCATGTGTATATGTATATGTATGTATTTGAGTATGTATCACATCAGCAGATTCCTTGATTGCCCAACAAAGTGAAGAGTGTAGACAGTTTTTTCCTCTGTTATGTGGTATACACACAGTGTGTATACCACATACAAAACTACCATATGATAATATAGTGTAGTTGGGACATATACATGTATACTCATACATACATATGTGTATGTGCATGTATATGTATATGTATGTATATGTATGTATTTGAGCATGTATCACAACAGCAAATTCCTTGACTACCCAAAAAAGTAAAGAGTATAGACAGTTTTTTCTCTGTTATGCGGTATACACACAGTGTGTATACCACATACAACACTACCATATGATAATACAGTGTATTTGGGACATATACATGTACATATGTATATGTATACTCGTACATATGTGGGTGTATGTACATGTATATGTATACGTATATATTTGATTAGGTATCACATCATATTTCTTGAATGCCCCGCAAAGTGAAGAGTATAGTCAGTATTTTTTCTTTTATGTGGTATACACACAGTGTGTATACCACGTACAACACTACCATATGATAATACAGCGTATGTGGGACATGTACATATGTATATGTATACTCATACATATGTGGGTGTATGTACTTATATATGTATACGTATGTATTCGAGTAGGTATCACATCATATTCCTTGACTACCCAACAAATTGAAGACTATAGACAAAAACAAATTCTTAGTGGGACATATACATGTACATGTATACTCGTACATACGTGTGTGTATGTGCATGTATATGTATACATATGTATATATATGTATTCGAGTATGTATCATAGTGACAGATTCCTTGACTTCCCGGCAAATGAAGAGTACAAACAAATTTTTTTCTCTGTTATGTGGTATACACATAGTGTGTATACCACGTACACCACTACCATATGATAATACAAGGTATGTGGGACATGTACATATACATATGTACATGTATACTCATACATACATGTGTGTATGTGCGTGTATATGTATGTGTATGATTATTTATGATTATATCCACCACACTTTTTTTGTTTATATGTGCCATTTGGCAGCAAAATGAAAATAATAGGTAATCATCGCATCTTCTCCCCACTTTATTCAACCATCATGTGAATATAGAAAAAAAAAATCTTTGTTATGTAATATACACATAGTGTGTATACCACATACAACACTACCCATATGTATGGGCTATGTGATAATAGACTACACTCTGAAGCAAGTAAACTACACTCTGAAGCAAGTAGACTACACTTGCAATCAATGAACCAAAAGTATCAAACAATTTAGGTGATAATATGCTAGATACATAGGCTAGTGATGAACCGCTTGTCGTGGATGATATTATGATAAATTTCAAGTGGAGGAGTCAAATCTGCTAAGATGGCAAACAATTTGAATGCCAAAAGAAACATATTGATGTAAAACCTAATACTCATAATCAGAAAAGAAGGTTAATACGCCCACAGTTTGATTCTCCCAAAAGCTCTTAAATAAGTTATTAATATACTTTCGATTGTGGAAAAAGTTTAGAAACGTAGTATTAAAAAATAAATTTCAACTCGGCCACATAATAGTGTACATACAATGAACAGAAACATGTAAGCATCTTGATAGAACAAAAACAAAACCCTGAGTTTGATTTTGGCTTGCTATGGTTGTTTTGATAGAATCTTGAAGCCTATAAGCATGTAAAGGGATTAAGTGAAGAGTAATTAGGTGTCTTAGGTCCGTATCTGGGTCTAGAAAGGCATAATAGGAGTCTATAAGTCAAGGACTTGCCTTTTGGCTAAGGAACTTAGCATAAGCCTAAGGATATTCAAATAACCAATAGGTCTAAAGCCTAGATTTGAGTTGGAAACTAATAGAAGGATTATAAATTGTGAAAACGTAACTGAATTATGCATTCCCAATTGATTAGAAATCGAGGAAGGTTTTAGAAAAGGAGAAAAACAGTGTTTGTGTAAGCTTTGGCACTTGGCAATGGTGTATACATCTCTGAGATTTGTTGAATGTTCATAGAAATCTGATGCATGCTTGTTGGTAAGGCTATATATGATTTGTGGGAGAAATTATTTGCAAGTCCTTTGAATTGTTATTGTATGTGTGTTGATGCTTCTTGGATGAACTGAGTATATTGATTAAACTATGAAACTTTGATTCAACTGTGAGTACAATGGTATTGGAATTTGTGAAAAGATAGTTGACACATTATGGTGAGTGGAAAGTTATCCATGCATGATAGGAAGGTGCAAACTCAGGCCTAAAACAACCTTTGTAATGTATTTTCAATTATGCAAAGTGTGATATAAGATGGTTATGATATGTGAAATAAGTTGACTGAGATCATATTTGCAAGTGTGTGTGATAAGTTGCTCATTGTGCCATTAGAAAAGAGTATCAAGAGTTACCCTCATGTCCAAAGAAGATGAAACAAGATTGTAACTTGTATGTTTGAATCTTTTTGGGGAAGCAACATTGAAAGTAATTGTTTTCTAGACTTGGTGATAATTGTGCATGCTAGAAAAGACATAATTCCATGATTGTAACTCTTTGATTACCCTCTTGGGTGAAGAATGCTATTGTGTTTTTAATCATGATAGCTTCTTCACAAGTTTGAGTTAAGTGTTGTTACACAAAGGAATTTGGAGGTTTGAAATTTGTGCATGCACATAGACAGGGCAGTGAAAAGAAGGAATGGAGGAGACTTTGCACGAGTTGGCATGAACTACTGGTAAGGTTAATAGTTGAACCTCCTCAAAACAAACATCCACAATAAATATTAAAGCTTAAATTTATATTGAGCCTACCTTGTTTTATGAGATCATGGTAAGAAATCAAACTTATTTTAGAGCTTTTGGGAAGATCAAATTGTTGGTACGAATGAATCCTTGAATGCATGCGGTGGGTTTTATGTTTTCTCTAAAAAACATTTGTAGTTGGGATTCACTGTGGACGGTGCCAAAACCCTAAACTCTGCAACTTTATTCATTGTGGACAGGCCCAATGCATCAGGGTTTCGAAATTTACTGCTCGCCCCATCCATTCTTTTCTCTATTTGTTGTACATTCCATTTCAGTATAACGACTCAATCCCTTTTAGAAGGAACAAAACAAGGAGCAAGAAACAAAACATGCATTTTTCACCAAAAGCCACAAACTCTGCAAGTTTATTCGCAGAAGCTAGACAGGAAACAACATATATTTTTATAAAATTTATGCATAAAAATGATTTTTAAAAAAACTTGAACAACAAAAATATTTCTATTTTTTTAAACCCTAAACCAAAAAGGATATGCGAAAATTTAAATAACATTCATAGAACTACAAGAACTGCAAAAACAAAATACCCGATATACACCCGAATGTAGCCAAGAGCAGAAAAGTAGCAGATTTCTTCCCGAATGGCTCGATTCCAAGCTCCTGTGAGAGGGACGAACTTTGGCCAAAGAGGGAGAGAACAACAATTACAGAAACGAAAATGCGGGAGAACAACAATTACGGAGGTAGGGAGAGGTTGAAATTAATTTTTGAGTTGACACTAAAAGGTGGCGGTGTCCTTTACCCATTTGGTTCTTAGAAAAACGTGCAAAGTGCCAACTCATTGAAATCCGGCGACGCCAAATTTGCTTCAGCTGGTAAGGCTCCACTTTGGCAAGTGACTCTTGGGAAAAGTATGATGCATGTGGATGGGGCATATGGGGGGCCATCATGAATATGGGTGTGGGCCATGTGATTTCTTGGATCCGCCAGGGTAGCCACAGCACGAAAGATAAATGGTTTGCCACTGAATAAAAAGTTCCCTATGGATTGTTACACCCCCGTTATTGCCTGGCTATGTGCAGAATAGCCTTTACACCATCGTTTTGCGTTTGTCTTCGAGGCAAAAAAACAAAAATAATAGATCTTCTCCTTTCCTCGTCCAAGAATGTAATGCTTTCGGATGCCTGTTGTTTTATTTGTTTTTTTTTCCTCATTGCTTACCAGGGAACCCCAACACTCAAAGGGGTCCCTAAAAAATTCATCCCAAAATAACCCATTTCGGTTTGGCATGCTTGGGCACAAGGTAGAGGGTGGTGGGTTCACCAAGGTTCACATGGTTTGTGTCCCCAGATAAGCCCTCTAGCGCAACACCCTCACACTTCCCAAAACTAACACTTAACTTACGATAAGATTATTAACCCCTAAGCTAGTTTACTTAATACAAACAACATCCTAAACCTAATTAATTTTACAAGACATAATTACATTACAATTGAGGGGTTCACCCATGGTGCCCAATTAAATACATCTAATCTAAGGCTCAAACATTTAGCATGGTTAGGACTCAGCCGTGGGCCGCTTGTGCACAATTGCGTAGCTGCCCTGAAACCCCATTGCTCTCCTATACCTGTCACCTGCACACTCATTGCACACATTAACCGCATCTGTCCAATATAATAACATCACTTGATTACATCACAATATCAGTCAAACTTATAATGTCCCAACAAAATTTACAATTAATAGTGCAATGCATACAATTATCCACATAGAATTGCCATGCGTCATCCACAATTAAAATTGCAACCAACATATACTTAGGTTAGCATAAAAAAGTACCTTCATTAAATCCAAAACCAATATATCATTAATCAATCATCCACAACAGAGACTAACATCTAATCAATAAATATACCATATAACCCGCTAGTGTCATCCAATCATAAGAAATATAACAGTATACGCATTCTAATCCATTGGCGCTACGCGCCCAAAATGCCCTAATGTCCAAGAGAATAATATATCATAGCAAAATGTCCAACGTCTATCAGAGTCTCAATCAAACATGTTTAGGAATAAAGGAACCAACAGATAACTGGAACTATAAAAATGTGGGCACTACAACGTATGTTCTATGTATGTATTTGGGTATGTATCACAGTAGCAGATTCCTTGACTGCCCAACAAATTGAAGAGTAAAGATTGTTTTTTCTCTATTATGTGGTATACATATAGTGTGTATAGCATGTACAACACTACCATGTGGCATATGATAATATAAGGCATGTGAGACACATACATGTACATATAAACATGTATACTCATACATACATGTGTGTATATGCGTGTATATGTATACGTTTGTATTTGAGTATGTATCACAGCTGTAGATTCCTTGAGTGCCCAGCAAATTGAAGAGTATGGAAAATGTTTATTTTCTCTGTTATGTGGTATACACACAATGTGTATACCATGTACAACACTACCCTATGATAATACAAGTGTATGTAGGAAATGTACATATACATATGTACATGTATACTCATATGTGTGTGTGTGTGTGTGTGTGTGTGTGTGTGTGTGTGTGTGTGTGTGTGTGTGTGTGTGTGTGTGTGTACTCGTACATGTGTGTGTGTGTGTGTATGTTTATATGTATATGTATACATATTTATTCAAGTATGTATGACAGCAGCAAATTCCTTGAGTGACCCAACAAATTGAAGAGTATAGACAGTGTTTATTTTCTCTTTTATGTGGTATATACACGGTATGTATACCATGTACAACACTACCCTATGATAATGCAAGTGTATGTGGGACACGTACATATACATATATACATGTATACTCATACATATATGTGTTTATGTATGTGTATATGTATACATATTTATTTGAGTTAGGTATCACAGTAGCAAATTCCTTAAGTGCCTCGTAAAATTGAAGAGTATAAACAGTGTTTATTTTCTCTATTATGTGGTATACACACAGTGTGTATACCACATACAACACTATTCTAATAAAAGGCATGTGAGACACGTACATGTACATATGGACATGTATACTCGTACATATGTGTGTGGTTATGCATACGTATGTATTCGATTATGTATCATAGCAGTATATTCCTTGAGTGCATAGCAAACGTGAAGAGTATATACAGTGTTTATTTTTTCTATTATGTAATATATACATAGTGTGTATACCACATACAACACTACCCTATGATATTAAAATCCATGCATAGACACGTACATGTACATATATACATGCGTACTCATACATAAGTGTTCGTATGTGTGTGTATATGTATATGTATGTATATGTATGTATTCAAGTATGTATCACAACAACAGATTCCTTGAGTTCCTAAAAAATTGAAGAGTATAAATATACTATTATGTGGTTTACACATAGTGTGTATACCACATACAACACTACCCTGTGACAATATAGGTTATGTGGGACACGTACATATACATATGTACATGTATACTCATAGATGTGTGTGTTTATATGTACGTGTATATCGTATACGTATGTATTCGAATAGGGGTCGCATAATATTCCTTGACTGCCCAACAAAATTGAAGAGTATAGGTAGTGTTTATTTTCTATTTGTTATGTGATATACACACAGTTTGTATACCACGTAAAACACTATCCATATGACAATATAGGGTATGTGGTACATGTATATATATATATATATATATATATATATATATATATATACACACACACACACACGTACATGTATACTCATACATACGTATGTGTATGTGCGTGTATATATATTTGAATGATTATTTATTATTATAGTTCTACCACACTTTTTATGTTGTTTATTTGTATGTGCTATTTGGCAGCACAATGACAACAACAAGTAATCATTGCATCTTCTCCCCACTTTATTCAACCATCATATGAATATAGATAGTATTAAAATTCTCTGTTATGTGATATACACATAGTTGTGTATACCACATACAACACTACCATATGTACAAGGTATGTGATAATAAACTACACTCCAAAGTAAGTAGACTACACTCCAAAACAAGTAGACTACACTCTGAAGAAAGTAGACTACACTCTGAAGCAAGTAGACTATACTTGCAATCAATGAACCAAAAGTATCAAACAATGTAGGTGATAATATGTTAGATAAAGAGGGTAGTGATGAACCGTCTTTTCATGGATGATATTACAATAAATTTTATTTGAAGGAGTCAAGTCTGCAAAAATAGCAAATAGTTTGAAGGCCAAAAGAAACATATTGATGTAAGAACCTAATACTAATAATCAGAAAAGAAGGTTAATAAGCCCACAGTTTGATTTTCCTAAAAGCTCTGAAATAAGTTATCAATCCCCTTTCAATTGTGTAAAAAATTTATAAACATTAGTATTCAAAAATAAAATTCACCTCAACAACATAGTAGTGTACTTACAACGAACAGAAACATCTAAGAATCTTGATAGAACAGAAACAGAAACCTAAGTTTGAGTCTAAGTCTTTCAAAATTTGAATAATTGGCTTTTCCTCCAAAAGTACAACTTGGAGTCTTGGAGGTCATTTTGGCTTGCTATGGTTGTTTTGATTAGAATCTTGAAGCCTATAAGCATGTAAGGGGATTACGTGAAGATTAATTAGGTGTCTTAGGTCCGTATCAGGGTCTAAAAAGGCATAATGGGAGATCTATAAGTCAAGGACTTTCCTTTTGGTTAAGGAAATTAGCATAAGACTAAGTATATTTAAATTAACCAACAGGTCTAAAGTCGAGAATTCGAGTTGGAAACTAATAGAAGGATTATAAATTGTGAAAATGTAATTGAATTATGCATTCTCAATCGATTGGAAATTGAGGAAGGTTTTAGGAAAGGAGAAAAAGAGTGTTTGTGTAAGCTTTGGTACTTCGTAATGGTGTATACATCTCTGATATTTGTTGAATGTTCACATAAATATGATGCATGCTTGTTGGTAATGCTATAAATGATCTGTGGCAGAAATTATTTGAAATTCTTTTGAATTTTTATTGTATATGTGTTGATTCTTCTTGGATGAACTGAGTATATTGATTAAACTAGTGAAAATCTTGATTCAATTATGAGTACACTGGTATTGGAATTTTTGAAAATATTGTTGACACATTATGGAGAGTGGAATGTTATCAATGCATGATAGGAAGGTGCAAACTCAATCCTAAAACAAACCTCTGTAATGTATTCTCAATTATGCAAACTACGATATAAGATGATTGTGCTATGTGAAACAAGTTGACTAAGATCATCTTTACAAGTGTATTTGATACACTTGCTCTATTGTTCCATAAGCAAAGAGTATCCAGAGTTTACCCTCATGTCCAAAGAAGAATAAAAAATATTGTAACTTGTATGTTTGAATCTTTTTGGGGAAGTAACATTGAAGGTAATTATTTTCTATACTTGGTGATAACTATGCATGCTAGAAAAGACATAAATCCATGATTATAACTCTTTGATTACCATCTTGGGTGAAGAATGTTATTGTATTTTTATTCATGATAGCTTCTTCAAAATTTTGAGTTAAGTGATGTTAAGAAAATAAATTTGGAGGTCTAAAATATGTGCACGCACATATACAGGGTAGTGAAAAGAAGGAATGGAGGAAAATTTTCACGAGTTGGCATGAACTGCTGGTAAGGTTAATAGTTGAATCTCTTTAAAATAGACATCCACAATAAATATTAAAGCTTGAATATATATTGAGGATACCTTATTTTATGAGACCATGGTAAGAAATCAAACTTATTTTAAAGATTTTAGGAAGATAAAATTGTTGGTATGAATGAATCCTTGAATGCATGCAGTAGGTTTTATGTTTTCTCTAAAAAACATTTGCAATTAGGATTCAATGTGGATGGCTTCCAAAACCCTAAACTATGCAACTTTATTCACTATGGACAAGCCCAATGCATTAGGGGTTTCAAAAATTAGTGCTTGTCCCATCCATTTTTTGATCTATTTTTTGTACATTCCATTTCAGTATAAGGACATCAATCCCGTTTACAAGGAACAAAACAAGGAACAAGGAGCAAAACATGAATTTGTCACCAAAAACCGCAAAATCTGTAAGTTTATTCATAGAAGCTAGACAAGAAACAATAAGTCTATTTTTATAAAACCCGAACCCAGAAATGGATATGTGAACATTTTAATAATATCCATAGAACTACAAAACATGTTACTATTTTTTAACACCCTGAATGTAGCCAAGCACAAATAGGGGGAAGAACTACCCGAACAATAATTACAGAAATGAGATTCCACCAAAGAGGGAGAGAACAACAATTTCAAAAATGAAAATGCGAGAGGAGAACAAGGCACAATTTACAGAGGAGGTCAAATTTAATCTCTACATAAACACGAATTTTTTTAAAACTTGAACGATAGAAAGATTTCTATTTTTTTAAACCCAAACCCAAAATGGATATGTGAAAATTTAAGTAACATCCATAGAAATGGCAAAAAAATACCCGATATACACCCAAATGCTAGCCAAGTGCATAAAGGGAGCATAAATTCCCAAACAACGATTACATAAATGAGCTTCTTCCAAAGAGGGAGAGAACAATAATGGATTACAGAAACGAAAACTGCGGGAGGAGAACAAGGCACGGAATTATGGAGGAGGTCGAAATTAATTTCTAAGTTAGACACCAGAAGGTGGCAGCATCCTTTACCCATCTCATCGCTCTTAGGAAAACGAGCAAAGTGCCAGCTCATTGAAACCCGGTGACGAAAAATTTTCTCCGAGTCGGCAAGGCTCCACTTTGGCAAGTGACTCTTGGGAAAAGTATGATGCATGTGGATGGGGCATATGGGGGGCCATCATGAATATGGGTGTGGGCCATGTGATTCTATCGCCAGGGTAGCCACAAGCACGAAAGATAAAGGGTTTTGCCACTGATAAAAATGGGCGCCAATGGATTGTTGACACCCCTTTATGGCCTGGCTATGTGCAGGAATAGCCTTTACACCAATAGTTGTGACGTTTGTCTGCAAGGCCACAAAAATATAGATCTCTACTTTCCGCGCCAAGATGTAAATGCTTTCGATGCCTGTTGTTATTTGTTTTTCCTCATAAATATGTTACGGATATGTTTTTCCTACACCAGACACCATTCTTTTGCGTAACGGTGAAAGGGAGGGATATATCTCTTGTCAATGCATTTTCTTTTGTTGCATTCTATTCAATCGGTGGAGGACAATCTATGCCACTACATATACTTAGCGGGTTGGACAAAGTCATTCATTATAAATAAGTGGACTAGCAGAAGTAATGACCTAAAACGAGTGTTGGTGTTCCAGCTTAGCAAACAACGACCGTACATTCGAAACAAACGGTTGAGATGGTTTCAATTGATGCATGTGTACAAATATCCAAGCATAAATGTGGATTCAGACTCCTATGTCAGAGCCAGGTGGTTCGATTTCAAATATAAACACATTTAGCGTAATTAGAAGTCTACAAGCTTTGTGATTGAAATATGTACCAAATCCAAATGTAACAAATTGTATTCACATAAAGACAAATTTTGTAATAAAATGTCCTCTTGGATGTGTTGCAGGTGTAAAAGAACAATAAATGAATGGCAGAAGCGTGGTTAAGTGTATCATGTACGGTGGTGGTCAATTTTACCAACCCTCAGTCCAATTTGGAACGCCTTCAGCGTAATGAGCATGTTTGAGGATTAGCTCTTTGGTTATGGTTGATTGGTTGTAGATGAGTTTGTTTGCATGCTATTCCTCCCTGATTCTCTTTCCATTCAAAGATTTTGACAATTTTTACATTCCTTTGCATATTCAAGGTTTGCTACAAAATTATTGAGCTTTTGAGGACCAATCTCAAAGGCAATGACATAGAATTCACAACACTACAACTACTAACTCAAATTTCACAGTATATACTCTAGGCACAACAAATATCATAGGACCATCTGCAAATTTGTGTAAAATTCTAATCAATAATTGCGCCAAATGACATCTAGGTATACTTTTCAGCAAGATACCTAGCATTGAGTTTTGTTATGTTGCTAATAGATCAATACCAGATTTGTTTCAACTTTAAGTTCAGATGATTGATAAATATCTACCATACAAAAACATAATTCCTATTTTATTGGCATAATCCTTCCAAGCCATTACTAATTAGCTTAACACTAGGATTCAGGTAGTAAAATTTGTTAAGCACACAAAGGCAAATAAAAACAATGTGCATTGAAAGATGAAGAAGACTTAGTCTTAAAGCAGTAACATGACCTTACATAATTTGAGAGAAAAAATTACAGAGGACTGGAAAGGTGTATTTTAACATATGCTAAATGTTGCCCTGCCATAATGAGAAAAAGAACCATGAAACATGAAACATTTTACTCTTTGTGCATCAAATTAAGAATATAGATACATTCTCCTTATCTCAATTTCAAAAGTCACCTATTAAATTAACTGCTTGTTTTAATGAAACCATTTTCTTATGAAAGAAGATTTTATATTATATTAAATGCAACATGATACAAGATTCTCTCAACAAAAAAGCGGGCAGTATGAGAGCACGTCTCAAATCCACAAATAAAACAACTAAAGGGGTGCCTAAGGAGCACCAAATACAAAGCTACTCAAGTCTAATGGAGAACAAGAAACATGAGGCTCAAAACGTCTCTTCTTCTCCTTCAAACGTGTGACAATGGTCCATGGCGCCTGTTGGGGTGTCAGATCAAGTGGATGATCAAGGCACGAGCTATCCTGAGCAGGGTCAGATTCTGAAGAGTTAGATACATGTGACCGCTTGGCACCACTGCCTGCATTGGAAAGCTCGACCATCATGTTGTCTATATGATCTTTGCCTTCAGGCTGATCTTTGACTTCTAGCATAGAGAATGGTTGCCAACCCTTAGGCCATTGAGAAGCTTGTTTGTTCTTGTTTAGTTTATTCCGAGTGGGGGAGAGCGAGCAAGCCTCGTGAAGGTGTCCAGTTTGATGGCACAACCGGCAGCGAAAGGTTGTGTTCTCATAGTCGAGAATTTGCATCCACTTGAACTCATCATGGATTAATTTCAATTTGTCCAAAAGACCTTTGCTGAAATCCACCTCAATGCAGATACGTGCACATGTGTATAGCCCTTGTTTAGACCGCTCATCATCCAACTTGATGAATTGACCAAGAGAAATACCAATAGTTGCACAAACCTGCGGATGCCAAAAGGGAAGAGGAAGATTGGGTAGACGAACCCAAACCGGCATTTTGGAGACAACCATGGAAGATGGATCAAAATCCGGAAACCATGGTGTAAAAAAAAGGCCAGCCCTACCCCAAAACTAGGGACCCCCACTAAAAACTTGTTGATAATCTGTAGGAGAAGAGAACTGAACAATAAAAAAACTCTTGGCACATAATTGGACCTCACAATCGCAGAACCAAGTAGAATAAATCCATTAATGCAATTCTTCACTTTGAGGCCAAAATCTGTTAAATCTACAAATAATGGCAGAATTTTTTAGGGCAAAAATGGAATCAGTTACCTCTGGGAGTGAAAGGGTAACAACATGGGTGTTTGTTGCCTTTTCCACAATGAACGGTGCATCAGGAGCCCTCGAAAAACATTGTTGTTGCATTCCAGTGGTGGCCGCCAGGAAAGTTTTTTGAGGAGTCATTGGAGGGCCACGAGGGGGAGTAAAACCATTGTTGTGTTGAGCAGAGGAGCCGCGGCCTCCACTATTGTTGTCCGAGTCGACACTATCCATGTTGCAGCCTCCATCTACAGTTGCCTTTGGCCCTTCCGGCAACGGGTTAGGGTGAGGGCTGGGAGGCGCTTCCACTCGGCCCAAAAACATGTTTGTAGTCCCCTGGATTGTGGCGCTTCCCCACTGCTCGGGTCGGTTCGGTGGAGACGGCGGCGTAGCAGCCAGGCTAGGGTTTCTACGGGCCATGTTTTTTTCTAGCAGCACTTCAACTTTGTGTTACTATTGATGTTGACAAATTGTATCAAGTGCAAAATTATTTACCTCCCACACAAATAGTTGATCTACTGGTTCCTTTACACAACAAATAAAGATTGTTGTACCCTGTGGGGATCCTGCCAACTATGTTAAGAACAAAGTGGGAAGGAAATTAAGCTCAAAAGCACTGCAAAAGAATAATGACAATCTATAGGTATATGAAGATTATTTTTCCCTCCAAAATGACCAAAAAAAATAGTGGCGGAAATGCATGTTTGGTGCCACATGGAAACAAAACAACCTAAACTGTCAACCCCCCTCTCCAGCTACCTCTAAAGTTTAATGGGCAAAAAATGTGGAACTCCTAAATTCCATGTCAAGATTTTGTTTTTTCCTATAGCTGATTTGAATCATCATCATGAGACCATCTGCAACAAGAAAATAGGAGTTGGAGCCCAACCATGGGACCATGCTCTAAGAGGAAGGAGCGTTGAATGGGAAGGCCACCTCCCTCATGAGAGTAAACCTAAAAGACATGCAAAATTCAAAACAAAACGACACCCATCTGCTAAAAAAAGTGAGAATCGAAACAAGATTTTGAGGGGAAAAGAGAGTGAAAGCCTAAAAACAAAGGGCAATCAAGTCAGTAGAAGAAGAGGAAGGAAGCCGCAACAATCACATCCTCCATGGACCAGGTGCATCCCAAGATCCTTACCAAAATATAGTCACTCCACTGACAATCACATTAATCACCTTACGAATTTCCTTTTATTTTGCATTACAGAGTATCACAGTAATTGTTATCATATATGTTTAGAAGCTATCATAAATTGGGTTATAATTTCTAAGACATTCTAGAAAAATAACGTCACTCTGTAGAAATAGAATTAGATAGGCCAATGCCTACCATTGGTACAAAGAGGATTAAAATTAAAAAACTAAGTGGCCACAGATCCTTATTTTACAGATTTCGGACATTCAAAACCTTACATTCATAGCAAAATAGTGGGCATGTTAGAAGATGTAGCGTCTCCTCCCTCATTTGAGTTACACTTTCCTACTTCAATTTAATTTATAGAAACCTCTCCCTGCAACAATCAATGGTTTTTTTTTATTATAAGAATCCGGCCTTCAGATGGAGATACGGATTTAAATATAAACATTTGAAGTGATTATGCCTGAGTCGAGGCATTAACAGAAGAAGCTCCTCGGAAATGAAAAATAATTAAGGGAAATGTGATTGGGGGTGAACCATTAAAAATTAGATGTAAACCTCCTTTTGCAAGGAGATCAGAGAATAGACTTTCAAAACCCACAATCATAATTAATTTAGTAAATACTGTAAAACAATTTTTCCCCCCAAAAATTCTGAGATGGGGTGCTGCTTAGGAAGGGGATTTCCAGGAGGTGCATGAGAGAGGAGGCTAAATTTTTGCATCACCCACTCTAAAAAAAAATTGTTGCTCAGTGGCAAACCTGCCCTTGGCTTAAATTTTTTAATAAATTTTAGGCAAAATATTCAGAGATAATTTTGGATTAGACTCCAAAGAAACATATAGACGAGCCGAAAATTTGACAATTGTACAGAATACTATTCCTGAACTTGCTCAGAAGCACATGATTACAAATTTAGGACACTCCCCTCCATTGGACCACTAGGCTACTGTCATCTTTGTTGGTGCCATGAATTTATCCCTAGAACTATTAAAGCTCCTCTCCTGTTTGCTCTAGCCTTCGTAAGGGATCCAACTTTTTTTCATGAATTCTCTAGTTCACTTCTAGCGAATTCTATTATTGGGGGCATTTTCATGCTATTAAGATATCTAATGTTTTCAGAGTCCATAAGATAAGGGAAAAGAGCTTCTGGAAACAATTGTGTACAGAAAATTCTGATCATACATTGTGTCTAGTTTCAAAAGAGAAAAAGTTTTTAAGTTAGAAAACTTGCACAGCGGATATTTTCCAAATTCTCCTTAACAACATTAAATTTACAGGCTGGAATCAATAATATCATTCCATAACTTGAGATGTGCCTTATGCAACTATCTTCAATATTTCATCGACAAAGTGCATTTGAGGCATCTTCTACATTGTTTCTGCCGAAGATATCTTATATCCTTCTATTTCCTGTCTATGCCTGCAAAGATATACTCTTAAGCATTGAAATATAACAACATTTTAGTTTAGAATTTTTAGAGTGGACACAGCCCCAAACTCAAACCTTGGTAAGCAAATTTGACGGTACGAAACATTACTGGTATCTGACTGCCAATTTATTTTATGATTCTGCACATTGACCACTTCAGCAATGGGTGCCTATGGATGATTTCCCTAATTACTAAACCTATCAGTTTGTTGTGAGTACCGTAACAATTGCAAAACAAGCAAGCCACGTATGAACAGATCACAAAAAATTGATCAGTTTTCATGTGAAACAACATTATTGTATCGTCTTAAGAAACAAAGGAGACGAAAAATGAAAATATTTGTGGTTAAAACACCGAACAAAGAGATGATAAAAGTTTTTTGTCAATTGGTGAAAGAAATGAATTTGATGTAAAAATAGCATAGGAAATTCATCCCATCTGATGTAGAGATAGTGTAAATTTCAAGTAATATCCTCATTAATTTCATTAATAATACATATTTTAAAACAATAATCTACTCAGGCACAAGGAGCGACATATTCAGGAGAGCCATTTCAATTGACATTCACACAACACGATACACAACCATTCCAACAAGCATGTTTCTACACCGATAACAACAAAAAATATTTTTATTGCACCTCTCAGAAGCTGCAAGCTTGCCACAAAAGTTACTTTCCTATTGCATAAAAGTAATTTTGTTTCTTGCTCGACTGATAGAATAATTTCTGAAACGCCTATACTTCTGAGAATACGAGGATAATGCATAAAAATACATTGTTTCTTGCTTGAACGATAGAATAATTTCTGAAACGTCTATACTCATGAGAATATGAAGATAGCACAGTTAACTTTTTGGCAATAACCTTAATTAGAGTTATAATCCAAACATCAAGAACTATAAACATAAGGCTCTTTACTGGCAGAAAAAATAAAATCTAAAATGCAATATAAAACAAACTTATCATACATTTTCAGAATAATGCTGCAGAGGAACATCGAAAAATATGTGATATTTCATGTATTAAAAAAGATTCAAGAGAAGTTTCAGATATCCTCTTAATGATGATAAGCTTTACGTTCCCGTGGAAAAAAAAATCATAACTTTATTTATCAAAGACACAATTACATTCTTCAGATGCCATTCAGCATGTCTTGATTCTTTTCCTAGAATCCATAATATCAAAAAAGTTAGAAAATATATGTCAGAACAGTCCCTCATATCAACATAACATCTTCACAAAAACCTCTCATACAAGAGGGAAATTAAAAAAAAACAGTAATTCAATCTATCTGTCTAAAGCTTTTCCAGCACTTCAAGAAAGTATCATCATATAGGCCCACATTGAATCTCATATTACATACATAAAAACAATCAGAAACAGAACAAAGTCCCTCATAATCTTCTTATCAACATCTATCAAAATCCTAATAAAAGGAAGCATGATCGTATTCAGTGGATTGATCCTCAACTTCTTCACATATGTCATTTGCCCGCAGCCATCTGTAATCCATCCTTGGAGAGCTTATCCGCCACCTCATTGCTCTCCACGTAGACATGATGATAAGAAGAGCTGTTAAATAAATCTTTAATATTTTGGATCTCCTCGAATAAGGGCCTCCAAAGAAAAGTTTCCATGATATTTAAACCCATCATCCAATTGATCACCACCTGGGAGTCCCAAAGATCTGTATTCTTAAAGCTCCTTTTTCAGCAACACGCATAAGGGTTAGATTCAACACCATTAACTCTGCATAATTGTTTGTCCCATTACCCAAGCCTGCTTTAAACTTTAAAAGTGTGAATCTTTCAAGAAAATGACTCCACCTGCTCCACTGACCTGTGCAGTACCCTGAGATGCACCATCAAAATACGCCCACACCCCAGTTTTGTCAATAACTTCCACATTTATTTGTCTCTAAGGCTTTTCTCTTTAGTCTGCTTGAAGCTATTTAATATACTCATTCCCTGAGTGGCACATTGTATAGCTAAAACTGTCTTGTATTCAAACAAACTGACATTCCTTGCCAACCAAACTCCCTAGGCTACAATTAGAGGCAACGCTTTGAATATTTTCGCAGCCAAATTCCCACACCATAACCTTAATGCCTTCCTCAATTGTATGCCCCCTCCATAATTCCTTTAAACCAACCGATGATGGCCTCCACCTCCTTCCAAACTTGAATGGTATATACACAATTCATAATAAAATGCTAGATTGACTCTTCCTTCTCCTTGCACAATGGAAACCTGCCAAGACCTTGCCAACATCTTTTCAGCCATATGTCCCAAGTTAACACCTTGTTTCTAAGAGCCAACCACATAAAAATTCAAGGCTTTATAGGACAGTTAAATTTCCAAACCTGTTTCCACCACCAATCAGGTTCTTCCGAAGTATGCCCTTCACATAAAGCCCCATACCCAACTTTAGGAATGTATAAACCTCTTGCTAGGTTCTTTGACCATATCAGTTCATCCTCTGCATCCTTAAGCCTGACATGACTTGTTCTTAAACTTGTTAAAAAACCTTCCTATACCAAGCAGCATCATCTGTAAGGCCAATAATTACTGCTGATTTCCATTCTTGTCTCCATACTGAAGTCATAACTGGATCTGCCACCTGACACAATTTAAATAAATCTTTTTCACACAGCTTATGCACTAGATTTTCAGAAAGCTTGCAATTCCCTCCACAACCAACCCATGGATCCTCCCCCAATCTGAACCTGCTCCCTTTGCCCATCTTCCACACCAACCAACAACTAATCAATGGAAAAGCTAATACAACTGACTTCCATATTATTTGCTATATTCAATATTATGACAAGATTTTGTGAGCTTCCTTATCCAATCCTCAAGTGAATCTGGCTCTGTAAATTTTTGAATAACCACTTGATTCCAAAGGCCATCCCCTGACACAAGCCTCCACACACATTTTGCAGCCAGTGCTTCGGCAAAGATAAGTGATTTTTGACCCCCATCCTCCCATCTCTTTTGGAAGAGCTAATTTATCCAGGGGCATACCTCTTTTCTCCTTATCTCTTGAACAAAGAAACTTGAAGCTGATTTTCCTTACCTTCACTAGAACACCTTTTGGAATATAAGCAAGTGACATCCAATATACAGGGATAGCTTCAAGCACAGACTTCGCTAAGACAAGTCTTCCTCCCCTCGATAACCATCCGTTACACCACACAGCAAGACTTCTCTCCACTTTAGCTATTAGCCAATCCCAGTCTTGTTTCCCATAATCATTTGATTTTATATAAAACCCTAAGCATTTCAATCCTTTTTACATATCAACATCCTGAAAAGGAAACTGCTGATAGAAGAGTCTCTTATCAGCCTCACTTTGAAGGATAATGTAGACTTATCTATATTAATCTTCATGCCTGTGGCAATACGATACAAGTCGATAACCTCCTTCAACTTACTTAGCATCTCTGAAGGATCCATCGCATAAATATAAAATACTATCTACAAACAGCGTATGAGATAAGTATATGGATCTCCCCAACTTAATGCCCTTGAAAGCACCAAAGTTCTTAGCCTCCAAAAGAGCTCTGCTCAATCCTTCTACAACTACGAGAAATAGCAGTGTTGATAGAGGGTGTCCCTGCCTCAATCCCCTACCAGGTCTGAAAAAAGCTGATGCTGAACCATTTATCAGAACTAAGAAAGACGCTGAGGAAACACAGCTTGTCGCCCAATCAACAAAATGAATAAAAAAATCCAGATGAATCATCATCAATCTTAAGTACAGCCAGCTTGCCCTATCATAAGCCTTCGGCATGTCCAACTTTACAACCATAGCTTGGAGTCTCTTAGATTTTATAGAGTGATCAGTGAAGTTCCTCTTGGGTAACTCCAATCGCTGAGGGGACACTGCTCGTTACCCAATCAACAAAATGAATACAAGAACCCAGACGAATCATCATCAATCTTAAGTACAGCCAGCTTGCCCTATAATAAGCCTTCGACATGTCCAACTGTACAACCATAGCTTGGAGTCTCTTAGATTTATAGAGTGAAGTTCCTCTTGGGCAACTCCAATTGCTTCATGGATCTGTCTTCCTGAGAGGAAACCAAAGTGTTCCTTTGAAATTGAGGCTGCTAACAGTTTTTTAATTCTCATAGCTATTATCTTAGATAATATCTAATAAACACAGTTACACAAAGAAATGGGTCTAAATTCTTCAAATGTAGAAGGATTATCTGACAATGGAATGATGGCAATAAACGTAGCATTAAAAGCTGCCAGCAGCTTTCCAGAATATTTGGACTCTTCAATGACCCTCAACAAATCCACCTCAACTATCTCATAAAACCCTAGAAAGAATTCTACAGGCCACCCATCAGGATCAGGACTTTTTTCCTTTTTGGAAGGTATGTAGAATTTATTGCAACTCATCTTTAGAGACTTCCTCTACTAACCTCGCATTGTCTTCTTCATTTAAAAAAACTAGGGAAAAAAGAGGTCATTTTGACTACTTCGGCTATAGTAGCTCTGCTTTCTTCCTTAAAGATATCATTGAAATGATCAACGCCTGTCCTAGAAAGGTCTTCAAAACTAGAGATAACAGTCCTATCATCTAAATGGTGTTAACATTCGTTCTATGATTAGAAAACTGATGGAAGTACTTGGTGTTCTCATCACCCTTAGCTAACCAGAGGGCTCTACTCAAGTCTCCAGGCTGCCTCCTTATCATCCAACAATTTTCTTTTTCTTTGCTCCAGCTGTTTTACCCTATTTTTATAATCCTCATCTGGATATCCAGCCACTTCTTGAATATACATACCCTCCAGTTTAGACTCCACATCAGCAATCTCCTTATCATCCTTTATTTTCTTCTCATGTTCCCAAGTCACTGCTGGCTGTTTGACCTTTTCTAAATTCATTTCAAAGTGAAGGGCTGCAGATTCTCTCCGAGATCCATCATAGGGGACCCACAGATCTGATACAAGATTGACAAAATCTTCCTCCTCCAACCAATTAGGGTTAAATTCGAAGGGACTAAAAGGTTTCCTCCCTGCTGCTGCAATTTCCAATACAATGGGAACATGATCAGAATCTCCTCCCAAAGACGCCACTCTCTGACCCTAACTTGTTCATTTATAACTGATTATGTCAAAAGAAACCTGTCAATCCTTTTTGCAATTCTCTCCTCCCCCGCTCTCAAGTTTCTCCCTGTTGGCCTTATTTTGACAGGTTCAATGTCATAAAGGCCTATATCATCCAATCTTCTCAAAAAGTAATCGGATAACGGGTCAACCTGGGCTGCTGAACCCCATATTTCTGTTCCGCCCAAATTGAGGTCCCCTCCTAAAATAGCATTCCCCTGATTGATAAAATTCAATCTGAAAATCTTCTCCCAGTAATCCTTCCTAACAACGTAAGGACAATAAATGTTCAAGACAATGACCTCTTTACCTGATTCCTGGGAGAATAACATTATTCCCAAACCTGAATCAAAAGACCAAATGTTAGAACAAGATAAAACCCTAGATCTCCACCCAGAAATAACACCCCCCGAATGCCCAAACCTGAAATAACATCCTCTAGCATCGAATGCCCTCTAGCATCAACATATTAAATTTTAAAATTCCCATCCACCAAAATTTCTTTCTAATTCAGATATAGTTTTCCCCCCTACAGCCACGGATTCCTGCAAAAACAAAGTGTCTGGCTTATGTGAGTCCACCAGTCTTTTCGGGGCATGTTTTTTAGAGGTGCTACCCAGCCATCGACAGTTCAAACAAAGGCAAATCATAAGTCACCCTCCCAAGGGGTGTTGTTTGCTCTATGAACGCCAGTTAAAGATTGTTTTCCAGCCAAAATTTCATTATGAGCCTTCTCTTGTGCCAGCCAAATGTTTGACTTTCTTCCTCTTCTAGCCCCTTTTACCCTTTTCCTTTCATGTACTCCCAAACCAACCTCCACTACCCCATGTGCATCACCTATACCCTCCTTCCTAGATCTCAAATTGTAATTATGGATTCCTTTGCGAACACATCCCAAGCCTTCCAAGGATTCTAAGACACCCTGGCACGCCCTAATCACATTAGCAGAATTTTCACCCTCAACAGTAGACCCTCCCAGGCTTACTTCCAAAATTCCAATAAACAAACGAAGGTTCTTCCTTATCCCAAATGTGGCCCCCAACATCAAACCCTTATCCATATCACAGATTGAGAGAGCTTCCAAATTATGCCAAGTCCCTAAATCTAAGCCTTTTTCAAAAGTAGAATACAGATTTAGAGGAGCAAAATCTTTCAGATACTTACCAAAACCATTTTGAGTCAGGTCCCAATCCGGCTGAACTTCAGGATTAATCAGACTTCACAAATGGGAGTCCAGACAGACCTACTTAGATTCAGGTACTTCCTTTACAGAAAACATCTCCTTTTCTTTCGCCTCACCTTCACTGACAATCACAGGCATAGGCTTTTCAATTATATTTTCGCTCTCCTAGGAACCCCTCTGCTGCAGCTTCCAACTTTCCCATCCTTCATATTTGTCTCCCTTCTGACCCAAATCTACTTATGGAAAGGCAGCTCACACTCCTGCAATCGATGGCCATACTTATGGCATCTCCCACAGTGAAAAGAAACCCCTTGATAATCCACAGGTTGGACAATCAAAAGTGCTCCCTTCTGCAATATCATTTCTGCCGTCAATCCATCTCTCATATCAATATCAACTACGATTTTTGCAATTGACATCGAGCCCAATTCTATAAAGCTCATGTCTGCCTCAATGAATTTTCCCAAACTGCCTCCAATCTCCTTTAGAACCTCAACCCAAACAGGGGTATAGTCCATTCTTTCAATCCGAGCATCAAAAAGGGTGACCAATGCTTCAAAAATAACGAGGTGTGTTTCCACTTCTAGGATGCAACCCTAATCAAGTCCTTTGCAGACCGAAAAAGGAAGCACATCAACCCTCTGGACGGAATAAAGTACTTTGGACAATATCCTAAAATCAAAACCCATTGAGCATTCAACCAAAATTTCAATGAACTATTGCTCATCCTTCTACCATGAAACGACCAAATAGATCTTGAGCCGACAAACTAACCACCTCATGCATCTTATGTAATGTCCTTTAAGGGCACAAAATAATGATTTCTAGATATTCACGTAAACCCTTATACCAAATATGCAACAAACAGATTTTTATTCAAACCCTTCTCAATAAAAAAGTACAGCAGTCTGAGTTCTTGCTTTTACTTATGAAAAAACCAAAATTAGAGATATTCACAAGGGGCAAAGCCTTTAGAAATCTACTTGGCACATGAATATGGAAAAAAAAAATTACAATCAGCAAATGAATTTATTGCAATTTATTTCTGAACTGAAATTAAAAGAGTAATACAGCTGACTGTTTGATGCCAAATCTGAAGAGAGAAGGGCTGTAGTTTCTGTCCTAGGGCAGATTAAGGTCTTGTGCAAGCCCTACCACCAAATGCACCCCCCAAAACCCCTATAACAGCTCCCACAAGGGTTCGATCCACTTCCTTAGGGGTTCACTCAGCTCTAAAAACCCTCAAAATGCCCTCCAATACTGCTACCACTGAGTGATGGCTGCCCTAGCTGATATGACTGAAAATCAGATCTCTCGTGGATGCCCTAGCTGCCAACCCCTGAAATTCACCTTAAATTTGTGTTCTAGCTCTGATTAACTGAAATGAACCTCAAATGTGACCTTTGTATGAAATCACCAAGGAGAAATTGAGGGTTTTCGTCCCCCAAAATCTGTAGGCCAAAGAGGGTTTTCGTCCTCAATAACTAAATACATGAGGGTTTCCCTCCTCTAATGCCAAAGTTAGAGCAACAACTCAAACTCTTCATCAAAATTATCGTAATTGCCAAAATATGCTCAAATGACCCCAAGCAACCTCCTTTTATTCTTTTGCATGGCACATTTCCCAACACAAAGTCTCCAAATGGGACGTCCCACTTTGGTATTTTACATTATTTAACAATAAATACTTTACTTTATTTCAATAAAGTAATGTTTTTATTTCTTTTTTTTTATTTTATAAAGTCACTTATTAAATTAATAATAAAACATAACTGCTTATAATTCACGTTTCTTTTGCACTTAAGTTAAATTATTAATTTCTTTCCCTTTTACCAACCCCATTAGCCCATGGGAAAATACCGGATAGGCTAAGCCCTAAGGGTCTTCTCTTGGATTAATCTTGAGATGGGGACATTACATCTTAATATCGCTATCTACACCAATTTCACCAGAGAACCCTTCTCTTTTATACAATTTTTCCTTCTCTCTTTTGGCTCGTCAGCTCCCGCGGTTCAATTACCAACACTCAATTCAAAAGCACGCTTAGTTGCCAGCACTCAATTCAAAAGCACGCTCATCAATGCCAAGACAATTTGTGATAGGATCAGAGTTTTCAGTGTCAAAGGTGTATTTGGGTTGTCCTCAATGAAGATGATGTGCTCCTATTCATATGAAGAAAGAGAACACATTAAATCTTGATTGGCAAATACGTTAGAAGAGATGTCCTGGATTATTGGGCGGAACTTCAATACAACTATAGATTCTATGAGCAAAAAGGCACCTTGCTTTTGGTTGGCTTAGGACGATGTGAGACAATGTTCAGGAATGTAGGGTTTGAGTACTCAGCAATTGATTATATCCCCCTAGAATGTGAGGGGACTCAAGTCTCCATAGAGAAAAGGTATAATGAGGAAGTTTTGCTCATAAAGAATGAGCCTTGTTCTGTGCCTATTGCAGAAGGTCGAAGCAGTAGCTTTCAAATTTAAACCAGTGCTCAAGTGTAATTGAAGAAAAACTCTTTCCTAAGGCTCAAGCCATGAAAAGGAATGGGGAGGTGTAGCTACTTTAATTGGTCTCCAGTTAAGAAAATTAACAATAAAATCAAGGGTCTTCGTTGCAAAGTTGTGCTTGGGTAATCCTCAATAAAAAAGATACCATCTGGGGTGCAGTTAATATTTACACCAAGGAAAACACCTTTGGTCTTGATTGGCTCATACCTTAGATGAAATTTCATGTATAGTTTGGTCACTGTTGTGGAATTTGAATGTGATTGAAGACCCTAAAGACAAAAAAGGGACCTAAAGTTTCATAACTACAGGCTGCTCTTATGAGAATAAGCATTCACAAAAAGAAATCACATCTGTATTTTTGGAGATAAATTGCAATTTAAGTAATTTTGTAAGCTTTATTTATAAATTGTGTAAATTAACATTAAGTAGCTGAATACCATGTGGCATGTAAAGATGATGATTCTGTATGGGCTGAATTGAAATCAAAATGTTAAATCAATAAACTGGAAACAAATAGAGCATGCTTATAAACAAATAGGGAAAAGATTGCAGTTAATCTGAAGTAAAATAAAATGAGGTGAGAAGCAAGTATTTGTGATATTGTAATTGTTCAGAGAATGTTAGAAATGTGGTTCTTGACCCTATTTATGCTCTGACACTTTGGAGACAGCTTTCCACAGCACGGAACACTACATTAATAAAGATACATTCTGGTCACACATGTTCCTGTTTTCAAATGATGTTAAAACTTAATGTTTGATATTTTATGAAGATGTCTTACTTTTCGACAGGGTGCTTATAGCAAATGTTGGAAAAAAGAAACAATGAAGAATTTAACAGTTACTTAACTGATTTCAACTCCTTTTTCCATTTCTGTTCAGTTATCTTTCAGTTAAATATAAATGAATATAGCCTTGCTTCGTATTTGAGGGTCCTTGCGGCATCCTCTTTCTCGGCCTTATCTGAAGGATGATTTGCTCCATGCAGAAACAGGCTTCAAAAAATGGGGCTCTACAAAGTTGAGGAAAGACGTCACCAGTACATTATGATTTAATAGGCATTCAAGAAATGGTAAGGCAGGATTCAGGAGGGGTGTGACCGTTGAGCCGAAATGTGACAGTCCAAGAAGACTTGTAACCAGTGTTTCTCGCATAGACATAGACAGTGGTTCTGACAGAGGTAGTAACATGATTCCTACACGAAGCATGTGTATCCAGTGAAAGGAGCATGGAGATCATGGCCTCTAGCAGGTGATCCTCCACATTGTATCATCCGAGGTCTTTAATGGGGACAACCTGTAGGTGGATAATGAATTTGGCAATGATGCATGGGGCCAAAACTTAAAAAAGCCAAGAAGTTGGAACCATTCTCAGATTTGTGAACAAAATGTTGATATTCAGGTTTGTAATATATGTGTTGGCGGTAAAAGTTTCTATGTAAATTACCTGTTGATCAATCACATCCCCTCCGATCCTAACATTGGAAAGGTCAAATGGTAAAGCTTACTCCTCCACAATCATAAGCAGCTATTTTGTATACTATTTTAAAAGCTGGCAGTACCCTTATTGTAATTGATTTCAATGATTAATTAAGGTTTGGATTCCAGGTAATCAGTCTTATTGGTCCTTTGGTAAGCTCTGGTTTCAAGATTTATTCTCTTTCGAGCATTTTCTGTCTATACTTGATATATAGTAATAGATACTTGGTTTTGGAAAGTTTTTGTCTGACTGTGTCTCACTCTGGATTTACTGTAATAATCTCTATCAAGATTTATTTTATTAAGCAGTTTGAGTGATTAGTATCACTGGTAAGTAATGAGTCTGTTTCACAAATGGGTACGGAGTTATGGACTTAAGTTTATGTCATAAGCCAGCAGTATTTTGTTTGAAAGGAACACATGCATCTTACTGAAATCTTAGATGCCATAATTTGGCACATTCTGTTATCAGAATCTCTGGTATGAAAAAAAGCACTAGCTCAAACATAATGTAAGAAGAAGAATACACATTAGGTAAAAAGACTGAATCTGCAGAATTGCCCAATAATCTACTCGAAAATGATCATGAAAAATATGACCTCTAAGTTTTCAAAACTTTTCAACCCCCGAAAAGCAAGACTACAAATTAGCTTGTCTAATATTTCAGGAAACCAATAAGATGCTTGAGGGCAAATTTGAGGATGCATTACTTCAAATCTATATACAACATGGGTGGTAACAAACATTATTTTTTCTAATATTTTATAGGATCTAAACAGATCCTTGCTGAACCAAAGAGAGAGAGAGAGAGTTGAAGAATCCATTTTCATCTTCCAGTTGCAGCCAACATTGAAAATAAACATGGAGCTCTTATTACAAAGAACCAAATGAAAATTACTAGCTCAAACCCATTTAAACACAGTGCAGCAATAGCCATCCGCGAATACCAGATAGCAAGGAAGGATCCGTTCCATCAAACAAACTTACAGTTTTGCAAATCTGGGTCTCCTCTTCTCAAACAAACTTACAGTTTTGCAAATATGGGTTTCCTCTTTTCTAATTGAGCAGTGAGGGCCTCCTTCAAATCATTAGACAAAAGCATAGCAGCATTCCATGTAGCAACATAATCCAAACCTTGTTCCACAGACATATCCCTGGACCTCACCAGAACAGCCTTTGTTCCCACAACTGAAAGTGGAGACTTGGTAGCAATATCCTCGGCAATACTACCCACTCGGGCCTCCATAGACTCCTTTGAAGGAAAAACATTCTGAACCAAACCCAAATCCTTAGCCTCAGAAGCATCAACCTTTCTCCCTGTCAAGGCCAACTCCATGGCATTCCCTTCCCCTATCAATTTGGGCAACCTCTGTAAAGTTCCCAAATCGGCGGTAATGGCCAAATCAACTTCCTTGACACTGAAATAGGCATCCTGACTACAATACCTAATATCACAGGCAGTAATTATGTCAACCCCTGCTCCTATGCAGGCCCCGTGGATGGCAGCAATCACAGGCTTTCTGCATTTCTCCAGGGCTGTGATTGCTGCCTGCATGTGCTTAATGTTTCTTCTAAACTTTTCCCTAAGCCTCCCCTGATCATCGCTTCCACCATTGGCATTGGCATCTGCCGTATGAGATTTTAACTGGGTACCCAAAATAGAGAGGTCAATTCCAGAGCAGAAATGCTTACCTGAGCCAGTCAGAATGATGACCCTCACTGATGGGTTTTCATCCAACGCTGCGAGTGCTTTAGGTAATTCACTGTAGAAATGGGCATCCAGAGCATTTCTGTGAGATGGGCGGTTCAATATCAGGCGAAACACCCCATTTCCGGAGGAATCCTCCACAACCTGCACTCTTTTCCAATCCTCCATAGCCTCAAAAATTTCTAACGGGAACAGATGACTAGCGAATAAATGACAATATTGTTGAACGATTTTAGATCAAATGAAGGCAATCCAGCCAACACAAACATGAAGAACTGGAGACATTGGAAATGGATACTATCACACGTCACTCACTGAATTATATAGCTCTATTTTAATATATAGAATAGAATAGAATAGAAACTTTTAGCGTCCACGAGGCTAAAAATAGCCTATGAGACGGTGAAACCGCTTTCTTTACAATTCACCAATTCATATCTTCTTTGATTAATCCTGATGATGAAGTCTCCCATTCCAGTTATCCGCTCCTCATCAAACAGGCCCTGTAATGGCAAAGTCTTGAAATTGATTGCATATCTGGAACGAATGTCATTATAGGCACTGCATTCTGTAATAAAGTGTTTTTCTGATTCCACTGCCCCATCTGAACAAAAGACACAAAGTCTTTCTTCCCATTTTTCTTTAGGCCTTTTCCATCTACTTGTTTCACTTCTAAGTTGGTGGGAGTTGGTCCTTAGTTGAGCTATGAGAATCTTAGCTCTCCACGGAATTAGGGCCCCGATGTATGCCTTTTGTCGATGGTCGCAAGTGGGATTAAATTCTTCAAGATAGAATCTCTTTTTTTTGCCTCTATTTTCCCACAAAGTTTTGTGAACCTTATCAATAACAAATGTGTGTATTTCTTTATTGCCTTGGGGCCATGTATGCCATTCAATATTCAATTTCTTCATCCACTTGATGTTTTGTTTCGTTCATGACCTCTTCCTCCTGCCTAGCGGCTCTTTGAAGACAAGTTTGGGCCACCTATTTGTTGTCATATGTTCAATTTTGTTGAGGTATCTGAGAAGTCGAATCATAGCAATGGCTTCAATTGGAGCTGCACCTATTTCAGCTAAAAGAATCTCATAAGGGACCGAGACTTTCAACTTAAATTTGGTGGTAATCATATGCTTTTGAATTCTCTCAATTTGCTTCCATTTTGATAATGGTATGTTGTTGGCCCATACTTCACAACCATAAAGAACAACATGAATAACTAATGTTTCAAAAAGTGTTTGGGTAGTTTTCCAATCCCATAACTCCGCTTCTCTGCAATTGTTTTGTAAAGCATAAAGAGCTTTCCACCCTCCTGTCGTCCTCTTTTTTCTGCAAGTCTCCCAAGAAAGAAAGCTTGTTGTTGAAGTCAATCCCCAAATATTTGTAGTCAGTTACTTCTTCTAGAGTACTACCCTCAAAGAAAAATGGTTGTTGATTTCTTTTCCTTCTATTGCTAAAGACCATAATCTTGGTTTTGCTGATATTAACTTGCATACCTATTTTTTTGCAAAAGGCTTTAAGAGTGAGCAATTGTTTTTGTAAACCTTGAGCCAACATAGAAATCAAGATAAGGTCATCAGCATATAGAAGAAGCCTTATAACATACTCACCCAACTGAATACCTTCACCACCCTTCATATTTAACAATTCTTCCAGTTGGTCTATATATAAGCCAAAGAGTGTGGGTGATAGGGGACAACCTTGCTTAACACCAATGTCGCTCTTAAAGCTCTTTGAAATGCCTGTTTTGGTTCTGATTTTAATACGCACCCTTTCATAAAGTATATGAACCGCTGCTCGAAAATGTAATGGTATACCAAGCTCTTGCATTCGGCACCATAACTTATCCCTGGGGACTATGTCAAAAGCTTTCCTGAAGTCAACAAAACAACAGAAAATTTATGTCTTTTCCTCCCATGCTTTTTCAATGATATGTCTTAGTGTAACACTATGATCTAGGGTGGAGTACTTAGGTCTAAAACCAGCTTGCCCTTTTGCTCTCTTCTCATTGTCTTCTGCCCACTTGGTGATTTTGTGTTCAACCATGCTACCAACTAACTTTGCAAATAGGGGATTGATCATGAAAGTCCTGTAATTGGTGGGATTGTCAACATCTCTGCTCTTAAAAAGAGGTACTGCCATACTAGTGGTCCAATCATTTGGGAAACCACGATGAATGATGTTGTTGAATATATGCAAAATGTGAGGAGTCAGAATATCTGATCCCCATTTGAGGTATTTTGCCTGTAGCTCATCTCAGTCTTGGGCCTTACCTGCACATAACTTTTGGATGCATGTTTTGACTTCATGTAACGTGAAAAGACTTGTTGTGGTGTACACTAGAGGTGGAGCCTTAACCTCTTGCTCTTTCTCATACAAAGTTTTTGCATAGTCCAACCATTGAATCGTTGTAACGTTATTTATCGTTTGCTTGTTTCTTTTCTAGAGTTCTCTCCAAAATAACTTCGGTGTATTTTTCCCTAGATATATGAGTTTTTCTCTCCTATTTGCCATGAACTCATCCTTCTTTTTCTTAATAATTTCTCTGTATGTCTTTATGTTTGTTTTCTCTTTCGCTGAAATTTTAAGAGTTTTCCTTGCAGCTTTGCATTCCTCATCAAACCACTTATTTGTTGGGAAATCATTTGATTTTTGCCTCTTGTTTTTGGACCTCTTGCAATTCCAAAGAGATTCTTGAATAATGTTTTTCAACTCATAACTTTTGATGTTCTATTCATTGGCTCTTTTTGTCTGCATTAGCCGTTCTAAATTTGCCTTGAATGTGACCCGATTTTCCTGTGTGATGAGAATTCTTCCCTTTGTTGGAGATTGGTGACTATAATGCCTTTTATCTGTATATTGATTTTGTGATCCCCAAGATATCACTATGCCAACTGAATTGTGGTCTAATTTCAGATCATGCATGGGTTCCTCAACCCAAACATTGGTTATTTTATCAATCATGCTTTGAGAACATATGACATAGTCAACAACACTTACCCCATTGTAAGTTTTGCATGTAAATTTTCCAGATTTTTTCCATATATTTACTCCATTGCAAAAAATAAAATAAAACATACCACATACATTAATTAACTCTTCGCCAAAATGATTGGTGTCCTTGTAGTCTTCTGAACATCTGCTCCATACATGTCAACCCAAGGGCATACATGATTGCCAAATATTCCATTTTAGGATATACGTGTCTCAAAAAAGACAACCCACTAGGATTTTCATTTTGGTTGAGACGTGCATATTGTAATTGGGCATTCTTATTTTTCCATTTGTCCTTGTTGTAGAATGAATCTCCTCTATTCCTCATGGTTTGATTAATGTTGTTTTTGTTGCACCTGTAATTGAGTGGTATGAAAAATATTATGTGATAGTTTATTATATTGTTCATATTTCTTCTTTTAAGGAAATTAATGGAATTTATATCGTAAGGATTTGTTCTACATGTACACTACATGTACATAAACAAGGTCGAGTTTATCTCGTGTTATCTCATCTATCTATCATCATCTCTTTTGAGGAGCTCTCACAAGTGTAGGCTCTTTTTGTTAAGTCGAGGGGTTAATTCTTGTGAAAAATGCTTCTTGTCTTTTTGTCTTGGACTTACGACTTTAAAGTCTATAAGAAAGTTTCCCTCAAAGTCCATGTTTCAGTCAAACTTCTAGGCCTTCTGATTTCTCTCTAGTTCTTTGTCTTGAAGATTGGCAAGCTCGTTGAGCAAGTTATTTTCCATAAACCTAATTGCTTTTACTCAACTCAACCTAACAAACGAGTCTATGTTGAGGTTGATTTGATTAAGATCTTGAATGATTCAATTGACATCTAGGTCTCCAAGTGTTTCATTCAAAAAGTCACCTATATTAACTTACTCAACACTTGTTTTAGGTGTCAAGCCCCTAACCATGGGATTTAGGATTGTCTTTTCATGGCTAACCCAAGCCTAATAGGGGAGTTTCGCTAACTAAAAAGCCAAAAGTAGTAGCCAAAAATGAAGGTTGGACCAATGTGACTAAAAAAAGGGTGGTTGTAGGGAACGAAAATTCCTTTACGGTTAATGCTCTTGTTAATGATAAACCCCATCACAATGGGTGCAAATCTGCAAACTTTCCCATTTTGCATACTCATGTTCCCTTGTTCAATCATAGCTTGAACCCTTGCAAAGCCAAGACAACTTTGAATAGACAATGGCTTTTGATGTTGGGATCTCAAAGATGTCTTCTCAACCCTCTTGTTGCTCTTATAGCCAAACGCAAGGTGGTCACAAGTCATCATGGGGAGATACCAAGGCTAAATGCCACTCCATTTCCATCAAATATTTTCTTAAGCCAAATAAATGTTTGGTTTTATCTAACAATTATATTGATTTAGATTTTTACTTGTATTTTTAAGAAGGACAATGGGAACTTAACATGGACGAGTTTCCTAGATGAATTTCATATGATGGAATGTAAGAGGTCTCGGGGAGTCCTCATGAAAATTCGTTATGTGTTCTTCTTGCTAGAAAATTGGAAATTTGGATTGTGTTTGTTCGCATGAAGTTAAATCGTACGTTTCTTTATTTAGACTTCATGAAAATAAAATGTCATATTTCACTCATTTTCATTCCTTACACAATGATGGTTATGGTGGTGATGATATTTCCGTATCTCTAAGATCTCCACATTTTATGACTACCTCAGGGAAAGATCTGTCACATTGGGCCTTATGGGTCCTTTTACATACTGAGTGGTAATCTTTTGGTATTGTTAATATTTATTCTTATAATGATGGACTACAAAGAACGATTTTGTGGAGATGGTTAGATGACAACTTACTGTTTGTTTTATTCTCATATGTACATTGATGTCTGTATGATTGAAGATCTTAGGGATAAAGAGGATGCCCTTTCAATGCACTAGTGTGTTGGGGAATGTGAAGCTTGGTTTTATCTTAAAAACCATTGGGGCCTAATAGATCCTCTTCTCTGATGACGTGCATTTACTCCTTAATTGTGGTTTACTTGGTATAACTTCTAAGTTGGAGAAAACCTAGTCATCAAAAGGTTGGATTATTTCATGCTTATTGAACAAAATGTGTTTTCTTTTCATACCTTCACTAATTCGATCATCACCATCTGACAAGTTTTTTTGCTTTCTAATCATGACCCGATAACCTTCCAGCTCGCTTGGAGAGGTTCCCAGTTCAAAGTGCCATGTAATCAATTCTACCTCAACATGTCATTTTTACAACATAAAATGACCATCCAGCTCATTGGTAGGATTTATAAATTAACACCATGTCCTCACTTTGTTGTCAGTTGGATTGAGTGTTGAAACGATGTTCCACTGCACCACCACTTTCCTCTGCCACTTTGGAAAACAAGTGGTGTAGGTCTACAAACAGGCTAATTGTACTCTTCGTAATGCATTTCAAAGAATCTCAGAGTATTTGGAATATAATACTTTAGATCATATGCCACAATACTTAGATTTTGGGCATATACATAAGTTTAAACTCATTGAAGCTTGTGCAACTAGAGGAGCTCATATATGTGCCCATTTAAAATTCAAATAAGGCTTCATCCCGGAGGCTTCTCACAAATTCTAGAATTCTCCATTCTACAATCCTCCGATCCTCTCATCAATCCACAACCATTGATCCTCATCCCATTTGGATCAATCCTCACCCTCCATTTCCTCTCCTGCAAACTATAAATTGAGCTCTCCTCCTCCATGAGAGCTAGTTAGAAGGAGGAGGAAGAATCCATAACAAATCTCTGCCATTTTATTTTATCTTCAATCAATCCATCTTCAATTCAATTTATCATCCATCATCTTTCATCAAACAATCCAAGAAAAATCAAGGGGAGGTGTTGTCCAAGTGTCTCCATAAAATCAGAAGCAATCAATAACATCCTTGAGAAAATCCAACAGAACAAAGGAGGAGCATTGCATCTTCTTGGTAAGTGCAAGTATTGATTTTCTCCCCCTTTCCATCTCTTGCTCAATATGAGGTAATTGGTTGATAATATTAGCATAGGAAGGCAATCTAGTTGTTTTCTTACATTCACAACTAATCTTTTCCAACATATACACTACTAGCGATGATCTACCACCTCCCCCCAATGATGATGTTACATATTCTTGACTCTTAGCCTTCTATTTTTTTGTAATTTTTTAGATTTTCGGTCTTTTAGCTTCCCTTGTGGTGTTTTTACTTGTGATTGAACCATGATTTCTTTCAGCATGGATATCAAGTTGCAACTCTTTTTTACTAGCTTTTTATCGTAACCATCTATTATTGATTATTGATTAATATATGATATATTTCGATAAAAGGGGACAAGATATAATTACACTTCAACTGACCAGAGTGATTTAAGTACACATTTCACTCAAAAAATGTTAAAATATGATATTATTCTTCCAAATTTTAAAGAATCATATGTATAAAACAAGTTTGAATCCCTTAAAAGGACTAATACAAAAAATGTACTTGAAAAAATAATGCTTTTAAAAGTGATTTTTTCATGAAATAAGTGAGAATATTTTAAAATTATTTATGGGACATTATAAATGTGGACAACTAATATGGTAATTAGGTGCTTAATAATTATGTATTTGTCTTATTTCCTTTAATTATGACTTGTACGCACAAACAAAGCATATTTATGCATTATCATTCTCTCTTCTAAGGCTTGCAAATATTCTACTCAACATCCAATAAGACTTATCTAAATGCTTATAAACATCTTTATCTCTTGTTAGGCCTCTCTAGGAATCTCATTATAACTTTTGTTTTTTTTACACTACTGTCTAGTGGGACACTAGCACCAAACGTTAGTGTTTGAATATGGGCACTATGTCCTATGGTTTCAATAGTGAAATTTCATAAGATTTTCCTAATTCCCCATTTTAGGTCAACCTTGATGCGGGATTATAACCCATAGAAAGTTATAAAAGTGAATCAAACACACTCATTTTACTTACTTGGAAACATTGATAACCATCTAGCTCCTAGTTGGAAATAACAAGGCAAGATTTATCTACATCACCAAATATCTTGAAAATATACCCTAAACTTCCCTAAATCAAGAGAAGATAATAACAACAAGCCCTAATTAGGTTTAAAGCACTCCAAACTCTTCCACGAGCATACCTTTAAGTAAAAATCACTCCAAAGCATTATCAAGAACATATGCATTAAAGGGAACTTCAAGTATTCTATTTACAAACACTCTACTTAGGCACTTTACTTTAACACTCTATTGTAACACTTTATCTATCAAAAAAAGGTACATTATATATATAATTACACCCATTATTTATGTTGAGGCAAGAGGGAAAACATAGGGGTGGCTTTCTAGATTACATTCACACTTTCATGAGTACTAGGAGAAATACATGGCGTTTGATCCCCTCATTTTGGAAATATAGTGCAATACTTTGTCAAAATCGACAAAGGGGTTGGGCACCAAGGATAGTCCAACTTCACCACACACAAAAACATTTTTTTATTTTCTAATCATGTTTTTGAAGTAGTAGTGCATGATAATTAGGGTTTTGATCATTACAAGTGCATGCACAAATATTTTGGAAACAACAAAAGTACAAGAGTGGTCTAATCATTCTTTATTGCATTTAGATGTTTTGTCAAATCTAAATGTCATTAAATTTATTCATAAAATCTGGTTGAGCATTAGTCTCTAGATTTCTAATCTAATTATGATATTACCCAAATTATATATTTAAATCTAGGTCACAACATTAGTTAAACCCATTTATTGATCAATTTCAACTTCCTTTACCCGTTAGAGTTTCAATTTCATCTCCTAAAGGTTTTATTTTTCGATTCCCATTTTGATTTTTACCCACCAATTTCGCTCCCTTTGTTGACGTTGAATCCATCCTTTATTCATGATTGAGATATTTGAATTGATATTGTCAAGATGATTTGA
This sequence comes from Taxus chinensis, assembly GCA_019776745.2. Taxonomy (NCBI): domain Eukaryota; kingdom Viridiplantae; phylum Streptophyta; class Pinopsida; order Cupressales; family Taxaceae; genus Taxus; species Taxus chinensis. Next base: position 188,812,280 of record CM034146.1, read on the forward strand.
TTCGAATAATTATGATTTTGTCGTCATATTAGCACTTATTGCTACCTCGTTCTTGGTAGGATAATATACGTGGCATATGATGTTGATTTACCGCCCTTAGCATTACCATGGTTTACATACAATATTATGGATATTATTGATCTAAGATTTACACGAATTATATTTGGGATAGTTTTCATAATGGTTAAGTATATATAATATATATGTATGTACGATTAACAAGAATGGAACTAAACTATGAAAGTATAACCACTAGTTAATCTAACTAGGAGGACTAAAACACTATATAAATGAAACTAAAGCAGTGTGGAAACAATAATAAATAATTATTGTAAGTGAAATAAAAACCCTAGGTATGCAAGAGAAGGAAAATAAATGGCTTAGCTGATTCGAAGAGACTATCACAGTTTGTTGCAGGTCTGGAAACAGAATCTGGAAGTGCATACAATCAATCATAAGTCCTGCAAAGATCAGATCTAGAAGATCTAAACTAATTGGGGCACTTGGGAAGGTACTGTGGCACCCCGGGGTGCCATGGTCTACAGATTGGGTGCCCTAATCTCTGTTAATTCTCTAGATCTAAGTTTTTTATGGTCATCAGTTGATCTGAAATGGCCTTTGTCTGTCGCATTGGATTCACTATGTTGCGCTAAATGTGGCGAATATTCAAATGACGACTTGTAAGAGGAAAATAAATATCAAACCCTAAGAAAAATAAAAATGCAGAATGAATGGGTTAGACTGACCTCAGTCGCCAAACTAGTGGTCTTATCACTGAGTGTTGCACTACATTTCGGACTTGGATGTAGTTCTGGTGAGTGTGTGCATGTTGTGCCCTAGGTGTTCTTCTGTCAGTCACACTTTATGAAGTAGCGAGCAATAGTAACTATATAAAATGTAGCATCATGTGTGCATGGAATAGAATATAATCCCTCCCCCTATGTTGTGTGTGTTGATGCAGATCTCTTAGCCTTGATGCATGACACTATGTGGATGTAAATGATGCAATGGATGCAACTCTAGATGGTGTGATTGTAGTATGTGACGCTAGGACCATCATTATGGTCTTATAGCTTTGTATTTATAGGGTTCTTAAGCTTAATTTTGTAATTAACCCCAACATGGTCGACAGGGAAAAGGATAAGGATGAAAAACGACTAGAAAGGCCCCAAAAGAAGCGTGAAAGAGAAACACAGATCGGGATGCCCAAGGTGGGACCAGGGCACCCTAATACAGACCTGGGCACCCTGATTTTAGGCTAGAATGACGAGGTAGTTGTGAAACAAGTGGATAAGTATATAAAAACACACGGGAATGACGAAATAAAATATAAGAAAAACATGGCCAAAAGGTGGGATTAATTAGTACTTTATTCACTTGAGAACCTTCTAAATAATAGTATAAGACTGGGCTAAATAATGCCTAAAGTGCATGAATTTGTGTCTATATTTTGTCCCCACTTTATGTTGGTGAGCAGGAAGCTCGGTAACATATAGTAGATAGAGATGTGTATCTGATATCCATGTAGAGTGTAGAAGAAGACGTGCCGATAGACCAGACTCAAAAGTGGAATGAAAAAAAGAAAAAAGGGGAGGAGCATGGATTCTAAAGATGAAAAATGCACATAAAAAGTGATGAGAGTGAATCTATGGCAGAACGTGTGTGTAGTTGTTGTTGTGTGTAGTGTACCTGCATGGTTAATAAAGGCAAGTGCATGTAGTTGTGTGTTATTGTTGTCATTGTCGTTATTGTTGTTGTTATTGTTGCCCCCAATTTGACTGTTTGTTTCTCATACGGCTGGACCTGTAAGGAGAAAATGATTAAGTAGTTAAATATGTATGTATATAAAAATGATGTGTAAAATACACATGTATATAGAAATGTGTAAAGTAAGTTAATGTAAAATACACTGAAATAAAAGTGTAAATGGAACATGTGCACCTGATCCATGTCGAGAGAAAGGGTGTAGAAGGATATCATGTACTGTCACGAGTTTTTTGGGCGATCTCACGCCACCCTGGCTAAAGAAGTATAGGGAGGAAATGTGTTGTATCCTCCATCTTTAACCACTTCTACTAAAATTTGTGAAGAGATCTCTATACTATCCTGTTTTTTGGGTGATCCAATGACATTAGATGGAGAAGTGTAGAGAGGCACACCCAATGTAACCCCCAATCCTATAAATGCTTCATAGAATTAATGAAGGACACCATGTCTTGTAGAGGTCACTATGTATGGATTTTGTAGATTGGTATGAACTCACTTGATGTATGTGAACTAGTGTAAATACGTTGTTTTAGTAGAAAAAACTCTCAACGATGCCCCCCCTCTTTGGGGGCACATGCGAAATCGTTGAAAGGAGAATGCGGGCCCAAAAGAGAACCGACCACACTCTAACCTGTAAAAATATTCCCTGTAGGGGGAAAGGGAAAACACTTAGTAGATACCAAGGGGCACACAAAAGGGGATGACTAGCTAAAACAAGTGTTAGTACGAAAACACATGCATGCAATAAGACAAGTGTAAAATACACATACAATGTAAGAACTACCAAGCAAAGTAGTGTAAACACACAATAAAACCAGTAGATCGCAAAAAGCAGGTTTCAAACATGGGACATCACTCACGATGTCGCAAGACACTCAAGGCCATCATGATCGCAAATAAAAAACAAGTATGTACAAAAGAAAAGGGCAAAGCCCGCATATAATGACAAATAAAGCAGACAAGTAGAAACAAAAAAAGTAGTCATGGAAACATGTAATCCTGCAAAACAAGTGTTGCACATGGAACACTCGTTAGCATATTAGAGTGATAACCAATATGTCAAAGCGTGTATGAATAAGTAGTATAAGATGCTAAGTACAAAATGAAACAATAGCACCTGGATAAGATGAATGTGAATGCCCCCAACGATCGGTATAAGAAGGGTAGAAGGCGAGCATCCATGTCACATGTAGAGTCCTGTATCTGTGATCACACTAGATAAAGACATGAATGCACATGTGTTGGTATGATAATGACATATAAGAAATAAATCTAGCATGTGTAGTAAAGTGACCATGAACAAAACACTATTAAGCAAGATTAAATGCCCCCAATACAATGCAATATGTTGTGGATGGATGGAATGGAATACAAGATGGATTGATAGGAGTAACATGCCCCCTGAGTGAATGGAAGTGTGTATGCATTGAGGTTCATTTTTTTCCCCTCAGTAGTCAAGAATGAAAACTATAAATGAGAGTGTGTCATCAGGAAATGGTCGAGTAGTGTTGGTTGTGTCTAATGCGCTCTATGATGAGTGTGTATATGTAATGTGATTGAAATGTGGCATGTAGAAGAAATGATGTGTGCATGAACCCTATAGCTGAAGCGTATATCACGACTTGTTGAATGGAGGAGTGATGATTTATCCCTAAGCGTATATCACTATAGAATGAGTGTATGGGGATGAGACACTATGGAAATATGTGTGTGGACCCTATAGCCTAAGCGTATACCACGACTAAGATGAATAGAAGAGTGATGATTTAGCCTAAGCGTATATCACTATAAGATGAAAGGATGAAGATGGGTGATGATGTATCCTAAGATCATATGTTATTATGTGATGAACAAGAAGGAGTGGTGATGTACCCTATAGTTGTATGCTACTACAAGATGATATGGGGATGGTTATTTAGCCTAAAGCGTATACCACTACATTATGATAGAAGATAGGTGACAATTTAACCTAAGGTGTATGTCACTAATGCTGAGGAAATGTCTTGTGTAAAAAATATTGTAGGAAATGTACAGCATGGTGAATGTAAGGTCCATTTGATAAGTAAACCCTCGGCACTTGAGTATGAACTGAGGAACTAAAGTGCGTCATAGGGTAGTGAGTGCAATGCGTAGAATACAACATAGCATAAATGACCAAGTGATGAATATGGGATGTAACTGTGTGGTGTGAGAAAGGAAATGTAGGATGTGTATCATGTGAATATGTAAGGTGTGAAATGTCAATAAGAGGTGTATATAGTAAAATAGAATATGTGAGGATGATAAGTAGAACTAGACCCATATGTAATGGAATCTAGTGTAGTATGTAGAATAGCATATGATGTATAGTAATGCACTATGCGACTCATGTAATGAAGGAAATGTATGGTGTGTAAACAATATGTAAGATGCAGTATATAGGTGTAAATATAATATGGAGTGATAGAATGTAAATCTAGACCCTTATATAGAATGTAACCTACCATAAATGTGGAATGTGAGATGATGAATGCCCCCTGGAAAACTAGACTCATCATGTAATGATGATCTAGTGTAGTATAAATGACTAATCAAATGTATATGTATAGGATAAGATGTAACCAATGTATAGAATGAGGTAATGTAGGATGAATGTGGTGTTTATGATAGAATGTAAATGTGTATAACCTATAGTGTAGTGTGTGGGATTCAATGTAATGGTAATACCATCAAATATAATCAAGTGTGAACCAAAACACAAGAGTGCATCATTGGGTAAAGATGGTGCTATGATGTACGATGTGCTATGTTGATAGAACCATAAAGAAGAGTGAGATGCAAAGAGGAGACTACACCACTATGATGGAAAAAGGTAGAGTTGTGTCAAGTGTTATTCCCCCCAAGTGGTACGTGAGCCAAAGGTCAATAAAAATCGTCTTAGTGGATCAAATAATAGTGTCAGATTAATGCCTTAAGCATAAGACCAAAAGTAATGATGGGATGTGAATGATTGCGTAAATGATAGACCATGACACATGGATGGTACATTCATTATAGTAAATGTCATTAAGTCCCAATTATCAAAGTATGTAAGGTCTATAGTAAGATTTTGCCAAAGGATAGACCTATGGAAGAACTTTAGGAGGTGGTTTTTACACATGCGCTTGATGTTTTTGTAGATACCTATTGGATGAATAGGAGGAATGAGAGGAGTCCTGGGTAAGCCAGTAGGTGGATCTTAGCTTTACTTGGTGCAATACAATAGATGAGCTTAGTAAGGAAGATGCGATGTATGACGAGCAACAAAACTTAAGAAGGTGATGATAAGGATGGTACCAAGGAGATAATTTGATTTGGGAAATAATGTTGTAGAGGATAGAGTAGGAGGAGCAAGTGCTTCATGGACTAATTTGGGAGGTATATTTGAGGCCAAGAGGTAGGCTCAAAACATCTTGACTGAACCGAAGCAAGGGTATGAGAATTAGTGGAGGGTGACATTCTGTGAGATGTAAAAGGAATAGTTTCTGGAGCTCATTTAATGATAGTATTTGTAAGTGGGTGTGCTGATAGGATGTAGAGAAGGACATGTGAACCAAAAATAAATCCTTGATGGCTACTAGATTTTGACTCTAAATTGAGAAAGCATCGTAAAAAATGTAAACTGATCTGGATTATGCTCCACACGAAGTTGAAGATAATGGCAATATGTTAGATCTATGTGTTTTATTTAGCAAATAAGGATCATTGATTAAAATCTAAGTAGGTGGTACCCTAGGATGGAATCAATGATTAGAGAAGAATTTCCTAAAATGAACGATCTATGTTGGCTTTGTGAATCATTGAAATAAAATATGAGATAATTCTTAATATAATAATGCAGTGTGACTAGTAGGTTCAAAAATACGACATGCTAATATCTGACAATAAATATTGGATAAGAGATTAAAAGAAAGTAACCAACATATGTTTGAGAAAAACTTAAGATGTAAATTTAATTTCATTAATCCTTTAGGATGTGATAATGAAATGATTCCATAGATTAAATAGAGGATGTATGAAATTAAAATGAAGCATTGTTTCCTCTAGGTGTTGGAAGATCATATCTAAGATGTGGTGCCATAGGATTCCATAATTTGCATAGAGGATGCATGCGATTGAGAAGAACTTCCTTATAATGTTGACCTTTAGATCCAAGAGATGTCTATGTGGTTCCATGATAGAAAATGAGGCTTGCATGTAGATTCTTGAATGGTCCTTGTATAAGATGGGTTGGTTAGATGAAGGTTCGCTCAAGATTAGGGTTGACAAAGAAGCATTGAAGCAAACACTTAGGATTCATGTGAAGCTTGGTGTAAAGTCATGGAAATACTTGATCAAATCTAGGGAAGGTTGGAAAATAACATGACAAGTGGGAATACTCTCTATTTAAAGAAAGGTAACTCAGATCGGCGGGATTGGTCATTTTATCCAGAACCATAATTTAAAAATAATAAGGATCCTAAGTGTGGAAGATGCTTAGGTTCACACAAAATGATTAACAACAATTAGAAAAATGCTCCTATACGAAATGTCGTGAGTATAGGGCATCGGCTAATGGGTGAAGGGGAAATTAGGAATGACAATAAAACACTATATAAATAAACTATGGCAATATGTAATAGAGACTAATTAATTATTATAAGTGAAGATGAATTACCATAAATGTGCAAGATAAAAGAGAAATGGCTTAGCTGATTCAAGGTGTCACATGTCCAGGTCTCAAAATAGAATATTGAAAGTATAGGAGGGAGATCACTCAAAGATAGAGACCCTAGGTAAAGATAGATATGTGAAGAGGTAGAACTAAAGATGTCCCCAGGTGTATGTCCCACCAGGTGTTGAGTTGTGGAGCTCAATTACTTCAGATTAGCATGCAATGTAAAATGGAAAACAAGAAAATCGGTTATGTAGGGACCCATCGGTCATATGGTTAATCGGTAAAGGAGGAACCGACATCGGTTAGGGATAACCGACATCGGTTACCTATGCGGGAGTGTTTTATTTAACTCTCAGGAATTAGATCTATTTTTAGTATTAAAGCAGATCTATTGATTGTAATTGCATGGCTAAGTGCCCTAAGTTTGTATATGCCTATATAAGCATGAAAGCTAGGGTTTAGAAGTAAGAATTGAGAACTTGTAAAAGTTGATGATTATTGTGAGAATAATTGTGAGAGAGAGAATTCTTGGAGAAGAAGCAAAATCTTGAGTGAAAGAAAGTATTGTACATCTGAGAGGTGTGGAAGATTGTAAATATTCAATTGTATATCTTGTGAAAGCTTTGGATAATATATTAGCTTGTTTCTTGGTGGATGTAGCCCACACTGGGTGAACCATGTTAAATCTGGTGTTGATTTATATCTCTTGTTTTGTATATTTCTTCTGGTAGAATATCCTCTTTTATTTGCATGTATGCTTAGATCTAATATATTATCTGTACAACCTATGTGCTAACCCCAACAACTGGTATCAAAGCTTTGTTTGAGGGTTTTGTGTGTTGACAAATTTACTCACAGAGGGTTTTCTGATTGAGTGGGAGCTACAACAATGGCATGAAGAAAAAAAATACAAGGTAGAGAAGTTTGACGGCTGAAATTATCAATTATGGAAGATGTAGATTGAGGATTATCTGTATAAAAGAGATTTGTACTTACCATTGGATGAGAATTCTAGACCTACGAAGATGACTGATGAAGAATGGAAGATTCTTGACAGAAAGGCTTTGGGATCTATAAGATTGAGCCTGACAACATCCGTGGCTTCTAATATTACAGAAGCGACATCTACGGTAGAGTTAATGAAATCTCTTGCTAATTTATATGAAAAACCTAGTGCTTCAAATAAAGTTTATTTGATGAAGAAACTATTTAGTTCTAAGATGCATGAAGGTGGATCTGCATCTAGTCATTTGAATGATTTCCGATCTATTGTAAATCAGTTAAAATCGGTTGATATATCATTTGATGATGAAGTGAAAGCACTTTTATTCTTATGTTATTTGCCTGATAGTTGGGATAACTTGGTAATGATTGTTAGTAATATAACATATGCTAATAATATTTTGAAGTTTGATGATGTGGTTAGTATAATATTGAATGAAGAAATTCACAGGAAAAGTACAAAGGAATCATCATCTGGGAATGCTTTGAATGTAGAAAGTAGGGGCAAGCAGAAGGAGAGATCCAAGAGTAAGAATAATGGGAAATCAAAGTCAAGGGATAACATATCTAAATCCAGAGGTAAGGGAATTACCTGTTGGAAATGTGGAAAGAAAGGACATGCAAAGAAAGATTGTTGGTCAAAGGATAAAGAGAACCAACAACCAAACAAAGGTAAAGAAGCAAATATTGCTGCAACAGAGGTAATGCAAGATGATCTTATTATTTCTTTAGATAATAGAATTGAATCATGGGTTTTAGATTCAAGAGCTTCTTTCCATGCAACCCCTAATAAGGGTTAGGTAAAGTTTTAGAAATTATGTCCAGGGCAATTTTGGACATGTTTATTTGGGTGATGATGAACCTTGCAGTATTACTGGTAAAGGGGAAGTTCATTTAAAATTACAGAATGGAGGGTCTGCTTCCTGTCAATACATGGGTATTGAAAGATGTGAGGCATGTGCCAAGGCTAAGAAGGAATATTATTTTTGTAAGGAAACTAGGTGAAGTTAGTTGCATGGTTACATTAACAATAGACTCTTGAAAATTCACCAATGGTGACTTTGTTGTGGTAAGAGGAAAGTAAGGTAGGAACATTATATTTATCTACCTGTGTTACTGATTCCTTTTTTGCATTATCTACTTCAGATTCAGATGCATGCATGTGGCATAATCAGTTGGGCCATATGAGTAAAAAAGGAATGCAAATCTTAAAGGCTAAGGGTAAGTTATCAGATTTGAAAGATTTAGATCTTGATTTTTGTGAGCATTGTGTCTTTGGAAAGAAAAAGAGAGTGATATTTCTCAAAGTTGGGGCAACTAAGAAGGATCATAAATTGGAGCTTGTACACTTAGATGTGTGGGGACCAACTCAGGTAGCTTCTCATGGAGGATCCCAATATTATGTTACTTTCATTGATGATGCTACAAGAAAGGTATGAGTTTATTGTATTAAATGTAAATATGATGTTTTTGAGACTTTTAAAATATGGAAAGCCCTTGTTGAGAATGAATCAAATTCAAAGTTAAAGTGCCTTAGATCTGATAATGGTGGTGAATATTGTAGTAAGGATTTCAATGATTATTGTTCAGTGAATGGAATACGTAGAGAAAGAACAGTTCCAAGAACACCACAAGAGAATGGTGTTGCAGAAAGAATGAACAAGAAAATCATGGAACATGCTAGAAGTATGAGGATACATTATGGATTTCCCTTGAATTTTTGGGAAGAAGCAGTTGATACAATGGTTTATTTGATTAATCATGGGCCTTCAAGTTCACTAGATGGAGGAATACCAGAGGAATCTTGGACTAGAAAAGAGGTAGATATTTATTTTCTTAAAGTTTTTGGTTCAGAATATTTTTGGCATATTGATAAGGAAAATAGGAAAAAGTTGGATGCAAAATCCAAGAGATTCACTTTCATTGGTTATGGAACTAGTCATTTTAGATTCCATTTTTGGGATTTAGAGAATTCTAAAATTATTTTTTAATAACATTGAATGGTATTAAAAGAGAATGTATGAGGATCAAATTTTGGTACCCAATGATGAACCAGTTGAGAAGTTTGTGAATGAAAATGAACTCTTGATTTAAAAGTAATACTGACAGGGTTACATAGTAACCGGTGTCAGTTGACCCCTGACTGACATCGGTCAGAAGAACCAGTATCAGTTACATAATATCCGAATCAACATTGGTTAGTAGAACTAACGTCGGTTACAGGTGACCGGCATTGGTCACTAACAGATTTGGATACAAATGTCTAGGAGGTCCAGAATGAGCCTCCAGTACCCCAAACTCCTGTGAGAAGGTCACAAAGGGTAAGTAAACCTCCAAAAATATTTACACCTTCTCTATTTTATTTATTATTGATTGATAATGGTGAACCAAAAAGTTTTGAAGAATTAATATAGGATAAGATTCATATCTAGTGGGAGGATGACATGGATAACGAGATGGACTCCTTAGAACAAAACTAGACTTGGGATTTGGTTAAGTTTCAAGCAGGTAAGAGGACATTACAGAATAAGTGGGTTTATAGGATCAAGGAAGAAGAGGGTGGATAAAAAAGGTACAAGGCAAGGCTTGTAGTATAAGTATTTACACAGAAAGAAAGTATTGACTTTGGTGAAATGTTTTCTCCTATTGTTTAGATTAATCATGTTCGTACTGTATTGAGTTTAGTTCCAGTACATGATTTGCATCTAGAGAAACTAGATGTGAAGATGGATTTTCTTCATGGATAATAAGATGAAGAGATTTATATGCAGTAACCGCTTGGGTATGAAGTCAAGGGTAAGGAGAAATTAGTGTGCAGGTTGAAAAAGAGCCTATATGGGCTCAAGCAAGCTCTAAGGCAATGGTACATGAGGTTTGATAGTTTTATGCATGAGCATGGTTACTTGAGATGTGAATATGACCATTGTGTTTATTTCAAGAAGCTTGAAAATGGGAGCTATATTATTTTGTTACTATATGTGGATGATATGCTTATTGTAGGATCTAATATGCAAGACATTGGTGAGCTTAAGGGAAAGCTAGCTCACACATTTTCTATGAAGGATTTAGGAGCCACAAAAGAATCCTTGGCATACAAATACACAGAGAAAGGAAGATCAAGAAATTTTATTTGTCTCAGGAGGATTATATCTACATGGTGTTAGAAAGGTTCAAGATGTAGAATGTAAAACCTGTTAGTACACCTATGGCTGGACACTTCAAATTGAGTAAAGATCAGTGTCCATCATCACATGAGGAGGTCAAATACATGACATGAGTGCCATATGCTTCAGCAGTTGGGAGTCTCATGTATGATATGGTTTGTACCAGACTAGACATTTCATAGGCAGTGGGAGTTGTGAGTAGATATATGGCCAATCTAGGTAAATAGCATTGGAAAGTAGTCTAATGGATACTCAGGTATTTGAAAGGGACATCTAGCATGCAGTTATGCTATGGAGGTTTAGATATTTCATTATGTGGCTATGTTGATTTGGATATGGTAGGAGATCTGGATGTTATGAGGAGCACTACTAGATATATTTTCATAGTAGGTGGGAAGACATTTAGCTAGATTTCAAGATTGAAAAAGGTTGTGGATTTGTCTAATATAGAGGTAGAGTATGTTGTAGCTATAGAGGCTAGCTAGGAGGTGATATGAATGAGTAGGTTCATGAAAGATTTGGGAAAAGAGAAAGATGATTCCAAATTGTTTAGTGATAGTTAGAGTGAAATTCATTTGGCAAAGAACTCATCATTTCATTCGAGAACAAAACACATTCAGTTGAGGTATCACTTCATATGACAGGTATTGGAGGATGGGTAGTTGAATCTGGAAAAGATTCATATGAGCGAGAACCCTGCGGATATGCTAACAAAGCCATTAGCAAAGGAGAAGTTGGAGCTACACTCCACTTCTGTTGGTCTTCGAGTTTGAGACTTGAAGAGGAAGAAACAAAGCTAAGGAAGGATCCAAGAATGATGTTGTATAGGTATGGTGCATTAATTAATCTCCAAGTGGGAGATTGTTGAGTTGTGGAGCTCAATTACTTCAGATTAGCATGCAATGTGAAACTTGCTGGAAAACACTGTAACTGTCATCGGTTATGGAGGGACAGACATCGGTCAGGTAGGGAGGAACCGTCATCGGTTAGGGATAACCAACATCGGTTACCTGTGCGGGAGTGTTTTATTTAACTCTCGGGAATTAGATCTATTTTTAGTATTAAAGCAGATCTATTGATTGTAATTACATGACTAAGTTCCCTAAGTTTGTTTACGCCTATAAAAGCATGAAAGCGAAGGTTTAGAAGTAAGAATTAAGAAGAACTTGCAAAAGTTAATTGTGAGAGAGAGATTTCTTGGAGAAGAAGCAAAAGCTTGAGGGAAAGAAAGTATTGTACATCTGAGAGGTGTGAAAGATTGTAAATCTTCAATTGTATATCTTGTCAAAGCTTTGGATAATAGATTGTCTTGTTTCTTGGTGGACGTAGCCCACACTAGATGAACCACGTTAAATCTGGTGTTGATTTATATCTCTTGTTTATTATATTTCTTCTGGTAGAATATCCACTTTTATTTGCATGTATGCTTAGATCTGATATATTATCTGTACAACCAATGTGCTAACCCCAACAACAATTTGTGAATTTGGGCATGGAGATTGTGATACAGAGAGGTTAAATCTTGATTGCCAACAGAGGAGGGTTGTCATTGATGTGAGACAAAATGAGGCGTGAAGTGATTGATAGGAGTGGGAACTAAAACCAGAACAATAGAGATAGGTGGAAGTGTAGAAGCAAGGGGTTGAGTGGCTATAGAAGTGTGTAGAGCTACAAAAGAATTGAGTTTAGCCAAGTTGGTAGCCTTTTCACGAGTCACATGCAAAAGTAAATCTAAATCATGTGGGTGTTCGGTAAGGTGGTTGTTGATTGCATTAAAGTGGGCTTCAGTAAATGCCTCAAGAGATGGAGCCATTGGAAAGGGAGTGAGGAAATCCTAGCAACGAGAGGGGTGTGTATGGTTGGGTTCACCAAAATGATTAACAAAAATGGAACTAAACTATGCAAGTATAACCACTAGTTAATCTAATTAGGACTAAAATGTTATATAAATGAAACTAAATCAGTATGGAAACAATAATAAATAATTATTCTAAGTGAAATAAAAACCCTAGGTATGCAAGAGAAGGAAGAGAAATGGCTTAGCCGATTTGAAGAGACGGTTGCATCTTGTCACAGGTCTGGAAACATAATCTGGAAGTGCAGACAATCACTCAGAAGTCCTACAAAGACCAAATATGGAATATTTGAACTGATTGGGACACCTGAGAAGGAACTGGGGCGCCTTGGGGTGCCCTGGTCTGTAGATTGGGAGCCCTGATCTTTGTCAATGCTCTAGATCTGAGTTTTTATGGTCGTAAGTTGATTTAAAATGGCCTTTGTCTATCACATTGGATTCATTGTGTTGTGTCAAATGTGGTGAATATTCAAATGATGACCTGCAAGAGGAAAGGAAGTATCAAACCCTAAGAAAAATAAAAATGCAGAATGAATGGGTCGGAGTGACCTTAGTCGCCAAACTAGTGGTATTTTTTTTTAGATTTTTAAATGATTTTTATGGGAGCTTAGAACCCGAGGATTGACAGGATCCCACCCAATAACAGTCTTAGAAGATATTCAAATACAACCCATAATAAAACAAAACCCCCCCAAAACAACAAGATGTCCATCATGCACTAATGAGGACACGAACCAGGACGAAGCTACCGACCAAAACACAAAAAGATCCAGAGCTGAACTAGAAACTATGCCAATTCGGTGGAGTAGCTCCCCACCAATGCCTTCTTCCCACCCAAGGAAACACCCACTCTAGCTGACCACAACAAGAAGGAAAAGGTAGAACCAAGTTGTCAACGAAGACCCACCACACCCACTGAGTTAGGAACCATTGGAGTCGACAAGCTAGGAAAATCTAGCTCCTCCAAACGATGCCCTTCGCCAAGTCCCTCCACACATGCCAAATGAACACCAGATGAAAAATGCATCAACACATAATTACGTACCAACAATTATGCAATAACCAACTTAACCTCCTCAAGAGCCAAACCCTCACGCACCGTCGTCGGCAACAGACGACCCCTACCATACCCCTTCAAAGCTTCCACAAGATTCACCCTATACTGCGACTTGATATAAAATAATGTAATGTCCCTCACCTCCTCCACATTTTGACGAATTAGTAGGAGCCTAAAAATAAACCACGAGGCCACTTTAGAATTAACACAGGCCCTCTGCAAATCCCCCAAATACTCTTCACCCAGCACCCTCGAAATAGCTTCGCAAATAACTTTTGCCTCAACCCTGAAGATGATACGGATACGTACCTTGGAGATACTACCCACGGAGGCCATCTCCCTCTTAGCACCCTATAAAAAGAGGAAAGGAAGCGACGGATTCGCCATACTCAAACCCTATAAGCTCTTTTACAAAACCACTCCAACAAAGAAGAATGAAAAGACTTCCTGCTGCATTGCTAATTAATGTCTTCCTTACTTCACAAGAAAGGATTTGAGGGAGATCTTCCCACGCCTGAGCCACCTCGGATGAAATCGACCATTCCCTTCTAATGATAGCTTGATTGGCCAAGTAATTCGTATACGGTTTTTAAAGTTGGCAATACCCATATTGTAATTGATTTCGATGATTAATTAAGGTTTGGATTCCAGGTAATCGGTCTTATTGGTCCTTTGGTAAGCTCTGTTTCAAGATTTATTCTCTTTCGAGCATTTTTTGTCTATACTAGTGTTTTAAAAATTGTTCCAGTTCTGGCTCAGTTTGACCGGTTCATTAATTTTTTTTTAACCATCGAGTTCCGTACTAAACTGGTCAAACTGGCCAGTTCCGTACTAGACCGGTTTGAACTAGTTGAGGGGCAGGTTTTGCCTTAAAACATTTTTTTTTCCAATTTTATCTTTTAAGTTATTTGTTTTCAACCCTAACCCTAAAATGATGTTATATAGACCTTGTTTAAAACAACAATTAAATGATCTTGTCTTCATGCATTACAACTTCCGCCGAAAGTGGAATTAATTACTAAAGGATACCTAACACAGATCCCATTGTCTTGGATGATATTGATCCAACCTCAGAATGGGCAAAGGAGAGTCACATGGCGGAGTTTGATCTCGATGACTTGGGCTGGATGGCTTTGGATGATGAACCACTAGTAGCACCAGACATGACAAACACTCGCTGTGCTACTACTACAACTGCTGATGTCCCGAAGGAGTCCGATGTGTCTGGACTCTGAGCCAAAGGCACATTGATGAGGATGAGGATCCCATTCTTAGGAGTGGTGTTGAGTTTGATGATTGATATCAAACATGTAGTAGCTTGTAGCATATTGTTTTTTTGGACTCTATAGGCCATTTAAAGCCTCGTTACTATGTATTTTGTTTCAGATGTGCAGTACACTCTGTGCCGTTTTGCTATATTTACCCTTACATGGTATATGCATGAGCAAAATTTGCATATTTTGTCTCTAGTTGTCTGTAATCATGGTTTGGAATCTTTAAAATTTCTTGTTTTCATTAAAATTGTAATATTTTATATATTTTTTAGTAACCTGTTCATAAGTTTTAAACCAGTCCAGTTCTGGTTCGGTTCCGATCTGACCCACGACCAGTTCCGAGTCCGGTTTGGATTTTTTAAAAATTGGTCTTTACTTGATATTAGTAATAGATATTTGGTTATGGAAAGTTTTTGTCTGATTGTGTCTCAGTCTGGATTTTCTGTAATAATCTCTATCAAAATTTACTTTATTAAGCAGTTTGAGTGATTAGTATCACTAGTATGTAATGAGTCTGTTTCACACATGGGTATGGAGTTATGGACTCAAGTTTATGTCATAAGTCAGCAGTATTTTGTTTGAAAGGAACACATGCATCTTACTGAAATCTTAGATGCCATAATTTGGCACATTCTGTTATCAGAATCTCTGGTATGAAAAAAAGCACTAGCTCAAACACAGTGTAAGAAGAAGAATCCACATTAGATAAAAAGACTGAATCTGCAGAATTGCCCAATAATCTAATCTAAAATGATCATGAAAAATATGACCTCTAAGTTTTCAAAACTTTTCAACCCCAAAAAAGCAAGACTACACATTAGCTTGTCTAATATTTCAGGAAACCAATAAGATGCTTGAGGGCAAAATTGAGGATCCATTACTTCAAATCTATATACAACATGGGTAATAACATAACATTATTTTGTCTAATATTTTATAGGATCTAAACGGATCCTTGCTGAACCGAAAAAAAAAAGTGAGAGTGTTGAAGAATCCATTTTTATCTTCCAGTTGCAGCCAACATTGAAAATAAACATGGAGCTCTTATTACAAAGAACCAAATGAAAATAACTGGCTCAAACCCATATAAACACAGTGCAGCAATAGCCATCCGCGAATACCAGATAGCAAGGAAGGATCCGTTCCATCAAACAAACTTACATTTTTACAAATCTGAGTCTCTCTTCTCAAACAAACTTACAGTTTTGCAAATATGGGTATCCTCTTTTCTAATTGAGCAGTGAGGGCCTCCTTCAAATCATTAGACAAAAGCATAGCAGCATTCCATGTAGCAACATAATCCAAACCTTGTTCCACAGACATATCCCTGGACCTCACCAGAACAGCCTTTATTCCCACAACTGAAAGTGGAGACTTGGCAGCAATATCCTCGGCAATACTACCCACTCGGGCCTCCATAGACTCCTTTGAAGGAAAAACATTCTGAACCAAACCCAAATCCTTAGCCTCAGAAGCATCAACCTTTCTCCCTGTCAAGGCCAACTCCATGGCATTCCCTTCCCCTATCAATTTGGGCAACCTCTGTAAAGTTCCCAAATCGGCGGTAATGGCCAAATCAATTTCCTTGACACTGAAATAGGCATCCTGACTACAATACCTAATATCACAGGCAGTAATTATGTCAACCCCTGCTCCTATACAGGCCCCGTGGATGGCAGCAATCACAGGCTTTCTGCATTTCTCCAGGGCTGTGATTGCTGCCTGCATGTGTTTAATGTTTCTTCTAATCTTTTCCCTAAGCCTCCCCTGATCATCGCATCCACCATTGGCATTGGCATCTGCGGTATGAGATTGTAACTGGGTACCCAAAATAGAGAGGTCAATTCCAGAGCAGAAATGCTTACCTGAGCCAGTCAGAATGATGACCCTCACTGATGGGTTTTCATCCAAGGCTGCGAGTGCTCTAGGGAATTCACTGTAGAAATGGGCATCCAGTGCATTTCTGTGAGATGGGCGGTTCATTATCAGGTGAAACACCCCATTTCCGGAGGAATCCTCCACAACCTGCACTCTTTTCCAATCTTCCATAGCCTCTAAAATTTCTAACGGGCACAGATGGCTAGAGAAAAAATTACAGTACTATTGAAGGATTTTAGATCATATTAAGGCAATCCAGCCAACAAAAACGAAAAGAACCGGAGATATTGGACATGGAGATTAACACAGGTCAGTCACTGAATTATATAGCTCAATTTCTGGGGTGAGATTTGTCTTTTTAATATAGGTATGTCAACCCAAGGGCATTCATGATTGCCAAATATTCCATTTTATGGATACAGGTGTCTCAAAAAAGACGACACACTTGGGATTTTCAGGTCGGTTGAGACGTGCATATTGTAATTGGGCATTCTTATTTTTCCATTTGCCCTGGTTGTAGATGAACCTTCTCCACTAATCAACTTTCAGTCGAATTCTATTCCTCACGGTTTGATTAATGTTGTTTTTGTTACCTGAGGCTATTCTCCATACAAAATGCATCGCTTTTATATTATACATAAAAAGATTCATTTGTAAAAGTGGTATATTTTATGTGAAGAATAGTCTTGGTCGTTTTTGTTGAAGAAAAGTAGTGTGTGATAGTTTACTATATTGTTCCCATTCCTTCTTAAGGTTCTTTCAATTCTAAATTAAATTCACTTGGAACTCAATGGAATTTATATCATAAGGATAAGGTACATTGCCAAAGGCTTCTTTTTGTTCTCTTTTAAGGAGTGTAGGCTCTTCTTGTTAAGTCGAGGAGCTAATTCTTGTGAAAAATATCTCTTCTAATTTTACCTTAGACTTGCAACTTTAAAGTCTCTAAGAAAGTTTTTTCTCAAAGTCCATGTTTGAGTCGAACTTCAAGGCCTTTTGATTTCTCTCTAATTCTTTGTCTCGAAGATTGGCAAGTTCGTTGGGCGAGTTATTTTCCATAAACCTAATTGCTTTTACTCAGCTCAACCTAATAAATGAGTATATGTTGAGGTTGATTTGATTAAGAGCTTAAATGATTCAATTGACATCTAGGTCTCCAAGTGTTTCGTTCAAAAAGTCACCTATATTAACTTACTCAACATTGTTTTATGTGTCAAGCCCCTGACCACAGGATTTAGAATTGTGTTTTCATGGCTAACCCAAGCCTAATGAGGGAGTTTCGTGGACTAAAAAGCCAAAAGTAGCAGCGAAAAATGAAGGTTGGACCAATGTGACTAAAAAAAGGGTGGTTGTAGGGAACAAAAATTCCTTTACAATTAATGCTCTTGTTAATGATAAACCCCATCACAGTGGGTGTAAATTTGTAAAATTTCCCATTTTGCATACTCATATTCCCCTTGTTCAAGCATAGCTTGAACCCTTGTAAATACAAGACAACTTTGAATAGACAATGGCTTTTGATGTTGGGATCTCAAAGATGTCTTCTCAACCCTCTCGTTGCTCGTATAGTCAAACACAAGGTGGTCGTGAGTCATCATGGAGAGATACCAAGGCCAAATGTCACTCCATTCCCATCAAAGATTTTTTTAAGCCAAATAAACGTTTGGTTTTATCTAACAATTATTTTGTTTTAGATTTTTACTTGTATTTTTAAGGACAATGGGAACTTAACATGGACGAGTTTCCTAGATGAATTTCATATGATGGAATGTAAGAGGTCTCAGAGAGTCCTCACGAATTTTTTTTGGGTGTTCTTCTTGCTAGCAAATTGGAAATTTGGATTGTGTTTGTTCGCAAGAAGTTAAATTGTAGGCTTTCTTATTTAGACTTCATGAAAATGTAATGTCGTATTTCACTCATTTTCATTCCTTACACAATGACGGTTGTGGTGGTGATGATATTTCCGTATCTCCGAGATATGCACATTTTATGACTACCTCAGGGAAAGGTTCATCACATTGGGCCTTATGGGTCCTTTTACATACTGAGTGGTATTCTTTTGGTACTGTTAATATTTATTCTTATAATGACGGACTACAAAGATCGATTTTGTGGAGATGGTTAGATGACAACTTACTGCTCGTTTTTTCTCATATGTACAGTGGTGTTTGTATGATTGAAGATCCTAAGGATAAAGAGGATGCCCTTTCAATGCATTAGTGTGTTGGGGAATTTGAAGTTTGGTTTTATCTTAAAAACCATTTAGGGCCTAATAGATGCTCTTCTTTGACGATGTGCATTTACTCCCTAATTGTGGTTTACTTGGTCTAACTTCTAAGTTGGAGCAAACATGGTCATCAAAAGGTTGGATTGTGTCATGCTTATTGAACAATATGTGTTTTCATTTCATACCTCCGATAATTTGATCATCACCATCTGACAAGATTTTTTGCTTTCTAATCATGACCTGATCACCTTCCAACTCGCTTGGAGAGGTTCCCAGTTCAAAGTGCCATGTGATCAATTCTACCTCAACATGTCGTTTTTACAACATAAAATGACCATCCAACTCATTGCTAGGATTTAGAAATCAACACCATGTCCTCACTTTGTTGTCAGTTGTATTGAGTGTTGAAACGATGTTCCACCACACCACCACTTTCCTCTGCCACTTTGGAAAACAAGTGGTGTATGTCTACAAGAAGGATAATTGTACTCTTCGCAATGCATTTCAAAGAATCTCAAAGAGTTTGGAATATAATCCTTTAGATCTTATGCCACAATACTTAGATTTTGGGATTATGCATAAGCTTAAACTCATTGAATCTTGTGCATCTAGAGGAGCTCAGACATGTGACCATTTACATTAGCTTAAGGTTGTAGATCATGCCTCCAAGGATTTTTTTAAATCCCTTCATTCCAAGAAAGATAGAGAATAGATAAAGGCTATTCAAATGGGTCACATCCAGCTTACTAATTTTCTTGAGATCTCTTCTTCCTTTGTTGAACATTAAAATCTATTTTTTAGGCTCAAGTTTTAATAGAGGAATGACAAATAGACCTTCAAAAATGTCTAGAGTTTGTTCTCACAAGCTTTCGCCTATAACTCAAATATAATTTGATTCTCCACTCACATTAGATGAACTTTATATAGCTTTGCAATGGATGTCTAATGATAAATATTTAGGAGTCGACAATTTTCCTTGTGAATATTATAAATCCACTTGGAGCTTTGTTAGTCCTGGCATACTTCAAGTTTACAATAAGGTATTATATATTTGACATTTAAGTAGAATTATCAATAAAGGAAATATCAAATTCATAGTTAAGATGGGAAATCCCGAGCTCATCTCCAATTAACATCCAATCATGGTCTAATCAACCTACTCAATGTCTCTTATAAGATT
The DNA here is from genome assembly GCA_019776745.2 of Taxus chinensis. Classification (NCBI taxonomy): domain Eukaryota; kingdom Viridiplantae; phylum Streptophyta; class Pinopsida; order Cupressales; family Taxaceae; genus Taxus; species Taxus chinensis. The sequence goes on from CM034146.1 coordinate 188,832,356, forward strand.
ATTGCTAAAGCTTTAGCCTTGTGTATTCACCACATTCTTTCAGCTATTGTTAGACTTGAGAAAATAAGCTTTGTCAAAGGGAGTTATATCTTAGATAATATCATAGTTGTGTGGGAAGGTGTGGAATTGGCCCATATTTATCGATAACAAACTGCAATCCTTAAATTAGACTTTGAAAAAATATATGAGCAAACCAAATGGCCTTTTATGTTTGTTATGCTTCAATCTCTTGGCTTTGATGAACTTTTTCTTCATGTTATACAAACTCTCTTCTTTGATGCATCCACTTGTTTCTCTATTAATGTTTACATGTTTGAAATCTTTGGCCTCTTTCATTCTATCTAGTTGGGTTGTTTGTTAGCTCCATGCTAAATCTTTTACTTTTTATTTTGGTTGTAATTTTTTTGGATATTTTCTTTCTCATCAATATTTGTAGGAGTTGATTTGGGGTATTTTCCTTCATGACCACTCTACTCAATTCATTTATGGTCACTTCATAGATAATTCATTCCTTATGTTTGTTGAAAATGAAGCCTCTTTCAAGGAAGTTATTCAATGTCTTGATATTCTCTACAAGGCTTCTAACTCTAATATGCAATGGACCAAGTTTTTGTGTTATAAGAAAAACGTGTTCTCCATGTTGAATTGGCTTAAGAACTACCCTTGGAAGTGGATCCAACAAGGATTTTTTTCCCCTAGGTATTCCATTTACTTTTGATAGCACACCTTTTGAGTTATGGTGATATGTTATGGATAGAGTGGAGAAGAAGATAACATTTTTGGTCTCTTGACCTTTCTAGAGCCAGGGAATTCCAGGTTTACACCAAGATTCTCATTGTTACCCATATGTACTACTCCTCTTCTTAGGATCCTTCAAAGGTGTCTTGTAATAAATTCTTCAAGATTTTTGGGGACTTTTTTAGGCTAATGCTAAACAAACTAGGGGCTTTCATCAGGTCACTTGAGATGTATGTTGCCTTTCTCAAGAGAAAGGTGGAATGGAATTATTGATATTTACAAATAAAGCATTGTTCTTTGTGCCAAATGGATAGTTAAATAAATCGATGTAAATGAGGCATGGAAAATTATTGTATGGCACTGCATTTCAGCAGGTACTCCCTATGGAAAAACTCTCTTGAAGAACTTTGGCCTCCATACCTTATTTATTGCTTCTACACATGTTAAACATAAAGGTTCCTTTGTGGCCAATAGTTTGTGGAAAGATTATAAGGTTATTAAAACTTATCTATGTTTGGTTGGTGATCGTTTCAAATCTCGTTTATCCTTCAACAATCATATCATATCCATGTGGTCACCCTTTATGAAATGAAATTACATTCTGTAAGTGGATACTACTATAATTAAGGTCATTCGCTTGTTTTTAAAAAGAGCTAATACCATTCAAAGCCTTATATCTTCTGGGAATCAGTTACCATGGCTCGAACTCAAGTTTAAGTACAAACTTTTCAAATCAAACCTACCCACCATTTTAAAGATTTAGAATCTCCTTCAAGATATTATGTTGCATCAACTTGGCATTCAACTTCTTATGGTGTGGTGGGGTGACTGGTAGTGGAATGCTAATATTTATTTTAAAAACTAATCCCTAGTATTTCTCTATCATATTATAATTCCATTATCCCTCATTATCTACAAGTTAAATTACCATTAGATCTTGAATTCCTCCCCTCGATCTTGGTTTTCTTGCCTTGATCGAGTCTAGAAGTCTAAATTCATGCTTGCAATTTTTGTGGTATTTTGTTTATTAAGGTCTCTCTTTAGGTGAAAGACTTGATCATATTAGTGTTGTCCTTCTCAAGTGTCATTTGGGCCCCATACCTTTTAAAAAAAACTTCTAGTTTTTTCCCTGTGACCATGAGGGTTGGACTTAGATTCATCCCCTCTTTAAACCTTACCACCTAAAGACCTTTACATAAAAAATGATTTTTTTGGGGATAATTCTCATTGGCCTATTTATATTATTTTTATGTGGCATTTTTTAGAGCTATCATTCTTTTTCAATTTTAGAAAGCCAAAAATATTGTTATTTTTAATAGTGATGATATTTCTCAGCATTTTCTTGTGAATGATAAAATCATTATTTTCTCTTCTACATGCCTACAGATCCAAGCACAAATCAAGAAGGTGGTTCTTAAGTTTAACATAGGAGTTGGTTGATCATCGAGGGAGTGGCCCTTGTGCCACGAGTCAAGTTCTACTAAATCCACCTCAACAAGTCTTTGTCACCTGTTACTATGTAGAGGAAAAGCCACTCTTGAAGTCCACTTTCATCCCTAGTACACTTTTGCATATCTACCTCACCACCTCTACGGCAGGGTCCTTGTTGTTTGTGGTCACCTCAAGGGAAACATGTTGTTGACCTATATGTTATTGCAACTATTTATCCCTCTTTAGTGCAAGGTGGAATTATTGTTGCCAAATCTTTGTCACTTGGATGGGGAATTATGGTGATGTTAGATATACATGATTCTCATACCTTAAATGGATGTCATGTCCTAGATCTTATGACTAATATGCCTACTAGTTTGGGGACTCTCCCTCCTATGGACGATCCACCATCTCCCCTCAATGATGATGTTACCTATTATTGACTCTTAGCCTTCTATTTTTTTTTGTAATTTTTTATATTTCGGTCTTTTAGCTTCCCTTGTGGTGTTTTGACTTGTGATTGAGCCATAATTTATTTTGGCATGGATATCAGGTTACAACTCTTTTTTACTACCTTTTTATTGTAACTATTTATTATTGATTTTTGATTAATATATGATATATTTCGATAAAAGGGGACAAGATATAATTGGATTTCAATTGACCAGAGTGATTTAACTACACATTTTGTTGAAAAAATGTTAAATATGATATGATTCTTCCAAATTTTAGAGAATCATATGTATAAAACGAGTATGAATCCTTTAAAAGGACTAATACAAAAAATGTACTTGACAAAATAATGCTTTTGAAAAAGATTTTTTCATGAAATAAGTGAGAATAATTTAAAATTATTTATGGGACATTATAAATGTAGACACCTAATATGGTAATTAGGTGCTTAATAATTATTTATTTGGATTTTTTCCTTTAATTATGAATTGCACACACAAACAAAACATATTTATGCATTATCATTCTCTCTTATAGGGCTTGCAAATATTCCTTATTCTCTCGCTCAACTACTCAAAATCCTATAAGACTTATCTAAATTCTTATAAACATCTTCATCTCTTGTTAGGCCTCTCCAAGGACTCTCATCATGGATTTTGTTTTTTGGACACTACTATCTAGTGGGACACTAGCACCAAACGTTAGTGTTCTAATATGGCCACTATGTCTTGTGGTTTCAATAGTCAAAATTCATGAGTTTTTCCTAATTCCCCATTTTAGGTCAACCTTAATGCAGAATTATATCCCATAGAAAGTTATAAAAGTGAATCAAACACTCTCATTTTACTTACTTGGCAACATTAGCAACCATCTAGCTCCTACTTGCAAATAACAAGGCAAGATTTATCTTCATCTCAAAATATCTAGAAAATATACCCTAAAATTCCCTAAATCAAGAGAATACAATAAAAACAAGCCCTAATTAGGTTTGAAGCACTCCATACTCTTTCACAAGCATTCCTCCAAGTAAAAGACACTTCAAACTATTATCAAGAACATAAGTTGTAGACATCTAAAATTTCGACATAATTAATTTTGATTAATTTGTCCCACAAATATCCAAACATCAATATCTAATTAATCTCTTTCTAATAAAATACAACATATACCCTTTATCCTAATTATCTTCATCATTTATCTAATATCCCATCTCATCATTAATCCCTTTAATTCATTAGTATATCCTATTATCCTATCTTAATCCATATTATGATTTTCTAGGAATTTAATATTCCACCACCCACCTACCCACCTACCCTACACCTACTCTACACCTACCCTACACCTAGCCTCTCCATGTAATCACATCTCTAATCATATTTTATTAACCTAATCTAAATCTTAAACTGATCATATATTACACCTCTGAATCTAGAGGCTTCTATTTCTAGAAGCCTCTCTAAAATTCTTCCCTCGATTGAATTTAAAATTCAAATAAGGCTTCATCCCGAAGGCTTCTGACAAATTCTGGAATTCTCCATTCTAGAATCCTCCGATTCTTTCATCAATCCTCAACCATTGATCCTCATTCCATTTGGATCAATCCTCACCCTCCATTTCCTCTCCCAAAAACTATAAATTGAACTCTCCTCCTCCATGATAGCTAGCTAGAAGGAGGATGAAAAATCCATAACAAATTTCTGCCATTTTATTTTATCTTCAATTAGTCCATCTTTAATTCAATCTATCATCCATCATCTTTCATCAAATAATCCAAGAAAAATCAAGGGGAGGTTTTGTCCAAGTGTCTCCATAAAATTAGAAGCAATTAATAACATCCTAGAGCAAATCCAACACAACAAAGGAGGAGCATTGCATCTTCTTGGTAAGTGAAAGTATTGATTATCTCCCCCTTTCCATCTCTTGCTCAATTTGAGGTAATTATTTGAGAATATTAGCATAGGAAGGAAATCTAGTTGTTTTTCTTACATTCACAACTGATATTTTTTAACATATTCACTACTAGGGACGATCCACCACCTCCCCCAATGATGATGTTACCTGTTCTTGACTCTTAGCCTTCTACTTTTTTTTGTAATTTTTTATATTTTCAGTCTTTTAGCTTCTCTTGTGGTGTTTTGAATTTTGATTGAACCATGATTTCTTTCAACATGGATATTAGGTTGCAACTCTTTTTTACTACCTTTTTATCGTAACCATATATTATTTATTTATTTATTAATATATGATATATTTCGAGAAAAGTGGACAAGATATAATTACATTTCAACTGACCAGAGTGATTTAAGTACACATTTCACTAAACAAAAGTTAAATATGATGTTATTCTTCCAAATTTGAAAGAATCATATGTATAAAACAAGTTTGAATCCCTTAAAAAGACTAATACAAAAAATGTACTTGAAAAAATAATGCTTTTAAAAGTGATTTTTTCATGAAATAAGTGAGAATATTTTAAAATTATTTATGGGACATTATAAATGTGGACAATTAATATGGTAATTATGTGCTTAATAATTATTTATTTGGCTTATTTCCTTTAATTATGACTTGCATGCACAAACAAAACATATTTATGCATTATAATTCTCTCTTATAAGGCTTGCAAATATTCCTCATTCTCTCACTCAATGACTCAAAATCCGATAAGACTTATCTAAATGCTTATAAACATCTTTATCTCTTGTTAGGCCTCTCTAGGAATCTCATTATAACTTTTGTTTTTTGGACACTATTGTCTAGTGGGACACTAGCACCAAACGTTAATGTTTGAATATGGGCACTGTATCCTATGGTTTCAATAGTCAAATTTCATGAGTTTTTCCTAATTCCCCATTTTAGGTCAACCTTGATGCAGGATTATATCCCATAGAAAGTTATAAAATTGAATCAAACACTCTCATTTTACTTACTTGGCAACATTGACAACCATCTAGCTCCTACTTGGAAATAACAAGGCAAGATTTATCTTCATCTCCAAATATCTAGAAAATATATCCTAAACTTCCCTAAATCAAGAGAAGACAATAACAACAAGCCATAATTAGGTTTAAAGCACTCCACACTCTTCCATGAGCATCCCTCCAAGTAAAAAACACTCCAAAGTATTATTAAGAACATATGCATTAAAGGGAACTTCAAGCATTCTATTTACAAAAATTCTACTTAGGCACTTTACTTTAGCACTCTATTGCAACACTTACTCTATCACAAAGGGTAAATTATATATATAATTACACCCATTATTTATGTTGAGTCAAGAGGGAAAACATAGGGGGCGGCTTTCTAGATTGAACTCACACTTTCACGAGCACTAGGAGAAATACATGGCGTTTGATCCCCTCATTTTTGGAAATATAGTGCAATGCTTTGTCGAAATCGACAAAGGGGTTAGGCACCAAGGATAGTCCAACTTCATCACACACGAAAACATTTTTTTTATTTTCTAATCATGTTTTTGAAGTACTAGTGCATGATAATTAGGGTTTTGATCATTACAAGTGCATGCACAAATATTTTGGAAACAACAAAAGTACAAGAGGTCTAATATTTCTTTATTGCATTTACATGTTTTGTCAAATCTAAATGTCATTAAATTTATTCATAAAATCTGGTTGAGCATTAGTCTCTAGATTTCTAACCTGATTATGATATTACCCAAATTATATATTTTAATCTAGGTCACAACATTGGTTGAACCCGTTTATTGATCAATTTCAACTTCCTTTACCCGTTAGAGTTTCAACTTCATCTTCTAGAGTTTTTATTTTTCAATTTCCATTTTGATTTTTACGCACCAGTTTCAGTCCCTTTTTTGATGTTGAATCCATCCTTTATTCATGATTGAGATATTTGAATTGATATTGTTAAGATGATTTGATTCGAATAATTAGGATTTTGTTGTTGTATTAGCACTTGTTGCTACCTCGTTCTTGGTAGGATAATATACGTGGCATATGATGTTGATTTACTGCCCTTAGCATTACCGTGGTTTATATATGATATTATGGATATTATTGATCTAAGATTTACACGAGTTATATTTTGGATAGTTTTCGTAATGGTTAAGTGATATATATATATATATTTTCATTTATAAAGTGTTTTAGTCCTCCTAATTAGATTAACTAGTGGCTATACTTTCATAGTTTAGTTCCATTTTTGTTAATCATATATATATATATATATAATATAATATATATATTATATTATATATATATATTATATATGATTAACAAAAATGGAACTAAACTATGAAAGTATAGCCACTAGTTAATCTAATTAGGAGGACTAAAACACTTTATAAATGAAACTAAAGCAATATTTTTTTGCATATTAGTTTCTACTGTTGCGATTCTGTGAGGGACTGTTCCGCATATTTTATCCCTTATTCCCTATCAATTGGTATCAGAACCTGGTTTGGTTTGCTGAAGTATTGAATTGTAGGGAAAGTTTTAGCTTGAGTGGAAGCTATGGAAAATGATGGAAGATCAAGGGTTGATAAATTCAATGGGAAGAATTTCAGTCTTTGGAAGAGGCAAATGGAAGATTACCTTTATCAGAAGGATCTTTATATTCCACAGTCTAAGAAGGTGAACAAACCCTCGAGCATGACAAATGCAGAATGAGATTTGCTAGATAGGAAGGCACTTGGGACAATTTGGTTGTGTCTTGCATCTTCGGTATTATTTAATGTTTCAAAGGAAAAGACTACAAAAGAACTGATGGATGCATTAGGGAAGTTGTATGAAAAACCCTCTGCCTCTAATAAGATATTTTTAATGAAAAAGTTATTTAATATGAAGATGTCTAAGAATGGTTCAGTAGTAGATCATTTAAATGATTTTAATATGGTTGTAAATATGCTAGCTTTGGTTACAATAGAATTTGATGAAGAAGTTAGGGCTTTATTAATTTTGTGCTCTTTACCTAAGAGTTGGAATAGCCTAGTAATGGCGGTAAGCAACTTGGTTCCAGCTAACTCAAAGTTGAAGTTTGAGGATGTTTTAGGGGTGATTCTAAGCGAAGAAATGTGAAGAAAAAGTTTTGGGGAATATTCTACTTCATGGAATACTTTGATACAGTGGAAACTAGAGGGAGATAGAAGAATATATAAAGTCTGTGGAAAATCGAAAGATAGTAGCAAAGTCAAAATGCAAAAGAAAGATAGTATGTTGGAACTGTGGAAAGTCTGGGCATGCAAAGAAGGATTGTTGGGAGCTTTAGGACCAGAAGAAACAATAGGAAGAAATAAGGAGGAAAATGTGGAAATGGGTAATTTATGTCAAGACACTTTGATTTTTTATTTGCATAATATTGTTGAATCTTGGGTTTTAGATTCGGGGGCTTCTTTCCATGCTACTCCACATAGAAATTATTTTGTTGATTATGTTCAAGGGGATTTTGGGCATGTTTTTCTTAGTGATGATGATCCTTGCAGTATTGTTGGAAAAGGATCTATTGGGGTTAAGATGTAGAATGGGAATACATGGCTATTGAAGGATGTTAGACATGTGCCTACATTAAAAAAAAAATTGATATCGTCGGGCCAGTTGGGAAGTGATGGTTGTATTGTGATATTTACAGTGGACTCTTGGAAGGTTACCAAGGGTGCTCTTGTGGTGGAAATAGGTAAGAAGGTTCGAACCTTGTATTTAACCAATTTGAGCAGCAATGTTTGTAATCTTGTGGCTTCAAAAGTAGATACAACATTGTGGCACTATAGGCTTGGTCATATGAGCCATAAGGGCATAAAGATCATAAAGAAATGATTTTCTCGGATATACAGGAAACATGTTTGGAGATCTATGTAAGGACTTCTTATATGGGAAACAGAAGTGAGTAAGGTTTCTCAAGGTTGGACCTAAAAAGAAAGAGATTAAGTTAGAGTTGTTGCATTCCAATGTGTGGGGTTCAGCTCAGGTATAATTTCTTGGGAGTTCAAGTTATTATGTTACTTTTATTGATGATGCAACAAGAAAATTTTGGTTTTATTGTATTAGAAATAAATCTGATGTATTTGACACTTTTTTTAAATGGAAAGCCTTGGTAGAGAATGAAACAGGTCTTAAGCTAAAATGTCTTAGGTTAGATAATGGAGGGGAGTATTGTAACAATGAATTTAATTATTACTATTCTAAGAATGGAATTCGCATAGGAAAAATATGGTTTCAGGAACTCTGCAGTAGAATGGGGTGTTAGAAATGATGAACAAAACATTAATGGAACTTGTTGGGAGCATGAGGTTACATGTAGAACTACCTCTTTCTTTTGGGTAGAAGAAGTGAGCATAGATGTGTACTTGATAAATAGAGGACCCTCAAGTGCTTTGGATGGAGGCATATCTGAGGAGGCCTGGTATGGTAAGAAAGTTGATTATTCATTTCTTAGAGTATTTCGATGTGAGGTGTCTGTCCATATAGATAAGGATGATAGGACCAAGCTAGAGGCTAAATCAGAAAAATGTACTTTCATTGGTTATGGTGGTGATAACTTTGGATATAATTGTTGGAGTATTAAGGAAAAGAAAATCATTCGATATAGGGATGTGGTATTTAATGAGAAATTCACGTATAAACAATAGTTGCAGGAAAATAGGGAAGAATCTAAGAAAGAATATGCAACGGTAGAAAATATTCCGAATGGGAAAGTGACACATGAATCAATTTAGGAACCTCCTCAACAAGAACCCCAAACTCCTATATTGAGGAGGTCTTCTAGGGTAAGAAAAGAACCTGAACATTTTTCTCCTTATCTTTATTATTTATTACTCACTGATAGTGGAGAGCCAGAGAGCTTTTATGAAGCAATATAGGTAGATGCCAGGAAGAAGTGGGAGCAATCCATGGATGAGGAGCATCAGGCTCTCATGAAGAACCCGACATGGGATTTGGTTAAGTTACCCGAAGGAAAAAGAGCATTACAAAATGAGTGGGTGTTCAGAGTCAAAGAGGAAGGAGGCAAGAAAATATACAAGGCTCGATTGGTGGTCAAGGGGTTTGCACAGAAAAAAGGTATAGATTTTGATGATATTTTTTCTCCTGTAGTAAAAATGACTTCTATTAGAACTGTTCTAGGAATAGTTGTAGTAAAAGACTTACACTTAGAAAAAATTGATGTAAAGACTACATTTCTCCATGGTGATTTAGAGGAGGAACTATATATGCAACAACCAAAGGGCCATGAGGTCAAAGGTAAAGAGGATATGGTGTGCAAACTGAAGAAGATCTTATATGGCTTAAAACAAGCTCCACGTCAATGGTATAAGAAATTTGATATCTTCATAATGGAGCAAGGTTATATTAGATGTCATTCTAACCATTGCGTGTATACAAAGAAATTTGAGGATGGAAATTATATTATCCTGTGTTTGCATGTGGATGACATGTTGGTTGCAGGTAAAAACATGCAGGAAATAAAAGTACTCAAGAAGCAGCTAAGTGAGTCCTTTACTATGAAGGATTTGGGGGCAGCCAAACAAATACTTGGTATGAGGATATATCAGGATAGGAAGGAAAGGAAGCTAACTTCATCTTATGAAGAGTACATTAAGAAGGTATTGGAGAGGTTTAATATGCAGGATGCTAAACCAATTAGGACTCCTTTGGCAGGCCATTTCAAGTTATCAAAGGAGTAGTGTCCCAAGACAGAGTAGGAGAGAAACTAGATGTCCAAGGTACCTTACTCATCAAGGGTTGACAATTTGATGTATGTCATGGTGTGCACCAGGCCTGATATTTCCCATGTAGTGGGAGTGGTGAGTAGATTTATGAGTGATCCAGGTAGAGATCACTGGTAGGTAGTAAAGTGGATCCTTCGGTATTTGAGAGGGACCATGGGGATAGTTTTGTGCTACAGTGGATTAGACACCACTTTGTGTGGTTATGTAGATTCAAATATGGCTGGAGATGTAGACAGCAGGAGGAGCATGACATGTTATGTTTACACTTTAGGTGGGACATCAGTAAGTTGGATTTCACGACTACAGAAGCTGGTGGCTTTGTTAACCATAGAGGTTGAGTATGTTACTGCCACAGAGGTAGGAAAAGAAATGATTTGGCTACAACAATTTCTTGAGGAGTTGGGGCATAAGGAGGAGGAAGGAAAGTTGCATAGTCATAGTCAGAGTGTTATACACTTAGCTGAGAACTCTGTTTTCCACTCTAGGACGAAGCATATACAGTTAAGGTACCATTTCATCAGGACAACTTTGGAGGAAGAGAATTTGAAGCTGGAGAAGATTCATACTAGTCATAATCCTGTAGACATGATGACCAAGGTGGTCACAAGGGAAAATTGAAGCTGTGTTCAACTTTGGTTGGTCTTCATGGAAAATAGTGAAGGGCTGAGAAGCTTGCTAAGAGGAAAACTAGTCTCCAAGTAGGAGATTGTTAGGTTGTGGAGCTTGTTTTCATGTGTGAAAGTGTTGAAGACTATACACTAAGAGTACTATACACTTTCCATAGTTGTCTCACCGGGGTTTGGGGGCGTAGCCCCTGAAATTATTATTTTTGGCCTCGAAACAAAACATGCCCGATATACCGGGAAATGTGCTTTTTTTTTTCTTTCATATGGGAGGGATTTTTGATGCATAGGTTTATGGGATGGTTTTGGCCTCGAAACAAAACATGCCCGATATACCAAGAAATGTGATTTTTCTCATATGGGTAGGAATTTTGACCCATAGGTTTATGGGATGGTTTTGGCCCATGGTTTTGATACCCACGGTTTTGTAAAACTGCGTAAGTAGTTGTCTACTTATGTGGTTTTGTGCATATCGTAGGGATGATGTAACATTAGAGATGTGCATGAATTCGGGTGTGAATTCTATAGATTTTGTTGAGCATAGCTCCAAATAGATCTGGGTATTGTATTGAGAGAGTGGTGGCTTGTAATAAAATTTGAGCAAGTGATTCTTGGTGGACGTAGCCCAAATTAGGGTGAACCACGTTAAATACTGTCTCTTTGTGTTGTGTTATTTTTATTCTGCACTTTTATTTTAGATCTGTAATTTTTTTTGCATATTAGTTTCTACTGTTGCAATTCTGTGAGGGATTTTTCCACATATTTTATCCCTTATTCCCTATCAGCGGTCTTATCACTGAGTGCTACACTGCATTTCAGACCTAGATGTAGTTCTGGTGAGTGTGTGCATGTCATTCCCTAGGTGCTCTTGTGTCAGTCGCACTTTGTGAAGTAACGAGTAATAGTAACTATAGAAAATGTAGTAGAATGTGTGCATGGAATAGAGTAGAATCCATCCCCCTATGTTGTGTGTGTTGATGTAGATCTCCTAGCCTTGATGCATGGCACTATGTGGATGCAACTTTAGATGGAGTGATAGTAGTATGTGATGCTAGGACCCTCATTATGGTATCATAACTTTGTATTTATAGGGTTCTTAAGTTTAATTTTGCAATTAACCCCAACATGGCCAACTGGGAAAATGATAAGGATGAAAAATGGCTAGAAAGGCCCCAAAAAGAAGCGGGAAAGAGAAACATAGATCGAGGCACTCAAGGTGGGACCAGGGTGCCCGGAGGCGCCCCAGTACAAGCTTGGGCACCCTGATTTTGGGCTAGAATGACAGGTTAGTTACAAAACAAGTGGATAAGTATATAAAAACACGAAGGAATGATGAAATAAAATATAAGAAAAATATGGCTAAAAGGTGGGACTAATTAGTACTTTATTCACTTGAGAAACTTCTAAATAGTAGTATAAGACTAGGCTAAATAATGCCTAAAGTGCATGATTTTGTGTCTACATTTTGCCCCCACTTTATGTTGGTGAGCGGAAAGCTCGGTAACATATAATAGATAGAGATGCGTACCTAATATCCATGTAGAGTGTAAAAGAAGACGTGCCGATGGACTAGACTCAAATGTGGAATGATAAAAATAAAAATGTGGAGCGTGGATTCTAAAGATGAAAAATGCTTATAAAAAGTGATGAGAGTGAACCTATGGCAGAATGCATGTGTAGCTATTGTTGTGTGTAGTGTACCTGTATGGTTAGTAAAGACAAGTGCATGTAGCTATGTGTTGTCATTATCGTTGTCATTATTGTTTTTGTTATTGTTACCCCCAATTTGACTAGTTTCTCATATGGTCGGACCTGCAATGAGAAAACGATCAAGTAGTCAAATATGTATGTATGTAAAAAATGTTGTGTAAAATACACATGTATATAAAAATGTGTAAAGTACGTAAATGTAAAATACACTGAAATAAAAGTGTAAATGGAACATGTGCACCTGATCCATGTCGAGAGAAAGGGTGTAGAAGGATATTATGTACTGTCGCGAGTTTTTTGGGCGATCTCACACCACCATGGCTGAAGAAGTATAGGGAGGAAATGTGTTGTATCCTCCATCCTTTAACCACTTTTGCTAAAATGTGTGAAGATATCTTTGTATTGTCCTAGTTTTTTGGGCTATCTGACGCCACTTGATGGAGTAGTGTAGAGAGGCACACCCACTATAACCCCTATCCTTTAACTGCTCTACAGTCCGCAAAATTTCCAAAGGACACCATGTCCTGTAGAGGCCATTGTGTATGGATTTCATAGACTGGTCTGAACTCACTTGTTGTATGTGAACCGGTGTAAATACATTGTTTTAGTAGAAAAAACCGTCAATGATGCCCCCCTCTTTGGGGGCGCATGCGACATTGTTGAAAGGAGAATGCGGCCCCAAAAGAGGACCAACCACAATCTGATCTGTAGAAATTTGCCATGTAAGGGGAAAGGGAAAATACTTGGTAGATACCAAGGCACACACAAAAGGGGATGGCTAGCCAAAACAAGTGTTAGTCCAAAAACACATGCATGTAATAAGACAAGTGTAAAGTACATAGATAATGTAAGGACTATCAATAAAATTAGTGTAAACACATGAGAAAACCAGTAGACCATAGAGGTGGTTTGTGGAGCTGAATTGCTTCACAAAGGCATGCATTTGAGGTTTACTGGTTTACACAGTATCCGGTATCAGTTGGCTAACTAGCGTTGGTCGTTGGGAGGAACCGACATTGGTTAGGGAACCGACACTAGTCAACATCAAGGAACAGACACCAGTTACCTATGCGTTTATGTTTTTATTTTTAGACACGGGACTTGATCTGACGGTTGATTGTAAAGGTGATCTAATGGTTGTAAATGCATAACAAAGATGCCCTAAGTTTTTCTAAGCTTATATAAGATAGAAAACTAGGGTTAGAACATAGATGAAGAATGTTAATTCTCCTTGGTTGAAGATGAAAAAGAAGAAAAAGGTTGCATGAAGAAAAAGCTTCAATGGAGAGAAGATATGGAAAAAAGGACAATAGTAGGTACATTTGAATGGTGAGAAGAGTGTTATATCTTCTAATGTATTTCCTTTGTATTGTCTTAGTCTCAATGTAATGTAATTACTTGCATAGTATGTAAAGCATATAGTCTTTCATCTTGTAGATCCACAGGTTATTATGAGATCTTGTATTGTAGATCCATGAGATCATGATGTATTGTTGATCCATGTAGATCTAGTATTATATTGTTAGATCTGCAGGTTGGTTATGAGATCTTGTATTCATAGATCCATGAGATCATGTTGTATTATTGATCCATGTAGATCTAGATATTGTAGAGGAGGTTGTCTTCATGTTTGCACAAGTTGATGCAGTGATGGAGAGACATAATTACTTCTTGGTGCACGAATATGGTTGGACATATGGTAGACCCTTGTGAGAGGTCTTGTTTGCAGACTCACAGTGAGAGCTTGGTTGCACAATGGCAGATGCAGAGTAGTTCCTAGTTATGTGAGATATGTTGGTGGTTTGGAGGCACGATTGTAGTGCACTCATGGAGATCCGTTTAAAGATCTGTAGGAGGAGATACTCTTGGAGATGTATTTTACTCTTGTAGTGAAGAGTTGGTTTGTACTTTGTATTATTATATATATGATATCTCTATCTTTTTTGGACATAGCCCACATTGGCTGAACCATGGTACATGTTGTGTTATGTGTGTGTATATTGTTTTGATTTGGATTATTCTAGTTTATACTTCCATTGTTGTAGATTTTGGGGAATTGTTTAGATCATGTGTGCATGATTTTATTTGTTATTGAATCATAACACTATTCCACAACCCCGAATTCCCAACAACATGTAATAAGACAAGTGTAAAGTATAAAGACAATGTAAGAACTACCAAGAAAAGTAGTATAAACATGCAAGAAAACCAATAAACCGCATAAAGTGGGTTTCAAACATGGGACATCACTCACGATGTTGCAAGACACTCAAGGCCATCATGGTCGCAAACAACAAACAAGTGTGCACACAAGCAAAGGGCAAAAACCGCATACAACGGAAAAAAAGTAGATAAGTAGAAACAAACAAGTAGTTATGGAAACATGTAATCCTGCAAAACAAGTGTTGCACATGGAACACTCATTGGCATATTAGAGTGATAACCAATATGTCAAAGTGTGTATGAAAAAGTAGTATAAGATGCTAAGTAAAAAATTAAACAATAACACTTGGATAAGATGAAGGTGGATGCCCCCAGCGACCGGTATAAGAAGGGTAGAAGGTGAGCATCCATGTTGCGTGTAGAGTCCTGTATCTACGATCACACTAAACAAAGGCATGAACTCACATGTGTTTATGATAATGACATTTAAGAAAGCAATCTAGCATGTGTAGTAAAGTGAGCATGCAAAACACTAGTAAGAAATTGTGAATGCCCCCAAGACAATGCAATACGTTGTGGATGTATGTAATGGAATGCAAGATGGAATGATAGGAGCAACATGCCTCCCGAGTGGATGGAAGTGTGTATGTAGTGAGGTTCATTTTGTTTGCCCCTCGACAGTCAAGAATGAACCATAAACGAGAGTGTGTCATAGGGAAATGGTCGAGTAGTGTTGGTTTTGTCTAGCGCATTGTGATGAGTGTGTCTATGCAATGGTGATGAAATACGACATGTCGAGAGATGTGCGTGAACCCTATAGTCGAAGCGTATATCATGCCTTGTTGAATGGAGGAGTGATGATTTAGTCCTAAGCATGTATCACTATATAATGAGTGTATGGGGATGAGACATATGGAAAGAAGTGCATGGACCCTATAGTCTAAGCGTATACAACAAATTTTTGAATGGAGGAGTGATGATTTAGCCCTAAGCATATATCACTATAAGATGAAAGAACAAATATGGGTGATGATTTAGCCTAAAGCATATGTCACTATGGGATGAATAAGAAGGGAGGGTGATGTACCCTAAGTTGTATGCCATTATAAGATGATAATGGGGGTGGTTATTTAGCCTAAAGCGTATACCACTACAAGATGAGAATATATGTGACAATTTAACCTAAGGTGTACGTCACTAACGCGGGAAATGTCTTGCGAGAAATATATTGTAGGAGGGAATGTCGCATGATGAATGTAAGGTCCATTTGATTGGTAAACGCTCGACAATCAAGTATGGACTGAGGAACTAAAATGTGTCATAGGGTTATGAGTGCAATGCGTAGAAGACACCGTAGTATAGACGACCAAGTGATGAATATGACATGTAAATGAGCAGCGTGGTCAACGCAATATAGGATGTGTAGTGTGAATATGTAAGGTTTGAAATGCAATAATAGGTGTATATAAAAATGGAATATGTAATGATGATAAGTAGAATTAGATCCATGTGTAAGGGAATCTAGTATAGTGTGTAGAATATATATGATGTATGAATGTGCCATGGGAATCATGCAATGTAGGGAATGTAGGGTGTGTAGAATAGGCAATATGTCAGATGTGGTGATAGGGGTAAATAGAAATAGAATGTGTAGTGATAGAATGTAAAGCTATACCTATATACAATGTGACCTAACATAAATATGGAATGTAAGAAAGAGATACAAAACTAGACGTAGATGATATGACAACTAGTGTAGCATGTATGATATAGATGCTATATAAATGACTAATAGATTAGGTATGTATAGGATAATTTAGGGTGTAGCTGATGTATAGAAAGGATAATGTAGGATGTGTGGTGTTTGTGGTAGAATGTAAATGTGTAAAACCTATAGTGCAATGTGTGGGGTTCAATGTAATGGTAATCCCTCAATAGTCAAGTGTGAACCAAAACACAAGAGTGCATCATCGGGTAATGATAGTGCTAGGATGTATGATGAATATGTTGATATGTAAAGAAATGAATGAGTGAGAATGCAAAGATGAGAGGTAAAAATATGCTAATATGATGGGGGGGGGGGGTTGTGTAGTGTATATGCCCCCCAAGCGGTTGAGAAGAAGGAATCAACCGATAAGGTCGAGGGATGAAGTTCCATTGATCGGTGCCAGGAATGAGGGAAGCATGATCATGCTTGAGTAATGGTGGGATAGTAGACAAATGCTATGTAGGGGAATAAATTCAATACACATGCGATTGGTGTGCATAAGACCACCTTTGTGGCATAGTAAAGTGTGTGGGTGAAGGAGAGTGAAGAGATGTCATGTGTAAGGGGGAGGAGGAGCCATGTGGAAGAATATGAGGCAGTAATCAGTGGAGGAACGTGGTAGTAGTCCTAAGAATAGGCCTATACCAGTGTGTAGGACTAATGGAATGGAGTGGTCGCGTAGGGTCCAGTCAAGGTGGTGAAGTAGGAGTAGGATGCATTATAGGCAACATCAGAGGAGGAGATGAATGAGTAGCAGAACTGGAAGGTGACGATAATGGAGATGAAGGAAGAATGATGTTAATGGAAATAACTTGATTTTCGTAAACAAATTTGAGGCACAAGTGCTTCATAGAATAATAGCTTGGGATATACGAATCCAATTGAGGCCAAGAAGTAGGACACATCCTTTGATTGTTTGACTCATAAGGCAAGGGATGAGAAGAGTGAGAGGACAAACCATGATATGTAACTTAACAACACCATATGGGTGCTTGAATGGATAGTCGATTTGTAATGGAGGGTACCCGATAGATCGTAAGAAGGACATGTAACATGCGCTAATAAAAAAAGATGGATCAACCTTAATGTTATTGATAAAGGTTGAGCCAATAGATGCCTGAATATGTAAATGATTAGATATAAATGTAGTGTGGTAGTTGGTGTTAGAAAAAGAGATAATAGGTGATGTTGTGTTAGTGTTGGCAGCTAAGAAGTCGAGCCCACCCACATTTGGAGGTGGTGCGGCATGGTATGTATGATTAGCTGAAGAATCCATGGTATTTTTGTCTCATTGGTGAGAATCATTATTAAAATTTTTGATTTTACCCTTATCCTTAGTGGGAGAAGGGCTAGTAGGTTCGGGAAATTTGATCCTGTCGTTGTCAAGTAGATCTTGGATAATTGCGTGAAGTTTTAGACATTGATTAGTAGAGTGTCCCACTTAGCGATGATAATCACAATGGAAGTTTTCATTATAATTGTGTCCTTTAGGCCATGATGGGTCTAATTCGATTGGTGGAGGAAGGGTAATGAGGTTGTTATTGATGAGTTATTTTAAGATAAGATGTGGTGTCATAGGAAGGTTGGTAAACGTACGTCTAGGAGGTGTGGACTGAACTTCTTTAGAAGGAGTAATGGCATTGAGAGTGATTTTATTGTCATTTGGCTTAGATGTAGGTTTGAATGGTGTCTTGTTTTGAAAACGAGTGGAGGATGAAGTTTTTTCCTGATACTTAAGCTTGTCAATGGATAAAAACTTAGATTCACGGAGCTTTAAAGTATGGCAAAGTTGACCAAAAGAAGAAAAGGTCTCAAAGAGAACACTTTCTTGGAGAGGTGATAAAAGACTTTGTATAAAGAGGTCTTGCAGTTTAGCATTAGTGAGGACATTAGTCATTTTAGCCAGATTATTCTTATATCTTAAAACATAATTAGCGAACTACTCATTGGGTCCTTGCTTAAGCTACGCTAGTTGGGTGTAGGACATCTTAGAACCGATGTTAATGGAGAAATGTGTGAGACAAGAATTGGCTAGATGGGTGAAGGAAACTATGGAATGAACAGGTAATTCATAGAACCATCGCATGACGTAGTCATGAAGATTACAAGGAAAGCATTTAGCGAAGAGAAGATGATCATCAACAAAATCAAGACAAGCAACATGAAAGGACCAAAGATGCTCCTGTGGGTCACCATGTCCATTGACAATGGGAAATTTAGGATTGAAAAAGTTAGGAGGGAGAGGGTAAGTATAGAGGATAGGTGCAAATGGCGTGTGTAACAACACGGTAGAATCTAAATACAGAGAGGTTAAATCTTGATTGCCAACAAAAGAGGGTTTTCGTTGATGTGAAACCAAAGGAGACGTGAAGTGATTGGTAGGAGTGGGAACTGGAACCAAAACAATAGAGATAGGTGTAAGTGTATAAGTAGGGGGTTGAGTAGCTATAGAAGTGGGTAGATCTACAAAAGAATTGAGTTTAGCCAAGTTGGTAGCCTCTTCACGAGCCACATGCAAAAGTAAATCTAAATCATATGGGTGTTCGGCAAGGCGGTCGTTGCTGGCTTTAAGGTGAGCTTCAGTAAATGCCTCAGTAGATGAAGCCATAGGAAAGGGAGGGAAAAAATTCTATAAACGGGAGGGGTGTATATGGTTGGGTTCACCAAAATGATTAACAAAAATGGAACCAAACTATGAAAGTATAACCACTAGTTAATATAATCAGAAGGACTAAAACAATATATAAATGAAACTAAAGTAGTATGGAAACAATAATAAATAATTATTATAAGTGAAATAAAAATCCTAGGTATGGAAGAGAAGGAAAAGAAATAGCTTAGCTATAGCTGATTCGAAGAGATTGTTGCATTTTTTCACAGGTCTGGAAACATAATCTGGAAGTGCATACAATCACTCATAAGTCATGTGAAGACCAGACTTGAATGATTTGAACTGATTGGGGTACCTAGGAAGGTACTGGGGCGCCCCAGGGTGCCCTGGTCTATAGATTGGGCACCATAATCTCTGTAAATACTCTGGATCTGAGTTTTGTATGGTCGTAAGTTGATCTGAAATGGCCTCTGTCTATCGCACTAGATTCATTATGCTGCACCGAATGTGGTGAATATTCAAATGACGACCTATAAGAGGAAAGGAAGTATCAAAACCTAAGAAAAATAAAAATTTATAATGAATGAGTCAGACTGACCTCAACCACCAAATTAGTGGTCTTTTTAAAAAAAGATTTTTAAACACTTTTTATGGGAGCTTTGAACCTAGGGATTGAAGGGATCCCACCCAATAACAGTCTTAGAAGATATTCAAATACAACCCATAAAAAAACAAAACCCCCCGAAACAGAAAAATGTACATCATACACTAACAAGGACACAAACCAGGATGAAGCTACTAACTGAAACACAAAAAGAACCAGAAAGTATGCCAATTTGGTGGAGCAGCTCCCCACCGACGCCTTCTTCCCACCCAAGAAAACACCCTCTCTAGACGACCACAACAAGAAGGTAAAGGTAGAACCAAGCTGTTGACGAAGACCCACCACACCTGCCGAGTTAGGAACCATCGAAGCCGACAAACCAAGAAAATCTAACTTCTCCAAATGATGCCCTTCACCAAAGCCCTCCACACACGTTGAATGAACATCTAATGCAAAATGGATCAACACAAAATTACGGGCTAACAATTCCGTAATAACTAGTTTAGCCTCCGCAAGAGCCAAACCCTCATGCACCACCGCCAGAAATAGACGATCCCTACCACAATCCTCCAGAGCTTCCACAAGATTCACCCTATGCTACGACTTGATATAAAATAGCACAATATCCCTCACCTCATCCAAATTTTGATGAATTAGTAGGATCTTTGAAACAAACCACAAAGCCACTTCAGAATTAACACGGGCCCTCTGTAAATCCCCCAAATACTCTTCACCGAACACCCTCGAAATAGCTTCGCAAACAACTTCTTCCTCATCCCTGAAGATGATACGGATACGTGCCTTGGAGACACTACCCATGAAGGCCATCTCCCTTTTAGCACCCTGTAAAAAGAGGAAAGGAAGCGACGGATTCACCATACTCAAACCTTGCAAGATCCTTTACAAAACCACTCCAATGAAGAAGAATGAAAAGACTTCCCCCTGCATTGCTAATTAATGACTTCCTTACTTACTTCACGAGAAAGGATTTGAGGGTGATCTTCCCACACGTGAGCCACTCTGAATGAAATCGGCCCTTCCATTTTAATGATACCTTGATTGGCCAAGTAATATGTTGGCCCATTAACCTCCCTAAACATGTGTTTAATATTCCACTTAGGAATTTTGCTAAGCCAATAAAATTTTTTGTAAATGAAATTGTACAGCTTCGAGGACATAGTTTTTCCTTTACGAACATCATTGATAATAACTTGGGAGTCTCCCTCAATTTCCAGCACTTCACAACCCAGATTGACCACCATTTTTAGGCCTTTGAGAAGTGTTTGTGCCTCCTCATTACACAAACCTGGAACCAACGGAAAAGATCTTGCCATCACTAAACCTCCACTCTCATCTCTAATTAAACACCACACTTCTGATATACCTAGATTACCTTTAAAGTCTCTGTCAAAGTTCAATTTTTGGAAAACATGAGGGGGTGGGACCAAACTAGTGGTCTTATCACTGAGCGTTGCACTACATTTCAGACCCAGATATAGTTCTGGTGAGTGTGTGAATATCGTGCCCTAGGTGCTCTTGTTTCGGTCGCACTTTTTGAAATAGAAAGCAATAGCTAAATATAAGAAATGTAATAGAATGTGTGCATGGAATAGAATAGAATCCCTCCCCTATGAAGTGTGATGTAGATGTCCTAGATTTTTCCTTGATGATGGAGCTATGTGGATGCCAATGCAATAGATGGATGTAACTCTAGATGGAGTGATAGTAGTAAATGATGTTAGGTCTATTGTTATGGTCTCATAACTTTATATTTATAGGGTTCTCTTGCTCTAATTTTCGTAATTAACCCCGAAAAGGCTGACTGGGAAGAAAGATAAAGATAAAAATGGATAGAAGAGGCCCATAAAGTGGCGGGAAAGTGCTAGAAGATCAGGGTGCCCCTAGGTGGGATCAAGGTGCCCATGGGCACCCCAGTACTGAATCATGAGCACCCTGAAATCGAGAGCTAGAACTAACAGTGGCAATGTGCAGAAACAAGTGGACTAAGCGTATTGGTGCAATAGGTCAAAAATTATGAAATAAAATAAACAAGATGGCCAAAATAACGGGGATTAATTAGTACTTTTTTCACTTAAGAACCTTCTAAATAGTAGTATGAGACCAGAATAAATAAATGTCTAAAGTGCATGATTTTGTGACTACATTGGGTCTAGTTATGTTATGGATCATCTATTGATCTTGAATATGTTAACATAGACTTGAAATTTTGTGATATGAGGCATATGTTGTTGAAAGGATTATTGATCTCGTTGATGGATGGTTGTAGCATGATCGATTTGGATGGTTTCATATTTGGAATTTGATGGAATTGTATCTAGTAGCATGCACCTGGTAACAAATTGTGAATCATTTCATGGTCAAGTTGTCGTGACTTCTAACATCATGTATACTGGATGGATGAATTTGAAATTGTTTGGTTGGTTTCATCTGTGTGGTGTAATTTTTTGAGATGTGTGTGATTGTTTCATTTAGCATATTTTATCAAACATGTATGATGTTCGAAATTGAGTGTGCAAGTGATAGGTACACAACACAAGAGAACATGTGACTTAGGGGTTACGCCTCTGAGATTGCACAATTGACCATTTGGGCCAAAATTCTCCTTTCTTGGGTTTTTGGTCTTGCCTTGCATGTCGTGATGAATATCATGGAAATGTAGAAAACCATCACCCTCTTGTGCATGTGTGTGTAGTCATCTGACTTGGTCACCTTGGCATGGTTTTCTCCATTGAAATTAATATTGTGTTAGTTATCATGAGTTATGTGTTTAGACCTCTTTTATGGGTTAAATGTCTTTCCATTTGATTTAAATGGTTTTAATGGTCCCAACTTTGTATTTGGGATGAATTTAATTTGTATAACCATGTTTAAGGAGGTTTTGGAACCACCTAAGCATGGGTTATATGGGCCCTACCACATCACAAAGTGTGTCACTTTTTCCCAAATCCGAATTTGGGCTAAAAGTGGAATTTGTAAGAGGTGTTTTACTTATTGGGGGTCTCATTTACACTAAAATAGACCCCTTGGACCCTACCTATGGGTCAGGGGGGACCTTTTTCAAGGTCTCAAATGGGATTTTCCCCTCTCATTCGAGCCTCTCTTGTCCACATCATAATTAATGAGCTTGTTTTAATGAGCCACTTTGGAATTTTGAGGAGATTGTATTTAGTTTTATTCATAATTTTGTGAGATATTCCTCCATTAAAACTTTTTTCTTATGTTTGATAAGGAAACTTGGGGGTGTCTTGTTTTGAGAAGGAGATGAGTGACACATGTCACGCTCTCTTTGGTGTGAATATTTTATATCCTCCTTCGTATTCCTCAATTTTGGAGGGGATAAGGTGCTTCTTGCATTAATTTTTACTCTTGGAGTTTTGGAGAGCTTGGAGGAGCAAGGATCTTGGAAGAGATGGGATTTCACTATGAAATTTGTGTTTCATTAGCTTGTAAGATAAGGCCTCACACATCTTAGCCTTGGTTTTAATTTATGTTTAATGAAATTATTAATTTGGAACGATCTGCTTATGTTTTGGAGATATGGTTGCATGTTATGATTTTATGTGTTGGTGTGATTGATATGTGATCTTTTGCATTCCTTTTTTTTCTCCATCCATCCCACTTTTGGGGAGTGGATTTTGGAATGTTATGGAAGAGGTAAGAATCCCTCTTGACTCCCAGTATGGAGCTTGATGGTTGAAATCCATGGGTTATGGAATTTATAAGGATCGGGGTTCCTGCAGATTGGTTGCAATGTGGTGAAATGTCTATTAGAATTGGAAAATGTGATCAAATTGGAACCCATCTTCCCTCTCCCCCTTACAAGGAGGAGCCTAAATGGTCTTACTATTGTCTATCAGATGAAATAAGGATTTGTTGGTTACAGAGCTTGTGATATGTGTGTGTGCAAAGTTACAATTTATTTGATCCCCCTATGAAAAATGCATATTGGAGGCATGCAGTATTTTTCTCCCATTTACCCCTCTTGAGAAGCAGGCAAACACGTTCTCCACTTATGTAATTTTTTATGTAACGTCTTGGTCATGACCGTTACTATGATGACTTCCACTTTTGACATTGCAAACATTGACATGTGATTTGTCTTAGGAAGGTGTATTCTTTTGACGTTGAAAATCACATTTGCAATGGATAAGTTATTATTGTTCAGAATTCATGCTAGCTGTAATTCTGTTTACTTGGAAGCGAAACCATTATGCTATGTGAAATATAGGTTGTAAATCTATAATTTTGTTTCACATTTTTCATATGCTAACATCACACCTTGAATCAATTCCATTGATCCAAGGTATGCTTCGGTTCTTCTTTATTGTCATCTTGTTAATTGACATGTTGAATGAAACATATTATGGAACCGAGCAATATTTTGTTATAAATTGTGAAGGGCCTAGCTTCAGGTGTCCTTACTTGGCTTCATGCTATAAACTATAAATTTGGACCTCTTTTATTAATGTTTTGTAACGCTAATCAACGTGAGGAGATTAAGGATCTGTTGTGGGCTAATAAGGCAAATGCCTTAACCTTGGTCAGAATGCATGTTGTTATTTGGATCTGACCCAAACTATAATGTTGCCCTATTGGATTTTTGACCTAAGGTAATAATACTTACCTAGGACCTATTACTAAACTATTTTGGTTGATGCCAAAAACTAGCTTGTGGTTCCTACCTTATATAAATTCTAATCTAACATGTGATGACCTAACCTAAGGAGGTATGTTATAAGGCTAGGAGTCTTGAACTAACCTAAGAACTAAGGTGGACAAAAATTAACCAATGCTAATGTAACCTAAACTATTACTAAGATGAAAAGGGGACCTAAGGGTCACTTGGCAAATGGAAGGTTGGAGGCGGTGGTTTCTAAGTTATTAATGTGAATTGATTTCATTCCTTACATCTTAAATTCACCAAGATTGGCAGAGGCATAAGAAGATGGTGGGATGCCTAGCTGCATCATTGCTAAATTTAAAATGAATGGAGTTCTTGAATTTTATTTCGCCAAATTTGAAGTGGCGGTGGTGCAAGGAGAGAGGGGGAAATGGCATTCAATGCATTCAATAGCCTCAGGCTTAGTGGAGGAAATTGCCTAGGAGTTAGGCATGAGGAACTGGAGAAAGTTGTTGGTCATTTGGATCTTTCTGGTTTTTTCTCTGCATGAGAGTTTAGGTTCTTCGAACCAGCAAGCTTTTTTTTCAACCCATTGTAATTATGGGTATCTTTGGGATATTTCTGAACTTGTGGAAATGTAGAGGAAGTTGGGAGATTTGAATATTGATGTTGGTTGAAAAGAAGAGATTATGAGAAGCTTGGATAGATCTTCTGCAAATCAACAAGAAATTTTATCAGGCATGATAGGCTCTTCTTGTTAAATAGTTCTACTTTTTATTAAGCATCTTCATTAAAAGAACTCTGCTCTTAGAAACAAATGGTTTTGTGGAAATGCCTTGGTGTATTTTTGCTGAGATCTTCTGCTTGAGTTTATTGTTTGGAAAAGATTCAAAATGGGTATTTTTCTTGATGCATGTTGAGTAAATCATGTTTATTTATTTGAAACTAGAAGGTTGCTTAAGTTGTGTGGACTTCTGAACTCCTATGCTAAAATGGTTTAAGGAAAAATAATGATTGATTTAAAAATTTGATCGGGAATATATTCCTTTGTTAGGAGAAGGTAAGAAAAAATGATGTCTCAATTAAAATCTGAAGTGGCTTTGAATTTTATCACTGTTGTTAAGTTATGTTGAAATGGGTCTTCGGATTCGTTGTTTTCTTGTGGATTCAAACTTGTTTTAAAGCAACAATGATATGTTGACACCTTTTGAGCTTAATACATTTTGAATTTATGAACTTTTTGGAACTGTTAAGAGAGGATTTCATTCGGTTTTATTCTTCCTTGCTCAAAATATGGTAAATTACGATTTAACTTCTTCTCTTGGGACTGTGCGAGGATATTGATGTTTCTCTCTCTCCTGCCACTTTTTATACACGTACACACACACATGTATGAATTAGTTTGTGAATAATCTTTTGATGTACATCTGTAGAAGTTGTTGAAAGAATGGATTAATTCTATTTTAGTTAATTGAAGTATATGAGTTAGAAGGGTTCAATTTTACTCTTCTCCTTCTTTTGGGTTCGATTTTGAGAACCGACTTGGGGTTGAACCTCCCTTTGAATTGCCTTCATCTTGTTCTGAATCTAGGATGGAGCCCTTTATTTCTCACGTATGGATTGTTTCTTTGATTCCTGTTAAGTGGGTACATGGATGGCTTGGCTGTAGCTTATATTCATTTTTCTTGAGTACATAGGAATACCTTGTAGGTTTCTCTCTATTTGGGAAATGAGGAAACATTTGGACCGAGGCTATCTTCACTGAAATGAAGCTAAGGAATTAGTTGTTAAGCTTGTTGCCTTGGAAACTTGTATCAGTTTTGTGCTACTGTGACTGTTCTCTTTACTTGATGAGAAGCCCTCTCTTCAACCCTACCTTGTTTGATTATGTTGTTTATCTTATATCAATTCAATTTCAACTATGTTGTTTGTGTGGCAGTGGTTGTTGGATCTGGATGCTGTTAGGTAAGGATCAGTCTGGTCTTCTTGGGATGTCGACTATGTTTAACCTTTTAATAGGATGGATTATTGGGATCTTCTCTCTATTTTTGAGCTAGGTATGCATCGCTGTTTTTCTTCAAATGTAAGAAGGATTTGCATTCGGTTCTTTCTCTTCTCTAAATTGTTAAATACCATGTTGTTCGTTGAACACTGAAGGATGACTTAAGTTGTTTACTTTTCAACTGTTGTTGTCTTTCCTCTGTATTAACCATGTTGAGGCTGAATGGGTAATATAGGCGGGATCCTACACTTCTTATTCCCTTGAATCGATAAATTGGAATTGGATTGATATTGATTCAATGTTGGAAACTTAAGGGAATTCTTGTGTAGAATATTAATTGGTTCATCCTAATTCCATCCTTTTTTATAGAATGAATTTGGTTTTTGATATTGTATGAAGAGTTATGTTAGTGCTGTGGATTATGATTAATTGCTTCTTTAAAATAGTTCAATTCTGAGAACTGTAGGGTGGTACCCTTCTTGAACACTTGTTTGAATCAAGAAAGAATTACATGCATCTATAGTATGAGTTCGATAAGTAATTGAGATGTATTATCACTTATCTGTTGTAATCCTTCTTGTGAAATTACTAGTTGAAGAGTGTTGCTTTGATCATGATACTTACATAATGTATTGTGGATTGCTTATTCTGACCTTCTTGTTAGGATCCTCATTCCTTTATGAGATATCTATCTGAATTGCTAAATGTTTCATAAAGGCAGAGTTATTTTTATGAGACAGTTAGTTGAAAGCACATCGTTTTAATGTTTAGTGCTTATCATGCTCAGTTCGATGAACTGACCCGTGCTAGCAATTTTTGTAGATGGATTCTGTAAGTGACAAAAGAAGACAAGTTCTTTTATGATGCCTCTTGTGTTTACCTAAAGGTTGCATCTTTTATGAGGAATTATTATTCTTACTGTAATATAATTGAAAAAGGGAAAAGTTGTATTCTTGTTTGAGTTTATCAATGCTGATTGGCAGGAATGAAGTCTGAATGTTTAGACTTGTAAAATGTATAATTTACTTGAGGAATGGGAAAAAGGATTGATTGTTGTTTGTATTTGATGTATTATTCACTTTGGGTTACTGTAAAGGAAATTTTGTAAACTTGTCATTACTCTCTCGTGAACCTATCTGTTTTGAATCATTTCAGTTGAACTCAAATGAAAATGATAGGAAGGTAATTGATATTTTATTCCTTTATCGAATGCAACTTCTAAGTTGGCACAAATAGATGGAAACATAACTAGATCATGATGGTTTACTAGATGTAGTAAATAAGAGGGAAATCTATTTATAATTCTTGTATAAAGTAAATGGCAGCAATGAACCCTAAAAGAATATAAAGATAAAAGAAAGGTAATTATTCTAAGGGGATGAGCATTTGTTAATACCTTTTGAGAAAACATACTCCCTTTGGTTGAATCAAATTAGAATATGGCAACCGAAATGAAACAAATACACATGTAATGAATAGACTTCATCTTAATGAAGTCTGTTAACAAGGAACCAAAATCTAAAATTAATCATGCTTAAACTTGGTTAAGCAACGTAAGATAATCTTACCGTGGTATATTAATTCTGTTATGAGCTTGAATCTTATGATAAGATACCATGGAATGTAATAAAAACCTTCAGTAAGAGGGATTGATTGCAGATTTATCTGCATGGTAACTATCAATCATTAATGGTTAGCAACCTTAATGAAAAAAGAAACTAAGGATTCAGCAGAGTTGCTGAAATTAAAATCTTAATTAAGAAGATAAGTAAGTGTTTAACTTCTTAACTGGATATGTACTTCTAGATGAGGTGATTCCGTAGGATGTTGGTACATTCTACCACAATTTTGTGACATCATGAAGGCCGGGGTCTTCATAATGGCACAGTGTTGCAGTTGACACATCACAACACCCTTCTGAATTGGATAATCTAGATCTACATAAAATTGGACTTGACCTTAGTTTTACCTTAGGTTAGGTTAGGGACATGCCTTCATATAGGGGAAAATCATGATGAATAAAGGTAACTAGACACACACAATTGACTTGGGTCAATTGAGTATGTCTATATACCCTTAGTCATCGCACGAGTGATGCTCTATACCTTTCTATGTTGCTAATCTGGGTTATGGTAAGCCTTGGACAAGAGGATTGACATGAGTCAGTGAAGACCATTCTAGATAACAGATGAAGTGGGGGTGAAGGACGTATTCCATTGATGATTATGCCGTCTAGGAATATGATCATGCAAGACATGTGATGATGTTTGGCCAAATTATTGCAAGTTGCTGGTTGCGTTGTCCTATATCACCTACTTTAAGAAGCAAAATTTCAGATGAATATTGGTAAAAAATATTTAGATAGGCCTCTTAAATGAAACACTTCAATACCCCAAAATAGGTA
Source organism: Taxus chinensis (assembly GCA_019776745.2). Classification (NCBI taxonomy): domain Eukaryota; kingdom Viridiplantae; phylum Streptophyta; class Pinopsida; order Cupressales; family Taxaceae; genus Taxus; species Taxus chinensis. Next base: position 188,861,207 of record CM034146.1, read on the forward strand.
AGAGAACCAAACATACTTAGTATGCAATACATTGAGTCAACATGAAGGATCGGTAAGAAACCAAGTCATGAAAGGTGAGACCGATGAAACTCCGAGTCATGAAATGAGAGATCGACAGTTCATCGAGTCATTACAGCTGCATATGGTTATTTATTATGAGATTGATTGGCATGGAATGTGTGTTCTAAGTCATGATCATTTAGAACAGAGAACATTATTTAAAAATTTGATACGTGTGTTCTAAATTATGATAATTTAGAACAAATAACGCTATTCAAAAATTTTTTTCCCTTGTTTCTAAAGCTTTAAAATGGGAATGTTAGATGGCATGTAATGATGTCAATCGGTTGGGTGGTCAACCAAGCCACCTCTCTTATGTTGGAGACATTCTACTCAAAGTTGGAGCATGATCTTAGAATCTTGGATGAAACATTAATTACATGGAGAAAATGTGTAATCCTTCATAAATTTTGACATGTTTTTCCTTGTTTAGGGAGGCTTGTCTTCTTGCATTTTAGAGAGTTAAGTTTTATTTTAAGTTGTATGATGGAAAACATTGTAAGAAGTGTTGTATTAGACTTGTAAACTTCATGGTTATATATTGAACAATCCTTGTTTGAAAGGAAGGAATTATGTGTATGTGTGACAAAAAGTCCTCATTTTTGTTGGAGTCGTAATATTAAGTGGGTTAACCACTTAATTAAACCCACTAATGTTTTATTTATAAAACATTGATTTAAAACTTATATTTAAAATATAAGCATGTGTTGGGTCTTCGCTCCACTTAATGTGGAAGTTATTTCTTAAATAAATTTAATTAAAGAGTGAAATAGTTTGCATGTGGGTGCAATCGAATCAACCATCCTATTTAATAGGGTGATCTCTTTTTTGGGATTGACCGAATTATTTTTGGGGTGTGACAATATTTCAAACCTTTGTAAAAGTTGATATTGTAATTATTTAATTCAATAATTTAAGTTAATTTCCTATACATTTATAAACTATAATCCTTGGCAAATTTATGTGGCGGATATTTAACTATTTAATTAATTATACATCCCTTGTTTTTTTGACATGTTATTAGAGCGATAAGTTTCTGATTGTGCAAGAAAAATTGAAAATTGTTATTTGGAGGGGAAAATTGGTCTCTATAACATATCACAAAAGGATTGCTTGAAAAAATACAAATCAATTTAGATAATAATCATAATTTTAATCTACAGGTGCAAACATTCTAATCCACTGAAATAATTTACATTCAGGAACTTTATAATTTAAATATATACGTATTTTTGCATACAATTATGGAGATTATTTATTTGTCACAACCATAACATGTTTGTACAAACTTCTAAAATCCTAAAAAACTTTAGAAATCACCAAAATGATTTGTATCACATTGAAACAGGCATGAATTTTTGGTGCTCTATGAATTTTTTGTTCTACCATATCAATTTTGGTCTTCTGTAGCTTTTTGTGTGTTGACATCATGTTTCTTTTGATTCACGGTCTTCCTCTATTTTTTCTTATTCCACAGATTTATGTGTTTCTCGTCTTCCACACCTTTCTTCACTTTGTTTGTTTCATGGAAAATCCTTTCTTCCGCGACTTTTTGTTTTTGTTACGCAGAAATACTTTGTGTCATGGACTTGCCTTTATATCACAAACTTTCCTTTGTATCATGGACTTTCCTTTGTACCACATACTTTCTTTTATATCACGAATTTCCTTAGTTATGTGTGGTTTTCAAAATCCACAGAATGCTACACCCGTGGAACACTAATCCTTTATTCTGTGGCTTTTATAAAACCCATAAAACACTACACCCGTAGAACACTAATCCTTTGTCCCACAAATTTTTCAAAATCCGCGGAACACTAATCCTTTTTTTAAAAACCTGCGGAACATTGATCCTTCGTTATGCAGATTCTAAACTTGGACACACACTAGCTCTTTGGCCTTAGCCTCGTAGTGTCGCACCACCTCTTTTTCCTGTTTCATTGATTTTATCCCTGTACTACATGCTTTTTTTTGAGGATTTCACCCATGTTTTAGAAAACTTCTTTCTCCAAATCCGCGGAACATTGTTTTCTTAAATCCACAGAACATTGTTTCTTTATTTCCGCAAAACACTGTTTTTCTAGATTATTTAATTGTATTTCAAAAAATTAAGGCTTTATTATGCGTTTAGTTAAGTTTAATTTTTTGTAAAAAAAAATTAAATATATATTTTTAAAATAGTGATATAAACTATTTTTTCAAGCATTTAATTTTTTTAGTTAATTTCTCATGTTTCCTATTATCATGATTGTTCATATTTATCATTACAAAAGGCTGGAATGACTAATTTTTCAATGGATAAATTACAACTATTGAATGTAACTAACTATAATATCTAGTGAGTTAGGTTAAAATCCAACTTCATGGAAAGAAAACTATGGGATCTTATTACCAGTGTGGATAAACAACCCACTGGAAGACAAGTAAATCTCAAAAACCTAAGTAACTTCTCCTAAAGATCCCAGGAAGCCATGTAAATCCTATCGCAAAGCATAAAAGATGATTTCTTACTGCATATAAGACACGTAGACTCTCTTGCTAACACCTAGAAACAACTGCAAACAATGCACGAGGGCAGTCACCTCTTGAAAACAATTAAACTCATCATAGAATTATTTACAACTCCCATGAAGGGGGATGAAAAATAGTTAATTATTTAGCCAAACTTAAAAATATTAAAGCGTAGTTAGATGGATGCAATTGTGAACTATTTTAAGATAATTATTATATTTTATCATACAAATAAACGTTCATGAAAAATTCAGAAACTATATCTCAATTTTGAACTCTAAATATCAAAATGAGACTGATTTACCTGATTTGGATACTCTATCTTCTCTCCTAATTCAAGAAGAAAGAGTAATGGAGAACTTTGATTCAAAAGAGAATGTCTTTCAAACATTGTTCTCACATAATCATAAATCTTTCTAAAATAACAATAATCTAAACTAAAAATAGAACTTTAAATCGAAATTTAAAACTAAACCTAACACTAATCTTGTCCTGAATAGTCAAATTTTCAAAGTGAAGTTCAATAGCACTTGTAATAAATGTGGAAAATTTGGTCATAAAGGGTATGACTGTTATTCGAAAATGCTAAAAATGCTAAAAATAAGAAGTTCAACAATAAAAAGAAGAACACTAAGAAAACGATTGCCCTATATACTGTACTCTTAGCTTTGAATGACATTGAATGAATCCTATATAGTGGTGCCTTTGGGAACATGACTTACATTCTTGAAATTCTCACATATGTTGTAGAATCTAAGGAAAATATATATCTAGGAGACAATTCTATCATTCGATCTGAAAGTTGTGGTAATGTTAAATTGAAATGTGGAACAATTAAGAATGTTTTATTTGTTCCTAAATTAAAAAAACATGTTATCTTTCTCATAATTAACTAAAGAAATTTATTAAATTGTGTTATTGCAAAGTAAATGGTATGTGAAAAATGAAGTTGGTAATGTTATTGCTTAGAGAATACAAAAAATTGGTTTATACATATTTGATGGATTTTATGAAACCTATTTTACTTCTACTTCTATAAATGATCTTCAAATTTGACATGAAATACTAGGACATGTGAACTTTAGAAGTATGTATCAAATGTATCCTCTAAGCCTTGTGATATGTCTCCCTAAAATGGAATCAAACCATGAAACTTGTGAAAGTTACTAGCATGGTAAGTAACATGTTGAACCATTTCACAAACATCATGATCTAATTCCTCTCACTTGTTAGAGTTAATTCATAGTGTTGTAAGAGGTCCACTCAAAGTACCCTCTCTCGGTGGAGCCTTGTATGCTATAAGCTCTATTGACGATTCCTTTACAAGGACCTATTCATACTACATTAAGAAAAATTCTGATGTATTGTCTAAATTTCAAGAGTTTAAGCCTAAGGCCTTAATTAAAAACACAACTAATCTGAAAATTAAAAGAATCAAAATTGATAAAAAAGTTGAGTATGTGAATAATTTTTTTAATGATTTCTGTGTGTTGTGAGGAATTCAACTTGAGTTAACAAGTCCTTATTCCCCATAACAAAATGGCATCACAGAAAGGAAAAATAGGAAACATAATAGAAATCGCTATGACAATGATTCATGCGTCAAACGTGACTAAGTTTGTATGGGTAAAATCCATGAACAATGTTGACTACTTTCTAAATAGGGTTCCTACTAAAGCCTTATACCAAACTACACTTCATGAAGTATGGAAAAGATTAAAAACCTAATATCTCTAATTTGAAGATATTCGGTAGTCCTGCTCCCCACTTTATTCTGAAAGTTAAACACAAGAAACTTAATCCTACCTCTTACTCCTGTATATTTGTTGGATATGGAGGTCACACAAAAGTATTAAGAGTATACAATCCATTTAAACATGAGATTGTAGAAAATAGGAATGTATATGTTCTAGAGAAACCATTATGTGAAACTTCATGTGAACCTTCCTCTATTTCTCGTTAGGCAGAAATCCTAGAGTTTGATAATCGTTCTCTGGACAATATGGAAACAAAAGTCCAAGAGGATGAATAACTTGCTCCATATATGATGGATATGGAGGTTGAGGGGGAGCCATCACAAAATGTGTTGCATTTTAGAATTCCTAAATGAACTCAAAATCTAGTTAAGGACTCCCGTCATGATAGTGTTAGAAAGATGACCCGTAGTCAACATACTTATCATGCCTTGATGACCGTGTATGAGGTTGAACCACAATCTTTTGAATAATCCAATCAAGATGAAAAATGGATCAAAGCTATGAAATTTAAATACAATGCTCTAATTAAAAATAACACTTGGGAACTAGTCCCTCCTCTATCTAAAAGGAGCATTGTAGGATCTGGACCTGGTTGTATAAAATTAAGTATAATTATGTAAGAGAAATAAAAAAAATTAGGCTAGATTAGTAGCTCATGAGTTCACTCAAAAACCTAGTATCGATTACGTTGAAACCTTTACTCATATAGCCAAAATGAGCATTGTTAGGATTCTTCTAGCGTTAGCTGCTTAACATGGGTGGGAGATTCACCAAATGGATGTTAAAAAGGCTTTTCTAAATGGTGACCTGAAAGAAGAAATCTACATGCATTAACCCAAAGGTTTTGAAGAATGTGATAAGGAATTATATGTATGTAAACTTAAAAAATCATTATATGGTCTTAAACAAGCTCTTAGAGCTTGGTATGCTAAGATAAACAACTTCTTTCAGGAGCTTGGTTTCAAAAATTATTTTTTTGATAATGATTTGTTTGTGAAATCTAAAAATAATCATATTATCATTATTGTGTGTTTTCCCGAAATTTTCGCTCACTTCAATTTTGAAAATTTCGAAACTTTTTTGCGTTAAAATGTTTTGTTAGATTGTCTTTTTGTGCCATTCCGCGAGGTCATTTGTCTATCATTATCTCCATAACCCATTTTTTAAATTATCGTAATGTTGCGTTGTTACATTGCCATCATTGTTACTGTTCACCACACTTTACACATCTATTTGACTTTGTAAAATAATTTTTAACATTTAACTAATGATTTTAATCTAAGTATTTAGATTTAATTAATTACTAATATCAATTTAATTCATATTATTAATTAATTAATGTTAAATAATTAAATTAATGTCATTAATTTTATTTTATTTAAAATTTAATTAATTAAGATTTTTATTTATTTTTAAAATAAATTGATGTTATTAATTTTATTAATTGAATTCCTAATTAATTTATTTAATTAATGATATCAATTTCTTAAAAACGTTAACTAAATGTCAAACCGGCATGGAATAAAAGGTAAAGTGGGATTTTACTCCACATCTCCAAGCGCTCCCCAATCGGATAAAATATACCGTTGAGGTATTTCTTCTGGAAGTTCAAGGGGAAGTTTTCCAAATCTAAAATTTGGCACTCCACAAAATACAACCCAATTCCTCACTTTACCCTTCTCCCGTTCCCGCATTCAATTTCCACTTCCCATAAATGAAGATAACGGTTTACAAAGGCACAAATTAATTGGTTTCTTCTCTCCTATCTTCTTTCATTTGAAATTGTCGAAGAAGCTCATATCCACAAAGCAAGAAGGAAACGGAAGATATTCATTTTGTTGATCCAATCAACTTCTGTAAATAAGAGGTTCTTGGAAAATTAAAGGCAGTTATCTCCTTAATCTGGCGGCTGCACGACCAGAGTACGTCGCAAGAGAACCCAAGCAATGAAGGGAAGCGACAAGAAATATGAGAAGCAACAAAATGCATATTTGCTACTACATCAAACACAGTAAGGACCATGTTTAGTGTCTTCTACATGTGCAAGAAAAAGATTGTTAACCAAGAAGAAAACACCTAAATTCAAGCTTGCATGGTAAGTGTTATTGTGGATATATATGCTAAATGCAGATGAGTGGAAAGATGATGCTCCATTCTCATGAAGACATGATTCATTGACTAGAAGGCGCTCTTCGCCAAAGGAAAATTAGAAAGGCATTTTTTTGACTTGATGATCCAAATTCAGAAGTTCAAGGTTTCTAACAGTTTGAAAGCAGTAGAAAAGGAAAAAGCGTGAAATCAGAACCTGTAGCCTGAAAAACTATTCCCAGCTACCCACCAGATCAAAAAGAGGATAAATGGAGACATGAAGTCAGTATTAGAAGGAAAAAAAAATCTGAGCACCCATAAAGGAGAAATAAATTTGTATTAAAGAAAAATCCTGCACATATGCTTATAGAGAGAAAACTTGCACCAAAATCTTCATATCTGCACACCGATGAAGAATTAGTTAAGAATTACAAAAGAGAATAAGGATAGAAGTCAGAAAATGCATTAAAACAAGAAGTCTCGGGCTAAAAATCCAAAACGCATGCACAGTCCAGCATGGATAGGAAATGCATGGAAAATAATATACATAAACTAGCATTGGAGGATAAATAGCTAGTTTCCATTGGATGTTATTAGATTTAGAAGGATAGTTATTACTTTCGTAGTTGATGTTGATAAGGGGTGTGATTGACAATTCTGATTTTCTATTAAAGCCGAAACAAATGTTGCAAAGTACATTGGAAGGGATGGTAAATAATAGTTAGTTGTGTAATAATTGAATACAAATGCAAGTGAGACATGTAAGTTTCCTAACAATCACTCTCAAGAATGTAGTGAGTGTGAAGTGTTGACGTCAAAGTAGATTGAAAGAATGACTAAGTGCTTAACATATTAGCTCTCCATGAAACTTAAATGAGTCAAAATATGTAAGCATATATAAACAAAGCTTAAATTGTTATAGTACATTCCAAATTGTTTTACTACCTCAAAGAGTTTGAGAGCATCATTATCAGAGCTATTTTGTACATATCCTACAATCATGGCATTCCATGAGACCACATCTCTTTGAGGCATTTTGTAAACAAAAATCCACTTTCCACTATACTTTGATGGATGTTCATACCTTGTGCTGAGGCTCCCTTATTGGTATAGAAAGGGAGTATGCTGACAAAGGTTGTGGAGGCTGGGTTTGCACTTGTAAAATGCATTCTCCTAAAATTCTTGAAGGCATTTTCAACAAACCCATTTTATGCATATCTTGCAATCCTGTAAGTTCATGAGATCACATCTCATTGAGGCGTTTTACCATACAGTTCACATGCCTTGTGTATGCTTTCACATTTTGCATACATGTCTACCACGACACTTGTAACGACATTTAACAAAAATCAGCTTTCTATTATACTTTGATGGATTTCCATGTCCTTCTTTAAAGATCCCATTTCGGCACAGACTGGGATGATGATGGCAAAGGTTGCGGAGTCTTCCAAAAGTCCCGAATCTATTATTCTTTGGTGAATGTCCATCCCTGTTTTGACATAGGCTGACAATATGCTAGCAAAGGGGAACTGATATTCAAGTTGGCTACCTGTTGGTTGCATTTGGTGAAACAGAGTCAATGCTTCATGAGGATGTTCATGTCTTCTGTAAGCTGCAATTATAATATTCCACGAGAAAAGGTTACAAATAATGAACCAAAAAATACATATTTAGAAAAGCCAATTCAACAATATGCCAAATGTAACATTGTATCTTCCATAAAAAAATAGTACCAGATTTTAGAAGAGTGACTTATAATCTAGCTAGGGAATAATCCACTTATAAACCAAATTATACCAGAGTTAGTTTTACAAACGAGTGCAGATACATCGAGCTCAATCACATCAATCAACCACTAGAACGCGCCCCTTTTCGGAGTTTAAAATTGCTAAGAAGAATCTTCATAAAACATAAAAATGAGCTTCTGATCATCCAAAGGAACACTTTCGATTACTTTGACCACCCCATTCTCAAATGCATTGCTGTATTGTTAAGGGAGATCTCTAAATGCCCCCAACACTATTTGGTTAGCTGACAAATAACATATGCGATGACTCGCACCCATCTTGTCAGAAAATAAATTTAGAAATATTTAGAAGTAACCATGTCTATGCAATTCCACTTACTCCCAAAACAATTCCTAAGGCTAAAACCACTGACATGCTATTTGTTTAATAAAAATGACATAGATACTGGGAAAACGTGTTCCAAAAAATGCAATAGCAGAATACAGATGATATTGATACTTGACAGATAACTGAAGGCTCCTGAGCATAAAATGTTGCATTTAAAAACAAATTCCAAATTTCAATTAAATTCCCAACCACTGTCATTCTTGAATTCACAAAATTAATACAATCCCAAGATCCTTGTAGGTTGCTGCAACTTATGTATCAACAGTTTCCATGATTGTGTTGTTGTCTAATTTTGATAGAATCTGTGTTCACATGCCAATGTCAAAGACAACTCCATCCACATATGATTGCTCCATGCTCCAGACAAAAAACCTTAAAAATACTTAAATAGTGTACAGTGTAAGCTCTGAAAGAAAATTACCAAACAGAAATCTTACCAACTGAAGAGAATTTGAGTCATTATCCACAACTTTCCTTCCCGTCAGCAACTCCAGAAGAATAATTTTGTAACTGTACACATCAGAGTTCTCATTAAGCCTTAATGTTCTTGCATATTCAGGGTCAATGTAACCAATGGTAATACTTTGTCTGTCTGCTGGATTTGAACAAAACATTGTAAAGCATTTTTTCCCTAAAAATGAATGAAAGATAAATACCCATTAATGATGTGGATCTGACGCCTTGCGTGTTGATCTTGCAGATAATATAAAGAGTGCACTTGAATTGTTGTGTAAGGCATGTCTGTTGGCCATTGATGTAGAGAAAATGTACAAGTGCACTTATGCCCTCATTGGATTTGAACAAAACGTTGTAAAGCATTTTTCCCTTGAAACTCTAAGACTTGCAAAGCAAAGTAGAGAAGGCAGTTAATGAAATTGAGAGAAATGCAAATTCATAGGACCCAAATGCTCTCAAAGCTAAATAATTGAAGAATGAGAATTTTCTTCCAGGGGATGTCATGGGGTATCTCAAAAAAATAATTGTCTCTCTGCAACGACAACCAAAATAACAACAAATAGATCCATTGGGGGAATTCTTCCTATCATATGAAATAAAAAAGTATATCAGGGGGAAAGAGAACAAGCTTAGAAAAATCAACCTTTTGGGTACTAATTGGACCTACACAACAATTGGGCATGCTTGTGTTTTGATGAAGAAAGAGGTTAAATAGTACATGAGCTATGAAATGATGGTTGGAATTTGGGATAGAGGTTGATGATACAAGGTTGTGATCCCATGCCTAGGAGAAGATGCTTGGTCAGAGCTCCTAGGAAATGTTAGAATCCTTTGCCCATTAATCAATCCCTATGGAACATGCCTAATGATAGAAATTTCAGATGAAACAACTATAAATGTAATGTCTTTTCCTGCTTGTCAAGTAACATGACTAATAAGGGATTCTTCAAATGATTTGGGTGTTTCAACCTTGCCCAAAATGAGATCCCTAAATGGATCAGGAATAGTTCAAACGTGGATTTCCTTATAGCTAAAGTGTTGAGCATCAAGCTAGGGGAGGTTAGAATAGGGTTGGATTTTAGTGTTGGGACTGGCACTTTAGCTGCCAGGATGAGAGAACAAAATGTGATGATTGTTTATCCTATTTTCAATCTAGGAGCACCCTTCAATGAGATGATTATTTTAAGAGGGCTTGTTCCATTATATATTACCATAAACCAAAGGTTTCCCTTCTTTGACAAGACATTTGATCTCATTCATACGGGAGGGATTCTTGATGAATGGATTAATTTGCAAATATTAGACTTCATTGTCTTTGATTGGGACAACGCATGGGTATTGACATTAACAGGGAAAAAACATAGATCTTTGACATGAAAAAACTCCTACAGCTATGGGGTATACACTACTTGACACTAAAAAACTCCTACAGCTACAGAGTATGCACTACCTAGTATAAGAAATTACTACATAGTACAAGAAATTAGATAAAAAAATATTGTAAATGATGCATATTCTTCCAGAGCTTAGACACGGTGGAAAATGGAGCCCTTGAAGTGCAGGGGCTTTCCGGACTTGCTTGTTCCCTTCTCACCCATGCACAATGCCCTGAAGTTCTCTTCTCACCCATGCACATCACCCTAAAGTTCTCAGCCATCTTTGGCGTCACGTCGGCAAACAGGTCCATCGCGATTCTTTCAGTTGATGCGCCGCCCACTAACATGTCAAAGAAATCCCTTTGATTTGCCATTGCCTTTTCCTGTCCACAAATTATCCAAAAACAATCATTAACATGTTTTAAAAAGCATAAACCAAGGAAAATCGGTTCCAACGAGGAAGAAACAACACAAGATTTCAACCTATGCTTACGATTCACCCTCCGCAACGATGAATGTTTGCTTCCGTTTCCCAAATTAAAAAAAGTTCTCCTCAAAAGTAGGCATGCAATTGGAGTTTAGTTTGCTAAAAACAACAAAAACAACTTAAAAAAACAAAAATGTCAAAATGCCCATCTAAACCATTAAAACGACCGTCAAATTTAATTGCAATAAAAAAACATCCATATGGTCGTCAAATTTGACATAGTCTTGTGAATGTACACAAAGCCCTTTCCCATAGGGGGAACGCCTTCGGCGTAAAAACTATTCATTACAATAAATGAAAGGTAAATTAAAATAAGTCATGATATTTGATGCACGAGGAAGTGCAAAAATTAACAAGCTATAACAATATTAATTTATTTGATCGCTAATATGCAACCGTCGTCTTAGTGTAAATTTTAGTGTCTAATCTTCATTAACTCACGAGTATTTGGGTTTTTGAAATTTGGGTTTGGCTAATTTTGAGGTGTTAGGTCGCTTGCTATTTCGCCAAAATTATCTAGGTATATGTTAATTTTTTAGGTTGATTCACCTAGAATTTACAATATTATCCAAATTTTTATATTCAAATCACCTTTACTGCTTGCAATAAGAGAAATTTACTACTAGAAAACAACATAATACTACCAGATGATAGAATGATGTTACTGGATGACAGTTGCTATCGACTGCCAACATGTTCTTTCAATTTATGGTATTCGCCAAGATTTCAAAGTTCATTTTTTAGAATTTTGCTAAGTAATATCTATGGTATATTTTTAGGGGGTTTTAAAATTTACCCTGTTGTCCACACAACACATCTACATCGCTATATATCTATAGTTAATTACCTTCTAAGATTTTTCCAAACTGCCAATTAGATAGAGACATGTCATAAAGACTATAGTTATTCCATCAATGATAGTCACCTTGAATGACATGGCTTACCCATTTAAATAAGAGTTGTTTTGCCAATTCTATCCCCAGTTGCATGACATGGTTTGCAACCCTATCCTATAGCCCTTGCTGAGCACATAGTGCATATCCCATGCTCTTCCCACAACTATTATTAACACCATATTAAATTATGAATTCCCATTAATGGTGAACTGATTTCCTCCCTTATTTAGGTAGAGAACTCTCTTGAACCCAACTGAAACTATTACACTTCTAGATTTAACAATATGCTCATAGACATGTGCAATCATGTCAAAGAATTGTGTAAGTAGGTTGCACCATCCATTGGTGGGAAAAAAAATTGCCACTGACTATTGCCATCCTGAGTAGACATCGTTGAGGGTTTCCATTTCACTTCATTTCATAACACGTGTTATAGGTGAGGCCATTATTTAAGAGCACAACTCTGAGAGTAGAAGTGTTGGTCCCATACCCTTGGTTGTACAGATCACCAAACCCACAGGATCCACCTCAATTCACCAGACATATATGGGAATAATGCACAATTTTGAATAATTACTATAATGAATTTATAAGATACATATGTAAGAGATAAAATCCTACCCATGGTGTTAGAAGTGTCGCTTCCACCATAAAAAACAACAGAAGATGATTTCTAACCACCATATTGCCCATAAAAAAACCTAGGAGATAGTCATAAGGTCAATGTCATAATGAAAGTGTGTAGTAACACCATTTCTGAGTTGTACATGAAAACCACCATCAATAACTTGTTTTAAGTTAAAGAATAATAATAGTCTATTAATTTGAGATAACTTGCACGCCTATTATTAGGGAAAATTGGAAGTTTATCAGATTCAAAAAAATTGTGAGCTTAAACATGTGTCATAGACCCAGTTGTGTTCTTGCATACCCTAAGAATTCAAAAAAACATTCCCCTTATTGAAATTCTAGGTTGACCAATTAAAACATTGTAGCATCAATCAGGGATAATTTTAGTGGCCAATATTCATACTATGGAAAATATTCCATTTTTGAAAAATTTGAAAAGGTGAATTTTGTAGCGCGGGTCAGTGACATGTTCGCCTAAAAACTATAGTTTAATTTTTTTTAGGGGTTGGCTTCGCCTACCATTGAAACTATCCCCTATATAATCCTATATTATTCACCAGGTAGAACACTACTAGCTTAGTCATACCACCTGGGGGAATATTTATTATCAAGTACAGTAAACATGCGACATGAGGGCAGAGGCTATAGATGCACGACAAAGAGTTTGTTGATGCGTGATAGGGAGAGTTTGTTGACACGTGATAGGGAGAGTTTGTTGATGCGTGACAGAAGTGCGGAGGAAGTAGATGCGCGACAAAGAGATTTTTGATGTGCGACACGAAGAATTTTTTTTTGCGCGACCAGATTGCGGAGGCTGCAGACGCGCGACTGAGATTTGCTGACGCCCTCATTGAAATGTGTTAACAAGGTTGTTGACGCGCGTTAGTGAGGTTCGTTGACATGCGTCAACCACCTTGTTGACACACGTCAACAAATTTCTATCACGCGTCTGTAGCCTTCTATCCCACCACTTAAAAATTAGGCAAAAATTTTGCTGACAGACCCCCAAAATTTTTGGCTTCCCATGAAACCAGTTCCGAGGATATTCGCTAAGTATTTTCCACCTCTGATTTCTAAGAGGTCTCTTAAAATGAACCCTGGCATCAATACAAATTATGTCAATTTTATTATACAACACAAAATTCGATTAAATTTTTATCATTGATTTATTGACACATGCATTAATTTATTATTGATATACTTCATTTAATTTGATGTGTTTGTGACTTGATATCATATTTATATGTTTACATTTTAATATCATCTCTTAAGGGTTATGCGTATATTTGCTCTTTTATAGGTGGTGGATGGAAAAGTTAGGGGCTTTCAATTGGGGTGGCCATCCAATCTAAGTTTTTCTATTAGATCCTTTTTCACTACACTCATATTGTGTGCACCTCATTATGCGTGTGAGAGGCTTAATTAGAGATATAATGTAAAGAAAAAATTCTCTAATGTTTCATGAAATGTATCTTTCTCTAATGTCAAATAACCTGAAACATTTGTGATTCTTTCTTATCCAAATTCATCAAAATTATGTGAGGTCACAGATGTGTCCAAACACTATTGTGTTCTAGCATAATTATGTTCATACTGTTTCAAGTTTCAAAATAGAAACATCCATTTGATTTTAGGTCTCAAGTATGAAATACGAAAGGTCTCATGAATAACCACAATCCTCATGAAAAAATGCTTCCAATCCATTATATTAGAATAATCACATTCAGATTGGTTTCTTGATAGAATATTTTAAAGAAACTTTTAATACTATAACAATGGTATTCATCGATTGTGATGCCCATGTTGCTAAAATCAACTACCCTTCCTATAATTAAATATATAAATAATTAGAAAATATCATTTAATGAATCAATGATTAGTGCATCTAATTTTGATAAATATAGAATATATAAACCCTAAATATGGCGGTGAAAAACTCAACTTTATTGCAATGGTCATGGAAATATCACAAGATATAGAAAAAATGTTGGTGTTCATCCTCATGTATGTCTTTAGTTGAACACAAGTTAAATATATCATCTATAAAATACCTCCCATATTTTATGGTTATTAAAATCAATACTGTGCCCAAGCGGATTCCTTGGAGATATATTCTAAGGATCAAATTCTCAATCCTTATGATAACAAATTTGTAGTTGCCAAATGTTTAATGCCTTGAAAATTTTCCACTTCTTTCTTTGTCAGATTTAACAAAAATTTGTGAGCTCGAAGATGAGTCTAAGAGCTTATTGTTTTCTAGTATGACCCAAAAAGTTGATAAAACATACCTCTAACCGAAACTATAGGACAAAAAAGTAATACAATGTAACTGTTGTCCAAAATAACTCCCTTAGTTATTTTGACAACTTAAATTCCCACTCTGGCTTTGAGGTTTGATATTGCAGGTTGTTCCCACTCTGGCTGTCCTTTGGCACATTTATTTTGGTAGCAACTCCTCGCACGCCCTTGCATGCTCTTCTTATCATGCACTCCAAATTCCACTATCCTCTCCTCTATTTTCCTCCATTTCCCTTGCACACACTCCTTATGAATCCAACTTCTTCCTAGTAGCTCACGCACCCTTCACATGCATCCTTAACTTTTCTTCCAGAATTGGCTAAGTTCCTTGCACATTCCTCCGCACCCCTTTCCCTCATTGCTTCTACACATTCCTTAATTGAATGCCCGCACCCCACATGCATACTTATCTCTTATAAATATGCATCCATTTCTTCTGCGTGCATTACCTTTGCATGTCTGTCTTCTGCTATCCTCTTTCGCACACCCTTCTATTGTGCGCACCTTGCACCTTCTTCTGTGTCAGTCATTGTGCCACATGACAACCTGTCAAACTAAATTGTGCTACACACAACCTACCAAAGTGCACCAAACAGGGCACCAAATCCTTGTAACAAACCAGTGTACAACACATGGCAAAAAAATAAAATAAAATGAATAGTTGGCCAATTCTTCAGCCAACCGGCATGCGCCATGTGTCCTTGTGTGTCCAGTTTACACTACAGACCTTCAAATCAACATAACTTTTGTTGTAGAGATCAGATTTAGGCGCACTTGGTCTTGTTGGAAAGATGCTGACGTGGGCAACACTCTAGATCATTCAAATTAAAATATTGGCTGGATTTGGTATGTGAGAAGTAGGGAAACATGTTTTCATCCATTAATACACAAGACTAGTTGACCCAACCACCCAGATTGATCTGATTTTCCTTCCTCCCTTCTTCTAAAAGTAAAATAGACATGGGGAGGTGCATATGTCAGTATTGCAGGTGGATTTTCAGGCATTCATTTTTTATTGTTGGTGGTTTAAGCTTCAAATCTGAGTTTCCCTCTTCTTTTCTTCTTCTTATTCCCTTCTTTTTCTATATATTACAGAGCTTTGCTCTTTGTAAGGGTTGGATTATTTAAGTTCGCAAGTGTATTATCTAGGTATTAGCTTACATTTTTGAGTTGAAAACATTTGGGTCTAGTCCTCTGCATGTAAATAATCAACTCTTCTACCATTTTGATCGACTGTGCATCATTTGGAAGCAATAAAAGTTGTTTTGTGGCTATCTTCTACCTTGACTCGTTTTATTGTATCTTCTTACCTTTCTTTTCATGTTGGTGAGTTTTTGTGTGTTCTCATGTCCCTTGGAGGTTCTCTTTTCCATTGTGTTTCATGAAACTGGAAGTTTAAGTGTGTTTTAGACTGTGGTGCATGTGCCTGCCCTCTGTGTGCGCATTTTCTTCATTTTCACTTAGCTAATCATGGTCACCCCCTTTTTTTTCTGGTGATATCGCCTTCCTTAGATTAGTTCTTCCTTCAGTATATCCTTCTAACTATGGCCCCTTTACATGTTTAGCATAATATTTGATTTCAGCATTAGGAGTAGATGTAGCAATAGAAATAGGTAGAGGATCCAACCTTCTTGGGAGGTCTATCTCAATCGTGCAAGGTCCCAAAAGTTGGAGACAGTCCCATTATTGCCTCAACGACCTAGTTTATCTTGATCTAGGATGGGTGTAAGTTTAAGCTCCAACATTTTTTGGCACGCCTGGTGGGACAAGTATTGAAAGCTTAATTTTCACCATTGTTAAGTTCTGGTGTGTGATTTAGTGATTTCCAGCTATGGAGGCTCGTTTCGACACATCTAGCGACCCCCAACACTCAAATATATTGTTTTTAGTAGTCTGTATGCCTTTTTCATGAGTAGGATACATACAAGACAAAGTGAAATAGCTGAAGAATCTTTTGATTACCTCTAGTTGTATCCAAGAAGAAGTGTTGCTAGGACACCTATGTGTGCATCTCCATCTCCAATATGCACCATGCACTTTCCACTCCTTCTCTCAGTAGACCTATGCATGATACCATGGCAGCTTCGCCACCTAAGAGGAACTTTTCCAACTTCACTGGTGGAATTCCTCTCCTTCTTAATGTGCATCATGATATGCCACCAACTGCACTCAAATGTATTCCATACTTTACTAGCGAGAATCAAATCACCCATTTGAAACACGTCCATGATGTAGCCAATGTGTTCTCTCTCTATTTGATCACACGTGATGATGTAGTAGTTAGGTTTCTTGAGGCTTCACTCAATGGAAAAGTGCTTCAGTGGTATAAAAGTTTGTGACCTGCATCTATTACCAACTGGGATGAGCTTGGAGTAGCTCTTTGTAACTACTTTGAAGATAAGTCAGATCACCTGTCTTTGGTGGAACAACTGATGACAACAAAAAAATCACCCAATGAGAAAATGATTGATTTTAATATAAGGTTTCAGAAGACTTGGGAAAAAATTCCTTAAGTGGTAAGGCCTACAACCCAACAAGATTTTCTATACTATCTAAGGACTTTGACTACTGACATCTCAGTCATGAGCAATGCGGGTAGAAAATAGTCTTATTCACGAAGGAAAGTTATCTCCTAGACCACCTATGACCTTATTCCCAAAAATGTCTCAAGTGCCCTAGCCTTCCATTGCTCCTATTCCTGAATAGAGCACACAACCTGTTGCCTCCACATCCTATTCTCCCACATAGCATAAAGAAGATTAAGAAATGAAGGCCATGATTAGAAACTTGTCAAATAAATTCAAATCATTAGAAACAAAATAGACACAAGCTTATAGAAATAGTTCTAATTAAGGGTATAATCAAAGCCATCAACCCTTCAGAAATCAATATGTAAATTAAAGATATGGAACCAACGAAATGAAAGATGGCATACCAATGCACATCTTCCTCTTCAAGTGGTTCCTCCTGTGCAACCCCTTCCAATGCCCAGTGCAAACCAAGCACTGTTTATAGTATAAAATAATATGGCTCGAGAGTCAGAATGGTGCTTTCCTTACAACATGCCTCACATTCAGTATCATTGCGCAAATGATGCGCACACACATGCTTACATGATCCAAAATGTTTCCAAATGTGAACCTTCCACAAGCGTAAATGAATAAGAAAATCAAGAAATGTCAGAAATTTCTCCTAAGACCAACCTCATGTTCTTTGGCGCCGAAGAATTTTGTACAACCAATCAAGCTACAGATAGTCCAGACAGACCATGCACCCAAGTTGCTGATAACACAAGATAAAAGAAGAGAATGTTTGAGTTTGGCGCGCAATCAGCTCTTATTACATAGGTCGATCCTTACAAGAAAAGAGATGTAACTTATCAACCTAAAAGTCATGGCATACAAATTCCTATGCACGAGGTTTCACGCAACGCTCCAACAGAAGCGGTGCCTGCCCCTCCTTTGGTAGGTCAAACCTCTGCATAAGCCAAGACCCCTGCCTCTACACTCGAGAAATCAAGAAAATATGTTGTTGTGCCTCAAATGCATAAGTCAATGGGCCTTCCATTCAACATTGTGGAGCAAATGAAGAAAACCAATGTGAATTTCACAATGTAGGATGCCTTGGTCATTCCATCTCAGCACGACCTATTGCATGAAGCCCATGAGCTAATCATGTCATCCAACATTCTCATGTTTTTGTTAATATATATCAAGAAGAGGGGAAGAAAGTAAGTACGGTTGTCAAAACCCCACTGTTATATATGTCCTTGATCATATGTAAACACCTTGTGCACAATTGTATGATTGACTTAGGCACTAGTACCTCTGTTATGCCTAAGAAAATTGTAGATGTCCTTGGTTTGAAATACACCCCTTTGTCTAAAGGAGTCTTGAAACTTTATGGGTCAACTATCACCACTCTAATAGTCATCAAGGATCTTGAGTTGATCCTCCATGCATGTACAAGCCTCACAATAACTCAATATGTGTCAATCATTGACCTACCTCTTATGTTTTCCTTATGTTTATCAAGAGATTTCACTTCCAAAGTGGGTGGTTACTTGTCTTTTGATTGGTTGCATATATTACTGAGAAAAAGGTATGGTACTCGGTTTATACTTTTTGTATCATGTTGAGTCATATGACCCATTCCCTCTCCAAGATAATTTCCTAATCAAAGAAGGCCAAGTACGAGATTGAGTTTTAGAATAACAATCGATTCCTCCTCCCATGCCCGATTTACTGCTAGATGAATGGGTTGAAAAGCATCACAAATTTGATCCATATGTTTAAGTTGAAGCATTTAAAAATGGCCTTGGTACTTACAGCATCATTGAAGAAGACTTTGTGTTTCCACGTGCACTCAAGCAAAATGAAGAAAATTCTAGTCTATGGAAGTTGTACCTTAATGGTTCTAGAAGTAGAAATGGCGCAGGCGCAGGTGTTGTTCTCATTTCTCCCAATAATGAGAAATTATTCTTCGTGCACAAGCCACAATTTGTATGTTCCAACAACGTAGCAGAATATGAAGTGTTGGTGCATAGTCTTATCATTGCTGTAAAGAGACAGATTAAGGTGCTGCAGATTTTTGGGAATACAAAATTGGTCATCCACCAGGTCACAAACAAGTGTGCAACAAAGAATAAGCTTCTCAAAGATTACAAACATAGAGTTTGAGACCTCCTTGAGGGGTTTGAGGCTTTAAATTTATAGGTGGTGCCAAGGAGGCTGAACAAAGAAGTAGATCAAATGGTCGTACTGGGATCATAATTCTCTCCCGTAGAGGATTTCATACAAGGTAACACGTAACACATTAATATGGTGATCAGGCCATCTATTCCTGACAATGAAACCAACTAGCAAGTGTTTGACAGAGACGTGTAAACTAAACCTGAAACTTCATTATTTCTAATCGAAGAACTCCAGTGCCCTGAAACTTAGCAGAATGAAGATCCTGTCGCATACACCTAGATAAAGGAAATGATCACATTCCTTTCCTATAGTGTATACCCTCCTAATTTTAATAAAATAAAGAGAGGACGTCTGAGGCTGTAGTTTATTCCATTTGTGTTTATTAATGGAATTCTCTTCAAAAGGAACATTGATGACATCTTGCTGAGATGTATTGACGACACGCATGTTCACAAAGTCTTAGCATAATTTCACGATGAATTCTTTGGTGGACACTTCTCTGACAAAACAACAACAATTAAGATCATCAAGGTGGGATACTTTTGGCCTACCCTATTCGGGAACATGCATAACTGGGTCTTGAAATGCAAAGAGTCTGTTTTCTTTGCAGGAAAGAAGAAATTGACAATGCTTCCCCTTAGACCAATCCAAATGGATCAAAATTTTACGCAGTGGGGTCTTAACTTCATAGGCATGATCAATCCTCATTCAATCATTGGGCACAAGTTGGTGTTGAAAGCTACGGACTACTTCACCAGATGGACAGAAGTTGTCGCGCTCAAGGAACCAACTGAGTCAGTCATCCTTGACTTTCTCAAGGGCAGTGTAACAAGGTTTGGCATTCCTCATACCATTATCTCTTATAATGCAAAATCCTTCCTTGGTACTAAAATTTTTGATTGGGTGCTTAGCCTTGGAATCTACTTGAAGACTTGTTCTAACTATTACCCCTAGGGTAATGGTTTTGCAAAGTATACTAACAAAAACCTAATCAGAATCATGAAGCAAATAATGAATATCAACGAGAGATAGTGGCACACAAAGGTCTCATGTGTTGTGGGTAGACAGAATCATGGTGAAAAAGTTAATAGGCACTTCACCTTACAATCATGCTTATGGAAAGGAAGATAGGCTTCTTTTATCTCTAGAATTGCCTTTATTATAACTCACCCAAAAGTTGGAGTTTGAGGGCAAGGATCATAGAGATATTACAATAGAAGACTTGGTTGAACTTGAAGAATTGAGAAACTCTGCCATGATCAACAAATAAATGATTTAACAAAAAGGCTTGGCCTCAAGCTTTCAAATTTGGTGATATGGTCTTAAAATGGGATGCTGACAGAGCTAAACCAAGGCACCATTCAAATTTTGATTCACTTTGGAGTGGCCCATACACTATCAATTCTTGCAATGAGGCTAACCCTTTTGAGTTTTCTCACCTTAATGGAGGCACGCTTCCAATCCCAGTCAATGGGATTTATCTTAAGCACTTCCATTAATTATTCTACATTATTACATATATTAGAGTAGTTTTAATTCCTCCAAGTGTGTTGTGTGCACATTGTTCTATTTTTATATGGTTCTTTCCTCTTTCCTCCCACGCACTACATATACGCTCTCTTTTTTTCTTCCAAGATGCCATTTTGGCTCAAAATATTCTAATAGTTTTTGGTAGTCGCTCAATACAGAGTTCAAACAAAGTTTATAGTGACTTCAGGGGTAGTTCTTCAAGTTACAGATCATAGTTTCATGTTTTCAGATTGACTTAATGCCCAATGGATACTCTAAGGCTACTGATCTCCTTCATCTAGTAGGAAAATGGACCCATAATTTGCCAAACTATTGTCCAAAATAACCCCTGGTTATTATGGCAACTTACATCCCCATTATGGCTCTATAATTCTGATATTGCAACTTGTGCGCACTCTGGTTATTCCCTTGGAACTATTTTCTTAGTCGTATATTATTTGGCATGCCCTTACAGGATCCTCTTCTCTCATATGCATTCCACCTCCCCCCATCATTATTCTATTTTCTTACATTTTCCCTTGTGCACACTCCTTGCATGCCCTCCTTCCTTCCCGGTCACTATGCAGTGCTGGAGTACACCCTCTAACTTGCCTTCTATTCTAGCCAAGTCCCTTGCATGCTTTCTCCGCACGCCCCTTTCCTTTCCTGTTGTCATGCATTCCCCATTTAGATGCCACACCCTGATTGCATACTTGTACCCTTCTACAGATGTACACACTACTTCTCTTCCATGTGTGTTCCCCTTGTGCCTTGATTGCTACATCCTCGTGCCTCTTGTTCTCAGGCCCAATTTACGCATTCTTCCGCACCAATCACCTGTGCCACGTGGAAAACCGATCAAAATTGAGTGATTCACATGTAACCTATCAAAGAATATTGATGGGTCATTGAATCCTTGTAACAAACCAGTGCACGACACGTGGCATAAAAATGAAAAAAAAATGAACGATTAGTATATCCTTCAGCTAATCAGAGCGTGTCATGTGTCATTGAGTGTCCAGTCTGCATTGTAACCTTCAAATCATCAAAATGTTTTCTATAGAGATTAGATTCATGTTCTTTTGGTCTTGTTGGAAATATGTTGATGTGTGATACATGATGGACCATTCAAAATCATATTTTGGCAGGATTTGGTAGGTGAGAAATTGGGAAATGTGTCTCAGGCCATTAATGCACAGATTTAGTTATCTCAACCACCCAAATTTAATTCGATTTTCCCTCCTTCCTTCTTCCACAAGTAAAACAAACATGTGGAGGCCAGGGAAAATTTTAGTGGTGAATATTCATTTATTCATGAATATTCTAGTTTTTAAAATTTGAAATTGGTGAATTTTTAGGGTAGGAATTAAGACCAATTCACCAAACTTTTTGGGTACAAGTTAATTTTAGGGGTCTAGTCTCCATTCCTGCGAAATAGAAATTCATTAAATTTTCTTGAATACAGTTAGTCGGTAGCATAAAAAATTCTACTGACCAGTAGCATTTTTTATGTTGTTGGTCGATATCATAAAATATGTTGTTGGCCTAGTCGGTAGCATTTTTTATGCAACCGACCTACAACATAATATATGTTATCGGCTAGTAGCATAAAAACATGCTACCAATCAGTAGCATACAAAAACCTACTGTCCAAGAAAAAGGGTATGAGAATTTTTTTTCGCTTAGCACCATATTTTGAGAGGACATATTTCTCATTGAGACGATCATTTTAACTGCTAACATCAAAAAAATTCAAAAAACAAAATTCCCATACAAAATGATGGGATCAAACCGGTTATGGTGTCTCATAGAAGATCCTATCAAAAATTCCATTCACATGACATGTGGTTTATTAAGATGTGATCCACTTCATTTAAAACCTATTGCAAATGCACACCATACATGGAGGAGTTGTCATTTGTTGAATAGAATTTGATAACACAAAATTACATAAACTATCAATAATGTACCACCCAAGTGCAGTTCCCACTCAAATTCTCAATCATCTCTGTTACATACACTTTTTGTGTTGATCTTTATCCCTCTCTTCCAAATTACATGTATCTCTCCTAATCCGGCTACACTGTATTTGAAAACTAAAATACCAATTAAAGCCAATTTTGGCTTCAACTACATTGGAACCAAACTCCTAAATTTTAGGTAACCATACTCTAAACTTAGAGTATAAACACAAAAAACATCCCTAAACTTAATCAAGGAGTTCAACAATTTAATACACATACAACAACCCAATTTACTGCCAATTTTGACATAAAGTGCCTTATATGTCTTATATGACTAAATTTTGCAACTATGAAACATTATTATTCAACTTATGATTGTCTCTTATCCCAACATAGACATGTGAACATAAAATTTGTCCCTAAACCACAAATTCCTTTCCAAATCATTAAATTAAGCATTGATGCTCCTGCATCACAAAATTAGTGAAATCCGTATTTTTTCACAAAAAATCACTTTTTTAAAATTTCTTTGTTTGCACCATATTTTATAAGGACAAATTTCTCATCTAGCTAGTCATTTTAACTGTTATTGTCAAAACATTATTTTTCAAAAAATTACATATATTTTTGGGTGACATCATATACTATCAACTGACAACATAATATATGATGTTAGCCAGTAGCATAAAAAATGCTACCGGACGACAACATATTTGTGTTTTCTTCATATTCATCATGAGCGTGAAATTCAATTTTCATAGATTTTCCAACGAATTACTAATATTTTTTAGGGGGGGTCTTAAAATCTTTTCCTAGGGGAGGCAGATCTGACATCCTTGCAGGAAAATATTCACCTTTTCCTCATCCTCCCCGCTTTGGCTTTGACTCAGGTTCAAACTTTGACTTTTTCCTTTGGTTGAACTTTTGAATCCAATTTTCACTCTTCTTTCTCTTCCTCTTCTCTCCTTCTTCTTCTATAAATTGTAGAGCATGGCTCATTGTAAGAGGTTGGACTCCTTTAGTTTGTAAGAGCATTATTTAGGTATTGCCTTACATTTTGAGTTGTAGGCCTTTAGATATGGTTCCCTGCATGTGGATACTCACATCTTCCACCATTGTAATCAATTTTGCATCTTTTAGAATCAATAGAAGTTTATTTTGTGGCTATATTATGCCCCAGATCATTTTATTGCATCTTATTTCCTTTCCCTTTGATTTTATGGTTTGTTGTGCAGTCTCAAGTCCCTTACAAGTCCCTTTTCCATTGTGCTCCATGAAAATGGATGTATAAGTTTTAAATTGTGGCACACGTGTCCACCCTCCCTATGTACATTTATCTTCATTTTTCGCTCAAAGATGATTGTGTTCACCCCCTCTTTATAGTGTATATCACCTCCCTTTATTTTAGATTTCCCTTTTCATACATCTCTGTCCCACCCTGGTCCCTTGGAATCATAGACTAGTTCCAAGTAGTTGCATTTCCCTTCCTAGGAGTAGTTTTAGTAGTAGAAATAGGTAGAGGAACTAGCCTTCTCCGGAGGTCTGTCTCAAATGCGCAAGGTCCCACAACTTGGAGACATTCCCATTGTTGCCTCAACGACCCAGTTCATCATGATCTGGGATGGGTGCAAGGTTGAGCTCCAACAATAGCATCAATACAAATTACGTTTTTTTTGGAAAATGTTTTGATCGATTTTGATTCATTATTTTATCGACACGTACATTAATTTATTATCAATATGATTCTTTTGATTTGATATATTTTTTTACTTAATATCATGTTTATGCATTTACACATTAATGTATCCTCTCGAGGGTTATGTGCCTATGTGGTCTTTGAGCTAATGGGGGATTTCATCTAGGCTAACCATCTTCCCTAACTTTATATGTTGGGTTCCTTTTGACTCCACTTATATTGTGTGCACCTCATTCCTCATGTGGGAGGCTTCATTATAAATATAATATAGTGCACAAATTCTCAAATCTTGGGTCATTTATATATGTCGTTGTCTAATATTGTATCTAAAAGATAACCATGTCTCATGAATAGCCACAACCCTCATAAAAATGTATACAATCCATAATATTCGAATAATCATATTTAGATTGCTTTCTTCATGGCATCACTTATAGAATATTCTTAGACTATAATAATGGTTTACAAACATTGACTATCCATGTTGCTGAAATCAATCCTTAAGGTATAATTTTATATAAACTATTAGAAAATAATGTTTAATGAATCGATGGTTGGTGCATTTAATTTGGATAAATATAGAAGATAGAAACTCTGATTATAACAGTGAAATCCATCATGTCTTTCACTGAGAAACAAATAATAATAATATCAGTGTCAAGTTGTGTGTTCAAACCATTACGATAACATTGCTAACAATAACGAAGTCATTGAAAGCATGGTGGTCGTGAAAACCTTCCAAGATATAGAAAATGTGTATATAATATTAGAAAATAACATTTAATGAATCAATAGTTAGTACATTTACTTTTTATAAATTTCTTACAATATTTATGAGAATACCTATACACTTCCAGGTCTTCTCTCATCTTCTTTCACCACTCCCTCATACTAAAAAGCCCCTTATCATGAAAATTTTAAATAAAAGTCCATGATTATACATACGATAATGTATTGAATTTAATAATTGTTAAGAACCTGCAATGTCAAGGAGGTGATGTCAAATATAAATGCACAAAGAAAACAACTACGGTTGATATTTGTTGTTGATCGGGAAAACATGGAGAAAATGGCCTAAGAAAATGGTCTATAAAGATGGTACAAAACCATATGACCTACCATGTTTTATGATTATCAAATTAAACTACTACATCGGCTCGAGATGGGATGCTCATATGTGTTTTCTCATAAGAAAAAAGAGTTTCACATTTGTCCCCTCGGTCATTTAATTTTCTACCCCCAGACTTCTCCTCCATGAATCCCCTTCTTCACTACCTCTCTTCCTACTATAATGTTTCCCTCCTTAAAATTTAAATTCTTCAATACATCCTTATCGACGACTCCATTCCACCCCTCGTGTCAACATCTCCATTCCACCCCCTCATATACAATTACTAGTTATTATTAGTTCATCTTCTATAACTAAAAAATTTCCATCGAGACACTTGTGATTAGATGTGACATCGTATCTACTCCATAAACAATCCATATCATTCACATTATAAACGTAGACAACAAGATGTAAAGTAAAGAGGAAGAGGCCTATAAAACATCATACACATGTGATTCCCTTAATCTTTTGGGTGGTTAATTCAAGTCAACCTCATTTTAATCAAAGGTAAGCCAACATTCAATGTAGCACACCATATACAAATTATACATGTCAAAGGTATTTAATTAGATCCATTAAAAGTATAATTAGGCCGGAGGCGCGGTACCTTGCAGTGCTTCAGCTGCTTCTCAATCACCTACTTCATCAGGCTTGATGTCCACATGTCTGCCACCTCCTGTTTCCGCTCTCTGTCAGTGGTTGTATCAGTGGCATGCTCTACTGTTGAGGTGCCTCTTCCCATCAGGGTTTTTTAAGATGCAATTTACTAGTTTTTTTGGGTATTTTGGTTTCTGCATTCTGTTTTCCTGTCGACTCCTGCTACAGAACAGGTTTGTCTTCTCCTCTCCTTTTTAACTCCTACTATCTCTACATAAATTTCTTCAATGCATACCTCTACAGTCCTTGCAAATAGGATGCTAAATTTTTTTGTACGCACCGTATTATAAGGTCAATTCATTAATTTTTGTTCTAAGATGTAGGACTATTTCACATGCCAATAGTTTCTACGCATGAAAAGAACACATGTTTTCTTCCCATTTCTTTAACGTTTTTCCCACAGTCAGCTAGGGAAACTGGATACCTAGATTTTTCTGTAAACGCTGTTCTTGACTGTGCTTTCAAGCTTTGAAAAGAAATGTTTCTGGCTAGTTGCCATCTAATGGAATGCCATGTTAATTGCTGCAAAGACTACCAAATCCATTCCCATAAAAACTTACCTCATATAAAATTCTATTTCAATGGTGGACAAATGAACCGCCTTGTAACGATCAGATGCACCTATTTTGGGTGGGTTTTTTTTTTCAGTTATTATCAACGGTGGTAGACGAGTAAACCATGAAGCCTCAAACCAATCTCCATAGAGAAGATCTCAATCAGACCAGAACTTGACCCAACAAGAGTTCCAATTATAATGGAGATGAGGAATTTAAATGGGTTTGATGCCAAGTAACATCAATGCTTCTCGACCAAGGATTTTTACAGGAAGACATTTGGCAAATTTCTCTTGGATGACAGTAAACACTTCTGTAAAACATTTCGAGCGAGGGTATGAAATTTGGCGAGGAATCATGGCTAGAATCACAGGCTAGAGATAGCCCACAAGTTATGACATCAAAACTGCAGGCAATGGTAACCAAAGAGAGAGGGCAGATGCCAACTCATCAATCCAAATCACAGGCAGAGGAAGGTCAGATAAATAACTTCATGATGATTGAAGTGGCAGCGAAATTCTTTGTCATTCTGGTTGATACTTCAGAGGGAAAACTAGCTGAAAGATTGCAGGCTCCAAATGTGTTGTTTGGATGCCAAATAAAGATATAGAAGTGTCAGAGCAATCGTAATAGATATTCGAGGGCCATCTTAAATCAATACAATCATACAAAGCTTGGGGAATTCATTCAGAAAATAAACACTCGTAGAAACAATCTTGTAAACAAGTAAACACACTTTGATAGGTTCGATGGATCATTTTGGCTTGCAGGGCATTTAAAATCATCCGAAATCGATCTTATTTCATATTAGAAAATTGTTTATGAGATCTGTCAAATGAGAAAAATAAGAATTGTTTATGAAGAGACCTGTCAATAGTTTATTTGGCTGCATCCACAGATAAGTTGTCCATTGAGCTTGTCCACGACTTCTAATGCACCTCCGCCATCACTTCTCTGCAAGCAATAGCAATGCTCTCCCAAAGTTTAGTTTGTAGTAAGCATTGATACACAGGCCTAAAAAACTAATGAATAAAACTAACCAGAAGTTTATTTTCTTGGATGCTAGGCCTTATTGGGACTAACCTTGTAGAAGTCCACTGCAAGGAAATTAGCCCATCTTTTACCAGCAGCCAAATAACACACATGTAGCATGCTCGATAAAGACGCAAAATTTTCCAAGCAAGCTTTGGGAAAATTGGGATTATCAGGAAAGTAGTTCTGCAGAAACAGGGATATACTTTTTGTATTCAATGCAGCTGATTCTACACGATTTCTACACGTTCTTACTTTCATACCACTATCCCCATCTGCAAACATCAACATCAACACTGTTAGGAAATAAGGGATAAAATATGCAGAACAATCTCTCATAGAATCGCAGCAGTAGAAACTAATATGCAGAAAATATTACAGATCTCAAATAAAATTACAGAATAAAATAACACAACACAAATAGACAATATTTAACGTGGTTCACCCAATTTGGGCTACGTCCACCAAGAATCAGTTGTTCAGATTTTATTATAAGCCACCGCTCTCTCAATACAATACCCGGATCTATTTAGAGCTATGCTCAACAAACTCTATAGAATTCACACCTGAATTCAAAACACATATGCAATGTACATTTATCTACCATATGCATAAAACCATATAAATAGACAACTGCTTAAGCAGTTTTACAAAACCGTGGGTATCAAAACTATTGGCCAAAATTGTCCCATAAACCTATGGGTCAAAATCCCGCCCATATGAGAAAAACACGTTTCCTGGTATATCGGGCACTTTTTAAGGCCAATTTTTTTTTCTCGGGGGCTGCGCCCTCGGACCCCTGCTCGAGGCCCAGCCGACCCCAAACCCCGGCAAGACAACGTGGAAAATGTACAATACTCCCAGTGTACCATCTTCAACACTTTCACACATGAAAACAGGCTCCACAACCTAACAAACACATCTTGTTTGAGCTTTTAATGTGACACTCGATAAAATAGGTTGATCCTAAAAGGAAATAAAGCTTACTTTGATTTTCAACAACATACTTCCACTAGAAAGCAATGCCCTCTGCTGCTTCTTTCTAAGACTTGGAGGTAAAGACTATAAGACGTTAGTTTTTGGCTACCATGTCTGCTACAGTAGGCCAGTTCTGACCATTTTGGGGCATACTAGAAAATGGAAACCAATACTTCCTCAATCCACTTGCAGTGAATACTTTGGTTAGACCCTTGGGTGCTTTCCCATAGTCTTCAATGATTATAGTTACAATTTCGGAGGGCTGTGCAGTCAGAAAATCCTCAACCTCTTTTAATGCATTGCATTGATAGCTAGTTCTTGGAAGAATGAAGTAAGGTCACAAGCTTGCCTTATGAGAGGAATGTGTGTTATAGTGTTGATAAATGCCAAAATGTTAGCCTTCATGGATTTAATAGGTCAAGATGTTTTACCTGACCCTTATGGTTGTCTATTGCAACACATTGGTCTGATTATCTAATAAAAGATGCTTTCGTTTTAACTAACAAAATTTGTACATTTTCTCACATATGCTGTGAAGTTGTAGCAATTGCCTCCAAATGAATGGTAGAGCCAAACATCATTATGAAAGTCATAGATGTTAGGCATGAGGCCCCTCACACCATTCTGCACAACAAGATGATCAAGTCAAACCCTTGTGGCCAAATAATCCTAATGCCACAAGATTTTCCAGCATCCTTTTAGGCTGTGGAAAATATAGAGACTTGCTAAACTAGGTAAACCAAGTTGTTTGGCAAAATGATAAGAATTTCGCATGGTAGTCAAAAGCACGTTCACATTTATTAGATAAATGTCAACAATGTTCATAATTGAGTGGAAGCACATGTGTTATTGGAAGCCTAAAAGCCCTGGTGATTTATTTTCAGTAATGGTGTCTCGAGAAGAAATAACATAGTCAAGCTTAGATATGCAACGATTAAAACTTACAAAACAAATGTGGTCCACTGATGGATGGTCAAGAGTTTACATATTGACCTATTGACACTGTGTAGGTGGTTATTTAAAGAAATGTCTCTACCTACATGCCATCTAGTGGATTGCCATGTTAAGAGAATTTACACAACAAAATGGTGTTCTTGATTATGCTTAAAAGGCTTTTCAAAGAAATGAATCTGCACATGTGTCATCTCAGGGTATGCAATGGCAGCAACATATATTGCCTCATGTCCAAAAAATAACTTAACATCTAGCGACACTTAAGCTACAAAACTACTCTCATGTAAACTCCAACGGGCATAGACTTGCTCCCCCAGGAACAATAATTAGTATTATGCATTTTTTTGTAATTTGCTTTTTGGAAATTAGAGGAATCATTACATATTACATTTTTAGCACAGTCTCTACCAGCCACGGTGAATTTACCCTGGGTGAGGATGGAACCACCAGGTGCATTTTATTGTAATATTTATTGTCATATATGTTTTTTATTTTTTTTAAAGATTTGATTGTCTTGGAATTCCATCTCATATGTGTACATTATAAATTGGTCTCCGCGATGTATATCTAATCAAACAAAATATAATATAAATTGAAAAAATAATAAATTTGAATGGGTGTTTAAAAAAATAATAAGTTTGAATTAAAAAACTTAGTATCAAAATGAAGGTCTTATTTTAAAATAATTCTTAAAATACAAAATACTTAAATATGAAGTTTGTGGATGTGGGGAGATCTTTATGAAGTTGTTTGTGTATATTTCTTAGATATGATATTGTTGGCCTTTTGTTGATTGATTCATGTCTTTTTTATTAATTTATTAATGAATGTTTGTTTATATAATTTTGAATGTATTTCTATTCTCGTTCATATTTCGGTCAAAAAAAACTTATACAATAAAAAAATCTTTAAAATTACATCAAAACTAATTAAAAAATAATAATTTCACCAAATAGATTTAAACAAAGGATTTCAAATCTATGCACTTCTTAAAATTACTATATGTTTCTAGCCTTTAAAAGAAAAGGCTCCATATGAGAAGGGGGTCACACTCCGTGACCATAAGTGAGGCCCACTTTTGATTCATCTTTCACATCTTTACAGTTTTTCCAAACTCACGAATCCTTTTTGTCCATAATTTTTATTACATTTTCATAGATGAAGATTTGTGAGAATGTTTCCTTCGTAGTGCCTTTTTCTTGAATTTAAAACAAGGAAAAGTACTAAGTTTTAAACCTCTAGAAAAATTGTCAAAAAATATTTGTTTGATAATGGAATCATGTAAATGAGATAAATTAATTACACCGGAGGTGTCTCTTTTGAAGAGAGTCCTGTTGGAAAACGTCATAATCCGGTGGGCCTCCTCACGGAAATATTTCCCAGCTACAATTTCTGGAAGGAGACAATTTTTCATGGTATTCATGTTTCCATTTTTTGTATTTCTTGGTTAACATCCGAGACCTTTGAATCACTGTCATTCACAAGACAATTAATAATGAGAAGAGGGTCACACTCCGTGACCATAAGTGAGGCCCACTTGCGATTCACCTTTCACATCTTTACAGTTTTTCCAAACTCACGAATATTTTTTGTCCATAATTTTTATTACATTTTCATAGATGAAGATTTGTTAGAATGTTTCCTTCATAGTGCCCTTTTCTTGAATTTAAAACAAGAAAAAAGTAATAAGTTTCAAACCTCTAGAAAAACCATCCAAAAATATTTGCTTGATAATGGAATCATGTAAATGAGATAAATTAATTACATCGGAGGTGTCTCCTTTGAAGAGAGTCATGCTGGAAAATGTCAAAATCCGGTGGGCCTCTTCACGGAAATATTTCCTGGCTATAATCTCTGGCAGGTGACAATTTTTCATGGTATTCATGTTTTTGTTTTCTATATTTCTTGGTTAACATTTGAGACCTTTGAATCACTGTCATTCACAAGATAATTAATAAATGCCTATAAAAACACTTTTGAGGACACATACAATTACAATATTTTATTCTCAGTGTTGTAGAAGTAGATTGAATAACAATGCAAATTTCCAATGCTTCAATCATAACCATACAATGCCAATTCCATCCACTGCTAATTTCAACATGACAACATTATGTAGAGAAAGATCGATTCAAAGAGGCACTACACATTCTGCTTACTACACATCCTCCATGTAAACTCTTCCATATACCTTAAAATTTTGTAGACCTGCATTTCCAAGAAAGCCCTTTCAGAAGGTAAACAAATCCACTCCCACATCAATTAGATTGGTTTTAAGTTTTCCCACAAAGTATTACAAAATGCTTTTAGGGCATGGTCCTATGGAGGTGTTTGGGTTCCTATTTTCCTACAGTAGAAGGTCCCATGTTTATTTTTAAAGCCAGCTACAGGAAATACTAGAATCTAGGCCTAAAAAATAGGAGCTCCACTTTTTTAGGCCCCCTAAACTTAAGAGGTGGTTGGAGAAAGAGGGTGAAAAGTTTCCCGCTACAGTTTAGGGCTGATAGAATTTGGACCGCCATTATTTTTTTGGTGATTTTAGAGAGAAATATGATTTTATTTTCCTACAACTAACCATAAATATCCTATGGGATCCTATAATATCTCAGAGGGTATTGTTGAGGAAACTAACAAAAAATCATGGAACCTTAAAATTGCTAAAATGCTCCTAAATTTCCTCAGCAACACCCATCGAGATATTTAAGGAGCCCCCCTTCCATGGGACCATGCCCTTGTAAACATGTATGACCGGTGCGGATGTTTGGTTAGTGCTTGCCAAGTGTTTGACCAAATGATTGAATGAGACCTCTTCTCATGGAATATCATAATTGCCGCTGATAGAAGATATGGGTATCCTCATGAGGCACTCACATTATTTCACCAAATGCAACGAACAAGTGTCCCACCCAACCAGTTCATGTTTGCTAACGTTTTGTCAGCCTGAACCAAAATAAGAGCTTTGGAATAGGGCATGGACATCCATCAAAGCATAACCGAAAGTGGTTTTTTTGTTAGATGTTGTAGTTGCAAGTGTGCTGATAGGTATGTATGTAAAATGTGGAAGCATACATAGGGCACATAAATTGTTTGACAAAATACTACAGAGAGATGTTGTCTCATGGACTACAATAGTTTTCGGATATGCACAATATGGGTTTGTTGATGAGGCCTTGGAAACTTTAAAGCAAATGAAATTGGTAGGTGTAAAGCCGGAATATGCAACTTTTTCTACCATCCTCCCAGCTTGTGCCAAAATGGGAGCTTTAGGACATGGAATGGACATCCATCAAAGCATAATGGAAAGTGGATTTTTGTCTGATGTTATAGTTGCAAATTCTCTGTTAGATATGTATGCAAAGTGTGGAAGGATGTATAAGGAAAGTGAACTGTTTGAAAAAATGCATGGAGTATGCCGACCTCATGCCTAGCAAGCTCTGCATGGAAAGCACAACTGGACTGGCTATTGACATTCCTAGCCAACAGTTCCTGACACGGTCAAATTTAAACCTGCAAACTCCATATTTCCAAGAGGATTGGTGGTGTTGTTTTCAAAATAATTATGCGAAATTCGTTAGAGATTTCATGTGCTTTGCATATCATCTATTAATTATAATTTTTTAAAACAGTTTTGGTAATTTCAAATTTGATATATATAGTTTTGCTATGTTTAGTGTATGAGTATATTTTTAATACATATTCCATAATAAAACGTAGGCAAGTATATAGTTTATTATTTAAAAACAATGAAGTAATATTAATTTGTTTTAAATAA
This sequence comes from Taxus chinensis, assembly GCA_019776745.2. Taxonomy (NCBI): domain Eukaryota; kingdom Viridiplantae; phylum Streptophyta; class Pinopsida; order Cupressales; family Taxaceae; genus Taxus; species Taxus chinensis. The sequence continues at coordinate 188,894,822 of CM034146.1, forward strand.
ATTTTAATGTTTTAAACATTAAAAATATATTATTGATTTTAATTTCAATTATGATATTATATTTTTGATATAAAATTATAGTATATTAGAATTTTTATGTTAGTGTGACAACAATTATTATTGTTTAAATGAATAAGAATGTTTAGAGTGAGAGAAATAATTTGAATATAGAAGTAACTAAACTAAATATAGGATGCATATAAAAACATGAATGCATCCACACTAATAATATTTTGGAGATTTATCTATAGAATCATTTAAAATCAAAACCAATCAATAGAAATGATGAAAACCTTTACATATTAAGTCTACATAATTAGTAAGTAAAATATATATTTCACGGCCATATCACCACTTCACTTATGAAACCCCTGAAGAACGTATGGCATTGAGAACACCATATTAGGTCTAAAGCAGTTCAACAAGGTGATCCATTGTCAAAAAAATTCTACTCTATATAACATCTTCACTAAAATGAATTTCTACTCTATATCCGGTGGGATGGTTCCGATACGCACATAAATAATCGTTGGAAACATAAAACATAGAAAATGGTCACACTTCCATTGACAAGTTATCTGTTGTGCTAGTCCTTCTGCCTACCCACCTTTGGTAAACAAGAGAATGAATTAATCGTGTATAATTGTATACATTATTGTGACTCGTGTGGCTACATGGCAAGGGGTTTTAGTTCAAGTTTTAGTGTTTTCGCATTGGAATTTGCTATGTTTCAATTTTCTACTCGAGGTTAGAAATTGTATAATTTTGTTGCATATTTTTTCACGTTTTCCTGGATTTGAGTGCATTTTATGGCGATGGAATCAATAATTTATGTCATAAAAAGGCTAAGGTATGTATTTCCATTCACATTGTCGATTCTAAGTTAAAAAGATCAAAGAGAAGTTAGGATAAAATGAAGAATGTAGATGTATAATTGGAAATTTCTATAAGATTCACCAACAATCATCGACATTATCATCACCAACGATATCAACTTCACATTTTATCATTACTTTACGTCATTTCCGTTGTAACATAATAGGTATCCATCTAATTAAGACCCACAACTACAAGGCGCAATTAATATTACTATGATGAACACGGTAATAGATAATCTTCGTAACTGGCATGTCTATGCCACTCAAGTCTACAACCTCCTATTAAGAGAGGCTATCATATGTCATGAAAATTTGTAAGTGTCTTATCAAGCACCCCCGTTTGGTGTTTTAGTGTGGACTTAAATTTACAAGTTAGTTGACCCAAGATCGAATTAATTATAAGAAATAACATAATATTCTCTACATTATTGCTTATTGCAGGATTTGTTTAGTTCTATTAGATGTTAATATTTGTTTCCTTCATTCATTGTTGTACTTGATTTTAAAATAACATCAAAACTAATTAAAAAATAGTAATTTGACCGAATAGGTTTAAACAACAGATTTCAAATCTATGGACTTCTTAAAATTATTATCTGTTTTTAATGTTAAAAGAAAAGGCTCCATATGAGAAGAAGGTCACACTCTGTGACCATAAGTGAGGCCCAATTTTGTTTCACCTTTCACATCTTTACCAAGATTTTCCAAACTCACGAATACTTTTTGTCCATAATTTTTATTACATTTTCATAGATGAAGATTTGTTAGAATGTTTCCTTCATAGTGCCCTTTTCTTGAATTTAAAACAAGAAAAAAGTAATAAGTTTCAAACCTCTAGAAAAACCGTCCAAAAATATTTGCTTGATAATGGAATCATGTAAATGAGATAAATTAACTACACCGGAGGTGTCTCCTTTGAAGAGAGTCCTACTGGAAAACGTCAAAATCCAGTGGGCCTCTTCACGAAAATATTTCCCGGCTATAATTTCTAGTAGGCGACAATTTTTCATGGTATTCATGTTTTTGTTTTCTATATTTCTTGGTTAACATCTGAGACCTTTGAATCAATGTCATTCAAAAAATAATTAATAAATGCCTATAAAAATACTTTTGAGGACATATACAATTACAATATTTTATTATCAGTGTGGTAGAAGTAGATTGAATAACAATGCAGATTTCCAACACTTCAATCATAACCATACAATGCCAATTACATCCACTGCCAATTTCAACATGACAACATTATGTAGAGAAAGATCAGTTGAAAGAGGTGCTACACATTCTACTTACTACACAACCCCCATGTAAAATCCTCCCTATACCTTCAACTTTTGCAGACCTGCATTTCCAAGAAAGCCCTTTTAAAAGGTAAGAAAATCCACTCCCACATCAATTAGAGTAATTTTAAGTTTTCTCACAAAGTATTACAAAATGCTCTTAGGGCATGGTCCCATGGACGTGTTTAGGCTCCTATTTTCTAGCAGTAAAAGGTCACATGCTTATTTTAAAAACCATCTATAGGAAATAATAGAATCTAGGCCTAAAAACAGGAGCTCCACTTTTTAGCCCCCAAAACTTAATAAGTGGCTGGAGAGGGGGGGTTAAGAGTTTCCCACTACAGTTTAAGGCTGATAGAATCCAAAGGAACACTTCTGATTACTTTGAACACCCCATTCTCAAATGCATTTCTGTATTGATAACGAAGATCTCTAAATGCCCCCCAACACGATTTGGTTAGCTTACAAATAACATATGCCATGACTGGTACCCATCTTGTCAAAAAATAAATTTAGAAAGATTTAGAAGTAACCATGTCTATGCAATTCCACTTACTCCCAAAACAATTCCTAAGGCTAAAACCACTTACATGCTATTTGTTTAATAAAAATGACATAGATATTGGAAAACATGTTCCAAAAAATGCAATAGCAGAATACAAATGATATTGATACTTGACAGATAACTGAAGACTCCTGAGCATGAAATGTTGCATTTAAAAACTGATTCCAAATTTCAGTTAAATTCCCAACCACTATCATTCTTGAATTCACAAAATTAATACAATCCCAAGATCCCTGTAGGTTGCTGCAAATTATGTATCAACAATTTCCTTGAATGTGTTGTTGTCTGATTTTGATAGAATTTGTGTTCACATGCCAATGTCAAAGACAAGTCCATCCACATATGATTGTTCCATGCTCCAGACAAAAAACCTTAAAAATACTTAAATAGTGTACAATGTAGCTCCGAAAGAAAATTACCAAACAGAAACCTTACCAACTAAAGAGAATTTGAGTCATTATCCACAACTTTCTTTCTTGTCAGAAACTCTAGAAGAACAACTTTGTAACTGTACACATCAGAGTTCTCATTAAGCCTTAATGTTCTTGCATATTCAGGGTCAATGTAACCACTGGTAATACTTTGTTTGTCTGTTGGATTTGAACAAAATGTTGTAAAGCATTTTCCCCCTGAAAATGAATGAAAGATAAATACCCATTAATGATGTGGATCTGACACCTTGCATGTTGATCTTGTAGAGAATATAAAGAGTGAACTTGAATTGTTGTGCAAGGCATGTCTGTTGGTCATTGATGTAGAGCTCATTGGATTTGAACAAAATGTTGTAAAGCATTTTCCCCTTGAAACTCAAAGACTTGCAAAGCAAAGTAGAGAAGGAAATTAATGAAATTGAGAGCAATGCAAAGTCATAAGACCCAAATGCTCTCAAAGCTAAATACTTGAAGCACATGAATTTTCTTGTGGGGATGTCATGGGGTCTCTCAAAAAAATAATTGTCTCTTTGCAACGACAACCAAAACAACAAAAAGCAGATCCATTGGGGGAATTATTCCTATCATATGAAATAAAAAAGTATATTAGGGGGAAAGAGAACATGCTTAGAAAAATAAACCTTTGGGGTACTAATTGGACCTACACAACAATTGGGCATGCCTGTGTTTTGATGAAGAAAGAGGTTAAACAGTACATGAGATATGACATGATGGTTGGAATTTGGGATAGAGGTTGATGATACAAGGTTGTGATCCCCTGCCTAGGAGAATATGCTTGGTCAGAGCTCCTGGGAAATGTTAGAATCCTTTACCCATTAATAAATCCCTCTAGAACATGCCTGATGATAAAATTTTTAGATGAAACAACTATAAATGTAATGTCTTTTCCTGCATGTCAAGTAACATGACTAATAAGTTCTTCAATGATCTGGGTGTTTCAACCTTGCCCAAAATGAGATCCCTAAATGGATCAAGAATAGTTCAAATGTGGATTTCCTAATAGCTGAAGTGTTGAGCATCAAGCTGTTGGTTTTCAAATAGGACTTTTTAGAAGAGCAACAGTCAGGGGACAAGAAGTCCCTCCTCTTTAATGGGAGAGGTTCCCTTATTCAGAAACGAACGTATTTACAAATGTACAAAATATTATTTTATGGTTGAACTTGGATATTACGAAAGTGTTTTCCACAAGGATCATCAGTTACAAAAGGACTGAGGAAAGGGAATAAGAGGATGAGCAGAATAGCAACATTCAGAATTATAGATATCAGAGTAATTCTTTATGTATGCGAAGTCACCGTGAATTGAAAACAAGATCATTCGTATAGAACAAGTAAGATGGAATTTAAAGACACAAAGTTCTGTAAATAACATCTGCCAGAATGCAAAGTTTCTTAACGTAACACAGATTCATTAATCAAGGACACAAAGTTCCTTCTTGGTTATACAAGATCACCGAGCTTGCAAAGTTGAAGAGTATGCAATCGATGAGACTAACGAATTTGAGATAAATGATCTTCACAAAGAAAACAAATGAAAGCTTAGAACAGACAGAGATCAGATAGAAAAAGAAAGGAAAGTCCTTCTGTATTGATTTCTTTATAATCTATTTACACTTGCAGAAAATATGCCAAGTTCTTCCTCCTTCTTGAATGGCGGAAAGAAGGCCATTATATAGCTTACAATTCGGTTTCTCTTCGTAACCGTTTCTTTTAACTAGAGAATAGTTAAGGAATGCCAAACGCAATTTCTTAACTAATTACATGGAATACGAAAGGAATAGGAAGAAGAGAAAAGAATGAAGAAGGAGACAGGTGGACAGTCACTGAGAAGGACCCACCATCTTCAGAAACCGCTTCTTGAATTTCTTTAACGTCTCAGCTATGTCTTTGCCACGAGGGACACACCAGACGTTTCATCTTGAAGATGACAATGGATATCTTTGAAAACTGATGTAAACGGCATCTTGAAAGCTTCATCCTTCTGCCAGCTGTCCTTGAAATTTGATCTTCGCAACTTAAATTCAAATTTAGCACATTCGGGTCGAGCGGGAAAAACTAAGTATGAATTGCATTAGGTTCACTTGGGACATGTGAGACGCGAATGCACGAAACACGAGGCTCGGCCGATTCGGACGAAACAGGGAGAAGACGCACAAATGCATTTTGGGACATTTGGGACGAAAATGCGCGAAGGACGCGGTCCGGGCGAACCGGCCGAAAATGGAACAGTTTGCATGTTTTGATTTGGGACAAAGAGCTCTGAAGTACGCGAATCGGGAGTTTCAGCCGAAAATGGGACAGCGTGCACTTTTTAACTTTGGGACATTCGGGACAAAAAATTTCCAAAGGACGCGGTTCGGGTGAATCGGCTGAAAATGGAACAGAAGGCCCATTTGGACTTGGGACATTTGAGACAAAAAGTTCCGGAATACGCGACTCGGCTGGTTCGGGTGAAAATGGAACAACTTGCACTTTTTGATTTGGGACATTTGGAACAAGAAAGTGCGAAGTGCGCGGTTTGGGTGCTTCGGCCGAAATTGGAACATCTCGCACAATAAGTTTTGGGACACTTGGGACAAAAATTTCCGACGGGCCCGAAAATGGAACGACTTTGGGGATTTCAGCCGATCGGAGAACACGAGACCCGATTGAACTTGGGACAGTTGGGACAAAAATGTCCGACAGGCCCGAAATACTTACAAAACGACCCAAAACTTAGATTTTTCGACTTCAGGACTTTTTTCACACCACCAGCTCGACAGAAAAGACACTTAGTCTCAAAATTTTGAATTTTTTTTTACTTTTGACAGAGTGGGGAATTTTGAGTGGACAACACAAGCCAAGGGAGGTCAGAATAGGGTTGGATTTTAGTTTTGGGACTGGCACTTTAGTTGTCAGGATGAGAGAACACAATGTGATGATTGTTTATCCTGTTGTCAATCTAGGAGCACCCTTCAATGAGATGATTTCTGTAAAGGGTTTGTTCCATTATATATTACCATTAACTAGAGGTTTCCCTTCTTTGATAGCACATTGGATCTCATTCATACGAGAGGGATTCTTGATGCATGGATTGATTTGCAGCTGTTACACTTGATTGTCTTTGAGTGGGACAACACATGGATATTGACATTAACAGGGGAAAAACATAGATCTTTGATACTAAAAAAACTCATACAGCTATGGGGTATGCACTACTTGACACTAAAAAACTCCTACAACTACGGAGTATGCACTACCTAGTATAAGAAATTACTATATAGTATAAGAAATTAGATAAAAACTATTATAAATGACGCATATTCTTCCAGGGCTTAGACGTGGTGGAAAGTGGATCCCTTGAAGTGCAAGGGCTTTCCAGACTTGCTTGTTCCATTCTCACCCATGCACATCATCCTGAAGTTCTCTTCTCACCCATGCACATCCCCCTGAAGTTCTCAGCCATCTTCGGCATCACGTCAGGAAACAGGTCCATCACGATTCTTCTGGCTGATGTGCCACCCACTGACATGTCAAAGAAATCCCTTTGATTTTCCATCACCTTTACCTATCCAAAAATTGTCCAAAAAAAATCATTAACATGTGATAAAAATCATAAACCAAGGAAAATAGGTTCCAACAAGGAAGAAACAACACAAGATTTCAACCTGTGCTCACGATTCACCCTCTGCAATGATGATTCACTTAGAATTTACAATATTATGCAAATTTTTATATTCAAATCACCTTTACTGCTTGCAACAAGAGAAATTTGCTACTAGAAAACAACATAATACTACCAGATGATAGCATGATGTTACTAGATGACAGTTGCTATTGACTACCAACATGTTCTTTCAATTTATGGTATTCGCCAAGATTTCAAAGTTCATTTTCAGAATTTCGCTAAGTGATATCTATGGTATTTTTTTAGGGGGTCTTAAAATTTACCCTGTTGTCCACACAACACATCTACATCGCTATATATCTATCGTTAAGTACCTTCAAAGGTTTTTCCAAATTACCAATTAGATGGAGACATGTCATAAAGACTATAGTTCTTCCATCAATGATAGTCACCTTGAAAGACATGGCCTACCCATTTAAATAAGATTTGTTTTGCCAATTCTACCCCCAGTTGCATGACATGGTTTGCAACCCTATCCTATAGCCCTTGCTGAGCACATAGTGCATATCCCATGCTCTTCTCACATTTGTTATTAACACTATATTGAATTATGAATTCCCATTAATGGTGAACTGAATTCCTCCCTTATTTAGGTAGATAACTCTCCTAAACCCAACTGAGACTTTTGCACTTTTGGATTTAACAATATGCTCATAGACATGCGCAATCATGTCGAAGCGTTGTGTACATAGGCTGCACCATCCATTGGCGGGAATTTTTTTACCACTAACTATTGCCATCCTAAGTATACACCATTGAGGGTTGTCATTTAATTTCACTTCATAACATGCATTGTAGGTGAGGCCATTATTGAAGAGCGCAACTCTAAGAGTAGAAGTGTTGGTCCCATATCCTTGGTTATAAAGATCACCAAACCCATAGGATCAACCTCAATTCACCAGACATATATGGGAATAATGAATTTTTTTGAATAATTATTATAATGAATTTATAAAATACATATGTAAGGGAGAAAATCCTACCCATGGTGTTAGAAGTATCACTTCCACCATAAAAAAACAATAGAAGATGATTTCTAACCACCGTATTGCCCATAAAACAACCTAGGAGATAGTCACAAGGTCAATGTCATAACAAAAGTGTGTAGTAACACCATTTTTGAGTTGCACATGAAGAAAACCATCAATAAATATTTGTAAGTTAAAGAATAATACTAGTCTATTAATGTGAGATAACTTGTACGTCTATTATTAGGTCAAAACGGAAGTTTATCAGATTCAAAAAAATTGTGAGCTTGAACATGTGTCATAGACACAGTTGTGTTCTTGCATACCCTAAGAATTCGAAAAAAGCATTCCCCTTATTAAAATTCTAGGATGAACAATTAAAACATTGTAGCATCAATACAAATTATGTCAATTTTTTTATACAACACAAAATTTGATTAAATTTTTTCATTGATTTGTTGACACATGCATTAATTTATTATTGATATACTTCATTTAATTTAATGTGTTTGTGAATTGATATCCTATTTATATGTTTACATTTTAATCTAATCTCTTAAGTGTTATGCGTATATATGATCTTTTATAGGTGGTGGATGGAATTGATATGTTAGGGGCTTTCAATTGGGGTGGCCATCCAATCTAAGTTTTTCTATTAGATCCTTTTTCACTACACTCATATTGTGTGCACTTCATTATGCATGTGAGAGGCTTAATTAGAGATATAATGCAAGGCAAAAATTCTCTAATCTTTCATGAAATCTATCTTTCTCTAGTATCAAATAACTTGAAACATTTGTGATTATTTCTTATCCAAATTCATCAAAATTATGTGAGGTCACAGATGTGTCCAAACACTATTGTGTTCTCGCATAATTATGTTCATACAATTTCAAGTTTCAAAATAGAAACATCCATTTGATTTTAGGTCTCAAGTATGAAATATGAAAGGTCTCATGAATAACCACAATCCTCATGAAAAAATGCTTCCAATCCATTATATTAGAATAATCATATTCAGATTGGTTTCTTGACATAATATTTTAAACAAGCTTTTAAGACTATAATGATGGTATTCATCGACTGTGATGCCCGTGTTGCTAAAATAAACTACCCTTCCTATCATTAAATATATAAATAATTAGAAAATATCATTTAATGAATCAATGATTAGTGCATCTAATTTTGATAAATATAGAATATATAAACCCTAAATATGGCGGTGAAAAATTCAACTTTATTGCAATGGTCATGGAAATATCACAAGATATAGAAAAAATGTTGGTGCTCATCCTCATCTATGTCTTTAGTTGAACACAAGTTAAATATATCATCTATAAAATGCCTCTCATATTTTATGGTTATCAAAATTAATACTGCGCCCAAGAGGCTTCCTTGGAGGTATATTCTAAGGATCAAATTCTTAATCTTTACGATAAAATTTTTGTAGTTGCCAAATGTTGAATGCCTAAAAAATTTTCCACTTCTTTCTTTATCAGATTTAACAAAAATGTGTGAGCTCAAAGATGAGTCTAAGAGCTTATTGTTTTCTAGTTTGACCCAAAAAGTTGATAAAACATACCTCTAATCGAAACTATAAGCCAGACAAGTAATACAATGTAGCTATTGTCCAAAATAACTCCCTTAGTTATTTTGACAACATTCCCACTCTGGATTTGAGGTTTGATATTGCATCTTACACACACTCTGGCTGTTCTCTTGGCACATTTATTTTGGTAGCGGCTCCTCGCACGCCCTTACATTCTCTTCTTATCATGAACTCCTAATTCCTCTCTCCTCTCATCTATTTTCCTCCATTTCTCTTGCGCACATTCCTTGTGCATGAAAATTCTTCCTAGTAGCTCACGCACCCTTCGCACACATCCTTAACTCTTCTTCCAGAATTGGCTAAGTTCCTTGCGTATTCCTTTATGCCCCTTTCTCTTCTTACTTCTGTGCATTCCTTAATTGAATGCACGCACCCCACTTGTATACTTATCTCTTAAAAATATGCATCCATTTATTCCACGTGCATTACCTTTGTGTGTCTGTCTTCTTCTATTCTCTTTCACACACCCTTATTCTATGCACACCTTGCACCTTCTTCTGTGCCAGTCATTGTGTCACATGGCAACCTGTCAGACTAAAGTGTGCTACACACAACCTACCAAAGTGTGCCAAGTAGGGCACCGAATCCTTGTAACAAACCAATGTACAACACATGGTTGAAATGAAAAATAAAATGAACAGTCGACCAATTCTTCAACTAACTGGCATGGGCCACATGTCCTTGTGTTTCCAGTTTACACTACAAACCTTCAGGTCGACATAAATTTTGTTACAGAGTTCATATTTGGGCGCACTTGGTCTTATTGGAAAGCTCCTGACGTGGGCAACACTCCAAGCCATTCAAATTAAAATATTGTCTTGATTTGGTATGTGAGAAGTAGGGAAACATGTTTTCATCCATCAATGCACAAGTCTAGTCAACCCAACCACCCAGATTTGATCTGATTTGCATTCCTCCCTTCTTCTAAAAGTAAAAAAAACACAGGGAGGTGCATCTTTCAGTATTGTAGGTGGATTTTCAGGCATTCATTGTTGATTGTTGGTGGTTTAAGCTTCAAATCTGAGTTTCCCTCTTCTTTTCTTCTTCTTCTTCCCTTCTTTTTCTATATATTACAGAGCTTTTCTCTTAATAAGGGTTGGATTATTTAAGTTCACAAGTGTATTATCTAGGTATTACTTTACATTTTTGAGTTGAAAATATTTGGGTCTATTCCTCTGCATGTAGATACTCACCTCTTCTACCATTTTGATCGACTATGCATCATTTGGAAGCACTAAAAGTTGTTTTGTGGCTATCTTCTACCTTGACTCGTTTTATTGTATCTTCTTGCCTTTCTTTTCATGTTGGTGAGTTTTTGTGAGTTCTCATGTCCATTGGAGGTTCTCTTTTCCATTGTGTTTCGTGAAAATGGAAGTTTAAGTGTGTTTTAGACTGTGGTGCATGTGCCTACCCTTCGTGTGCGCATTTTCTTCATTTTCACTTAGCTAATCATGTTCAACCCCTTTTTTTCTGGTGATATCACCTTCCTTAGATTAGTTTTCCCTTTTGTATATCCTTCTAATTATGGTCCCTTTACATGTTTAACATAATATTTGATTTCAACATTAGGAATAGATGTAGCAGTAGAAATAGGTAGAGGAACCAACCTTCTCTGGAGGTCTATCTCAAGCGTGCAAGGTCCCACAACTTGGAGATGGTCCCATTGTTTCCTTAACAAACTAGTTCATCATGATCTAAGTGGGTGCAAGGTTGAGCTCCAACATTTTTTGGCGCACCCAGTGGGACAAGTATTGAAAGATTAATTTTCACCATTGCTAAGTTCTGGTGTGTGATTTAGTGATTTCCAGATTTGGAGGCTCATTTCAACACATCTAGCGACTCCCAACACTAAGATCTATTGGTTTTAATAGTCTGCATGACTTTTTCACGAGTAGGATATATACAAGACAAAGTGTAACAGCTGAAGAATCTTATGAGTACGTCCAGTTGTCTCTAAGAAGAAGTGTCACTAGGACACCTATGCACGCATCTCCATCTCTAGCGTGTCGTGCAATTTCCACTCCTCATCTCAATAGACCTACGCGTGATACCATGGCAACTTTGCCACCTACAAGGAACTTTTCCAACTTCACTGGTGGAAATCCGCTCCTTCTTAATGCACATCATGATATGCCACAATCCACGCTCAAATGTATTCCATACTTTACTAGTGAGAATCAAATCACCCATGTGGAACGTGTCCATGATGTAGCCAATGTGTGCTCTCTTTATTTGATCACACGTGATGATGTAGTAGTTAAGTTTCTTGAGGCTTCACTCAATGGAAAAGTGCTTCAGTGGTATAGAAGTCTGAGACCTGCATCTATTACCAGCTGGGATAAGCTTGGAGTAGCTCTTTGTAACTACTTTGAAGATAAGTCAGATCACCTATCTTTGGTGGAACAACTGACGACAACAAAAAAGCACCCAATGAGCAAATGATTGATTTTAATATCAGATTTCAAAATACTTGGGACAAAATTCCTCAAGTTGTAAGGCTTACAACCCAACATGCTTTTCTATAATATCCAAGGACTTTGACTAGTGACATCTCAATCATAAGAAATACGGGTAGAAAATAGTCTTATTCAGATAGGAAAGTGAGCTCCTAGACCACCTATGCCATTATTCCCAGAAATGTCTCAAGCGCCCCAACCTTCCATTGCTTCTGTTCCTGAATAGAGCATGAAACTTGTTACCTCCACATCCTATTCTCCCATGCAACAGAAAGAAGATTAAGAAATGAAGGCCATGATTAGAAACTTGTCAAATAAAGTCATATCATTAGAAAAATAATAGACACAAGCTTTCAGAAATAGTACTAATCAAGGGTATAATCAAAGCCATCAACCCTTTAGAAATCAATATGAAAATCAAAGATATGGGCAGAACCAACAAAATGAAATATGGCATGCCAACACGAATATTCCTCTTCAAGTGGTTCCTCATGTGCAACCCCTTCCAATGCCTAGTGCAAGCCAAGCACTATTTCTAGTATTAAAAAATATGGCTCGAGAGTCAGAATGGTGCTTTCCTTACAACATGCCTCATAGTCAATATCATTGTGTAAATGATGCACATGCACATGCTTATATGATCCAGAAGGCTTCCAAATGTGAACCCTCCACAAGCGTAAGTGAATCAAAAAATCAAGAAATGTTAGAAGCTTCTTTTAAGACCAACCTTATGTTGTTTGGCATCGAAGAATTCTATTCAACCAACCAAGCTGCGGATAGTCTAGACATACCACACATCCAAGTTGCTAATAACACAAGATAAAAGAAGAGAATGTTTGAGTTTGGCATGTAATATTCAACTCCGATTACATAGGTCAATCCTTACAAGAAAAGAGATGTAACTTATCAACCTAATAGTCATGGCATACAAATTCCTATGCGCAAGGTTTCATGCAACGCTCCAACAGAAGTAGTGTTCGCCCCTCCTTTGGTAGGTCAAGCCTTTGCGTAAGCCAAGGCCCCTGCCTCTACACTCAAGAAATCAAGAAAATATGTTGTTGTGCCTCAAATGCATAAGTCAATAGGTCTTCCATTCAACATTGTGGACCATATGAAGAAAACCAACTTGAATGTCACAATGTAGGATGCCTTGGTCATTCCATCTCAACGTGACTTGTTGCATGAAGCCCATGAGATGATCATGTCATCCAAAATTCTCATGTTTTTTTTAATAAATATCAAGTAGAGGGTTAGAAAGTAAGTACGGTTGTCAAAACCCCACCCTTATATATGTCCTTGATCATAGGTAAACACCTTATGCACAATTGTATGATTAACTCAGGCACTAGTACCTCTGTTATGCCTAAGAAAATTATAGATGTCCTTGGTTTGAAATACACCACTCTAAGATGTCTAAAGGAGTCTTGCAACTTGACGGGTCAACTGTCACCACTCTAAGAGGACTATCAAGGATCTTGATTTGATCCTCCATGCATGTCTAAGCCTCACAATAACTCAAGATGTGTCAATCATTGACCTACCTCTTATGTTTGCCTTATGTTTATCAAGAGATTTCACTTCCAAAGTGGGTGGTTACTTGTCTTTTGATTGGTCACATATATTCTAAGAACAAGGTATGGTACTCGGTTTACCATACAAGTTGAGCCTATATTTTTTGTATCATGTTGAGTCATATGACCCATCCCCTCTGCAAGATAATTTCCTAATCAAAGAAGGCCAAGTATGAGATTGAATTTTAGAAAAACAATCGATTCCTCCTCCCATGCCTGATCTGCTACTAGATGAATGGGCTAAGAGGCATCACAAATTTGATCCATATGTTTAAGATCTTGAAGCATTTAAAACTGGCCTTGGTACTTACTGCATCGTTGAAGAAGAATTTGTGTTTCCACGTGCACTCAAGCAAAATGAAGAAAATTCTAGTCTATGGAAGTTGTACCTTGATGGTTCTAGAAGTAGAAATGGCGCAGGTGTAGGTGTTGTTCTCATTTCTCCCAAGAATGAGAAATTATTCTTCGTGCACAAGCTGTAATTTGTATGTTCCAACAACGTAGAAGAATATGAAGCGTTGGTGCATGGTCTTATCATTTCCGAAAAGAGACAGATTAAGGCGCTGCATATTTTTGGGAAGACAAAATTGGTCATCCACCAGGTCACAAACATGTGCACAACAAAGAATAAGCTTCTCAAAGCTTACAAACATAGAGTTTGAGATCTCCTTGAGGGCTTTGAGGCTTTAAATTTGTAGGTGGTGCTAAGGAGGTTGAACAAAGAAGTAGATCAAATGATCGCACTGGGATCATAATTCTCTCATGTAGAGGATTTTATACAAGGTAACACGTAACACATTAATATGGTGATCATGCCATCTATTCCTGACAATGAAACCTAATGGCAAGTGTTTGAGAGAGATTCAAAAAATGAACCTGAAACTTCATTATTTCTAGATGAAGATCCTGTCGTGTACACCTAGATGAAGGAAATGATTATATTCCTTTCCTCTAGTGTATACCCTCCTAGTTTTAATAAAGCAAAGAGAGGACGTTTGAGGCTGCAGTCTATTCCATTGGATTTGATTGATGGTGTTCTCTTCAAAAGGAACATTGATGGAATCTTGCTGAGATGTATTGACAACGTGCATGTTCACAAAGTCTTAGCATAATTTTATGATGGATTATTTGGTGGAAACTTCTATGAAAAAACAATAATGATGAACATCATCAAGGTAGGATACTTTTGGCCTAGCCTATTCACAAACGCACAAAACTAGGTCTTAAAATGCAAAGAATGTGTTTTCTTTGCAGGAAAGAATAAATTGACAATGCTTCCCCTCGGACCAATGCAAGTGGATCAACCTTTTGTGCAGTGGGGTCTTGACTTCATAGGCATGATCAATCCTCCTTCAAGAATTGGGCACAAGTGGGTGTTGACAGCTACGAACTATTTCACAAGATGGACAAAAGCTGTCATGCTCAAGGATTTAATTGAGTCAATCATCCTTGAATTTCTTGAGGGCATTGTAACAAGGTTTGGAATTCCTCAAACCGTTATCTTTGATAATGCAAAATACTTCTATGGTACTAAAATATATGATTGGGCTCTTAGTCTTGACATCTATTTGAAGACTTCTTCCAACTACTACCCTCAAGGTAATGGGTTGGCAGAATCAACCAACAAGAATCTGATCAGAATCATGAAGCAGAAAATGAATATTAGCTAGAGACAGTGGCATACAAAGGTCTCACATGCTCTATGGGCAGATAGAATCATGATGAAAAAGGTAAGAAGTACTTCTCCTTACAAAATTTTCTATGGAAAGGAAGCTAGACTTCCTTTATCTCTTGAGATTCCTTCATTAGAGCTTTCTCTACAATTGGAGTTTGAGGACGTGGATCAGAGAGAAATCAGAATGACAGAGCTGATTGAACTTGAAGAATTGAGAAAATCGGTCATGATCAAGCTAGAACAACATCAGTAATAAAAAAAGAAGTGGTTTGACATAAATGTTAGGCCTCAATTTTTCAAATTTGGGGTCTTGGCCTTAAAATGGGATGCTGACAGAGCTAAACCAGGGCATCATTCAAAGTTTGATGCACTTTGGAGTGGCCCATACATCATCAATTCTTGCAAAGATGCTAAATCTTTTGAGTTGTCTTACTTTGATGGAGACACACTATCAATCTTAGTCAATGGGATTTATCTTAAACCCTTCCATTAAATATGTTGCATCGTTGTAAATATTAGAGTTGCATTGTATGCACATTGTTTGGTTTATACATATTTATTTCTTCTCACACGCACTCTTTTGTTTCTTCCAAGTTACCTTTTCAGTTCAAGTTATATTCCAACACACTTCAATAGCTTTTAGGATTAAGTACAGAGTTTAGAAAGTGTTTCAGGTGACTTCAGGAGTAGTTCTTCAAATTGCACATCAAAATTTTGTTTTCAAGTTGACTCCATGCCCAATGGATACTTCAGGGATATCCTTCATCTAGTAGGTTGATGGTCTTGAAAGTTTCCAAAATATTGTCCAAAATAACTCCCTTAGTTATTTTGATAACTTACATTCCCACTTTGGCTACGAGGTTTGATATTGCAGGTTGTGCACACTCTAGTTGTTCTTTTAGCACATTTCTTTAGGTAGCAGCTCCTCGTGCCCCCTTGTGTGCTCTTTTTATCATGCACTCTCAATTAATTTCTCATCTCATCTATTTTCATTCATTTCCCTTGTGTGCACTCCTTGTGCATCCACCTTTTTCCTAGCAGCTCATGTACCCTTTGTGCACATCCTTAACTTGCCTTCCAGAATTGGCTAAGTTTCTTGTGCATTCCTCCGCGCCCCTTTTCCCTTTTTGCTTCTACGCGTTCCATAATTGAATGCCCACACCCTGATTGCATACTCATATCCTAAAAATATTTATCCATTTCTTCTGTGTGTGTTACCTTGATATGCATGTCTTTTTCTACCCTCTTTTGCACACCCTTCTTCCATGCGCACATTGCACCTTCTTTTTCACCAGTCATTATGCCACATGACAACATGTTAGACTAAATTGTGCTACATGCAACCTGCCATAGCTCGCCAAAAGGGAACCGAATCCTTGTAACAAACCAATGCACTACACATGGTAGAAATGGAAAAGAAAAAATAGTTAGCCAATTCTTCAGGCAACCGGCATGCACCACATGTCCTTGTGTGTCTAGTTTGCACTACATACCTTCATATCGACATAACTTTTGTTGCAAAGCTCAGATTTGGGCACACTTGGTCTTGTTGGAAAGCTATTGACATGGGAAATACTCCAAATCCTTCAAATTAAAAGGTTGGTGGGATTTTTTAGGTGAGAAGTAGGGAAATGTGTTTTTAACCATTAATGCACAAGTCTAGTTGACCCAACACCTAGATTTGATCCGATTTTCCTTCCTCCCTTCTTCTACAAGAAAAATAGACACAGGGAGATGCATTTGTTAGTATTGCAGGTGGATTTTTAGGAATTCATTATTGATTGTTGGTGGTTGAAGCTTCAAATATGAGTTTCCATCTTCTTTTCTTCTTCTTCTTCCCTTTTTTTCTATATATTATAGAGCTTTACTCTTTGTAACAGTTGTATTCTTTCAGTTCCCAAGTGTATTATATAGGTATTACTTTGAATTTTTGATTTGAAAACCTTTAGATATGGTCCTCTGCATGTAGATACTCACCACTTCTACCATTGTGATTGACTGTCGATCATTTGGAAGCAATAAAAGTTGTTTTGTGGCTATCTTCTGCCTTGACTCATTTTATTGTATCTTCTTGCCTTTATTTTCATGTTGGTGAGTTTTTGTGCATTCCCACATATGTTGCATGTTCTCTTTTCCATTGTGTTTCATGAAAATGGAGGTTTAAGTGTGTTTCAAACTGTGGTGTATGTTCTTTCCCTACCAGTGGACATTTTCTTCATTTTCGCTCATAGATAATCGTGTTCACCCCCTTTCTTTCTGGTGTTATCGCCTTCCTTAGATTATTTTTTCCTTCCATATATACTTCTAACTCTGGCCCCTTCGCATGTTTAACATAAGATTTTATTTCAGCATTAGGAGTAGGTGTAGCAGTAGAAATAGGTAGAGGAACCGACCTTCTCCGAAGGTCTGTCTCAAACACGCAAGGTCCCACAACTTGGAGATAGTCCCATTGTTTCCTCAACAACCCAGTTCATCCTGATCTGGGATAGGTGCAAGGTTGAGCTCCAATAGTAGCATCAATACAAATTACGTCTTTTTTGGCATATGTTTTGATCAATTTTGATTCATTATTTTATTGACACGTACAGTAATTTATTATCAATATGATTCTTTTGATTTGATATTTTTTAACTTAATATGATGTTTATGTATTTACACATTAATGTATCCTCTCGAGGGTTATGTGCCTACGTGGTCTTTGAGCTAATGGGAACTTTCATCTAGGCTAACCATCTTCCCTAACTTTATATGTTGGGTTCCTTTTGACTCCACTTATATTGTGTGTGCCTCATTCCTCATGTGGGAGGCTTCATTATAAATATAATATAGTGCACAAATTCTCAAATCTTGGGTCATTACATATGTTGTTATCTAATATTGTATCTAAAATATAAACATGTCTCATGAATAGCCACAACCCTCATAAAAATGTATACAATCCATAATATTTGAATAATCATATTTAGATTGCTTTCTTCATGGCATCACTTATAGAACATTCTTAGACTATAATGATGGTTTACAAACATTGACTGTCCATGTTGCTGAAATCAACCCTTCAGGTATAATTTTATATAAACTATTAGAAAATAACGTTTAATGAATCGATAGTTGGTGCATTTAATTTGGATAAATTTAGAAGATAGAAACTTTGATTATAGCATTGAAATCCATCATGTCTTTCATTGAGAACAAATACTAATAATATCAGTGTCAAGTTGTGTGTTCAAACCATTACGATAACGTTGCTAACAATAACTAAGTCATTGAAAGCATGGTGGTCGTGAAAACCTTGCAAGATATAGAAAATGTGTATATAATATTAGAAAATAACATTTAATGAATCAATAGTTAGTACATTTGCTTTTTATAAATTTCTTACAATATTTATGAGAATACCTATACACTTCCAGGTCTTCTCTCATCTTCTTTCACCACTCCCTCATACTAAAAAGCCCCTTATCATGAAAATTTTAAATAAAAGTCCCTGATTATATGTAGGATAATCTATTGAATTTAATGACTATTAAGAACCTGCAATGTCAAGGAGGTGATGTCAAATCTATATCCACAAAGAAAACAATTACGGTTGATATTTGTTGTTGATCAAGAAAACATGGAGAAAATGTCCTAAGAAAATGGTCTATAAAGATGGTACAAAACCATATGACCTACCATGTTTTATGATATCAAATTCAACTACTACATCGGCTCGAGATGGGATGCTCATATGTGTTTTCTCATGAGAAAAAAAAGTTTCACATTTTTCCCCTCGGTCATTTTTTCTACCCCCAAACTTCTCCTACATGAACCCCTTTCTTCACCATCTCTCTTCCTACAATAATGTTTCCCTCCTTAAAATTTAAATTCTTCAATACATCCTTATCGACAACTCCATTCCACCCCTCATGTCAATGTCTCCATTTAACCCCCTCATATACAATTACTAGTTATTATTAGTTCATCTTCTATAATTAAATAATTTCCATGGAGACACTTGTGATTAGATGTGACATCGTATCTAATCCATAAAAAATCCATATCATTCACATTATAAACATAGACAACAAGATGTAAAGTAAAGAGGAAGAGGACCATAAGAAATCATACACATGTGATTCCCTTAATCTTTGGGTGTTTAATTCAATTCAACCTCATTTTAATCAAAGGTAAGTTGACATTTAATGTATTACACCATATACAAATTATACATGTCAAAGGTATTTAATTAGATCTATTAAAAGTATAACTTGGCCAGAGGCGTCGTACTGTGTAGTTGATAAACCTTGGTGTCATCATCGTGCTTCATCTGCTTCTCAATCACCTACTTCATCCTGGTTGAGGAGCTTGTCAGGGTTGATGTCCACCTATCCACCACATCTTATTTCCGCTCTCTGTTGGTGGTTGTATCAGTGACATGCTCTGTTGTTGCGATGCCTCTCCCCGTCAGGGGTTTTTAAGATGTAATTTACTAGTTGTATTAGTGGAATGCTCTACTATTGCAGTGCCTCTCCATATTAGATGTCTCCTTTGAAGAGAGCCATGCTGGAAAACATCAAAATCCGGCGGGCCTCCTCACGGAAATATTTCCCGGCTACAACTTCTGGCAGGCGACAATTTTTCACGATATTCATGTTTCCGTTTTCTGCATTTCTTGGTTAACATCCGAGACCTTTGAATCACTGTCATTCGCAAGATAGTTAATAAATGCCTATAAAAACACTTTTGAGGACACATACAATTACAGTCTTTTATTCTCAGTGTGGTAGAAGTAGATTGAATAACAATGCAGATTTCCAACGCTTCATTTATAACCATACAATGCCAATTCCATCCACTGCCAATTTCAATCTGACAGCATTATGTAGAGAAAGATTGGTTGAAAGAGGCACTACACATTCTCCTTACTACACACATTTCCCATGTAAACTCTTCCATATATCTTAAACTTTTGCAGACCTGCATTTCCAAGAAAAAGCAAATCCACTCCCACATCAATGAGAGTGGTTTTAATTTTTCCCTTTCAGAAGGTGAGCAAATCCATTCCCACATCAATGAGAGTGGTTTTAAGTTTGCAATCCACAAAGTATTACAAAATGCTCTTATACGCATGTATGACCGATGTGGATGTTTGGTTAATGCTCGCCAAGTGTTTGACCAAATGATTGAATGAGACCTCTTTGCATGGAATATCATAATTGCAGCTTACAGAAGATATGGGTATCCTCACGAGGCACTGGCATTATTTCACCAAATGCAACGAACAGGTGTCCCACCCGATCAGTTCCCGTTAGCCAACGTTCTGTCAGCCTGTACCAAAATAAGAGCTTTGGAACAGGGCTTGGACATTCATCAAAGCATAACCAAAAGTGGTTTTTTGTCAGATGTTGTAGTTGCAAGTGCACTTATAGATATGTATGTAAAATGTGGAAGCATACACAAGGCACGGAAACTGTTTGACAAAATGTTGCAGAGAGATGTTGTCTCATGGACTGCAATGGTTGTCGGATATGCACAAAATGGGTTTGTTGACGAGGCCTTGGAAACTTTAAAGCAAATGAAATTGGCAGGTGTAAAGCCGGACTGTGCAACTTTTGCTACCATCCTCCCAGCCTGTGCCAAAATGGGAGCTTTAGGATATGGAATGGACATCCATCAAAGCATAATGGAAAGTGGATTTTTATCTGATGTTATAGTTGCAAATGCTCCGTTAGATATGTATGCAAAGTGTGGAAGGATGTATAAGGCAAGTGAACTGTTTGACAAAATGCCTAGCGGACGGCGGGCTCATGCATGGCAGGCACAGTTGGAATGGCTATTGACCTTCCTGGCCAACAGTTCCAGGCAGCGGTCAAGTTTGAGCCCGCAAACTCCATATTTCCAAGAGGATTGGTGGTGTTGTTTTCAAAATAATTATGCGAAATTCGTTAGGGATTTCATGTGCTTTGCGTACCATAATTTAATTATAATTTTTTTTTAAAGTTTTGGTAATTTCAAATTTGATATATATAGTTTTGCTATGTTTAATGTATGAGTATATAGTTTATTATTTTTAAATAATGAAGTAATATTAATTTGTTTTAAATAAATTTTAATGTTTTAAACATTAAAAATATAATATTGCTTTTAATTTCAATTATGGTATTATATTTTTGATATAAAATTATAGTATATTAGAATTTTTATGTTAGTGCGACAACAATTATTATTGTTTAAATGAATGAGAATGTTTAGAGTGAGAGAAAGAATTTGAATATAGAAGTAATTAAACTAAATATAGGATGTATATAAAAACATGAATGGATCCACGGTAATAATATTTTGGAGATTTATCCATAGAATCATTTAAAGTCACAACCAATCAATAGAAATGATGAAAACCTTTACATATTAAGTCTACATAATTAGTAAGTAAAATATATGTTTCATGGCCATATCACCACTTCACTTATGAACCCCCTGAAGAATGTATGGCATTGAGAACACCATATTAGGTATAAAGCAGTTCAACAAGGTGATCCATTCTCAAAAAAATTCTACTCTATATAACATCTTCACTAAAATGAATTTCTACTCTATATCCGGTGGGATAATTCCGATACGCACATAAATAATCTTTGGAAACATAAAAAACTGGTCACACTTCCGTTGACAGGTGATCTGTCACGCTAGTCCTTCTACCTGCCCGCCTTTGGTAAACGAGAGAATCAATCAATCGTGTATAATTGTATACGTTATTGTGACTCGTTTGGCTGCATGGCAAGGGTTTTTAGTTCAAGTTTTAGTGTTTTCGCACTGGAATTTGCTATGTTTCAATTTTCCACTCAAGGTTAGAAATTGTATGAATTTTGTTGCGTATTTTTTCATGTTTTCCGGGATTTGAGTGCATTTTATGGCGATGGAATCAATAATTTATATCAGAAAAAGGCTAATGTATGTATTTTCCATTAACATTGTCGGTGCTATGTTAAAAAGATCGGAGACAAGTTAGGATAAAATGAAGAATACGGATGTATAGTTGGAAAGTTCTATAAGATTTCACCAACAATCATCAACATTATCATCACCAACAATATCAACTTCACATTTTATCATTACTTTATGTCATTGCCATTGCAATGCAATAGGTCTCCATCTAATTAAGACCCACAACTACAAGGTGTAGTTAATATTACTATGATGAACACGGTAATAGATAATTTCCGTAACTGGCATGTCTATGCCACGCAAGTCTACAACCTCCGCTTAAGAGAGGCTATCATATGTCATGTAAATTTGTAAGTGTCTTATCAAGCACCCCCGTTTGGTTGTTTGGTGTGGACTTACATTTACAAGTTAATTGACCCGAGATCGAATTAATTATAAGAGATATCATAATATTCTTTACATTATTGATTATTGCAGGATTTGTTTAGTTCTATCAGATGCTAATATTTGTTTCCTTCATTCATTGTTGTACTTGATGGAGATTTGTTAGGTGTATTAGTTGTACTTGATTATCTCCTCTTCCTATTTCATTAAATCAAAACGGTTCACTTGGAATTTATCCAAAGCATGCCCATAACATTTAGGTAAGATAAGAGTTTTGGAGCAAGGTATGAACATCCTTCATGATAAAATGGGAGGTAGTTTTCGTCGAATTTTGTAGTTGTATTACATTTGTCTCTCCTCTCCATCACAAAAAAACTTAAAACAATTTTAAAAAGCATATATTTCACTCAAAATCACAACTCCAACAAACATGATATTGTCATTCTCTTCGGTGTAATTTGCAACTCATGTGTAATTGCTAGTCAGTTAATATTAAACTCACGTGGGACAAAGAAAAGTCAAACATGGTGGAAGATAGAGAAGGCACGCAAAAGTTTTAGAATTTTTTGAAAAATATTGTTGAAGTAGTTCAATATTTACCACTTTGATCGATATGTCTATGTGCATATGATTTACATTTTGCAAATGATATTTTAAAAAAGTAATTTAAGTTTTTATTTTAATGTAAATGTAAATGTAAATGCTAGGAGGATATTTTTAATTCTTGTTTGTTTAATGTTGTTCGATAGGGTTTCAATTTTAATATTGAGCGAGTGGTGTCAACACCTTATGACTGGTGTCACTAGGGTCTGTTGACCCGCGGCACTAGGCCGGTGACGCGCGTCACTACATTTTTTTGATGTGCGACAAGGAGGTACAATAGATATTGACGCATAGCAGACGCATGACAAAGAGTTTGTTGATGCGCGACACGAAGATTTTTTTATGAGAAAGCAGAGGTCGGAGGCTGCAGACGCACGACAGGATATTTTATTGTCGCGCATTAAAAATAATGCAGTGACACGTGTCAAAATACCTTAGTGACGCGTGTCAACAGACCTTAGTGACGCGCGTCAACAGACCTTAGTGACGCGCGTCAACAGACCTATTGACGCGCGTCACTAAGGATGCTGTCAGACAGCACCCTCAGTGACGCGCGTCAATAGGTCTGTTGACGCGCATCACTAAGGTCTGTTGACACACGTCACTAAGGTCTTTTGACGTGTGTTACTGCATTTTTTAATGAGAAAGCAGAGGTCGGAGGCTGCAGACACGCGAGAGGATATTTTGCTGTCGCGCGTTAAAAAAAATGCAGTGACGCGCGTCAAAAGACCTTAGTGATGTGTGCCAACAGACCTTAGTGGCGCGCGTCAACAGACCTATTGACACGCGTCATTGAGGGTGCTGCAGTGACGCACGTCAATAGGTCTGTTGACGCGCGTCACTAAGGTCTTTTGACGCGCGTCACTGCATTTTTTTGACGCGCGACAGCAAAATATCCTGTCACGCGTCTGCAGCCTTTTGTCGTAGTGCTTGATAATCAGGTGAAATTTTTTCATACAACCCCCAAAAAATTCGCCTTCCTGTGAAACCGGTTCTGGGGATATTCGCCAGGTATTCTCCACCTCTGATTTCCAGGAGGTCTCTTAAAATGAACCCTGCATGACCTCCTACATTTATCATATATGGTGGTTTACGCTAATAAATTCTTGGGATGTTATATGAGATCTATCCGATAATTTGTGATACATGTATGCATGTTTACATTGATTCTTTTGGTGACATATGTCCGTGGGTAGTTTCTCTTCATGTGATCCGAATTATTTTTGGACTTCAGTGGACGACACACTAATGGTGGCATTTAATGTGTTATAACAATACATTCATACTTAAATAACTAAAATTCCAGAATTAAAGAAATGTATTGCAAATTTGGAAAATTGTATTACTGAATTACAACATAACTATATCATTAAAACATATATGTAATTGTAAAAATACAATAAATTTATCGACTTTGTATAAAAATTGGCAAACTCTAGTGGAGAGATGTATGTCAAATATATTTTCAATTGAGAATGTCTATGGAATGTAACACTCTTTAGGAGACATGTATGTATCAAAATCCTATGCAAATGAAGATGTAAAAAATGGAAAACTCTATAGGAGATATGTACTC
This sequence comes from Taxus chinensis, assembly GCA_019776745.2. Taxonomy (NCBI): domain Eukaryota; kingdom Viridiplantae; phylum Streptophyta; class Pinopsida; order Cupressales; family Taxaceae; genus Taxus; species Taxus chinensis. The sequence goes on from CM034146.1 coordinate 188,919,432, forward strand.
CTCAAAACTTACAAATTTTCAACTTATGCATCTAAAAAACTTTCAAGTTGAAAACTTGTGTTTCTTTCGAAACCATCTTCTTTATATCCAAGCAATGTAGAAGATGGAAGATTACTAGAATAGTAAATAAAGGGTCCCAAATGAAAACAGAAAGCTCATCCTACATGGAGATGACATGCATCCACGTTGGGGTGATTTCGAATGGGGAGAACAGGACAAAATCTATATATATATATATATATATATATATATATATATATATATATATATATATATATATAGTGCTCCTTATCCAGGTCATATCTCCATGATCGTTGACTCAATTTGAAAACTAGAGGATGTGTTGGAATAAAGAGTGAAGCATGCTACTAAATTGCACCCTTGGTCGATAAATAATCAACAGAAAATTTCCCAAATCCCAAAAGTGCTCTGAAGACCCTCGAAAATGTAAAACATTTAAATTTGTTGAAAAATATACTAAAAATGGATTTCAAGACTTTTATAAAATAGAATTTTTAGCAAACTAGATTAGATTATTGATATTGCTTTAGATACTCATCTTGATCATTCACTTCTAAAAATAGGTTTTGACACCTTGAAATAGACTTTCTAAAAATATAATTTAATACATCCTTTTCTTAATGTTGTCATGGGTTAGTCTTGCTTTGAGTGCTCATCCATATTGTCATGACACTTTTTCAATCCTCTAACATCTTTTTTTGGTAAATAATGTGATCTGTGCACTATTATTATGTGTCTGTAAGGAATTGACCTAGGCATGTGTGCTCAACCACACGACTATAACATGACATTGTGTAAACATTGAAAAAACACCAAAACACAAAACAATTTACCTTTCCCTCATTACTTTGTGCACACATTGTGCTATTTACCTTGTGCAATCAACATGCATTGTGCAACCAAACTATTGTACAAAGCATCCACACAATCCTTGCACACTCGTTGCCATCACCCAACTTGTACATTGTTCTTTCCTTGATCCATTTTGTCACTCACCATCCTTGCACGTGTCCATACTAAGCTACAATTAAAAAAATTATGAAACATTGTAAATTCTCTCATGATGTTACTATTGTCACCTAAAATGTGAACCTATGAACTCAGTAACAACATGGTAATGTATCTCAAGTGTCGGACTTTAATCGATGAGAAATGTCGACTCCCTATAATAACTACTCTAATGCAAGCCACTGATTAAAAAAATATCTAATCTATTGAATTTTAGGGAAAAGGGAGATAGGAAAACAAAAAAGGTAGTGATGACACTAAGAAAGAATTTGATTGCACTCCAAAGAGTTCAAAAAGTGAAAAGAAAATATGAAAAGCTAGAGGCTAGATACAAACGACAACCAAAATATACAACTCAATTAGATCCTCACTCTAAACCATAAGTTATGAAGGATTATAAATTTGCACTTGCCATAAACAAAACCATGAAGAATAAAAGAGGTAAGAGACCAATTAAAACAAAGTAGAGGACATATATGAGTCACAACCATAATTGTATTAGGGGATAATAATATACATAATATAGTATCCACACAACCAAGGTGATCATTCAATTATAGAGCTTAGCCCAATGGCTAGAGGTACTCAAGAAGATCATGTCCTTCAAATAGTAGAGAGACCTAATCTCAAAAGAGAGGATGATTTACAATTGTGCTTTGATACGCGCGTGCACACACACACACACACACACACACACACACACACACACACACACAAATATGTGTGTGTGTGTGTGTGTGTGTGTGTGTGTTTGCACGCGCGTATAAAAGCACAATTGTAAATCATCCTCTCTTTTGGAGATTAGGTCTCTCTACTATATATATATATATATATATATATATATATATGGAGATAGAAAGAGGAGAGAAGGGAGATATAAATGTTAGTGTAGGTTATTATTTATCATTTTATTTATTTATTAGGATAATTCTTATACTTGTGTTAGCCCTACACTTGTTGGATTAGCTTGCTTAGGTGTACTAGTTGTGTGGAGTTAGCTTCTCAGTTATGTTGAGTTAGCTTACTAGTCTTTGGAGTTAACTTAACTACCAGTATCAGTTAGTGGGAGTTCTTCACCATTGATTTAGGTAGTAGTTGCACTTCCCTCCTAGTAACTTAACTTAACTACCAGTATCAGTTAGTGGGAGTTCTTCACCATTGATTTAGGTAGTAGATGCACTTCTCTCCTCCTATATGTACATCTTTCTTATTGAATAATTCAAGTCATTCTATTGTAATGTATTGAGCATTATAGATTATGATGGATTTCCATATATGGTATTTTAGCTCTTTTGTCTTGCAAATCTAATGTGGTGTGCTATTATCATCTGAGATCGCGGCTTGGAATAATCTTCTTTTCGTTCCTTTCATGGTATTAGAGTTGCACGACTTGCCGTCACACCAAAAGCTTGAATTGATGGTGGAGAGGGATATCATCGTGTTAATAAGTTGCTACGCTAATACCCTCCCACACGATGGAGCCGGGTATACACCCAATCAGGTCTAACAACATTAGGAGGAAGTGACACCAAAAATTTCCTGGGAGTTCACCCATCCCAAAACTACTTTGGGGGTGGTGCGCTTAACTGCCTGGTATCAGAGCTGCACGACTTGCCGTCACACCAAAAGCTCGAACTTTTGGTGTGACAGCAAGTCGTGCATCTCTGATACCATGAAAGGAACGAAAAGAAGATTGTTCCAAGCCGTGATCTCAGATGATAATAACACACCACATTAGATTTCTAATGTGGTGTGCTATTATCATCTGAGATCGCGGCTTGGAACAATCTTTTTTTCGTTCCTTTCATGGTATTAAAGCGATAGATGATGTAGACATCCAGTAAGTTTTTCTTTGCAAGCAAGGGTTTATTTTTTTTCATGTACATGGAATTTGTTAGCAATTTTTTGCAACATGAATTTTTATGCAAAATGGAGTGTGGAATTGGATTTGGAAGGTGCCAAAACCCTAGAATCGACTGTAAACTAGACCATGTTTTGAGACAAACAAATCTAGGTGCATTCTTTTATCCATTGGATATAAGCGTGTACCTTCTGGATGCATTCTTTTACCCTCTGGGTATTTCGGTTTTGGATGTAGTCTTTTATCCATTGGACGCAGATCTGTACCCTTTGGATGCATTCTTTTATCCATTGGATATAAGCGTGTACCTTCCGAATGCATTCTTTTACCCTCTACGTATTTCAGTTTTGGATGCAGTCTTTATCCACTGGACGTAGATCTATACCATATGGGTGCATTCTTTTATCCATTGGATATAAGCATGTACCTTTCGGATGCATTCTTTTACCCTCTGGGTATTTCTGTTTTGGATGCAGTCTTTTATCCACTGGACGCAGATATGTACCCTATGGGTGCATTCTTTTATCCATTAGATATAAGCGTGTACCTTCCAGATGCATTCTTTTACCCTCTGGGTATTTCAGTTTTGGATGCAGTCTTTTATCCACTGGACGTAGATATCTACCCTATGGGTGCATTCTTTTATCCATTAAATATAAGTATGTACCCTCTAGATGCAATGATTTACCCTCTGGACATTTTAGGTTTTGGGCGCAGGCTTTTATCCTTTAGTCATAAGCATGTATCATGTGGATGCACTCTTTTACCCTTTAGACATTTGGGTGTCACATGTACCTTTTAAAAAGATCAACATTAAAATATTATTTTAATAGCAAAACCTTGTAGAGCTCATAACTTTTGATTCGTAGCTCGGATTAAGGTGATCTTTTTTTTTTGAAATTGTGTATTTTTTCGAGATCTACGCATTGGTGACATTTTTATACACATATTTCAAATTTAAAAGGTACTTTTACTCATTGTAATATTTACCTGCACTCAATTATAAAGTGCCAAATTCGGGAGGGTGTTGTGATCACTTGTGGATGCATTTTCGGTTGAGCCCAACGTCCTAAAATTTTGGGTATTGCATTCTTGTATCTATGGGTGTATATATTTATATCTCTCTTGTTTATTGAGATATTTTGGATCTGTATTTTTGACACTTTTTTTGGCATATTGATAGTCTCTCTTGTAGGGGAGCTATTCTGGTGGAGCCCAGTGTTAGTTTGTCAGTGTTCGAGTAGTTGATTTTGACAACTCATACAGATCTGTGGTGTCACTCTACCCATTCTGCAGTATGGGAGGGTGTGGTGTTCATACTGCTTCTTTGGGTTTTGTGACCTTGCCTTGATACCTTAGATTTTTCTTGGATCGTGGCACTCCTATTTATTTGGATCTCGTGTCCTTGCCTTGTTGTCTTGGTTTTTCTTGGATCGTGACACACCTATTTGTAGCAGTTGATCAAATTATGTTTAGTGTTTGTTTTTCACTTTTTGACATCACTCCATTGATAGTCTCCTTACATGGAGCTATTCTCGTGAAGCCCAGTGTCAGTTGTTTTTGAGTTATATGATCGAAAAGTGGATTCAGACCATAGTGTGCACCACTCTTCTTCAACATTGTACATGTTTTTGGATTCGAGCTTCTGAGAATATCTTGCAGTAGGATTTTGCTCTCTACTTTGTTATTACTAGTTTTGGGTACCTTGCAGTGTCCATTTTTCCTAGTTGTTGTATGTGGGTACCTCATCAGGCCTTGTTTCCGGGACCCACCTTATTTTCCACCCACCTAAGCTATGCTTACGGGAGGGTGTTAGTGTAGGTTATTATTTATCCTTTTATTTATTTATTAGGATAATTCTTACACTTGTGTTAGCCCTACACTTGTTGGGTTAGCTTGCTTAGGTGTACTAGTTGTGTGGAGTTAGCTTCTCAGTTATGTTGACTTAGCTTACTAGTCTTTTGGAGTTAACTTAACTACCAGTATCAGCTAGTGGGAGTTCTTCACCATTGATTTAGGTAGTAGTTGCACTTCCCTCCTAGTAACTTAACTTAACTACCAGTATCAGATAGTGGGAGTTCTTCACCACTGATTTAGGTAGTAGTTGCACTTTCCTCCTCCTATATGTACATCTTTCTTATTAAATAATTCAATTCATTCTATTGTAATGTATATAGCATTATGGATTATGATGGATTTCCATATATGGTATTTTAGCTCTTTTGTCTTGCAAATCTAATGTGGTGTGCTATTATCATTTGAGATCGCGGCTTGGAATAATCTTCTTTTCATTCCTTTCAATAAGAAAGGGCTGAGATACTCTAATGAATATCTATATCTCCATTCTTATTTGATTAGAAGCTTCCATAAGATGTCATGGATGAAGAAATTAGCCTAAAAACCTCTCTATAACATATTCCAGGGATAACTAAGGTTCACATATGTGAAATGTACCTATTTTTACAAGTAAAAACTCTACATTATCCATTGATCCATGATGATCTTTTCAAAGTAGGAAGGAGGATGAAAATTGAATTACCATTTGTTCAAAATAGTCATGACTACAAACCAATACCACTGCAACATATTCCTTCTTGTTAAATATATCAATCAACTCATCCTTATGTATTTTGGTGGGGTATAAAATAATATGTTACCTTAAATATATCATTACAAGCCAATGAATAAAATTTGGACTCATTCATAACTCATTTGGGTTGAGAAAACAAGCTAAACCGACCCAAATTTATGTCTAAACAATCTCCCAATTATCTCCACCATTTTACTTGAAGTTCTTCTCTAAGTCTTCCTTTTTGAAAATATGCTTGTAATGCTATTGGTCTCAAGAAAAACAGATCCTCCAGTCAAAAGATATGGCTGAAAAACCATTCATGTCTTGTTCACTATTCACCCAGACCGTGACATCCTTGACATAAAAAATGCATTAGTCGAGGTTGTAAAATTTAACCCAATGTCATGTGTACTATAGTGGGTCACTAGGTTCTACCATATGTCCACCTTGCCATGGGTATGAATCTTTATTATTCGAGATCTCAGGGTCACTTTTGTCACATGTTCCAGCCTAATTGGTTCTTGGGGTATCGCGCCATGGGCTCGACTTCTACCTTGTTAGGTTTCAACTTCCCAAGAGCCCATGAGGGTTGATCCCATGTCACTCAATCTCTTGCATCTCTGTTCACTTTTGATTTCACCTTATTGTTTTCAAAAACTTGATTTTAGAACCCCGAGACCACTGACCAATGATGTTTCTCAATGTTCTCAGGTTTAATTTTAAGTTCTCAGGCCTACCTTAGAATTATCTAGCTGATTTTCCTTAGGAACTAGAGTTATAGGGATTGTTCTATGTTTCCACAATCTCCTCCTTCAGATCCTTCACCTCCTCAATTCCTTATCCATTTTTATAAAATTTGGGTCTCGTCTTCATGTTCTTGGGATCCTCAAACAGTCAGGTTTTTCCTATTCGATCCATATTATGCTCAAATCTCCAGGATTGAATATTATCATCATTAGTTCATGTGGAACAATTACGTTACCCAAGTTCTTGGTTTTTCCTTCAAATTTTCTTGAGCTCATGTTGCATTTGGATCTCAATGACCTCGGCTCAATCAAATTGGCCTCAAATCGACAATTAACTTGGCCCGACTTAGTGCGGACCTTGTGACTTAACTAATTTGGCCCCAAATAGATCAAACTCATGAAAACAGGTTGAGTCATGGAGATTTTTTTCCATGTGAATAAATTAACAATACCATTTATAAATCCTGATCTAGGATTAATTCTCATAGTGAAAAATGTGACCAATGACCACCAAGTGTTCTCTTTGTGATGTCGTTAAATTTAATGGCTTTGAACCTTAAGAGAATGTAGAGTTTAGACGTCGAAAAACCGTTTTGGGGCTAAAACACATTTTGATCAGGTTTATTTCCCTTTTTATCCCATGTAAACCTAGATTTGACCTGTCCAAGAAAAAATGAAAAATTTGAAGACATTAGGTTACCCAAAATGCATGATTTTCATGATAAAAAACCTTCAAGTATGGAAATCATAATCATTTTTCCAAAAAAATAAAGTGTGAGCTCATTTTGGTCAACAATTCCTACATCACAAATTTCCTCTTTGATTTCAAACCTATTGACTAATTGGGTCATCTAGAGTTTTAATTATGACTATCAAGCAAAAAATCACATCATAAAGTTCTAATTAGTTTTACATGGTTCAAATTAACCCATATTTCGTATCCTATTGAACCAGTCAACTAAATATGTAGTGCATGATATAATTAAGGGGCCCAATTGATTCAAAAATCACATCACATAGTCACAAATATGATTAGTGTCTCAAATTAAGCTAAATTGGCTCTCTAATTGAACAAATTAACTAATTAGAATTTACAATGGTGCAATGAGGTCAATTGAGGCCAACTCACATTATATCTAGTCACAATTAATTTCATGGGGCTCTAATCTTCTGAATCACCTTTGCAATTGAAACATCTCACTAATTATTTCAACTAGTGATGCAGTTAGAGCCCATCAAAACCCAATTTCACATCATATAGTAACAATTGGTTTATTTTTCACAATGTTATTGAGGCCATTTGATCCTCAAATCACATTTTATCATCATAATTAAATTTATAAGGCTTAAATAGGAAAAAATATCTCTCTCATTGAATCAATCAACCAAATGTGCAACATGTGATGCAATTGGGGCCAATTCAGGCCGAAAACATATTGTATAGTCATACATTTTAATTGTTAGGGCTCAAATTGGTCCAAATTAGCTCTCTGATTGAATAGATTGATTAATTGGTAGATATAGTAATGTAATTGGGGATAATTAAAACCCAAATTACATCGTATATGATCTTAATAAGGTTAATGATGTTTAAATTGACCCAAATTACATCTATAATTAAGGAAATCTAGTGTTCAATTCGTGATGAAATTGGATAAAATTGAGCCTTAAATAACAATACATTGTCATAATCAAGATAATTTGGATCAAATTGGCCCAAAATTCATCCTTGAATGAATGAATTAATATATTGGTTAAATCAATAGTGAATTGGTGCCAATTAACCCCAAAGATAGCCCCAAATCCTATAAAATGGCAATATCACAATTCTGCAATCATTGTATGATTAGTGTTCCAATTCATTGCGTGATCATGTAGAACTCCTCTTTGTTTTTTCAAACCCATTATTTTATCTTCCTTATTATGTATTATCCAAATGTATTACATATGTTTCTTGTGTATTTTTAATATTTCTAACATACAATCATATTATACCCTTCTTTTCCATAGCTATTATACCTTCTTTTCTTGGCGTTGTAATTCCAATTCTCAATGCACCCACTTATTTTTGATTGGTGAATCTAAACTCTATAATTTCCTTCAAATTTTCATCATAAAAGTATAATGTCCTATGTTCTCATTCATAAATTATTATTTTTTGCCTCTTTTTGAAGGGAAAGTTCCCACGAGTCTTTGATTTTCCAGTTCTTAAAACTGATGATGAAAATTTTTAGGTACACTCTCATTTATTATCTCCCTCTTATCTCTTTTATAGAGTTATTTTTTGTAGTGCATGGTTTTATTTCAATGGTGTCTTGTTTATATATATCTATATTCATTATGTAATCCATTTTAAAATCATTGTGTAATCCATTATGTAATTGATGTCTTTATTATGCAATCAATCCAAATCTTGGTCAAGATCCCATAATCAAATCGACATCTATGTTGCTAGTTTATATCCTGCAACAACACTAAAGGATATTTGAAAGTGTTTCTCCAAATGTTTATGTAGATTTTATTTCTTGTGAAGCATGTGGCACTCAATTTATATTTTCCACTCCTCTTGTAACAAGCTAAGAATGTAGCTAATTTATTTAGCACAAATCTTGATGAAGGTAATGATTCTATGTCCATGGAAAGGAAATGAATGTGTGGAAGCTTTAGCACATTTTCCATTAACTCTTTTCCCAAATTTTTTGAAATTTATAGAGATCAACATGATGCACCCTTTATGCTTCCAACCATACTAGCTATAACTTGTTCTTCTATTGAGAAAATGAAGATATCATGGGGTGATATATCATCTTCTTTCCCAAACCTTACTGCCACTAATCTATATTATCAGGATTAAAGGATTATCTTTGTGCATGTATGGGAACCAAGGCCACTCCCCTACATTTTTGATTGTGAGGATTAATCACATGGGATTGCTAAATATGCATGTGTGAGTCAAGTATGCTCTCATCCATAATATGATGCCACCTTGAATCCAAAATGATATTGAGGCTTTAACTCCATGCTCATGGGGAAATTCATGAGTCCATATATTTGAGAAATTTTCATCATCTTTGGGATGCGTGAGGTTTGTAAAATTTAATTTTGACACATCTAAAACTCCTACAAATGTCTACAACTAATACACAAGGCCCCACTACCAACACACTATATTATTTCCTAAAATAGACATCAATTATAATTTTACACCCTAAAATCTTTAGGTTCGATGTTAAAATCCTGAAAAATAACTAAGTACTTACCATATTAGATTTTGGAAAACTATCTTCAAGACTGTAACCTCGGAACTGCAAGACTAGTTGAATAAGGTGTAGAGTGGCCCTAATTTCTTATATATACTAAAATAATTTTATAGAATAATAAATTATAAAGTATTTTAGTAAATATGGATCCCCTGACCTACCTTGTCACTTCAAAACATTGTAAAAAAGCATAACATTATGAATGTGTACGTGTTATAGTATGTACGCATTATTTGACAATAATAATGTGTATACATTATAGTGAATACTCATTCCTTGACATTAAGAAAACAAACTTTATAATAAGTATGTGTTATAATATGTACATGTTCCTTGAAAATAAGAATGTGTATGCAGTTTTGGCTTGGTAACTACCAAACCAAGGAAATGAAAGTACACACACGATTTTTAGAATCATATATGTATTTTTTCAATTTTGTGTTTTCAGCCTAATTTTGGCCCCCCATCTCCATGTACTTACCCATCTATTTGGAAGATACTAGATTTTTATCTAATAACTAGAAATAGAATGAGATTGATCTATGCTAGATTTTGTGTGAGCATCCATCTCAATAAGAAGTTTCTGACAACAATTAAGCTCTCTTCCAAGTTAAGGTTATGGACTCAAAAGATTGAATACAGAGGGAATCTTTTTCTCAGGGAAGATGGTAAGAAAATGGTCAAAAAAACCAATAAAAAATAAAATCATGCACGGAAACAAAATGAAGACTTAAACCAAGGCTAAAAGGAAAAGGAGGAACTAACCAAATATCATAAAGAATATTTGAAGGCTACATTACCAACTAGTAACAAATGAATACAACCTAATTCCCTATTTACTCTTGAAGTGGAGTAAGGGACAAGGAAGGTAGAAAGTTATAATTAGGAAGAAAATCCTAGGGGCACAATACAATATGGTCATTGCAAAGGAACCTTAGAGGTTATGATGATGGAGGAGGATACAATTTTGGAAGGCCCTATTATTGACCTTGGGGAAGGAGAGATTGGATATATAGAGTAAGGGAAAAAACTACAAATCAAGGGACAAAACCGAATCCAAAATCAACATGGGGGAGAAGAAAAGAATGAAATTATTATTAAGGTATATCTTCTAGAGACATAAATGGAATATCAAGCTCCAACTTGGAATATTTGTAAGAAGGATGCATTTTTAGAGGGGAGAAGAAAGATGCAAAAGTAAAAGATAATCTAGAGGAAGTAGCTCAGAAATTAATTTTGGTTCCTACTAGGATTAGATAGTGTATATTGAGGGTTCTAGCCTCCTAGGATGAAGCCAACTTTAAGGAATATGAAAGTAGGATATTGGAGGGTACTGAAATAGAATCACACCTAGAGGATTTAGACAATGAGAACAACAAATTAAAAGAATGGAATTTTATGTTAGAAAAGAAAAGAAAAACTAAGAAGGGGTTGAGTATGGTTCATCCATATGTTAGGGTAATAAGGAGTGTCAAATCGAAGGAGGTTGCTAGATCAAAATACTCACCTAGAGTAAACTTGTTTCTTTGATGGTTCATTTTTTATTTATTACTAGGTAACTTGTTATTTTTTTGTATGGTCTCTTTGTTGTACATGTAGACCTTTTATGAGATTTGGCTACTTTTTTGTTGTTGCTTAGCAACCATGACTTAGATTGTGTTGGTGTAGCCCATTTATTCCTCATGGTTTCATTTTTGGAGTTTAATATTATATATTATACTTGATTTTGTATAAGGTTTGGGGCCCTTTCAAAATCCTTCCATTACCAATTTAAAAAAATATAAATGCTTAAGTCTTACATGTAACTTTTGTGATTTTCTATGACAATTTTTGTTAATTGATTGGTACCGATATATTTATAAATTTTTCGATCATATAGTTATAGATTTGATATGATATATTTATAAATTGAATATATATAACTATGTATTGCATATAAAAATTCGAAAGTATAAACCAAAATTATTTTTTAAGTTGTATGACTTGTTTATGGTAGTGGAAATTCAAAATGTACCATGTGATATTTATAATAAGTTTAGACATTTGGTTTGTATATAATATTATTCATATTATAAGTTTGACACTACCTACATTTCACTTATATTTAGTAGAATTAGTTAGAAAATAGTCTTTTTGGAACTCAAATTGTTGTATCTCTATAAATTTACTTGAAACTACATCATTTAATCCCAAATAATCTTCAAAAAAAGTGCACACGCACACGCACACGCACACACACATGCACACGTGCACGCGCATGCACACACACACGCACACGCACACGCACACGCACACACGCACACGCACACGCGCGCGTAGAGAGAGAGAGAGAGAGAGAGAGAGAGAGAGAGAGAGAGAGAGAGAGAGAGAGAGAGAGAGAGAGAGAGAGAGAGAGAGAGAGAGAGAGAGATGGTGAACTACGATTAATGAAAGAACTTCCTCACACCTAAAATAAATATATTTTTATCCCTTTAAAAGGAAATTAATGGGTAAGTGCACCAAGTTGGGGGGCCAAAAGGGGGTCTTAAATGGACACATTTTTTTGAAAAAAAAAAACTTCAACTTGTATGAGTTTTTCGAAATAGTTACACTCAAAATTGGAAGATATTGTAGAAATATGAATCGTAGAATTTTCAGTCTAGTTTCTAATCTACTAAATTTTATTGAAAACGGATAAGTTTAAGTGGGTAAAACAACTAAAATACCAACAAATGCTCTTGTTTTTGTTAAAAAACATAATATAGTGACTTTCGTGCCCCCCACCATTTTTTGAGCACTATTTAGTATTTTTGAAAACCCTTTGGTAGAAAGATAGCTAGGAGCATCTAGTTTGGGCTACATTTTTTAAAGATTTTTTTAGTGAATATTTTTTTATTTATGATTTTTCTAGTACAAAAAATTTATGTTTTGAAAAATAACGGAGCTCCGACCGTGCCCCCCCTAAATACCTCAAAAAATATCGAAAATTAGATTTTTGTTTTTGAATATGTATAGAATTATGCCTAGTTTGGGATAGTATAATTTATTTTTAATTTTGACCACCCAAAAAAACAATACATTTTAATTTATGAAAGATAGACATATTTACACTTCAAAAAATAGCTATAAAAAGGCATAGTTAGAAAATAAATACTATGGATATCTTATATTAGTCAAAAAATTTGAAAAACTATATTTTAAGAAAGAAGAGACTCTGTTCCACGTCTTGGTATAATTTTTTAAAAATGGATCGATTGTTTTATTTTGATTTCTCAGAGAGGAAGTGTCATTTTTATATTTTCTTGTAAAAACTCACTGTTTGTTGTGTTTGTGCAGGTCCATGCCTCGGGATTGGGGATCCAAACCAGATGCCAAGCCTTGAGGCATGGCTTGGGAAAAGAGAAAACAAAAAACACGTACTCGTTTTTATTTTTTTTATATCTTGTGCCCCCCAACGTCCCTTTCACCTCTTTCACGGGAATTCTGCAAACATTCTAATGTGTCTGCAATATTCTCTACATTCTTGCATGAATTTTTAGTATTTTATTTTGTCCCCTACCCCACTAGTTGATTTTTTCTAATCATGGGTGATAAACATTGAGCTAAGGACAAGAGGAAAGTCAAGAATAAGACACCGGAGAAATTGGAAGAGAAGAGAATAAAGAAATTGAAGAGAATGCAAAAACTTCGAGCAGGGAAAGGTACATCCACTATATCAAATGTAGCTATGTATTATAAAATTGGGATGAAATACATAATGAAAATGTAGAAAATACTGATACTGCAATAAATAATGATATTGAATTGAATGATAATGTTGGTACAGATGAAGAAATTGATATGAATCCAATTGTTGAACCCTTACTTGAGAATCCAAATGTTAACCTTGAAATTTTTATGAAAACACTAAATGAAGAAAGTAACCTTGTAAACGAATCTTCACCTCTAAGAACAACTCCTTCCATTTCATGAAGAAAACCAATTCACTTAATTGAAATTGATGAAAACATTATAAAACCAATGCCTAAAAAAATGCCCGAAAGAAATACGAGAAGAAAAGCTAGTGGAATTTGGGATAATTACTTTAAGAATTTAAATGACACACAAAGATGTCAATTATTTGTTTCATTGATGAAGTTAATTAAGATGAGACCTACAATGAAGACCCTGGGGTTAATAAAATCTAATGTTGTTGATCAAAATGCGTCAATTGTTGAAAAAATACATAAAGCATACCAAGATGTAGGTGGCAAAATATGCACCAAAGATAGTAATGCTACGTGACGTGCACTAACTAATTGTATAGTAAGTGATAAAATAGTTAATAAACACTTGATTAGAAAAACAAGCAGTGCTTTGAAGCTAAACATAAAAACACTAATGAAAGAAATAGAGAGACGTAAAAATCTTGAGTCAGTCAATAACATTGACTATTGGACTTTCTCTAGCAGACTTCCATAAAAGGACAAGAATACATATGATATTCTAAAAGAATTAATTGTAAAATTTTGGAATGAGAACACAAGGGTGTCACCAAATAGAAGAGATACAGTAAAAATAAGAATAGGTTCTCGTAATCGTGAATCGTGTGCAAAACATTTCTTAGATATGACTCAAACAGAAATTTTCTCTAAGTTTAAAAATGAAAATCCAAAAATTAACATTAGCCAAAGATTCTTTGAAATGAAAAAAACCCTTTTATGTGAAAATCAATCACTCACGTACCACTTGTTGTTGTAGGCATCATGTTAAATTTTCAATGCATTATGATGTTTTTTGTCAAATACGTAGTGTTTTGCTTACTGAAATCATGTTGCAGGAGTGTGGAATAAATGTCCCACAAAAATATTCAAGGGAACTTATTCCGATAATATTTTCTGAAAAATTAACAAGACAATTTTTTTTATAACAAAGCATGTTTGGATGGAACATGCAATGTATGTGGTGGCTTACCGAATTTGAAAAGTTGTATCCACAAGGAGAGTACATCTTCAATAGAAAAAGAATTGGTTGATTTCACCAAATATAAATCGGTGGCATATCAATTAAAAGATGGAAAACAATCTAAGAGGTGTGAGCTTGTTACAAAACAATTACCTGTATCAGAATTTATGGTCAAATTCAGAGAGGAAATTTTTTATGAGTATGCAAGGCACACACATAGAGCTCGATGGTTGGATGAACAATTCAAGTTAAGCAAGGACACATTCCCACTTGGTACTATTATTTCAGTAGTTGACTTCGTAGAGAATTACACATTGTAGCCACAAATGGAGGTTCAATCTTAATATTATAACTTAGTGCAAGTTTCTATTTTCGTGCATATAACATTCATGCACTCTCCTGAAAGCACTAAGAAAGACCAAAAAATATTGAGAGAGTATCATTTCTACATCAGTGATGATCGGACACATTCTATAGAATATGTACAAGGGTGTTTCCAGTTGTTTTATACGAACTTGAATGAGAGGAACATTAGTTTCGATCAACATTACATTTGGTCGGACAACTGCACATCACAATTCAAGAATGCACTGATGTTTTATTGGCTAAGTAGGATGCACAAGGAAAAAAATGTACAACATATCTGGAGTTTTACTGAGGCAGGGCATGGAAAAGGAGAGCATGATGGTGTAGGAGCATGTGTGAAAAGAGCACTTGCAAGAGAAGAGTTAAAGTTCAAGGATGGTGCTAAATTTATAGATGCAAAAAGCATTGTTGATTGGTGTGTCAAGAATATGGGCTATGAATATCAAGAGAGATCAACGGTTTGTAGATATTTTTGGTTGATATAGAAACAACATTTGACAAACTTTGAAGATTATATGACAGTTGCAGGATCAAGTGATATGCACTCATTCCGTAGTTCAGATGCGAATGCTTGGACTATTTATAATAGGTGCATGACATGTTTTTGTATATCATGCATTGATTTCATGTGGAATGAATGTGAGTCACAGTAGTGGGTGGATGAGTGGACTTGTCGACCTCTAATTCCACTCGACACACATCAAGTTCCACGAGCATTACAACTTACAGGGTCTGTCAACACCAATCCGGCACTATGATAATTCTTCACCGGGAACTCCTCATGCTATGATTATTAACTAATGCACAGCTCTTAGTTTGGTGGATGTAATCTGGAAACACAACAAAAACATAACACAAGAATACCATAGACTATGCTAAGAAAAGAATAATGATAAATCTGAAATATCAGTGTAAATTATAATATCAACTTGAAATTGTTACAATCTCACCCATGAGGTTCTTCAAGTGTTATTAACTTCACTTGCCTTCAAACAATAACTATGGGAGAAACTTCACAATTACATCTCTTAATGGCTTCTTTTACACACCTTCAAAATGATGGCTTCCTTTACACACTTACTCATACACTATTTCTCACTACTTCTCTCTATGCTAAATGAGGGGGGGGTGGCCTCTTTATTTATAGGAATTCAGGCTTGTCCACCTTATCTCTAAGATAGGATAGGAAATATCTTCTGGCCAATCATATTCCATGCCTAAATTCTTGCCTTTACATGTAGGCTTATCTTCTAAGATAAGATAAACCTTATCATCTCACATGGGTTCCACCTTTTTAGACTTTTCCATAAATAAAATATAAAAAATATTTATGACATCACTCTTTGTCCTTATTACAAATATAATATTTCTAATTCCTAATCATGTAGACCCTACTTCTCTACTTATCCCAACTTTGACATTTTAACATTGCTGGACCACTTACGACAAATATTTACTTTTTACAACATTCCTATTGTACTTGTTACCATACTCTACATTATTGGCGGCATTGTATTGATGGCGCCGTTATCTTCTATTGGATGCCACTACTAATTATACTTAACAACATCCTATTCCTAATATATACATTAATAAAATAGAAATTACGGAGGAAAATTTTAATGTCGACATTTTCCCCCTTTCTAACTTTTACTCCATCCTCGGAGTAGACTCTTATGGACATTCTGAAGCTGGTGCTTAGAAAATCTTTAACTTGTAATGGTTGACCCATTTTATAATGGGAGTACCATCCAATTCCTCCAGTCGATATGTACCATTTTCATGCACAACTACTATTTTGTAGGGCCCCATCCACTTTGGAAGAAATTTTTTGTCTTTTTTTTTGTATCTGGAATCATATACTAGAACCAAGTCATTCACATGAAATGGAGACCAACAGATCTTTTGATCAAAGTATTCCTTCTGCTTCATTTTCTTCTTATAGCTTGTATCCTTCGCTATTTCCTTCATTTCCTCTAGCAAATGAAGATGTACCAACCTTTCTTTTACT
The DNA here is from genome assembly GCA_019776745.2 of Taxus chinensis. Taxonomy (NCBI): domain Eukaryota; kingdom Viridiplantae; phylum Streptophyta; class Pinopsida; order Cupressales; family Taxaceae; genus Taxus; species Taxus chinensis. Next base: position 188,936,200 of record CM034146.1, read on the forward strand.
GAATCACTTTCATCCATCCTTTCATTTTTCATAACTCTCACAGTGGGAATATCAAACTCAATAGGAAGAAGTTGATCAATGCCATAAGCCAACTGAAATGGGGAGTATCATGTTGCTGACTTTGATGTTGCCCTATATACCCACAATGTTGCATGAATGCTTTTATCCCACTTATGTACATGCAAGGCTGCATCTTTTGCTAGAATTTAACACAACACAAAAAAAATTCGTTCCACCTGTCCATTTGTGCTTGGCTTGTATGTTGTTGCCTTCCTGTGCTTAATAGAAAACTTATTGACTAGGGCTTCTACCACCTCATTAATGAAGTGGCTTCCTTGATCTGTTACAATTTCTAATGGACAACCAAATCTAGTGACAATGCGTTCATATATGAACCTTGCCACTTCATCCATGGAAGCTGTTTTCAATGGCCTAGCTTCAACCCACTTGGTTAAATAATCTGTGGCAACTACAATATACTTATTTTGGCATGGGGTAGTTGGAAGTGGACCTACAATATCTATTCCCCACTTTTCAAAGGGACCATGAGTGGAAGAATAGGGCATAATGGAGCTGATGAAGTCTTATGGTTACCATGTGTTTGAAAAATATCACATGTCTTACAATAATTATAACAATCTCTAAAAAGAGTGGGCCAGTGATAACCTGCATCCAAGATCCTTCTTGCTGTAAGTTATCCAGAGAAGTGTCCTCCACATGTACCATTGTGGAATTCTTCTATCAGCTCCTTCCCTTGATCACGTCCAACTTCCCTCTTGTACTGTCCATTAGGTCCTATTCAAAATAATACTCCATGCAGAATAGAATATGGACGAATGGCTTGAGTAATCTTCCTCTTAGTCTTTGCATTGGCACCATCAGGAAACTTGAATTCATTCAGATAATTCCAAATATCTATGTATTCACTAGGGATTGTGTCAAGGGATAACAATGTTGCATCTGGGAAATCATCATCATCACAAGATGAGCCTAAACCATCATAGGCTCGAGAGAGTGCATCTGCATTGACATGCTTCTTTCCTGGCCTATCTATAATATCAAATTCAAATTCTTATAACAAAATTATCCATCTTGCTATCCTCCCTGATGGGTTAGGCTTATTTACAATATATTTTAGAGCCTGATGATCTGTTACAACTATAAATTTCTTCCCTAGCAAGTAATTTCTAAACTTCTTTACAGCAAAAATGATAGCTAGAGCCTCTTTTTCAGTTACAGTATAATTTACCTCAGCACTGCTCATTTGTCTGCTCCCAAAGTAAATTGGATGTTCATTCCCATTTTCATCATTTTGGCTCAGAGTACTTCCTAGTGTTGCATCTGAGGCATTAGTGTACACAATGAATGGCTTGCTCCAATCTGGATTCTTTAAAACAGGTGAAGACACCAGGGCTTCCTTCAGTTGTTCAAAAGCTTCATGCACCTTATTTCCTGGTTCATAAGTAACATCCTTCTTCAAGAACTGGGTTAGTGGTTGTGTAATCTTTGAGAAATTCTTGATGAACCTTCTATAGTAACCCACATGGCCTAAAAAATGATCTCAACTTACTTCTATTTATAGGAAATGGTAACTCTTTGATTTTTGAAACTTTATCAGGATCAGTACCAATACCATCTCTGGATACAACATGCCCTAACAAAACGTCTTTAGAACATCCAAAGACACTTTTTAGGGTTTAGTGAGGCTTGTGCTTCATCTAACATTTGAAATGATGTCTCCATCTGATGCAGGTGGTCCATCTTGCTCCCATAGATGTAAAAATCATCCAAAAATACTCTGATGAAGGTCCCAATGTAGGGTTCGAACACCCTATTCATCAAACGCTGGAACATTGCTGGAGCATTACACAACCCAAAAGGCATAACTCTATAAGAAAATGTTCCCCAAGGAGTGGTGAACGTGGTCTTCATCTGATCTTTCTCTGCTATACGAACTTGGTTGTATCCGCTATATCCATCAGCAAAACTATAACACTCCTGGCCAGCTACTTTGTCCAAGATCTGATCTGAGAATGGAAGAGGGTAATGATCCTTCTTTGTTGCCTTATTGAGCTTCCTGTAATCAACACAAATGTGTAGCTTCCCATTCTTTTTTATTGAGATCACAATGGGAGAAACCCATTCTGAATTCTCCACAGCAAATATAAATCCTGCATTAAGCAACTTATCTATTTCTTCTTTTACAGTCTTGAAAAAATTAGGATTCATTCTATATGGCATTTTTTTTATGGGCTTAGCACCATCTACCAGCTCAATAGAATGTTCTACCCAACTTACTTGATGGAGTTCCTTGTAATCAAAAGTGAATAGGTGTATGTACCTTCGAAAGAGCTGGAGGTAGGATTCCTTCTCACTCTCCATCACAGCATCACCAATCTTTATTTGTTGGAGACGATCATCAATTTCTTCTTCAGATAATTTTATGGGATCATGAGTTGGTGTGACTGGAAGGATATCCATGACCGAAACATAAACCTCACTTTCTTCATCTTCAGTGTCCACTTCACTAGTATTCGAGTAATCAGAGGATGTCTAATCATCAGTTTCATCACTTGAATCCACAGGTTCTGCCTTATGATGCCGAGGGATCACATTTATCTTCACCCTCTCTCTAACACATCCAAGTGTCATGAAGCTTTCATTCCAGGAGTTTCTTACATGAACTCTCCTTAGCCATTGTCTTCCCAACAAAATTGGGTACGCAACAGTACCATTTTTCATTACCTGAAATTCTACCACACATACAACACCCATAACAGATATTGCCACATTTGAAACTACACCCTCTGGTTTAGTTTTTCCTTTATTTAATGACCTTAACATAAGTGTTGAGGGGTGATCAATTTTTAAACCCAACATATTCATTACAAACTCAGTCATTACATTAACTACAACACCTCCATCAACTAAGACATCATGAATTGAAATACCATTACATAATACCTCAGCTTGTGGAGCGTAGGGATGCCTCTGCCTCCAAAACAGGGACATCAACCTCCTTCCTTTATTGAGCATTGAGTCCACTTCGCAGCTCTCGCCTCTTCTCAGAAGACATAGCCAAGAGTTGACCATATGTAATATTTGCAGGCCTTTTGGACAGATCATCTAAGATGGAGTATGGTCCTTGTCCCCTGTGAAATCAGAAAATCCTGCACACCCAACTTTCTTCTCCTATGTTTCTTACTAGTTTCTCCTTTCATCTTCTTAGGATCATTTCCATCTTGGTTATCTTTTTCTTTATTTATTTTTGTTACATACACATCTACTTCATTATTTATGCTCTTATCTACTACATCAAAAGAATTCAAAGGTGCTTTCCCTTTATCATTATCTCTTGTACTAGATGTAGAAGCTCTATCTGGACAATTATACTTATAATGACTCTTTTTATAACAACCATAACAAACAATTTCAGAAATATTTCTTTTTTGGACCTTTACTCCTCCCTGAGAACTAAATTCTTTTCCTTGAAGAAGATTAATAGTTAACTGACCCATCTTCTTGAGCAGATATTCATACTCAGTAGATGTACTAGGAGACTTCCTAAGATTTTTGCTCACCGAGAGTGGTTGTGGATTCTAGACCAAAGGTGCTGGTGTAGGCTCTACTTTAGCAACAATTTCTTTGGGCTCCTCTTCCAAGCTTTCTTCTTGCCTTCTTGCAATCTCCTTTGCTTGTTCAATGGTAGCTGGACGGTCATACTTCACTCGTTGTCTGATCTCTGGCTTCATCCCAAGAATGAAGTTCTTACAGAGGATATTATCCACACCATTCATTAACCCATCTGCTAATCCTTCCTTCCGGATCTGGGCATCGAGCTTCCTCCTTAGCTCTAGAACACGAGCATGATAATCCCTTATCTTCTCCTTCTCTCCTTGGGCTAGCTTTGTGATATCGATCATGAGATCTGTATATTTCTGTTGTTCACCAAATTCTTCAAGAAAAATTTCAGTTAATAAATCCCGTGAGTTTTTCACATTATCACCTAGTGTTTCAAACCACCTAAGGGCTGAACCATCCAAAAAGGTAGGAAAAAATTTAGTTCATTGTTCCCTTCTTATAAGGTCATTACAAATATAAGATCGTTTAAACTCTTGAATGAAAGAGGAAGCATCTTCATTAGATTGGGCTGAAAAAACATGAATCTTCCCCATTTCCAAAAGTAACCACAGTGAAATACCAACCCACAAGTACAATCAACAAGACTTATGTGCACAAATAATTGGAATCACTATAATAGAAAATAGAAATGACCACGGTAAACTATGGTAAAACTTAACTTACTGTGGTAAACACTATTCACAGTAAAAAGTGAAGTTACTGCGGTAAATACTATTCACAGTAAAAAGTGACTTTACTGCGGTAAATACTATTCACGGAAAAAAGTGACTTTACCATGGTAACTACTATGAAAATAAAAACAAGGTCACCCTCCAAATGTTTTCTGACTAAGTGGGAATATTTCTCCATTTAAAATCCACCAACGAGGAATGGTCCTAGCAACGGAACCAAAATTTCAACACCAATTCCGACACTATGATAATTCTTCACCAAGAACCTCCTCGTGCTATGATTATTAACTAATGCATAGCTCTTAGTTTGGTGGATGTAATCTGAAAACACAACAAACATAACACAAGAATACCATAGACTATGCTAAGAAAGAATAATGATAAATCTAAAATATCAGTGTAAATTATAATATCAACATGAAATTGTTACAATCTCACCCATGAGGTTCTTCAAGTGTTATTAACTTCACTTTCCTTCAAACAATAACTTTGGGAGAAACTTCACAATTACACCTCTTAATGGCTTCTTTAACACACCTTCAAAATGATGGCTTCCTTTACACACTTACTCATATAATATTTCTCATTACTTCTCTCTATGCTAAATGAGGGGGGGTGGCCTCTTTATTTATAGGAATTCAGGCTTATCCACCTTATCTCTAAGATAAGATAGGAAATCTCTTCCGGCCAATCATATTCCATGCCTAAACTCTTACCTTTACATGTAGGCTTATCCTCTAAGATAAGATAAACCTTATCATCTCACATGGGTTCCACCTTTTTAGACTTTTCCACAAATAAAATATACAAAATATTTATGACATCACTCTTTGTCCTTATTACAAATATAATATTTCTAATTCCTAATCACGTAGACCCTACTTCTCTACTTATCCCCAACGTTGACATTTTAACATTACCGGACCACTTACGACAAATATTTACTTTTTATAACATTCCTATTGTACTTGTTACCATACTCTACATTATTGGCGGCACCGTATTGATGGCACCGTTATCTTCTATTGAACGTCACTACTAATTATACTTAACAAAATTCTATTCCTAATACATACATTAATAAAATAGAAATTACAGAGGAAAATTTTAATGTCGACAGGTCTTCAGATCAAATGACAACATCACCTGACTTTGACCAAGTCTCTGATTTAGTGTAACAAGGTACATACATATATGTACATGCCATATTTTAGATTTATAAAATATTAAATCGTCAACTCTTAATGTATTTATAAATTGACTGAACAATTTTACTTTGTGATACATAGGGCATGTTTTTGCAATTATTGTGACAGAATTTAACAAAGAGGGAAAAAACTACTTCTTATCTCGTTATGTAGAAGGAAATTTTTTGACTTCCATAGTCATTGATGGTGAAGACCTTAAGTATCCCACTGGATCATTGGTAGTCACTGGAACTTAGCTCCGATGATATCCTATCAAAAAATCAAACATTTGGTTGTTTGAAGACTATGAAGTACATCAGAAGATACTTCACTATTCACATTTGGTCCTTGTAACAAATATTAAATTGATCAAATATCGAGGTCGGCCAACAAACAAAAATATGTGGAAGGTTCGTGAATCTTGCTACTGTCAAGAATAGAGTTGATCCTTGCGGTTCATTGGATTGAATTTGCAAAGGTATGTTCTTCATGAATTTAATTTGAATATTTACTTGAATGATTTTGTTTAAATTTTGTATGATTTAAAATTCTATTTAATTGCTTACTAACATGTTTATGTAGGTTAGTGGTGTAAAAAATCTTCCACCTTCATGTGGTTGGCACTGTCAGTAGAGAATTTATTATTCTCGAAGCCAAGTGAAGCTAAGAAAAATTAAATATTAGAAAGGAAACAAAACAAAGCCTCCACTAGCATTCACCAAGCCATTTGGATGTGTTGGCGTAGTTGGTTCTATCCCACGAGCTTCCGTTTACAAAGTACAGCCTCTAGTAGACCTACACTGACTCAAACTGCACTATTTCTCACCTTTGCAAACAATATGACAATGAGAGAATTGAATGGAGAGGGAGAAAACCACGAAATTATTTCATAGAGGGCCATGACATGGAGCTCTCGAATCTGATGAGACATCTCTAGGTGCCACGGAGTCGGAGAAATAACCCATCAAAGATATGGCGTGTTTGGGCCTCAGGGCTCTTAAGTGACTATGCCTAGACGAGGTAGCCCCAGAGTACGAGGAGCTTAGGGAACCAAAACAAAGCCTCCACTAGCATTTAAAAGGCCATTTGGACATGTTGGTGTAGTTGGTTTAGTCCCACGAGCTTTTGTTTGCAAAGTACAGCCTCTAGTAGATGTACACTAACTCAGAATTCACTATTTCTCGCGTTTGCAAACAATAGGACAACGAGAGAACCAGATGGAGAAGGAGAAAAATGTGAGAGGATTTCGTAAAGGGCCCCGACATGGATCTCTTAGATTTGACGAGACATCTCTTGGTGCCACGGAGTTTGAGAAACCACTCATCGAAGATATGGCGTGTTTGGGCCTCAGGGCTCTTAAGCGACTACGCCTGGACGGGGTAGCCCGAGAGCATGGGGAGCATAGGGAACCAAAATTAAGCCTCCACTAGCATTCACCAGGCCATTTAGACGTGTTGGCCTAGTTAGTTTGGTCCCACGAGCTTCTGTTTGCAGTAGTACAACATCTGGCATCCCTACACTGACTTAGACTGCACTATTTCTCGCGTTTACAAATAATAAGACATCAAGAGAACCAGATGGAAAGGGAGAAAATAGTGAGATTATTTCATAGAGGGCCCTGATGTGGAGCTCTCGGTTCTAACGAGACGTCTCTAGGTGCCACGGAGTTTGAGAAATCACCCGTCGAAGATATGGCGTGTTTGGGCCTCAGGGCTCTTAAGCGACTATGCCCGGACAGGGTAGCTCGAGAGCACGGGGAGCATAGGGAACCAAAATGAAGCCTCCACTAGCATTCACCACACCATTTAGATGTGATGGCGTAGTTGGTTATGTCCCACAAGCTTCCGTTTGCAGTAGTACAACCTCTGGCAATCCTACACTGACGTAGACTGCACTATTTCTCGTGTTTACAAACAATAGGACAACGAGAGAACCAGATGGAGAGGTAGAAAACCATGAGAGGATTTCGTAGAGGGCCCTAAAATGGAGCTTGTAGATCTGACGATACATCTCTAGGCACCACGGAGTCCGAGAAATCACTTGTCGAAGATATGGCGTGTTTGGGCCTCAGGGCTCTTAAGCGACTATGCCCGGACGAGTTAACCAAAGAGCACGGGGAGTGTAGGTAACAAAAATGAAGCCTCCACTAGTGTTCACCAGGCCATTTGGACGTGTTGGCATAGTTGGTTCAGTCCCACAAGCTTTCGTTTGCAAATTACAGCCTCTGGCAGACCTACACTGAGTTAGACTGCACTATTTCTCAAGTTTGCAAATAATAGGACATCGATAAAACAAGATGGAAAGGGAGAAAATTGCAAGAGGCTTTCATAGATGGTCCTGATGTGGTTCTCTCAGATCTAATTAGATGTCTCTAGGATCTCTCAGATCTAATTAGATGTCTCTAGGTTGCAAGGAGTCTGAGAAATCACCCGTCGAAGATATGGCGTGTTTGAGCCTCAGGGCTCTGACATGACTAAGCCTGGACAGGGTAGCCCGAGAGCACAAGGAGCATAGGGAACCAAAATGAATCCTCCACTAGCATTCAACAATAAATTTAGATGTGTTGGCATAGTTGGTTTGGTCCCACGAGCTTCCGTTTGCAGTAGTATAACATCTGGCAGCCCTACACTGACTTAGACTGCACTATTTCTTGCGTTTACAAACAATAGGACAACGAGAGAACCAAATTAAAAGGGGGAAAACCACAAGAATATTTCGTATAGAGCCTCGACATGGAGCTGTTGGTTTTGAAGAGAGGTCTCTAGGTACCACGGAGTCTGAGAAATGACCCGTCGAAGATATGGCGTGTTTGGGCCTCAGGGCTCTTAAGCGACTATGCCCAGACGAGGTAGCCCGCGAGCATGTGGAGCGTAGGGAACAAAAATGAAGACTCCACTAGCATTCACCAGGCCATTTGGACATGTTGGCGTAGTTGATTTGGTCCCATGAGCTTCCGTTTGCAAAGTACAGCCTTTGGCAGACCTACACAGACTTAGAGAGCACTATTTCTTGCGTTTGCAAACAATAGGACAACGAGAGAACTGGATGGAGAGGGAGAAAACCATGAGAGGTTTTCATAGAGGGCCCTAACATGGAGCTGTTGGATTTGATGAGAAATCTCTAGGTGCCACGGAGTCCGAGAAATCACCCGTCGAAGATATGGCGTGTTTGGGCCTCAGGGCTCTTAAGGGACTACGCTCGAACGAGGTAGCCCGAGAGCATGAGGAGTGTAGGGAACCAAAACGAAGCCTCCAATAGCATTCACCAGGTCATTTAGACATGTTGGCGTAGTTGGTTTGGTCCCACGAGCTTCCATTTGCAGTAGTATAGCATCTGGAAGCCTTACACTGACTTAGACTGCACTATTTCTCGTGTTTACAAACAATAGGATAACGAGAGAACTAGATGGAAAGGGAGAAAACCATGAGACACTTTCGTAGAGGGCCCCAACATGGATCTCTTGGTTCCAATGAGACGTCTCTAGGTGCGACGGAGTTCAAGAAATCACCAGTCAAAGATATGGTGTATTTGGGCCTCAGAGCTCTTAAGCGACTACGCTGACTTAGATGTTTTACTACTGTAAACAAAAACTCATGGGACTGAACCAACTAGGCCAACACGTCCAAATGACCTGGTGAATTCTAGTGGAGGCTTCGTTTCAGTTCCCTATGCTCCTCGTGCTCTCAGGCTACCTTGTCTAGGCATAGTCGCTTAAGAGCCTTGAGGCCCAAACACGCCATATCTTCGACGGGTTATTTCTCAGGGTCCGTGGCACCTAGATGCGTCTCATCAAAACCAAGAGTTCTACATCAGGGCCCTGTACAAAATCCTCTCATGGTTTTTTCCCTTTCTAACCGGTTCTCTCACTGTTCAATTGTTTGCAAACGCGAGAAATAGTGCAGTTTGAGTCAGTGTAGGGCTGCTAGATGTTGTACTACTGCAAACAGAAGCCCGTGGGACCGAACAAACTACACCAACATGTCCAAATGGCCTGGTGAACACTAGTGGAGGATTCTTTTTGGTTCCGTACACTCCTCGTGCTCTCGGGCTACCCCGTCTGGGCGTAGTCGCTTAAGAGTCCTGAGGCCCAAACACGCCATATCTTCGACGGGTGATTTCTCAGCCTTCTTGGCACCTAGAGATGTCTCGTCAGATTCAAGAGCTTCATGTCGGGGCCTTATACGAAATCCTCTCGCGGTTTTCTTCCTCTCCATCTGGTTCTCTCGCTGTCCTATTGTTTGTAAACGTGAGAAATAATGCAATCTAAGTCAGTGTAGGGTTGCTAGAGGATGTACTACTACAGACAGAAGCTCGTGGGACAAAACCAACTATGCCAACATGTCCAAATGGATTGGTGAATGCTAGTGGAGGCTTTTTTTTTTTCCCTACACTCCCCGTGCTCTCAGGCTACCCCGTCCAGGCGTAGTCACTTAAGAGCCCTGAGGCCCAAACATGCCATATCTTCGATGGGTGATTTCTCGGACTCTGTGGCACCTAGATATGTCTCGTCAGAACTAAGAACTCCATGTCGAGACCCTCTATGAAATAATATCTTGGGGTTCTCCCTTTCCATCCGGTTCTCTCATTGTCCTAATGTTTGTAAACAAAAGAAATAATGTAATTTAAGTCAGTGTAGGGTTGCCTGATGCTTTACTACTGTAAACGGATGCTCACGGGACCGAGCCAACTACGCAAACACATCCAAATGGCTTGGTGAATGCTATTGGATGATTTTTTTTGGTTCCCTACGCTCCCTATGCTCTCGGGCTACCTCTTCCGGGTGTAGTCGCTTAAGAGCCCTGAGGCCCAAACACGCCATATCTTCGACGAGTGATTTATCGGACTCCGTGGCACCTAGAGAAATATCATCAAAATTGAGAGCTCCATGTAGAGGCCCTATACAAAATCCTCTCGCGGTTTTTTCCTTTTCCATCTGGTTCTCTCGTTATCCTACTGTTTGCAAATGCAAGAAATAGTGCAGTCTGAGTCAGTGTAGGTCTGCCAGAGGCTATACTTTGTAAACGGAAGCTCGTGGGATCAAACTAACTATGGCTTGGTGAACACTAGTGGAGGTTTCGTTTTTGTTCCCTACGCTCCCCGTGCTCTCGGGCTACCTCGTCTGGGCGTAGTCGCTTAAGAGCCCTGATGCCCAAACATGACATATCTTCGACGGGTGATTTCTCAGACTCCGTGGCACATAGAGATGTCTCGTCAGATCCAAGAGCTCCACATTAAGGCCCTCTACAAAATTCTCTTGCAGTTTTCTCCCTCGCCATTCGGTTCTCTCGTTGTCTTATTGTTTGTAAACACGAGAAATAATGCATTGTGAGTCACTGTAGGGCTGCCTGAGGCTGTACTACTTCAAACGGAATGTTGTGGGACCGAACCAACTATGCCAACACGTTCAAATGGACTGGTGAATGCTATTTGAGGTTTCGTTTTGGTTCCCTACACTCCCCGTGCTCTCAAACTACCTTGTCCAGGCGTAGTCACTGATTAGGGGATCAATTTTTAAAGTTCCCTAAACATCCCTAAATGGTGTCAGTGCAGAAGATCATCTCGAGAGATTTCCAACGACTATGAGAACGTGGCAAACGGACATCGGGAGCTCTAGATATGTTCTGTCAAAGTTCAGACAACGAGAAAGTCAACTCTAGTCAATATTGGACCAATCGCACTGTGACACGTGGCTTTCCACCACTCGTCGAATTCACTCGATTTGCCTATCGGGAGACGACAAGTGGACTACATGATGACTGAGTTAATTAATGTCGACAACCCATGGTATGGGTCGAATTTTTATTTATTTGGTAAGTCCACTTACACCATTCCAAATGCCACGTGTATATATATATATGTTCATACATTAGTATTAAACCCCACATAAACTGCCTCATGTAAAGGACCACGTGGAAGGAGGATGAAACGGTTGTTGGGGGCTTAAAGCCATGCGTGGATGTTTCCACATGAAGGATGGAATGGGTAAGGGTTATTAATCCCTTACCAAATATGTGCCGCTCCATTTGGGATTATATCCCATTAAAAACATTTAAAAAAATTGCCCCCACTTCTCCTTAGCTGCTCTTTTGGGATATAATCCCATTAAAAATGCAAAAATGGCTCAAAAACCAATTAAAAACTCAACAACTTTAGCATTATTAAATGCTTTCCTTTGACCGCTTTAACAAAATCCATGGAAAAATGATAGGAGGTGGGATTTGATCCCCCAACCTCATGGGTCTAAAGCCAATCTGCTAACCAACTCGCCAAAGGAGCACAACAAGTTATAAAATGGGTCGCTTCAAGTCATACAAGGGAGACAGGTTTGTACAAAGGAGCATAAGGACCAGATCTCAGAGAATGCCATTTTTGAAAGCTTGCACTCAGATTGGGAACTTGGAGTAAAAATCTGAAATGTAGGTAATTCTGATACGATTCTAATAGTGTAAGATTTGATATTTTTTGTTGAGTTTTATCCTATTTTTGGAAGCTTTGAATGCAGTTTTTAACAGGGATCTACAAGACAACTAGTTGGAAAACACGAATTTCAATGCACTTTTGGTCCGAATTGTGACTTGGTGTAAACATGAAAAGTGTTCAGAATTTAGAGATGATTTCAGATATATGATTTTTTTTCATAGAATGTTTTTAAATCTCCATTTGTAGGTGTTTTTATAACACAGTTGCAAGGAGATCACATTGTGAAAACACTGTAGGAGCCATGAATCGTTCTTGGGACAATTTTTGCTATTTTTCAGAGTTCTTGGGATGTTGATAAGATCATTTGCAGGTTTTGCATCATTAGTGGTTGTTTGTGAGAGTTATTGTACTTACATTTCAATATTATTAATGGATCGGTTCAATCCGAACCTGGGGACGTAGGAATTTCCGAACCTCGTAAACAATCTTGTTTGTTATCTGAATGTTATCAGTTTTTTGATTATTTATTTTCTACACAAGTTTTCCGCACTTCTATGGATGCACAATAATCAGAATTTAATCAATTTTTGGAGTTTAGAATACTTAAAATTGGTTAATAAAATCACGATCTTTGGAAACTTTTAAAAGTGTTAAAAAAATACAACACACGTTTTCAGATCAAGTTTGGTATCAGAGCAGTTAGATTACTGAATTAGCTTCTAATTGTGTTTGGAATTTGGCTTCAGTTTCAATATTGATTTCAGTCTTCAGTGTGCAGACATTTTGGGGCTTGTTAATCTTATTTTGTAGTGTGCAGTTTTGGAAGTACAGGTTGTGTTTGCAGGAACAAGGAGTCATGGGCAAGTCATCCAAATAGGAGAAACTGGATGAGCTTGAAGCCATAAACCACCAACTCCAAGAAGAAAAATATTTCTTGAGAGCTAATTTTTATTCCTTGGAAGAGGAAATAGTGTGGTTAAAATCTGAGCCACAATCCTCTATAACCAAGAAAGAGGAGTACATCAATAAGATGCTTGAAGAGAGCAAGAAGTTGATGGGCTTTGTTAAAGAGTTGCAGGAAGAAATACGGACCAAGGATGCCCTCTTGGAAAAGCTGCAACAAGGTGAACACAAGAAGGAAATGCCTTCCAAATTAGATGCAGGTACTATGACAGAATGCACTGTAAGTTGTTCACATTTTAATTCTTCCTCTCATTCAGTTTTAGATGTTCCTTTGGGTTAGTTTGAAAAACACACTAAGGGAATTGGGTCTAAGCTAATGGTTAAGATGGGATTTAACGGAACGGGCCTTGGTAAAAATGGACAAGGTGATGCTAACCCAATACAGGTAGAGGATCAACCTCGGTTTGCAAGTTTGGGTTATTCTAGTGGGAAAATGGAAATTGGAGAAAGTTCTAAAGCAGCTGAAGGAAGACAAGCTTCCAACAGCCAAGGATCTATGTCACTAGAATTACAGGATTCCGCCATCAGGAGGAACAATGAAAGGTGTAAGAAAACAGGTAAAAAAGGTAATCAGATTCCACCTCCTCTCACTTACACTAAAAATAGCACTAAGGGAAAATCAAATCCTAAAACTTCTAATACAATATTTTAGTTGAAACAATATAGCTTTGGTAGGCAGAAATATGCTTTCCCTTGCACATTTTGTGAAGGTACTAATCATTCTGTTGCATATTGTTGGAAGAGGAAAAAATTGAATGAAGAAGTTAATGTCTTTTGTGAATGATAAGGCAGGTGCTAAAGACCAATCTCACCAAGGAAAGACGAGAAATGGCAAGAATGTTACCTCTCCTAAACAGGGGAATCATTCTCGTAGATAGAGTTTTGAGAATGGTAAAATGGGTAAGACTCCTAAAAACAGGGAAGTTAAGTTTTGTTCCCATTGTAATAGGAATGGTCATAATGTTAAGGTTTGTTGGTTTGTTTCTAAACAACAAAATTGGAAAGTTGTTAAAAAGAACAATATTGTAAAACCAATAGTGCTAAACCTAACTAAAACTCATTTTGGTACGGAGAAGGTAAAACAACCAAAACAAAAAAACCCAAGTGACTGGTTTGGAAAAACACTCCTCAACTTTATATTTACACTACAGTAAATTGTTGATAGTAGGCAAGATTTTTTTTTTTTCAGAGCTATATTTTAGGGATTCCTGTTGATTGATAAGGATTTGTTCCTAAGTTGATATTTAAGCTTTGAAAATGAATGGAAACAGCTGAAGAGAATATTTGAGTGATAGGTTCATCATACTCATGTTTTGGTTTCTCAGATTGGTTGGTAGTTCCATTGTTGAAAACACTATGCAGGGATAGGCATCAGTAGCATGTCTAAATTTGAAACTTGCAGTTGTAATCAACATAATCACAAAGTGTCAGTTGAACACTAGCTTCTGATATAGATGGGTGTTATTATCTGACTTATTATTTGTGATGGCGATACAGTGTTTTGGCATATTCATGTTGATTCAGTTGTTGACTATAGCTATTTTTGGGCATTGATAGTCTATTATATTCTGATAGTGAATACTTGCAGTTGTTACAGTTTCAGATGGGCAGTGGGCACTAGCCTAATTATGGGTAGTTTAGATGTCTTGTATACTGATCTGTGTTATGGAATTATATTTTTTGGTAATCGGCCGTATCACAAAGTGATAGTTAAACAATAGCTTTCCGTAATAGAATGGGTGTTATTATCTGGTCAGTTATTTGTGATGGCATTACAGTGGGGTATGACAGTTCACATATGTGTGTAGAGTTGACAGGGTTGTAGCGTTTCAGTTGAACACTAGCTTAATTGGGTGTTATTATCTGATCAGTTATGTGACCAGCTAATCAACTATTTGCATTTTTATTAACCTATAATGTTATTTCAGGTTCTTGTATGTGTTTTTGCAATGCAGGAAGAGATAGCATTATTTGTGGGTTGATACACAACTTTTCGTGGACAAAAAGCCTTTCTCAGTGGGGAGGTGTGATCAGGGGATCATTTTTAAAAGTTTCCTAAACATCCCTAAATGGTGTCAGTGTAGAAGATCATCTCGAGAGCTTTCCAATGACTATGAGAATGTGGCAAACGGACATCGGGAGCTCTAGATATGTTCGGTCAAAGTTTAGACAACAAGAAAGTCAACTTTGGTCAATATTGGACCAATCGCACTATGGCACGTGGCTTACCACCACTCGTCGAATTCACTCGATTTGCCTATCGGGAGACGAAAAGTGGACTACATGATGACCGAGTTAATTAATGTCGACACCCCATGGTATGGGTCGAATTTTTATTTATTTGCAAAGGACCACGCGGAAGGAGGATGAAGCGGTTGTTGGGGACTTAAAGCCATGCGTGGATGTTTTCACGTGAAGGATGGAATGGGTAAGGGTTATTAATCCCTTACCAAATATGTGCCGCTCCATTTGGGATTATATCCCATTAAAAACATTTAAAAAAACTGCTCCCACTTCTCCTTAGCCGCTCTTTTGGGATATAATCCCATTAAAAATGCAAAAACGGCTCAAAAACCAATTAAAAACTCAACAACTTTAGCATTATTAAATGCTTTCCTTTGACCGCTTTAACAAAATCCACGACAAAATGATAGGAGGCGGGATTTGATCCCCCGTCCTCATGGGTCTAAAGCCAATCCACTAACCAACTCGCCAAAGGAGTACAACAAGTTATAAAATGGGTCGCTTCAAGTTATACAAGGGAGACAAGTATGTACAAAGGAGCATAAGGACCATATCTCAGAGAACGCCATTTTTGAAGGCCTTGCACTCAGATTGGGAACTAGGAGTAAAAAGATGAAATGTAGGGAATTATGATAAGATTCCAAAAATGTAAGATTTGATATTTTTTGTTGACTTTTAACCTATTTTTGGAAGCTTTGAATGCAGTTTTTAACAGGGATCTACAAGATAGCTAGTTGGAAAACATAAATTTCAATGCACTTCTGGTCTGAATTGTGACTTGGTGTAAACATGAAAAGTGTTCAGAATTTAGAGATGATTTCAGATATATGAATTGTTTTCATATAATGTTTTTAAATCTCCATTTTTAGGTTTTTTTATAACACATTTGCGGGGAGATCACATTGTGAAAACATTGTAGGAGCCACGGATCGTTCTTGGGACAGTTTCTGCTATTTTTCAGAGTTCTTGGGACATTGATCAGCTCATTTGTAGGTTGTGATTCATTATTGGTTGTTTTTTAGAGTTATTGTACTTAAATTTCAATATTATTAATGGATCGGTTCAATCCGAACCCGGGGACGTAGGAATTTCTGAACCCCATAAACAATCTTGTTTGTTATCTGAATGTTCTCAATTTTTTGATTATTTATTTGCTACACAAGTTTTCCACACTTCTATGGATGCATAATAATAAGAATTTAATCAATTTTTGAAGTTTAGAATACTTAAAATTGGTTAAGAAAATCACGATCTTTGGAAACTTTAAAAAGTGTTAAAAAAATACAACACACGTTTTCAGATCAGTCGCTTAAGAGCCTTAAGGCACAAACACGCCATATCTTCGACAGGTGATTTCTCAGATTCTGTGACACTTAGAGATGTCTCGCTAGAACTGAGAGCTCCATATTGGGGCCCTCTACGAAATCCTCTCACAGTTTTCTCCCTTTCCATCTGGTTCTCTCCCTTTCCTATTGTTTGCAAACGTGAGAAATAGTGTAGTCTAAGTTAGTGTAGGTCTGCCAGAGGCTGTACTTTGTAAACGGAAGCTCATGGGACCGAACCAACTATGCCAACACATCCAAATGTCTTGGTGAACACTAGTGGAGGCTTCATTTTTGTTCCCTAAACTCCCCGTGCTCTCGGGCTACCCCGTCCGGGTGTAGTCGCTTAAGAGCCCTGAGGCCCAAACACGCCATATCTTCGACGGGTGATTTCTCAGACTTCGTGGAACCTAGAGCTATCTTGTCAGATTTGAGAGCTCCATGTCAGCCCCCTATATGAAAACATCTCGTTGTTTTCTCCTTGTTCATCCGGTTCTCTTGTTGTCCTATTGTTTGTAAACACGAGAAATAGTGTAGTCTGAGTTAGTGTAGGGCTGCCAAAGGTTGTACTACTGCAAATGGAAGCTCGTGGGACTGAACCAACTATGCCAACACATCAAAATGGCTTGGTGAACACTAGTTAAGGCTTTTTTTTTCCCTACACTCCCTGTGCTCTCAGGCTACCCCGTCCGGGCGTAGTCGCTTAAGAGCCCTAAGGCCCAAACACGCCTTATCTTCGACGGGTGATTTCTCGGAATCCATGGAACCTAGAGATGTCTCGTCATATCTAAGAGTTCCACGTCGAGGTTCTATATGAAACCCTCTCGTGGTTTTTTCCCCTTCCATCTGGTTCTCTTGCTGTCCTATTGTTTGCAAACGCGAGAAATAGTGCAGTCTAAGTCAGTGTAGGTCTGCCAGAGGTTGTACTTTGCAAACGGAAGCTCGTGGGACCGAACCAACTACGCCAACATGTCCAAATGGCCTGGTGAAGACTAGTGGAGTCTTTTTTTTTATTCCCTACGCTCCCCGTGCTCTTGGGCTACCCTATCTGGGCATAGTCGCTTAAGATCCATGAGGCCCAAACATGCCATATCTTCGACGGGTGATTTCTTAGATTTCGTGGCACCTAGAGATTTATCATCAGATACGAGAGCTCCATGTCAGGGCCCTATACGAAAGGCTCTCGTGGTTTTCTCCCCCTCCATCCAGTTCTCTCGCTGTCCTATTGTTTGTAAACGCGAGAAATAGTGCAGTCTGAGTCAGTGTAGGGTTGCCAGAGGCTGTACTACTTTAAATGGAAGCTCGTGGGACCAAACCAACTACACCAACACATCTAAATGGCCTGGTGAATGCTAGTGGAGGCTTCATTTTTGTTCTCTATGCTCCCCGTGCTCTTGGGCTACCCCGTCTGGGCGTAGTCACTTAAGAGCCCTAAGGCCAAACACACCATATCTTCGATAGGTGATTTCTCAGACTCCGTGGCACCTAGAGATGTCTCATCATATTCGAGTGCTCCACGTCATGGCCCTATATGAAAGCCTCTCGCTGTTTTCTCCCCTTCCATATGGTTCTCTCGCTGTCCTATTATTTGCAAATGCGAGAAATAATGTAGTTTGAGTTAGTGTAGGTCTACCAGAGGTTGTACTTTGCAAACAGAAGCTTGTGGGACCTAACCAACTACGCCAACACGTCCAAATGGCCTAGTGAACACTAGTGGAGGCTTTTTTTTGTTCCCTATGCTCCCCGTGCTCTCGGGCTACCTCGTCTGGGCGTAGTCGCTTAAGAGCCCTGAGGCCCAAACACGCCATATCTTCGACGGGTGATTTCTCAAACTCCGTGGCACCTAGAGACATCTCGTTAGATCTAAGAGCTCCATGTCGGGGCCCTTTACAAAATCCTCTCACGGTTTTCTCCCTCTCCATCTCGTTCTCTCGCTGTCCTATTGTTTGCAAATGTGAGAAATAGTGCAGTTTGAGTCAGTGTATGGCTACCCTGTCTGGGCATAGTCACTTAAGAGCCTTGAATGAATAGATTGGCTTAAGAATGAATTTTATAGGGGTATTTCTAAGAATACATGGGATTTATCAATCACCCAGTAAATCTTTGTTGTTTAGTTCTGGATGGGAGTCAGCTGGCCTACGACTTAGTGACCTTCCATTCATTGATAATTTATGTTATGATAAACCCATGGATGCTTTCAAAAGTGCCTTAAAAAGGATAAGGCTAGTCATCAAGCCTAGTGAAGGGTGTGATGTGATTTCCAAATAACTTGAAATGCCTACAGATTTAAAGGTAGTAACATGAATTGGACAAGATTAGACAATCAAGAATCATTGAGTGTCTGAATCAAAATGTCATTGCATCCGGAGACATTCTCAAGCATTGGAGTGATGTATATGGAGAGAAATTCTCAAAATATCAACAGATGAAAGGCATCAAATTGTGACGATTGTCGGGTGTTTTAACAGGGGAGAAGACTACGAAGCATAAAAGAATGTAGTAAGTGCATGATAAGATAGGAAATAGTACAAAGAGACCATGAGCAAGAAGAAGCGCAAGTAAGGTAAATACACATATACACATAGATAAATTGAATGAATAATTACTTATATTAGGTAACTCTTTATATACATACATTATATAAATATTAATTTCCAAAGTTTGATGCATATTATACATTGAAAATGCTAGTACATGTACATCACCAATAAATGAAAAAATAATCCATAATGTCTTAAATATTATCAAGTGCACATCATATTAGGTTCATGCAAAAATAATCTTAGAAATGTAAGGTATCATACAAAATTATGAAGTTCCAAATAGTATTTTAATGTGCATAATAAATACAAAAATGCCCAAATAGGTCATATACCATCAAGTTCAAATGCCATATAGGCTTACATACAATGCCATGCACATAGGCATATAAAAACAATGTCATGTAAGACATATATATTTCCTACTCATCAAAATCTATCCCTCTCTTGGCCTTGCTCGAAGAAGGCCCTCCCTTAGGCGAAGATGGAGATCCGTGAGATGACTTTGGATCACCTGACCCCATGCTTCGAGTCCTCTTCCACTGAATACTCGCCTGTAGATGAGCCTGTAAATGCAAATAATATTTTTTTGTCAAAACTTAATTTATACATGTTTTCAACATGTATTTAAGACAATGCTAGAATGAAATTATTTACATAAATACACAAACTTACTGCAAGTTATCGATCATGCCGAATTTACATCTCATGCTCAGATGAGACATCGGGAGCTCCTGCAGTATGAACGGGGGTACGAAGATGATGAGATGGAGGAGTCCGTGCCCTCGAAGTCAAAATGGAGGGGGTTGAAGTTCCCTACATACACATAAGATCAAAAAATCTAACATCAAAATTAGCGAAAATAGAGCGAAGTACATGTATCTACATAATGAAAATATTTTAACTAATTTTATCAATATAGAACTATTGTTTTTACCCTGCCACACCTGTGAATCAAATGAACAGGGTTGCGCCCTGTTGCAGGTAACTCCTGTATACACACAATGAAGGAAATTATTAACATAATTTAATAATTCTATAATGAAAGACATTACTAACATGTAATTTAACATAATATGAATTACACGAGAAATTTAAGAAAATTTACATGTTGTTTGAATACATTAGTGAGTTGCTGCGCAGATGAAATCACAACGGCAACACCTTTATCTACTTGTCGCAGCGATGGTGGGATGTCTAGTGAAGTCAACATCTTTATCAAACATGTATATCATGTGAGTTAGATGGACATAAAAGAACATACATATATTTGACTTCAAAACTAATACACACACACACACACACACACACACACACACACACACACACACACACACACACACACACACACACACACACACATACATACACATGTATGTGAAAATTTTACATAATCAACATTCTAAATTACCTCTGTGAATGTATGTGTATACATGGTGCTCTCCACCTGTGGTCGGGATGAAGATGAGCCTCCTGTGCACTGTAATATCAATGCATGTACATGTACAAGTATAATTATTTCAAAAATTTAACATATATAAGTAAATCACGTGCTCCAAAAATTTTGTAACACACATAACAAAACATAACAAATTTACCTGCGAAGGTGACGCCGATGAATGTAATCCAAATGTCTCAATCAAAAGGACATCTGACATAGTGACATTATCGTGTTCATCCTTGGAACCAACTGTACCAAAATTAGTATGCATGAAAGTATCATCCTCCTCGGGCCCCAAACATATGCTACCACATGACGAGAAAAAATGTGGCCTCATGCTAGTTCTCCATGAGGGAATACTTTGTGTTCCTCCATGAGCATCTAGCTCAAAAATATTCCTCATATGTTAAACAAGGGTCACAGATAGTCCATGAAGCGCGTGGAGTGTATCAATATCTACTATCTCCTTCACTGCTTGAGGGACAATCTCAGGGCGAGGGGGCTTCTATGCAGGGAATCTAACCTGCTGAATAGGTGTATGTTGTGCACCTAGTCGATCCTGTGAAGATCCTTTTCCTCAGCCCTGGAAATCTTAGAAATCAAAATAATTTGGGATCTCGTTGAGGATAAACTCACACTAGAGTTTCCTCAGAAAGTATAGTGGCACCTCGTTGTTATAATAAGGTGGAAAATCAAACACCATCCACCATCGGTCCCAAAAATTATTTCTAATAAAATTATTATTACACCAATTGATGGGAAATCATTTACATGTCAACGGAACAATAAGATTAGTGCGGGGATCCGTGAATAAGGCACATATGATTTCTTTTGAAATTTATTTTTCTTTACATCCACATATGACAATTTGTTGGAATAATAAACCCTACAAACCTTTTCCAACGATCGATTTTCCCCGTTGCTGTGTCAATTTGAACAAGTAATTCCTTCAATGTGTTTGCAAGAGAGGCGCAGTGGGGGTTTGTAGATTGTGTATCCCTCATTGTTTTGATTAAATCCTCAATTTCAATTTTTTTCAACTATTTGGGCTACTAAATCTTCTTGACTGCCCAAGGGATGTTGCACAATTATGGGAGTGTCGGGAGGGATGTTAGGAATAACAGGGTTTGGTTGTGGTTGATTCCCTTGACCTCTAACTGTAACAATAAAAAATATGTACTCAATTAAAATTGTAATCTATAATTATCATATTTCAATACAATTTTGAGAAAAGAAATGTGCTTACCTCTTCTTCGTGGCGCCATCGTCGATTCAGATCTTCCCGGTGATCCAGAAACAATCCTTTGAGCTTAAGATCCAACTGAATGGAAAAACGCGAGGGCACAAACAAGCTCTGAAAACTCACGTTTGAGGGAGGAAAAATGATAGAGGCTTGGGCCTCATTTTTTTCTTTATACTCAACATAACGAGTACGCATTATGCTCTGGTGATTCCCGAGCCAAACAAACTAAAACGTGAGCGCATTTTTCTTTTTCTCACATCCTTGTCTGCTTTTTGGCCCCCCAATTTCGTGCACTTAACCTAATATTGTATTTTCTTTGGGTCAAAATTGTGTTAGGAAATAAGGGATAAAATATGCAGAAAAATCCCACACATAATCGCAATAGTAGAAAACTAATATGTAGAAAATATTACCAATTTGAAATAAAAGTGCAGAAAATAAAAGAACACAATATAGAGCCAATATTTAACATGGTTCACCCAATTTGAGCTACGTCCACCAAGAATCACTTGCTCATATTTTATTACAAGCCACCTCTCTCTTAATACAATACCCAGATCTGATTGGAGTTGTACTCAACAAACTCTCCTGAATTCACACTTGAAATCATACCCTTCTATAGTAATATGTCTCACCTATTAAAAGTGCATCAATAGGAAACTACTTAAGCAATTTTACAATATTTTGGGTACCAAAACCATGCGTCAAAACTGCCCCCTAAACCTATGGGTCAATAATCCCACCCATATGAGAAGAGCACATTTCCTGAGATATCGGGCATGTTTTTCAAGGTCAAAAAAATTTCTCATGGGCTACCGCCCCCAAACCCTGGCTCGGGGCCCAACCCGACCCCAAACCCTGATGAGAAAACTATGGAGAGTGTACAATACTTTTAGTGTATAGTCTTCAACACTTCCACACATGAAAACATGCTCCATAACATAATATCAAATTAAGTTAATATCAACATTATAGTATTTTTAATTTTATAATGTGGTGTATTAATGTGAGGATTTTACCCATTATTCTATTCAATATGTTTTAAAATTTATGATAAGAATTAGTTGATGCAGTGAATGCTAACTAGATCATTCATTCTCATGAGAGATGTGTGATTCACCCCACAATGAGTTCCAGATGGAATATTCATGCTCATGCATGATTGTTGCTTCACCCTTGTGATCATCACTTGATGCATAATGAGTGCCAAATGGACTATTAATACTTGTGAGATATTGATGATTCACCCTTGTAAACATCACCTAGATGCAATGAGTACCAAGTAGATAAGACATGCTCGTGAGAGATGGGTTTTGTAAACCACTAATCATGAAATATCTATAAATGTAGGAATTCTTATGAGCCACTACTCATGAAATGTGAAGGGTTTCTTGTGAAAATTAATGTAGGTGTTTTCATGAACCACTACTCATGAAATATAGATAAATGTAGATTGATTAAGATCCCCAAAAATATTCAAACAATTATTTTTATTAGAGTCATACATTATTGTATTTTATGAGTATATGTGATTTAAAATAGTCTTCTAAAATAATCTTAGGCAAGGGTATTTTGAATCATAATTTCTATTTATCTCTTTAACGAATTTACCACACTATCACTCATTTCGAGTAATAATATCTCTCTAATAGAGCTCATCAAAAGATGAGTTATTTCATATCCATAACCGTTCAAAATGTTAAGCTTCACTAAACCTTATACTTGAGTGTTATATTTATATGAATCACTAAATCTTAATAAATAATTTACAGCTAATAAACATTTAAAATAATATAAAGATTTTAAATTCATAGAAGAAATTCTTGTTAGTGTAGGTTATTATTTATCCTTGTATTTTTTTATCAGGACAATTCTTGCACTTGTGCTAGCTCTACACTTGTTGTGTTAGCTTGCTTAGGTAAACCATTTGTGTTGAGTTAGCTTACTAGTTGTGTGGAGTCAACACTGCTGCCAGTATCAGTTAGTGAGATTTATTCACCACTGATATAGGTGGTAGCTACACTTTCCTCCTATATATGTACATCTGATTATTGAGATAATATATGGAGAAATGTGTTGATTTGGAGCCATTTATCATTGTATTGCAATTATCTCATTGTTCTTCATAACTTGTAGTTTTGTGTTTATTCCTAGTCTTGCCTTTGTGCAATTCATATCTCACATTTTTCATCTATACACTCTTTGATTCAACAAATTCGTGGCATTCCCAATATGGTATCATATTCACACTAGTATTGAGCTTGTCTGGTTATATTCTGTAAATTTATTTCAATTGAGGTGGTTATTTGCAAGTTGTAGATTGGTTTTATTTTCTAGTTTGGGTTAGTTTTTTGTTAGTTTTGGTTTAAGTGGATCTCAGGTTTGAGTACAAACTTCCACAAAGACCTTCAACTTGGTGACCATCACCCAAAAATAGTTCCCATGACTCGTGAAAGTCCCTAGTGGAATGTTTGCGAGACTTGAAGTATTGTTACAGATATGAAAAGCATTTAAATACATCCCATATTTGGCGTTTTAGACGTCTAAAGGATTAATATATCCCATATTGGGCATTTCAGACCTCCATAGGATTCATACACCCCCTAGAACACCACTTTTAGCCTTGCTAAGCAACATTCCTTGTTGTTATTTGTTGATTTGAAGACTTGGGCCCATTCTTTTGACTGGGATGAGATTTTTTTGCTAAAATCAGACCTTAGGCATCCTCTTTTTCACTGTTTGGATCTACATTAGGAGGTGTCTTTCACCCCTTTCTGTCCATTTTGAAATATTTGGTTCATATTTCCCACTTTGGTGCCTTTTTTTGGGGATTAAAATTCTTTTTTGGCATTTGGAGCACTCAAAACGCCTCTTTCAATAGTATGACATCCAAACAATAGTTTTATTGGCCTTTGGCAACATTGACATGGCCCACACTTGTTGGATTCTTTGTTATTTTTCCCTCCACGTCTCTGATTTCTCATTTACATAGTTGTATTGACCTGCAAATGACTGGTTTTTGGTTTGTGGCAACACCTAACAGTAGCAAACAAAGATTTATGTAGTCCTAGGGTTTGATAACTCTAAAACCAACTCCTCCAACACATTGGTGGACCCTACATAAGGTAAATATTGTGTGTAATTTCCAAATTTGACTTCAAAACTATTTCAAATTTTGGTATTTTATGCCTTTTGAGAAATAAGTCAATTTGAGAGAAATTGCATTAAAGTGGATTTAAGTGTTTAATTTAGCTTGTATCTTTGCCTAATGAAGAAGAATCAAGAGTCCAATTCCCCCTCAAAAATTATATCATTGTAATAAAAATTCCATGTCGATTCCAACGAGTGGTTGGAATGCTAGGCTCATCCTCCTTTAGTGCATTGTTTTAATGTTTGAGTGTAATTTTATTTAAATAGGCGTTGTTTACGGGAAATCTTTGTTATAATAACTTTTGATTAGTAGCTCAGAATTGATCATCGTCTTTTGAAAAAGTTAATATTTTTAATTTCTCATGCATTGGTACCATTTAATTTGTAACATGCACTACTTTATAAAGTGCCAACATTTGGGTGGGTGTTGTAATCACATATGGATGCACTTTTGGCTGAGCCTGACATCCTAAATGTTTTGGGTTGCATTCTTGCATCTATCATGGATTCTGAGAATGAGATGTTTTTCTCTAAATTGTTTGGACTTTAGGAGAACATGGTAAATTTTGTGGAATAAAATAGATCACTTAAAAAATAAAAAATATTTTCTTCATAACCTCATTCACGGTAAAGATGCACTCATGCACTCTTTGCAACAAAAAAATACTACCATGCAACATCATTCTAATATTATGGCTCCTAGTTCACTTGCATTTACTACTCCTACACCCACTAGCCTTGATTTGTCAGTTTATGATCATGCTCCTACTGTTGATGCTCCTAAGTCTATTGCGCTTGTTACTTCATATTATACTGCACATGTGCCTATTACAGTAACACATTATATGTATCCCACTTCAATGCCTTCTACTCACATGCATGGATCTTTTGAGAAGCATACCACTGGATTAGGCTCTTGCATGCTCCCTTTTATGGGGTTTTCTGGGGGAGGTATTGACATACATTCACATGGTATTGCTTCACCTATTCAACCTAATAAGTGACATTCCCACCATGAAATTGGTTTTTGAGCAGGTAATTCATTGGGATCATTCATTGAAAGAGTTCTTATTTTTATTCGCTCAACTCTTTATGATGATCATGAGCTGAACATGAATTCTGCACCTTCACTCAGGCCTGAGAAACCTAAGATTTTAGTTGTTAAACATGCTCATCTTGACACACATCTTGGCATTCTTGTGCATTATATAGCTATCCACTTTACACCGGATCATATACAGGAATATTCTCTGGCAATTCGTATTCATTTGGGATGGATATATGGTCACTTTAGGCAGTGGTGTAAGCTTTTATTGAGAGGAATTTATAGTCATGGCTCCTCCACCATTCAACTTCTTTCTTAACTTTCTTCTCCTCCTGCATTATAGTGTTTCTTTTTTTGAGCTATTTTCTTTAGTAGGTGTAGTGAGTATCTCTTGTTTATTGAGAGATTTTATATCTATATTTTCAACACCTTTTTAGGTATGTTGACAGTCTCTTTTGGTATATATATTTTGGTGGATCCTAGTATCATCTTGTCATTGTTTGAGTAGTGGTGTGGCCACTCATATAGATTTTGTAGCATCACTCCACCTATTCAACAATATGGGAGGGTTT
Organism: Taxus chinensis; assembly: GCA_019776745.2. Taxonomy (NCBI): domain Eukaryota; kingdom Viridiplantae; phylum Streptophyta; class Pinopsida; order Cupressales; family Taxaceae; genus Taxus; species Taxus chinensis. The sequence goes on from CM034146.1 coordinate 188,962,640, forward strand.
GGTGTGGATCCTGCTCCTTCGGGAATCATGTCATTACCTTGGTTGTTGTTATTGGTTTGTGGCACACCTTTTTTTAGTAGTAGTTTGAACTATGTTTGGTGATTTCTTGCACTTTTGACATAACCTCGAACAATTTCCTTCAGTTTTTTTGAGCTTGTTATCCTTTTGAAGGGTAGTTATGTTGAGTTGCAGTGTCAGAGACTCCATTGAAAATATCTTAATACAGATCTATTTTGTTGTATCATAGTGTCAGCTTATTTTGAGTTTTGTGATTTTGCAGTGGATCTATACCATAGTGCAGACCAAACTTCTTCAGTACAGTGCAAGTTTTTTGAGCGGAGATTCTTGGGATGTTTTGCAAAAAAACATTAGTCTCTACTTTGTTGTTACTAGTTTTTGGGGTACATTGTGGTGATTTTTTTCATCCACGGTAACTCCTTTTTCCCAATTATTATATGTGGGTACCTCATTAGGCATTGTTGTTGGGACCCACCTTATTTTCCGCTCACTTTAGTTATGTTTATGAGGGTTGTTAGTGTAGGTTATTATTTACCCTTTTATTTTTTTATTAGGATAATTCTTGCACTTGTGTTAGCTCTAGACTTTTTGTGTTAGCTTGCTTAGGTATACCAATTGTGTTGAGTTAGCTTACCCGTTATGTTGAGTTAACTTACTTGTTGTGTGGAGTTAACTCTACTTCCAGTATCAATTAGTGAGAATTATTCACCACTGATCTAGGTGGTAGTTTCAATTTCCTCCTATATATGTACATCTACTTATTGAGCTAATATATGGAGAAATGTGTTGAGTTGGATCCATTTCTTGTTATATTGCAATTATCTCTTTGTTCTTAATAACTTGCAGTTTTTTGTGTGCACGCTTAGTCTTGCCTTTGTGTAATTCATGTCTCACATTTATCACCGGTGTACTCTTTGATTCAGTAGATCCCTGGCGTTCCTGATAATTCTAATACATATAAATTAAGAGTATAGTTGTTTTAAAATTTACCATTCATAATATAATGGAGAAAAAAATTCTTATAAAAAGAACCATTATTACATCAATATTATGCTACGAGTAGAAATTAAAGTTATTTTATATACTCTTTGTTGTTAATTTAACATTTCATTGGTAGCCTATTTTTGAATGTTCTTTTAAAAATTGTTGATGAATTTCTAATTGAAGAATGATATGTCAATAGTGGTCCACCTTAAAACAAAACTCCAATAAATATATCAAGTATAAATTAATGCACATGGATAGTATTCATTTTAAAGTTTAATTCATTGTGTGTGTATACATATATCTATATATACATACATGTACACACACATGTATATTTATATTTGTACACACACATATACTTATTTATATGTGTTTTCATGTGTCCCATAGAAAAAATCACATTTTTTATTCTATTATACAATAAACAACACATACTTAATGTGCACTAGGAACTTTAGATACCACTTAGGGTGTCAAATAATACCCCACCAGATAAAATATTACCAAATTTTATGGCCTGAAGTTGTTAGATATAAATATGTATTGACCTTAATATTCTCCCAAAATTTTGTCAACCAAATGACTAATACAAATCTCAAAAGCACTATATATTCCTATAGTTAAATAACATAATGTATACTAAGAGAAAACAATTCATTAACATAAAATAAAAAAAGATCAGATACCCATTATATTTCTGAAATAAGAAGAATTATAAGGTACAATAATAATACTCCTATATAAATAATGTCCCTATTTCTGGTTGTTGACCTAGGTAAAACATCAACTTGATATTTCAACTCCCAAAATGTATGAGTAGATACAATATGTTCAAATTGTTTGGAGACCTCCTTTAACTAGATTGCTAATGGTTGTAAAACAACATTATATAGAGCTTGCTCATCCTTCATCCATTTAATAACTAGCATCAAGTCCCCAAAAACATGTAACTTCTTATTATCCAACACTAGTTCTAATAGTGTCCTCAATGCCATTAGTTCAATACAAATATTTCCCCCAAACCAATACTAAATTTTTACTTAATGTAATGGTTGTCAATGATAAATACCATACTTCTCATACTAGAAAGATTATCATGGAATTGGCAATCCCTACAAAAGAAACCCTAAGGAAAGGATTTTTCAATTAAAATTTTTCCTAGTTGTCTTGGTATTTTTCCTTTAGTGGCCCTTCTGCAATTCTAAAAAAGGGCACAAACCTAGATAAAAACCTAAAAAAGTAGGCATAAATTTATTTTCAAATAATAGGGTATTATGTGGCAATGAGACAAGGGATGACATGATATTCCTTCATCACTTGATTTTCAAACCTCCTTTTTAAGAAATCCTTAATAGTGTTACTTATCCATGCATTGGGATAACTAATCCAATGTTCTACCTCTTTCTAAAGTTGTGCAATATGAGAATGAATCACTAGATGTGATATATTTTCTGCAATTTTCATTCATAGTACACAAATATTTGGACCTTGATTTTTCCTTCTTTGCATCATATCCCAAGTTAAATTTCTATTTTTAATATTATCCATAAGAATATCCTTGTTTTATTAGAGGCCTTAATTTTCCATATTTTTTACCACCACCATTTTCTCTCTAGATGTTGATAGGAATGTAATCCTTTATACCCCAAAATGGTTGTGTATCTCCCTGCAGTTTTTGTTTTTTACCCAAACTAACTCATCGGGGTCATCCCTTAACATTTTATAAATTCTTCTTAACTTATCTAGGAATAAATTCCAAAATTTTACCCATTCACTTTCTAACTCCAAAGTATGAACACACTTCCAAACTTAGTGCCAGAGGTCTATCGTCTCAAGGTACAATTTGAAACAAAGTGAAATAACCTTTAACTTGTAATGTATGGACTATATTAGAAGGAATTAAAATTTAATTCCCACATCCCATTATTTCATCAAATCCTATCTTGACCTAATTTCCCTTACCTACCTTACAAGATAAATATTTACCAATGATTGGGAAATCCATCAAAAGTTTTTTCTATTGATTTGACACATTTTTAATGTTTTTTATGGGACACCTAATCCAATCTAGAAGTGAATTTAGTGTAATGTAATTTTGAATCATTATCCTTTTCCTTAATTTATCACTAGAAATCAAATATTTTAGGTTTATATCGTAGGTTAGAAGAAGAATGAAGCTTCTGGATACGTTGCGTAGTGAGGATTAGCACCAACGTTGCAGTTCACATACCAGAACTATCATCGGGGTGAGCATTTGCTTAGGATTAAAAATGAATAATGAACTAGTATAAATACTTAAATTTGACAAAAGGATATGTTCTAGGAAGAGATGTGAAAAGACAAAGTAAAAAGATAAAATACATAATTAAAAAGAATATTCAATTAAGATAGAAAACTAAAAAGAAGGATGAAAATTAATTTTAGATGTCAATGATTTTCTATAAAAGTGAATGTTTTTTAAACTCCAACCTCACTTCTCGAGTTTAACGACATACTTCTAACTAGTACAATGAATACCTCTATTATCTTTCATACCTCTTTATAAGAAGTTAGAGCATGTCTTCATTATCTTATCCAACACCTCCTTTAGAATGTAAGTAAGGGATTTGCTTACATCTTTATTAGATTATGAGAAATCTATATTAGTGAATTTAGTACACTAAAAGGATGTAAGGGTAGCTACAAGAGGTTATTAAAATAAATTAACTTCCAATATTAATGATATAATATCATAATAACACATCAATAATTGTAACTAATGTATGAAACAAGATATGAACTTGAAAATATGAGAGGATGATTGTAATTAACTAATTACATATAGATGTGGGAAGTTCTGGGTGTGCACATTGCTAGAATTGGGAGATCTAAGAATGATGATGATTTGTTTCTAGAAATATGAATTGAAAATGATCTAGGGAAAGAACGTAAAACTCTACTAGGACCATTTATATGTTCTTGACCCTTTAGTAAGGTCTTATACCTTATTAGATTTTTGCTTTGTAACTTCCTAAGAGTGTTTCCTTCTTGGAAATATTTTTCATTGTCAAACCCTACTTGTTGGTCATGTTGTGAAGACCTATGAATATTCTGAATAAGATCTCAAAGTCTAACAAGAGATGTGAAAATATACAAAATAGACATTGGTTGGTTTGTGTGAACTCTTATACACAACCAATGTTTACACTAATAATAAGAGGCCAAAAATTGCACATCATTCTCCACCTAGCATGTGATATATGAATGAATGCAAATATATTTGGCAAATTCTTTGAAAATTATTGAGTTAAATTTGGATCTTGCTAAAATACTTGGAGAGGGGATGTTTGAGCTCTTGTGATGAGAGAAGTTGATTCCTTGACCTGGTAAGAAGCTTCAAACCTATAGTGATTACTTCCCTAATGAATGTAGATGTTCATTTTTGATATTAGGGAGCCTCAAGTACATTTTAAAGCACTGATAATGAGTGTGTTAATGTATAAGTACCATGGTATTTACAAGATAACAAATAAGGTAGTTTTGACTTACTTATAAAGGGTTCTGAAGGTGATTTAATAAAGAAAGGTTGACCTAGAGGGAGTAAAGGACATATCAATGAATTTGGAACTAAAATCAAATATTGAGGATATGTCGGTGCAAAACCATGCATATGGGTTAAAAACATATATAAATTTTAGATGAAAAACACGTTAAATGAATTTTGTATCATGTAAGGTTGACTTAGTACATGGATTTTATGCATTATACTCACACAATGTGTTATGATAAATAAGATAGACAAGAGATATTAAGATGTACTAAGTTATGTTTATCTTAGCAATAGTGCATTATAAAAACCAACAGTTTCAAAGAGTAAATTTCCAAATTTGAGTATCTACATTTTCTCCCCCTTTAAGTATTAAATGAAAATTACTTGCTTAAAGGAAGAGATACCTAAGTATGTAGTCACAAATTTTATTCACTTAGAGTTTGGTTTATAGATTCTTCTTGTTCTTGGTGTTGGTAAGCTCCACGATGAAACTTGTAACATAGAGTGTAGCATAGTAAAGAATCTAACTTTAACTTAAATGGAAAGTGTAACATGAAAGATTTTCATTTGCATAAAAATGAAATGAAGAGATGAAAAAAGGAAGGAATACACATGTTTGTTTTGTAGAGGGAGAATCTCCCATGATTTTCTTACACTTGAATATTTGTATTGTTGAATTAGTTGAAGGATTGGGGGTGATCAGTCTCCAATTGTGCCTAGGATAACCAAAGTTTTATGTAAATGAAACACAATATGTAAACAAGAGAGGTATATAAGAAAAGAGAATTACCCAAACATCTCATGAAGGGAGAATAACGTGTATAAAATTCATTCAGTAACTCTGATATTTTCTCCTTTAAATGTAATATGAAAATAATGACTACCTATAAAGAACTTAGCCACTTTAATACCTGATGCAACCCCATGGAACATGCTGTTACAGATGGATCTAGGCTATATTTTGTAAATAAGGAAAGACCATAGAAAAGATAATGAGTGCTCCATGCCCTTCCCATGTGTTGTACACCTGAGTAGAAATTGTAATGTATTGAAATGTGGGTAAGAAAGGAAACTCATGCCCTTAAAATTTCAAAAACTATAGTAGAAACTAAGTGTTGTGGTGAAGGATTGAAATAGTTCATGCCCCTTGTAACTGATATAGACCGAGTGAAGTTTCTTTGAAATTGTGCCAAATACCTATACATGTAGGTAAAAATATGAAATTGTTGATAAAGTGCATGTAACTTACCCTAGGAAGACCCATGTGAAAGGGTTAGGACCATCCATATTGTCTTGACCAACCTTTATGGTTTTGAACATGTGCGTATTTTTGTATATTTTTGTGCTTGAATATGTTTCTGAGTAATTTTACCATGATTGTACCTGTATGTTTTCCTAGAATTATTCTTGTGTCTGTTGTAGGTGTAGAATATACCTAGATGAATTCTCCTCATTTAAGGAACATGTGAAATACCATGTTGCGTGCATAGATCAAAATAATATATGTGTGCCCATGTACTATATGTCAGAGGAGCTATAGATGAGTGTAAGATGTTGAAGAGGTGGCCAACTTGAAGAAACCAAACATGTAAAAAATATGTTTTACACATGGTGGAAACCATGTCACCCAACAAGAGAAATAATAGAAACAGATATAAATAGTAGAGACAATAAAAACAATAGTAATTATTCATGCATAAGAAAACAAGTGCAACAACAATGAATTTAGAGTCAATGTTAGGAAACTAATGTCACACAAAAGGTGTAGATACTATTGTTATAGTTTTCTCGTTCATTTCAAATTAATGATGTTAGATACTAAATAAAGCTAAACAACTCGTAAAATGGAGGGTTTAAGGTACCTTGAATGTGTGATATGGATGAACAGGCACAAAAGTAATTGGTCCTCGTTATAACTGGATAAACTGCACAACAAAGACACTAAGAATAAAATGGATTAGATGATAGATCGGGGGGTTTCCCAATGAATTCAGCTCCAAGAAGCATTAACTTCCTTGGCAGATGTCAACCCCCATGTTTTTATAAAAGGTGATAAAAGTAATAATAATAGACTAGATAATATACAAAATATGAGACACATAGAAGCTGAAAATGCATAAATGTAAGGTACATACAAATTTGACCTAAATTCACATAAAATAAATTTACTGGACTGGGTTGATGGCAACCTAGACTACAAAGAGGTAGGTCGATGGCGCCCTGGGTGAGTAGATCTATAAAACAATGTAAATATTTAAATCTACAGAAACTTGAATACAAACCAGACATAACAGATGCATGCAGATACTGTTAACAACCTACAGAAGAAGATCTCAGGAAGAAAAGACTAGGGAATAGTAGAAGATAGGACTTTTAGATGTATTGGTTGATGAACAGGGCTCAGGTCGACAGTGACTAGAGTGTAGGCAGAGTTAATTTGATGCAACAGAGAATCATGATGGAAATTATGGAGTAGGAATGGAATGATAGAGTCAAAACATAGATAGAGGATGAATGAGGAGTAGAATAAATAGGATCAAAGATTAGGGTCGACGACGACCAAGGTTAAGCGAAAATGACTGGAGCAGAGCAGAACAAGGATGAAGTAAAATGGATGGAATGGATAACCTACAATTAAATATGCTACTAGAATAGATTGATGATGGATCTTTGAGTGTTGCTAGACCTGAAAGATGTTAGATCTAACAAGATAATAGTAGAAATACTGTAAGATTAGCACTAAAAGCAATGTGAACCTCCCAAAGTCATGAGAGTGATGAAAAAAGCTTCCAAGGACTATAAGAAGGTTGGCACAAATGTTGATATGCTCTGGTTCAAAAATGCATTCACAGAATGTAAGAAAGCTAAGTGTTTTTTCGCGCCTGTGTGTTTTTTTGTGTCATTTTTGGAAAGAGAAGAACTCAGTCTTATAGGGTCGATAGTGAAAAGTGCTTTAAATCTTGTAGGCAGGAGGAGGTTGTTTAGGGATGTGTCATGGTTAGTTAGGGGATAAAGATAGGTAGGATAAAATATAGAAAAAGCGTAGGGATGTAGAATTAGATAAAAACATCCTAAACGGAAAGTCCATTAGGGCTAGTGAATATTATTTAATTAATTAACGAAGATTAATTAATCAATATTAATGAATGAGGATCAAAGGTGATGGGATAATAGGTGGGAATTTAAATTAAATGAAGGGGGGATGAATTAAATTAATGGGGTCTAGCTAGGACCATGATGATATACACGAATGTGAGCGAACACGGGTAGGGATACTGAATTTAGGTGTCTACATTTGCCCCTTTTGGTGAGTGGTTTGTGCTAGCGATCCATGAGACAAAAATGATGAGAGACAAAGAGTAGGATGAGGGCTGACTGAAGGTTGATGATGAGCTCCCTCTAAAACAAGGGATTCATAACAACAAGGGGAATTGATGATGCATTTGAAAAAGGTAGATGAAGCAAGGTAGGTGGGTGAAGAAAAATGGGTAAAAGGATAAGGCAAGGAAAGATTCCCCAAACAAAAAGGATCTCAATAACAATAAAAACTATGGTGGTGACTCCCATATCACGTGGGTAGGGGACATAAGGCGGTCTTAATGGGCCAGTGAGTGGGTGAAAATCAATGCGAAATGGAGAGAATCCAATGGGGAACCTCTCGAATGGATGTGAGATGGAATGGCCAATGGTTCATAGGAAAACGTAAAAGTATGCACAACTAAATGTGAAAATCATGAAAAATCCTTCGTACACAAGGAATCGAGTGAAAAGGGTATGATTTCGCAAAGGACGGGGATGAAAATAATGGTGCCCTAGCACATGACACAAAAAATGGCCTGGAGGGAAGAGTGAAAAGTGGTGGTCAAATAATATGCCCCAAGGAGGAGGTGAGTATGGCCACAAAGGTGGAATTCATGTGCAGATGAAATAATGAAATGGTGCCCTAAAAGAGCACGAAGATGGCCAAAAAGGTGAGATAGAAAGATGCGTGACATAATGCTCAAAGATGGCCACAAAAGTGAACCTAGGATGAGATAGATTGGATAAGATTTGATGAGATAAAAAAGGCGTAATCGGATGATAGATGAGACAATATATGAAATGAGATAAGATAAGATTGGATGTGACCAAAGGGTACAAATTATGTTATGTCATACTGAGGAACACGCGGGAAAAAGATTCCTCCAACCACATTAGAGGTAAACAAGAGGGGGGTCCAAGGAACGCAAGGCACATGCGACCAAAAACGTGATGTTAACATATAACCAACAATAGTTAGTTATACCAAGGATCATGAGAAAAAAAGGATGGACTGAACTCATAAACCTAACGTCGACATGAAAAAGGGGTTTATGATGTAACTTGTATGTGAAAAGAGGGTTCTCCATGAGTAGTGTTCCCTAAATCTATGTCTTACCTCTATGAAGGGGAAAGAGAAAAATGGCCAATGTGTGATCCATAGGGATCCAGAAAAACACACTGCTTCATCAGTTCCATCAGCACCAAGAAAGATAAACAAAGAAACTGAAGTAAATAAGGTAAAAAGAGGTTCTCAATAGAACCATCACCTTGTAGGTCGGTGGTCCTGTAACCGCCACCCAACTAGGGTGGCGGTCCTGAAACCGTCGGTCTACTCAGGGCCGTGGTCCTGACACTTCTAAACAGAAAAATAAGAATGGAGCATGAATGGAAGAAAATTTGAAGCACCTGACTATGTTTCTTCCCTCCCTGACCTTTCCCATTCTCCAGTGCATTAGAGAACGTGAGAGAAGGCTATAAATAGAAAGAGGAGAAAGAGAATTGGGAATTCAGAGGTCTAAAGAGATCAAAGAGCAAAGAACAAAGTCTTAAGAGAGAAAGTGAGAAAGATCTTCAGTGCTGGAGTGGAATTATAGGAGCAAGGTGTAGAAACAGAGAAAGAAAGCACAAGAAGGGAGAGGTTTACATTGTTGTCTCCATTTTCTACTTCTTGTAATATGTAATTGTCTATAATTGACCAATAAAAGTGGGAAGAAAGAGCAGTTTCCCTTCCTGACTAGTTTTCCTCCATTGGAGGTTTACAGGATAAAAAAATTTGTGTTGGAGTTGAATTATTTCTTATTATCTACATTTTCCTTTCTATAATACTAGATAATCAGTCACTAAGTTTTAATTTTCAAGAAAAAAATCATTTTCCAAAGTTTAAAGTAGAACAGTTTAATTGTGTGATTCGTAGAGTTCCAAAGTAGAATTTTATGAATCATTTTGGTATCATAGCTGATTATATAACTAGGATTATGGAATTTGATTCTTTCTTGTGATTTGTATGACAGTGACAAGGTCCAAAGGAAAATAAGTTTTACCTTACGATCCAGATATTTATACAAAGAAGTGGAAATAGAGAATTCGAGATCAAATGGAAGAAGAGAACTCAGTCCGTAGAGTCGCGATGCTAGAGACCATGATGGATAGATTGTATAGAAAACAAGAAGATCTTTCAGATCTGCAAAGACAACTTTGGTTAAACAAAATTCCATGGACTTAGTGGTTTGAGCACTGGCCAAAAATTTTGGTATCAAAAATATCCATAAAGAGGAAGAATGGGAAGAGTGTGAAGAAGAAATGCCAATTGTAAGCGAAAAGGTAAAATCTTCTCATACACCTTTTAAAGTTGAAACAAAAGTGGAAATAAGGAATTTTTAAGGAGAAGTAGATGCAAAATTATTGGATAAATGGCTAAAATACTTGGAAGTCTATTTTAGTGTGCATAATGTCACTAAGGCACAAAGGATCACCTTTGCACGTCTCAAAATGGAAGGTCATGCTTTGGTTTGGTGGGAAACCCACCTAGCCACTTGTGAAAAGCATAAATGTCCTATTGTCAATACTTATAAAGGTTTTGAAGAATTTCTTGGAGCTAACTTCTATCCTATTGGCCATAAGACTGTCATGATGATTAAGTGGCAATAATTTAGACAGGGCAGTGGTAATAATTTAGACAGGGCAGTGGTCAAAGCATGCAAGACTACACTACAAAGTTTTAGAGACGAGCCATGTTGCTAAATATGGACTTGGAGGATGAGGACATTCTAACCAAGTATTTGGGAGGAATTCACACTCACCTTTAAAGGAAGGAAATCTCCACAAATCCCAAGGATTTCAATTAAGCTTGTATACAAGCATACTACATTGATGACGAGAAGAAGCAAGGAGAGACAAAGCCAAAGGAATACCAATCAATAGATCAGTAGGTAAAATAACAAGGGAAGACAAGTAGTAGAGGTAAATGGAAAGGTAAACATGCCATTACTGCTTTACATACTTGTAAAGATCCTAACAATTTATGTAAGAATTGTGATATAAATGGACATACTAACTCCACATGTTGGAAGTTGCATCCGGAATTACATCCAAAGCACCGAACCAAGGATTCCAAGAAATCCATGGCCACTGTGAAGACATAAGGAGAGGTGGATATTGAGGATGATTCGAATGTAGATGAAAGTTTGGGATGCACGACCACTAACATGTACAGGGGAGCAGAAGAAGAAGATATGAGTAAGCTTTTTCAAATCATAATGCAAATCAAGAAGACTAAGGTAAACACTTTAGTAGATTCTGGTTCTCAGTCAAATTTGATTTCTAATGCGGTTGTAGAACAACTTGTCCTATGCGCATCCACATCCATACCCATTAGAATGGGTGAAGAGGGGTGTAGAAATACAAGTTACAAGAAAATGTAAGTTTCAGTTTGGGATAAATACCCAATATATTGATGTATTAGAGGTTGATATCATTCCACTTGATGCGTTTGATGTTATCTTCGAATAGTCCTTACTTGTATGACAGGGATGTTGTGTTCGCAAGGAGGGAGAACCAGTACAAATAGGTCAAGGATGAAGTCATTTTTAACATCTAGGCACACCAGAGAAAATCAAATAAGGTTATGGTAAGTGCCAACAAAAAATGAGACTTATTTAAGAAAATCATCAGTTTTGTTTACTTTCATTGGAAGAAAAAAAATGGACGTGAGAGCATGGATATTTCTGACCAAAGGATGGATAATTTGGATAGTACTTATTAGGTTTTATAGAAGAATATACCACAAGAATTGCTCATTCAAGGAGCAAAACAAACAAGTGCATTATGTAGTCCACCATATCTACCTAAGAATTCACTATACCTGACCACGAGGGTAACAAGGAGAAGAGGAGATACAAGGAACATTGGTGACTATAGCAACAACATACATGGAGAGGATTCAACTGATCCATCTCAAGAGAAAAAGACAAGAAAGAAGGACTAAACCACTATAGTATGGGACATTCACCATACTTGAGTAGGTTGGAAAGGAAACCTTCAGGCCACACTTCATGCAGATGCATGCAATAACAAGTTACAAGTGCTTGCACCTACTAATGCCATCTATGCATGAAAAAAAAGGAAAGATAGAGGATTTTCCTTTCAAAGAGGATGGTACTCGAGGAAAATTAGAGAAGGATATAGCACTAGAGAAACAAACCAGAGATCCATAGGAGTCTTACCAGGTTGGACGAGAGAAGACACCAAGGCAGACCCAGTGGTACTCAAAGGAGCAAGAGAGGGAATTGATTCCTCTACCACTCCCCCGTTAAGATTTTGTGGGACAAAAATCCTCCTAAGTAGGGGAGGTATGATCCATAGGGATCTATAAAAACACACCACTTCATCAGTTCCATCAACACCAAGAAGGAGAAATAAATAAAAATTGAATAAAATGAGGTAAAATGAGGTTCTAGATAGAACCACCTCTCTATACAGAGCGGTGGTTATATAACCTCCTCCTTGCAGAGCGGTGGTCCTATAACTGTCACATAGCCAAGGTGGTGGTCCTAAAACCTCCAGTCTACTCAGGTCCGTAGTCCTGACATTTATGAATAGAAAAGAAGAATGGAGCATGAGTGGACATGAATTTGAAGTGCTTGACTATGTCTCTTCCCTCCCTGACCTTTCCCATTCTCTTGTGCACATGAGGACATGGGAGAGGGCTATAAATACAAGGAGGAGCAATAGAATTGGGCATTCAGAGGTCCAAAGAGATCAAAGAGCAAAGAGAAAAGTCTTAAGAGAGAAAGTGAGAAAAGATCTTCAGTGTTAGAGTGGAATTGTAGGAGCAAGCTGTAGAAACAGAGCAAGCAAGCACATGAAGGGAGAGGTTTACATTGTTGTCTCCATTTTCTACTTCTTGTAATCTATAATTTTCTATAATTGACCAATAAAAGTGGGAAGAAAGAGAAGTTGCCCTTCCCGATTGGTTTTCCTCCATTTGAGGTTTCCAGAATAAAATTGTTGGTGTTGGAGTTGGATTCTTTTCTATTTTCTGCAATTCCCTTTCTATAACACTAGATAATCATTCACTAAGCTCTAATTTTCAAGAAAATATGTCATTTTCCAAAGTTGAAAGTAGAACAATATAATTGTGTGATTCGTAGAGTTCCAAAGTAGAAGTTTACGGATCAATGCGGGAAGTTTGCTAGAAGAAAGTTGATCAATATAGGAAACTTTCTTAGGATGCTAATAAAATGGAAGGTTGATCAATGCAGGAAGCCTTCGATGCCATAATACAAAAGAGTAACCATCCTTTGAGTGTATGGTATACTTTATACATATATGATATAAATGACAAGAATGATATATATGATAACTGCCCTTTGAGGGATAGGTCTATTTATTTGATTTGATTGGATTTTTTTTGAATAGTTGTCCTTCAAGGGATCAGTCTATTTTTGATAGCTTTGATTTTGATAAGAGCATACATGAATTTTATTTTAATAAGAGGATAGAGCTGGGAATAGTTAGGTTGACCACTTAAGATGGGATAATTAATGTACAAGAGACACCCATGGACCCTTTGCATGGCTTCAATAGTAAATAAGAGGGCGATGGATGTAATGATCATGAAATTTTCATCCAAAAGGGAGATCCTATCCATAAGGAAAATGCTATGGGTAGATCCATGGTCCCCATATTTAATGTCATGCTGAGGAAACTGACATAGTTCCAAATCATTACAATGATAGATAAAAGAGTCTAATGATGGAGGGATGATCTAAAGACATAACTAAGTACTTACTGGTAGATAGGATAATAGTAGAATGGTTGCAATTGTATAGAAATAAGAGGTTCCAATTCTGGTTTACCACCAAGGGAAGTGAGGGAAATATGTGTCCCTGACAAGACGAATGGATGGGATTTATAAGATGAGAGGAGATGGAAATTTATATAGTGTTAATATGGTATTACCTGATGACATTCAACAAGCTCTCCTAGAAGGCCAACAACATGTGCCAACTAATGTTGTTGATTATTTTATAGGTATATGCCTTGTTGATGTTTCTTTCACTCATTGCACGCCATGCTATCTGATTGCATATGATCCTTCTTATCATTCTTATGATATGCCACTCGATGTTTTAGATTATTCTATTGTTGATCATTTATTAGCCATTGATTCATAGTTCGGTGTACCTTCTACCTCTCCTCTCACCACCCCTGTCATTACTCCTATGCCTTCTATCACTTTGGATAGCCCTCTTCACAAATATATTTTGAGCTTGCATTCTCCTTCTTATTACATGAATTGTCTTATTGAGTCTGGTGATGACCATACCATTCTTTTAGGGACTCCATCTTCTATTGATCAACCTCATAGGTCCCCTTCTTTCCATACCGCTGCATGTGACTCTCCCGCTTATGAAGTTATACCTACTATTACATATGAGTCACCCCCCACTGTTGCTTCTTCTCTTTCTATTCCCATATCCCCTACTATATCTTCACCTATTAAGGTTTCTTACTTTCTCACTACACCTACTAGATTTTGTGTTGATCATAGTCATACTACCACTCCTACATCCACATCTACCACTGTACCTTTAGAATATGGTTCCACTCTATCAAGTCTTAACATTCCCATGATCACTCATAATGGAAAAATTCAACCATTTAATACTCTTTTGCCATCTCCTACCACCCCCTCACAGGATCTTCTATCTCTCATGCATGTCGTAGGAAAATTTAAATCACAAGTTCATACTCTTACTTTAGAAATTAGAGACTATTATGCCTCCATTGACAAAAAATCTTTACATGGCAACCCCGTACCTAAAAAGATTCATAATTCAGCTTTCCCCAAAGACTTTGTCATGCCTAATTTCACATGCTTTGACGGTACTGGTGATCCTCATGCCCATGTTATACATTACCACACACTTATGGCAAAATACTCTAATGATTGCTTGTTGCTTAAGGTCTTTCATTATAGTCTGACTGATGACGCACTAAAATGGTACACCCATCTCCCTTTTGGTTCTATTAGCACTTTCTATGACATGGAGGATGCATTTCTTTATCGGTTTATTATAAATAATGGTCCTAGGGTCACATACAATCACATTCCTACTATGCATCATGGATCTTCTAAACCTATTTAGGATTACATATTACACGTTAATACATGTATACATCAAATTATCTTTCACCCTAGTGACTTGGAAAAGTAGTTCATCTTTTGTCATGGTCTTATTCCTCCTCTAAAGCAACGCTTACAGTATGATACTTGTGAGTCATTTATACTTTTGTGTTACAAGGTTATCGATCTATAACATGACCTTATTTCTTCACCTCTAGCCACACCTTCTCATGTTTCTCTTATTACTATGTCATTTATTGTTCCACCTACACCTCCAATTTTACATCCTAAACAACCTCTACCCTTCACTTAAATTCAAACCAAGTGTGTTCCTGCTACTCCACCTCCTAGCAACAATCAAAAGAATCTCACATCTCAACCCAAAGTGCAAAGGTACCAACCTCGTTCCCCTTCTCCACCTCATGCACGTGTTTTTCTGGCTCCACCACCAATTGCTACTACCACTCTTTCACCTCCGTATCGGGAGCCTCTCTATTTTTCACCTCATGCTTGACCTCATGATGTGTTGCATGTATTACTTGATGAGTGATTAATTTGATTTCCTTCCAGCCAACACCACCCACCACACTGTTTACAACGTCATCATGATCAGTAATACTGTAATTACCATCGTGTTAGTGGACATCATGACAATGACTACCTTTGCTTTACATGATAGAGGTTGAAATAACTCAAGGACACTAGTGTCATATATTTTGCATCTCTATGAGTGATCATTATCTCCTTCACCACAACATCATAGGAATACACTCCCTTGAGTGTTCTTCCACTTTGTACTTAGTTTGTCTGTCATTCACCACCCTCACATGCATGCTATCCACCACCTCAATTACTTCCACCATCAAATTCAATTACATCCACCTCATTCACACTATCCATGACATGTATCCCATGGGTTTCTAATAGTATCTGTCACACCCCATGGTCACTCCATATGACATGCATTTTGGTTCATATACACACGCTCCATCCATTCCATATGATTCCACCTCTACCCATCATCCTGGTCGTTTAGTAGGTGATCATTATTACCTCACTCCCTGATGATGCACTTGTGTTCTTATGGTTCTTATATGACTGTTGAGGGTTTAGTTGAAAGAAACTTTCATCATGCACTCCATCATTCATCTAGAGCACCTCAATCATTTCCCAATGACACACTCTTGCTTATATCACTCATACTTGACTACTAAGGGTTCTTATCATATGAGCCTATTCACTCCATATGTTTGGGTGCATCATTACTCTTCCCCCCTTATTTCCTTCACTGTTATCCTATTACATTACATTTTCACATGTTCATTACGATACATTTATCTATTTTCCACATTTATTCTATTATCACCATTATGTTGCCTACATGATACATATTTTATTCATCTCATATTTCCTCATTTACATTAGTTAGCCACTACATCATTCACCATACATATTTTATCTAGCGATTACTAACATCATCATTCATCACATAAAATAAAATACACATGCTAGGAAAATAACCATCAAAACATACCATATCCATTACATTTCACACATGAACTAAAACATCACAACATAAATCTAATATATATCAAAAATAGGTGTCCTTACATATAGTCATTCATACAATCATCATCCCAAAAACATGTTTAATCACTGGGGGGAAAGGCCCCCTACATTATATAAAATCATCACTATCAAACCTCATCATCACTATCACTCTCGTGTACTATGAGCAGCCCTAGAACTAGATGCCTCACCACCAACGTGACGCCACATTTAACATGGCCCCAAAACTTCTCCATCTGCCTACGTAACATCACAATCTCCATGTTTTGACTCCAAGAACCAACACTGCAAATCTACATATCATGCTGAACATGTCCATGGGCCAAGGCACCACCACTTACTACCTATCGGGCATGATCGAGTCTCCTCACGTGCCTCATCCCTCTCAGCCAAGAAACACTGTACATGTTGCCACTGCTATGACTACTAGCTCAAACAAATGGGTATACTTTCCTGCAATATTGTCCATGTTACTTTAGTATGCCTCCACATAGCACATCGCTAGGCATATTCTAATGTCAATGTGTCGAATCGATGTGTCTACCATCAATGCAACCGATAGGCATCTCCTATATACACAACATACAACCTCATGTTAGTAAACCTACATATAAAATAACATAGACAATTGATTACACCACAACATTCGCATACACAAATACTTACAATCTGCCACAACCACCGCTACAGGGTCAGGGACATCTCCCTCACCCGCTCCTCCTATCGAAAACTCCATGCCACCTGTGAACACTAGATATAACAATACCCATCGATGCACTGCCCACCACACTTGATAATCCTCCATGCACCCTGCATCATCTCCATCTACAACTGTTATTGCTGGATCTACCACATCTAGCCCTGGTGGTATCAACGACTCTATTGTGGGCCCTAGCCTAACACCTACCCTCCTAGGGGCCCTGACAGCTCTTAACCATATGTATGGCTCTGGGGGCACATTCTGTGCCATACTAAACTACCATGATACCCTCTCCACCTGAAATAACTCCACCACACCTTGAAAGTGGTCCTCTAGCCGCATATGGTCTCTAAAAATACATCACAACTCTGTAGCATCCTCAGGACATCCCCCATAATCCCGATATGGCATCCATATCACTGACTCTGGCCCCATCCTATCTATCAAGGCTTTGAAACTATCTGTGTCCATCTTCCTACTATGGATATCAACCCAGCACCAAGAAAATATCTCAGGCCGAGCCCACTCCCCTCGTGGCCCTAAAATTGGTCTCAATATGGCTATATGCTCATATTCCCATACATGTAGTAGTGTGGTGGACCCTATACCCCCACCATGCTCATCCTACGTAAACTGATACAAATCCATGTATAAATGGGCCAACACACACTGATGCCCATACATATCTCATCCCATCCTCCTCTATCCATTGACATATGTCATGCATCTTATACAAGATGATGACACCTCCTCCCTCCACTGCTATACAAGACATTATCACCATTGCGATGAACTTCCGTAACTGCGGAACCCTAGACTGCAATATCGCATCCAAACTGATTATGGGCTTAGTCGGTGAAACCTAGGCCCCTACAAAATATCATCTAGCTGAGTGCATCTGAGTGCTCCATATCTACTACTACCATAACTCGTACTCACTCTCCAACCATTGACAATCATAGTATGCGATATACATCCTTTAGTGTCACTGTCATCTCCCCTGTGGGAAACCAAAATGTGCACGTATCGACACACCACCTATCACATAATGCAGTCAACATGGACATATTATGGGGCACATCCCCCATCCATGCTATATGGTACATGATGGCATGGTCCATCATATCTCAATCATCATCTGATAAACCCAATCCCAGTAACGTACTTAAGTTTTGGCCACCACCTAAATCCCTCGAGTGGATATCCCTCTCCACAACACCAATAAACAACAAAAAAAGTAATATTAGCACACCTCCCACAATCAAATACAAAAATTCAACATACTAGAAACACATTCCCTAGCATTTTCCATCAAATCAAAAATTTATGGACCAGGGCACCCAAATGCAGGACTGGGCGTCCCCAGAGTAGGACACTAGCACTCGCTTCTAGGCACTCTAGTCCCAAGGGTCACTAGCACCCTCATTGCTATTTTCCAGGTCCCAAATGCTGAGAAAATAAAAAAACCTAAATTTTCAAAAATTCATCCAAAAATTCCTAGTACACCGTACATTTTTAATAAAAATAACTCACTTACCAACTTTGCAGTAGTACGCGACACCACAACGGTCACCACTCTCTCAAACCAGCTAGGACGTAATGGTCTCGCTTGAGGCATCTCTACTCACTTCATATACACTCTCATACTCACATAAAGACAAATGAAGTGATAAGTTACCTTTTCACTTCACTATTTATAATCACATTTCAAATGCCACCTTTACTATGGTCTATATTTTGAGCTTATTACCATAACTAATACACACTACACTGTTTTAGTCATATCTTAAGCGTTTTTACTCTGATTTACACCTCGTTTGAGGCATTATTTTTAGAATTATGGACCTCCCACCATATTACACATATTTCACATTCATTATATCCATTCACCATTGTTTCCTATCCACTGTACACGTGTTTTAACCTCTTGTCATTACTTTTGGCTTAGAGTTCATTCTTGTTCCTCACTCCCTCTTTCGCTGAAAGGGGCAGCCTATTATTGGGGGTCCCCTTATAATCCCCCCTTATGTCACCACATGTTCCAATATCATGAATTCAATATATCAAAATTTATACCGCAACATTTCACCATCAATCCCCCCTAATGACTTAATACAGGGGAAAAAATTGTCTAATGTTTCCCAAACATGATCACGTACTATAACCTATCAAATCCCCCTAATGAAATAACTTGGGGGCAAAATAATGCACTTAAAAAATTTTTACACGACATCTCATCAATGTTTTAGAAACTTTCCCCTAATGACCTAAACTGGGGGAAATTAGCAAAAAACCTCTCCATGAATAACCAATCAAATCAAATCAATCAACTAGTCAAAATAAACGCATTCCAATAAAATCATTTCATTAAAATCTACAAGTGGTCTCCCATATGACCTAACTTGGGAGTTACATTCACCACTTCTTTCCCAGATGACCTAACTTTGGGATTTTATTCTATATTCCATGCATTCAGCTTCTAGATGAACCAACTTGGAAGCTGTCTCATTCATTCTGTGTGTTCTTCCTAATGACCTAACCTAGAAGGCATCTATTTCTATCGTGTTCGCTTCCAGATGACCTAACTTGGAAGCCATCTCATTCTCTATCGTGTTCACTTCTAGATGACCTAACTTGGAAGCCTTTACATTGTGGTGACACCCTTGGAGTGGGGGCAAGAGTTCCTTTCCCCTTATCACTCCTATATGGGTCAACTGTTTAATCAAAATCATTTGGATTGAAAATCACACCATTTTGATCTGAGTCTGTTTGCAATGGCTAGATCTTGAGGATGTAGTTAAAGCTTGGAGAATAACACAATTTTCTCCCTACACTCTTCCTCTGGCACCAAGACGCCCAAATCCTCCAATTATTCCATTCATATAAAAGTGTTCGGGTTGGGAACTGATCACTCCCTACCCACCTATTCATTATTAAACCACGTTCAAAATAATCCTATATCCTAATCATCATTTCATTTTCCACATTTCATTGCAACACTTACATTTTTTCGTTACGTTGCATGGATAAACTCACTGATCCATGGTTTGGTACAATTTATGGTTCTATCGGAACACTTCTACTACACATATGTACATTCTTCTATAGCATGGGCTTCTCAGAATTTCTCTCAGGTACACATCTCTATCTACTTTATGTTACCAAGCTTTCCACTCACCAACATAAAGTGGGGGAAAATGTAGTCAAAAAATCATGCACTTACTATTACATTTATACTAATAGATATGTTATTTTATATATGTATCTTACACAATAAAAGTATTCACTAGTGATCCATCCTTCGGTCTTGTTGTTGGTCAGGAATCATTGTTGTTTGTCTAGTTCAGTCATCACTTGTCTTTACAGTTTTAGACGTCTTTTAGGATGTCTTAGGTGTCATAATTTTCTTAGTTATTGTTTTTAGGTCTATCTTGGGGCACCTAGGGTTGCACTGGGGTGCCCCAGTCCATGATTTTAGGCACCCATGTCATCATAAATTTTGGTCTTAATTTATTTGTTCAAGGTTGGTCCTAACAGTTACCCCATGTATTTGCCTAGGTCATAGTCGGAAGTTTCAGGTCACTAGTGTCAAAATTTGAACAAAATAGATATCCCTATATAAACATAACATACTCACTACATTATGGGCGGACATCTTACTATCAAGGGAAACTATCTACTAAGGTAAGGGACTGCATTTGGGCATCTTCTACATCTGCATCACACACATGCATAGGGGAAAGGGTTGTATTCTTTCCTTTCCATCCACCATTTGCATTTTACATCTAGTTATTGCCCCTTATTACCGCGTCATTGGTGCTAGGGAATCCTAAGCATAAAATTACACACACACACACACACATAGAACTACATTAATGGTCCAAAATGTAGTGCAACGCTTAGTCGTAAGGCCACTAGTTTGGCAGCTGAGGTCAGTCCGACCTATTCATATGCATTTTTTTATAGGAATTGATGCTTTGGATAGGGTTTTTTAGGTAACATTCACAATGACATAGGTGACATTACTGTGGAACCTATGTGACAAGAGTGAAGGTATTTTAGAGATACCGCGACACTGTTGAATTCAAGTTTTGATCTTTTTTGTAGCCTACAATGCCAAAATATCATACCAAGGCACCACGGGTCGCCCCAGTATCCTCCCAGGCACCTTAGTATAGGAAAAGAGTCATCTTCTACCCTTCCCGAGGCCATTTAGTCACAACTTTCCCAGTCCGCATACCAGTCTGCTACAATCCAGCACACAGTGAGGTAAGTTAATTCAAGGTTAGTACCATATCCCTCTTATTTCCATTATTTCAATTCATTCAAATATTAAAGAAAAATATTTAGATCTAGCACTTCAATATAACACTTAGTTTCTATTTAGATTAACTTATACAATAGTCATCAAAATCTATTTTTAGTTAATCAATGGGAGTGGAATAGGATTCACTGGTTTATATTATCAAGAGATGGATTTACAGTGAAAGTATTCATAGACGGGGCTAAAAGGAGGCCCAAAAGTAACCAAGGGTGTTGATGAAATATCATTTGTGATAGATGTTGGAGGATAGGTAGTAGTTAATGTGATAGGTATGGGGATTGTAGTTATGATTGATGTAGGTGTAGGAGAGGTGTTAACATGAGAAGTGGATGGATAAGGATGCAAAGAAGCTTGATGTGTTAAATTCGAAGGGGATGTTTGATAGGATGGTTGGGGTTAAACAAGAGTATTTGATTATTTAAAAGTGTAAACATATGCAGATTTGGATGACGAGGGTGGAATAGGATCCACCAATTGAGTGGATTGACAGGATTGAGAGGTTTAAGGGGGTTTACAACATAGGAATTTATAGATGGGGCTAGAGGGAGGCCCAAAGGTCTCTAAAGGAGAATGAGATGGAGGTGTATCTGGCCGAGGTGTAATGGGTTAATAGGAGATAGGTGAATTGGATTCAAAAGGGGGATCTATTTGAATGATATGGTCTTTACAGGGTTGGGATATCCAATGTGAAATCGAAAGATTACTGGATGAAGTAGTACTATCATTAGATATATCATAGTGTTGCATTGTTCGATCTTCAAAAGAAGTAGTACCAAGTGTGAAATAAGAAAATATTTGTTTATAAAATGTGTTAACAAACAAGTCAAGCAACAAAGTTTTCATTATATGTATTTAAGAAAGTGCGAAAAATAAAGGGGGATGGATAACGAGGTACCTAGGAAAAGGCAATATAGATTTGGTTTCAGGATGTTATGGATTAGGATTCCTCGATATACCTAAAGGTATGAGAGGCCTGAGTCTATAAAAAGTTTCTAACGCAGATAAAAAACTGCAGCAAATTTCTGTTGGGTGATGAAATCCCAATCAGTTCACCTGGTAGGATGATGTTTAGATGTGTTATTTGGATGCGTGAGTTTAGGTTGTGTGTGGTAAAATGTGAGATGTAGCAAGTTAAACCTTTACTTAAGTTTTGTGGCCATGCAAAAAATAAAGGTTCTTTTTAAACCAAATCCAAATGTGATATTTCAATGAGGACACACAGGAAAGGGAAATACGATGCAAAAAAGGAGAAAACAGGGGAAAATGAGGAAAACCTAGATAATGCTTTTGATTTTTAATTGAAATTTAAGCGAAGAGCATTCCAAGCGGCTGAACCCAACATGAGAAAGTAAAAAGTGAAACCTTTTGGTGCAATTTTATTAGAAGACATAAGAAACAAAAAATAGAAACAAATGTAAAAATATCACCTAAAGGGTGGTCCCACTGGGCGTGTTAGAATATTGCTATAGTTTTCTCGTTCGTATCAAATTAATGATGTTAGCTACTAAAGAAATCTAAACAACTTGGAAAATGGAGGTTTAAGTTACCTCAAATGTATGATATGGATGAACAGGCGCAAAAGTAATTGATCCTCACTATAACTAGATAACCTACACAACAAAGACACTAAGAAGAAAATGGATTAGATGATAGATGTGGGATTTCCTGAATAAGTTGGATCCAAGAAGCGTTAAATTTCATGGCAGATGTCAACCCTCATGATTTTCTAAAAGGTGAGAAAAGCAATAATAATAGAATGGATAATATACATAATTTGAGGCACACAGAAACTGAAAATTCAAAAATGTAAGGTACATACAAATTTGACCTAAATTGATATAAAATAAAGTTACCTGACTGGGTCGATGATAACCTAGACATCACAGAGGCACGTCGATAATGCCCTGGGTGAGTGGATCTAGAAAACAATGTAAATCTACAAATCTGCAAAGATCTGAATACAAACCAGACACAACAGAGATATGTAGAAACTGTAAACAACCTACAGAAGATCTCGGGAAGAAAAGACCAGGGGATAGCAAAAGACATGGATTTTAGATGTATTGGTTGATGAACAGGGATCATGTTAATGACGACTGAAGTGTAAGTAGAGTTAATTTGATGCAACAAAGAAGCATGATAGTAATTATGGAGTCTGAAAGGAATGACAGAGTCAAAACACAGACATAGGATGAACAAGAAACAAAATAAACAGGATCACAAAGCAGGGTCAACAACGACCAAGGCTAAGCGATGGTGACTAGTACAGAGTAGAACAAGACCAAAGTAAAATGGATGGAATGGATGACCTACAAGCAAAGACACTAAGAGAATAGATTGATGATGGAGCTCTGAGCGATGATGGACATGCAAGATGTTAGATCTAACAAGATGATAGTAGAAATAATGTAAGATTAGTAAAAAAAAGCAATGTAAACCTCCCAAAGTCACACGAGTGATGAAAAAAAGTTTCTAAAGACTGTTAGAAGTTTGGCACAACTGTTGAGATGCTTTGATTTGAAGATGGAATCACAGAATGCAAGAAAGGTAAGTATTTTGTCGCCCCTGTGTGTTTTTTTGTCATTTTTAGAAAGAGAAGAACTCGGTCTTATAGGGTCAACGATGATTGGGTTGGGTCACCACCAAATTTAGGGAAACTTTCCCCAATGGGGTTGATTTTGAGATTTAGTCAAGATTTTGGGCTTTTAAGAATGGGAAAAGTGCTTTAAATGTCGTAGTCAGGAAGAAGTTGTTTAGGGATGTGTCATGGGTAGTTAGGGGTTAAAGATAGGTAGGATAAAAGCTAGAAAAAGTGTAGGGATGTAGATTTCGATAAAATCATCCTAAAAGGAAACTCCATTAGGGCTAGTGGATATTAATTAATGAAGATTAATTAATCAATGTTAATTAATGAGGATTAAAGGAGATGGGATAATAGGTGGGCATTTAAATTAAATGAAGGGGGGTGAATTAAATTAATGGGGTCTAGCTAGTACCATGATTAGATACATGCATGCAAGAAAACAAGGGTGGGGATACCGAATTTAGGTGTCTATAAATACTACAAACATGTTAAACCCACAATGTCATAGAAAAATAATGTCCCATGGGCCTATAAGAAAAAGCACCCAAGATACACATAGATCCAAAAAAACATAAGACACCCACGGTGTTACAAGATTATCAAGGAACTCATGATAGAATAAGTGAAATAAGAAAGTAGAAGCACACACAACAAACAAGTATGTATGAAAATTAAAAGTTTTAGAATATGATGAAATGATATAACCGGTATAGAAGGAGACATGTGAAGCAATAAGTGTCAATGTTGCATAAAATATGTGTTAGTCTTGTTAGCTCAAAATATAACATGTACCAAATGTATGTAATCAATCATAATGAGGAAGTAGAAAGGTACTATAATAAAATAATAACACCTATGTGTAGTGTATAATATATTCCTTTAGATGTATAGGAAGTCTTGGTAAAGGGTTGAATATCACCTATCATCATGTACCACTATGTACGTGTCTTACATCAAGCTCAATATACCACGTGAACGCATGTATTAAAAGAGTAAATATGTATTCTATCTATCAAACAAAAGTTACATACACCATGTGTAATGTAAAGTACAAATAACTCAAGCTAAGTCTTCATGTCCTAATTTTCTATTTTTACAAATATATGAATTTTGTTGTATTTGGAAACTATGTTAATGTTTTTGTATTTTTCAAAATGCTTAGCTATGTAAAAGTAACGAGGATAACATAAGAAATACCTAAGGAGGACCTTGTGAGGAGGAAAAGATGATCCAAGAGAAATGTAACGTGTATTATAATTCTTATGTGGAATATTGGGAGGTCAAGGTCCCCTAAATATACTCACGTGTAAATGTAGAAGTGAAAATTTTAAAAGAGGCATAGGTATCAAATGTTTCATAGTAAATTTAGAAAACTTTAGATGAGTCATAGCATAATAGAAATCTAAAGGTGGATAGACATGTTAGAAATAACATGAGTAGGATTATTTGACTTGACATTTATGATTAGATGAGGATGAGAGAAGAAAGTGTAATTGATCGACATTGATTTTGATTTATGTGTGAAACCCATTGTAATATAAGATATATGGCATAACATATGATGACTAGGGATATGATTAACAAGATTAGCAAACATATTGGAAATGTGACCCTTACAAAATTATGTAGGGAATATATAGTGCAAGGAAACATGTTTTTGGAAAGGAAGGGAGATCTATGTATTCCCCCATGTAATTGAGAAGGGATGACACATTGGTGTATATAGCCAAAGAATGAATATTGAGGTGCTAATTGATATGTCCACTAGCAATAGTATGTTATAAGTTAGAATTTAAAATTGGATGCATGGATGGTTTCTATGTTAAATTTTTAGAATAGTGACACATGGGTTTTTCCACAAGAACTTATTAATAGGATTAGGTGGTGAATTCATTGGGGTACTATATTTTTCCTTTGTTACTACTCTATACTCGTCAACTAGATGGCATGAAAGATATAATACTTCAATTGAAATAGTGTAGTTTGTTTCATCATTAGGCTCAAGACTTTGTAAATTCACATCAAAAATATCAGAGTGTTTAGATTCATCACAAGATTAATTAGGATCAAAGTAATCTTGATCATCATAATTGAGTAGTAGTGATAAATCAATGTTATCTGTAAAATCATCAATAGTTGTGTTTAGATAATGTCATCTAGACATGTAATAGGCTTTTCCTTATTTGTAACTGGCACATGAATAGGATCATTTGTATTTCAATTTAAAATGATATCATAATATGAATTAGAATCTATTTGAAATTTTGGTGGAGAAGTAGAGATTTATGCAGAAGGCTCACTTGTTATATCAAAATTTTAATCATCATTGCTATCATAATCCGAATCATCAACCATCTATAATTTGTTTACAAATGGATCCATGTTTGTAATTTGGTATTATCATTTAGATTTTCCTTTGTATTCTCTAATTTTTATGAGGCCATGTGTTATTGGTCATAATTTATGGGTATTATTTCTATATTTTTTCATACAATAATAAGATTTTTGTTTTATCACTCAGATTGGCTCGTCGGAAGGAGGTATTGCATTTATATCCTCTTTGTGATGACATGATTTTTGTTGTCACAATATATCATTTTGTATTGTAGTATGCTCATCTAATATACATTATATAGATTTTTGTACCCATTTATTTTTAGCTACTTGAGATACTTTCTTAGTATAATGTTGTATATCAAAGGAAATAAATCCATTACACTTAATTTTTTGGATTCTTTGTTGTAAAACATATCAAGAATTGTCATGATGTCTACTAATTCCATGATAATTACAAAATGGTTGACCTTTGATGTTTGTAATCTGATAGTGAGGATAGTAATGAGTGGGTTAAAAGTTTATTATTCAATTATCTAGTTAGTATATCATATAAGTTATCATGTTTTCTAAAGCAAATAGGTGATTGTTGTTGTGGTTGCCTTAGTATTCGAGATTAATTTTGTGGAACATACACATTGGTGCCTCTATTTAGGAATTTCATGTCACTTGTATGGGAACATGTATCATGCATAATGTATGCATCACATTTATTCTCGATGAAATTATAACTATATTCATCATGATGTGTAGATACATGATAAATATGAACATTGAAAGAATCAGTTATATGCATTATCTCACGCTTGAGAGATGTGATCTCAATATTCATAGCTTGAAATTAATCTTGAAAAGTATGGTGTAAATATTTAATAAATACTAAAATAGCCTTATGAAAGGTATTATAATTACCAATAGAAGGATATGAAATACGTTCAAAAAAATGACTTCACATAGGAAGGTGTTGTATTGTCAGGGAACATTGTTTCTTGCACTAGTTTTGTGAGAGTATCTCTACGTGCTCAGTGATGCAGAAGTAAATTATACAAGGAGACCTGATAAATTATAGCATGGGACATGATGGAAGGAAAAATTATAGAATAAACGTCAAGGAGGTAATAAATAATAATAATCAACACTTGAGGAGCCAACAATGAAGAGAACATATGACCCAAAAGTTATGTTGAGAAAAAAGTGAACCTCATCAAATTAATATAACAACCATATATGAAAATAGAAATGTAATTTGATGAAACCGAGAGAGGTATTTTAAAATCTAATTATGTGGAAGAAAAAAATCCAAGTAATTTTCTCAAAAGTGTATATTTTTCTAATTATGTTGTAATTACTGAAAATAGTAAGTTTGAATTAATGAAAAGTGTGCTAAAAATTAGCAAAAAAAGTGGTTTTCATTAAATATATAAAATTTAATAATAAACTCAAATTAATTTGAAAATAGATCCATTATCCTTAAGATATGCAATGAAAGGTGATTAGGCAATCAAGATCCCTAGAAAGAAACCCAAAGGGTAGAAATAACCATGAAACCATAGGGAAAACTATGGAAACAAGATTTAGGGTAGTTGATATATGAAAATAAGGTGTTAATATGAATATACAATGTAGATATAGAACCCTAGGGTAACCAAGGGTTGAAATAAGGTCTAAGATATGATGTTGGGTTCACCAAAATATTTACACCATTATTATATTATGAGAAATCTATATTAGTAAATTTAGTACACTAAAAGAATGTATGGGGAGCCACAAGAGGTTATTATGATTAATTAAATTCCAACATTATAACAACATATTAATACTTACAACTAATGTATGAAATAATATCTGAACTTAAGCAGATGTTGAACTGTGGAAATCCATTGATGTCGATGACTTTACTACTTTCATTCAAAGGATAAAGGGTTACGACCAACACATTTCTTTTCTCTTTGCCAAGCTTTGGAAAAATAGGGTAAGTACATACAAGGGAAAATATTTCCCTATTAATGAGAACTTGATTTATTTTGTTACGGGTCTGGGCTCTAATGGCATTAAATTATTTTGCAATAAGTTCAACAAAGATGCAAAGGAGAATAAGTTCCTTCAAGGGTTGGAGAAATTGGAAATCAAAAAGGTCGAGATTGTCTGTTCCTCCATCCCAACCTGTACGATGAAGTGGCTCGCATGGTTTTCTGGTATATGACTTTGGAAGGTCAATTCTCTACCAACCCCCTTCATTATTTGGTTATCTTGAATCATTTTCGCAGAGCTCCTAGAGCTAGTTTGGCCTATTATATACTTAAGTCCCTTGAAAAGTCTATCCATGAATTGCAAACCCATAAGAGAACCATGCCACTCCATCAACGTGTCATTATATTGTTACATATCTACCATCATGAAATGGTGGCCAACAATCCTTCCACTTCCACCCTGCCCCCCTCCAATAAAAAAATTCCAAAAGTCTTAGGCAACCCTCTCCACTTGCCAAGAGGGTCCTTAGAAGCTCTGATAAGAACAAAGAACATGATGTTGCTAAGAGCTTGTTGAATATCAGTCAGACCCTAGACGTTCATCTTCCTTAGTTCAATCCCAAGGGAAAACAACTTGATATGGAGTGTTTTGAGACCAAATTAGTATAATTGCTTAAGAAGCAGCAGGCATGGGAAGTCACTGTCGAAAAAAAGTTTTCTAAGCAATTGAATCACCTCACTATGCATAAATCCTTCCTCGACTTTTTGCATACCCAGGTTAAACAAATATGTGATGTGAGTGGCCTTCTGGAGGAACTGTGGAAAGGGGGTAAGACAACGAAGAAGGTGATCTCCTCCAACAACAAAGATCCTGAAAATCTTCCAGCCCTAAACATGTTTAAGGCGTTGGACGAAGTGAAAAAAGTTATTCAACAATGTCTTAGTTAGGAGGATTTTTTCATCCTTGTTCTTTCTATTTTTTTGTTGTTTTCATGTTGGTTGTGTGGTTGTTTTGTGGCTACCGTTACACTATGTTTTTTCTTCTCTCTGGAAGTTTTACTCTGTCTTTGTTTTTTATTGCTCTATCTTGTAGTTTAGGCCTTTTTGTTGGGGTGTGGTCCCCATAGATCAAAAAACCACTTTTGACTACTTTTTTTATCTAGTTGGTTGGCTTGTTGTTGGGGTGTGGCCCCCACTTATCAAAAACCCACTTTTCTCTTCATGCTCTTTCTTTCCTTTGGGATTTTTGTACTCCGAGGTATGGTCCCTCCCAAAAAACCATTTACCAATAATAAAAAATAATAATATTTGAACTTTAAAACACAACAAGATGAGTGTACTTAGTTGAGTACAAATGGATCTCGAAAGTTTTGAGTGTGCACACTGTTAGAATTGGGATATCTGAGACTGATTATGCTTTACTGTGGAATTATGACTAGAAACTGACCTAGGGTAGGACTACATAATTCTAGTAGTACTATTTGTATGGTATTAACCCTTTTGTATGGTCTTGGACCTACTTAGATTCTATATTTATAACTTCTTGAGAGTGTATCTTACTTAGAAATGTATGTCACTATCAATCCCTAGTTTTTCCCCATGTTGTGAAGCCCTCTAAACATTTTGAAAAAGATCTCAAACCCTAACCATAGATGGGAAAACTTTCAATAAAAACATTAATTAGGTTTCGGGAACCCCTTTGTACCACCAATAATGGCACAAATCTAAAGAGGCCTCAAACCACACATCATTCTCCACCTAGCATGTGATATCTAAATGAATTAAACTAGATTTTTCAACTTCTTTTACAATACTTGAGTTGAGGTTGTCTCTTGCTAAAATACTTGGAGAGGGGATGTTGAGTTCATGTGGATGAGAGATGTTACTTCCTTGACTTGGTAAGAAGCTTTCAACCTATATTGATTTCTTCCCTAATGATTGTGGATGCACCTTTGCAAGATTTACATATCCTTGGGTGCCTTTTGCAAGTGTTGGAAGTGAGTGTATCAATGTAGTGTCATAGGATTTCCAGATTATGAAATGAGGTAATGTTAACTTCCTTATATAGGGTTTTAAAGGTTATTTTTCAAAAAAGGCCAATGTAAAGTGAGTAAAGGACCCATCAAAGAATTTGGGATTAAAAGAAAATATGGAGGATATATTAGTAAAAAACCATACAAATAGGTTACAACCAGATATAAATTCCTGACTAAACTATACAACCTTGACCATTGATGAAAAAATGTTAAATGAAGTTTGACTTTTGTTAGGTTGACTTAATATATGGATTTTATTAATTATACTCTCATAATGTGTTGACATATATCAATGTGCAAGGATAAACAAACTAGACAAGAGACCTCAGGTTGTACTAAGGAGGAATAGAAAGGTGTGTTTATCTTAGCAAGAGTACATTGTCAAAATCAGTAGTGTTAAAGGTTAAATTGCCAAATTTAAGTGTATACATGAGTTCCAATAGATTGGGACAACTTCCATGATTATTTTGACTAGTGTTAGTTTTCTCCCCTCTAAAGAGCCACTTGTTACACCAAAAATGTATTATATTTTTATCTTAATTAAGCAACCCAATATTTTTTTCTATATTCATTTGTTTTGAAAGTAAAACCTAAGTAATTAAACCATTCCTACATTTCAAATGATATGATTAAATGAAACATAGTTTTTAATATTGTTTCTTCCTCATTTTTTAGCTCATTGAAACATACATAAAACTTATGATAATTTACTTCCATTCTTGTAGATTTGTTAAAAACGTGCAAAATGTGTTGTATTATTCTTCCCTCTAATTTCGAAACATTGGAAACAAGTAGTGCATCATCCACAAAGAGTAAATGTGTTAATTGTTTGAATCTCCCTATCTTTATTCCTTGCATGAAACCCACTCTTTTTATTCACAAAATAATGGACTTTTTATTTACATCACACCTATAAGTATGCCATTATATGCATGATTCATAAGAAAGAAAACTAGACATTAGCAACACTTATTTTGCTTTTACATTGTTTTATCTCTTTCGATACTCAAGTATCGTTTACTTTCCTCGAATGGTCACTTTACTTTTGGACATTGGATAACATATGACCCAACTTTGTATTTTCCATTATATCCTCCTAGCATCCCAAATAGTACTTCCCATTAGGGATAGGAGCAACCATGCGCTACTGTCCCCTTTGGATGTTATGTCTTTTCTTGCCTTTTCTCAAGTTTGTAATGCCACATCATTTTTTATCTTTTCTAAAGTATTTTTTATCACTTTGGATCATCCTTTTTTGTTGTTAATGACAAAATTCAAACAAATCTCATATATATATATATATACATGACTTAATCACTATTATTAGGGGCGAGAAAAAATTGAGCTACTACTTACTATCTACTACTTGGGCAAAGAGCAATATTCAAGGACTACATTTCAGTTGCATTATTCACTACATAGGAACGACTGTTTCTGAATTCTATCTGACAAATTCATTTTTAGGGTAAAGTAGTTGTAGCCTGCTATCTTGGTGTCACTAAAACAAGGGAAACCTAGCTTCAAGGGGCATAATTCGATTACTTACGCACACACATACTACAACTAAATAGATTCTAAAATGTAGTATATCTCACTCGGTGAAAATCACATTGGGGTGTACCGTCATGACTCAAGCATATGCATTATTTATTTTATCTAAGTTTTACTTGCCATGTAACTCCCAAAATGGAAACTAGTATTTAATCATAGAAACTAAGAGTAAATAAATGTTAAGTAACAATGGAACTTACCCAAGCCTTATGAAAAGGAGCTATAGAGTACTAAGAGAGTTACTATGTCATTTAGTAGGATCTCGCGGGACTATGTTGATTAGAGAAACAAGAAGTAGGAATGACTGTGAAGAGATCGTAAAAAATATAGATCTGGACTGATGTTCTTAACTAGGGCGCTTAGAGATGGACTGGGGCACTTGTGGGCACCCTGGTTTGCAGAATGGGTGCCCTGGTCTGTGAAAATGGTCTAGAGCTGAATTTCATAGGTTTTGTAACTAATTTGAAACCCTCGATGTCTATCACATCAGATTCATTGTATTGCACCAAGTGTCGCTGATAACACAAGATGAAGAAAATACCTACAAGACCCTAAAACAAGCATCAAACCCTAAAAAATAAAAATGAAAATGAAGGGGTCAGGCTGACCTCAACTACCATAATGGTGGACTTACTAACTGAGCACTGCACTACATCTCAGACCTGATGTAGTTTTGTGTGCAAGTGTGTGCAATCATGCCCTAGGTGCTCTTGTACCAGTCACAGTTTGTGAAAGTAGTGAGAATTAACTATGGGTAAAAAATGTAATAGAATGTGTGCGTGGAAACAAATAGATTCCCCTCTTATGAAGTGTGATGCAGATGAACCAACTTTGTTCCTTGTGATGGAGCTAAGTGAATGGAAATGATCTCCAAATGCCTTTGATAGATACAACCCTAGGTGGATGATAGTAGTGATTAGTGCTTGGTCCCTCATTATGGTCTCATAACTTTATATTTATAGGATTATCTTGATCTAATTTTGTAATTAACCCCAAAATGGCCAACCACCTAAAAGATAAGAAGCTAAAATGACTAGAAAGTGCCCAAAAAGTGGTAGGAAAGTTCAAAAAGGATTGGGGCGCCCCTGGTGGGACCAGGGTGCCCATGGGTGCCCTAATACTATCCTAGGTGCCCCAATCAAAGCTAAAATAGCGTGAAATGAAAAAATTTGACTAGGCATGCGGGTGCAAGAGGTCAAGAATGTTGAAAGAAAATAATGTAAGATGGCCAAAATACAGGGGTTAATTAGTACTTTCTTCACTCAAAAACCTTCTAAATAGTAGTATGTGACCGAGACTAAATAGTGTCTAAAGTGCATGATTTTACGACAACATTTTCCCCCACTTTATGTTTGTGAGCAGAAATCTTGGTGACATAAAGTAGATAGATATGCGTACCTGATGTTCATGAAGATTGTAGTAGAAAATGTGTCGAAGGACTAGAAAAAGCGTGGAATGATAAAAAGATGATGAAACATGGAAACTAATGATGAAAAAGTCCAAAAAAAGTGATGAGAGTGAACCTAGGGCGAAGAATGTGTGTGTGTAGCTGCCGTATAGTGTGGTGTACCAACATGAAATTGTGATGTGTGTGTTATAGTGTGTTTTTGCACAGTTTTGTTATCATATTCATTGTTGTTTCCCCCATTTGACTAATTTTTTCTCATATGGCTGGAATTGCAAGGAGAAAATGATCAAGTAGTCATATATGTATGTATGTATGTGTAAAAATGTAATGCAAAAGATGCATGTATATGTATGTAAAATAGGAAAATGAAAAATGTAAATGGAACATATGCACTTGATCCATGTTGAAAAAGAGGGTGTAGAAGCATATCCTGTACTGTCGGATTTTTTTGGGCGATCTGATGCCATAGGACAAAGAAGTATAGGGAGGAATCCTGATATATCCTCCAACCTTTAACTTCTTCCCTAAACATGTGTGAAGAGATGTTTGTACGTCCTAGTTTTTTGGGTGATCCGATGCCACTGGCCAAAGAATTATAGGGAGGAATTTCTTTGTATCCTCCAATTTTTAATTACTTCCCAGAATGCTAAGGAAAACCATGTCATGTAAAATCCACTATGTATGGGGATCATAGACTGGTTTTAACCTACTTATTGTATATATCCCAAAATGCTAAGGGAAAAAAGTGCACTGAACTGAACCGGTGTAGAAGTCTTGTGTAGAATGTAAAAACCCCCAAATGATGCTCCCCTCTTTGGGGGCACATGCAAAATCATTTATAGGAGAATGTGGCCCCAAAAGAGGACCAACCGCATGTACCCTGAAACAATTCCCTACAGGGGTAAGGGAATGCACTTGGTATAAACCAAGGTGTGCACAAATAAGAGGCTAGCCAAAGGCAAGTGTTATCACGAACAAACATGCATGTAGAAAGCAATGTGTAATCTATGCAAATAGTGTATAAGCTACCAAGCAATGTAGTAATATAAAAAATAAATAAGACAAAGTAAACCACACAAAGTGGGTTGTAAACATAGGACATCACTCATGATGTTACAAGACACGTAAGGCCATCATGGAAAAAAACAACAAACAAGTGTGCACACCAAACAAAGAGAAAGGCCCACATACAAAAATAAACAAATAGCAGACAATGTAACAAACAAGTATAGAAGCAAATGTCCCTGTATAACAAATGTTGCACATGAAGCACCCATTAGCATGTTAGAAAGATAACTAGTATGTCAAAAGTGTGTATAAAAAAGTGATGTAAAGTGTTAAGTACAAAATGAAATAATAGCACCTGTGAGAGATGAGTGTGGTTGCCCCTAGTGACCAGTGTAGGAAGAATATAATGGGAACATCTGTGTTGCATGTAAGATACCTATATCTGTGATCGTAACTAGAAAAAGGTGTGAACATGCATGTGTGGATGATATAGACAAATGACATATAAGTAATATAACTAGCATGTGTAATAAAATGACCACAAACAAACAAAACTAAGAAAGAGTAAAAGTAACCATAATATGCAGTATGTTGTGGATGGATGAAATGGAATGTAATATAGATGGTGGGAGCCACGTGTCCCCCGAGTGAATGGAAATGTATGCAATGAGGTTCGTTTCGTTCACCCCCTCGCCAGTCAAGAATGAACCGTAGACGAGAGTGCATCATTGGGAAATGGTCTAATAATGTGTGTTGTGTCTAGTACGTTGTGATGAGTATATATGCATAGCGATGATGATATGTGACATATAAAAGATATGTGCATGAACCTTATATCCTAATCATATATCACAACAAAATGAACGTATGAGTGATAATTTATTCCTAAAGCTTGTATCACTACAAGATGAATAATATAGAGTGGTGATGTAGTCGAAAGCGTATACCACTACAAGATAAATAGAGTAAGTGATAATTTAACCTATAATGTGTGTCACTATCCTAGGAATGTCACATGATGAAAGGGAGAATTATAAACATGTGATGAATGTAAGGTCCATTTGATTTGTAAACCCTCGATAGTCAAGTATGGACGAAGGAACTAAAGTGCATCATAGGGTAGTGAGTGAAAAATGTAGAAGATGATGTAGTATATGTAATCAGGATGATAAATGACCATGTGATGTGTATGTCATGTATAGTGTTCAATGCAATATGTGTAGTGTGCCTAAAATTGTATAGTACGTAAGATGCAATGCTAGATGAGTATGATGAAGACTAGTATGATGTATGATGTATAAATCTGCAAAGATTTGAAATGATATGGACTAAATGTAGAATGTGTGAAATGTGATGTGTGGTGTCTATAGTGCAGTGTGTGGGGTTCATGTGTAGTAAGCCCTTAAGAGTCAAGTGTGAACCGAAGCACAATAGTGTTTCATTGGGTAATGATGACACTAAAATGTGTAATGAGTATGCCTATGGGAGAAGATTGATGTATGATGATGCAAGTATGATAGGTGTTGACACTTAGTATGAGGAGGGGGGATTTGTTTGATGTTTCCCCCCCCAAGTGTGTACATAGGAATGATTTATCCAATGATAGTAAAGGACAAAGGTCATTCATTTGATTCATGCGATGGCGAAATCGTATGACAGTGGTCTAATAATGGTGGTATGGTAGAAAAATTATGTGTTGGTGAATGAATTTTATGCACATGTGATGGATGAATGTATGATGAAGGTCGTGGCATCATAAAATGTGTCAGTGATGGAGATCTACGAGATGCTGAATGTGAAGATGATGAAGACCTACGTGGAATAAACTGAGGTGGTGACCTATGTCAAGATACACTAACTGTCCTAGGAATGGGCCTATACCTATGTGTAGGACTAGTGGAACGATGTGGTCATGTAGATGATGCTCGAGTAGGTGAGCTAGGAGTAGACTGTGCTTTAAGAAACATACAATGTGATGTGCTAGAAGAAATAGATGATGTGCTAGCTACTGTGCAAGGAGATGGTGACCATGGAGTAGAGGGAGGGATGTCGTTAGTAGAAATGGCCTTTTTTTGCAAATAAACTTGAGTCAAAAATGATAGATTGAGAGTGACAAATCTAATTGAGACCAAGAAGCATGTTGAATCCGTCAACTATGTTTTCAATGAGGAAAGGAATAAGCAGAGTAAGATGACCAACCGTAACATGTAATTTTACAATGCTAAAGGGTTTGTTGAAAGGATACTTAGTTTTTGATTGAGGATAACCAATACCCTTAATAAGTGAAATAGAACATGCACTAACGGGCCATGATGGGTCAACTTTAGTGTTGTTAATGGAGGTTGAGCCAATAGATGCATTGATATGTAAATGATTAGATATGCAATTCACATAATAATTGTCATCGGAGAAAGAAATGATTTATGGCAAAGTGTTAGTGTTTGCAACTAAGAAATCTAGAGCTCCGGGTCCAGGAGGAGGTACTGTGTAATATTTATGATTGACAGAAGAGTTGGTTGTCTTCTTTTCATGTTATTGAGATTCTTTATTAAAGAGCTTGATTTACCCTTGTCGTTGGTCAGGGAAAAGTTAGTAGATTCTAGAAACTCTAGTTTGTTGTCATCAATTAGATCTTGGATGATTGTACAGAGTTTGAAACATCTATTTTTAGAATGTCACATGCATCGATGATAATCACAGTGGAATTTATCATTGGAGTTCCTACATTTTGGTCGTGATGTGTCTAACTCGAGTGGTGGGGGAAGGGTAATAATATTTCTCTCGAGAATTTGTTTCAATATGAGATGTGGAGCCATTGGAAAGTTACTAAATGTGTGCCAAGGTTGTTATGACTGAACCTCTTTAGTAGGAGTGACTGCGTTGACAGTGATTTTAACATTGGTTGGCTTAGTGGCAGATGGTTTAAATGGTGTCTTGTTTGGAAAATGAGTGGAGGAAGAAGCATGTTCTTGATACTTAAGCTTTCCTATGGATAGGAGTTTGGTCTCACAAAGCTTAAGAGTATGAAAATTTTGATAAAAAAAAGTAGAGGTTTCAAAGAGAAAACTCTCTTAGAGAGGTGGTAAAATAATTTTAATGAACAAGTCCTGAAGCTTAGAGCTTGCAAGCACATTTTTCATCTTAGGTAGATTATTCTTATACCTCAAAACATATTTAGTGAGGTATTCATTTGATCCTTGTTTAAGTTACACTAGTTGAGAGTAAGATATCTTAGAGCCAATATTGATGGAGAAATGATTAAGAAAGGCATCAGCTAGATGTGTGAGGTTACTGAGTGAACATGTAGGTCGTAAAACCAACGCATCACATAATCATGGAGAATACGAGGAAAGAGTTTAGACAAAAGAATTTGATCATCAAAGAAATTTTAAAAATGGCATGAAATTCTCTAAGATGATCTTGTGGGTCACCATGCCCATTTAAAATGGGAAGCTTAGGGGTGAAAAAGCTAGGAAGAAGTGGATAAGTAGAGATGGCGGGTGCAAATAGAGTATGCAATAATAAGGTAGAATCTAAAGATGGTGATGCATGGGAAGTGGCCTGTTGCAACTTACAAATCTGAGCTTGAAGGTGATAAAGAGAACTTAAGTTGTGATTACCAATGGATGATAACTTTCGTATATGAGAAACTAAGGGAGGCGTAAAATAATTTTTAGGAGTATTAACTGAAATAAGAACAATAGAGATAGGTGGAAGAGTGGAAGCAAGAGGTTGAGAGGTAACAAAGGTTCGTATAGCTGTGGAAGTGTTGAGTTCCTCCAAATTTATAGCTTCGTCACGAGCCACATGTAAAAGTCAATCTAGATCTTGAGGATGCTTAGCAATATGATCATTAATGGCCTTGAGTGTTCTTCAGTAAAATCAATATGACAGTGATCCATGGCGAAAGGAGAATAAACCATAAAATGATAAGGTATGAATGAAGAATAAACATGGAGGCTAGGTTCACCAAAATGATTAACTAAAATTGATGAAAATATGGAATAATAGTAGTTAATATAGTCTAGAACAACATTTAAATAGAGTAAATAAAGTAATAAGTAACCATGGAAATTAACCCAAGCGACTATGAAAATGGAAATGCTAAACCCTATAGTACTAAGAGAGATAGAATGAACTCACCTGATTAGAGAAGCTCACATGACTGTGTTGTAAAAGTGACTGGAGAAACAGGAAGTAGGAACGACTATGCAGAGATCCTAAAAGGATATATCTAGATTGATTCTTTGGACTGAGGCACCTGTGGGCGCCCTGGTCTACAAAATGGATGCCCTTATCAATTTGAAAGGTATAGTACTGAATTTCATAGGTTCTGTAAGTGGTTAGAAACCCTCACTATCTTTTGCATCAGATTCGTTTTATTGCACGGAGTGTCATTGATAATCCAAGATGAAGAAAAAACCTGCAAGACCCCAAAACAAACATCAAACCCTAAAAAAGGAAAATGCAAATGAAGGGGTCAGACTAACCTCATCTACCACAATAGTGGACTTACTAACTGATCATTACACTACATCTCAGACATGATGTAGTTCTATGTGCAAGTGTGTGCAATCATGCCCTAGGTGCTCTTGTGCCAGTCACACTTTTTCAAAGTAGCAAGAAATAACTATGTGTAGATAAAGGAATATAATGTGGGCATGGAAACAAATGGGCTCCCCTCCTATGAAGTGTGATGTAGATGAACCAACTTTATTCCTTGTGATGTAGCTAAGTGAATGTAAATTAACATGTTTTCTTAGTTGTATAGGACAAAAAAAGAGGATTAGAAAGAAAATAATGACAAATTTTTGGATGATGATGAAGAAGAATAAGAAAAAGAATTTTTTTTTAAAAATTACTATGATAAAGAGGCTATAGATGATGTTAAAGGTGAGACAGAGGATCAAAATGAATAAAAAATAGAGCATAAGAGTTTAGATAGTGTAGCTCCAAAGATGGAAGATTTAATATTTTAGTTTGAAGACTTCATTCAAAGGAAGAAGGTAATTATTTCTATAAATCATAGAATAAAGTATAACTTCATCAACATAGATGTAGCTCAGTATCTACATGTTCAAGTAAAGAATATAAAATAAGTTCAATTGGATGGTAAGAATATTAAAGTGTTTGAAGCATTGAATATCTTTAGTCTAAAAGAGAGTTTTCCAATTTCACATAACAATAAAAAAATTAGCTTAGAGAATTTTATTGCACATAATGTTTCAAACTATAAAGAGTTACATGATTTGGATAAAGAAGTCCAAATAATTCTAGAACCTGAAAAAATCTTCAAAAGTGTATTTAGAAGGTGAATGGGAGAGTAATTAATGAGTATATAATCAAGTAAAAGAATCAAGATAATGAATCTACAACATTGAAGGAGGAATATGTCTTGCCTTAACATCCAAATATCATCAACATGGAGGAATACACGTGTTTAAATTAGTATCAAGTAATTTTCAAAATTGGGGACAATGTTGCTTTAAAGGGGAGGGGCATACTGTTGACATGGTTCTTCATCAAGTTTTGGAATAATCCACGGAATAAAAGGAAACTTCCGAGACTAAGCAAGAAGCTGTAGACAATGGAGGAAAGCTGCCAAAGACTATAGAGAACCATAGTAGACTGGAAAACCCACCGAATATAGGAGAAAGTTCCAGAAGCCGACATAAAGTCGTGGATCAAAAGAAAGAAAGAAACAGAGTAAGGCCAAAGCCGACAAATTCATGACCAAAAGAAGTGTCTTTTGAAATATTTTTTAAGAAATATATTTATTATACTTAATCCAATGTATATGATGTGCCATATGAGACAAGATATGTGTATCACAAGAGATAAGATACATGTGTGTGTCTTAGATAAGAAATGTATAATATATAGAGAATAGAGAAGAATTGTATGTGTATAAGATTGATATAATCTATTTTGAGATATGAATAAAGACTTATGTTTGGAGAAAAAAAATTTATGTGATTTTACATTCTTTCTGTTCACCAATTAGATTTAGTTTACTTTTCCCTTGCACATCCTTAATAAAAGGGTGAAATTCTTAACCCTCACACTTTTGTTGATGCTTAAGGTCAACATATGGTGTCTGAGCCCAGGTTTCTTTTGTTAGTTGGATGTCCAGAAAATTTCACCATCAGGGTATTAGAAACCATAACTAATAGAAATTTAACATTGGTGGGAAAATCAAATCAATATATTTTTCAAAGGAGAAGAAAAAAGACTTAAATCATCATACAAAGAAATTGAAGTAGAAGTATTTGGAGAATACAGAGAGGAATTTTGGTCTCAATTCCCATATTTATTGTGCCTTTACATATTGGCACACGTTAAAAGAAAAAAGTGGTT
Organism: Taxus chinensis; assembly: GCA_019776745.2. Lineage (NCBI taxonomy): Eukaryota > Viridiplantae > Streptophyta > Pinopsida > Cupressales > Taxaceae > Taxus > Taxus chinensis. The sequence goes on from CM034146.1 coordinate 189,003,444, forward strand.
ATGACTACATTTGAGAAAACCCTTCGAGTGGACCTAATAAAATTTTAACATACTTAGAAATTTGGATGAACCCTGGACTAGAGCAATCGATTACTAGTTTGAGACCACATTAGATTCATACGTAATTACTTGGGCTATCAAAGGTTGGAATAACTTTGATTACAAGAAAGGTGAAGTTTTAAGCACAGAAAGAGTATGATTCCTAAAAAAAATCCAATTTTAATCAAAATTTACTAGTAGAAAAATGATTAATTAGAAGTGCAGAAAATTTCCTTTAGGGGACAGACACCGTTGGATGGCATACATGAAAGGGGGAAATCCAGGAGATGTAACTAATCAAAATTAATGGGGTGATTTTTGGGACAATAGAAATAGGGTGATGTGAAGAAAAATAAACGAAAACAAGTTACATAATTGACAAAAATAAGGATAGTTGCAATCATAATGAGGAGGTTAGAAGAGAGAGCTAGGATAGTTGCAGAGAAGAGGGAATTATAGAAAAAGACAGAGAAACAAATGTTAGTAAGGGAGGAAAGGGCGAAGAATTTAAATGAAAGAAAACAAAAGTTGAATAAAATTTAGAAAGTAGAAAAGAAAGATAAACCCAATTCAAGTGGAGGCCAACAATTGGATATCCCGGACATAGAGGAAGTCACTCAAAGTCTTTCTATAATTCCTACACCATGTAGAAACCAACAAGTTTTGGTTACCCCACAGTCCCCCATGGTACAAAATATTTTAAATAAGACAATACAACAGTCATTATCAAGGAAAGCTATGTTACTGAAAGATTTATGGGAGTTAGTAGGAAGATTAAGGCTAGATCTTGAAGAAATACTAGGAACAATAGAACGAGAAGAAATAAGGGAACAAGCCCAATTATTGATTGAAGAAAAATGTGAACAAGAAGAATAAGTCACTTGTATGAAATAATTAATTGAAGAATTTGGATAAAATTAAACATGATAGAAGAAAAATATGAAGGAAAAAGTAGTTCAGAGAACCAAAATAAAGAAGAGGAAAAACAATACCATTGTGTTTTATGAACTTGTGAAATTCCAAATGATGAATGTTATAGTAAACCTCTATGGTAACATTTATTTTTCGAAGATGGCTCTATTGCTTTTCCCTAACCCTAATCCCTACTTCATGTCAACTAACCTGGCTCAACGGGGTGCGATTGGCAGTGAGAAATTTGGTATTGACTATGGCAGCTCTGCTATGAATGGAAAACCTTTTTGGCTCGAAGTTGTTGTGGGACACAATGACCTCTCAACTACAAGAATTGTGCATGATGAGAGGAAGTGGTTCTTGTGTTCTATTGTTTGGATATCATCTGTAAAGAACTTTACTATTACTCAAGATGTCACCTTGTCACTCGTAGATAATACAGAACATCTCCAAGTTCTTATCTGTACCCTAAATGGAAATACCATGTGTCATTATCTCCATTGGTTAGCTTATGGGATAGGTTTGAAATGTACTCTTGCTCATAAAGTGGGCTACAGGTTGGGTCCATATGGCCTCGCTTTCTCGGGAAAACCACTTTTGGATGATTCCCTACTCGTCTCCTATGTGATAATTCAGGATTCCATGATTTTTATGATTGGTACTCTATTAGGTGGAGCTAAGAAGCACTGCTCAACACCTTTAAAAGAGGCAATTTTTAAAAATTCCACTGCCTCGAAGATGCCTATATCTCCTCCTCCTCCCACTTACATCGTAGAACAAGTTGTTAAATTCCCTACTTTAGAGATCAATGATGAAGAATCTCTGGATCTACTATAAGAACTAAAATCCAAGGCCATGATCTGTAGATTTAATGGTGTTTAGCCATCACCTAATGCTTTGATTCAGTGGATTCATTCCTTTTGGACAAAGAATTGCAAATACTTCCTTTGTGCCCAAGGATTCTTCATAGTTTTCTTCAATGAACCAAAGGATTATCATATGCTTATTAAAGAGGTTATTTGGTTCTAGGGATCAATGAAAGAAATTTTTACTACCCCATGATTTCTAGAGTTTGATCCGAATACCTTCTCCATCACACGTGTTCTAGTTTGGGTAAGATTTCCTAATCTTCCCCTTCACTTTTTCTTTGTGGTGGAGGAAATTAGAAACCTTCTAGGATGATTCATCAAATATGACAATAAGAGGTTGCGGAGTGGTATGTATAATTTTGTTAGGATTTGTGTTAAATTAGACCTCAGTAAGGGATTACCAGATAGGATGGCCCTTAATATGGGAGATACAATCCATACTCGAATTCTCGACTATAAAAATACAACTTTTAGACGTCAGAATTACATGACTCCATGTCACCTCCAAGTTGTCTTCCCTCAGAAGAAAACCCAAGCTCCTCAGAAAAAAGGATCTATTCCCAAGAATTGGATCCCTCTAGACTCGAGGAATAATATGATTCTAAATCAGAAGACCAAGCAGTTGTAGCTACAGCTACAACTCCAAAAGTTGTAGCATAATCAGATACAACACCTTCTAAAAAGGTAGGGAAGTCATTAGTTATTCCTTCCTCTTTAGAGAAGCCTTCTCTGGGACTAAAGTGGCCCCATGAATCTTATCAATCTGACTTAGATAAGGGTGGTGCCCATCCTCTTGATAAGGAATCATAGGCCTCAAATCCCTTGGACTTATCTGCGTACAATAGTCTCATTTTGGAGATGATTTCCCAGGACAAGTGGCAGATTACATGCTCAAATAAGGGGAAACATTGATCTTCCTCTTTCCATCCTCATTATCCCTCTTACTCAACTTCACTTCCACTTTCTGGTCTTTTAGCTTTTTAGGCTGCATCTTCTCTTCTTGTTCTTGTTCTTCTTTTAGCTACTTCTTTGGCAGCTATTTTAGGGCTGCTTCTTACCCTCCTCTTTGGCTGCATTTTGTTGTCGTAATTGGGTCAGCATCAACTCCTCTTTCTTCCTTATTTATGGTTTCCCCCTTTTTCTTTTCTTTGTTTAGTTCGGCCCTTATTGGTCTTTTGTTCCTTATACCTATGGGTTTTTCCATTGTTCTGCTTCATCGATGCATCTAGATTTTTGGGCCTTTTGTAAAAGGAAGTGGGTCCTTTCAAAACCCCCATATTTACCTTTTTCTAAAAAAATAAGAGAAGGAGAAGTGATGAAGGATTAGAAAAAAATTATAGATTAAGATATGTTAAAGGAAGAAAGTTATTTATGGAAGAATATAATTATGAAAAGTCACCAATTAAAGATGTGTCCCCCAACCACCACACTACCCCAAAGGAGATGACCCACCCAAATCAGTCTCCATTCCATGTGTCACTTCACACACCTATTCTAAAAGTAGAAAAAAGAGAAATTTTGATGGAAATTTATCAACTGAAAGAAGAGAACAAGAAGAGAGAAGAGATTGTAAGAGAGTTCAGAGAATTATTAGGAGATATACACTTTGATATTGAATTATCTAGAGATAAAGGGAGAAAAAATACTTTGAAAAAATGTCATCGTCAATATAAGAAAGTGAAACCCTTGAAGCAACAAATAATTGATCATCCACAGCCAAATCCCAAATCAACTCGAAAAATAACTCAAAATATTAAGCTACTAGTATTTGGAAAAGACACTAAAGATGTCGAGGAAGACTTATTCATTTTGGATTCATATTGGAATAGTAACAACATAACAGATACCACAACAAAGTTATATAATTTTATAGGTACCTTAAGAGAAGAAACCCTATGTTGGTACATGAAAACAAATGCATAAGTAACTAAATATTGGGATACAATTGAAAAGAAATTTAAGATGGAATTTCACTTTCTGGAGGCACCTTTGGAAGGTGTTAGCAAAATGAGAAAGCTATTTAATAAGTAAGATGAAACAATGAAAGAATTCAAATACAAATTTAAAAAGGTTACAAGAAGATTGGAAGAACCAATGACAGATAAACAACAAATTTAATGGTTTACTTCAAGGCTTCTACCTTACATTAGGGAATCTTTGGATGAAAAAGCGTTCTAGACACTTTCCGATGCAATAGAAATGGCCATCAGATTAGAAGCACAACCTTGTGAAGAGAGGGAAAAAATTCACTAAATAAATAATTAGAACGAGTTCAATTAGAATTAGAGAAATCAAAATTCCAACAGGAAATTCAGAGAAAATATGATCTCAAGAATAGTTCACCGCCAAGAAATAGCATTAGACCAAAACTTGTGTATAATATATCACGCAGAAGGACACAGTAAAAATGACTGTCCTTATTTATACAAAGCAAAAGGGTTGTGGCTGTCAGGCAACATTCATCATAAAAAGCTTCCTCCAGTACATATATGAAGCAGAAAGCACTTGGTGTGGAATTTGTAGACTATGGGATCAACATACTCAAGTTACTTTCCACTTGTTATATGTAGCTCTCCCCACCAAACAATTAATGTATTTCACAACTTTTGGATCTTATAATCACTACCACTATACCAACCCTTCAGTTGATGCATTTGAATAATTAAAGGAGTATAATACCCGTAGGGTTATGGCATCTAGGAAAAACACAAGGCCTACCCCTCCACCCTCACAACAACAACCAACACCTACAATTACACTCCCACAGACTTCACATCCAGTAATAACTACTCCACGATATCAAAAATATCAAGGGGGACAACAACACTTTGGGATCAGTTACCAAGGCAACAACTACAATCCTAACTATCAAGGATATAATGGTGGTGGATACCACGGAGGATATAGTGGAGGATACATAGGTGGATTCAAAAGTAGATATAATAATTATCAGGGTGGAAAAGGATATCACGAATACCAAGGAAGAGATAAAAAAATAGTTCAGGGGTTGGCTACCAAGATAGAAGGCCTATGCATAATTATAAATGTGGACAAGATGGACTTTTAGCCAAAAATTGTACAGAGCCTGACCCTTGCAGTTTCTACCATGAACGAGGACATGACTCATTTAGTTGTCCCAAAACTTCCCAGTTTTATCGAAATGGAGGTACAAAGACAGAAGCATTAGGAAGGGACACTCAAAATAATGTCCAACATATTACCACTATACCGTGGGATAAGGAAGAAATAAGAGAAGATAAGGAAAAAGCATATGGCTCAAAGGCTAAACCGGAAAATGAAAAGAAAAAGGAAGAGGCCAAAGAAAACTATTTCAAAAGAAAATCTTCTAAACCAAATAAGGATCACGAAGAACCAAAATATAGAGTTGCAGTAACAACTAGAAGTGCAGCTAGAAAAGAACATACACTAGGAAAAAAGAAGATTATTAGGCTACCCACTGAGGAAGATTCCTCCAGTAGTGAAGAGTGGGACTTTAAGGAAATCAGACCGGACCTTCATGATAAAGAAGTAGAGAAAAGTAGAGTAGTTTTTAGGAAGGCATAATCCCAAGAAGAAACAAAGAAAAAGTGTTTCATGGAAGATAAAATTATTTCCCTGAAAGAGATAGCAAGGTTAACCATCAAACGTGGCCTTGCAGATAAGTTGAAACAATTTAGCAAATATTGTAACAAAGAAGATAACGGTTTTCATGTCCTGAGGATTGAGGCTAGGCATAACAAGAAAAAGAGAGATATCTTTAGAACACAATGAACATGGCACAATTCTACGATATACTTGGATGTTGAAATATTCAACACTACTATTACAAAAGTGCTTATATATCTTGGCGTGGATATAAACATGATGTCCAAAACTACATGGGAGAAGTTAGGGAGACCTCCCTTAGAACCCACCAAATATTACATTGGGTTAGCAGATGGTTCGACAAAGCAACCTATAGGGGCACTAAATAATGTAAAATTCAATTTCATGGGAATAACAAAGATGGAAAATTTTGAAGTTGTACAAAATATTTCTTTAAAACCCACATACAATGCCATTATGGCATTAGAATGGTTCGTTGATTGCAATGGTACTTTGAACTCAAAAGAAGAATAATTTACATTATAGTCAGATGGAATTTGTGTCCACGTACCATTACACACAAGAATGAGTGTCGCATGGTCTGAAGAAGTTTGGCATGACACCAAGAAAAGGATTTCAATGACATACAAGGGGTATATGCTCTAAATCGATTTACCAATATCGATAGAGAATTTGAACCAAATTTTGAAGGAGAAATTTCAGTAAAAATTGAATCTACAAATGACTTCTCTGACAATATTGTCAAGTCATGGGTACATGGGTTCCCATAATCTAAAGTAAGGAAGTTGCATTACGTAAGAAGAGTACCACCCTGTGTGATCACTTTAGATGATGACATCCTCAACTCTGTAGATCCTACAAATGACATTTTATGGCCCACACAAGAAAAATTTGAAGAAGAAGATGAATATTATTCCACTAGCAATGAACCAAAGGAAAAACCAATCAAAAGAGTATATAGACTAAGCCGTGGGGCATCCCAATGAACTCTACCAAAATACTCATGGTTTGGAGATTTAGAAGGCTATTTAGAACAAATAGTGATAATATTTTTTAACAAGAAAGAAAGGATGGAAGATTTAGATGATATCATGATAATAAAATTTACAAGGTAGTGGGTGACACATAAAAATAATATCTCTCACTGGAATTCTCTGACCACGCTTTTAAAAACAAGATACTTAGAAAGTGAAGGATACTATGCAACTATACCTGAGTATACAGGTGAAGGAGATCCATAGAAATATATTCAAACATGTGAAAGACATTGGAAAATATGTGGTGAGAATTATCCTCTAGTGTGGACTCAACTATTTGTATGGACATTGGGACCCATACCTAGATCCTGGTATGTGCATCAAGAAACAAGAAAGGAAACAAGAAATTGGGATCAAATTGTTAAATATTTATGCCATGCATTCAACTTCTCATATGTGGATCTTAATGCCTTTCGGGCACTACAAAATATAAGGAAATTTTTATTCTTAACTCCTGAGAAAGAACAGAATGATTTTCACAAAAGAAACCAAAACACCAGGAACCCCAGAAGCAAGAACACCCAAATAAAATTCTAGACATGGCTTACTATTTTGCAGTAGAGAAACATGAAAGAGAAGAAAAACCTGAAAACTTAAAATAAAAGACAATTGAATGAGAAAGACAAGTATTAGAGACCAAAGTAGAAGAGGACAACTACTATTTCCATCCTTAGAAGATAAGGAATGAAAATATTGGCATCAATGGAGATGAGAAGTTTCTTAAGATTGGAGATTATTGGTCAGAGGAGGAAGTAGCCAAAGTAGTAGAACTTCTCTAAGAATTCTAGGATATATTCCCTAAATATTTTAAGGAATTGCAAGGCATAAAAGAAGAAGTTGGAACCATGAAAATTCATAATAAGGATGAAATCAAACCATCAAAGAAGAGACCCTACAAATTAAACCCTAATCTAAAGGTCAAATTTAAAATATAAAAAGACAAAATGTTGAATGTATGCATCATTAAACCTGTCAATGACTTGGAGTGGGTAAGTCCTATGGTGATCTAGAATAAGAAAATCGGATAAACTTGAATATGTGTGGATTATAGAGAACTCGATAAAGCTTGTGTGCATGACCCATTCCTTACTCCATTCACAGAAGAGGTTATAGAAAATGTAGCATGAAAAGAGGTCCATTCCTCCATTGATGGGTTTTCTAGTTACCATCATGTTTGGATTGCCCCAGAAGATCAACCTAAAACCACATTTTCTCCAAAATGGGGATCTTTCATGTACATTCCAATGCCTTTCAGACTAAAGAATGCAGCAGTTCTATTTAATAAAATAATGATTAGTGTGTTCAAATAATTCATCCATGATTTCCTGGAGGTGTACCTAGATGATTGGACCATCTATGGACTATTGAAGAATCATATCCAAGTATTGAGGCTAATGTTCTAGAGATGCAAAGCACTATAAATATCACTTAACTTAAAGAAATGCATATTTTTCACCCCATTTGGTACACTTTTGGGTCATGTGATTTGCAAATAAGGCTTACTAATAGATCCAGTAAAAACTTTAGTAATTGTAAACTTGCCACCTCCCAAGAAACAAAAAAGAGGTTACGACAATTCTGGGTTATACAGGTTATCATAGGAAGTTTATCAGAAACTATGTTGAAATCAGTGTACCTTCAGAAGAATTGTTGAAGAAAAGAAAAAACAAATAGATCGAATGGACCAAACCATGCGTTGATTCTTTTGAGATTCTCAAAGAAAAAATATTACATGCACCCATTCTAATATTTCCAAATTGGAAATTCCCTTTCCATATATATGTAGATGCATCAGGTATTGCTATTGGTGTAGGTTTAACACAACCAAGAGAGAAAATGGACAATTCTATAGCTTTTGCAAGCCGTAAGTTAGTTAAAGCTGAGAGAAATTACTCTACTACAGAAAGAGAGGTTTTAAGCATGGTATACTCCCTAAAAAACATTAGAAATTATTTTTTGGCTACATCGTTTGTCTTTTACACAGACCATGAACCATTAAAATACTTATTAAATAGAGCAATACTACAAGGAATAATATGTCACCGGTTAATGTTGTTTCAATAATTTGACTTTACCTTTACTATGAAATCAAGAAAAATGAATAGTGGACTAGATTATCTCTCAAGAATAGAAATAGGGGAAGATGAAGGATCTCTTGATGATGACTTCCCTGAAGCACACCTATTTAGAGTTGAGGCTATACCAAAAGAGTTTGATGACATTGCACAACTACTAGCTACAGGAGAATTCCCTAGTGAATACACAAAGCAACAAAGGAAGAACTTACTAAGTTGATTTTTTTCCTTCACCTTAATTCAAGTACAGTTGTACAAGAAAGGACAACAAACAAATGGGAAAGTAATGATGGCAGGACTATGGTGGCCTACACATTCAGGGATGCAAACAAGCATGTAAGGTCCTATGATATATTCTAGCGGGTTGGAAAACCAAATATAAGAGATGAAATACCTCTAAGACCATTCCTAACACTAACCCACCAATCAATCCAGCTGCAAAACATTCTCAGGCTAGATGTATCATTACAGGGATAGAATACCTGACAAGATGGGAAGAAGCCATTCCAACCAAAGACTACACTGCCAAGACATTAGCAATATTTATCTATGAGCACGTCATCACTAGGTTTGGATGTTCCCTAAGCATCACAAGTGATCAAGAAAAACATTTTTTGAATGTTATTGTTAAGGAGTTGTTAGAACATTTTTTGATAAATCATAACCATAGTACACAATACCATCCAAAAGAAAATGAGACAGTTGAGGCATTTAACAAGGTCCTAGAAAAGGTGCTCACAAAAATATTCTCAATCCAAAAAGTAGATTGGGACCTAAAGATACCAACAGCACTATTGGCTTACCACACTACATATAAGAGGTTGGTCAAATACTCCCCATTTCAACTAGTGTATGGACTTGAATCTGTGGTACCCATAGAATTTATCCTTCTAAGTCTAAGGGTGGAAGTGACATTCAGACTGAATGAAGAATCTTGAGTTCACAAAAGACTCATTGAATTAGAAAATTTGGATGAAAAGAGATTCATAATAGCCTACAATCAGACTTAGAAGAAAAAAAGACAGAAAGCTGATAGGATTTGAAAGAGCTTATCGAAAATTTATCTCATGCAAAGATTCTTGAGACAGAATACACAGAGATTAATAAATACAATAAAATGGGTTCACCCTATAATTCATCACATCAATATATAAATATATAGGAGTTACAAATTCTATATTCGATGAGGTTTCTCTAACTCCTCCCAGAATAATTCCCCAAATTCATATATTAGTGAGTTGGTTTACTAACCAAATCTCACGTAAAATAATATGCTATTATGTGAGAACTAATGTAAATTCCTAACATCCCCCCCTTAGTGCAAATATGGGGAAAACATGCATGTGTACTGTAACATGCCGCTACATAGCCCGCTCATATATGGATGGTTTCAAGGACAATACCAACAACCTCTTGATGGTTTTCCTAGTGGTGCACCAAAAACCTAAACCATAGATACTTTTCCTAGTGGATTACTAACAAGCACAGCTATATATGGTTTTCCAGTGGATAACCAACAACCACAATATCATGATGTTGTAGTACATTGCTCAAATCTCATCATTATCTCACTTCAGGGAATAACATAGGAAAATCTGATGAATTATGATGCTCATAAACAAAAACTAAAAATAGGAAATGGAACATTGGATCATGTTCCCCCCTTAATGTGAAATTTATATTTATTGAAAACAGGAACGCTACAATCAGGCACACAACATAAAACACATTACCCAAATTGAAAGAAAACACACTCATCACAAAAATGCCACCATAACTGATATGCGACCCCATCGTTGGCAACTGACGAGAGGTCGTTGATTGAGCTCCATCCTCTTGTGTCTCCATCCTCTAATAACATGTTGCTAGGTCAGCTAGATTTGACTTGGACGATTAATAGTTTCCACATTGTATTATTAGTATAGTACCGCTCCCACAATGTGAAACAACACATATTACATACCTTAATCGAATTTCGGATTCCACCGATAATACATCCGTAAGGTAAAAATTTTATTTTGACTCACACAAAATAACTATTGACTCATTTTTTATCTTTACAATATAAATAATGAATCAATGAATTTTACGACAACACTTTGACTTAGACAAAAGACTCTACATTAAATTGAACTTAGCACGAACAATTGACTTTTAACTTTTGACACTATTTTATTAACTTGAGATTGTGCTAACAATTCTAGTAAACAATAGAATAATATTTTTTATTTTAAAAAATAGACAATAGACTGTTGATGACACAACCTATATACACTTTTTGACAAACACGTAGATACAAGGACTTTTTCAAGACTCAATTTAAAAAATAAACAATAAACATTAACTTACCGACAAAAAAAACTAATTTGAAACCTTCGACACCTTTTTGAAGTAAATTCCTTATAACCATTCGACAATGAATTAAACCAAAATACTTAAAAGATGTTAATATTGACACCTATAAATAACTAACTAACGACTTCAATGGGAAATTGGCTTTGACATATCAGACTTTTCACTGTTCTTACACATAGGTTATGAAATTACCACGTTAACAACATGGGTGTTGGAGGGCGTTGGAGACTGGTTGAATTCACACGTGGATACTTGCATCACATATAATACCCAAAGGTAATTCTTATTGCATGCCAATTAATTCCACACCTCAGTTAATAATAGAATGTTTGTGCCCCTTCAACCAAGACAAGACTGTGTAGGAAATCCAATGTGAAAAAAGAGATGGCAAGGAGTTCTCTCCAGAATTTCAATTGTGTCGGATCCACTCATATCTTCTTTGCATGCGTACACCTATTAACTACAAAGCTGCATAACATGATAGGAAACAAATATTAAATGATACTTTATTATATCCTTAACCATTGTGATGTCGTTGTTGCCCTTTTGCTCACCACGTTGTATGCACTAATTGCACAGAAACAACCACAAATCTCCAATCAAATACCAGGCCTTCAATTTCCAATAATCAATTTAATCTATTAGTAGGCATGCATGGAATAAATCATCTATACAGAGATCAGGCGAATGAAGTGAGACACGAATGACTACAGTTAGCTTCAAACAGTAGTGAAGATGCATGGATGAATTTTAGAATGTGAATTTCTGAGAAAGAGGTGCTAGAAATCAAGTGCGCGAGGAGATCAGATAGACATGGTGCTAAGGAGAATTAATGAGCATTTTGAATCAATGTAGAGATACATACTTGAAATATACAAGTTTGAATGCCTCCCACACAAAATTATTCTCTTCCTTTTCGATGTTGCTTTAGTTTTTGTGGTTGCCTCTAATTACACAGAGCAGTCTATTACTATAGCTACTCTTACAAATCAAATTAATTCTTCATCAAATCAGTGATATGCTCTGATACCAACGATAGGATTTGGAAGAGCTTATTAAAGATTTATCTCATGCAAATATTCTTGAGACAAAATACATAGAGATTAATAAATACAATATACTAGTTTCACCCTATAATTCATCACATCAATATACAAATATATAGGAGTTACAAATTCTATATTTGAGGAGGTTTCTCTAACTCCTCCCAAAGTAATCTCCCCAAATTCCTATATTAGTGAGTTGGTTTACCAACCAAATCTCACGTACAACAATATGTTATTATGTGAGCACTAATGTAAATTTCACATAGGGAACAAAGTACCGTTATATGATAGCAAATGGAATAAGCATGGAAAGCTCAAAGTTTGATGGTTAGGACCTTATATTATCAAGAATATACTAGTATCTGAAAGGAACAATAAGAAGATTGTTCCAAGCCACGATCTCAAATGATAATACTACACCATATTAGATTTTCAAAAGAGAATAGCTAAAATACCATATATGGAAACCCATCATAATCCATAATCATCAATGCATTAAATTACATTGACTACATTGCTTAGTAAGAATGATGTACATATATGATGAGGGAAGTGCAACTACTACCTAAATCAGTCATGAAGAACTCCCATTAATTGATATTGGTAGTTAAGTTAACTCCACAAGACTAGTAAGCTAACTCCACATAACTGAGAATCTAACTCAACACAACTAGTAAGCTAAATCCACACAACCAATACACCTAAGCAAGCTAACCCAACAAGTGTAGGGCTAACATAAGTGCAATGATTATCCTAATAAAAAAAAAAGAATATATAATAACTTACACTAACACACCACATAAGCATAGCTTAAGTGGGCGGAAAAGAAGGTGGGTCCCAACTACAAGGCATGATGAGGTACCCACGTACAATAACTAGGAAAAATAGACACCGCAAGGTACCCAAAACTAGTAATAACAAAGTAGAGAGAGAAAAATCCCATTGCAAAGCATCCCAAGGAGCTCAGCTCCAAAAAATTATATAATGCTAAATAAGTTTGGTGTGCATTGTGGTTTGAATCCATTGCTCGATCGTAAAACTCAAAAACAACTAACACTGGGATTCACTAGAATAGATCCATGCAAGGAGACTTTCAATGGAGTGATATCGAAAGTGAAAACAAACACCAAACATAATTGATCAACTACTACACATAGGTGTGTTATGATTTAAGAATAATAAAACCAAGGCAACAAGGCAAGGACAAGAAATCTAAAGAAATTGGAGTGCCACGATCTAAAAAAAGCCAAGGTAACAAGGCAAGGACACAAAACCTGAAGAAGCAAGATCAACTACTACAAATAGGTGTGTCACGATCCAAGAACAATAACCAAGGCAACAAGGTAATAACACGAGATCCAAATAATAGGAGTGTCATGATCCAAGAAAATCCAAGGTAACAAGGTAAGGACATGAAACCCGAAGAAGCAGTATATACACCACACCTTTCCATACTGTTGAATGGGTAGAGTGACACCACATATCTGTATAAGTTCCCAAAATCAACTACTTGAACACTGACAAACTAACACTGGTCTTCACCAGAATAGCTCTCCCACAAGAGAGACTGTTACCATGCTAAAAAAGTGTCGAAAAAAACAGATTTAAAATATCTCAAAAAATAAGAGAGATATAAATGTTGGCACTTTATAATTGAGTGCGTGTTACAAACATGACATTTTAAATTTTCATTTTATTTTTCAAAATAAATAGTTCCAGTGGAACAAACACGAAAAAACAAGTACTTTTGAAAAAAACAACACTCAAATCTGAGTTACCGATCAAAAGATACAATTTTTTAAGTGTGTGCTTTAATATTTATTTTAAAAATAAATAAAATGCCCTACAGTGTTCGATTTATTTTCTGGAAAAAACTTTTCAAATTTCATATCTTCAAAATGGAAGAAGAGAATAAAACCCAGTACTGAATGTGAAAAACCCAAAAATAGTTTTTCTATATTTTCTACCTCTCTGACACGGATTTCCAAGATCCCCAAAAGCAATACAAATCTACAATATTCCCAAATCCTCAGCACATAGGAACTCTACAAATTCGAATAAAAAACCCATTAAAAATGCAAAAAACCTAGAAAGTGTTTTTCTAGATGTTTTTCCTCCTCAACACGGATTTCTAAATGGATTTGTAAGTCTTTAAATCCCCTCCACACATGAACTCTGCAAAGTGGAAGAAAAAAACCCATTATCGGATATAAAAAACCCAAAAATATTTTCTCTAGACTCTTTATCTCCCTGGCATAGATTTATTCCCCTAGCATGGAAATGTAATATTTCTAGTTCCCTATCAAACAAAAATTCTGAGAAGCAAAAGAAAAAAACCCATTACCGAATACAATAAACCAGAAAAACCCATAAACCATTTTTCTGGATTCTCTACTTCCCTAGTAAGGATTTCCCCATACATGAATTTGTAAGATGTCCAGATTCTCACCAAATAGGAATGTTGCAAAGCAAAACAAAAAAAATCAGTACCGAAGGTGAAAAACCCAGAAAAACACAGAAACTGTTATTCTGGATTTTCTACTTCCCTAGTAAGGATTTCCCCAAGCATGAATTTGTAAGATGTCCAGATTCTCACCAAATAGGAATGTTGCAAAGTAGAAGAAAAAAACCCAGTACCAAAGGTGAAAAACCTAGAAAAACCCAGAAACTATTTTTTTAGACTTTCTACTTCCCCAGTAAAGATTTCTTCCAGTAGCATGGATCTCCAAGCAGATCTGTATGTATTAATGTCCACCTCTACAAAACCAAAACAAACTAAAATAATTGTCTTCTTTAATATCCAAGTTTACAGTTGTTTTTGAAGTTTTTTCGTCTTCCAAATCCAATAGACCCTCTATTTTATGTAAAAATAGACGTTGCAACAAAGTGCTAAAATTTTCCAAATATATGAAAAAACATAAAATTTTGCTTGAAAAAAACTTACAGATAGAGGTCTACATCATCTACCAGTCTGATACGATGAAAGTAACAATAAGAAGATTGTTTCAAGTCCCAATCTCAGATGATAATAGCACACAACATTAGATTTTCAAAATAGAAGAGCTAACATACCATATATGGAAATCCAACATAATACATAATGATCAATACATTGAATTAACATTGGCTACATTGCTCAATAAGAAGGATGTGCATATAGGAGGAGGGAAGTGTAACTACTACGTAAATCAGTCATGAAGAACTCCCACTAACTGATATTGGTAGTTAAGTTAACTCCACAAGACTAGTAAGCTAATTCCACATAACTGAGAAGCTAACACAACACAACTAGTAAGCTTACTCTACACAACTAGTACGCCTAAGCAAGCTAACCCAACAAGTGTAGGGCTAACACAAGTGCAAGAATTATCCTAAAAAACAAATAAAAGGACAAATAATAGCCTACACTAACAACATTACGAGCCACAAAATTTTATAATTTGCAATGCAAAGAACTGTCGGGCTATGTTGATGGAGCACGGTTAAAGAAATACTATAATTAAGAAGAAAAGACCCAAAAAAATTCAGCCTATCTAAAAACTGGAAATTTGGCGGATAGGACGAGGAATAAGATGAAAAGCTACAAGGGCATCCGTATTCTAACAAAAATAATGAGTTAGTTATAAAAATTCACAATAAATAGAAAATCCACATAAGAAAAGAATACCCGCACAAAAAAACCAAAATCTATGGAGGAACAGATACCCGCATAACAAAGGCAAGCCCCAAAAATAAGGACACCCGCGCAACAAAGTAAAAACTGTAGAACACCGGAAAAATCAATAAAAATTATAATCTAGTCAAAGAAGAAATAATATTGTCGTGGAAGTAATTCAATACCATCAGACAATATACGGAGCCACACAACATAATAAAGAAATCCGTCAATTAAAGAAACATGAAGGCAACTTGCAACAAAAACTGACATAGGTTCCCGCTAAAAGAACAATAAATGTGGTATGTGAACATTATAATGATATAAAAGCATCAATCCATAAGGGCATAATGCATAAATTTCAAACACACAAAAGCAAATAAATAATAGATGAAATATTGAAGGAGAAAAAAATTAGGGCACACCAAAAAGAATCATGAAAGATACATACCCCAACTGTTCTCGCACAAGAAGACCTCCAAAAGCCAAAATTACATAAGCACTCTATCAAGTCCACTAAACATGATCCAATGGGAGCATTTTCACATATTCCATTCAAGTTTGAACATACATGCAACCTTAAAAAGTACATCCACTCCCATATTGTTGAATACGATCACACATAGTTAGAAGTGGATAGGCAGTCGCTCCTTTAAGAGAACCCTAATACCAGAGAACAACAATATAAATAGACTGGAAAAGTCATAGGCGAGATGAAAATAGATGATTGGATCTGTATTCTTTATTTTGTTAACGCCGATAATACGATTAGGTTTTCCTTAGTAGACTACACAACCAAATGCTATATCTGGATCAACCATATCAAATTAATGCGGAAGTAATTGCTAGGGTTACAATAATATTGGCAAGAGGGCACTCAACAATAACAAAAAAGGCCCCCATGAAAGATACAATGCGGTCGATTGGAGTAACCAAGACCAAAATAGGAGTACGAATTGTAGATATCAAAAACCATACCCTCAGGTATGCCACCAAGGCCATTTGTCTCAAAATTTATCATACAAATCTTGAAGATGGAGCTCATGGAATTAGTGTCCAAGTCACCCTGGATATGGTAACTTCACATTCTTAATACAACCTATGTGAACTATTGGCCTCTGAATTTCATGAGAACACTAGGAAAATCAAGGAGAGAAAACATATCTTCTTTTATGGGACTATTTTATTATGTATGGCCATGCATTTATCTAAAACCCTCCTAGCCCAAATAGAACCAGGTGAATGGCGGCTAGATACACCTATTGTCAAAAAAATTAGATCGTATGAATAAAATGGACCAAATAAATCAAATTACATCATTAATAGGTTAGAAAAACAATCTCAGGAAGCTAATAACAAACAAAGTAAGGGTATCAGAACAAATATTGGCAAGATATGAAAAATGAAGTAATCTTCATTACAGACATAAATTATACCTTTATCAGACCCTTCACTCCATGAACTTCACATCTATCTCCACTACCCTACAAAGCATCAAATGAATTAGTGGCTACAACCATATAAGCAATAAGAAATATTTTAGTGGACCCCAGGAGACCAGTGCCTCCAAATATTAATGAAATAATTAAAGAATTCTAGGAAGAATACATGAATAAATATCCAAAACATTATGGAAAAACATAATCAAGTAGAGCAGGATCCAAAATGTATAAAATAAGTCCAGATAAAGGGAATTTTTCTTTGGCCCCAGCTACAAAATGACAAAATACAATGCCCTCAAGAAGAGAACTGAAAGAAACATAGGTCAGTGAGGAAGAGGACGAAGATTCACAGGGAGCAGTACACATTTTTGAATCAAAAGAATAAGAAACTCCCTCTCCCCCACCTTCACCGCCAACAATACCCTAAGAGGAACTAGGACCAAAATTTTTAGGATAATCTGAACCTTAGGAAGAGTCACAATTATCCAAACTTTCTTATGGATACTATAAGGTATGCTTAACTCGGAGAAATGTTTCCCAGGTGGCACAACAATATGAAGTAAGTATTGGAATATAAAAATTGGTCATATCAGAAGTTATAATTAATTACATGGAAAAATTTTACTTGATATTAGGGGACATAATTCACCTCCTTCCACATGAATTACTAAAGGAAATTCAAGCACAAGTAGACATAGAGGAGGAGAACAGTCTGCAATCTCTTCAGCAATAAATAAAACAATTAAAATAAAACAAGAAGATGAATATCAAAGATAAAACCCACATGGAGGAGATAGAATAGTTAGTCAACATTATTAACAAAAAAAAACAAGAAAAAGAAGAGGAGACAAAGAAACCCACAGAAGTATATAAAAACAAAGAAGAGAAAAGGGAAGCAACTAAGGAACGGACAAAAGATAAACAAACTACACAAGAAACAAAAGAGGAAGACCCAAGTAAGAAACAAGAATAAGATGAAATAAAAACAGAGGAGACTGAACAAAAGAACTAAATGTAGGAGGTAGGGATACGGGAGAAATAAAGAGAAGACAAGGAAAGAAGGGAGAATGAAGTAAAGAAAAAAAGAACAAAAATAATTAGAGAAGAAACAACAAGCATAAAAACAAAAACAACAGGAAGAAGAAACAAAACAAAAGGAAGAAGAAGAAAGAGAAAAAATAAGGAAGAAGAAAGAGAAAGAAGGAAGAAGGAAGAAGAAGAAAGAGAAAGAAAGAAGAAGGAAGAAGAAGAAAGAGAAAGAAAAAAGGAAAAAAGAAGAAAGAGAAAGAAAAAAAGGGAGAAGAAGAAAGAGAAAGAAACAAGGGAGAAGAAGAAAGAGAAAGAAACAAGAAAAAATAAGAGAGAAAAAGAAAACAAAAAGAAGAAGAATAAAAGAAGGAAAAAGAGAAACAAGAACAAGAAAAGAAAAAAGCACAAGTAGAAAAAGAAGAAGCAAAGAAATGGGAGGAAGACAATAGAAAGAAAAAGGAGGAGGAAGAGAGACAAGAAATAGAAAAGAGATAAAAAGAAAAGACAGATGAGGGAAATAAATTACAAGCACCATCTACACTAAGCAAAAGTAGCAGTAGCATAATATCCTCACAGTCTTTGAGAGATCCATTAATAAAAATCAAGTAGGCCCTCCAAGGAGAAAAGAAAAATCCATCCAATTACAACAAGGGGTTGTAGAAAACATCAAAAGGCTACATGGTACACTTAAACAAACTCACACCCCTTCAGAAGACGGCATGTAATCAAGTCTTACATCAAAGTGCAAAATAGGATTGGATGTGGAGATGCATAGGCATGGAAGAATCAATGAATAGAATACTCACATCTATCTAGGCAGCAAAGCCACAAATTAAAAGTGATTCCAGTCTACAAATGGAAATAACAACAAAACATGTAGTCAAATACATAATAGTAGAAAATACTACAAACTATGAACATTAGAAGAAAAAGGTCCGAGAAGAATCCATCAAAGAATATAAGGAGAAAATTTTATAACCACAAGTCCTAGAAAATAAAAAACAAAGAAAGGAGATACAGACCACTTTAACCAAACTGGAGACAGAGCTTAATAATGCCACATCATAATACGCATATGCAATAGGGTGGCTGAGCGTGACTCAACAAGAGAAAGAAGAATTAGAAAAACTAGAACAACAACTACATCTAGAATCAACAAAAATTGATATAAGTAAAGATAAGGATGGGACTCAGCATAGAAAGCTTGCAGAACTTACAGATAAATATCAAAATAAGCAACAAAATTAGACAGATAAGATCACATACATGCAAGAATGAGACACCACCATGGATAGGGAACTTATAAGGGTGCAAAAAGAGTTCACAAGTGAGAAAAAAAGATTCATTCAGATTCAATCAAAGCCACCCCCTCCAGATATCCTTCCCTTGATTCAAGAGAACTCACAGCTTCAAGAATGGATACAACAGATTAACATCCATTTAGACTTGTGGTACAAATTTTAAAATAACATAACTACTTAATCAAAAAATACATCCCCCAAAACACATCATAAAGAAGACTTTGGAGAAACAAATTTTGCAGGGAAACCATGGCATCCCATAAGTCCATTCGGGCGAGTCAAGCAAGGGAACATTTCCTTACGCTAAATGTCTAAGTTTCTAGGGGTTGATGCCTATGTTTTCCTAGAGTTTAGAGAAAAATACATGGTTTTTCATCACTTGGTTTTCTCAAGGATGAGACAACGTATGAATTCGGGGGATGATGTTGACATGGTTCTTCATCAAGTTTTGGAAAAATCCAAAGAATAAAGGGAAACCCATGAGATTAAAAAAAAATCCGTGAACAATGGAGGAAATCCACCGAAGACTATAGAGAACTGCAGTAAATAGAAAAATCCATTAAATATAGGAGAAATCCACAGAATCTGACATAAATCCACAGATCAAAAGAAAGACAAAAAATGAGTAAGGTGGAAGCTGACAGAGTCATGACCAAAAGAAATGTCTTTTGGAATATTTTGTAAGAAATATATTTATCATACTTAATCCAATGTATATGGTGTGCCACATGAGACAAAATATTCTTATCACAAGAGATGAGATACATGTGTGTGCCTTACATAAGAAATGTATAAGATATAGAGAATAGAGAAGAATTGTATATGTATATGAGATTGATGTAAACTATTTTGAGATATGAATAAAGACTGATGTTTGGAGAAAAGTTTGTTATGTGATTTTACATTCTTTCTGTTCACTAATTAGATTTAGTTTACTTTTCCCTTGCACATCCTTAACAAAAGGGCGAACTTCTTAACCCTTACAACATTGTTGAGGCTTAAGTTCAACCCCTACTACGCTCTTAATTATAGTTCATATATAGGGATATGCATAGCTGACCCATGGATAATATAATCTCTTAACATGTAAAATCACGTTTGTTTATACTTTCGTATTCTTAGTAGGTTATCCTAGGTGGTTTACATAACATAAATAGGTTGTATATAGTTGGGAGTAACTAGTACTTGATTATCATATTGAGGATTTGAGTCTTACTGTAATATTTGAAATTTTCCCCCTTAAAGTGGCTAAGTCATTTATACTCTCATATTCTCATCTTATGTCTCTATTTTAACATTATTTGTTGTTTTATTGATGTTATTATTCTAATATATCTAAGTAAGTACCTTGCCATGGTGGTATTGGATAACCCTTCCTCATACATCTAGAAGATTTTTTAAAAGTAGAGGCTTATCCATTGATAAGGACTACAAATAAAATTATTGTGACACAACCCACAATCCACTAGATCATGGGAAGGATGAACCCTATATATATATAAATGATTTTAAGATAAATCCAACATGTTCTATCATAAACCTTAGATAAATCTAGTTTAATAACCATGGTTTTCATCTTATTAGATCTGATGGTGTGGATACCCTCTTGTGTATCCCTTTATGGAGGCACACATGGTGTAAATGGATACTCAAATAGAAATACTAACTTCCAATAGTGCACATAATACATGAAGTGGGATATGGTGTATTGATTATGAAGTCTAAGGGAACACTAAGAAAAACTACCTTGATAAAGTGTGTGTGGTTGTTAAAATCTTATGAAATTTGTAGAGAGGACCATGACACTTGGAACTATCCTCTACTCCATCAAGCCACTCAAATGAAGATCTCCATCTACTGTAAATTTTATGATTTGCATACACATAATACCAAGGATTGTCACATTATTGATCAAACTCGTGAAGCACACATTCTTGGGTTAAGATATGCCACATTTGGACATGCTAAATAAAACCAAAATGGGAATGTGTGAGGTTATGGGGGACTTAGGCATGTGCATATGGAGGTGGAATATTTACATCTCATAATTGTTACAAATATGGGTCCCCAAATCACTATCAGTGTAACTACCCAACATTTTCCACTTGTTATTATTTCCAAGGAGATCATAAGATTGAATATTGTTTTGATTTGTATGTTGCAGTGACCAAATATAAAAATAAGAAGGGTGTTAGTGTGACCAGTATTGTGTGCTTGTCAACGCCTGGATGGAATCCAAAACATGGTGTGATAATAGTTACTCTAAACCCTAAGTTAAATATAACTATATGAGGATTTTTTTGCATACACTGGCACACACAAGAATTCCCTAAAAGAATTAGGTAAAAAAATATTATATTTCTACTAGGGAATACCCTGATGGATGAAAACAAAAAGGGATATCACAAAAAACCAACGGTCTAGTTAGGTAGCTCCAAGGGGAAATAAATTTGTTGAAGGAAGAGGCACATGTGTGTAACTAACTTGTCAAGAAGTCTAGAGATTTAAGGCTATGATAAATATTAACTCCAAAAAATATGTAGGCTCATACATAATGAAGGAATTATTACCCTATGATGGTAGTGGGTTTCTCATCAAGTCAATAAAATTGTAGTATCAAAATAGTTGATTCATGCACATTGCAGAGAAGTGAGGTTTGAGAAGAGAATAAATTATTATAGGTAAATTTTTATGTGGTTGTGTATGTATGGTTAATCAATGACATCATGATAGATACATGTGTAAAGGTCAACACTCTTACACTTCATTTACAAAATAATATGGGGCACCTTGATCTTCATCCATCTCTACACTTCTTGTTCATGGTAAATAAGACTCGCATGTTATCGATTCTAGTCCTAAATAATGAAACCATCAACTTTATGGAATTGAAGTTTCACGAGGACTTCAAAGTTATATGATTCCCTTCAACAAGTAGAAACTAGAAGGATATGATCTCAAAACCCTTTCTTTGCAAAAACCTCCCCTAGGCTTTATCCCTCTAGAAACACAAATATTATATCTTGGAAACTTTTCAATAGAGTAACCAAATGACTAAATTAGTTCTAGATACCATTTTCATTAAATTTTCTTCTCACAAAATTTGAGGGATTAAATCACAGTTTAGACTTTCCAACTCGCTATTTAGGTTTTTGAAATTAGGTCTCTCATGCTCCCCTATAGGCCTCCAAGAAAACTATCATGAACTCAAAAATACGTTGGATGGGAGTTACAAGGTGATACCCTCCGAGATTCAAGTCAAGAAACCAAGTACAAATCCTTTAAACACTATTTTACCTTAAACCCTATGTAGGGCTTCTATGATAACCCAAGAAAGAGAAAAATCTTGAAAAATCAAATATACTTAAGTCTAAACCCTAGAAATGCACTTGTAGGTCTATTTTTACCTTCTCAAACTTCTTGAGCAGTCAGTTTAAAAAGAAAATGTGAAAATATTCAAATAACTTGAGCAATCTACTCCATACATGGTAAGAAATCAGGGTTCTCAATGCTTACCAGAGAAACTTATAAGGAGTAGAACATTTCTCACTTCAAATACCTCATCAAAAGCTTTAAAAAATGGCTATTCATATTCTATTAAGTGTTCAATAAAGAATATAGTCATTCTTTAAGAAAAAGGTGCAATCCCACATGATTCTTGTATAGAAAAATAGTTTTAAAATAGTCTTTTTAGTGCTTTCCAACTCAAATCACTCATAAAATTATTGAAATAGTTCTCATACAACCTATTAATGTGCTCAAAAAAGAGATCATTCTTCTTAAATAAAAATATACATTATAACATGTTTTTCATAGAGATAAATAGTCATATATAGTCATATTTTTGTAAGAACTGAGCAATTTCTCTCCTTTTTCCCTGATTTCTTCTTTCATAAACCCATTCCACATAGATATTCCCTTGTGAGAATGATATAACTAACTTTCTTCCTTGATATTTATTCCTTTTTCATCCAAAATCACATAAAAACCAACTATCTTGGTCAAAACATAAGAAATGAGTAGTTTTTTTAGGAGCACTTATTCCTAATTTTATCCCTAAGAGTCATTTAGGGATTTTCTGGACACCTATCTCACTCAACCTAACCATAAATACCCCTAACATACACTTCACAAGCCAAAATTATCCAACACATGTTTAAAATTCAAATTCTCACTTTAGGCGGGAAAGTGAGAAACTAAGCAAAATTCAAAATCTAAAACACTTAAAGACATTAGGAAAGCTTACAAATTCATATGCCCACATACTTGGGATGGTCATAACCAAAATCTTGTTAAGTTAGCTTTTTCAATTTGATGCTCCTGCATCAAACTCCCCTGCTTGAAAGAAAGCATGAGCTCTTGTTCATGTGTCTGTATAACTACTCCTTGAAGTGATCAATGGCTTCTTTGTATGTTCCTTTGCTTCTTTCCTTCATTCTATCTAGATTTTATTATTTTGTGTCCTCTTGGATCCCATGGTCTGTAGTTTACACTTACATTTTCTTCAAGGATGCATCTTTTATTATTGTTTTCAATCTTCTCTTTTCTCATTTCCAATTATTTGACTGTTGTACTTGTACAAACAATAAACACAAGAACAAATACAACTCCTTCAAAATACTCTATATTTTCCTTCTTTGTATAGCACTCTTCCTTAATGTTCTCGTCACTATCCTTGCCTAGATAGATTGCAAATTATCCTTGATCAACCTTAGTTTTCTTGACTTCCTTTTCTTACTTTCTTGTTCTCATAACCTTGGAATCTTCTTCTAGGTCAGTACCTAGACCTTCTTGTGAAAATCTTCTACAATCTAGATCACTTTTTCCCAGAGAAGGCTCTTTTTCATAGTTGTACCTTCTCTCACCTCTCCTTAATCCATTACCACCAAAAAATCTTGAAAAAGGACATCCATTTTCTTTATTTTAATTTGATCTTAGTATTTTTGTTCTTCTTCATGTTCTAAGGTTTAAGTGATAACACTTAAATCAGCTTTGACTCTCTCATTCCCCTTTTGCTTCTCCCATTCACTAGGTGAGTCTTTCTCCACAATTTCAAGGAATTCACCCAAATAAGAATAAATATTAGTAAGCAGAAAATTTATTTTAGGGGCTGAAATTTTTACCTTGTTAACATTTAATGCACACTTCTCCTTTTCATCCTCTTATTCCTATTGCAACAACTCTTTTTCACCTATCATCAAGACACTTGGCTTGACTGCCTTCTCTTTGTCATCCTTCAAAGACATTAATGTATGAATTTTTCCATCCTTCTCCAAGGTGTAAGTATTATCTCTTCCATTGTGCATAATGTTCATATCACATTGTCAAGGCCTACCTAAGATCATATGGCACACATCCATAGGAATGATATCACAAAGTACTTCATCATGATATCCTTATATTTGAAACTCAACCATACTCTTCTCTATCACAAGAACATGATGACCTTTCTGAAGCCATGAAATGTTACAATTTTTTAGATGTTTAATCCTCTTAAGGCATAGTTTCTCAACCATCTCTAAAGAAACCAGATTATCTATACTACCTCCGTCTATAACAACTTTACAACACTTACCTTGGGATTTTCGTATGGTCCTGAATAATGTTCTCCTTTGGGTTGGGTCCTTTTCCTTTACTGGTTTGAGCACGACTCTTCTAAATAGTAGTGAATCTAATGTTTATGGTTCCTCTATGTGTGATGATGATCCCACACTCTCCTCTTTATCAACTTGCACAATCTGATTTCTTACTTCTCTTACCCTATTACCACCTGCTTGAGAGTTCACTAGACATTCATATGATCTATGACCAGAAAACTTGTTGCACTTGAAACACATACCTTGAAAGTCTCCTCTTCCTCTTTCATAGTTACCTATTCCTCTTGAGTAGCCACCTCTTGTAGCACCTTGCATTTGTGACCTGCTTGTCTTTATTGTTGTTGTTCTCTACTACTTGTTTTCCTTTACCTCTGAAATATTTACCTCTATACTCTCTAGTATGTTGAATTTTTCTCCTATTCAACTTGTATTTTACTTTCAATTCATATTGGTAACATTCTTCTAAAGTTATAGGACTCAACAAACTAAGTTCATTCTAAATGTTATATCTCAGCCCATTCAAGTACATGTTTATCTTCTCCACATATTCATCCACATGCCCTGATTTGATTGTTAATTTATAGAAATCTTCTTTATATTCCTTAACACTCATTTCCTTTTGTTTCATATTTTGAAGCTTCCTGTATAGGTTTGTCTAATAATCACTAGGTAGGAATCTATCCTTAAGATTTTCTACCATCCTACCCCATTCCTTAATCCTTCTCTTCCCTTATTTTATTCTATCATCATGTATGAATTCCCACCATATTGTTGCATGTCCTTTCAATATGGTATAAGCAAACTTCACTTTTTGTTCCTCTGGCACATTCTCATACTCAAATCACTTGTCCAAAGTAGTTATCCAATCAATGAGTTCTTCTCCATCAAGGATACCTGCATATGTAGTAATTTCTAGCTTTGGTTTTGATCCCTCTCATATGATCACTTTAAGCAACATGTCAATTTCACTCTCTTCGGGCTCTTCTATATCTCTATGTGTTGGAGCTTCTTATGGCTCTTCTTTTATATCACTCACATCACCTATCACGATTTATCTTCTCTGATTAGCTTCCATTATTGTTAACATTACATAAAAAATAACCCTCATGTTTCTCAACTCTTCCAGGATGGCATCTCCAATTTGAATACCTCATCTACCACCTCCTCTCACTACTCTTCTGGGTGACATTATCACTTTTCTCTCTTACCTCACTTCTTATTCTTGTTTATGTTATCAACTTGCTTTGATACCACAATTAATTCCTTGCAGCAAGTATAAACTAAAAGGATATGATCTCAAAACCCTTACTTTTCAAAAATTGTCCCTAGGTTTGTAGCCCTCTAGAAACACAAATCTTATAGCTCAGATTTTTTTTTAAAATAGTTACCAAATTATGACATTAATTCTAGATACCCTTTTCCTTAAATGTTCTTCTCACAAAATTTCAGGGATTGAATCACCGTTTAGACCCGTTAACTCGTTATTTAGGTTTTTGCAATTAGGTCTCTCATGCTCCCCTACAGGCCTCTAAGAAAACTATCATGAACGTTGTCTTTTTGGAGAAATATCTAGCATTAAGACCTCTAAAATCTATTAGAGGGGAGTTATAGGGTGATACCCTCCAAGTTTGAATTCAAGAAACCAAGTGCAAAGCCTTAAAACACTATTTTACCTTAAAGTCTAGGTAAGGCTTCTAAGACAACCCAAGAAGTAGAAAAATATTGCAAAATCAAATATACTTAATTCCAAACCATAGAAATGAACTTGTTTTCCTTTTTTTTGCTTCTCAAACATCTTGGGTAGTCATTATAAAAATTAAATGCGAACATATTCAAAAACTTTAGCAATCTACTCTAAACATAGTAAGAAAACATGGTTCTCAATGCTTACCAAAGAAACTTATAAGGAGAGGCATGTTTATCACTTCAAATACCTTATAAAAATCATAAAACAATGGTTATTCATCTTCTATTAAGTGTTCAACAAAGAAATACAGTCATTCTCTAAGAAAAAGGTGCAATCCCACGTGATTCTTGTATAGAAAAACAATTTTAAGATAGTCTTTTTAGTGCTTTCCAACTCAAAGAACTCATAAAGTTGTTGAAATAGTTCTCATACAACCTATTTCAGGTTCTCAACAAAGATATCATTCTTCTCAAAACAAAATATACATTATAACATGCTTTTTATGCAGATAAACAATCCTATACATTCTTACTTTTGCAAGAATAGAGTAACTTATCTCCTTTTTCCCTAATTTTTTCTTTCACACACCCCTTACATATAGAGATTCTCTTGTGAGAATGATATAGCTAACTCTCTTCCTTGAGATTTCTTCCTTTTTCATCAAAAATCACACAAAAACCAGTTGTCTCAGTGATATATATCATATTCAAAACATAAGAAAGGATTAGTTTTTTTTAAGAGCACTTATTCCAAATTTTATCCCTAAGAGTCATTTACAACATATGTAGACACATATCTCACTCAACCTAACCATAAATACCCATAACATACACTTCACAAGCCACAATTAGCCCAACACAATTTTAAAAATTCAAATCTCACTTTGGGTAGGAAAGTGAGAGACTAAGCAACTTCAAAATCTAGAACACTTAAAGACCTAGCAAATCTTCCAAAGTCCTATGACCACATACTTAGGATGATCACAACCAAAATATTTTTGATCTAGCTTGTTCAAGTCGATGCTCCTACATCATTATAGAATTGGTGTAGGTAAGCTAATTCCTAGGTATCCTTGGTAGGTCGTGGTGTTATGTAATAATGTTGACTTGCACTTTAAGAAGCACTGCATTAATTTTTAGAATGAGTCCTAGAGCATAGTCATTCCAATGGATAGTGATAATGGGCCACCCTATGTCAATTTTTTGAATGATGAAGAGGTGATAAATCACATATATAGCATTACAGTATAGGGAATGGAATATGTAACACCATCACTAACAACACGACCAAAACACGAATATTTTTTTAAAACTTAAAAGCTTATATTAATAACACGTACATTATCACTTGGGCACAGATAACAATAATCACAATGCCTGAACCAAAAACACAACATGTGTCACTTCGCATGTACCTCCAAAACAAGGAGATTATGAGGCCAACTAAACAATAGAAAGGAAATGTATAATACCATAAATCCATAAAATAGCTTATCAAGGGGAAATGACGTCAATACTTCCATGTATCCCTCCACTAAGGAAGGGAGGACTAGCCTTTGGTTCCTACAAATAAGTCATGCAATTGTGCATGAAAGCACACTTATCCCTCCACTAAGAAAAGTCTCACCAACCTTTGTTTCCTCGTAAAATACAGAAGAAACCCCATACACCATAATAACACTTGTCCCTCCACCCTTGGCAACACAAGTCCCCAACATAAACACATACTCATGAATACAAGAAATAGAAATCATCAATCCAATGCATGTGCATTCTAATGAGAAAACAATTAAGTCCACAATAGTTTAACAATTAAGAGAGTGTGAAAATAACATTTCATCGTATGTGTATCACCTTATCAAGCCTTCATAAGAGGCTTTAAAGAGGGAGTATTAGGTACATTCAAAAACATTAGGACACACTACCACACCTATAATGGCTTACAAGAGGAACTAAGGTCATTCCAAACCACTTATCTCTCCACTTAGATATGGGGCATACATTATTGGTTCCTCCAATAAAATAAAAATGCATGTCACTTATCCCTCCACTTGGTTTATTCAAAACCCACTTATCATTCCACTAGAACAAATCCCACATACCTTTGGTTCCTCCTTAAGTTCACAAAAGGTTTACTTCAGTTTTACCATTACTTATTCCTCCATAATGACCATATCTTCCCCATACACATAAAACGCTTGTTATCCCCACAATGAGTACTAAACAAGTACAAAACATATAAGAAAACCACATTACTACTTAAATAAGTAGTAAAACACATACATCCCATCAAATGATGGCAAGATAAAACAAGAACTTACAAGAAAAAGGAAGGACAATGAGGTATTTGACAATCACTATGCCTCTCTCATGGTTTGCACTATAATAAATTAAATATTTGTATTAAACATGGTTTAAGGGCAGTAGTATTCATTCAAACACATAATCATGGAATAAGATAATAACAACAAAAACCCATTTGCTCAAATGAGAATGACACCATACAAAGGGAGTCCACAAGAGGAAATTAAGAAAAGAGGGTTTTGCCCATAAGGTGCATAGATCCTTTAATTCAAATTTCTTTTTAGTTACATTTATTCATTTGACATCATTGATTGCCACAATTTTCGGTACAAAACATGTGCTCATCTCTTGAATATTTCAATTTTCTCAGTTGTTTAAATTTTTGATAATAAGTGATGCATTTTATTTCTTTCATTTATTTTAATTTTATATTAGGAAATCTAGTTGTTGGCATCATTAAATATGTATACAATTTTTATAACAATCGTTCTCAACATTCAACTCATTACTTATTGTTCTTAGTAGGGATAATTTTAGCGGCGAATATTCGTAATATGGCGAAAATTTCATTTTAGGAAAATTTGAAAAGGTGAATTATTCGGAGTGGGTCGGTGTCCTGTTCGCCTAAAATATATAGTATATTTTTTTTGGGGGGTCGGCTTCGCCTTCATTTGAAAACATCTCCTATAAAAACCTAGCTGATTCGCCGGGTAGTATACCTCAAGTAGCTTAACAAATTACCAATACTGTGAAATTTGAACTCGCATACCCTTAAGCACCAGAGATTCAGATTACTGTTAGCCTGTGATTGTTGACGCGTGACAAATGCAGTGTTGACGCGTGACAAGGGCATTGTTGACGCGTGACAAGAGTTGTACTGACGCGCGACAGAGGAAGTGTTGACGCGCGACTTGGGCAAAGAAGTTGACGCGCGACAAGGGCAGTGTTGACGCGCGACAGTATATTCAGACAGTGGACGCGCGACAGGAAATGGGTTGTTGACGCGCGACAAGTGTAGAGTTGACACGTGACAAAGACCTCAGACAGGGGACGCGCGACAAGACCTCAGACACTGGACAGAGTCGCTACTTGGTTCTTTTGCTGACGCAGGACTCTTTTCAGAATAATGGAAGGTGCCAGCTCAAAGAATACGAATAACCTAAAAGTAAGTAAGAAATCTCAGAAATCACTCTTCAAGTATTTTGGAAACTCTGCGGATACAGATATTGTAAATACCAATCATATAGATGCCACCACAAAGAATCAGAATACTGACTGTGTGGAAGGTATTATTGAGGTGGACATGCATTCTGCACAGTATCAAAGTCAAACAAATGAAACCTACGATAATATGCCAGATCTTGAAGATATTGTTCCTGTTGGGGTGCAACCAGAAGTGCAGCTAGATATCACAGATACAAACACTCAGCAAAATGGAAGACAAAAATCAAAATCAAACTCCGGTCCAAGAAAGAGGAAACCAGGTGATTGTGATATTGCTCAAAATTCTACTCAAAAAAGTAAAGCATTGAAAACGAACAAGAATATGTGGACCATTGGCAGGACATACAAGTTTGATTGGGCAGCTAAATTTCCGTTTATTGAACCTGTACAATCATCTAATTCTGAAGAAATCCCATCTGAATGTACATGTACAATATGTACGTGGAAATTGGGAAAGCAACAAAAAATGCAACTGAAGCTGGACACTATAGAAAAACATTGTGGAAAACAATATTTAACTGTAACGGGGGCGGATGGCCAGAAAATCAAAACACATAGGTGGAAAACTGAAAAAGAATGCATGCATGTTAGATACGCAGCGGAATATGAGGCAGAGCAGAAAAAACACAGACATCTGTTGGAAAAGGGAGGAACGATCACATCGCATATTGGTAAGATGAAAGAAACAAATCTACATGCAAAATTCATACAATTCTCTACTCTTTTTCAAATACTAAAAAAAGGAAGAGCGATTTCGGATTTCCTCGATTTCAAAGTTTTGTATCAATTTAACGGAATGCTGAATGTACCTCAGTCTCATTGGTCTGAAAGTAGTGGATGGGAAATGGCAAAATGCCTCTCGATGATAGAGAAGGAAGATTTGAAAGAGAATGTAAAAAAAGCAAACTTTATCTCTCTTTCAATTGATGAAGTGACAGCAGTCGACAACACCGCATGGGTATGTATCCACATCTATACTTTAGAAAATCATATAAGGACACCTCATCTGTTGGGTGTTATGAAAATGGTTGAAAACTGCAATGCCGAAAACCTATATAAAATAGTTGTTTCTCATTTGAAAGATGTTGCTGGAATGACTGATTATGAAATTGCTACGAAGTTGGTATGCGTTGGAGCAGATGGTGCATCTGTCATGCAGGGTCACCGAACAGGGCTCTGTGTTAGATTACAAACAACAGTGGCCCCATATATGCTACCAATTCACTGTATGGCTCACAGAATGAATTTAGCGTATAAAATGGTAAGCAACCACGAAAATGTTGCTAAATTAGAAGACCTTATAAGAGAACTTCATGCCTATATGTCAAGCAGCCCAAAGCGTTTTCTCGAGTTCCAAAAATTTGCAATTGGAATTACAGATGGCAAAAAACTTCTGAAGGATGTGGAGACTAGATGGATCTCTTTGTATGAACCTGCATGCAGAGTTCGTGAGGAGTATCCTTCATTGGTTGGTTTCATGCACAAATACCGTCATGAAGTTGATAGGGCAAGGGACTTGTTGTTCCGTTTAACTGATTTGGAGACATTGCTTACATTGGTTGGTATTCTTCCAATGTTAAAGGAGATCAATACACTGATGAAGCATGCACAGGGCAGATTAATCTATATTGTGGATTTTATACGGATGAGAAAAATGGTATGTCAAAGTCTTGATATATTGTACTGTTCCCAGGATAGTTTTGATGCACCTGTTTTTGAAAATTGGAAAGATTTATTAGATCTTAAAAATCCTAACACCTTTTTGAGATTTAATATCCACGATCACCTCTGCATCACTGTTAATGGGAGGGAAATACCAATGCACATTTTGCAAAAACGTCAAGATATTACAGGATCGGAACGAGAAGATGTTCCCGTGACACGTAATTTGTTTGAGTCTGTTATAGTTGAAACAAGAATAAAGCTTAAAAAATTTCAGAAACCTTGTCATCAGAAATTAGGGAACGTTTCTGTAAAGATAAAATTCTGGAAGCCATGGGTGTGATGAATCCTAATTTTTGGAATACTGAAGGTGGCCGTGCAGACTTTGTCAGAAAGCATTTCCATAAATCAATGGGTACAATAATGGAACAATTTACAAAGACGTCAGAGCTCAAGGGTATGGAAATCAAAGGTATACTGAATGCCGATTTATTAAAGTTTCAGTCAACAAATTTTGCAACAACAATGAGGAACCAATATAAGAATTTAGATCAACCTTCTGAAAGTGGTGCTATTACAAGGCTGTGGCGAGGAATCTATCAAAGTTCTATCTTACAAGAAGATATCAGTGAATATTTCAGATTATATGAGTTATGCCAAACAATGATTTTGGGGTCTGTGGAGGATGAAAGGGTTTTCAGTGCATTGTCATTTATAAAATCAAAACTGAGAAACAGGTTGGATAAAAATCTGGAAAGTTGCATGAGGTGTTATGTTTCTCGATACTCCATCGAAACCTTTCCGTTCGACAGAGCAATTGCGCACTGGAATTCCCTTTGCGAAAGAAGAGGTGTGAATAATACAGCTACAAGTACAAATATTCCCAACCTTGAGAGTGTAATTGGCTCTTCGTCACATTCTACAGAAGACAACATCGAGTTTGATGAAGCTATTGATAATGGATTGTTTCAACTTTAAATAGGTATCTTCTTTATCTATCTTTTATCTTTATCATTAAAGATGTTACAGGTCTATATACTAAAAATGTCAGGCAATTCACCCATCTATCTACTAATCCATTTCTCGTGTTGGGTTTTTTTAAAACACAGATCTAGCTCATTACCAGTGGCAGTGATGATTTCAACTTTAAGGAGGTATCTTTTTCCCCTTAATCTTATTGTTTGTTACTATTCATTTTTTTCAGCTCTGGTTATCATTAAAGATGTTACAGGTCTATGTATTTACATTTAGTTAAATACAATCTTTTTATTTTTTGAAAACGTGGGTTGACATCCGTCCGAGGAAGCTGTTACTTCTCGGGACTGACAATGTCAGGCAACTCACCCATCTATCTACTAATCCATTTTTTGTGTTGAATTTTTTTAAGACAAAGATCTAGCACATTACCGGTGATGATTTCAATTTTAAATAGGTATCTTCTTCAACATAATCTTATTGTTTGTTACTTTACATTTTTTCAGCTCTTGTTATCATTAAAGATGTTACAGGTCTAATTCTATATATTTACATTTATTTAAAGATATTGTTGGTCTATATATTTAAAGATGTTGCTGGCACTTCTCAGGACTGACAATGTCAGGCAACTCACCCCTCTATCTACAATGTCAGGTAAAACAAAGATCTAGCACGTTACCCTTGATGATTTCACAGCAATCTAATACGCAAGAGGTAAGCTAAACCCTATCATATTTGCAATTATGTTTAATTTCTTACCAGTGATGATTCTTTCTTGATTTCTTAGAATTATATTTAATTTATTTTTTATATGTGCAAAATCCTTTGATATATTTTTTTAACTGTGGGATAAACAATACATTATACAATTTTAAATATAAGTCCACATAAAATTCCTCATCATCCATATATATCATATCATCACCATATCATTATCATATCCTGAGTCCTGACACTACAATTATTATTAACACAATTATTTATCTAATTTAAATTTATTAAAACAATTCCATTTTTTTAAAATAATTCATAATCATATCATTACAATTCTATTCGTTCTAATGTCATCTATATCCATTCTAATCATTAATGTCATCTATATCCATTATAACACATTCCATTTATTTATCATCTATATCCATTCTAATGACATTATGATCATATCGTTACAAGTATAGAGAATAATTATCTTAAAACAAGTTCAAAAGTCTAGAGAAGAAGAATTACTGTGCTTGATGATAAATCTACGTCCACATTAAATTGATCATCGTCCATATATATCATATCATTATCGTCATTCATCGTCTTTCATCATCATCTATCATTAATTATCAATTATCATCATTCATCATCTACGTCCACATACAATTCATGACAATGCAAGTAAACAAGAAACATACATATAATTCATGATAATCACCATCTAATGCAATTAAAATTAAAGACTGTATATAAATCCATATAATTAAATTCAAATACCATAGTACATACTCAATAGTAGAAGTTTTCAAATTCAATATTTAAAGTTTCCTCAATAATAAAAGTTTCTAGTTTTCAAAACCCTCTTTTTCTTTATCCAATTCTACTCCTCTGCTCTCTTCCCCAACGGCTTCTTCCACTGTGGCTGTACCTCTTTCCCCAACACCAGAAATAACCCCTGAACTTATAAGATCTTCCGCAGCACTGTCCAGATTTTTTAAAATTCTTTCTTCTTGATTTGTCGCATCTCCATGCGACAACAAATTTGGATCAGCTGCTGCTTTAGCTTTGAATAATATGTCAGGGTCGAAACCATGCTCTTTAATTATCCACTTTAGTGTATTGTTTTGTTTGTTAACCAAAACAATATTTTGCTTCAAATTTTTTGCTGCGGATAAACTGTTCTTTGTTGTTTCCAAGTGAACTTGCAAAACCTTCGCCTGACTCTTCAAATTTTCATATTTCAACTGCACAAAAAGAGTAATGTCAATTCAAAATATTACTAAAAAATGAAAATTTCAAATTAACAAGAATGATTGTTTGAATGTAATAGTACTTACAACCGCTCTATCTCTTTCGGCATTTGCGATTGCTACCAAATCCTTGTCCTTGGACCATTTGTTAAAATATGCCTGGGCCTCGGCACTAATATTTTCCAATTTGTTTAATGACTTATCTAAAATGTCGTCTTTATAGTTGTTGTTATACGTGACAGTCCCACTTCTTACTTGGGTAAGTAAGGAATCCATCTTCGCAGGTTGATTCTGGACTGCAGCGTATAAACTATCCCGTTGCCAATAATTTTCATAACGACTAATAATCTCATTGATAAGAACTTTAGCCCTTCTCTCCCATTCTATAAGCTGATTGATATGAGGAAGAATAAACTCACTGACATGGGATTGACAATCATAACCAATTAAGTTCTCCAAAGGAAAAGGTGGCAACTGTTCACTATCTGAATCTGATGAAGACGATCTTGCTGGAGAAGTATGGGGGCTTTCAGCAAGATCAACTGCTACTTGTTTCTGCCTTTGGGTGGGCTGATCCTGTTTGTGAAAAAATTAATCAAGATTTAGATAAATAAATTTAAATCGAAATGTAATTCAAAATTGTAAAGCATATTTAAATTGAAATTTGAAGTATACCTGCTGGCCTTGAATCATCTCGCGGGTATTGAAAAAACCAGTTGGGTCATTGCTATCAATGCCCAAATAATCTTCATCTAAATTTATATTGTTCAAAACAGATATGCCCGTTGCACTGGGCAAGCCACCAAGTGAGAGAGTTGGAATTCGAAAGGAGGAGGCAATGTTTAGTGTCCCACTAGGGGCCGGAGCAAAAGGCATGCGTTTACCAATGTTCTTTTTCACTGTTCCTCTGGTTGGCATTTTAAAAATTATTGGTTGAGTGGGTGTCGGTGCCGCGGTTTGATCAGGACTGACATGTGCTGAAAAGTACAAGAAAAAAATGAAAAATAGGAAAACAATTCATAAAGTCAAAAATTTCGAAATTAAACGTACTATCGAAAAGTTGTACCTTGTTGTCGAGGGGTTGTTTTTCTCGGTGCTACGGGTGGCCTTGTAGGAGTTGTACTCAGTGTCTGTTCAGAAGATATGAATGCATGCGACTGTATGGAGTGAGTTGGGGAAGAAGGTTGAGTTTGTGAAACAGGTGTATGTTCCAAAGTCCCTGCAATTCATCAATATTAAATGTTGTCAATTCATTTGGTTAAAATTTAAATTGAAAAATAAATATGCAACTTTGGAATTTGTAAATAATATATGAGAAGGTATTACTTCTCTGGCGTTTAACGAGTTCAAACTGTTGAGGGTTTGGAGAGGAGTGAGCTTCCATTTCAGATTGGGAGTCCCCCGAAGCCTCAGCGTGTTGTTGGCCTCTTCCTCTCGATAACGCCTTTTTTCGGGGAAGGGCTTCAATAAATCTTCTCTGCAAAACATTAAAATTTAAGTTTTAATAACTGTGCACTGTAATGTCGAAAATTGAAATACAATTACAAACTAAATAGTTTATACCTGTTGTTCTTCAAATGGAATTGACAACTTCATCAACTCCTCATCAGTGCAAGTAGGAATTTTTTTATCTTTTAAATTTAAAAGTGCCTCATAATAAAGGCCGAGGAGATAGTTTGTTGAATAAATGAAAGGTTTTTCTGAAAGTTTTGAATTTGTTAGGTCAGTTCTTATTTTTTTGGATAGATATGTGCACCAATCGAATTTTTGTTTTGAGATAGTGGCAACAATGTATGCAATGGCCCAATTTGGTATATCTGTTTGGCGACCCTGCAAAACAATTCTGGATTGAAAAAATGAAATAAGTGCAGCAAGAAAGTGGTGTGCAATTGATTGTGTATCCACACCACGCCTGGATTTATTGACATGGGCTGCAAATGCGAAACAGTGAAAATTACTATAAATTTATAACAACAAATTGTATCAGAATAAAAAACA
Organism: Taxus chinensis; assembly: GCA_019776745.2. Lineage (NCBI taxonomy): Eukaryota > Viridiplantae > Streptophyta > Pinopsida > Cupressales > Taxaceae > Taxus > Taxus chinensis. The sequence goes on from CM034146.1 coordinate 189,040,208, forward strand.
GAATAAAAAATATGAATTAAAATGAATTATACTTACAATCAACATGGAAACCGAACGTTGATTCGAGAAATTTCTTGTCTTCTTCCAGGAGTGTTGCCTTGGTTGTAACAATTGGTAAATTTTTGAACGGAAGGCCCGTAAACCGATGGATGTCATTTGCTTCGATACTGAATTGGAACATTCGGCCATCGTTCAGAGTCACATAAAAAATGTCCGTCCTCTGAATTGTAGGATGACAGAAGGTAATTCAAAATATCCGGATCTGTTTCGAAATGGGGCATATTAACGAGCCCTGTAAATTCACACGCATCCATCAAATCTTTATATTCTGAAGACATCTTTAAAACAGTATGGATGTGAGGGCATAAGGGATTCCTGTAGTTGATCTTGGAAATCGATTGAATTGGATTCTCTTGATTTTTTTGCTGAACTTGCAGTTGGGAAGCATGTGAAGTCGACATTATAGTTGTACTTGCGTCTTTGACAATGATTGAGACCTGCAAAAATTCAAGAGCGGGAAGGTGAAAACGAGAAAATGACCGGTTGAAGGGTATTTATAGGCTAAATCGGGCGTCAATGGCTTCAATTGACGCGCGTCAATGGTCTTAGCTGACGCGCGTCAATATGAGCTAATGACGTGCGTCAATAGGATCCAGTGACGCGCGTCAATAGGAGCCAGTGACGCGCGTCAATAGGAGCCAGTGACGCGCGTCAATAGGAGCCAGTGACGCGCGTCAATAGGAGCCAGTGACGCGCGTCAATAGGATCCAGTGACGCGCGTCAATAGGAGCCAGTGACGCGCGTCAATAGGAGCCAGTGACGCGCGTCAATAGGAGCCAGTGACGCGCACGTCAATAGGAGCCAGTGACGCGCGTCAATTGGAGCCAGTGACGCGCAATCAGTCAAGACCATTGATGTTCCATTGACGCGCGTCAGGAGTGATTATTGACGTCTTGTTGTCGCACGTCAATGATGGAGCCATGAAAAACCAGGTGAAATTTTTGTTTTGGAATACTGTCAAATTCACCTTTCGCTGAAACTGGTTCTGGGGATATTCGCCAGGTATTTTCCACCTACAATTTTATAGAGGTGTCTTAAAATGAATAGAACTACGACATCTAGGAATGACGGTCGTACTCACACCAAAAGTGACAGGGTACATGTAGTGCATCCCTTTCCTCACACAAACATACCTAAGCTATGAAAATGGTTTTGTAAGACTTGTTCCAAGTACAAAACAAAAAAAAACTTGTAATAGTTTAAGTCTTTCCTTAACGAGATATGGGCTTTTAGGCTTGAGTGAAGGTATAACAAAGGGGTTAAATACTCGTTTCATTGGATAGCTAAGGAAGGATAAGTTTCAACCAAAATTACGAGTGTTAAGAAGGGAAGACAACAATTAACATGGAAAATGATTGTTTAATAACTCTAAACCACAATATGACATTTAATTACAACTAAATATCAATTTCAATCATCACATCAAATAACTACCTTTCGTTTCATTTTCATTTTTTCTCCTTTCACAGGGGTAAATAAATACAATCATTCAAAATACAATACATCTCATCATTTAAGAAATAATACCCATATTACAAACTAAGTGAAAGTTTAGAGTCCAAATCTCCTTGTTATTTCTATTTGTTGCAATACCTACAACCTGTCAAAATTTAGCAAGCACGATCAAAGAAATACGTTGGCATGGAATTATCCTACAATCTAGCACAATTCATGATTACTAATTTTCCATTTACGACAAACCAAAAAACTTTGTACATACAAGAGAGGTAAGAAATGCATTTTAAATTTCATTTCGTTTTCAAAACTAGAGAGAGGAGAGAGAAATAACATCATTTTTTCCACAATCAATTTTCTCGAAACAAGTATCCAAATGGAGATCCATACAATCATATGTTAGTATCTACAAGTTTTCCCACTAGTTATTTGACTTGATAAGTGTCAATGACAATGTTTTCTCATTTTGCTCCTAGTTTGCAAAAAACGTCCAAATTAGCCCAAGTGGCTAACAATCTACTTTCGAAAACCAATTTTTGATGGTCAAACGCACCATGTGACACATCATATACACTTTCCTATATACAAGGAAATCATTGGAGTTGAAAAAACTCAAAACTGGAAGACATGGTTCGAATAACATATACTTTTTCAGAGCAACCGGTCGTAATTGCACTTGTTTGACCTTGTCACCCAACAACCGCAAGCCTACAAAACCCCCTTGTAAAATAGGCTTGGAAAGTGATTTTCTCGTAAATGAGGATTGAAAGCGATTATCACGGATAAATACTAGAGGTAGGCCAAATTTCATTTTTCCACTCATGGCCTAAACAACAAGCCCAAACCAAATTGAACTTTTAACTTTTAGCAGTGATCTAAAGCTGCAAATTGATCAGCAGGGCTCCTAGAGGGGGTGATGAAAAATGCATGAACAAGCATATGATGACATTCCAAGGTTCCATTTAGCACTCCACATGACATGGAACACCGCCAAAACCTTACTTTCTTGTTTTGAGGTCCAAAGAGGTGTTTTAGACATTGTTGAAAATCATGTTTATTAAGTTTTGCAAGGTAAACAAAAATGTAGTTTAAACTGGGAAAAAAGTTTGTCTTGTCATTTGGATGGTTTCCATTATTCAATATGGTTATCCAATCTATTCAAACATCTAAGGAGGTACAATCATAAATTGGGTTTGCACTCAACCATTTTTTTGGTTGTGTTGTAAGAAGGAAATTTTCATTGTGTTGTGCTACATTTCATTTTAAATTTTCCGAAAACATACTATTTCTTAGCTTTTATTTTCAATGTCAATGTAAAAGGGAAAAATATAATATGAAAATCGTGCAAGATAGGGAAGATATAAACATGCATGAAGAGGAAACGTTGAATCAGTGTTGCTGAGTTTGGCGATACGCATCTATTGCACTTGCTTGTGGTGATCTAAGGCGTACTCAAAGATCCATTTGAGTGTGTCTTGTAACTATTGTAGTCCACGAGGGCACGTCTCTTAGAGGCATTCAATCGAATAGTTTAAATGCCTTGTCTATTCTTCTTAATGACTAATTGAGTCACCAAACCCTTTGGGCATTTTGTCAACAGTTCACACATCCCACCATTTTACACATTCCCATGTGCTCATAAAACACCCAGTAAATGATTCCACTCAGCATGCACAAGTTCGGCTAACACATTCATGAGTGATTTTAAAGTTTCCTCAAATTATTTGGCTTGTTGGTAAACCTTACACGCTATGAGGCCGCATTTCTTTCAGGCATTCTGTCGAATAATTTGCATGACAAGCGCATGCTTGCACATTGGGGCAAAATAGATAAAAACATCATACAATGCCAATTGCCATCCACTACCAATCTCAATGCCCCTATATGGCACGGTTGGAGGTGTTGGTTAATGTTGTGGAGTTAGGCTTTACAAATGTGCATGGGGTTTTAGATGCCTTTTCAACAAAACCGTTGTGTGTGTATAAATAAAAACCATTACAGGCCGCATTTTTCAGAAAACATAATAACAATAAAATAAAATAAAACACTACCAATCTCACTCTCGTAGAATATATACGCAACCCAATGGAGTATATTTTATTAATATGTTTTTAACTACTTCATGTTATCTCTCTCTCTTAATTTTTTTACAAAATTGTATTGCTTGTAATTTTCCAAAACCATTTTGTGCATATCCAGTCACCATTACAGCCCAGTCCCCCAGGAGGCGTTTTTCCAAACAGTTCACCTGCTTGATGTACGTACCCACATAGTAGTTAAAAAATTAACAAGGCGTCCACTAACTTGTGTTCAAAGATCACAGGATGAGACATGGATATAATGACAGCATCCATCTTTGAATGTATGGAGTCAAGTGTGGGCTGTTATGAACATTATATTTGATCACGGTAACTGGGTGTATGATTTTTGAGTCATAGTGGAGTCACCAAACCTCGGGACCACTTGGTAGAGTGTAAAGAAATTTGGGTAGCTATCCCCTTAGCATTACCGCCTACCTTATGTACAAATACTTTATACTACACTATGCATACTAAGGCATGTACTTTGTATTTCAACTACAAATAACATCACAAAACAACTAATTATGAGGACTTAAGGTTTCCTTTATGGGTACTTTTTCTTTTTCCTCCACTACACCAGGACTACACTAGACTTTACATGGGTTTAGCGCGTGATCTTTAGTGATGATGTTGTTTATGAAGAATGCATGGTTTTCTTACAAAAGGAAAAGGAGTTGGATTTACCCAAGACATTCAAGGAATGCAACATCAATAATGATCCCAGTGAAGAGGATGAGCAAACTTGGATAGATAGAAATTGATTGTATAAGGGTAAGGCTAAAATGGTTTTTCAAGTAGATGAGCAACCTATATACAATCATCTCATTGTTTAAACCTTATATGTTTCACATGAGGTTATCGACACTAAGGAACATAAAAATGAGCCATATAAAAACCACTAAAGTCTAGGAAGGTGAACATTGGTGACTACTAGTCAAAGGTAGATATGCCCAATATTGTTGAGTTGTTACAAGACTACTATGATCTATTCTCACAGAGTTATAACATGCATGCATTATTATTTAGGAAATATGCATATAAAATTAATTGATGGAGTGAAATAAGTGTGCAAGACGTCATACAAAATGAACCTAAACTTACATGCCAAGGTGAAGGAGGATATTGACAACATGTTAGTTGCCAACACAATCATGTATATTGATGAATTAGAGTGGGTGAGCCATATAGTCATCAACATTAAAAAGGATAGGTGCATCCACATATGTTTCAACTATCGATAGCTCAATGTCATTTACATTGTTGATCCCTTCCCCATGCCTTCATTGAAGATATTATTGAAGGCGTTACATGGCACAACATCTATACCTTCACTAATGGTTTCTCTAGATACCATCAAGTGTAGATAGAAAAAATGATAATCTCCAAACTATTTTTTCTACCAAATGGTGTTCCTTCACATACACCATGCTGTCTTTTGGGTTTAATACTGCACATGTCATCTTCTCATGCATTATGGTTGCGACGATAGAACACTTCATCCAAAAACTTCTTCAAGTGTATCTTGAAGATTGAACTATCTATAGTCTAGTTAAATATCATTATGAATTCATATGCTTGATGTTTGAACGTTGTCGGTAACTTCAAATATATATAAACCTCAATAAATGTGTCTTTGCAACTCTTTATGGCACATTAGTTGGTCGTATCATTTGTAAGGAGTGAATCCTGACTAATCCAAACAATATTTCCATCATCCTTCAGTTCGGGGTTTTATAGATGCAAATGGATGTGCACACATTCCTAGGACATTACATTTATTGTAGAAAGTTCATAAGGGATATGCAAAGAATATCAAGCCCCTATGAAAAATTCTCAATAAACATGAGACTTTGAAACGGACATAATAAAAAAAATGGTATTTTGAAGTGCTTATCGAGTGTTATAGTTTCCCCCTTCACCTGGAGAGAGCATATACTCGATAAGATTCAAATAAACATATTTATTCAAGAAGAGATAATGCATTATATACATATATGGTCACATAAAATTAGGAAGTCTCAAATATATCCAAATATTTCACAACCCAACTCTCTCCTAGAATCTATTACCTAAATCCTATTCTAATGTAAGTATTACATGAATAATCAGTTACTTACATTATGTATTATTATTCTAATTTCTACCAACTTTTATTACCATGTGATTATTACTCACGTAGCAATAAATTACATTATTTGCTCCACTTATTATTTTCTCTCACAAATATTAATTATAATATGGAGCACTTAAGTCGTAAGCACCCATGTGATGACTAATCCTATCATTCCCCCGTAGTGTGAACATAGGGAGAGGAACCACATCCTTGAGATGCATCATTGATTGGCTTTGTTATTTTGTTACTTGGATTTTTACTTACATCTAATGTTCACATGCTTTATACTCCTCTTAGATCTGGCCAATGATGTCGGTTTCCATGGTTAATGCGCTTGATTACAACTAATAGTTTCCCCTATGTAATTTTTAGAGTCCATTCCTATTACAAAAAAAAATCATTAGGAAAATTTACACCCCAAAAACTTTCCCACTCCTAAAAAACATTCATCCCTTAAAAAATATCCCTTTATAAGACCCAAATAATTTCTCTCTCCTTCAATAAACAAATCACCTTATTTTTTATCAAAAATATATTCAAGTATGTGTGGTTTGGATTTGAATCCTCAACCACCCACTAAATCAAAGCCCTTAATAAAGGATACATAGCTAATCAAGTTATGTTTCCCACTAAACAATTGAATAATATATTTTTTATCTTGTAAACTTTCAGCCTTGTTAATTTAAAAAAATAGTCCATTCTCATTTAGGGATAAGGAAAGTGAATTCTTTTACAAGTTACTTGCATCCATTTCCAATTTGATATGACACAAAGGTACCTATGAACATTATTATGACAAGGTATTCTAACATCGAGCTAGAGAAATCTTTGTACCTGAGGTGGAAATGAGAGTTGAGTTAATTCACTAAGATGAGGAGACTTTGTTGAGAAAGGGTTATAAGTAGGGGATTTATCAAGATTAACTTGCCCTAGGGATCTCAACGCGAAGCTCAAAACAAACACCAAAAAATTTTCGATCAAGATGACTCACTGAGTTGCATGCAAGTTGGATGGTGTGAGGAATGAGATATAGATCAATATCGGGTCATGTTGGTATAATCCCTAATGGGAGATCAAATCCCAACACTGAAGGAGGAGTCTAATGTGTGAGTATAAAATCTAATAGTATATAGATTTGAGGAGAAGATCCATAGATTTGTGCACAAATTCCAATCTGATTCACTAAAAGGTCACCAAACTTGGACCAAGGATGAAATTATATGAGTAAGAATGAGGTCAGTTAGCTATTGGAGAGTATCCACCTCTCCGAGAGTAGATTTTAAGGTCTATGGTTGTGAGAAGAGTCCAATTTAAATGCTGAAAGTCAAGATACAAATTCATCTAAGCCACTCCAATGTGAAAAAATGATCTTTCCACTATGAAATAAACTCAACATCAAGGCATTCTAGGTGGAAAAGTTTGATGGAGCTCAAGAATCTCTCCAACCAATACAATCCTCCAATCCAAATACTTTAAAAATAATTCCTTTAAACCAAAAACATGAATCCTCAAACTAGATATGAAAACTTGTGAATGAGGAGTTGCTCCCAGGTAGATCTTGTCGTTTCACTCCATAAATATATTTCATTATTATTATTTTATTTCCTCATGAATATCTAAAAAAAAGGTTTGATAAAAAAACACTGCATGTTTATAGTCAATTATGGAGTTTTTGGACTTTAAAAACTCAATTTTGATTTTTACTTTCTTCAAAATGTTACAGGAAATCATTGAATCCAATAGGCGCTCACACACACTATGAAAACAATGAACATATATTACTAAACACAAAACTAGGTTAATCAAACCTAAACTAAGAATGATCAATGTGAACATATTGGAATGGAAATTGTAGATAGACTAAACATAATGTAACTATATAGATGATGCAAATTAATGGCGAATATTAGTGGGTCCACTGTGAGGTCTGAGGTATCCACCAATATTGCTGACAAAGGGAAAAAAGGTTGATCATATGAACTATTACTTTTCATGTTGTATACATTTTACTATAGACACCTATTTTCAGTATAGTGTCCCCCCGACATCTTATATTTACGCAATTTCTATCACCACTTCTCTTTATTTTAAATTAAATAAAATCTTATCTATTTGTTCATATTATTTGATTGATTATCAATGGGCTCCGTATGGACCCATTTGATGATTCAATTTTTTGGAATCATCCCCCATCTCTGATAAATTATTTAATTCAAAATGCACCCATCTAACACCTTCTTTTAAAAATGAAATCTTTATTTCACCACCCATTCAAATCATGTCCCCCACTTTGCCTAATAAGTCAAAATATGGGACCCACATGATCACATCACATCCCTAACTCAGGTTACTTTACTACACCCTGGGTATCATCTAACCTACAGTTAGTTTCATATCTAAGCTATAAATATGGGGTTTTCCCCCATATTTCAAAAAAAAAAGAAAAGGAGGAGGAAGAGACATTTTCAAGAACTAGAACGGAAGACTTAGAAAGGAAGGATATATTTTTAGATAGAAGAAGAAGAAAGCTCTGACAGTGTCTCCTATCTTGCCATCTGGATGCCCGGTTCATTTCCATAGTAGGACATGAGCTAAGTACTTTTGTTATTTCTATTTTGCTTGTCATTTTTACTGTTGTTCATGATCTAATTATCTTGTCTGACATGGGGGTTGACATCCTCCAAGGGAGTTGAAATCCTCTTGGAACCGGCACCGTCCGGGCAACCCCCGCATATTGTGTTCTAATCTTATCTGGTTTAAGTTTTACAGATCTAACTTCTTGACATCATGCATCTGATTTCTTTGCGCCCATATCATCCATCTCAATCTCCAAGGTACTAAGCCCTTGTATACTCAACATGGTCTCAGGTTTCTTGATTACTTGTACACTCACCTGGATTGGAAACAGGAAACGTAGATCTACATTTGGCACGCCCGGTGGGACCAAATCCTAGATCTGGTCGTTTTATTTATTATTATTCATCTTTTCTAACTTGCTCGTTTGCATGGTCATAATATTCGTTGATCTCAGTTTATTACCATCCATCGTTTAAGCCACCTTGGAGGTACGTGTTCTTTATTTTCTGTTTACCCACATGGGAAATGAATCTAGAAATTAATTGTACTTAGCTGGTTTTCATCATGTGCTATATATTTTGCATCTTTCATTGTTTCGACTCACCTGTTTACAGGTTTTTTACTCTGAGTGTTGTCTTTTACGTTCTGTGGTTTCGGTCATCTTGACGGTAAGTGTTTTTGGTTTGTTAGTTAAAATTAGCATCAAGTTTATTTATTTTTATTAATCATAATAATAATATTTACAAAATTACTAAAAAAAATGACAAATATCATAGTTTAGAGTTTGTTCTACGAATAGTATAGAGTTCATTTTTTTAATTATTCTTTTTATTTTTTATTTTTTTAATATTTAAAAAACAAACAAAAAAAATTAATAGTCGAACTACCCATCCCCCTAACTATTGTTTTACCTCTCCAACTCTCTGCTCAACCACTCCCGTTCCACATAGCTTGGCCACCCTCTCCTTTCCTTCCCCACCTGCCTCGTCTCCCTTCCCTGCTCCAAACTCCTCTCCACTCCCCATCTCCATCACCGTCCCTTCTCCCTCTCCTCACCACTCACCCTCACCTCCATCTCCCCTGCCGCCTTCTTCCACCATCCATCTCCTGTCTGCACTCACCCGAGCCTTCCCTGCTCCAATCTAACTCCCAATCGCCATTCCTCCATTCTCTCCACCGACTTCTTCCTCACCTGCCACCCACATCTCCCTTCCTCCCACACCTACGTTGTACTCTCCCTCTTCCCGAGCACCTGTCTCCCATCCATCTTCCCTTCTATCCTCCTCTACGCTACTCCCCATCTCCCTTTTATCCCACACAACTCCCCTCTTCCGGAACCCATCGTCCTAACGCGATAACCATCACCAAGTTCCCCTCAAGATCATTGTACAGATCCCACGTCCAAGCTCAACCTCACTATATCAAGCGGATTCCATCCTCGTCAATTTATTAACATTGTGAAACCATTCATTGGGATTCTAGACATCTGTGACTGAGATATTGGCTTAGCTCACATGCCCATACTGATCTCATTAATCCCCAAAACTTTCCTTAGCTCAGTCTGACTTAATCTTGAGCTCGTGTCTGCGATGTATTCCACATTCATGGATCTTTGAGACAATAATGAGCTTGCGCACTGTACATTGTTATCCCCTGCCATTATATTGCCTGATATTTAACCCGCAAGGTATCACTTGTCCATTTCTTCTGATCACTCTGAGTTATTCTCACGCCATTTTCACGACCCTCGACTCGGCTCCTCTTGTGTAGATAGCCCCACCAGATGATTCAGCGTCTAATGTCTTCTACGAAACAACTTCATATTGACTCGGTAATCCCTACATGACTCAACCTCTAATCCTTTCAGGTACCAAAGACATCCACCGAGATTCTGTTCATAATCCCAATAAATCTCGACTAGTTACTCCCCCTTCCCCTGAAATCTATGCAATTTCCCGATCTATCTTACCAAATCCTCTTTCTTCCTAACCTGCCCTTATCGGTCGAGCTATCTCTAATTACCATTGCCCCACATGGGATGTGGGTCAAACTCCACTTTATATCATTTCACTGAAAAGTTAGGCATCTTATTTCAAAACACAAACAAACTTATCATTTTGAACAACCTAGAACATTTTGTAGTATAAGCTATCTTGTTTATATTTTTATTCTTATTTACAGTTCACTAAACAAATTAACACAACGCACATATTGATATTCATCTTTTGTGTTATCAACGATCATTTTTTGTTTTGATTTCCAATCGATGGTTTATCCTTTTATAGATTATTCTTATAGTTTTCATTTTGTTTTATAATTCATATCGTAGTTTATCATTTTGGATCCATTCCCACATTGTGTATTTTTTTTTCCTTCTATAGTTTAATTCATAGTTCCTCATCTCTATTTAATAGTTATTTCATCGTTATTTTATAGTTTAGTTTTCATATCTTGTACATTACAAGTGCATACGAATGTCGAGCTAATTTTCTTTTATAAAATTAATTTTCTGTGCGTAGGGATTTCTTTTGCATACAAATATTAGAACGTTTTTTTTAATTGTCTTTCTGGTACCTTTTTGACCCATGTCCACTAATTGTCTTATTTGATTTTTCAGGATAACATCTACGATACTACGATCACTAAAGTACGCCATCAAAGATCACTTTTTGGAACATAAACACGCCACCAATCTCCTTTCACCGACCCTGTCCGAGATTGTAAATGGTGCCATTTTAGGGTACTAAGGCATTCTAGACCACTGAGTGGCACTTTCAGACAGGAAAAGCATTCTCCAGACCTCTCTTCTAGTCGTGAACGGTGCCATTTTACGCTACTCGGGCGTTTCAGGACACTGACTGGCGCTTCTAAATACATCACCATCAAACGCACTTAAATAACCACGATAAGTGATTCTCCAAGTATTTCTCATTTTTCTCTATTTTCTCTTTTCTACATCGAATTTTCCCTTTCCTGAGTGTTTTTCTGCATCGAATGTCACATTTCATTTTGGTCTAAAATGAACCTTTTGCATCCTGCCTAATCACATAGCTTAAGTAAAAAACAATTAACTCTTTGCATTTCACTTATCACACATTGCCTAAAACTACATAAACTTAATTTACACATCAAAACATTCATCTCACCTGGTTAACTGTTTGGGACCTAAACACCCAACAGACAACCGTCTCAAACATCTCCCGATCCATAACTGCCTGAAACCAGCATTAAATTCCTTTAGGCACCTTTTTCGCTACTTTTCTTTTCTGTTTACATCCTCTAAATTAATCATGAGGCTAAAAAAAATTATTCTTGATTTATTTTTCAACAACATACATAAACAGATGTTTCTTTACTTCACACCTATTGTCACTCTCTCCAAAATCAAGACAAACAAACAATCTGATTTATCCCATGATATTACTTCCTCTGAGGATCTTACTCAACAGGATTCTAAACTCAAAACCATGTTGTCGGTCAACCAATATCTAGTCTCCATGGTCTCACCTCATGAGAACCATGTCATACAAAATTCTCCCCACCTTGACACCAACCCTCCTATTCCCCGTTAATCCAATTTCCTAAATCAATCACACCACCATCTCCTGCTCCTCTAGATACACTCAAATTGCCTCTTAACCCCATGGATGACTTCTTACTCAATAAATCCCCTACAATCTCTCAATCCTCCCAATCTCCTTAATTGTTGGATCACATTCCACCCACATCCTTTTTTCTCAATTCTATTTCATCTGCCACTAGTATGCCCATCAAACAATCTCAGCCTTTGAATACCTACATTCCTACCCATCCTATACTCCAATAGTCTCAACCCCTTAACACTCATATCCCTACTTATCATCTACCACAACAACCTACCCAGCTTCAACAAACACATCATATTCCTATTATTCAAAGTCAACCTATGCAACAATCTCAACCCATGACACATGTTCATCCTTACCACACAATTCTGCAAACATCCTATCCACAAACTTATCAACCATCTTATCAGATGCTTCCTCAAACACCCACACACTCACAAACTTATTATTTTCCTTATCAAACTACTTTTCAAACTGCACAACCAATCCAATCTCAACCTTACAACACCTCAAGTGATTCAATTCATGCCTTAATGAATCAGTTATCTAGTTTATAAACCCTTACCATACCACCCAAGAACACCTTATCCTATGAACAAATCTGTAACAAACCAATTCATCCATCGGTTCCAATTAAACCCTATCCCCCTCATTGGAAGCTTCATGCATTTAATAAGTTCAACAATAAAGAAGATCCCCAACAACATCTCCTCGCATTTAAACACGCATGTTGTCTCATTGCGCATGATCACGATTTACTTCGTCGCACTTTCCCCATGTCTCTGTCTAGTCCGGGTTGGACTGGTACCACAGTATCCCATGACATTCCTTATTATCTTTCACTCAACTTGCACAGTTGTTCTTAGAACACTTTTTTATCAATATCGCATGCAAAACCACTATAATTGATCTATATACCATTCAACAGTATGAAAATGAGCCCATCGCCAACTTCGTCGCACGATGGCATGTAGTTATAAATCAACTATCCTTCACTGTCCCGCAAACCGAACTTATTGACTTATTCTCGTGTTCGTGTTCCAAACATATATCATCCACTACGCAGATCCAATCATTCTGAACCTTTGGTGAATCTTTCACAATGGCTCGCAAGCTCGAAACTCATGTCATTGAGCAAGGTCATCTTAAATTAAGTTCAACTAAATCAAAACTAGAGTCCACAAAACCATTCACACATAATGGCGAGTTTAATACTACGGCAAACATTGTGGTCATTAAACCCTCATCCCCATCTACACCAAGCACATGGTCTCAACGACAATCTTCTCAATCAACATCCAATTACACTCCTTTAGGAGAATCATATAGTTCCATATTTGATAATTTGATGAGTGTAAAATCTATCCAACTGCCTCCCATACAACCCGTAGACAACTTGTAAGCCAAGCCTATTTGGTATCACGAGGCCCACTTTTATAAATATCATCGAGTCAAAGGTCATGGCATTGAGAGATGTCGTTCCTTCAAAGATCGTGTCCAACAACTTGTAAATCAAGGGGATATCCAAATTGATACTTCCACTGTGCAAACTAATCAACCACCAAAAAATCATGTCACCCCCTTTATATCTCAACAATCAAACACTTGTATGGTTGACACTGTCAATCAAGATCCCATCTTGTCATCAACTCTGCATGTTCCCCTAGTGGACATTATTCCCATCCCTTATTTAGAACCAGATGCATCTACATCAATTTTCACTACCTATCCTGAACTTGTAGCTTCTCCTATCCTTGCCACATCCACATCAAATTCAAGTATATCATCCATTTCCGACGCTTCAAACATACCCCAATCTATCACATTAGATTCATCCTTAGCATGTATTTCAGCTCCACTCGTATCCACACATATCCCTACATCTCTCACACCTATTCAGTCACTAAAATATTCATCAAATACACCTATTACTACACCTATATTGCTCACAACCATCCCAACTAAACCCAGTTCTACAACATGCACCCTTACAACCCTATCTTCGACATCAATCCCTTTATCAAAAATATCATTCTTACCCCTCAAAACATTTATGAAACAACCAGTCCATTCTGCTTCTACATCCAAAAATGTCCCTGCACTTGCTACATTACCCATACCTATAAGAAATACTCCATCGGTTATCACATCACTCACATCTCCACATATTCCAAACATTCCTACATCTTTACCTATCTCAGCAACCCCTCTACCTATCATATCAACAGGTCCACCTATTTCTACCTTGACAACCTTACCCATGGCCACAACATCTAGTCCACCCCAATATTCTTTACCCAATCCTCCCATCACATCAATCAAATCCTCTCGATCTGCAACCCTACCAAATATACCCCTTGAATCACCTATTGAGCCAACACATCCACCTCAATCAAATAAAGATGTTTTACCTTCTCCCTCTAAAAAATCATCTCTTTCCATGCCCAAATCAAAACAATACATGTCTCACACAGATACCATTAATCGCATCATACAAACACCTATACCTTCATTAACATCTTCATCTTGTTTTAGGACAGTTTCTCCATTAATAACTACACCACCGCTATTAGATCCTCCGATTGAAATTATTGTCATCCCTGCTAGAGGTAAATCTTCTTGGTTGAAGTCTAAGGCTTGGTGAAAACATCCCCGATAGTCCCTTGCACATCCACAGAAACATTCAGTTTTCCCTCTTCTCAACAATCTAATGCCATAACATCCATGTCAGGATCAGTTTTTCCATCTACGACATCTTACAATAATCAATCCACATCCAAACAATATCATCCTTCAACCAAATTTGATTTGTCCTCCAAAACATGAAATTCACACATCCAATCTACATCTACGTTTTCTCCTAACTACAAATTATGACATCCTATAAAAACCCATAAGAGTTACCTTCCCCATGACACTTCAATGGGGTCATACGCAGACATATTTCGACATTTAACTCAAACATCTGCCATCAAAATTCCTCATATTAAAGCCTTTAATCCATATGGTCCCAAGCCATCATGGTTCAATCCTAATTACATTTTTGCTTATCATCATACCCCAAGTCCAACATCAAACATTGTAAGGCCTTTCGATCAATCGTTAATAACCTTATTGAGAAAGATGATTTCCTCATTCAGGGGAAAGTTCCTTCTCTATCTACCTTGAATCCAATCCATATCCCATCTATTAGATTTCCCATTATCCCTCCATCCACATCATCCCTTAATATTCATCCAGCCCATGTCATTCCTCCTAAGGAATGCCTGCCATTGTTCATCAATACTGCTTATCTTGCTAAACACACTTGTGGTCTCTGATTGTTTACCCCATCCAAATCTAAAACAATCTCATCTAAACTCTTTCGACATCCTTTACCTCCTTCACATTTAACTTGTTGGGAGAATAATCTTCCCTCACCCTTGAACACATCATCTGTACAAATCTCTTGTTACTAGGGAACTTCACTCTTTGACATTTTTTTATCTACCTTATTCACATCCATTCAATCTAAATTAATTATATCCAAATTCTCATCTCATTCTAAGTCCTCCTTTGAGGCCATATTTGTTCTTTTATGTTTGTGCTCCTTTTAGGAGTATCATCTTTTTCATTGAAGACCTCCTTGGAGGCCATGTTTGTCTCTCCATTGAGGGACCTTTTTCTACATTTGTGTCTCTTCTAGGGCACCATCTATTTCGAAGTCCACCATTGTGGCTATATGTGTGTCTCTTTTGGGAAATCATTTATTTCATCAAACCCTCCTTTGAAGCCTTATTATCCTTCCATATTTGTGTCTTTCTTGGGGCACCATTTATTTTCATCTAAATCCACCATTGTGGTCATGTGTTAGTTTTATTTCCTACTTGGCTATCATCTCATATTATTGCAACTACATTGTTTTATCTCTCATGGTGGTAAACCAGAGATGGAATCTCTTAATGCATTGCACTTGTTACCAATCTATTGTTAGCATATCTACGAATGAGAACTTAGTTACATCCTTAGATTGTTCTGCCATCTTTATCCCCTTCCATTTATCACTATTATAATCTGACTTATGTGGTCCACCCTCACTACTTTTATGTTATCCCATAACCATTACCACCATTACCTTCTCATTCTCCTATTACAATCATGCGAAGGGTCCAGGGTGTCTCTTGTAAATTCGTTATCCCTTCTTAAGTTGTTTACTTAGCTATTCCCATCTCTCCCCCATGTGAAGATAAAATTCATGTATGTAAAAGGAAAAATCAAAGTTAAAAAAACAAACTGATCCGTCGAAGGACAACTGTTCATACAAAAAAAGAAAAGAAAAGAAAAGTATACAAATCAAAATCCAAGAAAAATCAAAATAAATAGACCGATCCCTCGAAGGATAGTTACAATATATATTACTCTTGTCTTCTATATTATGTATAAAGTAGACCATAACCTCGAAGGATGGCTACTCTATTATTATATTTGGAAGGTTTTCCACATTGATTAGCCTTCCTTTTATCAATATTTTCTAAAATCTTCCAGCATTGATCAGCTTTCTATTATTGTTCTTTCCCTTTCCCAGAGCTGGGGCATAAACTTAAAGAACACCAATTTTGGAGATCCCTCTTCCCACGTACAAGTCACATCTTTTCATCCCATTTGTCATGTCAATATTAGGATTACGAGCATCCTTCATCCATATTTCCCTCATAATCTTTCGATATAACTAACTATCGTTTGATTATGTGTTAACACTTGTTATTGGCTACAAGTGCAATGCCTTGAGTGGTAACCTTTCTTGTTTATCTCCAATCCAGTTTGAAACATAGTTTCCCTGTACACCCTTTCTACAGCTATGTTCCATTCATCTCATCCATATAATCGTTTATAAAAATCACATCAAATTGCACACTATGAATTTTATATCTATCCATCATATCCATGAATGTGTTTGTAAATACACTCTTCGCTTTGTGAATTCTACTTGATCACCGCTGCAATTTGCGAATCCTACTTGAGGGTCCTTTTCAAGGCGAGTTCCTTATCCTAAAGCTCCTTATCTCTCAACATGTTCAACAACATATTTGATCCATTGATCCTCACTCTCCATGTCCACTCGTCACCATTTGTCTCCACATCATCCTTCTCACCTTTCTGTCCCCTTACACGATGCTAGATATCTTACATGTCTTTCCTCTTGAGTTTCTATTTTGCTCTTCTGCTTTCAGTTTGACAATCTTACTTAACCATCCATATAGCCAGGGAACCTTAGTTAAGGTATATCTTCTTCCTTAGATCTTCCCGCTATAGAAGCTTCTCCACCATTTCCTCTGTCAACAAATGAAAACCACCACCACAAATGTCTTTCCACTCTTCCTTTTCCGCTTAACACTATTGCATCATCACTAAAACATGCCATGGGCATACCAGTTAAGGATTTCCCTTACACTCTCCATCTACGTTGCATATGTTCCTCCATCCATTCATGTCACACCCCTCTGTTTCCTTTTTATCATATTGATATCACCTCCTTTCATCTCTTGTTCCATTTTGGTATACGTTGTTCAGTCTTTTCATCCTTCTTCTTCTTCTTCGGTTTGGTGATCCTACTTAACCATCTCCATTGCAGGGAAATCTTACTTAAGATTTTCTCTAAAGAATGGTTGGTTGTTTGATCCTTCCATCTCCCATCATCTCTTCATCATCTTATGTCTCCCACATCTCATCATATCCATCCATTCCAGCCAACCCTTCCACATCTACATCCGATACAATGTTGTTCTTTCTCCTTCTATATCATCACTGCCATTTTGGTGATCTTACTTAAATCCTCATGTGGCATGGTGATCTTACTTAAGAGTCCCTCTTAAGCATGATTTTTCATCTTGCACTCCCCCACTACCCCACATTCTCTTCGTCTACATTTTCTTGGCATTCCCCACCATCATATCTTCTCACCTCCTCTTTCATTCTCGCAAACACCACTTCCTACTGGTCCCTTGTTCATTTCCATCATCCGTCGCTGGGTAATCTTACTTAACCATTGCTTCTCTGTTCATTTCGTGTCTTATTTATTCATTTCTCTCTCATCCATTCTCATCCATTGCATCCTCTCCTCATCTTCATCTTCCTACACATTGTTATCCCTCCTTTCTATACTCTTTTTACTCCATCTTCTAGAGTTCTCCCACATATCTACCCCCATACTTACACGTCATTGTCATCAATCTTCTACTAACATTCTTTCATCATATCCTTCCTTTTCCATGCGCCAGTAATTATCAATGGACTTCTCCTAAAAATCACTCATCCTCATTCTACATAGCCTGAATCATTGTTCTTTGACCTCCTCTATTCTATCTTCATTCTTTCCTTCCTTTGTGTCCTCAAATCATTATCAGAGGACTTCTTCTAACGTCCCTTCATTGGCATTCCTCCTCCCGTCCTTCGTTTACTTTCTCCCTTGTCTTATCTTTTGTCCCATCTTTCCCTACTGATCATTATCGATGAATTTATCCTAACATCCATTCACTGGCATTGCCTCTCCTATCCCATCCTTTCTTTTTCCTCGCCACCTCTCCATCTTCCATTCTTCCTTGCCAATTTCTTCATTGTCTTCATCATACACCTTCTCTCTATTTTCTCGTCATCAGCATATCCTCATCTCATGCATCTCCATTTCTTTTCCAATCGATGTCACTCCTTCCCTCAAATTTTCTCTTTATGTTCCTTATGCTTCCCACTCTTTACCAAATATCTTCATTATTGGTTCACTTCCTTCAGCATAATTTTCTTCGTTGTCTTCTCCTCCTTTCTGATCTTTGTCTTATTTTACTTCCTCTATATCGTCTTTCTCCCCATTTTACCTCGCATTTCCTCCTTGCTTCCCCGTCAAAAAACCTAACTCTTCAGCGTTATCCCATTTCCTTTATCATATCATCATCCACATGCATTTCCATGCAGTTAGTTCCATATTCTTTGCCTTGGATTTCCTCTCTATGATCCTGTTTCCTTCAATTTTCTTTGCGCTATCATCTATTTCATGTTCCATTACCTCTTTGTTTTCCTCTGCTCTAATCTTCATCACATCTTTCATTTTAAATAACTCTCTCCTTTTTTGCATGATTTCATCCTCTGCTCTTTTCTTTTCTTGTCTTCTCTTTGTTTGTCCTTTTTCATAATCCTTCTTTGTTATCTTCTTCCTCCTCTTTCACTCTTTATTTTCTCCTCTTTCTGTCTTCGTCCCTCTATTGCATGTCCTTATCACCTTCATATTCAATCTTTCTTGCTCTTCTCATAATCAACCAATCCTCTTGTCTATTCCCTTTTCTCTTTCTCAGCATCTCTTACATTTGGCATTCACAGTCAATGCTGATGTTTCTCCATTTACGTTTCGTTATCCATCCCTTTCATTACTATTCTTTTTCTTCTCTTTGCCACATTGACCGCTTCTCTTTTTGAGAACCCTTTCACATCTTTTATCTTCGCCAGTCCTCTCGCAGGGACATCATCATATCCATTTCTAAGAATCTCTTCCCATCTTCTTTTGACATTTTTTGTCTTGAAAGATACCATAACGGACATCACCTATCTAATCTTGTTCTCTTCCTTGAATATTTTCTCTACTTTTGTTTTGACACAAAAGTATCTCTATCACACTTACGGAAGAAATAAAACTTTTTTGTCTTCTTCACCTCCTAATTGTCTAACACTTATGCATCATTCTTATAAAACATGATTTCCATCATATTTATTATCCTTTTAAGGAATTTTATCTCATCCTTCTATCTTGTTTACTCATCATATCCACATTTTTAAGTATTCCCCCTAGGATATCTTATTTCGACATCTATCTATGTCTTATGTTGGGGTACTTTTTCATCCTTGTACTTGTCAACACATATAACTCACTTTGTGTCTTCCCATGCCCTATGGTGGGGCATCATTATCTTCATTCTCGTCCATTTTTGGACACATGATTCTTCGCACGATTCCTCGCAAACAAAGGATTGCACACATCTTTCGCATTTAGTTACACATCTTTTGATGTTTTTCTATGACCTGTTGGTCATCTTGGTTTACATCCATACTACAGTGGTCTTCACCCACTCACTGGTCTATAGAACATTGTTGTATGTCTCCATTGAGACCATAATTTTCCTCTACCGATGTGATATTGAAGTCACCGCCATACCTTTTTTTTATTGTTATTGCGGTCCTATTTTTCCTGGGGCATCTTGCCTTTGGTCATGTTTTCATCCATCCTTGGACACATCTTTCATCTAACCCTATTTTTTTATTTCATGGCTTGCTATCACAAACCACTCAACAAAAGGGGAAAATGTAGACAACTATTTTCGGTATAGCGTCCCCCCGACATCTTATATTTACGTAATTTCTATCCCCGCTTCTCTTTATTTTAAATTAAATAAAATCTTATCTATTTGTTCATATTATTTGATTGATTATCAATGGGCTCCGTATGGACCCGTTTGATAATTCAATTTTTTGGAATCATCCCCCATCTCTCATAAATTATTTAATTCAAAATGCACCCATCCGACACTTTCTTTTAAAAATGAAATCTTTATTTCACCACCCATTCAAATCATGTCCCCCACTTTTCCTAATAAGTCAAAATATGGGATCCACATGATCACATCACATCCCTAACTTAGGTTACTTTACTACACCCTGGGTATCATCTAACATGCAGTTAGTTTCATATCTAAGCTATAAATATGGGGTTTTCCCCCATATTTCAAAAAAAAAGAAAATGAGGAGGAAGAGACATTTTCAAGAACCAGAACAGAAGACTTAGAAAGGAAGGATATTTTTTTTTAAAAAAGAAGAAGAAAGCTCCAATAGTGTCTCCTATCTTGCCATCTGGATGCCCAGTTCATTTCCATAGCAGGACATGAGCTAAGTATTTTTGTTATTTCCATTTTGCTTGTCATTTTTACTATTGTTCACAATCTAATTATCTTGTCTAACACGGGGGTTGACATCCTCCAAGGGAGTTGAAATCCTCTTAGAACCGGCACCGTCCAGGTAACCCCCACATATTGTGTTCTAATCTTATCTAGTTTAAGTTTTGTAGATCTAACTTCTTGACATCATGCATCTGATTTCTTTGTGCGCGTATCATCCATCTCAATCTCCAAGGTACTAAGCTCTTGTATAATCGACGTGGTCTCAGGTTTCTTGATTACTCGTACACTCACCTGGACTGGAAACAGGAAATGCAAATCTACATTTACATCCTTTATTTGTATGTTTTGATACAAAAACAAGTGGATAGACATGGATAAGGTAACAAGGTCATACGTAGCTTATATAGTTTTCCCATTGCCTTAGTTCTTCCTAACAAAATAAAATTTGGTTGAAGTGAAGGTTAGAGATGTCTTTTTTGAAACATGCCCTGATACTTGTAAGCAAAAAAGAGGTGTTAGTATAAAATGCAAACTAGGAAATAAATAAATTTAAATCCCAAACTAACACTTCTAATTGTTACCTCAGATTGAGCGAGATGGAAGGAGGGAAGAGAAATATACCTGCACTTACCTACAAGTTGAAGTATTCCTTCCTTGTTGCTTTGGATGTGCTCAAGAATTTGGATGCTTGATTGTTGCTTCAGATTTTGGAGTCGCTTGGGCAACACCTCCCCTTTGTTTGTATTGGATGATTGTTTGATTCATAAAGATTGCTTGTTTATGGATGAATAATGGATTTATTGTATGAAAGAATGGATGATTGGGTGAACAAAATAATAGAGTTTGATATGGATTTGAAATATTATTCAACTAGCTCTCGTGGAGGAGGAGAGCTCAATTTATAGTTAACGGGTGGGGGATTAAATGGCTAGGATTAAGCCAAGTTGGATTGAGATCAATGGTGGAGGATACATAAGAAGAATGGAGAATTCTAGAATGGATATTTCTAGAATTTGAGAGAAGATTCAATGGAGAGTTGGAGGTTTTTTTGAATTTTTAATTGGAGGGAATTTTAGAGAGGCTTCTAGAAATAGAAGCCTCTAGATTTAGAGGTGTGAGGATGTGATTATATTAAGATTAGATTAGGTTAGTAAATGATGATTAAGGAGGTGATTTGATAGAAAGAATAGGTGTAGGGATGTGTGGAGTAGGTGGCAGGTGAGGTGTAGAAATATTAAATTCCTGTAAATGTTAATGAAGGATTAAAATAAGATAATATGATATAGTAATGGATTAATGAGATTAATGATAAAAATGGGGTATTGAATGAATTAAAATGATTAATGATGAAATGTTGGGATATTTGATAAATGATTAAAAGGGTAAATATGATAAAATGAAATACTAATAATAATTAATCTTGTGATTAATAATTATATGGGTGATGTTGGGATATTTGCTGGACATATTAATTGTAATTAATCATGTCAACATTTTAGATGTCTACATTTCCCCCCTCTTTGAAGTGTAATTGTAGAGCAATGACAGTTCAAAGAAAAAGAAGAGAAAATTTTAGGATAGTGATATGATGCCCCCTCGAGGGGTTATGCAAGGATGAATGAGTTGGGTGACCACTTAAAAAGAGAAGAGGCCTAGTTATGCATGAGAGAAGCGAGGATGAGAAGATTATAGGATTAGGTGATGAGAAGATTAAGGATGAAGATGCAGGATGAGAGGATTAGAAGATTAGAATAATAAAGTATTAGAGGATGAGAAGATTAAAGGATTAGGAGATATTAGATTGTGGATGAGAGGATGCACCAGTCAAGGGGTTGAGATTTTGAGTATTTTGGATTATAGGATGCCCCAGTCAACAATGTATAACAAGGGGGGAGATTTAGGATTTATTATAAGATGCCCTAGTCAATGAGGTATGATGAGGCTGAAGATATAGGATTTTGGATTTTAAGGATGTTGGATTTAGATGTGAGGATTCCCTGGTCAACAATGAATGACAAGGGTGAATATTAAGGATATTATATTTTGAGATGTTGGATGCCCCAGTCAATGATGTATGACAAGGGAAAAGATTTATGATTTAGGATTTAGATTTGAGAATGCCCTAGTCAATGATGCATGACAAGGGTGAAGATCCAAGATTTGAGGATGTTGGATTTAAAGATATTAGATATTGAGGGTGTTGGATTTATAGGATTAGAGGATATTAGATTTTTGATGTGAGGATGTAGGATGCCCTAGTTAAGGATGTATGACAAGGGTGAATATTTATGATTTAAATGATGCCCCAATCAAGGGGTGAGGATTTGTGGACTATATGATGTTGGATTTGACGATGGTAGATTTGATGATGTCCGAGTTAAGGGGGTAGGATTTGAGGATTTGAGGATGTTGGATTTGAAGATGGTACATTTAGAGATATTGGATGTTGAGATGATAAGATGTGGATGTGGAGATTGATTGATTGATGAGGAAATTAGATAGTTAGTTGGACGATGATGAGGATCAAGTGTGGTGATGATAAGGTTAAAAGATGATGTAAAGGGGTGTGCTACCATAAGGTGCCCACTTGTAATCATCTTTAGCAATGTTATTGATGTGGTATAGAGAAAAATTCATAAAGGTATTAAGACCATGATGACTTGATTTTCCAAATGCATGTGTCTTCATATCATTAGACAAATTAATATAAAAATATGGTCCTCATATCATTAGACTAACATAAAAAATATGGTCTTGATATCATTGGACCATGAAAATAAAAAGAAACCAAGCAACCTCATATCATCAACCAAAATGTAAATACAGACAAAAAAACAAACAAACACAAGCAAAAACACACACATTGCATATATATATATATATATATATATATATATATATATATATATATATATATATATATATATATATATATATATATATATGGATTTTTAGATTTCTAATTTTGGATGTTTGGATTGTTTGATGTTGGATTGTGGATGTACGATTTTGAGATTTTGGATGGGATAGGTGATGGGGGACTGGAAGGAATGTAAGGTGGGATGTCACTTTCTCCTATAAGTCCCAAAGTGTGTTTGGGTAGGACGAAAGGGAAGGATTGAGGGAAATATGATATGTTAGATATGATAGGTTTTGGTTGATAGGTTAGGATTAGATAGGATATGGGATGGGAGATAGATAGATATGATGAGAGACATTGGATAGGTTAGAGAGGATAGGGATTGGTTAATCAGTTATAATTAGATGGGATGTGGGATGGAAGATAGATAGATAGAATGAGGGATGCGGTATAGGATACGATGGGGGATATGGAAGATGATAATATATGCCCCTGGGTATATGGGAGATGAACTGAGGGATATATGTGTTGTGAGCCCAAGAGAGAAGTAGGGTGGCGTGTGTGGATGGATGGATGGGTTTGATTTTCTCCCAGGTGTAGGGTAGGATGGAAAGTGAGGGGTATCTAGAATGGGTGATTCCCCTAGCGGATGATAGTAATATTTCCCCCAGTTGTGATGATGATAATTCGAAAGGGAAATGAGGAGGATTGTAGGAAAATGAAAGGGTCATCGTCTACCCACTGATGTTCGATCCAAAAGAAGGTGGATGTGATGGATGGAAGGAAAATGACATTAGTTATGAACAAGAGATGAGCCTATCGACACATGTTGAAAGGAAAAATTTGGACTAAAACAAAAGTGTGACCAAGGTCTAAACAATACCTGACAACATACAAGCCATACGTCTCTTTGAGATCAAAGTGTGTGAGATTGTGATGGTTAATTATTGCTTGTAGTGAAAACTTAGTGGGTGGTATGTGAAGGAAAACTAGCCAATATATAGGGAGTGATTAATTCAAATAGGTTTATGGAAGGGGAATGGAAGGTTAAGTCATGCATTGCTCCACTTCCAGCCAAGTATCCATACCCCGATGGAAATACATTTGATTCTTGTCACAACATTTATCTACTGCCAGCCAGGCATTCATAGCCCTAGTAGAGTTGTTGGAAACACCCCTAGAGAGATTCTTGAGGTGGATTTTAGTGGATATTTTTAACTTTGATATGATTTTTTGCTTTTTGATATTTGGATTTTTTTTATGTTTTTGCATAAAGATGATCCATGCTCTTGAGAACTCTCAATGGGTTAAGAATCACTAGTGGCTTGAAGGGGGGATGTAGCTGAGTGTGAAGATGACATTGGCTAGAGTGCCAACAGACACGCCCAAGGTTCTTCACCAAAAGTTGAATAATTATGTTAAAGTGTTTGGATCTATAGGAAAATTGTGCTTGAATGTTAGAGGTAATGATAGACCAAGGTCACATGGTTTTAGTAGGTACTGTTGGCTTACAACATGTGTGAGCAAGCTAACCAAGTTTTCAGATGAATGGATTGGAAGAGGATATAAATGGATTTTATTATATTGAATGGATTACATGCAAAGGGATTTGGATGTTTGGATGGAAGGAGGATGAGTGGAAAGGAAATAAAATTCGTGTGCTGGTGAAACATTATGTGCTCAATCCATTTTTAGGTGTTGGGTATTGATAGCATGATTAATTGATTTGTGATTGGGTTGACTGGTTGGGATGGTAGGATCAACAATAGGAGTGGTAGAAATGGGTTGTGATGGAGTAGTTGGAGGTTTGTTGTTATTGTTAGGCTTATAACCTAAACCTAAATGACCCTGATTTTGATGAAGGGAGATGGGTTCACGAATTCCTTGTTAATGGATGTTTATAAGGCCTTTGCCTTGATGTTTCATATTAGCAAACCATATTTTTGGCTACAGGATATGAATTGGATGGGGAAGATGATGCCATGTTGTCATCACGATACTAGGGGGTTGTAGTTTTATCATCTGCTAAGAGGCCAAACTTAATAAAGGATGGGAGGTGAGATTTGTTTTGGTTTTTAGTCGGTGAAGGATGTTTGGATTTATGATGAGATTTGGATGGATTTTGAGTGGGGTTTGGATGGTGGATGATGGTTAGGGAGAGGATCCAGATGGAAAAGTGGTGGATAAAGAGGAACAAGGATAAGAAGCCCTTGGTTAATGAGGTTGTGAACATGATACCCAAATTGCATACAATGATTTGTCGAATGTCCATGGGTGCGATGGAAGTCACAGTAATAGTGTTCCTGATACCAAGATGGTTTAGGACGGTTTTTATCATGTGATTTTATGGGGGGATGGATGATCATGTTGAATTTTTTTAGACGATGGAAGATGGTCATCAAATATTCCCCTAAAGGAGGGAAGTGGTTTGGGCTAAATGGTTTTAGCGGAGTAGGAAGTAATGGGTTGGAGGGAGTAGGAAGTAAAGGTGTAGGATTAGGTGGATTATGAGATGGTTTGATTGATTTGGAATTAGGATTTGGGTTATAATTTTTTGTCTTAGAAGATTAAGTTGATATATTAGGCCTAGGGGCCGAAGTGGATGGTTTGGTGTTAGAGGCTGATGTAGAATTGGTTGATTTGGGACTGGTTTGAGTATGTGGTTTTGAGGTAGATTTTTTTGGCTTAGCATTCGATTGTTTGGAAATATTAGATGTAGATGAATTGGTGGTAGATTTATATGGATTTGGATTAGCATTAGATTTTTTGCTATTAGTATATGTAGATGAAGGGGAGGGGGTAGATTTAGATGAAGAGGATGGGTGTGATATGGGGGTCACATTAGATTTGGGTGATGATAGGGATGAAGGAGATTTGGTAGATGGGGTGAGAGTATAGGAACCAGGATTAGAGTTGGTAGGAGATGTGGTGGGAAGAGGATTAGGATTTGGTGACTTAGGAGTCACTTTAGATGCTATTAGGATTGGGGGATAAAGGAGATAAAATAGGATTATAGGACAAGATAGTGTGAGATTTATGTGATGAAGGGGATTAAGATTAGGATTAGATGTGGATGAAGATGATGAGGGTGGCATAAGAGCCACAATGGATGATTTAGGATTGAGGGTAGAAGGGTATGAGGGTGACTTAGGATTCATGGTGGATGAGATAGTTTTTATTAGATTGGACATAGGTGATGGAGGGGATGAAATAGGCTCAAAGGACTGAATTTGATGATGGTTTAGGGGATGTGGGACTATCTAGGGGAAATTCCATAGGATTGTGATTCAAATGATGAAAATTACGAGGATGGGGGACTAAGATGAGATGTGGGAGTTAATGATTATAGGATGAAGTTGTTGGGTTTGTGGTGGGTATGTGAATGGGACTCGATTGATAGGTTTTATGATGATTAGTATTTAGGATTTGAGGCTTTGGATGATGATGGATGATTGGTATGAGTTTTGATGGAGAGGAAGGTAGTTGGTCATGATGATCAATAGGGGATTTGGAGGTTATGGTTTAGTGATGGTTGTGTGGGTTTCAGATTGGTGGGTAGACTAGCAAGGACATAAAAGAGGTCCTCTTGGTCTAATTCAAATTTAGTGAGTTAGTCAAATTCGATGTAATTAGAATTGTGCGGATAGTGGTTTATATGTAATTAGTTCAAGGTCTAGATTGAGATTATTTGGGTTCCTCAAAGAAGAAGTCAATGGGATTAGAATTTTAGGGATCTGTAAAAAGGGGAAATTGTGTATAGGGTTTGATTAGGAGGAGATGGTATATGGTTGATTGGAAGATTTAAGAGTGAAGATCATATTTTTTTGATTAATTTGTTGAATAGTTTTTAGGATGTTAGGATCGACATGGGATGGTTGGTTTTGGTGGCAAGTGAGAGGGTTGGTTAAGTCAAGATGTTAAGTTTGATATTTTTTTGTTAATGTGTTGGATAGTATGTGAGACTTCATGATTAAAGTGAGATGGTTGACTATGATGGGTGGGGGATGATGGGATAGTTTGATTTATGGATTTAGAAAAGAGGTAGGGGTTTGGATGTTAGTTTGTAGAGGATGGGGATTGAGGATAAAATTTCATGGCTAGATAAGATGTTTGGGTGATTGGTTTTGGATTAAGATTGATCATGATGGGATTAGGGTTTAGGTTATGTGATTAAGAATAATTAATTATTATGATATTTGATTGATTAAAATTTTAAATTAATGGGATGATTAAGGGTGTTTACAAACACAGCAAAAAACATGTAACACAAATGCTAACTAATCAAGTGGGTTTGTAATCAAGATTATAGCCCGCTTTCAATACCACACACCGACGGTGGTGCCACAAACTATGGCTCTCCACCTATGTGCCAATGTGGGGTAGGTTAGCAAGTAATCTTGGGGAGTGTGAGCATCCTTTCACTATAGCTTAATATGCAGCTAAAGAGGTTGCTTAGTCTAGGATACACTAGTTCACTAGGGGCAGTCCCCAATATACCTCGTACGGTATGTGGGGCCCAAGTCCTATGTTGCAAGGATGATGTATAAGGCCTAGGTATTGGGATGTGGAAGTTCCTTACTTCACACCACTCTTAAAACAAGCAAGCATTTATCCAATAATGACAGTTGTCCTTGAATTTATATACCTCGTCGGAACACAAGGTGTGTCTACATACATGGAGATGAAACCCACAGTCACAAGACCCCTAAGACTATGAAAAGTGCATGGATATTACTTCCACGTCACGTTTCCGCTACAAAATAAAAATGGGAAGGGTAGCCTACTTTTGATCCTCAAGATCGTCCTAGGACATGTGAGAGGAGAGCATACATAGTTTCACCTTTGGGATGAACAAGCAACAAAGGAAAACACACCAAAAGGATGCTAAATGCAAGAAAATGGATGCAAGATAAAATGATTAAAAATTGTGTAATGGGTTGTTTAAGAGGAGGCCCTAAAAAACAAAAATTAGTAGTTTAATTATAACCCCAAATGTCTTGGACCAAACGAGCTACAAAACAAAAAGGATTAGCAGTTTTAGATTGATTTTTTTATCTTTGGTAAGCATAGGAAGCTGCACACATAGTGTTAGTAGTTTGGAACAAGAAAAGATAACTTAATGTGTTGTTAAAATAAAAAGATTAAGGAAAATGAAAACCATGAATAAGTTGTCTTTCAAAATACTAAATTAACACTTTCATTTCATAAATATTTTCAATACCTTTTTGGGGGAAGAAAATGGAGTTGTTTCGAGTTTAGGGTCAAAAGTTATGGCTCTCGAAAGGTAGGAAAGAAAAATACAAAACAAATGCACCAAAATAGGTCACAAATGCACTGAAACAGGTCATATGCGCCACTTCAGGTCATAAATGTGTTGTTCTGTGCACAAACACGTTGTTTTGTCAAAAATGGTTTTTTGGGGGTTTTAAGGGTTAAACAAAAGTGTTGAAGTGTTTACAAATGCACGACTTTGTGTGAAAACACACTATTTTGTGTTTAACTGCACTATTTTGTCAAAAATGGCAATTTTGGGGATTTCAAGGTTGGAAAAACGTGCTGAAGTATCTACAAACACTCCACGGGGTCTACAAAAGAGTTGTTTCAGGTCAAATGAGCTGAAACAGAATATTTTGACGAAAATTTGAAATTTTAAGGTGCAAATGATCACAATTTTTTTGAAATTTGGACAGTTTATTTATAACACTAAATGATACTAAAAACAATTAAAAAATTGGGGGGTAAGCCCCATGGTGGGCACCAAAATGTAGAGGAAAAATTGTGTTAGCATGCAAATATGAATTGACTATGAAACCAATTCAACACAAAATCTAACACAATAGTGCCAAAATGTAAGCAAAAAAGAGGTGTTAGTATAAAATGCAAACTAGGAAATAAACATATTTAAATCCCAAACTAACACTTCTAATTGCTACCTAAGATTGAGCTAGATGGAAGGAGGGAAGAGAAATATACTTGCACTTACCTACAAGTTGAAGTCTTCCTTCCTTGTCACTTTGGATGTGCTCAAGATGTTGGATGTTTGATTGTTGCTTCAAATTTTGGAGTCAATTGGGCAGCACCTCCCCTTTGCTTGTATTGGATGATTGTTTGATTCATAAATATTTCTTGATTGTGGATGAATAATGGATGATTGGGTGAACAAAATAAAAGAGTTTTGATATGGATTTGAAAGATTGTTCAAGCTAGCTCTTGTGGAGGAGGAGAGCTCAATTTATAGTTAATGGGTGGGGGATTCAATGGCTAGGATTAAGCCAAGTTACATTGAGATCAATGGTGGAGGATGCATGTGAATAATGGAGAATTCTAGAATGGATATTTCTAGAATTTGAGAGAAGATTCAATGGAGAGTTGGAGGTTTTTGAATTTTTAATTGGAGGGAAGTTTAGAGAGGCTTCTAGAAATAGAAGCCTCTAGATTTACAGGTGTGAGGATGTGATTATATTAATATTAGATTAGGTTAGTAAATGATGATTAGGGATGTGATTTGATGGAAAGGCTAGTGTAGGGATGTGTAGAGTAGGTAGTAAGTGAGGTGTAGAAATATTAAATTCCTGTAAATGTTAATGAAGGATTAAAATAAGATAATATGCTATAGTAATGGATTAATGAGATTAATGATAAAAATGGGGTATTGGATGAATCAAAATGATTGATGATGAAATGTTAGGGTATTTGATAAATGATTAAATGGGTAAATATGATAAAATGGAATAATAATAATTAATATTTTGATTAATTTTTATATGGGTGATGTTGGGATATTTGTGGAACAAATTAATTGTAATTAATCATGTCAAAAATTTAGATGTCTATAATACCAATTAGGGTTACCCCCTTCACATGAAGAGAGCATACAATAAAAAATATTCAAATCAACATGTTTATTGAATAAAAGATAATATATTATATATAGAGATGGTCACCTAAAATCTTGACTACCTCTAAAATATCTTACATAACTCTTATTCTAATGTAACTATTACATGAGTAATCGGTCACTTACAGTATGTATTCTTCTTCTATTTTTTACTAACTCCTATTATTATGTGATTATTACTCACGTAATAATCACTTAAATTATTTTCTCCTCTTATAATTTTCTCGCATAAATATTAATTACAATATGGAGCATCTAATTTATAAGCACCCATGTGAGGACTAATCCGAACAAGAAGTTGTAAATTCTTCAATAAGACAACTTCTTTCCATGTACATATAGACACACTTAGAATGGTAGTTTGTGTCATCCTCGTGCATTCAGGAAAGGATAATTTGGATCACCCCATATACTTTTCTAGTATAAATATGACATTAGCATATAAAAATTACACAACGAAGCATAAGGGAATTTCAATGGTCTACACACTATATAAGTTCTACCAATACCTATTGGACACTCCTCTTGTATTTTACACTAACCATATGGTATTGAAGCACTTTTTCAATAAGGATTTTCTCTATGAATGAATTCATCAATGTATCATTCTATTCTAGGATTTCTAGTTATTTGTTGTTGTCATTTTTAGAATGAGTAAATCTAAGCCCACCCTCCTATGGCACATTAACATGGTGAGTCCACTAATGATCCAAATGAAGGTATGTTGGACATGTAGCTCTTTATATCTCAACTTATGCTTAATGAAATTGCTAACATTACAACCTTTATAACCTGTAGACACATGCTTGACAACATGAAAACCCAAGGAAAGAAACAACTAGTGCTGCATTCTACCCCTTAAGGCTTATTATCTCATTGGTAGTGTATTGTACAAGATGGGGTGTGATGAATTCTTGCACATATATGTCTTGGAACATGAGAGAAAATAATGTTTTTTTGAAGCACGTGAGGGAATTATGATAGAAAATTATGTTGGTGATGTGACACTTAAAAAGATGTTGATGGTCATCTTGTGGTGACCAACTATTTTGAAATACACCAAGGACTATATTTATAAGTGTGACCATTTCCAACACATGGGTAAGCCTAATAGGCCTTATGAGATGCATTTACATCAAGAGATATATCAAGAAGTGGGTTATTGATTTTTTAGGCTCAATTTCTCCAAATGCATGTATAATAGGTGCAAGATACATCATCACGATGACTATATCACTCATTGGTCTGAAGCCATTCCTATAAGAAACTACAGTACCATCATTAGTACAATACTTATTTTTTAAAACATAATAAATCACTACAGATGTAGTCTTAGCTTGATAAGTGAAATGGGAACTCACTTTCTCAATGAGAATGTGCACATCTCATTTTCAAATTTTATGGTTGCGCACCATAAGACTACTTGTATCACTCCTAGGTAAATGACACTATAGATGCATTTAAAATGATATTGGGTAATACTCTTACAAATATTTGTGAGATGGGAAGGCATGACTTGGATGATAAGGTACTAGTTGTTCGTTGGGCTTACAAAACTACATATAAATGATCAAACAAAGAAACACCTTTTCAACTTGTGTTCAATGAAAAATTTATCCTCCCTATGGATTTCATGATTATGTATCTTTAAATTATGCACGTAAGATGTCTAGATCATGATGAGGATTCTATTGTTATAAGGATCAAAGAATTACTAAAGTTGGATAAGAAGTGTGTCACTTCTTGATATAGCCATATTGTGGAGAAAGCTTGATAAAAAAGTATGGCATGATCACCACATTAAAAATGAGGTGTTCAAAAAAGGTAATATAGTTATCTTGTATGCTATTTAACATAAATTGGTTAATATATCTCTAGGTGGTAGTCAACCGATGGTAGATTATCCTAATCAATTAGTTTCCAAATTTAATTACAATAATATCAAGAATAACCATTAAGTAATGATAAACAATGATAAGTAATGATAAATAACAAATTATAAACACTTGTAATGAGAGAGAGAATATAATATAGCTTCTCTCTTGCTCTGTGTGATGATCTGAGTTGGTTTGATGATTTATACATGCTAGAATGACCTGACAGAGCCTCGCTATTGAAATTGTGTCCCGAACTAAAGCGCACAACATGGGCAAAAGTGTACCCAGATGTTATGGCCCTACCTACACACCCTTCTTCCCATGTGGTTTCTTCTGTTGTAGATTCTTGTGTCTAATTACTACTTCCTGTTATGCTCCTTTCTAGAAATTGGGCCTTCGATACCTTGTGATGCTCATTGTGTGACTAATTTGATCTTCAAAACCCTAGATAGTCAGGAATTCATGTAAAATAAACATTAGGTGGGTTATGGGCACCCTAATTCACCTTCGACATCACCACTACTCCGAAGAGGGATCAAACTGCATGTCATTCTCACCTGGTATATGATCTTTAGAATGCATGTAGCGAAATGGATAGTCATGATCTTGCAACAATATGATTGTGATTGCACCTTTGTCATAGATTGACTTAGAGTGATGATATGTTCCTTGTAATTTCAAATATGAGAGGATGAATTCCCTAGAAATATTTTGTCAAGTATGTGGAGCTTAAGGGAGACTTGGAAAGGCCTTGTTTTTGTTTGTTCTTAGTGTATGCTCATGAGGATCTTTAAGTGTCAAGTATGTATGATATCCTCCTTGATAATGGGTGAAATTTCTATCTTATATATGCATTCCAGATCTAGAAACCTCGAATAAGGATGACTCAGAATGACCTAAAGGAATTTGAATTATAAAATGAGTCATTAGAGAGAAATGGCCAAAGTGGATGGGAAGGGCCATAACATACAGACATTACATGGCACATTCTGGAAATTTGGTCCAAGATGCATGTGAAAACACTTTGAAAACTGGGATTGTATTATGCAAGTATTTAACCTGATTTTATGGATTAATATGACCATTGTGTGATAAAATGAGCTATGTGTGCAAGAAAGAATGAATAGGATATAACTAAGGATAGAATAATTGACCAAATTGGGTAAGTGTGGACTAGTCCAAAGGTGTTGTACAATTTGTGTTGTTGCAAGACATGAATTACCAAAATGAGTGTCTACGGTATGATTCAAAGTATACACGACACCTAAGAAAGTTAAAGACATATTGGTTGGGGCCTTATGAGTTCTATGACAGTGTTACCTCTAGGGAATAAAAACTAAAGAATTTAAATAAAGAAGTGTTGCCGTCAAACTATAATGATAGTAGGTTGAAACTCTAACCTTCCATGAAGGAATATTATTTTAATGAAATAAGGTGCATCCCATTATTTATAAAGTAAGAATATTCAAGTAAAAACTTGTTAGTCAAGTGTAGATAGATATGTATTAGTGTTTAAGTAAAATGTCATGTTTTTAAATAAGCATATATCCGTGTACATCTATAATAATTAGTTTTACATTATCAATATTCAAGTATCATTTCAGATGTAACTTATGTTTGACTCTACATTGGTGACTCTATGTGCAAACATAGCTTGATGTGTAATAATGTAACTTGTATATTAAATATTAAATACATTAAGATCATAGCATGATTTTACATGTGGAGGTCCTCATGTGAGATTTAGTGTGGGGTGGAGAAAGACCCAATATTCTAAGTATGAATATTTTTATGATGACAAGGGTTTGTGTGTTTTTTTGTGGAGTCGAGAAAATATCAACATTACATGGTTGGATTGACATCTTGAGTGAAGAACGACCATATGGGAATGTTGAGGAAAAGCGCATGATAAAATAATTGAAAGGGCATGTGCAATGAAGGGTGAAAAATAAGAAAGTGTGTGCAAGGTATCTACAGGACAAGGAGGTGTGCAAGGAAAGCAATGTATTGAAGTGTCCTACAGGTAACACATGGCCTAAGTGTATAGAGAAGAGCAAAAAGAAATAAGGAAGGGAAGAAACATTTGAAATATTTCCAAGGGACATGCCTTTCAAAACGGAAAATGCATTTTGATGGCATCATCAAATCACTTGAGATTAAATTTCAAAATTCATGTAAGAATTGGAATTAGAGTATAGCTAGTAGCCACTGAGTGATTAATGAAAAAAGGTGGTGAAGTGAAATTTTAAGCATGCAAAGGAAATTAATGCCGAAGAGTGGACTGAGTATTAGGAAATTATAATTATGGGAGTAATTTTTCATTCAAAACACTTTTTACATTTTTTTACTTTCAAACTTCCAACAAAGGTGATTTACGAAGTTGTAGAGCATAGTGAATTTGAACTAGAAAACCTTTGTTGAAAATTTTGAGCTTTTGAAAAATCAGAGAATGGGAAAAGAATATTTGTAGAATTTCATAACACTTGGCCACAATTAACTTGGATGTCAAGCTCATTTTTCCAAGAGAAAGGGATTTGGGAACATGAGTAGTCCGAGGGTGAACTATAGGGGTTTTAAAAGGATAAGGTAGATGGAGAAAAGGTTAATTAAATAATTGCATGAAGGCATACCCATGGTAGATGAGAAAAAAACAAAGATTATTCATGAATAATAAGGCGGTGAAGGTTATAGTGAAGAAGAATCAAAAACATGAACTTCTACTAGGGTATCAGTAGTATAGGGGTACCCAAGATGACAACAACAACAAAAGTAACAAAGAACCCCAATATTTTTGCCACCGTCTCTAATGTATTTTTTGAAATAAAAACTATGTGATAGTGTTGCACAAAGAGGATTGAGTGACAATGATAACCTCTCGCAGGTCACTAACTACAATCATCACATAATAGGCCATGAATTGATGCTTTAAAATAACTACATGGTACAGACAAGTAAGAATAATCTTAATGTAGAGGATCATAACAACTTCAACCAATCATCAAAACAAGATCAAAACTATTCCTTCTTTCATTAACTTTCAGGTGCATAATAACTTGTATTTGACTCTAGTAAGAAAATTTGGTTCCTTCGTGTACTCTTTAATGTTTAACTTAGACACATACCCTAACCTTTCTTCCCTTTCACATCCCTTAAAATCATCATTGACCTTGAAATAAGGAAACTTGATTTGAACTTCTTCTTCTTGTCTTGTATTCACTTCTTGTTCACAAATGGTCTTAGTCAA
Source organism: Taxus chinensis (assembly GCA_019776745.2). NCBI lineage: Eukaryota > Viridiplantae > Streptophyta > Pinopsida > Cupressales > Taxaceae > Taxus > Taxus chinensis. The sequence goes on from CM034146.1 coordinate 189,075,893, forward strand.
TCTAGCTCAAATTGGACTTATGGCTTAATTAGACTTTGGTTAAGACTTTTTTCCATCTCTCACACTCTTATGATGTAATAACATTCATTCAAATGTATGTACAATGTTCAAAATCTTACCTCTTCCTTCCATTACCCCTCAAATTGTCCTTTATTAGCTCCTTAAGACCATGCACTCTATCTGCTAACCATTGCATTAAAATGGGATTCTAAAGAGTACTTCTTAAGGTTCTATAAAATTAAATAGTGACCTTCTACCACCCCTAATATTCCTTCAAAATTTTATCTGCTAACTCCTTATACAACTCCTTTAATCTTCTCTTTTGTATTTTTGCTCCTAGACCCTTACTAGGTTTGGCACAGTCAAGTTTTGCTCCTAATTTCCTTTTTCTGAGGTGCGAAGGTGAAACGTTCATGTATTTAAGAACCCATTTTAAAAAATTTCCTACCTCAAAATTTTCAAGAAAATATATTTCTCCTATCACCTACTTTCTTTGTAAAGTGACATCCTTCCATTACCCCCTCAAAACTGTGCAATACCTTCCTCTTAACTGTCATGCACAAAGTTTGTTTTATCCAATAGTTTTCTAGAATTCCTTCACTATCCTCTAAAGGACTCCTTCAAAGAGATAATTTCTAAATTTCAGTCCAAAATTCAAGGTTTAGGGGCATGAAAACTTAGTTTCCAACAAGCCCTAACTGTGTGCCTGTGTATAGCTCGTGAGGCACTCAATCCTTCATAAATTTTCTATTATCTTATCATTTAAACTCCCAAATTCATTTACATATGTATATTTACCCTAAAAAAATTACTAAGTTAATAGTAAGACTCCTTCCTTCTAAGCTAACATAGGTATTTCTCACTTTTCCCAAATTGTACATGCACCTTGGAAAACTAGAATCTAGAAACCTTCACCCACTTAGGTTGGATGAACTAAAACATGTTTTCAAGGAAATTTCCTCATTCTGAGTCAGTATTCCCTTGTGGCCTCTATGAATATAACGTACATCTTCAAACACATAACTCAATTTCCATCCACTCGGATTTTAATGAATCACATAGGTATAATCACATTTTGTAAGGAATAAAGAGCTTTCTCTCTTCCTACACATATTCCTTAAGCACAATATGTTTGTTTAAATAGACTTTCACTCCTTTGAGTTATAAATTTATTTCCTAAAGAATGATCTAGTCACTTTATGATAAAATCTTAATTTCTACTTGTAGAAAATAAGTACAACTTTTCCTAACCTATACCGACTATTCACATATTTACGTTATGGAACTTAGCCTCATGGTTCAATGATCTTGCACTGATGTTTTATTAATAAAAACCTTACTCAAGTAACTCTAAACCCTTACTGAGACTGATGTAATATCCACTCAAAAGATTCTTAACAACCATAACACAATATATAATCACTTCAACTATTGCTAATGCAACTAGAACTCAGAGCACTCTTTCATATCAAATCTACTATACAAAACAAAAAATTCAATGACTTACAGAGATGACATTGTCCATGAATTATATTTACACATTCTTGGCTATGGGATAATTGAAGTATGAATCATTCATCAAATTTCAAATTTCTATTAATCAATTTCATCCACACTTCATGATTAACTCATCAAGAATTACAAGTCTTTCTTCATATACAAAACAAAGTATTATATTCCAAAAACCATATTTCATTACAAATTTTCCTTCTTCTCTTTTTCACGATCCCATTCCCTGGGTGATTGAGGAATTAACCACTTCCTTTGATATCTTATTTCCTTTATACACATAAATTTTAACCCCTAACTCACAAGGCCTTTGATATATCATGACTCAAAACCTATGGTTTTGACATTTTAGACCTTGAAATACATCATTTGATCAATTCATACATTAGGAGTCTTTACTTACATGAATAAACTCATATCACCACCCTAAAAAACCTAAATACCATCATAAACAAGTCCACAATGGTTTAGAATAATTCACAATTTCAAAATACCTCTTTTTGAGGTAAAAGTTCTTATTTGAATTTTTTAATACTAGACACCAAAACTCAACATGTCATGAGTTCTAATGACTCTAAATGACTCAAAACCATTCCATTTGACCCCTTATACCTTCTCTAATTATGACCAAAATGTATTTTTTACTCATAATTGACTCTCTTTCTTGATGTTCCTGCATCATAATCTTGGGGTAGAGAAAAATAATTCTTGTACGTTAAACTTCATGACTATATATCATGCACTTGTAATAGAATCTCCAACTTCTTTGTATGCTCCTGAACTATCTTCTAATTCCCTACTGTCCCTAACCATTCTTGGATCACCTGGATCCCATACTTGTGTTTTGAAACTTGCATTTTTCTTTGAAATTACATCATTTATCTTTGAATTCTTTCTTCATTTCCTCCATATTCATTTATCCATCAACTGTACCTACACACATACAAATAAAAACAAAAAATATAGGCTCTTCATTATGTTTTTCTCTTATTCACCATCATTATATGGTTCTCTTCCAACTACTTTTTTTCATTTATTTTTGCTAGAAAGGAATGGAACTTGTTTATTTTCTTGAATTTCTTTCTTGTTTGCTTTCTTATCCAACTTATTCACTATGCCAAATTGTTCTATAACCTTATCTACACCTAATTTTTTCCCACTTCCATCGTCATTTCCACAAGAAATCTCTATTTTTTTAGTTGTACTTTCACTCATTTTATTTTTATCCACCATGCACACTAAATCTTGCAAAAGACCACCTAGTTCTTCACCTTGCCTTCCATCACAATCACCCAATGAAATTAATTCATTCATATTAAACTCATCTACTTAATGTTTCACACATCTCATTATAAAAATTCATCATCCACCATTTGAATAAATTCATCTAGAGGAGATTCAATTTCAGTTAGCAAATTAGTAGATTTTGAACTCAAATCACTTACCTTGATTTCATCTTTCTACATGCATTGATTATTCATTCTTATAGGAAAGCTAAGAAAATGATGATGATCTCTTCTTCTTCATTTATTCTCTAAGCTTCATTGCATACAACCTCTCTGATGAATTATTCCTCTAATTTTATTACGTCTTTCTTCGTTTTCTTAAGTTTTCTTTCTTCTTGTTTGATCATCTCCTTCAACTTTTTCATTTACTTTCTTCTCACAATTGACTGTATTTTGATCTTTTTTTCATTATTATCCAAACTAATCTTCATCCCTCTATGCATTCTTTTCCATGACTATATTTGTTTACATCTTATTTCAACTTTGCAATCTCCTCTTACATCCACTGTTCTTTCTTTTTTCTCTCTCTCTCTCTCTTCTTTTCCTCATCTTGAATTTTCTTCCCGTGGCTTAGCATTCTTGCTAACTCTAACACTAACTCTTACTTTTCCATATCTTTCTATTTCTTCTATAGAACAAGTATTTTTCACCTTTCTCTCCTCCACACCTCACCTAGGATTCAAACCTAGCCTTTTGTTGTCTTCTTTCCTTCTTTCTCTTCTTTCATCTTCTTCTCAAATTTCCTTTGTACCTGCAACCTAACATTAATACTTGCACTTTCATTTTTAGCCACAATAATATATTCATTCTCCTAGCTCTGATACCACATGATACAAAGGACCATACTCAACTTCATCTAATCATCAAAACAAAATCAAAACTAACCACTTCATTTGTATTAACTAGCATGTTTATAATGACTTGTCTAGTTGTTAAATTTGACTCTAGTAGGCCATTTGGACTCCTTTATGTCACTATTTAAACTATCATGAACATCCCCTTAAATTCTCTCATCCCTTTTCAAGCTCCACAATCATCTTTATCTTTGATTTCAAGAAACTTGATCTAAGTCTTCTTATTTTTGCCTTGTTTTCACTTCTTATCCACAAATGATCTTAGCCAAATTTAGACAAAATTTGGCTTATGGATTAACTAGGTCTTGATATTTACTTCACCTATATCCTTTACCCTCCTATGATGTTATATCATTCATTCAAATGTATGCACAATGTTCAAAATCTTACCTCTTTCCTTCATTGCCTTCAAACTGTTCTTATTATGCCCCTTAAGACCATGCCTTTTAGATCAACTCACGCACATAAAATTGCTACAAGATAATTATAATGGATATGATCAACTTCATTAGTTCATCCTTGATACCACTAATGATATATCCCTAAAAATTTTAAGAGCTCCTCATCTCATTACATAATTCCTTGATATCTTTCTTTTGCAATCTTTGCTCAAACCCTTACTAGGTCTGGTACAGTCAAGTAATTGCTCAAGCTTATTTAGTTTATCTGAGGTGCCAAGGTGCAATGTTCATGTTTTTAAGATCACCTATTTATTCATCATTTCTCCTTATAAAATTTTCAATAAATATCTTTCTCCTATCACCTACTTTCTTTGTAAAGTGACATCGTTCCATTACCCCTTAAGATTGTGCAATACCTTCAACTAAACTATCATACAAAAATATTATTTTATCTAGTGAATTTATAGAATTCCTTCACTATCCTCTAAATGACCCTTAGACAGATATAATTTCTAAATTTCCATCAAGCACTAACTGTAAGCATGTGTATATCCCATGAGGCACTCAATCCTTCATAAATTTGTCTTTTCTTTTCATTCAAACTCCCAAATTCATTTACATATGCATCTTACCCTATCAAACATTACTAGGTTAGAAGAGAGGATCCTTCCACACTAATATAGGTATTTCTCACTTTTCCCAAATTGTACAGGCATGTTAGAAACCAAGAATTTGAAAACCCTTGTTCGCTAGATTGATGAAGTCAAACTTGTTTGTAGGAATAATTTTCCTCAGTCTAAGTCATTATTCCCTTGTGACCTCCATAAATATGATGTACATTTCAAACACCTAACTCATTGCCAACCACTCAAATTTCAATTATTCATAAAGGTAAAGTTACAATTTGTGAAGAATCAGGGTTTTCTCTCTCCTACACAGAGTCTTCTTAAGCACAAAGGTTTTAACAAGAACTATTACTCCTTTTAGTTATAAATGTATATCCCCTGAAGAATTATCTAGTCCTTTATGATTAAATATTGGGTCTTATTTTGCAAGAAATAAGTACACTTTCCCTAATCTCTATTCACATTTTTGTTTACCTAGGGTTTGATGATCTTGCACTTGAAGACCTTACTTAAGCAACTCCAAACCCTTACTGAGACTCTGTAATATCACTCAAAATATGTTTAACAACCACAAAATAAGATATGCTCACTTTAAATCTTATTGATACAACTATAACTCATAGCACTTTTAGACATATCAAATAAATTTAAAACACAAAATTGCAATGTCTACATTTCATGCATTCAAAGTCATTAACAACTAATGATTATCACCTTATCAACATTGAGGAGCCACAATTCATAAATTTCACATCATTTATTTAATATTTTAATTCAAATTCATGATCTAACTCATCAAGAATACACCCTTTCTTCATATGTAAAACATAGATCATCTTTTATAATTGTATTCCATTACAAAATGTTCCTTCTCAGGATCTTTTCCAGGATCCCATTCCCTCCTATTGAGAAACTAAATTCCTCAATGTGATCTCTTTCTTCCTTTATACACACAAAATTTAACCCCTAACTGAATTTGGTTACATATCATGACTCAAAACCTATGGTTTAAGACATTTTAACCTTGAAATACATCATTTTCTCCTTTTCATACATTAGGAATCTTTACTTACATGACTAAACTATTATCATTAACCCTCAAACACCTAATACCAAAAAACACATCATTAAAAAGTCCACAATGGTTTAGAATAACTCACAATGTCAAAATACCTTTTTTGGAGGGAAAAGTCATTATTTCAATTTTTGAATACTAGACACCACAACTCAACATGTCATGAGTTATAATGACCTCTAAATGACTCAAACCTATTCCAATTAACCCCTTAGACATTTCTAATCTTGATCAAGATTTTTTTTTGCTCAAAATTGACTCTCCTTCTTGATACTCCTGTATCAACTACCAAGGGAGATATTGTTTTCTATGAAATTGTGAAGCATGTTCTACAAGATGTGGGTTTATTGATTTTTTTTTGAGTTGCCATATTTTAATAATCCCTTAGAGTCGTTACAATTTCTAGTCTTGTGCATCCATAAAGGATACTTCTATTTTCTTGGATGGAGGATTAGGATCACTCCTTCATACATCAACAAGGTAATAAACTTGGTTTTCTTGGGAAAAGAACTAGGACTCACCCTTAGATATGATGATGATATTGAAAAGACTACAAAATATTTGAAGTACAAAAAGTGAGGGTACAATTTCCATTTTACAAATATTACAAATCAAACAACAAAGGTAGTTGCATGTCTGGTTAGCACAAAATTGGAAGGTTCTAAGAGGTACATGGAAGTAAATAATAAATTCCTCCATATCATTCACAAGATGGTGAAGGGAATGTTCTATAACATCTCTCATTATATTCCTAAGTGTATGGTTAAGGATGTGCAAGAAACAGATATCTCTAGAGGAAATTTTATATGGGGCGCGATCCTCATTTTTCTAGTCTTCAACAAAATTGGTATGTCTGAGGGTGATGAAGAGGTAAAGTGGGAGTTCTTGATGGAGAAAAAGTCCCCAACTGAGTGATATAAGGACCACACTTTTCATGTTGTCATGATAAGGACCTATAAATTTAAGCTACATAATTTCCTCAGACAAATAAAAAAAACTTTTAAACATGATTGGCATGTCTCAAGATTTATCAGAGCTCATCAAACACCAAGCCAAATTATTTGTAATACAACATTATTAACTCACACAAAATTTGATGACTGATAAGATCGCATATTAATTATTAAATATCCCTTATGGGTAGTCAACAAGTTATTTCACTAATTCAATAAATATAATATCCAATGTATTAATTATTAAATATCCCGTATGGGTAGTCAACAAGCTATTTCACTAATTCAATAAATATAATATCCAATGCAATAAAATTAAAAATTGATGTGTAACACATTAATGCTAACATTCATCTATTGCACACCACCTATGTTTACCCAAGGAAGAAGGAATGTGTTAAAATGTAGGATTTTGATGTATGTGAGATTGATCCATAGAAAACAATTATGGTGGACAAGTCAGTATATAAATTATTATTATTATTGAATTTGATGAAAAAGGTTGAAGGTGTAGCATATCATAATGAGGAGGATGATATGTTGTGTGCTCCTAAAAAAGGAAGCATAAAGAAAAAGGTTGTCACGAGGAAGAAAAATATAGATATTATGTCACCCATTACTAATGAAGAAGAGGAGGATTTAAGTGAGGAAAATTTTGAAGAACGGAAAATATGTAACTCTCAGAGGAAAAATGATGGTACATAAACCTCCATGCACATTGAAGAGAAAACATTTGTGGATCATTTTATGCCTAAATATTCACAAACAATGGATGTGGAGCTGTCAGCTAGGAATTTCATCCATATTCACGGAGAAGAGTGGAAAATCAAGCAAGGGAGTGAAGAATATAATGGGAAGTAACCTGACCAAAGGGAACATGAAGAGCATGTGAAGTAGAAAGATTAAGAATAAAATATCCTACCTAGTATTACGACTCTTACAGAATACTCTATGCATGACAATGATGAATAAAATCTTGTCAGATGTTTTGTGCACACCTTGAAAACACCTATAAAAGAGAGATTAAATCCTCACTCATTTCAGAACCTAGATGGAATAGTGGTTTTAGGTACGGAATACTCAACACGTATATCATCAATTGAAGGATATTTGGCTTGGTGTTAACCTATGGAGGGTTGGTGTGTTTGGGAAAACCAACAAGTATATTATCGGTTGAATGAATTTGAATTATTATGATTTTGTATGAATCTCAACCTACTAGTTATTTACAATGGTTCTAAGGTGATTTGGGTCTCTATAAAAATAATCAAAAGGGAGAAGGGCATCACAGAAAAGAAAATAAATTCTCTATTTCTCTTATCAAGCATGGAAAGCACTCTGATCTCATGCAAATCATACACAAGAAACTAGAGAAAATCAAAAATAACATTAGCACATTTCTAAATAGACTCCAAGAAATTGTTTAGATGAAAATGAAACCAATTAGTCACAACCCTACAGAAACCCAAGAAAATAAGTATTGTACATTCACATAGATCATGGCAAGGGTTAGTCAACCTAGCATTGGCTCAAGCTAACCAGATTTAACATAAAACAAAGTAATTATCTATGAGTTAACATCTTCGAACACTTGAACACTAAGACCACATTGACACATCCCAGAATCCAACTATGATAAATATCAATTCATGAAAATGAGACTAGCTAGGCTTAATCTCTTACCCTACATACATAACTGAAACTAGAAGTGCAAACTCTACTAATAAATAGAAATATATTTGAATGTATAGGAATCTCAAACAAAAAATTTGAATTAGAAGTAGTTAAGCAACCCACAACACAATTTTGAAACTCCAAAACCTCTCTTCTATATTTAATTTAGTCTAGAATGAATTTTACAATGTGATTACATCAATTTATAGGAAAATGAAGCCTAGACATGCCTTTAAAGTCTCTAGAATCCCCACTTTTTAAAAGAGGGGAAAAAATCATCTCACAAACCACCAAGAATCACCATTGAGACTTCTAAAAGCATCCATGGAAGCATATTTTGGTTTCTATCTAAATAAGTGATGATTCGTCACTATGGGTGAGTAAATTTTTGTTAGAAGATCGATCCACGTGAGAGGAAATGTTTCCAAAATGAGTTCTCCCTTCATTTTGAGTAACTAGTCAAAAATCCTAACCTTGGCATAATTTGATATTGGTTATTCATGTTTTCCAAGCACCTTAATATCTTCAAACTGTTCAAATTACTTGCATTGATCAGTTTGATACCTTCACATTCTGAAGCATTCAAAAACTTGATTACAATCACTTGTTTTAGCCTTTAGATGGGATGGTGATATCCAAAACTATGTCTCCCTTTGATCTCTAGGTCATCAATTTTAATCACACTGGTCTTGGGTTCACAGGGACTCAAAATCTGGTTAAGTATTGAATCAAAGGAGTCTTGCCCCTAAGAATCATAAAATTTTATCATTGGTCCATGTGGACCAATGAAGGTGGGGATCATAAAAGGATTAAGTTTAGGTCATGGGTCACATTTGATAGGGATCATGGACTAATTCTAAGCCACTCTACTCCCCCCCCAAATCGAAAATAGTAACAAAGTGATGGAGGCAATAAGGTGGGGTCTCGGGATCCCATGATATATTGGTGACATTGAAACTCAAGGAGAAGAAAAGGCCCGAGTGAGAACGCAAGGTGACCCCAATGATTCTAGTGGCCCCAAATTATAAAATGATCATGATTGGTCCATATGGACTAATCACAAGCCACTTCAAATCAATGTGACTAAGGTGAAACCTGAGGGCCCAAAATCCAAAAGGATATAAAGGAGACCTGAGAATCAATGAAAAAATCCATGTGACAAAAATTTTGAGTGGGAAATGAGATCAAGGGATACTAATGAGAGATTGACATGTAATTAGGATGATCAAGAGGCTAAATTTGACGACCTTGTGGCCGTTATCTATACCAAATGACATGGTAATCTTTAAATGATCGTATCTTTTGATTATGAGCACTAAATCATGCAAAATCAGTCTATTGGAAAGATATTGAAGATTATATCATGATAGCATTATTTTTTGGTACCTTCAGGTACCTTTTATGATCAAAATGGAGTTAAAAGTGACCAAAATTATTTTGACCCTAAGCTTTGTGAGAACGTTGTGAACCTTTTTCAAATGTTCATATCTTTTGATCCAGAGATCTTGTTCACGTACACGTGGTGTCATTAGAAATATCTTTATCATAACTCCAAGCTGGGATCAATTTTAGATTATATAGTGGAGAGATCAGGATAACGTTTTGATAGAGTTTTGGGACTTTTTAAAATTATTTTTCATACAATTGGTGTCAAAATCATATTAAATCACTCCTAAAAACTAGCATTGAATTGTCTTGAGCAGCCCTGACATAATCTACCCTAAATTTACATCATCTAAGAAAGATATGAAACCCGTGTTTGATTTATGAATTGATTAGTGTTGATTGGTTCTTGGTGGGTGAAGAAGTGGGCGATATTTTAACTTTTGATCATTTCTCCTATCTTCTTTCTCTATATAATGTAACTTAGCTTTTATTGTAAAGGATTGTTGGTGTGAGTGGCATTTCCTTTGCCTCTTATTTATTTATTAGGTGTATTTCCACCTCACCAGGTTAGTCATCTCACTTAGGTGAGATCATAGGTCTTAGGTGTCATATTAGTTATGACAGATTCTCTTACAAAAATTGTCATATGTGTAAGTTGCGTCATAGGAGTTACATTCCCATTTGGGAAAGTAACTCCTCTTCTCCATTATGGAGGAATCTTTTCTTACATGGGAGTTACACATTTACTCCCCTATATGTACCAACCTTTCCTGATCTATGAATAATGGAGTATGGGCCTCTTTTGAGCCATTTTTCCTCAATGCATGCATATTGCTTTTCGGGTGAGTTCTTGCTTCGATCTTGAAGCTACGCCATTTCCGCGGTTGAGTGTAACATGTCGATGCTCATGGATTCCCTCCAGATCTTCGTCAATCCTCCGACATGGTATCAGAGCTCGGGGATCATAATTGTGGTGCTCACTTTGGTTCCTTACTACTCACCACCTCGTAGTTTCATGTGCAAGATCTCAACTTACTTTGTGCTCTACATGCATTTTTCAAGGGTTTCGAGGTTGCAAGTCAACTTTGCTACCTATGTTGAAGCTCTTTAAAGGGGTCTTCGACCATCCGGGTGCTATCTTCCCTTGTTGTCCTGGCTCATGTTATGTTCATTTAAAAGCTTCTACTTGCTCATTCTCAGCATATCGTGTTTTGGATTGAACGTGAGTGCATTGGTCTTCTCGCTGCCCCTGCATTGATCATTTGCATTATTTTGACTCATTGATTTGGTCTTCAAAGCTCGGTTTGAGTTTTACTCTACCAAGGTTATTGATGCATTGGCTTGGATACTCATTCATGATTTACTCTTACTCTGCATCGTTCTACCAAATCGTGCACGTTTCAGCCTCCTCCGCTCATCTTTTGGGCTCTGTTATCCATTGGTGCACGGTTTTCACATTTACGGTGGACGTGGCATGATAAATGGTTTGAATAGCTTCTCTCCTGGGTGCCCACGTAGATTCCACCCTATGCATTTGCACGGCTCAGTTTTTCCTCTGCGTGAACGTTGTTATGCCTTGTGAATGTCTTTTTGTAGTTTCTTGCTTGTTTGGGTCTTGTATTGGCCCCCACATTTGTTTTTGTGTACACTTTTTTTCCTGTAGCCTGCGTTAAATCACCAACTCTTGCAATATTTTGGTGGCTCACTACAAACTCTCCTCAAGGTTCTACACATTCTTCGTCTAGCTCACTACTGTGCCATCATCTTTGGTTCGAACTTGGATTGGACTGTGTTGTGTTGTTGTATATCCTTTCCAGGTGAGGAATCTTATCCATGTCAATGGTTTCACCAGGCTCTAGCCGTTACAAACAACTCCACTACCTCTCTGCAGGCTCACTGGTTTACCTCCAACGTCAATGGTTTCTCTTGCCACGTCGATACCTATGGGGCTTAGTTAATAGTTCAATGGTTACTCTTGGCATTTTGCAGATATCCTCCATGTGGATCACCACCTCAGTGCACTACCAAAATAGCTCGTTCCAACCTACACGTGCAGCTTGGTCAAACCATGCACTCTATCAATAAATCCCTTTTAGTATTGTTTGGAGGTTAAAACAACCCTTTTTAATGTTTTGAGGTGAAAAACATTTATTTCATTGCATTGTAATATTTTTGGGTTCCAATTTTGCTTGTATCATTCCCTTCCTACGCATGTCGAAGACGGAGGGCGAGGTTCAGGGTTGGCAGGAGGCTAATCCCCCCTCGAAAGCAAAACAAACCCTACCTAAAATTTGATGCCATTCCAACAAGAAGTCACACGATACCCTTTGCACCCATTTTAGGAATTTTTTTAATCAGTTTGCGTGTTTATTGGCTTTTTCCATCAGTTGTGGGAATCATAATAATGCCATAACTTTTGACTCGCAGCTCGTTTTTTAGCACTTCTTTAGTCAAAGTTACATGATTTCTTACATTTTACATGATTGCATTGTTATTTTTATAAACACACTACTTTATAAAGTGTCACATTCTCGGGGGTTGACTGGTACTCTTGGGTTTTCACATGCAAATGCACTATCGGCCGAGTCCGACGTCTTAATTTTGTGCACCTTGCACTTTTCATTCCACATCATGGAGAGTGCTCTTTCTAGACTTGAGCATCATAGGATCACCATACAGCCTCTGCCACTTCTTATTGGGAGAGGGAACTATTTATCCTTGCATGCTTCTATGGAACGTTACTTCACCCATGAGGGTCTTTTACCCTTCTTGTTTGGGCCAGTTCTTGCACCTGCTGATCATCGTCATCTAGAGGACTTTCTTGACAATTGCAACCCTGTCTTTGGTCACATGATGATGCATGTCTCTAGATCTCTCTAGTTTCACGTGGCAGGCTCAGATCCACCCCACCGTGTCTGGAGCATTCTTCAATCCCTCTATGGAGACCCTTCACATATTTCCACCATTGTTGTTGCTGCTGATCCAGTTGTCTCCTCTTTTTCTTCATGTGATGGCAGTTCCATTAACATAGACTTGTTTGGTTCTACTTCTGATGACGAGGATTGTGTACCCAGTTCTGATGCAGAGAGCATTACAAAGGACTTCTCTCCTCTTTCTCTCACTATTCTAGACAGTGTTTTCACCCCTCCCATCTCATCAGATATTGATCAGTCTCCTACTCAGCCTCATACAATCATTACACCAGCCTCCTTTCCACTTCCAGTGTGTGAGGCCCCTTCCACTCCTCTACCTTCATTGGATGAATCATACCTACCTAACATCGCTCTTCTGTTTATTGAGCCCCCTCATTGGGATGAGTATCTTCCTGACCTTGGTCATCTTTTCACAAAGTACATTTGTGATGCACTACATGTTCCACATCCATCTACAAGTATTTTAGAGGAGTTCATCATCTCCATTGTTGGGAGTGCCCCTTCTGGAACTCTTACCACTTCCACTTTTCCGAAGACCTTCATTGATCCACCCTTGGTTGTGGATCCTTTTCCTATTATGGGAGATGTTTTGTTGCCTTCACATCAGTTAGACATCCTCTCTATAGGTGTTCACCCTTCATACTCTAACATTTCTGCACTCGTGACATTACCTTCGGTTACTTTGTATGCTAGACCTATGTCACACTTTCATGGACCAGACTCAGAGTTCTTCGTGCTACTACCTTTGGTTTCCTTTGTGGAGTGGGTAGACTTTCAACATGTCATTTTTGTCCTTCCTAAGGACAGGCACACAGTTCGGTGTGGGTGGATCTTCTTCAGTCCATAGGCAGAGGATCTCGTCATCGGCATTCTTTTGGGAGACCTCCTAAAGTTGCAGAGTTCATATCTGTCCATGGCATCTTCTGCATTTCTCTCGTCTCCCTATTCTTCTCTCTTCTTCTTCCTTCTGAGAGATTGCCTTTTTGTACATGGGTACCTTTTCAGGCTCATCTATAGTTGGGACCCATCTTTGGCATATTTCTTAGATTAGAGAGTGTTTTTTTCTCTTGTGGTGGATGTTTTTCCCACTGGGTTTTCCTTCACTACTTGGCACTTCTTCTTGTACGTGGATACCTCATCAGGCTTTGTGTCAGGACCCATTTCTCATTTCTGACTTACCGCCTCATCCTAAGTTACGATGAATGGGGGATGTTGGTGTGGGTGGCATTTCCTTCACCTCATATTTATTTATTAGGTTTATTTCCACCTCACCAGGTTAGTCATCTCACTTAGGTGAGATCATAGGTCTTAGGTGTCATATTAGTTATGATAGATTCTCTTACAGAATCTGTCATATGTGTAATTTGCGTCATACGAGTTATATTCCCATTTGGGAAAGTAACTCCTCTTCTCCATTATGGAGGAATCTTTTCTTGCATGGGAGTTACACATTTACTCCCCTATATGTACCCACCTTTCCTAATCTATGAACAATGGAGTATGGGCCTCTTTTGAGCCATTTTCCCTCAATACATGCACATTGCTTTTCGGGTGAGTTCTTGCTTCGATCTTGAAGCTACGCAATTTCTATGGTTGAGTGCAATGTGTCGATGCTCACAGATTCCCTCCAAATCTTTGTCATTCCTCTGACAAGGATGTTATCCTAAATGTAAATATCCCATGCCCAAATGGTGGCCGAACATTCTGAGTTCCAAACCTCTAATATGGAGTTGTGTAAAACACTTAATGCCTTCTAAATGGTGGAAAATGGATTGTTTATATCCAATGACAATAATATGATGTTTATTGTGGCTCTCTTCTGCCCATTAGCTCCTATTAGTAGCTCCTTACCTCTCTATTTTTCCATTTCATGTTGTGTGTGAGTTATATTTGCATGGTTTCAGTTCACTATGTCGATCATGCAGTGAATCAAGTTTAATGAAGTATAGAGTTGAACTATGGCTTGTTTATGCCCTTTTGGCATTACATGTGTCTCCTTGTTTCTATCTTAGGGAGAATGATCCACTTTCTATTTGGGTGTAATCACCACCCCCTTCAATTCAATTCATGTTTCTCTCTCATCCATTTTCTCATGTAATTGATAGCTTAGTTAGGAGTAGTATTATCATTACAGTAGATGGTGAAATAATTTGACCTTCTTCAGAGGTTAGCCTCAAGGAGAAAGTTCCCATGCCTTGGGTACATTCTAATGTTTCACTAAGGTGTTGATCCCAACCTCAAAAAATGGTTTGATCTCAAGTGAAAATAGTTTTTGGCACACCTAGTGGGAATAATTGAGTCATTTGTAGCTCATTCTACTAAGATTGGTGTGTTTCCCAGTGTGGTATATGGCCTTTGGAGGCATCATCTCAACACACCTAGCAACTCCAATGATCCAAAAAACCCATTTATGTCATTTGCAGACCAACTTCATTTCCATTTTTCACTCATATTCTTCATGTTTGATAGAGTTATGCATCATGTTTCCTTCATTCCCTAGTTAGAATTCTTATTTTTAATAACAGTACTATTCCCCTCAACCTCCACTCATCCCAAGATCCCCAAAGAATCCTCCTAGGACCCTACCCTTCCCCCATTTCTCAAATCCATACCCTTATAATTATGGTAAAGAGTCACCCAATTCTTCAAATATGGGGAAGAATATTAAAGGGTGGATGGAAAATAGGGAGGAAAACCTATCATTTATGAAGAAGTGGGAAAAATATTTGGTGATTAAATAAATCCCTCAAGTATCATGCAGTAATCTAACCTCTTTAAGTGAATCAAGACTATTTGAGGGGGGAGAGGTCATTGAGAGTTTCATGCTCTATTGGAGAGGAGTGTTATGATGAATAAGATTTTCCTTCACTATCTCAAGAGAAAGATACGAAGCTAGTTAAACTTGTGTTTCAATCTGAGATAGAGAGTTGGACCAAATATTCAATAGGAAATTTTTTTTGACAAAAAAGTAGAGGAAGATAAGTTGTAGATTTTCACAAGCATTATTAAGGATGTGGAACTCTTTGACAACTTCATGGCTTCCCTAGAGGAAGAAATCAGATAAGAAAATAGTATTAGAAGGAGGTAAATCACTCCATTGGTTCTCAAAGTTGGGTTTCCAATCAGATATCTAGCTAGATCATATTCAAGTTCAAATTTTCCACTTTTCATGCTCACTTCATAATATGAAAAATATATGCACAAAGCATCAAAAGTCATCCCAAGCACCTCCAAAAACAAGGTTCAAATCATAAAGAGGTGTATTTTTCTCTTAAGGCTGATATTTTGAGGGAAGAAGTGGTGTAAATTATGTTTGCACTCTTATCACAAGGTCTTGATGTGGAACTAATCTCGTGGCCACATTTTATTGAGAAGGGAAGTTACTTTTCCCAACTAGTATCTAGTTTTTTAGATTTCTTTACTTTTGGTTATAATAGGATTAGTTTAGGTTTTTTTTTATTATAACAAGTTATTTTCACATCGTGCATGTTTTTATTTGAATCATGTATGATTTTCTCCTTTGTACTTAGTTTTTGTGAGCTTATTTTCAGCTCTTACACAGTCATATCAGTCAACCCTCTAGGTAATTTAAACCAATCAATTTGATTGAAATTAGAAATTTGGTGTCAAATGCTTTCCACCCAAATATAGAGCTTAAAAGTGACAACTCAGAGGATTTGGGGTAGTTTTCAGTGTGATCAACATTTTATGGAGAGCTCTAATGATCAGAATTAGATATGAGTGCAAGTGAAACATTTCAAACAAGATTTGAGGTGAGTTTTTAAATTTTTCAGGATCAATTATCAAAATTATATGTTGACTACATGCCTAATGGATAGGCCAAGCTAATGATCAGTTCATCTAGAAGGAATATGCCCCATGAGAGTCACAAATAGGTTACCAAAATGAGTTCACCCTTCATTTTGGGCAGCTTGTATCAAATCCTAACCTTGGGAGAATTTGATCTTTATTATTCATGTTTTCCAAGCACCTTGCTATCTTCAAAAAAATTCAAATTACTTACACTGATCAATTTCATGCCTTCACAGTTTGAAGCACTAAATTTTTTTATTAGAATAACTTATTTTAGCCTTGAGATGGGATGGTGACATCGAAAAACCAATTCTCCCTTTGATCTTTAGGCCACCAACTTTAATCACAAAGTTCTTGGGTTCATAAGGACTCAAAAATCAGCTAAGTGTTGAATGAAAGGAGTTTTGTCCCCGAGAATCACAAAAGCCTATCATTGTTTCACATGGAAAAATAATAATGGGTATGAGAAAAGGATCAAATTCAGGTCATGGGTCACAATTGATAGGAATCTTAGACCAATGCTAAGCCAATTGGGCTCCCCAGGGTTAGAAATCCCATCAAAGAAGTGTTAACATTTTAATCTACCTTGAGAATCAGATGTCAAAAGTGGTCATATTTTTATTTTTTCTGAGAAAATCCTTTGTAAATGGAAAATTCCCCAAGGCCCAAAATCTGAATTTTCGACTTCATATTTCAGAGATTTTCTCTTTCAGAGTTTAATGGCTTGAATCTTTAAAATTGTGTTTCAAATTTCCGAAGTTTGAAACCTTGAAAGTCTGAAATTTTGGATTTTAGGCTTTCAGGGTTTAGGTTTTTACTGTGTAATTGGAAATTTTTAAACCCAGAGTTCTGAATTCTGAAACCCCGACATTTTGAAATTTCAGGCTTTCAGGTTTTGAAACTTTTGGCCACATTTTGTATTAAATCCCTTTCAGACTTCTAAAGTCTGAAAGTCCAAAATTTCGGACTTTCAAGCTTTCAGGTTTCGGAATTCTCCACGTCATTTTTAAGATTTTCACATTCAGACTTCCGAAGTTCGCAAGTCTAAAAGTCTGAATTTTCATACTTTTGAGCTTTCAGGTTTCAGAAATTTTTATTGCAAATTCACATTTTTCATCTCCCAATCTCCAAAGTCCGAAACACCGAAATTCTGAAATTTCAAAATTTTGGGCTTTTGGGTTTCGTAATTTCAGAGTCCTTTGTGCATTTAATTTTTCACCAACCCCGTACGGATTAGATTTTTGCCATTAATATCAGGTTTTCTATTTAAAATCAGTTTTTACTTATCATTTTTACCTGACACATTTACTCTAACATTCTGTTTTCTTGTACCTTTCAACGTCATTTTTGAGGTATTTTATCTTTGTTATTTTCCTTTTGGTTTAAGATCTCTTATTTTCATTTTGTTTGTTTTCTTTTGTTCCTCTTCTGTGTACCTCTCGGAATGAAAAACTCATTGCTCACCATGTTTCCACATTTTGATTTTCCATAGGCATTCAAATTTTTCAAGGGAGCTCCTCAATTTTTCCATTTTTCCCTCTCAGTACTTTTCGGGATTTGGAGATTAGCATTGTTTGGTAATTTCCTTCTCAGATTTCGAGGACTTGGCAGTACGTCTCTATTTCGAAGCTCTTGAATTCATCTTTTTTGGAGGTCACCATTTCAAAGAATTTACATTTCGGAGAAATTTTTCAAAACTTTTCATTTCGAAGAACTTTTTCGGAACTTTCATTTCGAAGAACTTTTTCGGAACTTTTTGTTTCGGAAAAAAAAATTTGGAACTTCAGAGTTTTTCTCTTCAGGACACTTCAGTTTGGGTTTTTGGAATCTGATATTTTTCGGGAGTTCAGAACCTATCTTTCAGAGTATTGCACTTTGAGTTTCAGACTTCTCTTTTTTCAGGATTTTTCAACTTCAGCTTTCGTTCCGGCGTACAGAGCTTGATGTCTACTTCTATATCAAAGGGCAAAGAAAAGATGAATTATTCATTCCTTGGAGTTGCTCCTCACTCCTACATGTCTTCCAACTTAGGGAATATAGGGAAATCTGACCTAGGGAAAATTGATTTTCTAGAAATCTGGGAAAGAGTAAAGGCTCCTAAGAAGAAATCATGGATGCAGGCCATCTACAAAAGTGGTCTTTCCCTTGCTACCGGTTTTCCCACATCCATGCATTACCCAGAGTTCATTTTAGCCGTGGTAGCCCAATTTGACAAAGAATCCATGTCAGTCAACTATGATGATGATAAGGTGGTAATCTGTTTGGACCCAAACTTCTTTGAAGATCTGCTCAAACTTCCCGACGTTGAAAATTACACCAAAATTTCACTAGAGTCAGCAGTGGAACATTGGGACAAGGAAGAGGAAGTATGCACAAAAATCATGATGAAAACTTATCTAACCAAGAGCTTCGCTAAATTACCCAAAACCATGCATCAATCAGATTTTATTCAAGAGGTCAGTGACCTTATTGTTCTACTAAGCAGAGTTTCAGGTCTCCCTTATGCAAAGGAATTCTAGGAATGGATGTTCTTGTACATCACTACCATCAAGAACAATAAGGAGTTTTATCTGATGGGGGGAGCATATCAGTAGCTCCATTTGTTATCAATTGAGCAAGGTGCTTTCCACAAAGAATTTCTATATGACATCCTTCTTGGTTTATGTGGCCGCTGCTATGGGAGATTTCTCTGGGTTGAATACTAAAGGTATTCGCAGCACCTTCCAAATCTATGATTTCTATCCCCAGCTCACACTAAGTAAAGGGAGGAGGCATTTTCGTAGGGTCAATGATGCCTTCTTTGTAGTTATCCTCTACCATTTTGACAAGGAGTTATACAACCAAAGTATTTTTTATGAAGCCTTCAAATAAGTACATGAGTGGGGAGTAATCTATTTACAGTTCCCTACATTCACTTACATTCAAGTTCTAGGCTTCATAGGTGCCCCCAAAAAATTTCCAAGGTACCCCACTGATAAATGGGTTCTACTGGATTTGGTCCAACAATTGTTGGATTATCATCAAATTTAAAACAAGCCCCACAAATCGGGAATGCATTTCCCTATTTCAATTGGTAGATACACCTGCTTGAATATTCATAAGGCCAAAAATGTCGATGCAGAATTGGCCGAAGTGACTTTGCGAACCTTTCATCCACGAACTAATTTAGATTATTGGGGTAAATTTGGTGAAACAGGTTGGTCCAGTGCCCATGTGCCCCAATTGGAGGATATCTAGATTCATTGTCGGGATGAATACATTGGGCGAAAAAGGGATTATGAGAGGGATTATTGGAGGATCTCTACACTTTTTTCCTTATCTTCTTCCATCACTATATCAACACTGCACTCCAATTCTTGATCTACCAAGGCTTCAATGATTTTTCATTTCTTCTCTTTCTACTGCCTCATTTATTTGCTCCTTCATGAGGCTTGGAGTTTTTTGATCCTACGCACCAACCTCTTCACTTCTTCCCATGCTCTGGGTGCCTTCCTCCTCTTGGATACCCTTGTGTTGCACGTAAAGGAATTCATGTTCTTCTTATATGCCATCTTCTTCTGAATCATGCATGCTCAAAACAAGTGGTTCCTGGCCTCCTTCAGATTCATCTTCTTCATCATTATCCCTCTCACCCATGTATTTCTCCAAGCTCTCTGTTTCTTATGAGTCAGCTTACTCCATCACCTTCTGTTTCTTCCTAACTGGGGATTCCAGTAGAGGAGATTCTACTTTCTCTTTCTACCCCTCTGGTGATTTCTCCTCTATGATAATGTTTTCATGTTCTAGCACCTCCTATTTGATTGGGGACCTCTTCCTACGTGTGTAAGTACTTATTCTAGCACTTGTTCCTGGGGTGCCTATTTCCTGTGTATCTTGGGCACTTGGAGCCTTTTTCTGCATTTCTTTTTCCTTCTTTCTAGGTGTGGGCTTCTTCTTACCTGTTAGGTCCTCAGGTATAGCTATCTTGTTTTCCAAATAAGTGCCCTTTTCAATCTTGGGCCTTATGTGAAGGTCTACTCGTGTTGCGGACCTCCCTGCAATGGGTAGAGTCAGGGGTTTCATCATTTAGACTTCATACGACATGTGATTTTCCACATATGCGTGCTTATTGGGGTAGCCCAACGTCCTGCGCATCTCCCTATGGTCCTGGTCCATACTTCTGAGGTCAAGATTTAATTTCTTGGACTCCTTGAATCTACTAACTCCTGCCTAGAAGTATTGAGTTGTGAAGGCGAATGGGAGCTTGCACCATGGGCTCATAGTTTCATCAGTCAACTTGAACCTATCAATACAAAAATGTTGGTATACAGCAAACTCAGCTTCTCCTACTGTAAGTGTTGGCAGTTGTTCTGGTATTCTCCATTCTACCCCGAACGCATTCCTTAAACGCATATACCACTTTTCCATACGCACCTTGTGAATGGGCATCATGCTATCACAAGTGTATTTCTCAAATATTTTTGTAGATGAGGGGTCTTCCTCTGGATACTCCTAAACGAACTTGTCTACTACATCTGGTACTTTGATCTCTGAGAACACAATGGTTAAGAGGACATTACCAAAGAGAATCTTGTCTCCTTCCTATGCGTTGGTAATAATTCCATCTGCAGTGTATGCAAACAGATTGTAGATGGTGCCCTATGATATTCTTATACAAACATTCAACCAAGACTTGTTTACCAGCGTCCATATTTCTTACGCATTGAGTTTTTTTATGAGGCACGTGGCCATTCTCATCACTGGGTCTTGGATATCCACAATATCAAAGTACCTTGACCCCTTCTTGTACGCATATGTGGCCATTGTTTCCTTATTTGCTTCCTTGTTGCACATGTCATCCTCTAAGCTTTCTCCCTCACAGATAAGGCCTGTCAATCTTGAAATTAGCTGAGGGGTTATGCACATCTTGCACCCATGAATTGAAAGTGGTCTTCATGTACGCGCGACATTAGCGACTGATAGAGGCGCTCTGGCTTTCTGAAGTAGGGAAACTCATAGAGTTGTAATAATCCCATCTTCTCTAACTTCACCTTGACTTCGTCGCTATAAATTGGTAACCCCTCAAGTGTTCTCTGGTTAGTCAGGCACACGAACTCCAACGCCATTTCATTTTTAATCACGTTTGTGTGATGATTGTAATCACTTACTGTCATTTTTCTTAAGTGGAATTCTCATTCCATCCCAGGAAAAACTCCATCTAGGTACTGCATTTCTAAATACCATTCCTCATTATTATTTGTTGTAGTTTCTTGTTGTTTGCCCTTGCCCTTGCCCTTCTTAGGTGTTACAACTAGTTTCTTGGGTTCCATTGTGTAGGTTATCTTTACACTTCAACTTCTCTTCCTAGCTCTACTCTTCTATCTTTTCCAAGTTCAAATCTCCAACCTACGAAGAATACTCTTTTTTTAATACATGCCCTAGTTGTCAAACCCTAACTGGAATATCTTTTCACAAGATGACACTTCTTCACAACACTTCCCACGCCCGTGAATTACTTCCCTCCCGGTTTGTAGATCCAAACTAGTCACTCACTATCAAATTTTTCTAATTTTTCTTCACACGGATCAACTCTGGAAACCCTAGTTCACAAAATCTCTTCCTTCTTCGTATTCGCAATGTAAATAATGAAGTTTCCAACCTTCTATTTATATTTTTTTCCCACTTTTTGCATTAACTGCCACTTCACCTACCATTGTACTTTAACACTTAATGCAAATTTTTCAAACAAACCCGTCTTTAGTGCCTTACCTCACACACCCAACCTTGTGCAGATAATTCTCCAACCTTCTGGCACGTAACCAATCCATCTTGACAGCAGACTCTTGCGTGTGCGTAACCAGTGCCAAAGGCACTTCTTCTGTCATGATTTTTTGCTCTCGCCTACCTCATGTTGCTTTTGCACTTTTTCCTCTCTTGTATGTGGATCCATAATGTAGCCTTACCCTGATACCAACCATCCTTTTTCACCTTTCATTCCATGCTCTTACTTCACAGGGCCATTCAACTGGGCTTTCCAACGTAATCCTTCCTGACACTTCACACTTTGCAATTTCTTCTACCTTACTCCACCCCACACTAAAATGATGTGTGGTCCTCTACGCATTTAAAACCTAAAAATAATAATGAGATTACCAGTGCCCAAGGCGCAACAAAAAACAACAACGAGAAAGGGAAACACAAGAAAAGAAAAGAAAATAAATGCACCAAAGGAAATCCTAAACTAACTGGCAATACTGCCTTATTTACAAACACTCGAAAGACTTATTTATAGTAGGGCTTCATACTTCTCTCATTGAAGTGTCTTGGAAATCTTGTCCCATCCAGCACTTGTAGCTGGCATGCGCCTAAGTCAAGAATGTACAAGATGATGTAGGGACCCAACCAATGCACTTTTTACTTCCCATGATGGCACATAAACTTTGAATCATATAGTAGTACCATTTTCACAACCTCAAACTTTTTGTTCTTAATGTGACAATCGTGCCATGCCTTTTGTTTTACTTTTTCCATCTTCTGGCTCCACCTAGTGAGTGATCATCTTTCATCTAATTGCATTAACTTGACAATTCTTTCTTCTAGCGCTTGTTCATCATCTAATCCTCCTGTGCACACTATACGTAGAGAGGGTAACAATGAATTCAAATGGTAGGACAACCTCTAAGCCAAACACTAATTGAAATGGTGTGCCCTTATTCAACCTCTTGTAGCTTGTCCTATATGCCCAAAGAACGGCTGATACTTTGTCATCCCAATCTTGTCTACCAAAATCACAGATTTTAGTAAACGTGTGGCTAAGTATCTTGTTAAACGCCTCAGCAGTTCCATTTTCCTGAGGGTGATAAGGAGTAGTTTTATGATGGGCCACCATGAATTATGATAGCATAATCTTGACTATTTCATTAAGGAAGTGCGTACCTATATCACTTGTCAAACTCAATGGGCATCCATACCTACTGATTATGTTTTCCCATAAAAATCTAGCAGTGGTAGCCGTTGTATAATCCTTTGTAGGTGTTGCCTCTGCCCACCTTGTCAAATAATCAGTGCAATTGAGGATATATCATGAACCAGTCCTTCGTGCCCCTGGCAAGATTGGTTCAATAAAGTTGATAGCCCACTTCTCAAATGGTTCCACACTGGCTATTGGTCGCAAGAGCATTTCATCCCTTTTTCTAGGTTTGCCAAGGTGCTGGAAATGGTCATAAGCCTTGCAAAACTCAATACAATCTTGATAAATGGTCTCTCACCAACTCCCTTCGAGTAGAATCTTTCGCGTAGTTGCATTTCCCACATAGTGTCCTCCTGCAATCCCACCATGTGCCTATTCCATAATTGCAATGCGCCCATGTTCTAGTATGCATTGGTGCATAACCTCATCTCGACCCATTTTGTACATATCTCCACTAATTATCATGTAGGGCATGGCATGTATGGCTAACTTATTCTTCTCCAAGGCCTTCATTCTGACTGGCACAACACCCGTTTTCAGAAATACTACAACATCCTTGAAATCCAAGGGCACGCACCGCAACCTAAATAGTTACACGTCTGACATAGTCTTTTTAATGCTTTGCGCATCCTCCCCTGAATCAATCCTAGATAAATGATCAAGTCTAGAATTAATTTTACCTAGTTTGACAACCACCATGAATTCAAATTCTTGGAATAATAGTACCCACCAACATATGCGCCCTTATAGAACGGGCTTGTTCACCAATTATTTCAATGCCATATGGTCAGTATAAAATATAAAAGGGGTTCCCAACAAATATTGTTTGAATTTATGAAGCACGTAGATCATTGACAATGCCTCACGCTTAGTTGTAGTATAATTTTGCTTCACTGGCGTCTACTTGCTACTTACAAAGCACAAAGGATGATCAACAATCCCTTCACCAAGTTGTGCAAGTACTGCTCCAATGGTCGTTCCTAAGGCAGCCACATGAACATGGAAAGGCTTATCCCAAGAAGGGAAACGTAGGATGGGCACGGTGACAAGCATATCCTTTAAAGTGTCAAATGCCTTATGTTGCACCTCTCCCCCAATAAAAGGCATTTTTATGTCTAAGAAACTCTTCTAAAGGCATGGTGATCTTGGCATATCCTTTTATGAACTTTCTATAGTACCCTGTATGCCTAAGAAATCCATGCACTGCACTTTGAATAGTAGGCTCCTTCAATCCCACAATTACTGCAACTTTTGTGGGATCTACTAGTAGGCCCTCCTTACATATAATGTCTCCTAATAATGTTCCAAACAGGGTAGAAAAGACACATTTCTTAATGTTCAGGGATATCCGCAACTGCCGACACCTTTCAAACATCATCCTTAAGTTGTCACAATGGTCCTTTACTAACCCATATATTGTCTAATCATCTAGGTAGACTTGAAGAAATTTATGGATCAATTCATGGAAAGCTTGCACCACAATGTGCGAGAACACAACAGGTACATTCTTCAACCCAAAAGGCATGACTGTATAGGAAAAAAATCCCCACTTAGTGGAAAAAGTTGTCTTCCTCTGGTCCTCCTTTACAATTATTACCCGGTGATAGCCCAAAAATCCATCTGTGAAAGAGTAGACCTCGCGTCCTGCCACTCCTAAGATTTCTTCAGTAAATGGGGTTGGGAAAGGATCAATGATACATGCTGCTTTCAGGTCCCTGTAATCAACACAGATCCTTATCCTTTCGTCCTTCTTGATATTAATCACCATTGGGCTTATCCATTTTGATTCTTCAATGGCTTCAATAATACTTGATGTTATCATTTTATCTATTTCTTCCTTGACCTTCATGCACAGGTTGGGATTCATTCAGTATGGTCTTTTCCAGATCGGGTGCACACCCTCCTTCAACTTAATCCTCATTTCCCCAAGGAATGGTGGATGCCTTTGAGTTCATGATACCCGCGCAGGAATAAATCCTCAAACTCACGTAAAAGATCAATGATCTTGGAGACTTCCTTCTTTGACCAATACTATCTGATGATAGCCTCTTTAGGCTCTTCTCTTGAGCCAATGTTAACCATCTCTGTCCTTAAAGGTTTATGATAAGTGTGTGCCCATTCATTAGAACTATCTAACACCTCGCACGTTGCTACATAATGGTCAACATCCAAGTTCTCCACTTCTTCTCCATCAATAACATACACCATCTTCCCTTTTTCTTTTTCCATACATGCGTGCTCGAATGGTATTTCTTTTGTTTCTTCTTCCTCAAACCATGCCTCTAGGCCAGGTTCACCTAGCAACTCCAGTAGCCTATCTTCTACCATGGCACTATCCCTAATGGTAAGACACTTAACAACCTGCAACGCCTTATCCACCAAGGGTTTTGTACTCTGATACTCGAATGCTTGAATGAGATCAGACGCTAACTCTTGCCAATTCCCTATCTAGTGGCATGTCTCATTATGAATGTACCATGCACGCACACAACCTTGTAGGGTTGAATACAACTTGTGAACCCATAATGAAGGTGGTAATGCTTCTATGTTTCCCATCCAGGTTGTCTCACATGCTTTGATATGGAAGGAAATGGGCTCTTTACCATGGTACTCTATTATAGCCATGGGCATGTTGCTCCTATAAAACCTAACAGAGAAGGAAATTCTCACCTCGCGCCATTCCAAGAGATTATCCCGATGTGTTACACACTAGCGGGCAACATTTCTGAGTAAGATGTAACTGAGCATCCCTCTTCATTCATTTTCCTCCTCTTACTGAGCTTCCATCTCATGTAAAAAACCTCGGGGAAGGCTCCTCCTAAGTACTTAGGTAGCTCCTTTCCTCCTAGGTGCTGGACTATACGTGCCTTTGTCACCTTTGTCATCGATCCCCTTCAATGTCGTCTGATCAACTCATAGGTTCCATGCACCCAATTATCACACGCTATACTGGTGGTGTCACTTAGGGACTGAGCATCCTAAAACTGGATAACTCCCTTTGTGGGATGAATTATCTTTAAATCCCTGATTGAGCACACATATATTCTATCCAGGACCTCTTCTCCCAAAGGTTCAGTATAGGGTGTTGATTTTCTATTAGCTAGGAGTATGATGACCCATTCCTCCTCATTATTAAAGCTTATCTATCCCATTTGAACTGAAGATCCACATTGTTCATATAGCACCATGGGTGCCCAAGTAATACTGGGAAATTGTATGCCTTGGCAAGCACCAAGACTTCAAAGTCCCCAGTAAACTTATCCCCTTGAATGGTGATAGTTGCATCCTTCAAGACACCAATGGGAATCGCCTTCATTTTTTTCGCCATATACAGCACATTCAAAGATGGTTGTAATGCAAGTCTTCCCATCTGATGCCATGCATCCAAGGTGAGAACATTGACCTTTGTGCCTGTGTCAATGAGGATATTCCTAAGGAGCCATCCATCCACGACCGAATTTAACATGATCTCCCTATCATAGTCAATGTTGTGAGGGAGAAGGTTTTCAAGCAAGACCTACCTCTCACGCTATTCTTCGGCACATGGTACCTTCTCTCTCAACCATTCCCCTAGCAAGGGAATAATATTCTCTTGCCTTAGCATTTTACACACTTCCTTGACCTCATCCATGTCATATTTAGCACCTCAACCTTCCTTCTTTGCTCCTCCCTCCTAGACTGATCCTTTAGACACTGGATTTCTCCTTATAAACTTCAAATGACGTCCATGGTTTCTTGATATACCTCCTTTTGATGTGCAGGATTTGGGTTCTTCCCATGTACCACTTCTTCCCTTGAAACCAGATTCTTCTGCCTTGGTATTTCCTTTACGTGCATGGCCTCTGCTCTTGTTGTTACCATAACAGGTTCCAAGTCTACAGCACATGTCACCCGTGGCATCCATTGTGTGTCAGCCTTCTTAATGCTTACCATTGCAGCACCCTTGTCTTTTCGGTGCTGCTAATTCATATGCTCAAACAACTCAAGGCACTCCTCATACTTGTGCTTCTTCCCGCACCATGAGCAGTATGATAAGTCTAGGCACTCGCGCTTGTAGTGTTTTGTAGACCCATAATTAAAACAGGTTCCACGTGGGAACTCACTTCTTCCTCCCCCGTGGTTACCAAGACCATGGAATCCTCCACAAAATCCCCTTCAGCATGTGCCTCCATTTGCGTGCTCCTCATAATGGCGATCATCAACCTTAGAACTACTAGCAAAGTTAGTCTGGCACACACCATGATCAATGGCCTCATAGATCTGATCAATAAGCCTACAATCCTTAATATCATGGGTCGTAGAGGTGTAGATCTTATAGTAGCAAGATACATTCTTCCAAATTGCACGTTGTAATAAGGGACATTTACTCACATCATGGTCCCCATGAAAAATCTCATAGTCTACTGTTACGACTCGTACTATCTTCCAGGGGCAACTATCCTTGGCATGCCCCTCTACCTCACAATTTGTACACCACATTCCACTGTGAGTCTCATGAGCTAAATTCACAAATAAATTTTCAAGTTGCTTAGCCATAACAGTGATTTGAGCTTCCAGAAATGGGCTAACACCAGTGTCAATGCTTTTAATAGCCTCAGCATGTAGAGCATCTGCCAACACCTCGCGCAAGTCTGTGAAATTATTATGAGATAAAGCTCTTCTAAATGGGGTTATCAACCCTCCAACAAACCATTAAGCATGTTGTGAATGGTGAATGTCATATGAAAACTTTGATAGGAGAGTCTTAAACCATTCGTCATACTCCCGTACACTCTCCACCATTCCCTGTTCAATTTCCTTAAGGGCGATGATGCTCTTTTGTTCAAACTCAAGGATGTGGAATTATGCTAGGAAATCATTTTTCAACGTGGTGTAATCTACCACCATCTAATGGGGTTCATACTTCCTATACCAGCTATGTGTATGCCCTTGTAATGTCATTACAAACTAACTACCCTTCCTCTCTGGGGATGTGATCCCCTTTACACGTCATAGCAACTCACACTTGTGAACGTGCTCCGTAGCATTTTCAATACCCCTGTAATCTAGCAAATGTAAAGACATATCAAAGAAGACTTGAGGAGATGGCTGGGGCCCTTGCCCTCTTGAGCCAGAGCCTTGGTTTCCTCTGGTATTTCCCCCACCACTGGATATACCAGGTCCTATGCCCCCTGACCCAACAGACTAACCAGATCCACCAGTTCTTGATCCTCCTCATCCACCAGGTCCTATAGTGGTCGTGCCAAGGGTCCCAAAAGTTCCACTAAACTACACACCAACGGTCTGTGATAATTTCCCACTACCAATAGTGTACCCCGCACCACTCTCAGATGTGAGACTAAAGTCTTTTGTGTCTGCACTCTGCCTGAAAATTCCTCCTAACATTGGGATGTTTTGTGTATCCGTAGAAGTCCCAAATAAGAAATTATATCTCCTGGGTGCAGATCGATCACTTCCACTAATACTAGTTGGGTTAACAATATTCTTCCCTTGATCTAGAAAACCAAGCACCAAGGTTTAGTCACTAGGTGGGTTCAGATATGTGCCAATGACTCTTCTCTCTCCACATGATGAACTCTGTTTAGAATTCAAAGGGGTCTCTCTTACGCGCTTGCCAAGATGGGGTAGCACAGACTGCTCAAGTTCCACATCTTTTGCATGAACCTCAAATCCTTCCCACAACATCTACCTCCATATATCCATCACACTTGCAACCTCACGTTGTCTAGAAATCTCCCTTTCACGTGCTTCACTATACTTGAGTCATCTCTCCTCCCTTTCTTTCTTCATTGCAATGTTTGCCATCTTCCTCCACCCTAGCTTCCTCGCCCAACGCTCAGAATGGTTTAGATGGCCATCAAAAATGCCTCTAAACTCAAGGTAATAATCAAGATCTTCATGGATAGAGGGATAACACGTAGAAATGATCCTCTGAGATCCCACAAAAACTCAAACTCAGCAACTTTCAAACAAGAATATGTCAAAATAGCGTACCTCAGAGTCTAGCTAGCCAATACTCTTTTCCACCAATGATCCACAACACGAGTCCACCGCAAACCTACATCTTATAGCCTCTAATACTCTTCTTGGGTCCATGCGTGTGATCTATAATACCAGCAACAGAAAAAAAATCATACAAATCATGGTAGAGGTTCTCTTCTACCCATCTACGTGCATCAAACTCAGGTCTAATGTTGAATCTCTGAGCAAATTCTTCCTCCATACTTTTGAACCATGATTCAACACTTTCCAAAGTTAGGCATTTTTTCATCACTAATTACATAGATCATGAAGTATGTCATTTCCAAATACAACTTTGAAAAGAGTTCCTGGCAATGGAACCAAGATGTAGTCATTTTCACACCCATCAAAGAACAAGGGAATCCCATGCACGTTGACCTATCACCCAACGGGTGTTGGGCACTCACCCGAGGCATGCGCGGGCGCCGAGTCTCTCTTTTATGTGAGTTGAGTGGGAAAACATCATCTATGATCCAAAATTAAAGGAAGTGAGTGGAAATGAGACATACAAGCATCATACAGCTCAGAACAGATTCTAGATCAATGCAATCATTCCAGACAGAAAAGTACTTAACAGATTAAGAACGAAATCAAAATAGAAAGGGAAATACACAAAGATTCAAATTCATTCCATAAACATGCATAAAATAGAACCATGAAGATATGTAAATGCACCAGAATCATTACTGATCATATTCATATAAACTAATAACCTCATTACATTCATCAGATTCATTATAGAGCATCATAGAAAGGCACACTGAAGTTGTGCATCATAACTGGATTCCTATCCTTTAACTCTCAAAATGAAAATTTAAACATCTAAGCCCTTGATACATCCATATCCTATATTTTTTCTACCCAACCCAAATAGAGTTCCTTTTTCAGCATTTCTACAAAGCTCCACTCTCTCTTCATCTTTCTTCATTTCCTTCTGCAGGTGCTTGTATATATAGGCATCCCAAAGTGCCAACTCATCCTTCTGCGGCCTCAGATCCAGTGCCAAGTGTCTTAATGTGGTCCTCCATGGGTGCATGCTCCTCCAGGCCTGAGCTCTCCACTCCTTGTCATGATGGTCTTTTGGAACCCTCTATTGCATGGCATATTCCTTCCTAGACCAACCTGTCACCAGGCTGGCACCTTATCCACTCCGCATGCAGAGTTAGGTCACGTTTTTCTCGTTTCCTTCCCGATACGCTAAATATAGCTGAGTCCTAAGACCTTATCCTGCAGGTGCACATCACAGGTTCTACTTAAACCCTCTTAGAACCTTGCCTTGTGCGCCTTCTCCTTACACACCCATTTCTTAACTTTAGTCTTGCGTGCCCATGTACCATTTTGGACTTAGTCAAATTTTAGGGGCCCAACAAAACCCTTGCAACAAATTTGCTATTTTCATGGGAGCATGTTCCCTTAATTTAATGACATTTCTATTTTTAGAAAATGTTAATTAAGGGCCTAGCTATAATGGCTCAGCCTAAGAACTTATAAATAGTTGAATGCTTCAAGCTAGTAGGGAGGGAGATTATAATTTTTGAGTGAGGTTGCTCTTCAAGCTTCGAAGAGTGCTTCAGAGAATTCTAAAAAACATTCTAATTATATTCAGAGTTACACCTTGTAATTGGGAATCTAATTTATTGTGTTGGATGGTTAATCAATGGATACTTTTTTAATGTATGATTCCTTAGTGTGAGTGGTTAGCTTACCTTTATTTTGGGTTATCTATTTTATGTTGTGAGTAAGTAATTTGATTATCTTTTATATCAGTTGTGAAAATCTTATTTTTCCTTCTGTTGTTAAATTTGCATTATCATTATTCGTAGTTGCTGAAATAGATGTTTAACCAATGCATGTGTTCCTTTCTCAGGATAAATTAATTGTGTGTTGAATCAAATTTGATATATCCTTTACGTATGCTCAAGTTTAATAAAGGAATGTATGCCCTAGTTTGTGGCATTTTATACCCTTTCTAGGTTGCAATAGGTGAAAGTGGACACCGATGCGAGCATCCTACCCACATTAACCCTTCCAAATATTAAACACCCTTTCTTGGTGCATCACCACTTCTAGTATAGGTTTTATTTCCTTTCAAATATATCTCCCTAATCCCTTGAAATGTTAGCATAGGTCTAGTTAGCCATTTTTATTGCATTAGGAGTAGTGTAGTGCTTAGTTTAGGAAGAGGAAGTTGGCCTTCTCCAAAGGTTCACCTCGATCCCAAGTCCCACAGCTTGAGAGGTGATCCAATGTGTCCCAATCACATTGAATGTCGTATTCACTTTCAGGCCATTCAGGGGGTGCAGTGATTTGGTGACAACAGTTTTTAGCACACCTGGTGGGATGAGTTGGTACTTCTCTTCTCATTAGAATAAATCAAAGTACCTGACGACTCTATATCTCTCGATTCCAAATCTCAGTGCATTCACTTATGTGAAGAATTCAGACAAGAGCTTCTTCAAAGCACGAAAGTTATCAGAATATCAACCTTTCCGTGTCTCCTCCCAAGAGAAGAAGCAGAAGTATTTTAACACCATCAGCTCTAGCTTCATCTCATAGAGGTCATTCAACTCCTGCATACAGAAGGTTTTCTCCACTAAGGAACAATCAACCTCTTGTTGTTATGGCATAGAACCAAGTTTTCCCCCCTTTCAATGTAATTAGACTACTTCTATTGGATCAACGTGACCCTATACTGGTTGCGACACTCAACATTTTATCCTTTTACATAGGAGAAACTCATATCACTCTGATAGACCACATTTTTGATGTAGCCAACATCTGTGTAGTACACAATGTCACAGAGGATAATGTTGTTTTTAGAATTTTGGCCACTTCGTTTAAGGGAAAAGTACTTTAATGGTTTCGAGGGTTACGTATCGGTAGTATAACCACTTGGGAAGAGTTAGGAGAGAATCTCTGCAAACAGTTCAAAGACAAGAGTGATCACCTATTACTCTTAGAACGGCTCACCACAATAAAGAGAGCTCCTCGGTAGTACATGAGTGATTTTAATTTCTGATTTCAAAGGACTTGGAATAGGATTCTGGCACTCATCAAGCCCTCTCCAAACAATGTATTTTTGTACTATTTGTGAGCTTTGAATAGCGATGTAGTAGTTATGATTCAATCCATGGGGGGTACTACATTACTTGATGCTTATGACATAGCCATAAATGCGGAAAATTCTTTGATCAAGGCTGGAAAGATAGCTCCTCAACCACCCATGCCATTTTCTCTGAATCTTACAAATAATCAGACTATCATTGTGCCTATTCTAGCAACGTCTAATCAGCCAACTCAATCTGTCCTAGCCACTTCAAATGATCTATTTGAAATCAAATCACTACTGTAGACCTTTGGAAATGAGCTTGTATCAATGAAAAGTCAATATTCCTAATATCTCGACTATTTCAATCACAATACCAAGCAAATCACCCTCCCTTTCAAGGAAATAATCAAGCCCAGAACCAGGTTACCATCCAAACAACAAGTGTGAAGCCTTTGAACTTCTGAAACCCTTCCATTACCAGTTCATCTAAAGCCATAGTGTCAGTCCAAAATAATCTCATTCAAGATTTTGAGTGGTGTTACCCTTGTTCTCAGCCTCACAACCAAAATCTTTTCCCAAATGGAGTTCTAAGTCAAGACCTTATGGTTCAAAGCATATCCGCTCTACCTAAATCATCTGTCAGACCATCCACTCACGAAAGTCAAGACCAACCTTCTGATGAAACTACATTACTAAATTGGCAAGCAAAAGACTTTTGTGGCTTGAATATTGATGCCTCCACTATAACATCTAACACATGTTCCAAGAAAAGGTCAATAGACCAAAAATATTCAAAAACTGATCATGCATCTACTTCTCAGTCCCTTACACAAATATAAGATGATAAAGGCATGGGAAAGAAATCACCGGAAGTATCCATGGATTAGTCTATCAAGAAGGATGGGACTTCAAGTATCACAATGCCCAATAGGCATTTCCAAAAGAAGACTCCAATGTGCCAAAATGTATTAGCAAAGTGGGGGAAATTTTGTTCAGCATTATGGAGCAAATGAAGAAGACCAATTTGAGTGTCAAGATGTGGGATGCACTCTTGATTCCTTCTCAGAGGAATTTGCTACGTGAGGCTTTGAATAGCTTTGACACTACCAACAGATCACCAGGTCAAGAAGTAGTAGTGGCAACCAACTTATGCCAACCCGAAACAAAAGTATATGCTAATCCCACCAAGCCTCCACCATTCTATATCTCATTGATTATTGGTGATCATTTGGTACACAATTGTATGATCGATTTTAGAGCCAGTAGTTCTATAATGCCCAAACATATCATAGATATATTACGAATTCCATATACTCCAATTTCAAGAGGAGTTGTTCAGCTAGATGGTACTGCAGTCAAAACTATGGGGGTCATTAAGGGGCTTTAGCTTACTATCCATGCATGTCCTAGCTTGACATTCACGCAAGACATTTACTTATCACGGGAGTTCACTGCCAAGATGGGTGGATATATGTCATCAGACTGGTCGTATATGATCCTTAGAACTCGGTACAGGATGAAGGGGACTATAATAACTGAACCTATTTGTCATAATCATTTAAGACCATACACCGCCAAACCCATAAATGGAAATTATGCCATTGGTGACCCAGATGAAGAAGATGTAGATCATGAGCCAACTACTCTCACGGAGGAAGTTCTTGACACAATTCTTGATGAAGTAATTATCAACCACCAATATGATCCCTATTTTGATTTATTAGTAGATGAAGAATTAGGTTTACTGCTTCTGGAAGAAATAGGATTGGGTACATATTACATTCATGAAGAAAATACAATCATACCTCAACTTGTTAAGGCATCAAGTAATACAAAAGGACTGTGGAAAATGTTCTTTGATGGCTCACAAAGTAAAAATGGATTTGGTGCAGGGGTTATGTTGATTTCTCCATAAGGATACAAATATTTCTCTTCCTTTCGGTTGCAGTTCAGTTGTACTAATAATGTTTTTTAATATGAATCTCTTTACAAGTAATTTAGCTGGCCCAAAGAAGAGGAATCCATACCTTGACCATCTTTGGCGATAGTGAATTGGTTGTGCACCAAATTACAGCCCATAGTGCATCAAAAATGATCTACTGAGGTCATATAAAAATTGGGTTTGGGATTTGATAGAAGATTTTGAAGCTTTTAGAATTCATGCAATTCCCAGGAAGAAAAAACAAGATGCTAACCGGTTGGCTACTATCGGCTCCCAGATGTACCTACGGACATCATGAAAGAAGATCAGTAGACAATCAAATTGGTGGTCTGTCCCGTAGTACCAGATAATGTAAGTAGCTGGCAATTGTTTGATACTGATCAACAGATTGTTCTCTTCCTACAATAAGAAGTAAATTTTGATGCCACACATCAAGATAAACTTCAAAAAATTTAAGGTGGTCAAATTATATAGCTGAAAGGAAACAAGCTACCAAAAGGCCTGGTTACATTGGAATCCATCTTCAATTTATATGATCAAGCCAAATGACAGAGCACTAATATGGTGGTCAAGGAGGAGGATTTGGAAGAGGTTGAGGTGGCAAGTGTTTTTTTTTTAAAAGTTGGTAAGGTATGCACTCCTCCGGAAAAGAAAGCTTTCATTGAACTATGTTAAGATTATCATGATATTTTCACGTGGAGCTATAAAGACCTGTTTGGTTTCGATCCTAGGTTAGCTCAACATTCCATTGAGCTCTATCCTAAATCTAAGCCAGTTCATCAAAAACAGAGGCCAATCAATCCCAAAATTAAGCCACTAATGAGGAAATAACTAACCAAGATTATGGAGGCTGCATAATTTTTCATATCAAGCATTCCTCATGGGTAGCTAATCTAGTACATGTAAGGAAAAACAACAAAGAAATTCAGTTGTGCGTGGACTTTAGGGATTTGAACCGCGCCTCATTGAAGGATCATTACCCTCTTCCGTCAATGGAGAAAATCCTCCAAATAGTTGTAGGGGCTCAAATTTTTTCTTTGCTTGATGGATATTTAGGGTATAATTAGATTTTTGTCCAAGAATCTGATCAATTCAAAATGACTTTCACTACTAAGTGGGGCATGTATGCTTATAACAAGATGCCATTTGGGTTGTCCAACGCAGGGGCTACTTTCCAAAGAGCCATGGATATGGCCTTTAAAGGACTAATCAACAGTATTATCTTGGTTTACCTTGACAACATAATTGTCTATTCCAAGCACACCAAAGATCATATCACACATTTAAGGAAGGTTTTTCAAAGATGCAGAGAATTTGGGGTCTCACTGAACCCTAAGAAATGCATGTTCACTGTTCAGGAAGGGAAATTGTTGGTACATATTGTTTCAGTAGAGGGACTATCCATTGATCGAGCTAGGATTCATTTCATTATGTCCTTATCTCTTCCAAGTCACAAGAAAGGTCTTCAAAGTTTCCTAGGAACCATAAATTTCATGCAGAGATTCATCCCTCAGTTTGCAACATTGGTTAAACCACTCACAACCATAATAAAAAAAGAACATTCAATTCTCATGGACGAAAGAGGGGAGGGAGAGTTTTGAGGCTATCAAAATGCCCATTTCCCAAGCTCCCACACTGGTAAATCCCAATTTTGACAAAGATTTCATCATCAATGCTTTCGCAGGCCAAGAAAGTATTTTAGGAATCCTAACTCAAAAAAATGATGATCTGATGGAATAACCAATTGCCTTTTTCAGTCAGTCTCTCAAGGAATACGAGCTTAAATATTCCTTCATTGAAAAACAGGTCTTTGCAGTCATTCGAGCTTTGAAAACATTTAGACACATTTTGTCCAACAATAAAGTCCACTAAATGGTCTCTCAAGCTAGCGTCAAAGACTTTTTGTTGAACAAAGAGATGAATGAGAAATGTGTTGGGTGGATTACAAAAGTAATGGAATATGATGTACACATTAAATTCACTAAGCTTGTCAGGGGCAAGGGTTTATGTCAACAGCTGGCTGCGGACATGGAGATCAAGGATACGGAAGATGTTACGCTTCTGAATGTTGAGGAAGGTAATGACCAAATCGATTGGATGACTAAGATGAAATTTTTCCTCCTCTCAAGGGTAAATCCTCCAAGTATGGATAAAGTTCAACGACGCACTTTCTGTCTCCAGTCCATTCCACATGCCTGGGTAGATAATGTCCTTTTTTGAAAAGATTTGAACGGTGTTGTTTTACACTACATCAAGCCAGAGCAGGTGAATAGGATGTTAGAGGAATTTCACAATGGTATGTCTAGAGGGCATTACTTTACATGCACAACTGCTACCAAGATTATGTGAGCTGGTTATTATTGGTCAGAATTGTTCAAATATGCTCATCTCTGGGAAAGGAAATGTAAAAAATGTGATCTTTTTACAAGCAAACAAAGGTTGACAGCTCTCCCTTTGTATCCCATTCAGGTAGATCAACCTTTCGTTCAGTGGGGGTTAGATTTTATTGGAATGATCAATCCTCCTTCCAGTGACAGACATAAATGGGTCCTCACTGCAACAGATTATTTCACTCGTTGGACAGAAGTGGTGGCCTTGAAGGAGAGCAACAAAAAAACCATCCTTGAATTCTTGGAAAATATAATGACAAGGTTCGGTGTTCCATTTACCGTAATATTTGATAATGCAATGGCTTTTCTTGGTCTAAAGTTAAATGAGTGGGAAATTACGAACAGGGTCTATCTCAAGACTTCATCCAATTATTATCCATAGGGAAATGGGTTGGTTGAATCCAGTAACAATAATCTCATAAGGATCATCAAACAGACGATGGAAGCTAACAAAAGGACCTAGCATACACAACTTAAGACTGCCTTGTGGACGGATTGAATTGCACCTAAAAAGGCCATTGGAAAATCACCTTTTATGCTGGTATATAGAAGGGAGGCAAAGCTACCAATCTCCTTAGAATTACCTTCTTTGGAATTGGCTCATCAACTCGAAGTTATGGAAAATGGCTCCTTAACAGTGTGGTTTGTTGAACTCATGGAATTGGAGGAAGTTTGAGAAAAGGCTATGAAAACTTTAAGCCAACATCAGGCTCAGGTTAAGAAATCCTTCGACAAAAAAAATTCTGATAAGCATTTTCAAGAAGGAGACTTGGTTCTCAAATGGGACGAAGACAGATCCAAACCATGCAAGCATGCCAAATTCAACGCCCTCTTGAGCGTGCCTTATATTATTACAAGTTGCAACAAGGAAAATTCATTTCATCTATCCAGACTCAACTGAGAATAATTACCCATTCATGTGAATGGGATACATCTCAAAGCTTTCTTTTGAGATTGTTCCACCCTGTAAGTGTTCTTTTCCTTTTCCTCCAAGTGTTTTTCACATCGTTTGTTTTCTTTTCTGTTTCTTGTGTGTTTTCTTTCAGTCTTCTTTTTAGGACTCCTTTGCCCAATTTTTTGCTTAAGGCTACTAGTGTAAAATCTTAGCAAGCACGCTTTCCTTGGAGGTCACCAAAAATGTTAACATTTTAATCTACCTTGAGAAGCAAATGTCAAAAGTGGTCAAATTTTTATTTTTTTGAGAAAATTCTTTGTAAATGGAAAATTCCCCAAATCCTGAAATCTAAATTTTATACTTTGGATTTCAAATATTTTCTCTTTTGGATTTCAATGGCGCAAATCTTTGAAATTTTGTTTCAAATTTCTAAAGTCTGAAACCTCGAAAGTCCAAAATTTTAGAGTTCGGGCTTTCGGGGTTCGGAGTTTTTACTATGTAATTGGCAATTTTGTAACCCAGAGTTCCGAAGTCTGAAACCCTAAAAGTCCAAAATTTCAGACTTTCAAGATTTTGGGTTTCGAAACTTTTGGCCACATTTTTGGTTAAATCCCTTTTAGACTATTTCACTATTTTCTTTACGTTTTCAAAATGATGAAACAGTTAAGGGTAAGGGCCAAGGAGGAATACCTATTTATGTTGGTCGGTAGACGGTTATTGCGTGTGTTTTGAATTCTTGATCCAGTGTCGATTATGAGAGCTTCCTTTTGGCTAGGAGGAACTACCTGTAATAGAAAACAAGACCACAAAAAGATAGTTAAAGTATATATGACAATGGACTACCTAGCGTATGCTAGTTCCAAGAAGTGTGATACTTCCTAGATGGCTTTCAATCCACTGTTTAAAAAAAATTAATGCCAAAAATAAAGGAAATCCTATTGTAGATGATATGATTTAGGTTTCTCATTCAAGTAAATAAGCAAATCTTAACATAACAGGCTAGGCTATGGTCAGATTAGAAAGGTAGGTAGTTGTCAGGGTGTTGGGACTAGTCAGGGTCTGATTCTGGGTTGTTTAGGTCAACTAATGAGAGGTTGTTGGGTTTTGTTCTAGGTCAGGGTATAAAACATAGAGACCGACGTTGGTCTAGTATGACCAATGATGGTTTATGCAGAACCAATTATGGTTATGGGTAACCGGCATTGGTAAGGTCGGGGTATAAGAGAATCAAGGAAAATTGATTGCATGGTTTGATCTGAGATTTGATAAGGAGGGTAGGGTGGGTAAAGAGGTTAATGGGGATATCAAGTATACTCAAGAATGAACGTCGGTCAAGGTATGGCCGATGTCAATTCTAGTCTACCGACGTCGGTCATGGATGAGGGGAACCAGTGTCAGTTATAATGGACCAGTGATGGTCAGGATTAACCGGTGTCAGTTAGGGTAAAAAGGGCTAGAGGTCTAGGAAGGGTAAGGGGAAAGGTAAACGGGGTTAAATAGGTAGCGGGTGGGGGGAAGGGAAGAAAGGAGGGATTGAAGGTCAATGTTGGGTAAAATCAAGTTTTTAATAATGTGTGTGATTGGTTGAATGCAAGCCAGGGACCAGCTACGGATGAGAGATAGGGTACCTCCTTTACTTATGGAGGTACGGGGGGTGCGACAGCTGATGACTGGCACCATGTTGCAGAGGTTGGCCTACTCGGGGTCAGACACTATTGGTAAGTAGTCCGGGAGCTGAGTATGATTGTCTCTCTCATCGACAAATGGGACTCAGCGACCAATACCTTCCATTTTCCGATGGGTGAGATCAAAGTCACCTTGGAGAATGTGTACTGGATCTTGCGTCTACTGATAGTGGGGATGTAGGTCTATTCTATCTCCTCAGAGGCCTCTGAGGATTTTATGCTGATTGTGTTTGGTGAGCGGCTGGTGGAGATGAGTTTCTATAACACTAGTATGAGGTATGGAGATATGTATCGGGCCCATCTAGAGGAGATGAGGCTAGTAGTGTTACTGATGGAGGCATTCTGTTGCTTTTCATTGCCGAATGTGAAGGGTGGAAGATTCCCACAATCATTGATGGGGGTTCTACATGACATGGTGGAGGACAGGACTCGTTTTGCATGGGTGCCAACATTTCTGGTTCAGTTATATAGACAGTTATGGGCTTATGGGCAACTACAGAGGTTTAGCCTGTGTTGTATTTTCCTACTTCATTATTGGGAATATGAGCACATTGTGTGTATGCATCCAGTTGGTATGCCCCGGGCTGATGAATTCGAGCCAGGATTTGTTCAGGTGGGCTTTAGGAGATGGGTGCCTACGATTGAGGAGCGCCGAGTTGCTAGAGCTACACATGATGTAGCCTATTACAGATGATTGCTAGAGGGTTTTTCCGGCGTGGACATTATTTGGAGGCCCTATGTGGGTTTTCCATCCTATGGGCGGATGGCAGAGGGGCTACAGGAGCTATGGGTGCTCTGGTGGATAGAGGGGTGATGTGCAAGAGAGCACGAGATGCTACCGGTGGACAGGGTCAGACGGAAGTTTGCACTTCTTCAGGATATACCCCCTCCCTTCCCACAGTATAGCAAGAATGACGTGAAAAGGCCTCTACCTCTACCAAAGCTAACAGTACCAATAGGGCAAGAGGATCAAGTGATAGACCAACAGATTGATGATGTCGGGGTGACTGATAGATATAGGCAGTGGTGGGCTGCACATTTACGAGTAGTATCACCGAGGCATGGGCAGCCAGATTTAGCCACCATCACTATTCAAAGGGATACCTTACAGAGGCATGTGGCTACCCTGATTACATAGTTGGGGATAGTGTAGGGGCAGCTGATAGGGTCAGAGGCACAGGTAGCCCCCCTACAGGCCCAGGTTGCGTAGGGATAGCTACCTGCACATGGTGTAGATGGGGATGGGGGAAAGATGGCCACCCTACAAGCATAAGTTAAAGGTTTGCAAAACCAGTTGGCCACTACACAGGTGCAAATTATGGCCCTTCAGGCCCAGATACAGGCACAGGTACAGGTTCCCTCAGGACAGGCACATGTACAGGGACAGGGTCCCTCTTTATAGGTACCACCGGGATAGGGTCTCGAGAGACATGCATAGGGGCTGAGACCGATGGCTCCACCACATATAGTACTAATAGGTAGGTTGAGAGATGCCTTAGGCAAGGTCTGGTATTATCAGGATCTTTTGATTGCTGAAGGGATAGGTTTTCTATCCTATGGGGAGTATAGAACACAGCAGGCCTCGAGTGAGAGGACCATGTCACATACCCACAGTGTAGAGAGAATAGGGGGCCATTGAGCCCTGAGATAGGGTCAGGGTGAGACCACCAGTTCACGAAGGCCAGCCACGGGTGAGGTACCAGTAGAAATCTGGCCAGGACCGATGATGGGTGGTGAGATACTAGTTGGACGTCATATGGGGGTAGAGGAGGAGGAGGAGACAGCTGAGATAGATATGGAGGATATCCATCATGGTGATGTCTAATAGCCATATGTACCTCGTATTTTGTATAGTTGTGTATTTTTTTTATATACCGGCCTACGTGCCGATGAGAGTGAGGATGTACATGAGAGTTTTGAAGATTTTTGATGATATACTAGCCTGCATGCCGAAGATGGTGAGGATATATCTGAGTGATTTGAGATGATTGTGATTGTTATTGGGATATATATTCGCATGCATTTTTATACATACTATTTGATTTATAGAGGATGGTGTTTATGGTATGGATGGTGTACATGTTTTAATTTGCATTGTTATATATATATATAGGTGGAAATCAAGTGGATTAGGTGTTTTAGAGTTAAGGTCGTGTAGGCATGGCAGAGTTAGGTCTGTGTTAGTGTAGAATCATAGCACCCCCAAATGGCCCGGGTGTGAAGTGGGGCATTTGGTGTGATTCCACAACATGGGACCATCTCTCAAGCTGTGGGACTTGCGAAACTTGAGATGGACCTCTGGAGAAAGCCGGTTCTTACTTCCTAATTTACCTCCCACAAGCTACTCCAGTGCAGGTGGAACCTATTCTATCCTAATCTAAGTATTCCAAGGGGACAGAAAGAGAGAGAGAGATAGGGTGAAAGAGCCTACACTAAGCAGTGATACACCAGAAAAGGAAGTGGATGATCACAGACCTGACTGCCTGAAGTGGAGAGAGGTGAGAAGAAGAGATGGTGGATAGAATGCACCACAGTCTAGAGATATATTTCACATAGAACACCACTTCAAAACCCATTAAACATAGCTCCCATGACCTACAACAAACATCATAATATGCACAGTGTACCCTGTAACAATGAGAGGTGAGGAGAGATGATAAAATAAGCAAAGGATGGGCAGATGCATCACAAAATAGATTTTATTACTCCAAAATTTCACACAGTACATTGTTAGTAGGCAAGAGACAAGAGAATGCCATTACAGAGCCATGAAAGGAGGCTTATACTCTGTGTTCTACCCTAAGAAAGAAAGATAGAGGGGCGTAGAGGAGAAACAACGACCAACCTCTTGAATATGCCCCTCTGTTACAATATATAGGAAGAATAAGAGAGATAGGAGGGGAAAAAAAAGAATCTTGCTTCAACCACCTAGAGATATGCATTAAATCCTGCTTTGAAAGCTCAACCACTATCAATTAATGCATTTCTCAAATCCACCCCAAATCTTTCATGTCTGGTTCCCCGACGGGTCAAATTGAATCAGATTTGGTAGTTAGAGAAATCGGGCTCTGTATTAATGGCCTCGAAGACATTTTTTCATTTTTTACCCAACAAAGCCTATTAAGAATGATATTTTGTGTTTCCATGGTGTAAAGGGTGTCAAGACGTTTCCAAAAAGTCTTCTCTCGCCCAAATCTGAGTCTCTAGTCAAAATATATGGCCATTTGAATATTTGGATCGCAGGCGTGCAATATTTAAAGAGTTTGTTGTACCGGGTCCATGTGGTAGCCTCACACACCTTAGAGATTTGGCCCCTGCCTTTCACTTTTGAAATCACACCGGACTCACATGTGGCGTCTTCCGTGAGCTCCTTGGGATTCTTTGTATTTTTTCTGAAGTCTCTTTGCTTGATGGAGCCAAAAGTCTGACTCTGGATACGTGGTGGCCTGGCACTTCTTTGGAAACCCACCCCAAATTCTACCTATGAAATAGCATCGTGTTGACACTTGTCTCCCTCCGCTGGGTTGCCTCTACCTTGACTATTCAACCTCCCAACTCTGTCTCTTTTTGGACTCTAGGACATGTGGAAGGCCCACGCTCATTTAAAAACCCGCTTAGGATTTTACCCTTGAGGGAGCATCGTTAAGACACGTGGCGCCTTTTTCTTGCACTCTATACTTAGTCATTTTTTGGCTCTGCTCTACCTTTCTACCTCTATTGACCATTAGCTATGTGGAGGGTTGGCGTAAGTTTGAGTCTCCGCCTAGGATCCTACTTTTGAATGTGCATTATTTGGACACTTGGCACCTTCCGTTGAGTCAAAGAGTTTTCAACGGCCGGTGTAGCTTTTGGGGCCCTAGACGTGTGGAGGCTTGGTGCTTGTTTAGGTTTTCCCTTTTGATTGTAATCTTTGGAGATGCGCCACTTGGACACTTGGCAACTTCCGCTGACTCCTCCATATTTAGCCAATTTTGGGGCTTATCCTAAGTCATTTGCAGAGCTCGAAGACTTCAAGCCTTCGTCGTTTCTTTTCCTTGGAGCCTATGTTTTCTACCTTAACACTATTTCTCCTTCCCTGACTTTTATTTTCATTTAGAGCCCGTCTATAATCTATTCACTGGGTTAGAAGCACGGGTTCACTCGACAGAGTCATTTTCTTTAATTTCTTCCTGTGTATGGTCGAATCTGATTCTTTTGGGTTTCTAGTTTCTGTTGTGTCAGTTCAACCTCGTTTTTCCCCTGTGCTCCTTGATTCAAGCTTACCTGCAAAACCTTGTTTTGTTCGGGTTAGCACACCAGTTATACAGACAATATATCAGATCGAAGCATACATGCAAATAAAAGCGGATATCCTACTAGAAGAAATATACAAAACAAGAGGCATAAATAAACACCAGATTTAACGTGGTTCATCTAGTGCAGACTACACCCACTGAGAAACAAGCCAATCTATTATCCAAATCTTTCACAAGATTTACAATATTCCACACCTCTCAGATGTACAGTACTATCTTTCACTGAAGCTTTTTCTTCATCACAAAGAATTCTCTCACTCGCCAACCTTTTTCAAGTTCTTTCTAATTCTTGTTAATCTCTTACTTCTAAACCCTAGCTTTATGCTTATATAGTTGTTTATAGACTTAGGACGCTTAGCCATTGCAATTACAATCAATATATATATATATATATATATATATATTTTAATGCT
This sequence comes from Taxus chinensis, assembly GCA_019776745.2. NCBI lineage: Eukaryota > Viridiplantae > Streptophyta > Pinopsida > Cupressales > Taxaceae > Taxus > Taxus chinensis. The sequence continues at coordinate 189,120,042 of CM034146.1, forward strand.
AAAAATAGATCTAATTCTCTAGATTTAATTAAAACATCCTCGCACAGGTAACCGACATCGGCTATCCCTAACCGCTGCTCGGTTCCTTCCTTACCTGATCGATGCCAGTCCTTCCTTATCGATGTCAGTCCTGGGTAGCTGATGTCAGTTCCCCCTTAATTGATGACAGTTACTATATTTTCCAGCAAGTTTCCATTGTATGCTAAACTGAAGTAATTGAGCTCCACAACTCAACAATATCCCACTTAGAGATTAATTACCGCACCATACAATGTACAACACCATTATTGGATCCTTCATTAGCTTTGTTTCTTCTTCTTCAAGTCTCAAACTTGAAGACCAACAGAAGTAGACTGTAGCTCCAACTTCTCCTTTGTTAATGGCTTCGTTAGTATATCCGCAAGGTTCTTGCTCATATGAATCTTTTCCAGATTCAATTGTCCATCCTCCAATACTTGCCGTATGAAGTGATACCTCAACTGAATGTGTTTCATTCTTGAATGAAACATTGAGTTCTTTGCCTAATGAATTGCAGTCCGACTATCACTAAAGAGTTTACAATCACCTTGCTTCTTTCCCAACTCTTCCATGAACCTGCTCATCCATATCATCTCCTTGCTAGCCTCTGTAGCTGCAACATACTCTGCCTCTGTAGTAGACAAAGCCACAACCTTCTGCAATCTTGAAATCTAGCTAACTATCGTTCCACCTACTGTGAAAATATATCTAGTAGTGCTCCTCTTACCATCTAGATCTCCAGCGATATACTGAATCAACATAGCCACATAATGAAATATCCGAACCTCCATAGCATAATTAAATGCTAGATGTCCCCTTTCAAATACAATGAGTATCCGATTGAACTGTTTTCTAATGCTCTTTACCTGGATTGGCCATATATCTACTCACTCACTCCCACTGCCTGTGTAATGTCTGGTCTGGTACAAACCATAGCATACATGAGACTCTCAACTGCTGAAGCATATGACACTCATGTCATTTATTTGACCTCCTCTTGTGATGATGGACACTGATCTTTGCTCAATTTGAAGTGTCCAGCCATAGGTTTGTCTAACAAGTTTTATATTCTGCATGTTGAACCTTTCTAACAACTTATTACATATAATCCTCTTGAGACAAATATAATTTCTTTTTTTTTCCTATCTCTATGCATTTACATGCTGAGGATTCTTCTTACAGCTCATAAATCCTTCATAGCAAATGTGTGAGCTAGCTTTTTCCTTAAGCTCACCAATGTCATACATACTAGATCCTGAAATAAGCATATCATCCACATACAGTAACAAAATAATATAGCTCCTATATTCAAGCTTCTTAAAATAAACGCAATGGTCAGATTCACATCTCAAGTAACCATGCTCATGCATTAAAACTATCAAAACTCGTGTACCATTGTCTTGGAGCTTGCTTGACACCCCATAAAGGCTCTCTTTCAACCTGCACACTAATTTCTCCTTACCCTTGACTTCATACCCAAGTGGCTGCTGCATATATATCTCTTCATCTAAATCACCATGAAGGAAATTTGTCTTCACATCTAGTTACTCCAAATGTAAATCTTCTATTGCAACTAAGATTAATACAGTATGAATAGAATTCATCTTAACTATAGGAGAAAATAATCTCATCAAATTCAATTCCTTCTTTTTGTGTAAATCCCTTTACCACAAGCCTCACCTTGTACCTTTTCTAGTCCACCATATTCTTCCTTGATTCTATAAATCCATTTGTTCTATAGATGATTTCTTACTTGTTGACAACTTGACCAAATCCCATGTCTAATTTTGTTCCAAGGACTCCATCTCCTCATCCATGTCATACTCCCACTGCTCGTGGGCATCCACCTACATTACTTATTCAAAGCTTTCTGGTTCACCACTATCAGTCAATAATAAATAAGAAAAGGAAGGTGAAAATATCTCTAGAGGTCTATTTACCCTTTATGACCTTCTCACTGAGTATCTGGGGTACTCTGGGGCTCATTTTGTACATGTTGCACATTCATGTCCAATCTCTGTCAATGATCGACATTAGTCACCTATAACCAACCACGATTCCTCTGTTCTGTCTAACCGAGTACGGTTACCTTACTGATCTTTGGTAATTAGGAGTACCAATGTCAGTTCCATTATTTGTCTTTTCGGTGAACCCGATCCTATTTGTCGATGCCGGTTAGCCTGACCGACATCACTTTCTATAAAACTGATGTTGACCCTGTTTGTGGATGTCTAATTTAGGTCTAAAAGTTAATTTTCCCTCACAAATATCCTCAACCTATTCATGTTTAGGAACAAAAACCTAATATTTGTACATTATATTTTCATTCCAATCAATGTCACGACTTCTAACAATCTTATAATATTCTAAATTCCAAAAATCGATATCCGAAATCACCAGAGACATAACCAATGAAAGTACATCACTTAGATTTAGCATCCAACTTCTTTCTATTTTCTCTATCAACATGCACAAAATCGTTTGAGCCAAAAAATCTAAGAAAAGAAAAATCTACTTCTTTTCCATACCAAGCTTCTTCTGGTATTCCACCATCCAGTGTTGTTGAAGGTCCATGTTTGATTAACTACACTGTTGTATTCACTTATTCTGCCCAAAAATTCAAAGGCAAACCAACATGTATCCTCATGCTTCTAGCACGTTCCATGATTGTCCTATTCATTATTTTTGTAACTCCATTCTTCTGTGGAGTTCAAGGAACTGTTCGTTCTCTTTGTATTCCATTCTTTGAACAATAATCATTGAAAGCCTTGCTACAATACCCACCACCATTTTTAAATCTAAGGCACTTTAATTTTAAGTTTCATTTTCAACAAGGGCTTTCCACCTTTTAAAAGTCTCAAAAATATTAGATTTACACTTAATATAATAAACCCATACCTTCCTTGTGGCATCATGTATGAAAGTCACATAGTATTGGGATCCTCCAATAGAAGCTACCTAGGCTAGTTCCCACACATCTAAGTGTACAAGATCCAATTTATGCTCCTTCTTTATTGACCCAACCTTGATAAATCTCACTCTCTTCTGATTTCCAAATATGCAACACTAACACAATTCAAGATCTAACTATTTCAAATCTAATAACTTACCCTTAGTTTTTAAGATTTGCATTCCTTTTACTCATATGTCCTAGCCAATTATGCCACATGGTTGCATATGAATCTGATAGTAGATAGTATAGAAAAGGAATCAGTAACACAGGTAGATATATAAATTTCCTACCTTCTTACATCTTGCCACAACAAGAGATTCCTTGGTAACCTTCCAAGAATCTGGCTGTGAATGTAACCATGCATCTAGATTCACCTAGTTACCCTACAGATATTAAGATTTTTCTTGAGACTTGGCACATGCCTCACGTATTTCAATACCCATGGATTTCCATTCTACAATTCTAGATGAACATCACCTTTACCGGTAATATTGCATGACTCATCATCACCTAAATAAACTTGTCCAAAGTCACCCTAAACATAATTTCTTAAATAACCCTTATTAGGGGTAGCATGGAAAGAAGCTCCAGAATCTAAAACCCAAGACTCTAACTTATTATCCAAGGAGAGAATAAGCGCATATTACTTTACCTCACTTGCAATGTTTTCCTCTTTTCCTTTTTATAATGTATTCTCTTTGTTTTCCTTGGACCAACACTCCTTTACATGTCATCTCTTTCCATAATTCCAAAAAGTAAATCTTTTTACATAGATATAGATCTACCATGTCTTGAATTTGATCTCCCATTTTTCATGCTCTTTGATGATCTCTCCTCAAATATTCCTCTGGTTTCTATAGTTAAATTGTTTCTAGATGATTCTTCTCCTAATATTTTCCTGCGTATTTCCTCATTAAGGATTACACTAACCACATCATCAAATTTCAAACCTTTAAAAGCAGTCATTGTATTACTAACAACCATTACCAAGTTATCCCAAATATTTGGCAAAGATCATAAGAATACAAGTGCTTTCAATTCATCATCAAACATAATTTCTACCAATTTTAATTGATTTACAATAGACCAGAAATCATTCAAATTATTAGATACAAATCCACCTTCTTGCCTCTTAGAATTAAGTAAATTTTTCATCAAATAAACCTTATTCAAAGCATTAGGAGTTTCATGTAAATTTTCTAAGAGATTTCATCAAATCTCCCATAGTTTTTGCCACTTCTGTAAAATTGGAAGCCATGGATGCTATTAGGTTCAATCTTATAGATCCCATAGATCCTTTCTATCAAGAATCTTCCATTCTTCATCATTCATCATGCATAGGTGTCCACTTATCATCCAACGGTAAGTATAAATCTTGATGATAGAGAATAATCCTCCATCATGCATCTTCCATAACTTGATAATTATCGGCCATAAAATTTCTCTACTCTTGTATTTATCTTTCTTCTGCCATTGCTGTAGCTCCCACTCAATCAAAAAAACCCTCTATGAGTAAATCTTTTCAACACATAAAACCTCTCAAAAAAAGCTTTAATGCTAGTTGTTGGGGTTAAACCATATAACAATGGTTGAACAGATCTATATATCAGATCTAACACAGACATGCAAATGAAATAATATAATCTAGCTATAAGATAAAATACAACAACAAGAGACATATATCAACACTAAATTTAATGTGGTTCACCCAGTGTGGGACTACATCCACCAAGAAACAAGCCATTAATATTATTCAGTGCTTTTACAAAGGATATATAATGAAAATCTATTGTCTTCCAACACCTCTTAGGATGTTCAGTGCTTTTCTTTCACTCAGCTGACTCTTTCTTCATCACCAAGAAAACTTTCACTGCAAAAACTTTTTTCATTTTCTTTCTAATTCTTGTTAATCTCTTACTTATACAACCCTAGCTTTATGCTGCATATAGTCATTTATAGACTTAGGGCATCTTAACCATGTAAATACAATCAATAAATCATACTTTAAAGCTAAAGATATTTATTCTAATTCTTGTTAAAGTTAATTAAAAGGATCCATCGCACAGGTAACCGACGTTGGTCACTCCCTGACTGATGTCGGTTACTTTCTTTCTTGACTGATGTCATGTCACCTCTTGACTGATGCCAGTCACCTCCTTGGTAACTAATGTCGATACTCTGTTGACCCATGACGGTCATTGTCATTTTCCAATAACAGTTTCCAAAAGAAAGCTAAATGTGAAGTAATTAATCTCCACAACTCAACATGTTTGTCATCCAATATAAGTGAGCATCGCGGGTCTGATTTGGATAATCAAATAGTTTCTTTAAGTGCGGGGCTTGTTTTGATTCCTATAATTTTCCAGGGGGAGAATTTGGGATAACATTCATGTTTAGGCAAGGATTGAGACAAAATATATTTAGGCATGTATCAATGCGATCAAATTGTGTCAGGCAAAGATGAGTTTCTAATTCCATCTAATTTGTGCCATCAATGATGATTATGACTCACTGCTAAGATGATTTGTAGGACATTAGATGAGGATGGTACATAAATTTTAGTACATGATATTTATGAATCTTATGAAGTGATTATGCCAAATCATCAGTTACAGCAATTGTTGTTTGTTTAGATAAATTACGAATTACTGATATAGATATCTAAACTGAACTAGGGTAGAATGTGATTCATGATAAAGGGAATAGGGAATTGGGTAGGGTAGACAGTGATCTATAGTAAAGGGAAAAAAATAAATGTCTAGGGTATGTCTCTTCCACCCATTAGGAAAGGGAAAGAGGGAATTGGTTAGGGTATATACCTGGCTCGAGCTAATTTCTTAGGGCCTCATACATCTTGAAGATGCTACCTACATAGTCTCAACATTAAAAAGGGACCTCAGGCTGAAAAAATATCTGCTATCAGTTCATCCAAGATTACGATGAAATACAACCAATGGATTGATACATCCCAAAGACATGTGTTAGGAATTAGAGAACAAATATGCGGAAACAATTCCTCAAACCACAGCAGTAGGAAACTATATAGCAGAATTATACTTGCAGAAATATAACAACATAAATAAATAATGCACAAAAGAAGACAAGACAAGATTTAACGTGGTTCACCCAATGTGGGCTACGTCCACCAAGAACTTGCTCAGATTTTATTATCAACAAGAGTAAAACAACTCTCACAGTCTTCTCTCAGTTATGAACTCACAACAGAATTCCAAAGATGTTAAACCACATCTAAACCACAATTGACACCCAATTGCTTAACCTTGATCACTCTTGATCACCTCTTGATCATTAAGACTCAAGACCTCTTGAACACTCAAGATATCTTCAAGATACCCTAACACCTCTATTTATAGGATTACAATCCTTTTAAGAAGTCCTAAAGCTGACCCTAGAAGTTTGAAAGTCGTGATCTTTCAACTTCCCATGGCTGGAAAAACAGTCCCGACGTTAACAACCAATTAACAACATGCAATGTCACAACAACGGACACATGACACACAATGTCACAATAAACGACTGCAGAATGCTCCTGAAGTCTCCAAACTTAACCATTCGAACTCCAACACTTCAACATTGATTCAAGAAGACCAAAAAAAAAGGCTCCACACCCCAACAATCTCCCACTTGGAGACTGTTTCCACTGAGAAAAGTTCTTAACCCTTCATTATCAACCATGAAGGCCAATCAAAGTTGAACACAACTTCAAATTCTCCCTTGTGACCACCTTGGTCATCATATCCACAGGATTCTGACTGGTATGAATCTTTTCCAGCTTCAACTTATCTTCTTCCAAAGCTTCCCTGATGAAATGATATCTCAGCTGAATGTGCTTCGTCCTAGAGTGGAAAGCGGAGTTCTTCACCAAATGAATAGCACTTTGACTATCACTGTGTAGTCTCCCAACTTCCTGCTTATGACCCAACTCATCAAGAAACTGTTGTAGCCAAATCATCTCCTTGCTTGCCTCTGTGGCAGCAACATACTCAGCCTCTGTGGTTAACAAAGCCACAACCTTTTGTAACCGTGAAATCCAACTCACCGTTGTATCACCAACCATAAATACATAACCTGTCATGCTCCTCCTACTGTCCAAATCTCCTACCATGTCTGAATCTACATATCCATGTAATGTAGTGTCTGATCCACTGAAACACAATGCTTCTCCCATGGTCCCTCTCAAATACCGAAGGATCCACTTTACTGCCTGCCAGTGCTCTCTACCTGGATCACTCATAAACTTGCTCACTACTCCCACTACATGGGAAATGTCAGGCCTAGTGCATACCATAGCATACATCAAGCTACCAACTATTGATGAGTATGGTACCCTAGACATCTAGATTCTATCCTCCTCAGTCTTGGGACTCTGCTCCTTTGATAATTTAAAGTGACCTGCCAAAGGAGTACCAACCGGTTTAGCATCCTGCATACTAAACCTCTCCAAGACCTTCTTTATGTACTCTTCTTGAGATAATACCAGCTTCCTCTCCTTCCTGTTCCGAGTTATTCTCATACCAAGGATTTGTTTTGCTACCCCCAAATCCTTCATAGCAAAGGAGTCACCTAGCTTCTTCTTGAGTACCTTTATTTCCTGCATGTTCTTCCCTACAACAAGCATATCATCTACATACAGGCACAGAATAATATAACTACCATCAAGAAACTTCTTGATGTACATGCAATGGTCTGAGTGACACCTGGAGTAACCCTGCTCCTGCATAAAACTGTCAAACTTCATGTACCACTGCCATGGAGCTTGTTTCAGGCCATACAAGCTCTTCTTCAATTTGCACACTAACCTCTCCTTCCCTTTGACCTCATAACCCTGTGGCTGCTGCATGTACAATTCCTCCTCCAACTCACCATGAAGGAATGTAGTCTTCACATCCAACTGTTCTAAGTACAGGTCTTCTACTGCAACTAAACCAAGAACAGTCCTAATAGAAGTCATTTTAACAACCAGAGAAAAAAATTCATCAAAGTCTATACCTTTCTTCTGTGAAAATCCTTTGACCACCAACCGGGCCTTGTATCTTTTCCTACCTCCATCTTCCTCTTTGATTCTATACACCCACTTGTTTTGCAATGCTCTCTTGCCCTCGGGTAGCTCCACCAGATCCCAAGTCTGGTTTTCCATAAGAGATCTATGCTCTTCATCCATGGCCTGCTCCCACTTCTTCCTGGCATCCACCTGCACTACTTCCTCAAAGCACTTTGGCTCTCCACTGTCAGTGAGCAATAAATAATTCAAAGATGGAGTAAATCATTCAGGTTCCCTTCTTACCCTAGAAGACCTTCTCACCTCAGGAGTTTGGGGTTCCTGATGAGTAGGTACCTGAACTGGCTGTGCCGGAACATGTTATACCTGAACCGGCCCCTTGGACACCTTGTTGTCTGCAATGTCCTCTAACACTGTGTATTCTTTCTTTGATTCCTCTTTCTGTTCCTGCAACTGATCTTTATACATGAATTTTTCATTAAAGACAATATCTCTAGACCGAAATATTTTCTTGTCTTTAAGACTCCAAACACGGAAACCAAAGTCATCTTCACCATATCCAACAAAGGTGCATTTCTCATACTTAGCCTCTAACTTGGTCCTATCATCTTTATCAATGTGAACAAATACCTCACATCCAAATACTCTAAGAAATGAGTAATCAATTTTCTTACCAGACCAAGCCTCCTCAGGTATACCTCCATCCAAGGCCATAGAGGGTCCTCTGTTAATCAGATAAATAGTTGTGCTTACCGCTTCCACCCAAAACATGAGTGGCAGCCCCGCATGTAACCTCATGCACCTAGCATGCTCCATGATTGTCCTGTTCATTCTCTTTGACACTCCATTTTCCTGTGGAGTATTTGGAACCGTTCTTTTCCTGCGGATCCCATTTACCGAACAGTAATCAAGAAATTCATTGCTACAATATTCCCCTCCATTATCTGACCTGAGACATTTCAACTTGAGACCTATTTCATTCTCAACCAAGGCTTTCCATCTTTTGAAAGTTTCAAACACATCAAATTTCTTTCTAATGCAATATACCCAAACTTTTCTAGTTGCATCATCAATGAAAGTGACATAATAACATGAACCACCAATAGAGTTTACCTTAGCTGGCCCCCATACATTTGTATGCACTAACTCCAACTTACCCTCCTTCCTGGTAGGTCCAACCTTGAGGAATCTCACCCGCTTCTGTTTCCCATAAACACAGTCCTCACAGAAGTCCAAATCTAACTCCTTTAATCCGGGAAACCTATCCTTTATAATCTGCATGCCCTTATGACTCATATGACCGAGTCTCTGGTGCCACAAAGTTACATCTCCATCTGCAGCAACTAAATTACAATAATCAGCACCACTGGTTAAATACAAAGTACCATTTTTCTTACCTCTTGCAACCACAAGAGCTCCCTTGGTAACCTTCCAAGAATCCACTGTAAAACTAACCGTACAACCATCACTACCCAGTTGACCCACTGATATCAAGTTCCACCTCAACTTAGGCACATGCCTGACATCCTTAAGTAGCCATGTGTTCCCATTCTACATTTTCACCTGAACACAACCTTTCCCTACTATGTTGCATGGTTCATCATCACCAAGATATACATGTCCAAAATCACCTTGAACAAAATCAGTAAAGTAATGTCTATGTGGGGTGGCATGGAAAGAAGCCCCTGAATCTAACACCCAAGATTCAACAATATTATCTAAAGAAAGAATTAAGGCATCCTGACAAACATCACCTACTACCACATTTACCTCTTTAGTTTCCTCCTTGTTCTTCTTATCCCGAAGAGCCCAACAATCTTTCTTAGCATGACCAACCTTCCCACAGTGCCAACATTCTAACTTACTCTTGGACTTTGACCTTCCATGATCATTCGACTTCCCATGGTTACCTTTCCCTCTGTTCTTTTGTCTCCCTCTACTCTCCACCATCAAAGCATTTCTAGAAGTAGAAGAATCTCAAGTGCTCTTCCTTCACATTTCCTCACTTAGGATCACACCTATTACATCCTCAAACTTCAGCTTTGAATTATTAGAGACTGAATTACTTACAGCCATAACCAAGTTGTCCCAGCTATCTGGTAAGGAGCACAAAATCAACAAAGCCCTGACCTCATCATCAAAGTCAATTTTTACCGAGTTTAACATACTCACAACCGTATTAAATTCATTCAAATGATCAGCAATAGAACCATTCTCAGACATCTTCATATTAAATAACTTTTTCATCAAAAATATTTTATTAGAGGCAGAGGGTTTTTCATATAACTTCCCCAACGCACTCATGAGACCTTCTGTGGTCTTCTCCTTGCGATATGTTGAAAGCAACCGAAGATGCAAGGCAGAACTGAATTGCCTCGAGTGCCTTTCTATCCAGTAGCTCCCAATCCTCATCCGACATGGTTGTAGGTTTCTTTGCTTTTCCAGCCAAAGGAACATGGAGGTCCTTTTGATATAAGTAATCCTCCATTTGCATCTTCCACAAACCAAATTTCTACCCATTGAACTTCTCAACCCTTGATCTGCCCTCATCTGCCATAGCTCCCACTCAAGCTAAACTTTCCCTGTGATTTACCACTTCAGCAAAAAACCACCAAAGCTCTGATACCAATTGTTAGGAATTAGAGAACAAATATGTGGAAACAATTCCTCAAATTACAGTAGTAGGAAACTATATAGCAGAATTATACTTGTAGAAATATAACAACATAAATAAATAATGCACAAAAGAAGACAAGACAAGATTTAACGTGGTTCACCCAATGTGGGCTACGTCCACCAAGAACTTGCTCAGATTTTATTATCAACAAGAGTAAAACAACTCTCATAGTCTTCTCTTAGTTATGAACTCACAACAAAATTCCAAAGATGTTAAACCACATCTAAACCACAATTGACACCCAATTACCTTAACCTTGATCACCTCTTGATCATTAAGACTCAAGACCTCTTGAACACTCAAGATATCTTCAAGATACCCTAACACCTCTATTTATAGGATTACAATCCTTTTAAGAAGTCCTAAAGCCAACCCTAGAAGTTTGAAAGTCATAACCTTTCAACTACCCATGGCTGGAAAAACTAGTCACGACATTAACAACCAATCAAACAACAATGTCACATCGCAATGCCACAACAATTTCATAATAGAACGACTGCAGAATGCTCCTGAAGTCTCCAAACTTAACCGTTCGAGCTCCAACACTTCAACATTGATTCAAGAAGACCAAAAAATAGGCTCCATACCCCAACAACAAGCCTTGCATAATGGGCTATTCTAAGGGTGAAGAAAAGTCACATGATCACGAAATGTCACGATTGCGGTGAGTCCCTTGAGTAGAGAGGGAGTTAGGATAAGAAGGTAAATGAGGTGAGAATGGGTGGTTTAGCGTAACTTAGTGTACAAAAGGATGTTATTCTTGGCAAGAAACCCAGGATCAAAAATAGGCAAGTCCATGACGAAAATTTCATCTTTTTCTTCATTTATTTATTTTTTTAATAGACTGCTCAATGCCAGAAGTCTAGATGGGATGAATGTATGAGCTCCTTGAGGTCTTCGTGAAGATGATCGATGCAGGAAGTTTCTAGATATTTATTACATTTGTGTAATGACCTGATATAGTTGTCCTTCAAGGGAGTAGTCTATTTATAATGGTGGAAGTAGAGTAAAGAGATGTCCCATTTGGGGGAGTCATCTTTTGCTGGAAGTTTGACTCAAGGAGTTGTATCCATTTTTGTTTTTAGACGTTTAAGTCATGGATAAGACTATAAAGGAACATTAGGTTCTTGTTTAGAAGACAAGACTGTAGCACACAAAGATTAACTATAAAAGAGGTGGTTTCAAGTGATGGACGACCATGGGATTCCATTTTGAAGAAGAAGAAAAGTATCCATGAGAATCATGTTATGAATAGAGTCGTGGTACTCATATTGAAGATAAGGCTGAAAGGTGACGAGAATCACATGATCCTTTTTGAGTCATGGAACCTCAAAATGGGTAATTATGGAAGGTGAACAGCGCTCAAGGGATGAGCGATCAACTGACAAAAAGTGATATAGGACTTAATATCAACAATAGAATGGTCGAAGATGCAAGGCATTAAGGGGCTCAAGTTTGGATTTACCTTTGAGTGAAGACAAACAATAAGCACCTGATCCATAGGCATGGTAACAATATAGGGTCTGAGCCAATTAGGAGCAAATTTACCCCATTTACTTTTCTCCTCTTTGGTTACATGTTGATTTTCCTTCAGGATGAGGTCACTGACCTGAAAGGTTCATTCGTGAACATGTTTGTCATAGGCACATTTGATACGTTTTTGGTAGATTTGGAGATGGTCAAGAGCGTTGATATGAAACTCATCTAATAATTCAAGTTGCGCCAAATGATTCCTGGAAAGTCATCTTCACATGAGCCATGTCTTATAGTGAGATGCAGAGAGATGGAATCTGGAATTTGAGAGGTAAGACAACTTCAATACCATAGACCATAGAAAAGGGGGGTGGGAAGTAGTTAAAGTGTGAATACTAGTGCAATAAACCCACAAGGTGAAAGGAGTGTGCGTATGCCAATCTTTCCTAGTATCATTGACTACCTTCATAAGAATTTTGTTCAAGGTTTTATTTGTGGATTCAACTTGGCCATTGGTTTGCAGGTAATAAGGTGATGAGAAACTAAGTTGAATGCCAAAATCATCTCATAATTTACATAGGGTTTTGTTTTTAAATTGTTTTCCATTATCAATGATAATGTGGTAAGGGACACCAAAATGACAAATGATGTGATGGTTGATGAATTCACATATTTTCTCGACTTTGGTGGAAATGACTGGAATGGCTTCTACCCATTTAGTGTAATATTTAGTAGTGGTTATGATCCATTGGTGGTGTTGTGAAGAATGGGGGTTGATCTCACCGACAAGATCCAAACCCCATTGAGAGAAAGGCCAAAGGTCTCGCATGACTTATAAGGCGTGACTAGGTGTGTGATGAAGATTAGCATGTTGTTGGCATTTCACGCAACGTTTGACATAATCACAACAGTCACGGTTCAGGGTTGGCCAATAATAGCCTAGGAAAAGAATGCATTTTGCGACAGCCAAACCACTAAAGTGACCTCCAAAAATTCCATCGTGGACTTCCTTAATGGTGTAAGGAATTTTAGAGTTTGTAAGGAAACGTAAGAGAATGTCGTCAAAACTACACTTATAAAGAAGAACACCCATTATGACATAACGGGAGACACTTTTAAGAAAGGCATGTTGTCCATTACGAGTGAGATCAATGGGTAGAATGGAAAGGGAAAGATAGTCTGCATATTTCTTATACCAAAGGTCACGTGGGTCAGGGGAAATGGTTCCGATGAAGTAAAATTCACGAGGTAAATAAGAGGGTGATTGTAGCCTTTGTATAGTGACAAATATTTTAGAGTCGGTGGGTGAAGCGGGTATTTGAGAAGCCAAGTAGGCCATGGTATCTGCAAATTTATTGGTAGAACATGGGGTGGTTTGAAGTGTGTAACGGTCAAAAGTGGTCAACAGTATGTTGACGTGATGTTTATAATTTTGAAGTATCTCATTACGACACTAGTATATACCATTGACTTGGTTTATGACCAACTAAGAATCACCAAAGATGTTGATTGACTTAACATCTAAGGCATAAGCAGCCTGGAGACCTAATACAAGTGCTTCGTATTCAGCAATATTGTTTATACAATCAAAATCAAGTTTGAAAGACAAAGGCATAGGTTCACCATCAAGTGAAATGAGGATAACACCAGCCCCACCCCCACGCTGACACTTGGAGCCATCAAAGAAGAGTGTCATTTGGTAAGTGGGTTCGTCCAGGGAAAGGGTAGCTATAGACTCATTTGGGAAGTCAAAGTTAAAGGGTTGATTCCTAGAAATAGGTGCATCATCTAATTGGTCAAAAATAGCCTGGCCCTTGATGGACTTTTGATGAATGAATTCGAGGTCGAGGTCGGCCAAAAGCATAAACCAACGTGTGGGATGTTGATTTTGATAAGGTTTGGCATACATATAGTGTAATGAGTCAATATTAGTAATGATGAAGGTTTTGTGGTTGAGTAGGTAATGACAGAGTTTGGTGGTGACAAAAACTAAGGCTAGGCAGAGTTTTTTGGTGTGGGTATATCTAGCTTCGTAGTCAAGAAGGGTAAGGCTTGTGTAATAAACCACTTGCTCTCAGTGTTGGTCATCACGATGAGCGAGCATGGCACCTAGAAAATGGTCAATGGTGGAAATATATAGGTAGAATGGTTGGTCATCCTTAGGAGGAATGAGCACTAGTGGTTAAAGGAGGTATTGTTTCAAAGCGTCGAAGGCTTTATGGCATTTATCATCCCATTTGAATGAAACATATTTCTTGAGAAGATGATCGAATGGTTAACAGCAGTCAGAAAGCTATGAGATAAAACGACAAATTGATTGCAACTTTCCTTGTAGGTTGTGAAATTGATGGAGATTTTTCAGTGGTGGAATTTCCAGAATAGCCTTGACTTTAGCAGGATCGACTTCTATGCCACGCAAAGAAACGATGAAACCTAGGATTTTTCCTAGAAAGTACCACAAAGACACACTTTTTTGGTTAAAGACGAACACAATACTTGATGAGGTGGTCAAATATGACTTTAAGAACGGGCAGGTGTTCAATTTGATGCTTGGATTTGGAAAGCATATCATCTACGTAATCCTCCAATATGTGATGCATGATGTCATGGAAGATGTAAGTCATGGCTCGTTGATATGTAGAACCAGTGTTTTTTAAGTCCAAAGGGCATGACTTGATAGCATAAAGTCCCCCAAGGGGGTGATGAAGGAAATATTGTGTCGATCCTCGAGAGTTAGTAATATTTGATTGTACCCTGATAAACCATCCATGAGCGATAACATTTCATGGCCAGTGGCGAGATCAACTAGTTGGTCAATGCCTGGTAGTGGGAAATCATCTTTGAGACATGCAAGGTTGAGGTCACAGAAATCCATGTAAATGCGGCTTCCCCCTATAATTTTTGTGACAAGAATGATGTTAGAAATCCATTGGGGATAATCAATGGTTAGAATGAAGGAAACCGAGAGAAGGCATTGAAGCTCTTCTTTGACCAGAAGTGTAATGCGAGGATGTATTTTCCACAGCTTTTGTTTGATGGTTTTGGCATTATGAATGGTTATGATATTATGAACCACAATTTTTGGGTCAATATCGGGCATATTGGCATAAGACCAATAAAATGTGTTGATAGATCCCGAAGGAAAGAGGTGAAGGCTTCTTTTTTAGTACCATCTAAGGATTGGCCAAGCTTTAGAATGTGAAGGTCATCCTGAGTATTAATGTTGATTTTGATGGTCGATTCATTCATTATGGTTTACGTCTCAGAGGGTAACGACCAATGAATATAAGAGTCTTTTTGCACCAAGGTAGGTGAGGATGGACTCATCATCCTAACATTGAATGCCGTTAATTGAAGGTGTATCATCATCGATCATGTAAAGATACAGGAATGGGAGAGAAGAGGGAGCCTCGCCATCGCATTAATAGGTTAGCAATCCCAGGGAAATGGTGTTTACAAAAAAAAAGTTAAGAGGAATAGATTTAGGATCTATGGACTCTGTGGGTGAAGATGGTAATGTGGGTGAATGAGAGGGGGAATATTTCTCGTCTTCGATAAGGTCAACGTGAACCTTCTTGGAGGGTGGAGTGTCAAAATCAATGCCGCTATGGTCATTATGTTTACGAGAGGTACAAGAAATGACCGTGTGGTGGCCTTATTAATAAAAACTGAAGCCAAATCCTTTCCACATGCACCAGTGGAGGAAAGTGTGATTGAAGCGGTGCTAAGTGAGGGAGTGTAGATCGGATGAAAATGGTTGGGTTTCGGATGGAGGTTCAGGTTTATATGTGGCCATATCAAGTCTCCCATACGTTAGGTTTTATGCGAAGGTGGGGAGGGCCACAAGGGAAAATGTCACCGATGTGGATGTCGTAGCTGGGGTGTTGATGTAGATTCCCATACTCTTGCGAGGTGCGGAAGGTATCGATATTGTATAGGCGGTATTCCCCCAAAGTGAGGCGTTGAAAAACACCTTCTAAGGGATTAGTAGTTGGTATGTGGGTAGCGGGTATAGATGGCTCGCTAGATGTTGTGGAAACAGAGGTGCCAGCGGTAGAGGCTACAACTGCAACAGAATTAGTGGCAATGTTGGTGGATGGGCTCATGGGTGAAGGTAAAGTGGTGACATTGACAGATGCCTTGACTGGCACAAGCACATCATTAGGCCAATATAGCATGTTATAGGTCTTGAAAGGTGAGGGGTCGGCAAAGATGGTGTAATTATGTCCCTCGTGTTCAAATTTGAGGCATCGATGTAAAGTCGAAGGGACACAACCCATAGCATGGATCCAAGGTCGGGCCGAGTAGCAAGTTATACTCAACCTCTCCTTTTAGAACATAGAAAATTTTTGGGATAGTGTAGGGGTCCACACAGACATGGAGAACAATGATACCCAGGTTAGAGGTCATGGCATCATTAAAAGAACACAACATAACAGGGTTAACATGCATGCAATTGGAAGGTATCTACATTTAGTCTTATGCATGGGAGGAGATGATATTAATGTTAGCACCACCATCGATCATAACATGTCATATGTGTATATTATCGATAAATACAGATATGAAAAGAGCGGGATCAGGGTCATTAGATTAGAAGGGAGTAATCTCTTCATTTCAAAAGCTGAGGGCGGTCACCTGGCAAGTAGGTGGAGGTGTAGAGAAAGGTGAAGACCTAGTGAGAGAGGCCACGTGGTGAGGGGTAATGATGGAAGCTATGAGTGTGGGGTCATTTGGTAAGACTTCAATAGGTTGTAAGACCTCCATGAGTGCTTGACGATGTGACTCTGAGGTTTGGACGAGGTCATATAAAGACATTTTGAGGGGGGGTTAGTGTAGTTATTTTATCATTGTGCGATGTGTGACCCCGTTGGAAATAGGATATGTAGGACCTCGAATGATGACTTTGGGTATGGGTGCGGATGGTATGTTGGGTACATGGTTGGTTGATGAGATAGTTAATTTTTCCTTGCCCTTGTCTTTCTGAGCACGGGTGACAATGTTGATCATGTTAATCTGAAGAGAGGTGGATGAAGAGGGTGTGTCATGGAAGGTATAGTAGCATGAGGGACAAAAACCTAGTGGGGGATATGACCCTTGTGAAATGACTAGGGCACATTGGCATTTTGGTGGTGGTTTTTCCAACTCTCTTATAAAAACCATGTTAATCTTGAATCTTGGGGGTGGATCAAAGAGTTATGGGGGTGGATATTTCGGTCGCTAAGTGGGTAATGGAAGGAGATCTGGGGAAATTGGTGAAGGCGAAATGGGGGTCCTCATCGAGAAGATCGCCATTGTCAAAATGTTCTTCGAGAGGACACAATTGGACAAGGAAAGTTTTTAAAGCCTTACAGTTATCTACATCGTGTCCTAGCATACGATGGGAGGCACAAATTTTGGTTTCGTCAAACCCTTTTGGTTTGGGTTTGAGTGGGTCGTAAGGTCTAAGAGGCGGGTAATGTGATGACAGAAGTTTCAAGGAGATTGGTTAAGATTTTGGCGTAGGATCCCACTAGTGGATCACAATGGGAGGTGAATTTGGGTTTGGGTATAGGTATGGCTGATTGCGAAGGAAGAAGCATTACAAGAGGGGGAGTAGGTTGGGATACTAGTTTGGTGTGTGGTGTGGTCTTAGGTGTTGGTCGCATCTGCTTGGGTAGGGGCAATGTAGAAGAACTGGTGATGGAAGGTTTGGTTGGTTTAACTACCTTATTGGAGGGTGGTGGATTTTTAGCTTTATGTTACGTCTTTTTGGGCAATGATGACACAGGTGTACGAGATGTGGAGGGAAAATATGATGGTGGAAGAGGATAGGTTACCCACGGGGGTAATCGAGGTGTTGTGGAGGTAGGTGTTGTAGGTTGGGCATGAGGCGTGAGTGATAGAGAAGAAAATGTCATGGGTAGTGAAGCAGTTATGGACGATAGTGGTGGTATAGGTGGTAAGAAGGTTATAGGTGAGGGTGGAAGTTGTGTGGGTCACTTGGGTATATTAGAGACCTATGATGAGGAAACGGGTTGCTGGGTTCTTGGTTTTCCGTGTGGACAAGGGTTGCTTGGCTAGGGTTGAGGGGTGAGGTCCTAGGATGGACATAAGGGGTGAAGATGATAGTGGCGTGGTAGGCAAGGTTGGTGTATGAGGCCTAGGAGATTGGATCTTCTTTTTAGGGGCTAGGGTAAGTTTAGCGTTAGTTTTGGAAGATGTGGCTAAATTTAATTTGATGGGTGGGTGAGTAAGGCTACATGTCAGTATGATCCCCAAGGTAGGGATAGGTTTAGGTAAGGGAGATGATATAGGTGAAGGTAGGTGTTTGGGTGTACATGTATGTTGGGTTATGAGCAGAGGTGTGACTTGGGCCAGTGGTGGTGACATGGAAGGGTGTTGCAATAGTCATTATTGTGTTTGGTTTAGTTCCCCGAAACACTTTTGGATAGATAGTGGAGGTATCAGCAAGTGACAACTGTATTTGTGTTTAAACAAGAAGTAGAAGGCATCCCCAAAGTAAGGCTCTATCAACATAGTCTAGGCGATCGGCCAAGCGTAAGAATGGTACTGACGTAGGCGGGACCGACGTGGATTGAGTGGCAATCCCCATAAAATGGGTTTGAGATACAAGGAAATGGCTAGCCTCGGACTTTGTGGGTAAGAGAGCCGAAAATAGATCAGTGGGATCTTGAAGATCCGATGGTGAAGGGTCATAAAAAGATAATGGTACTTCAATAGGATCCTCCATGGGTAGAGGAGAGGATGGACCAGCTGAAGTGGACTCTCCTTTTGTTGGTGTAGGCGGTGGACCTACATCGTCTATGAGTAGGAGAGGTGTCACTAACAATTGCTTGGAAATTTAAGGGGTCAAAGGTGGTGTGCTAATTATAGGCTCTTCCACGGGTGAAGGAGAAAATGAAGGGGGTGCCTCTATGGGTGGAGGAGTAGATGAAATTGGTTCTTGTGTAGGTATCAGAGCTCGGGCTAAGATTTCATCTATGGAAGGAACGTGAGGCAATTTGGGAGCAACTGGTATGTCATCGAAAATAACATAGACCTTGCGAACATTGCTATCACTGTTTGAAGTGTCACACCTTGATTGGAAGATGGGGCATGATTAGGGAATGGCTTCTTGAAGATGTGTAGGTTTTGGTTAGCGGGTGTATTTGGGCTATCCAAGACTAGATCTCTGTTGTCTAACATTTCTTGGATAATATACTTAAAGGTGATGAAGTTAAAGTCGTTATGACCTTTGACACGGTGATAGTTGCAAAAGTCATGTTCATTATACCATGCGGGCATGGGTTGCTTAGGGTCAAAACTAGTATGTGGTTTTATAGGTGGAAGGGTAATGACACCAGCCTTAACAAGATTTTCCAAAAAATAGAAGAGTAAGATTATCCTATGGAAGTGTACTTTCGTTGTTCTCATCTAAACTGGAAAGCTTGGATAGGAGATAAATTAGGTGGGGGTTTGGCTGGGTTTGATTGATGAGGGGGGCCAATCTTGAGAATTACGGTGTTGTCAGATCCTTTGGGTTTTGCGTAGTTTTTTTGGGGTTTCGAAGATGAAGAAGCCTCATTTGATTGGAACGCGGTATTCTTGTTACGAAGCTGATTTTTCTTCTCTTCGATAGCACGAATTTCCAATTTCTATGCCATGGTGAATGCCTTGTCAAAAGTACGGAAGGTTTGCACCTGCAGGGTTGGTGAGATGTGTCTAGCGCAGGCCCAAGTAAATAAATCTATGAGTTCAATTTGAGGAAGTTGAAATGTGAGTTGATTGATTAGGCTACGCCAACGAGCAATAAAGTTAGCGATAGACTCATCGTCATGTTGTCGAGTGGAATAAAGATCATTCATGGTAACCTTTTTGACAATATTAATCGAGAAGTGGTCTAAGAAGGCCTGGGATACTTCATTGAATGAGTAGATGGAATGTCTTGGTATCCCACTGTACTAGTCTAATGCAAGTCCTGTCAGGGACATTGGGAAAATCCTAAAAAGTAAAGCATCATCATGGGCAATCAGGTAAATCCCATGTTTAAAGGACCACAAATGTTGTTGTGGGTCCTCTTTGCTATTGAAGCAGTTGAATTTTGGAATTTACCAATGTACATGGTATGGTCGAATAGGAATGGATGGGTGAATAGGATCATTAAAAAATTCATCATAGGTAAGGGAATTACGTGAGCCGGAAACCGATGCTTCTAGTGTCTGCATCTTTTCCATCATTAACTTAGTGAGGTCATTAGTAGGTTGTGATGGAGAGACACCTCATGTGGCATAAGGGGGTGGATATTGAACCTGATAGGGAGGTTGAGAATAGGGCACCGACATAGAAGGCACATATCCCGAATGGGTGATAGACGAGATAGGGGGTGGTTGATAGTATGTGTATGTAGGTGGGACGGTCATGGTGACTCTAGTAGCTATTAGGAATAGTGTTTTTGGGATGGAGAGGAAAACGATTTGGAATGGAGTAGGGGGTCACCGACACCACAGGTGGTTATGTTGCGATGGATATTTGTGAGACAATGGGTGCGGACTAGGCTATGGCTTGGGTGTGTTTGACGATGAGGGGGACAACATATACTACAAGTGCGAGCGATACTGCAGACACAAGGGTCATAGCGGGTATGGGTCCTAGCTGTGAAACTCCTGGGGGATGAAGCAAGTGAGGGTAACACCACATTATTAGGGGCTGATGCTGAAATAGGAATAAGGACAGGAGAGATGGATATCAGCATGTCGTATATCAACTGACCTGAGGAGTATCAGGTGGAAGAGTGGGAAAGATAGAACTATAAGGCCACGGGATTTCTGATCAAGGAGTCATGTAAATTCTTCGTCACCTTACAACAATGGTGGTAGGTAGGGTTGGATCCATGGGTGACAGGATGGAAGGCAGTGAGGGACTAGGTGGGAGAAGTTGACGACTAGCATGGAATATAAGGGCATTATTCTAGCTGCGAATCAACACCATGTGAACAAGTGCTGACCTGGTAAGACTATATTCTATAGATGACACAAAAAACAGTAGGAACAACGAATAATGGGATCCGGAAGGTGAATCTAGTAAATGTCTAGATTTAAAAATAAAAAAAAGGAAACTGATGACAGTCAGTTTGACCAGTGACATTTGAGGTCAAACCAATGATGGTTACCGAAACTGATACCGGTCACTATGGAAGAAAACCACTCTCAAAGCATGAAACAGGAATGTTGGATGTGTACAGAGGAAACTGTATATGACAGTAGGTATCAATAGGGGAGAAATATGATGATGTCTTGAGACCCAGAAGCAGAATAGATAGAGTGATGAAGGTTATTCCAGGTAAAGTAACTAGAAAGATAGAAGCCAACACTGATTAGGGTTTAACTGACGACGGTCAGATGTGAACCAGCAACGGTCGTTGGACTGACAATCGGTGACTGTGAAATTAGAAAGAAATTAATAAATTGGGTTTTGTGAATTAAATTAAGTGGAGAATAAAACTCAGAAACCTGAGAATGAGGAGATCGGGCCCTGACACACTCAGACAAAGTCAGAATACTCCAACTATGATACTGGAGTATGCAAGGAAGAAGAAAAATGGAGAGTCGTAGTCTCACACCTCAAAACACAAGTCAAAAAGAATGCTAAGAAAAATCATGATCCTAACAATGATTTTCTTATGTTTGTTTAGCTTATGCTATTTAAAATTGGATGTGTATATTTAGAACAGAATTTTTTAGTTAGGAAGGTGTCCTACGAAGAAGGATATCTAAAAGGAGAGGTTTCAGGTATGTTATGGCAGCAGCGGGCTATCCTCTGAGATGATGACTTGACAGAGGCAACAACCTGGGAAGTACCTGCTAATCTGATTGTGTGATTGCGGACAGATGTTCTGGAGTAAGATGTTGTTTAAGAAAGATGTGTATATTTCAATTTTTTTGCAAGTTTGGTAAGACACAGAGAGAGAAAAATTTCTTTCTAAGATTCTTTGTGTCAACCATCAGTTGGGCATGACTTCTAGCATATAGGTTGCCCTCATTTTAATGCGAGCTAAATGCAAAAAATCAGAATGTAATGTAACCAATTTTAAGCCCAAATCAAAAGATTATGTTCGGACACAAATGGTGAATATGAGAGGGTATGTTCTTTCACTAAATGTAAAAAAAGCAAGAAGAATGGTTCTTTTTAAATGCACTAAAATAAAATGTATCCTTTAGAGCAATTAGAAAGAAGAGAAGATTACCAAGGAAGAAGATTAATGTGTAAGCTTTTTGAAGGGAAAAAAACACACAACTTTTTCCTAGGAATGAAGAAAATGCAATAGAACCCCTGATGGGTCCCACCGGGCGTGCCAAAATGTTTCACCATTTTCTTTATATTTTTGAAATGACAAAATAGATAAGGGTAAGGGCCAAGGAGGAATACATGTTTATGTTGGTCGGTAGATGGTCATTTTGTGCGTTTTGACTTCTTGATCCAATGCCAATTGTGAGAGCTTCCTTTTGGCTAGGAGGAACTACCTATAATAGAAAACAAGACCACAAAAAGATAGTTAAATGATATATGACAGTGGACTACCTAGCATATGCTAGTTCCGAGAAGTGTGATACTTCCTAGATGGATGTCAATCCACTGTTTAAAAATATTTAATGCTGGAAATAAAGGAAATACTATTGTAGATGATATGATTTAGGTTTCTCATTCAAGTAAAATAAGCAAATCTTAACATAATAGGCTAGGTTATGGTCAGATCAGAAAGGTGTTAAGACTATTCAGGGTCTGATTTTGGGTTGTTTAGGTCAACTGATGAGAGGTTGTTGGGTCCTGTTCTGGGTCAGGGTATAAAACATAGAGACCGATGTCGGTCTAGTATGACCGACGATGGTTTCTACAGAACCGACGACGGTTATAGGTAATCGGTGCCAGTAAGGTCGGGATTTAAGAGAATTAAGGAAAACTGACTGCAACGTTTGATCTGAGATCTGATAAGGAGGGTAGGGTGGGTAAAGAGGTTGATGGGGGTATCAGGTATGCTCAGGAATGAACAACAGGTGAGAATGGGTGATTTGGTGATGTGGGTAAAGGAAATATTTGAGTTATAAGCTAGAAAGAGATGGAGGAATGAGCACGAAAATTATAAATCGATTACAGAAATAACAGAAGCTAACTACACTAAAATGGAAACTGCTGGTAGAAATGTATTTACTATGATGCATACTTGATGGTTGAATGGTAATGGCAATTGATCAAAAGAATGATGTTCGGTATCGTAGCAGTGGCTCTCAGAATGATTTTGTGAGTGCAATTCTTCAATATCTACCCTAGTGATGGCTCTGGATGTCTATATATGTGAAAGGATGTTGGTTCTGATTACATGCAGCTCTGATATCCCTCCTCTTGCTCTCAAAATGTGCCAACATACTCACAAAAATTAGGTCACACTCCCCTTGGCGTAATAACAAACCCAAACATACTCACCTAGCCACGCCCCTCTCCACACCCCATTAATATTAATTTAATTTAATTAATACCCATCCTCACAATATTCATCATTTAATTACATTAATTGACCTAATTACCACCTCACCTAGGCACCTCATCTGGCCACCTCACCCTAGACCTATTCTTGGCATGTTTCCATAACTAACAATAACTAAGTCTTACTTGCATTAATGAGCTAAGATTTGGTCTAACCCTAAAATCAATCCCTAAAATCTTTCTAACTACATTACCACCCATTAGAAGGGAAGTTTATGTTCTAATCTGCGAGAACAAAACTAACTAGGCCAAAGAAATTAGAAAGATCTGCCCATTTTAGTAAACCTAGGGAATCCCGCCTTAACCGACGCTGGTCACCCCTAAACTAACGTCAGTCAACCCAGAACCGTCGTCAATTACCATTTATTCACCTTAGCAACCTTATTCTTGGGTTGGCACATTCTGAGAGCAGAAGGAGGGAGATTAGAGCTGCATGCAAGAAGAACCAACATCCTTTCATGCATTCAGACATCTAGAGCCATCACCAGGATAGATATTGAAGCATTGCACTCACAAAATCATTCTAGGAGCCACGGCTATGATACCGAACATCATTCTTTTGATCAACTATCATTACCATTCAGCCATCAAATATGCATCACAGTAAGTACATTTCTACTAGCATTGTTCATTTTAGTGTAGTTAGCTTCTATTATTTCTGTAATCAATTTTTAATTTACATGCTCATTCCTCCATCTCTTTCTAGCTTATAACTCAAATATTTCCTTTACCCACATCGCCAAATCACCCATTCTCACTTGTTGTTCATTCCTGAGTATACCTGATACCCCCATCAAACTCTTTACCCACCCTACCCTCCTTATTAGATCTTAAATCAAACCCTGCAATCATTTTTCCTTGATTCTCTTATACCCTGATCTTACCGATGCCAGTTACCCATAACCGTCGTCGGTTCTGTAAAAACTGTCATCAGTCGTACTAGACTGAAGTTGATCTCTCTGTTTTATACCCTGACCTAGAACAAAACCTAACAACCTCTCATCAGTTGACCTAAACAACCCAGAATCAGACCCTGACTAGTCCCAACACCCTGACAACTACCTACCTTTCTAATATAACCATAGCCTAGCCTGTTATGTTAAGATTTGCTTATTGTACTTGAATGAGAAACCTAAATCATATCATATACAGTAGGAGTTCCTTTATTTTTGGCATTAAATTGTTTTAAACAGTGGATCTATAACCATCTAGGAAGTATCACACTTCCTAGAACTAGCATACGCTAGGCAGTCCACTGTCATATATCATTTAACTATCTTTTTGTGGTCTTGTTTTCTATTACAGGTAGTTCCTCCTAGCCAAAAGGAAGATCTCACAATCAGCACTGGATCAAGAATTCAAAACATGCACAACAACCATCTATCGACTAGCATAAACAAGTATTCCTCCTTGGCCCTTACTCTTATTTGTTTTGTCATTTCAAAAACATAAAGAAAATGGTGAAACACCAGGCTTCATAGGTGCCCCCAATAAATTGCCATGGTGGCCCATTAATAAATGGGTTCTACTAGAATTGGTCTGATAATTGTTGGATTATCATTGAATTCAAAACAATTGCCACGATCAGGAATGCATTTCCCTATTTTAATTGGCAAATACACCTGCCCGAATATTCGTAAGGCCAAAAATGTGGATGTAGAATTGGCTGAAGTGACTTTGCTAACCTTTCATCCACGAACTAATTTCGATTATTGGGGTAAATTTGGTGAAACAGATCGTTCCAGTGCCCGCGTGCCCCAATTGGGGGATATCTAGATTCATTATCAGGATGAATACATCGTGTGACAAAGGGATTATGAGAGGTTGACCTTGGATGAGGTTTGGCAGTTTGGCTTGGCTGATATCCCAAAGGAGCCGCAGGATAATGATGAAGTTTTAGATGTGGCATACAAAAATGATAATATTTCCAATCAACCATTGCCATGGATTGATTGGTATGTAGAGGCATGTTGTAATACAAAGGAGATGGCAGGGCCCATTATGTAGAGAACTTATAGTTGGTTGGTTACCTTGGGAATTTCACCCAAGGGAGCAGAACAACCTACAAATATAGAGGCCCCACCAACCATAATCCAATAAACACTCACAAAGGGGAAAAGGTCGACCCAAAAAACCCATATGACTCCAAAAAAGATTTTTTTTTGTTATTGGTGACTCATCTCTCTCTCCAAGGCTTCCATTTCTAAGGCCATGCCTCCTACAACACCTGAGGCATAGAAGTGGTTGAAGTCAGTGACTCCCCTAGTATCTCAGAGGATCCATCACATCTTCTTCCTCCTCCATTGTCACTTCCAATATCAGCTCCTTCCACTTCCACAATCATTTCGTCCTTCCCATCTCCTTCCATGGCCCAAGTTTTTTCATCCCTTCCAATTCTCTCGGCTGGAGAAACTATCGGGTCACCCATTTCTTCTTCACTTCACTTAACACTTCCATTCCCCTCCACCTCATTCCCAAGCATCATTTTATCAACTCTTATGGTTGTCCTTACGTCCACCCCATCCATCATGGCCACTTCTACCCAAATGTCAACTAATGTTTCTGGTGCTCTTGTCATATCTAAAGTTTTAGGTATCGAATCTACTGTCCCATCTTCATCAGCATTAGCTATTCTTGAATGGTTGTTTAGACATACTCCAAATAAAAAGAAGAAGGTGCCTCTGGGAGATGTCATAGATCTCAGTATATTGGAACAGATGCCCAAAAGATAGGCCAAGAGGCCAAGAAATATTTCAAGTCTGACAGTGAATCCATCTGGAGAGCGAATTGTAGAGGTTGCTACCCCTGTTGAGGGAAAAACTAAAGAGACAATTACTGTGGTAGATTATCGAATCTCTCAATTTTCATTGGGAAAATTTACTCATGAAGGAGCCAAGCAAGATGTGCACACTGCTCTCGGGGCTCTACTAGAAAAATATGAAAAAGATAAGGCTATAAAAGATTATCTCAAACTCAAGGTCGAACAACTCACTTCATTGTTATGCAAAGTAACCTAACCAACTCCATCTACCAAAGTCTCAAATACTACGGCCATGACAATTTCTTCTACCATCAATGAAATTTATTATCATGAGATCGAGAAGATAGGATAGAAAGGGAGATTGGTAAATGGATGGATTAAACACATACTGCAAGAAGCTAGTCCCTTAATCAAGGAGACTGTCGAAATATATAATTATCTACAGGTTGGGAAGGCTGCTATTTGCAAAATGGATGAGGCTTTTTCTAAAGATATTAATAATCTAAATTTAAATTTGGCAACATCGAGTGAGATCAGAGAAGAAGACCCCGACTTGCTCCTTCAGGAAGAGGTGATCGATGATGCCTCAAAGTTATTTGAATACCAAAAGGCCATGGAATTTTGGTGGCAAGTATTGCAGGATTTAATTAAGAAATTGGAAGATAAACGAGTAGAAATCACGGATGCCCAGAATGACATCTCAGAAGAGTTTGATATTGCTAATTACAAATTCTTCAACAAAAACATCGATGCTCTTCCTGAAGATCAAATTAAGGAAAATTTCAAACATTTGATGAAGCACGACGACGAGGTCACCAAAACTTTCAATAGTGACTCCATCGACCGATTGATCTTGTGCCAAAATTTTATAGGGAGGCTGAAGAAAGTTACGAATAAACTTCAAAGAGTGCTAGCCAAGATCAAAAAGGAGATCGAGATGATAGATGTAGTGAATCATGTGGGCCTAGAGATGAAGAAATTCAGGGAATCATCAAGCGCTTCATTGAGTATAAGTGTCGAATGGTTGTGTGGGAAGAAGAACAACAAAAACTTACAGGAGATGAAGGTGTAACTGAACAAAGCCAAAGCTGAGTGGCCATGGAAGGTCAGATCCAAGCTCTAGATCGGTCAAATTTATAGGGTTGACTGAGTCAAACCCTTCCAATAAATTTACTATTTTCATGGTTGCATGTTCCCGTAATTTAATGACATTTATATTTTTAGAAAATGTTAGTTAAGGGCCTAACTATAATGGCTCAACCTAAAAACTTATAAATATTTGAATGCTTCAAGCTAGTATGGAGGGAGATTATATTTTTGAGTGAGGTTGCTCTTCTAGCTTCGAAGAGTGCTTCAGAGAATTCTAAAAAACATTTTAATTATATTCAGAGTTACACGTTGCAGTTGGGAATCTGATTTATTGTGTTGGATGGTTGATCAATGCTTACTTTGTGAATGTATGATTCCTTAGTGTGAGTGGTTAGCTTACCTTTATTTTGGGTTATGTATATCATGTTGTGAGTAAGTAATGTGATTATCTTTTATATCAGTTGTGAAAATATTATTTTCCTTCTGTTGTTAAAGTTGCATTATCATTATTCATAGTTGCTAAAATAGATGTTTAACCAGTGCATGTGTTCCTTTCTCATGATAAATTAACTGTGTGTTGAATCAAATTTGATCTATCCTTTACGTATGCTCAAGTTTAATAAAGGAATGTATGCCCTAGTTTGTGGCATTTATACCCTTTCTAGGTTGCAATAGGCGAAAGTGGACACCAATGCAAGCATCCTACCCACATTAACCCTTCCAAATATTAAACACCCTTTCTTGGTTCATAACGACTTCTAGTATAGGTTTTATTTCCTTGCAAATTTCTCTCCCTAATCCCTTGAAATGTTAGCATAGGTCTAGTTAGCCATTTTTATTGCATTAGGAGTAGTGTCGTGCTTAGTTTAGGAAGAGGAAGTCAGCCTTCTCCGGAGGTTCACCTCGAGCCCAAGTCCCACAGCTTGAGAGGTGATCCAATGTGTCCCAATCACACTGAATGTTGTATTCACTTTTAGGCCATTCGGGGGGTGCAGTGATTTGGTTACAAAAAGAAGCATAGGCAATAATGTGGAGTCTCGGGATCACGAGATCCCCAGATATATTGGTGACCTTGAAACTTAAGGGGAAGAATAGGACTGAGTGAGAACAGAAAGTGACCTCAGTGATCCTGATGACCTCAAATTATATAAGGGTTGTGATTGTTCCATGTGGACCAATCATGAGTTGCTTCAAATCAAAGTGACTAAGGTGAAATCCGAAGGCCCAAAATCCCCGAGGATATAAAGGAGGCATGATAACCAATGAAAATAAGGCATGTGACATAAGTTATGAGTGGGAAATGAGACCAAAGGACACTAATAGATATTGACATGTAAGTATGCTGATAAAGAGGCTAAATCTAATGGCCATGTGGCCGTCATCTGTGCCAAATGACACAATGATCTTAAAATGATCATATATTTTGATTAGGAACACTAAATCATGTAAATTTGGTCTTTTTGGAGAGATATTGAGGATTGGATCATGATAGGAGTGGTTGTGGGTCCATTTAGGTGCATTTTATGATTATAGACACAAAATCACACACTTGGGTATATTTTAAGGCCCTAAAAGCATACTAGCATTTACCTGATTACTAAGCTAGAAAACTAGTAATTTACAACTACCTTTGGCCTCTTTTTTATCTTTATTATTTTCTATTTGGTCTTTCACACCCTATAACCTAGTTAGAACTTTATTTGTTTATCTAATATGACTTTGGACATTAACGCCTAGCCAGGATGCCAATGCTCAGGTGCCCTCATCCCCTTTGGGCGCCCTTGATCTCTTTCCACCTTACTCTCTCTTTTTGGGCCTCTTTTATATTTTGGGAATCTTATTTTCTTATGGGTCAACCTTCCAGCTATAAATTAGAAAATTCAAACAAAGGAATCATATAAATACATAGCTATGTGATCAAAATAAGGGACCAATCTCTAAGCATACTTACTATCACCTAAGCTTGCATCCAAAGGCATCCAAAGCACTTAAAGGCATCCATCTAGCATCCATTCAAGGGACAAGGGACTGGATTTTCTACATACACTGCATAGGAAGGGGAATTATATTATATTTCATCCACAAATTTTCATATTTTTGCAAATCTAGTTCGTTATCTAGTGCATCTTGCACAATGGCATCCTAGGGCACGATTCTTTTACACACTCACAAGAACTACATTGAGTATGAGATGTAGTGCAATGCTCATTTATAAGTCACTTTGTCAGGTGATCATTGGGGTCAGTCTAACTCCCCATATTTCATATTTATTTTTTTGCATTTGATGCAATTTTTTGTGTTCTACAGGTGAACATCTATTTTACAGGTTACAGATACACTCGGTGATCAAGGTGCGACATACATGCAACCATAAGTGAATATTAGTGACACTTGTGTGCCATAGTCAAAACTAGGTTCCCACCATTTTCGTAGTCACGGGTGCCAAGTATAAGACTCTGGTGCCCAAGCACCCCTAACCTAATTCAAGTGCCCGTTTCCAACCTGTTATGTGACTTACAAAATAATTTTTGAGCATTGATGACATAAATCACCTCCTATTTAACATATTTCCTAGTTCAGAACATCTCAGGATCATGCGTAAATCATCTAAGTCATTTTCTCTCTCTTTTGTTTAGGGTTTTGTGTTTAGTTTTGTATTACTTGTGTCATAGTGTATGTAGCAGTTGTATATCATAGTTTACATTCAGTTACTCTACTATTAGTGTTTTACAAAAGTTATGTTTTTGTTAAATCATTTAGTGAACCCACATTCGAACACTCGTGTATCCTCATTTCTTCCTAGAATCAATATCTTAGGATCTTCCCCCCATGGATGTCTCCATCCAGACCTTTTTGTAATATAATTCTGATTATGTATATAAAATCGGATCACATCCTCATACTTCACTTGAATATGTGTATCATAAGTTTACTTCAACTTTATCTCTCAATGAGGAACATATTGCTTTCACATTAGATGAGTTTCCTTCTCAAGCCATGTTAGATAATGATCCCCCCTTTATATTCATGTTTGTTTGAATAATGTTGGGGTTAAACATGCCTTAGTTAACAATGGATCAAGGCTAAATATTTGTAATCTAGAATTTCTCCACCAAATTGGCCTCTCTAAAGCTTCTTTGGCTCCCTCATTTGTTTCTATCCACAGATTTGATAATATTCCCAAGCGTGTCTCAGGTACTATTATACTACCCATTATTATTGGGCCATGTACTCTACCTATTCCATGTCATGTGATGCTCAATATTCTTAATTATAATATTCTTCTTGGGCGGCCTTGGATCCATGCCATGCATGTAGTTCCTTTGACTCTTCATACACAACTTAAATTCCTTTATCAAGGAGTTGTCTATAACATTTTATCAAATCCACCCCCCTTTGAATTTTGTAATTCTATTAAGCATTCCACAAAAATCCAATCCATTATGCATCTAATACACATTTCTCCAAGTATGGTCTTGGCTATAAGTATTTGCTTCGTTATGACTTTTCTGGTGTTGGTTTGGGCTAACATGGTCAAGGAGTCACACAACCGTTGGCTCTCCCCAAGTTCAATGTAATAAAGTTGGCCTTGGATATCATCTTCCATCAACATCTTCTTCAGAGGATTATTTTGTTTTACATACTTCTTCACTTCCTCTCTTATATCTGGAACTCATCAGTGATTCTACTTCTACTGATTAGCCTGATTTGGACACTTTTTCTACTGATGATTCTCTTTTAGAATACATGGGGACTTACGATCACCTCCCCTCTTTCCATCACAAGAAATCATTTCCATCAATTCTTAATGCTACCACCTACTTTTGTGAATTAGATATGCCTAATGAAAGTACTAATGCTCCTGACACCATTCCTATTGACCCATACATAGAGGACCAATTATCTATTTTAAATGAAGACACCATTTAATATAACCTCGGCACTACCACCAACCCATAAATGGTTTTGTTTGTTGTTTCTCTTACATTTGTCAAGCAAGATAATATTAAACAAGTTATTCATGAATTCTTTGATATATTTGCATGGGATTATAGTGATATGCTTGATATCAATCCTTCCATAGCCATGCACAATATAGTCCTCCACCCTGGTGCTAAACTTGTTCAAAAAAATTCACAAAATGCATCTGAAGGTTGCACTACTATTCAAGGAAGAAATATGACTATTGGACATTGGCTTTATTCACGTTTTGGATTATCCTGAATGGGTTTCTAACATTTTGTTAGCTATGAAACCGAATGGTAGGGTCCATTGTTGCATAGATTTTAATTATCTCAATAAGGCTTATCCCAAGGATAGTTTCCCATTGCCACACATCGATGCCATCATTGATTCCTTTGCTAGATATGACATTATTTATTTCATGGATAGATTTTACGGTTACAATCAAATCAAAATTAACTCGGCAGATCAAGAAAATACTTCATTTACAACACCATGGGGTATATCTTGCTACATGGTTATGCCCTTCGACATTAAAAATGTCGGGGCCACTTACCAGGGAGAAATGATACATATCTTCCATGACTATATTAATAAAATCCTTGAAGATTATGTTGATGATATACTTGCCAAATCATGACATAGTTCAACACATGCTCAAGATCTCTGCACACTCTTTAAATGTTTACGACAATATAAAGTACATATAAATCCAAAGAAGTTTGTTTTTTGGTGTTATAACTAGTAAGTTCATTGGGTACATTATTTCCCAATGTGGAATTGAAATTTATCCCAAAAATATCCATGCCATTATTGACATACCTTTGCCTCACAATTTGCATCAGTTACACTCACTACAGGGTAAAATCCAAGCCATATGTTGTTTTATTACATAGCTCGCTGACAAAACCCATCCGTTCACATGCTTAATGAAAAAAGAAACTAAATTTATTTGGGACGACCATTGCCAATGGGTATTCGAAGTTGTTAAAGCATATCTCTTAAATCCTCTTGTCCTAATACCTCCCACAGCTAAGAGGACTTTCTTACAATACATTTCTAATACATTCCATGCATTAGGGGCCCTTCTAGCACAACACAATGATTCTCAATGTGAAATATTTGCCTATTACATTAGCCATATTTTAATCTCTTATGAATGCAATTACAACTACATTGAGAAATTATGCCTTGGCCTCGTCTTTGTTGCAGACAAGTTGTGACAAGACCTTCTTAATAATGAGGTTCATATCATTACCAAGGTAGATCCTCTACGATACCTCTTATCTCGCACACATATTTTGGGATGTCTTACACGATGGGTCATGTTACTTACATAGTTTGATTTAAAATTCATTCCAAAAAAGCAATCAAAGGCCAAGTTATCATTGATCAACTAGATTACACACCTCTTCTAGATGCATCACATATTTTTGATTCTTTTAGAGATGATTTCACTCCTTACACCATTGACACTGACACTAGAACTATGTACTTTGATAGGTCATGTTGCCTCTCAGGAGTAGGGGTTGGAATTGTGTTCATCACTCCACATGGTGATCATCTCCCCTTTGTATATCACTTAGGGTTATCATGTCCAAATAACATTATTGAGTATGAGGCCCTCATTCTCGGCATCACTGTCACCCGTAAAATTCTTATTTACAATATCCACATACATGGAGATTCTCAGCTTATAATAAATCAAGTTAATGATACACATCAAACAAAAGAGGAGCATCTTTTCCCATATAATAATTTGGTAAAAACAATCCCAGCTACATTTGAATCCTACTCTCTCACTGTTATCCCACGCAAATACAATCGTCATGCAAATGATATGGCTAGTGTGGAATCAGTAATTCCCCAAGATATCACTGATGAGCAGGCCATCTTCATTATTCGACACTTGCGACATCCCTCTATTGATAGTTCACCTTTCGAAGCACGTGTTATAACACGTAGTAACGACTGTCCTGAATGGTTCACTCATATTTATAACTATCTATATCGACAAGCTATTCCCGATGGATTTAAACCTCATGAAGCTCATTGTTTACGACATTGTTTACGATGTGAGACCACACAATATGTAATCATTGGTGCTTTATTATTCAAAATATCATTCGACGGTTGTTTTCTGCGATGTTTAGGACTAGACGAATCCCCATGGAAATTTCTCACATTCATGATAGTCTATGTGGCGGTCACTTCTCAAGAAAATCCATGTCACAAAAGCTTCTACGCTCGGGATACAATTGGCCTAATATGGAACATGATTATTTAGAATTTTCCAAATGTTGTGATAAGTGTCAAAAACATAACAATCTCCA
Organism: Taxus chinensis; assembly: GCA_019776745.2. Taxonomy (NCBI): domain Eukaryota; kingdom Viridiplantae; phylum Streptophyta; class Pinopsida; order Cupressales; family Taxaceae; genus Taxus; species Taxus chinensis. Next base: position 189,153,849 of record CM034146.1, read on the forward strand.
TAATACACCTGCATATGACCTCTAACCTATTGCTCCATCATGGCCATTTTCCTTATGGGTGTTTGATCTCGTTGGAAAAATTAATCTTGAATTAACTGATGGTCATAAATTCATCATTATTACTAATGGTCATAAATTCATCATTATTACTATGGAATACTCTAATAAATGGGTCAAATTTGAACCTTTGCAAACTACCACTGGTCTTGACATTTGTCATTTTATTACTACCCACACCATTACATGCTTTTCCATTCCTTCTGCCATTATCATCGATAATGGATCTCCTTTCAAAAATAAGGATGTTAAGCGCCTCTATGCCAAATTCAAGATCAAGCAAACATTGTCCACTCCTTATTATCAATAGGGAGATGGACAAGTAGAATCCAAAAATAAGACAATTGTTAAAATATTATGCAAGATTGTTGGTACTGAAAGAGGGATTCATGAGAACTGATGTCAAAAACAATGCACCAGAACAAAGTTGCACTCCGATGGCAACGTCAAGCTCTAACGTAATAAGTAAGATTCAAACAATGGAAAGAATATTCAAATAAGAAAATAGGTCTGCTCATTATCATAGATCGAAAAAAGGAAGTACAAATAGGGGTGTTGTGTAACCCCCATGCCTAAACAAGGAAATAATATCAATGACGCCACTGAAGCATATGACGTGACTAACACATATGACGCCACTAAAGGAGGAGTTACAATTCCCAATAAGGAATGTAACTCCTATGACGCACTGACACAAACAACAATGATAGATTCTATGACAAAATATGACACTTTTCATTTGACTTCCTAAGACCTATGACTCTCGCAAGGTGAGATGACTCACCAGGTGATGTGGATGATGACTAGGCATGTCACACACACCAACACCCCCCCTTTATCGAAGCTAAGGAAGAGGTCATGGTAAGCTAGAAAGGTGCCCATATATAAACAACATCTTCCAGAAAAGAAGACTCCACTAGACAACTAAGAAAGATGTGTCAATGGGGCTTGGAAACTAAAGGCATGATAAGGTTCCCATATATAAACAACATCTTCCTAGAAGAAGAATAAGAAGAAGAAGCAAAATGGGTCTCGACATAAATCCTGATGAGGTAAGGTATGGAATATGATTCGTCAGAGTACCCATGCACAAAAAGAGAGTCCCAAATAGTGAAGGGAAAACCCAGTGGAAAAAACATCCATCACAAGAGAACAAAATACTCTCGAATAAGAAAGATGCCAAGGATGGGTCTTGGCCATAGACTAGCTTGTAAAGGTACCCGTGGAAAAAACATCCATACAAAAGGGGAAATCTCTCGGAAAGATGAAAAAAGAGAGAAGAAGATGGAGATGAGATGGATGCAGAAGATGCCATGGATGGATCTAAACTTTGCAACTTTAAGAAGTCTCCCAGAAGAAGTGTCGATCATGAGATCCTCTACCTCTGGATTGAATAAGAGCCATCCACACCAAACTATGTGCCTACCCTTAGGAAGGATAGAAATGACGTGCTGGAAGTCTGCCCACTTTGTGAAGGAAACTGAAGGCAGTAGCACGAAGAGCTCTGATTCTGGTCCACGAAAGTGTGACATAGGTCTAGCAAGTGAGTGTAAAGGAACCAAAGGTAATGTCACGAGTGCAGAACTGTCAGAGTATGAAGGGTGAACACCTGTAGAAAGGATTTCCAACTGATGTGAAGGTGACAAAACATCCCCCACAACAGAAAATGGATCCACAAGCAAGGGTGGATCAATGAAGGTCTCTGAAAAAGTGAAAGTGGTAAGAGTCTCAGAAGGGGAACTCCCAACAATGGAGATGATGAACTCCTCTGAAATACTTGTAGATGGATGGGGAGCTTGTAGTACATCACAAGTGCACTCTACAAAAAGATGACAAAGGTCATGTAGATACTCATCCCAATGAGGGGGCTCAACAAACAGAAGAAGCGATGTCAAATAGGTATGAGTCATCCAATGAAGGTAGAGGAGTGAAAGGGGCCTCAAACACTGAAGGTGGAAAAGAGGTAGGGTGTGATGACTGTATGAGGCCGTATAGGAGACTACTCAATATCTGATGAGATGTGGGATGTGTTAAACACTCTTTGGAATAGTGAGAGAAGGAGGAGAGAAGAGTCCTCTATAGTACTCTCGACATCAGAATTAGGTGCACAATCCTTATCATCATAAGTAGAACCAAGCAAGTTTGTGTCAGTGAGAATTGTCATCACACAAAGAAATATGTGTGGGTGGCCCTTCGTAAAGAAAAAGTGTCGGTGAACTCACTTTCCTCCATGGATGCAAGATCATCAATAGATCCATAACTAGATGAAGGAGGATCAAGGTCTTCATGAAAATTTTAAATGAAAGTCCAAGCTTGGTGTGCAAAATTTGTGAACTTTATTTAACATTGAAGGTCCTCTGGTATAGTAAGATAAAGAAGCTCGTATGCCATGTCATTCTCGTTCAACCAATTTTGGTGATGAATGTGGTCAATAGGTTTAGGTGTCATCCCAAGAAGATGTGGTAAACAAGTTGTGCATAATACAATGATTGAGTATTCCATTCTTCCATTGTAGGTAGTTTCCTAGTCTTAGTTGAACAATGGAGCGATGAAATTTAACATCCATGATGAGAGGAGCCTCTAAGGAATACAATTTTAACCTCCCTTTTTGCAGCACTCTTTATAGTTTAGTGTGCGTTGATTACAATCAGATGTGACTATTTGCTGAGAACCAGTATTTCACTCACCTTGTAATCAACATAATAATGCGTAAGAGTGGAGACAACAATCAAGGTTCGTTGGGCACAATAGTTCGACATCATAAGCAAGCACAAGAACAAGTGAAAACAAGAAGGGGAAGAGAAGGCCTTGTGAGAAATAGTGTCTCACATCGCACGAAATAATCCCTTTGTTGTAATCATGTGGTGGACGTGCTCACAAGTCCACAAACAATAAAAGAGATAGAAAAAAGCTCAAGATGATTCGAAAAATGAGCTGAATTAAGCAATAGAAAGACACCCCCCAGAATGCGGCACTTTATAAAAGTAAGGTGTATTCACAAAATTGATAATCCCATCATCTAGAGTGCAAAAAAAACATGCAAATTTGACTAAAGAAGTGCTCGAAACCAAGCAACCAGTGAAAAGTTATAGCAAAAAACACTTCCCGCAACTGATGGAAAAATGCTAATAAGCCTACAAACAGATTAAAAAAGTTCCCTAAATACATGCAAAGGGTGTCATATGTATGCTCGTTGGAAATGACATCGAAGTTTAGATAGGGTTTGTTTTAATTGCGAGGGGGCGGATTAGCCTCCTGCCAACTCCGGACCTCACCCTCTGTCTTCGACACTCAAAGGAAGGATATTAAAACAAGCAAAAATACCTCAAAAAAAAGGTTTACAATGCCAATTAAAAGTTTTACACCTTAAAATATTAAAGGTGAGATTGATTTTACCTTCAAATAATTCTAAAAGGAAATGTTGACCGAGCTACTCCAATTGTATGGTAAACAACAGTGTTGACCAAGCTGTTAGCCAGATGACTCGCCAAGTTTGACAGATAGGTGTTGGTAGGTGTCATCGATAGGTGGTCCACATGGAGGAGACGGTGCCTGTCACAATGGTCGAATGCAACAGAGATCCTACGGGCTGGCAGAAGGAGCACAGTGAACCATAAATGAGAGAGAAGATGGCAGATGCTGGAAATGGCTATGCAGAGGACCAACCAACACAGATGGCTGCGGACGAGCTGTTACACCGAGAGAGATCAAGAAACCGTCGACAGAGTTTCCCAGTGCATGTAATTCATGATCCTCATGACAGGGTCGAGCACATAACTCACAGGATGGATGCGAGATTGGTAAGGCTTAAGCCAGTGTACAGTAGAAGCAGGCAGTGTAGGAGCCAATTAACGTCTGGAAAGGTAGGAGCCAACGATGTCTCAAAGGTAAGAGAATGTGAGATCAGAACAACCACGCAACAACTACGAGCACCCAACAGAGAAGGTTTTGAATGTAGACTAGATGTCCAAACAGCAACGCAGGAGCACGTTCAAGAATACACAGGATTAGAAACCATGAGTATTCACCTAGATGTGAGCCAAAGCACAGCTAGCGGTGGAGATAAGGGAGCCCAATGCAAAGTGAAAATGGATGTGTGGAGCTTCGAGCTAGATACATACCAAAACATAAATCCTGAGCCAACAAAAAAACCAACACGAGCAAGTTGTCCCAAAAAATACACTTTAATAACCTTAGAAAAAGGCACAAAACTAGCACGAGCAGTAATGATCAAACTCTGAACTTGCAATCATGAAGCCCAAAAAACATGCATGCAACCCTAGAGAATCGATTGGTCAAAGACTGAGAAAACAAGTGAACCTCGAAAACCTGAAACCATAAACCAAGAACAACCCCTCAAACTTGCAACTGCTAAAACCTCAATACGAGGTGAGAAATACAATTCCAAAATAATAATTGAAAAAAATTGCATGAGGAAATAAGAAGAAACCAGAAGTAATAAACAACTTGATAAACGAAGAGTGCATGTTTTACCAAAACCAACTCTGATACCATGAAAAAGGGATTCGCGAGAACCGATGTCAAAAACAATGCACACAACGAAGTTGCACTCTGATGGTAACGTTAAGCTCCAATGCAATAAGCAAGATTCAAACAATGGAAATAATATGCAAATAAGAAAACAAGTCTACTCATTCTCATAGATCGAAAAAAGGAAGTACAAATAGGGGTGTTGTGTAACCCCCATGCTTAAACAAGGAAAAAATATCAATGACACCACTGATGCATATGACGTGACTGACGCATATGACGCCACTAAAGGAGGAGTTATAATTCCAAATAAGGAATGTAACTCCTATGACACACTGACGCAAATGACAATGACAAATTCTATGACAGATACTGACATTTGTCTTTTGACTTCCTAAGACCTATGACTCTCGCAAGGTGAGATGACACACCAGGTGATGTGGATGATGACTAGGCATGTCACACACACCAACAGATACTAGTACCAATGATTGACACAATCAAATTATATAAACTTTTTGGGCTTACCGCACTAGTGTGCACACCCCCACAAATGCTATGACCTTTTCAGTCATTTATGAAACTAAAGTAGTAATCCTCTTAGAGCTTGAAATACCCTCCTTACGAGTATCACTTAAAGGCATTCTCAAAGATAATTAATATCGTGAAAACTGGCTACATGAGCTTAAGATGCTTGAATCTCACCATGTGTAGGCTCTAGAAAACCTTATAGTATATCAAGCTTGCATTGCACAAGCTTACGATTAAAAAATTTGTCTACGTGAATTCAATATCAACAACCTTGTATTAAATGAAAATAAAAAAATCACAATAGCCAAAGCCCATCTCAAAGGCAAATTCAAACCCAATTGGCTTGGACCCTATGTCTTCACATATAGGCTATGGATGGCATCTATCATATTGTCACTATCCTTAGCAAGAAACTTGAAACCCTGCTCAACGTAATGCATCTAAAACACTACTATGCATAAACCTATTCAATACCCTATGATGCACTCTAGTTCCATGGTTCATACTCGACTGCTAAGGGTTTAAATCTGAAATGAACCTCACCTCTTCTACACTTTACACTCTGTTCTTCATGATCTATGTTTCTAGCATATATTTTCAACCATTTCCCTATGACACACTCTAGTTCCATGGTTCATACTTAACTACTGAGGGTCTAAATTAGAAATGAACCTCACCTCAAATACACGTCACGCTCTATGTTTTCATGATACATATTTATAGTATTATCTCTTTCAAATCATTTTTTGATGACACACTCTTATGTTATGGTTCATTCTTGATTGTTGAGGGGTATTTTATAAATGAACCTCATCTCATACTCATCTGCATCCACTAGGGGGAACGCTACTCCTATCACATTTATATTACATACCATTTCATCTCACTCATACACATGTGGCTTCACTTGGTCTTTAGTTGTGAATGCGTAGTTCATAGAGATCTTTACATGCAACAATAATGTTTGGCATTGTACCTCTTACCAGTCCCATCGAGGCTCTTGGGGGCATCTACATTTACTACTATTACACATCACAAGTGTTATTGTTTCATTATTTACTACTTCTTCTTACTAGCACATTACTTTTCATTGATCTATACACACTTTGACATGCTCTTTATCTTTATAACATGCTAGCAGGTACTTCATGTTTAGCATTTTCTTTTCATGACTATATACCACCATGGTTATCTATTATACTTTGATTGACATTGATTTCTATTGTATGCTATTGTTTGCGGGCTATGCTATTTGTCTTATATGCACAATGTATACTTTTGGCTGCTTTGACTCTGATGGTCTTATAACATTATGAGTAATGTCTCATGTCTGAAACCCACTTTCCGCGGTCTATCTTGTCTTCTTGCTTGTTTTATGCATTGTCTTTATATGCATACTTGCTATAATTACACTAAAACATGTTCCTAGCCACTTTGTTTGCATGTAACTTGGTTTCTATGATGCACATCCCCTTCCCCTGCAAGGTATCCACTTTAGATCAATTTCAGGTCCACTCCTTTGGACCGCATGCTCCTATCAGTATCACATGCACCTCAAATGAGGGGGGGCATACATTGGGTGAATTAGTTACCCATACATCGGTTTAGAGCTATAGTTCAAATATACATAGTACAGAATCAACACAGGCTACAGTTACAGAAATGACCCAGAATATGACTTGGGTCCTCAATTCAGTAAAGACACTAGCACCCAAATTCAGACACTAGCGCCTGGGCACTCCTGATCTCCCTTGAGCACCTATGTCTTAGGGGCATATGCACTTATTTTATCTAATCAACAAGTTTCACAATAGTTCACAGAGTAGTTTTTATAGTTAAGGCAAAGTCCTCCAGCAATAACATGCATTCAATCTCCATTGCAATCAGTACAACTTGGAACAAATTAACAACAAATTCAGTACAACTCATAACAAAATAGGGACACATCATATGTAGTGGTATTTATTGGGAAGAGACATGGAAGGAGATTAACACTAGACCTCTCTCCCTAAAAATTGCTCTTTGGCATGAGATCGCCCAAAAAACTTGCTCTTTGTGTGAGATCTCCCAAAAATATCACTCTACACAACATTTTTAGGACATCTTTCTATCATTTACACTTTTATACATCAGGTGCACACTTTCCTTTTTACACGCTTTTTACACACTTTTACAGAGTTTTCATAATACATGACTTTTACTACTCTTTCGTTGTTCTTTTGTAAGTCCATCCTTAATACGTAACAAGAAGTAACTCTATATCAAAAACTCAAGAACAACAATAGGTACAACATGGTACAACACAATACGCTTCACTCCTAGGGTCACTCCCTCTTTCTTAGTTTCCAGACTTCATTTTTATCACTTCACGCTTTCACTTGTCTCTTCGGCACGCTATTGCCATCACTCTCTATAGGAAAAAGGTACCCATCTTTTGACTACTTTATGTTATCGAGTATTCACTCAACAACATAAAGTGGGGGAAAAAGTAGATATAAAATCACACGTTTGGGTATATTTCTAGGTCATAAAATCATACTAGAATTTACATGATTCCTAAGCGAGAAAACTAGTAATTGACAGCTATCTTTGGCCTCTTTTATGTCTTTATTATTTTCTATTTGGTGTTACACACCCTACAACCTATTTAGAACTTTACTTGCTTATCTTTTATGACTTTGGACACCAGCACCCAACCAAGATGCCAGTGCCTAGGCACCCTCGTCCCCTCTAGGTGCCCTTGATCTCTTTCCACCTTAATCACTTTTTTGGGCATCTTATTTTCTTATGGGTCGGCCTTCTAGTTGTTAATTACAAAATTCAAACAAGGGAATCATATAAATATATAAATATGTGATCAAAATAAGGGACCAAGCTCTAAGCATACTTACTATCACCTAAGATTGCATCAAAAGGCATCGAAAGCACTCAAAGTTCTCCATCTAACATCCATTAAAGGGACAAGGGATTGAATTTTCTACATACACTACATAGGAAGGGGAAGTATATTCTATTTCATCCACACATTTGTATATTTTAGCAAAGCTAGCATGTTGTCTAGTGCATCTTGCACAAGGGCATCTTAGGGCACAAATATTTCACACACTCACAATAACTACATGAAGTCTGAGATGTAGTGTAACACTCGGTTGTAAGTTCACTTTTTCAACTGACCTTCGGAGTCAGTCTGACTCCCCATATTACATCTTTCTTTTTTGGATTTGATGCATTTTTGTGGGTCTTACAGGTGAACATTTGTTTTGCAGGTTACATATACAGTTGGTGATCAAGGTGCGACATACATGTGACTAAGAGAAAATATTAGCGACACTTGTGTGACACAGTAAAAACTAGGTTCCCACCATTTTTGTAGTCACAGGCACCCAATATCATACTCTGACACCCACGCACCCTTGACCTAGTCTAGGTGCCCATGTCCAGCCTATTTCGTGACCTACATAATTTATTCTAAGCATTGATAACATAGATCACCTCCTGTTCAGTAGTTTTCCCACTTTAGAACATGTGTAAATCAACAAATTCCTTCTCTCTCTCTCTCTCTCTCTCTCTCTCTTGCTTAGGCTTTCATGTTTACTTATTTTTGTGTCATAGTGTATGTAGCAGATGTATATAATAGTTTACATTCAACTACTCTGCAATTAGGGTTTTTTAAAAGTTATATTTTTGTTGAGTCAATGATCAAAATGGAGTTAAAATGGCCCACAATTGGTTTGAACCCGAGCTATGTGACAATGTTTTGGACTTGTTTCAAATGTTCATATCTTTTGATCTAGATATCTTGTTCACTTGCACATGGTATCATTAGAAATAACTTAATCAAAGTTCTTAGTTAGGATCAATTTTAGATTAGATAATGGATATATCAATGATAACTTTGTGACAAAGTTTGGGCCTTTTCAAGTTTATTTTTCCATTCAGATGGTTACAAAATCAAATCAAATCACTCTGAATAACTAGTATTTAATTGTCCCAGGAAACTCTAGCATGATCTAGCCTAACTTTATATCATCCAAGAAATATATGACAACCATGCTTGATTTGTGCATTAAGTAATGTTGAATGGTCCTTGGTGGGTGAAAAAGTGACGATCTTTTAACTTCTAATCCTTTCTCTTCTCTTCTTTCTCTATATAATGCAACTTATATTTTATTGTAAAGGATCCTCTCTCGAATGTAAATTTAACATGCCCAAATGGTAGCTAAAAATTATGAGTTGTAGACCTCTGATCTAGACTTGTGTAATGCACTCAGTTCCTTTAAAATGGAAAAAATGGACTATATATATTCAAGGAAAATAATATGATGTTTATTGTGGGTCTTGTATTCCCTTTGGTGCCTATTATTATTTCCTCACCTCTCTATTTTTACATTGTATGTTTTGTGTGAGCTATATTTGCGTGGTTTCAATTCATTATTTCAATCATGTAGGAAATCAAGTTTGATGAAGTGAAAAGTTGAACCGTGGTTTATTTCTACCTGCTTGGCCTTGCATTTTTCTTTTGGTCCCCATCTGAGGGAGAATGATCCACTTTCAATTTTTGTGCAATCATTGCCCCTTTTAGTTCATTTTATGTTTTTCCCTCATCCCTTTTCTTATGAAATCAATAGCTTAGTTAGGAGTAGTGTTAGCATTAAAGTACTTAGCTAATGAACTAGCCTTTTTTAGAGGTCTTTCTTAAGGATCCAGTGTCCCACACCTTGGGGACATTCCAATGTTCATTGAGATGTTTATCCTGGCCTCAACAAAGGGTGCAATCTCAAGTGACAACAAGAATGTGGTTATCCTGTGAGATCAGGAGCCTAGATGGAATTATGGCTGACACTTGTCATAAGATTGTCTCTGCAACTGAATTTTGATCTAGAATTCCCTTTTCTATGTTATAATGGGGTTTAAGAAGGAATATTTTACCTTTGGGAATCTCCATGAATGAAAAGATCAACCAGAATCATATGATAAATGATACATTGTCACCAATTAAAAAGGAATGAAGCAAAAGGTTGTAGAAAATTTGTCCTAAAATATCAAAGCTCCCTTCATCACTCTTTCTCAAACTACTCTTTGTGTGGCACCCTTCAAATTATACTTCCAATTCTTCCATTCTTGTGCCAAATAGTGGTCTCAACCAAGAGATACAAGCAAAAAAATAGTCTCTGTCGTGCCTCTTGTTTACTCAACTGACTAATATGTGTATAATCATTTCAAAAAAATTTAACATGTGATCCTCCTCCATGTGCCTCATTTTGATTTGATTCAATCCTAAAAGGTATTTGGTGACTCAAATTTAATAAAATATCATTCCACATGTTCACCTCTCAACATTTTGGGGTTTTGGGAATTTTCTTAGGCCCTCAGGTTTCTTATCTTTCCTTGATCCATCCTTAGGACTTGCAGATCACCATCATTGGTCCATGTGTCCTCCCGAATCTCCAATCTTAACTCATGCCTTAGCCGATTTTCCTAATAGAATTTGAGGATTCTATTAACTATGGATTTAATCAACATTAATAAACTATGCAATATCAAATCAATAAACATCACATCAAATAAAAATACATTACATATAATAAAGTAATAATTACAAAATTAAATAACACATGACACAATATTTATAGTGGAAAACCCAAAGGTAAAAAACCACTGTGAAAAGTAACCTTTAATGTAGAGAACCCTTTTACATCCAGTAAATTACCTCCTCCTTCAGAAACCCTAATCACAAGGGTAAAAACACCTTTGATATATATTTTTCAATATATCAAATGAGGACCCAAAGTCCTTTTTATATGAGGTGATCGGGTATGTCTCCTGACTCACCTTTTCAACCTAAGTGGTTGACACATATACCAAGGTTTAAAATATTTAATAATAGAAATCTAACTATTCCTTATTATTAAATATTTAACCTAAAGTATATTCCTAGGTATGAATATTTAATAATGGAAATATAAATATTTCTTATTATTAAATATTTAACTATAGTATAATGTTAGACCCATATTTAATTAAGGGATGGCCAACCCACTTAACCATTATGTTCCAACACTCCCCCTTAATGTTAAGTGGGATAACATATGTCAATAGATTACCTTCCCATGGTACACTACAGGATTTACAATCCTTAAACCATAAAGGTTTTAGGCTAGCATATAGGTTGAAGGAATTATAACACCTTCATCATAATCAAGTTACCTTTTTATACAAAAATATTTGGAATCCCAAAGATCATCCCATGATCAATGTCTAAGTATTATTTATGAGTTTTACATGATCTCACAAGTTCTTGTAAAAGGTTACTTGAAACCAAGCATATAGGATCCTTTTATAACCAAGGTCCTCCTTAACAATATGCTTACACTGGATGTTTACTAGTAAACTCAATAACACTAAAGAGTTTACTGAAGACCACCTTTAAGGTCTTTCTACACTTCTTTCTAAAAAATTTTGAAGTATACACATGAGGTGGTATACACATGCCCGAAGGTGCCTTTTTACACTTGCCCAAAGGTCTTTATTACAATGCATTTTTCATTTTACAAATACCAAGTTCCATTAGGAGGTGAAATTTTCATGCACACTCCCCCTCAATAGAAACTCCAACAATCCAAGTTTTTCACGAAAGTGAAAAAACTTTGCAGCACTCAGGGGTTTTGTGAAGATGTCAGTAACCTGCTCTTCAGTTGGCACAAACTTGAGATCTATCTCACCACTTAAAACCTTCTCATGGATGAAGTGTATATGTATCTCAATGTGCTTCATCCTTTGATGTTGTACTAGATTATGTGCAAGATCTATGGTGCTTTGGTTGTCGCAGTACTACCTTGATCCTTCATATTTATCTTGGTAAATAACCTTTTTAGCCATAGTGCCTCTTTTGCAGCTTCCATTGCACTTCTATACTCAACTTCAGTTGAATAGATAGAAACATTTGGCTTCTTTTTACTACACAAAGTAATGGACACCTGCACCAAATTTAAACACATAACCATAAGTAGATTTTCTATCTAATACATCACCAACATGATCAGAATCACAAAATCCATATAAGTTAGCATTTTCATCCTTAGTATAATGCAACCCATAATTGATTGTACCTTTAATATATCTAAGAATTATTTTTACAAGATTCCAATGATCTCTATAAGCTTCCTGCATAAACCTTGGAAGTAATTCCTACTATGCATAGGAAATATCTAGTCTAGTTATAGTTAGATAAATCAAACTACCAACTAACTACTTATATAAAGTAGGATCAATTTTTTTTGATGTAGGTTTATGATCCAATTTTATTCCAACTTCCATAGGTGTAGATTCTGGTTTACAATCAATCATGTTAAAAAAATTTCAGTACATTGGTTGTATATTGTGCTTGAGAAACAATAATAGAATGCTTATCTTGAAATACAACCATGCTAAGAAAATGATGTAAGAGACCTAAATCAGTCATTTCAAAGTATTGTTTCAATTTTTCTTTAATCCTATGAATTAAAGCAGGACTATCACTGGCCACAATAAAATCATCCACATATAGATAGACAATGATAATGTGAGAACCTTCTTGCTGAATGAATAGATCATTTTCAGAAGAACAATTAACAAAACCTAATTGTTTAAAGAAAGCATTAATTTTCGCATACCAAGCTCTAGGATCTTGCTTTAAACCATACAAAGATTTTTTTAACTTACAAACATAGTTTTCTTTACCAGTTTCTTCAAAACCTTTAGGTTGAGACATGTAAAGTTATTATTTTAAATCACCATTCAAAAAAGCATTTTTCACATCCATTTGGTGGATTTCCCACCCAAGATGAGTAGCAATAACAAACAAGGTCCTAACAGTGCTCATTTTAGCTATAGGGGAAAAGGTCTCAACATAATCTATCCAAGGTTTCTAAGTGAAACCTCTAGCAAAAAGTCTAACTTTATATTTTTCAATACTACCATCAACATTATATTTTACTTTGTATAACCATCTAGACCCTATAACGCTTCTTTTCTTAGGAGGTGGAACCAACTCCCAGGTTTGATTTTGAATTAGGGCATTATATTTAGCCTGCATTACATTGATCCACTTCTCATCCTGAGAAGCTTCTTCAAAAATTTACGACTCAGGTTCATACAAGGTCATTAATGCATGGTACATATGATGGATTCTGGTCATTTTCCTAAGGTCAATAGGATTAGAACTTTCTAACACAGTTTGAGCCCATTTTGGTTTCTTAGCTAGGGAGACAAGAGATTCATAAACATCCATAGCATTAACAAAAAGAAACATCATCATGATCATTTTACCATATTTTCATTATCAAAACCAGAACCATCATTAGGAATATTGATAGGATTAAGAATATCATTACTATTTGTAAGATGAACAGAAACATTTTTCTAAAATAATAACATTGTGATTTTTAGTTACTTCCCTTTTTACAAGGTCGTAAATCCTTAAACCTACAGTGTTAATACCATATCCAATGAAAATACAAGAAAAAGAAGTCATATCAAGTTTCTTTCTTTTCTTTTTGGGATATATAAGGAGTCAAGACTACCAAAGAATTTTAAATGTGATACATTAGGTTTTTGATTTTACCATTTCTCTAAGAGGGTCAAAAGGTGAATAAATTTGGTAGGGACTCTATTTAGGATGTAGACTAATGTGTTCATTACTTCTACCCACAAAATTTGGGAAGACCAATAGAATGAAGCATAGTGCGAGCCATATCTAGAATAGTTATATTTTTCTATTCTAATGAAGCAACACCATTAAATGTTCTGCAACACCATTAGGGAGAATGGGGAGAAGTTAATTCTCTCTTAATACCACAATAAATACAGAATTTTTCAAATTCCTTGCTAAAATATTCACCCCCATTATTGTTTCTAAGCTTCTTAATTTTATAATTTGATGAATTTTCATCAAAAGTTTTAAATTCCTTAAATTTTCCAAATACATCAAAAATTTTCAAAGAAAATATGTCCAAATCATCATGGTGAAATCATCAATAAATGTCACAACATATAAATAACCATTTAACGAAGCTACTTTAATAGGTCCTCTAACATCACTATGAGTGAGTTCTACTGGTGAAGAGGAACTCTCCTTAGGATGTAAGTGAAAGGGTTTTACACTTTGTTTTGAGTGTAAACACTCTTCACAAGTATTGTGGGATGAAGACAAAAATAAAAATCCTTTAACTAGACTATATCTATACATTTCATACAAGCTTCAATAATTGACATGTCCTAACCTTTCATGCCATAGTTTTTTTATTATTCAAACTTTGACATATAAAACAAGATGTCGAAGAAAAATCATCAAAAATATACAGACCATTTCTTTGAATTCCTTCAGCAATTATATTATCATTACTATCTTTGATGTACCAAGTATCCTTAAAATTTTGAATAGAAAAACCATCATGAGTTAGTTGTGAACATGAAAAAATATTATTTTTAAGCTTAGGAACAAATAAAACATTATTCAAAATACCATTTGTAAATTTTACTTTTCCTTTCTCTGTTGCTTCTAAAGATGAGTTATCACCAAGATACACAACGTTCATTGATTTTGTAACATCAAATAAAGAATTGGAAATACCATTCATATTATTTGAAGCACCTGAATCTAGAATCCATTCAGAATTAGAGGAAGAGTATAAAGAAGCATATAATGTAATAGTTTTAGGAGCATCATTAGAACTATCCTTTTTCCTTAAATTATATTTAGATGAGACAGTCTGTTTCTAATTTTTATGGATAGGTTTCTTAGATTTACACTCTTCCTTTTTATGCCCAAATTTTCCACATTTGTGACATTTACCATTAAATATTACACGCAAATTTTCAGAAAGTAAAACTTTTCTTATCAATAAATGAAGATTTAGATCTAAACTTCTAATCAAAGAAGGGATTGTGATGGTTTGAACATAAAATTCTGAGAAAGAAGTGCCTGAGAGGCATTCTCCTTAGATTCAAAGTTCATCATCACTTGCTCTTCTTGTATCAGAAGAGAACTCAAAGTATTTAAATTAGGTAATTCATCCTCATTCTGATATTTAGAGTTTATGATAGAAATAAAATTCCTAAATCTTTCATGTATATTCAACTGAACAATAAAGTAGATTAATTTTTCACCAATTAAGTCACAATTTCATCTATCTAATTATTCTTTAATATTTTTAATTTTAGCTAAGAAATTAACTACCTTTTTATCTCCTTTCAGAGGTGTCATAAGAAAATATAAAACAAGTTTTATAATATTAGACAAGTGTGTATCTTCATGATGGATTCTAATTGTATTCATACCTCTTTATGATGTTTGATATTACCAATGTGTAGAATATATTCATCATTCACATTGCGAAAGATCATGGAAAGGGCCTCCTGCGTACGTTGTGAGAATGCATTCATATTTTCCACATTTGTTTGACGATCGGTGGGTGCAAGCTCAGTTCTTGAAACAATCGTCCAGAGTTTCCTTGTCATAAGTTCTGATTTGACCCTGATCTTCCAAATATTGTAATTTTCTCCATTTAGGATCTAGGATTTATCAAGGTAAAAGAACTAGGATGCCATTGTCTTTTAAATTTCTTGAAAAACATACCCCATTATGATATAATGTGCCACTGAGCTATAAACATATTAATCGAAAAAACAACAATACCCATATTTTATGATAAAAATTTTTTGTATTATTTCATTAAAAAATCAAATATTATATATTTTTTGAAATAACTAATTTTTAAAAAATTTGATTACAACAATATTAATAGAACCAGATCTAAATTTATAGATCTAAAGAAACTATTTGACCATAACTAATTATGTCATTAAAATGCATACTAATTAACTTTCCATAATCAAAAATATTGACCCACATTATAAAGGGCACTGCATTATACCCCATACCTATCATAAAAAAATTTATGACCGTATAAAAGTGAAGATGAAACCCTTAAGAATGCACAACAACTTCAAATCTATGAAAAGTGTTAATGAAGATAAAGATCTGGAAATCTTAAATTTGAAGTCTAAATGACCATCATTTTGCCCTATTTTTGATAAACATACCGTTTTGGTCATTTGATCATTAATTTTAACATAGTGAAATATTTTCTTGATATGACATTGTAAAAACCACTGTGAAAAGTAACCTTTATTCTAGAGAATTTTTTACATCCAGTAAATCACCTCCTCCTTAGAAACCCTAATCACAAGGGTAGAAAACCTTTGATATATTATTGTTTCAATATATCAAACGAGGACCCGAAGTCCTTTTTATATGAGGTGATCGAGTATGTTTCTCGACCCACCTTTTCAACCTAAATGGTTGACACATATACCAAGGTTTAAAATATTTAATAATAGAAATATAACTATTTCTTATTATTAAATAAACCTAAAGACATTCCTAGGTTTGAATATTTAATAATAGAAATATCAATATTTCTTATTATTAAATATTTAACCTATAGTATAATGTTGGACCCATATTTCATTAAGGGGTGGCCAACCCACTTAACCATTATGTTCTGTTCTTGTGCCAAATGGTGGTCTCAACCAAGAGATACAAGTAAACAAATTGTCTCTATAGTGCCTCTTGTTTACTCGATTGACTGATATGTGTATAATCATTTCAACTATTTTTTTAATATGTGATCCTCTTACATGTGCCTCCTTTTGATTTGATTTTCAATCCTAAAAGGTATTTGGTGACTCAACTTCAATAAAATGTCATTCCATGTGTTCACCTCTCAACAGTTCGGGGTTTTGAGAATTTCCTCAAGCCCTCGGATTTCTTATCTTTCCTTGATCCATTCTTAGGACTTGCAGATCACCGTCATTGGTCCATGTGTCCTCATGAATCTCCAATCGTAACTCATGCCTTAGCCAATTTTCCACCTTCCTTGAGTTCTCAAGTCTAAGGAACCTTGTCTCTTTCTATTGATCCCCTTTTGTGAAATCCTACGATTGCATGACTCCGAGGTGGAATAATCATTGAGTCTCATAACTATTGGGTTACTCATAGCTCTGAAATCTTCCCCTCCTTTGATCCTTATTCACAAAAACTCTCAGGAACATATGGCTTTGAGGTGAAAGTGATTCAATCTCTAAGTCTCAGGATTGCAAGACTCTCAGGTGTATCCTTTTCTTCCTTCCCCTTTTCAACACTTCTAAGATTGCAAGAATGCATATACTTGATCTTTAAGTCTTAGGGTTTTGGGACTTTGGATCTCTCTCAGTGAAATATTCATGTTGCATGATCATTTCAAGATCGGGACTTAGGAATTTTTTTTGGAACTTCTCAAAGTGCCAATAAGATGAACTATGTGTCCACTTTGAACTTGTGAAATATTTTAAACGGTTAAGTTAAATTTGATGGTTTATAAACAAATGAAAATATAAAGGAAATCATCATTTGCATGTCTCAAGCTCATTTTGACTCTAAAAAGTGTCTAAATTTTAGATTTTGATTCCTTTTCACAAATCAAACATAATAAAAATTAACTCAAACTAGTGAAAACAAAAATGGTGATCAAATCCAAAGTGAATCAAAGAGTTTAAACTTTAAATACATTGACAAGTTATAAACCAAATTGAACTCTTCCATTTAAACCAATTCCATCAAAATGTAAAACCAAATACTTCTAAATATACTAAATTAAATGTTAACACTTGATGAATAAAAGGGCACTCCATTTTCTAATTTAAAGGAAATGGAAGTATGTTGGGTCATAATAAAATAAAGGATATGTGTTTAGAAGACACTGACATGAGGCAAAGATCACCTATATGATAATAATCCAAGGTTATAATTTTGGATGAGGAATATGATAAATGTGAAAAGAACATGAAAGATCATCTGTGAGAGGAATAAGAAGATACAAATACAATTATATGTGCTCACTACCAATATGGGAAGAAAGATAAAGGCCTTTACCTCTAAGAGGCAATGGAATTTGACAATGCAACAAGGACTCTGAGAGCAATATCTTTTTCTATTGATGTGTATAGAGAAAATATCCACTTTGAGGTTCCACTTTTTAGCATGTGCAAAGATACTGATGGATTGGTAGTAGCTTATGGGATCCATTCCACTTGAAAACATAAAAATGTGATGTGCTGATAAAGATGGTTTCTAAGGTGGCTAGAAAATTATGACAAATGGTGTGTCACTAAAATAAAAAACATATCGTGTGGATAAAATTGAAAAGGAACTTGAAGATGAAAAAGAAAAGTAGATGAAGATAGAGTGAAAACAAATGGTTGAAGACACGAGGGCCATAAAATTGTGTTATCACACCCTTAAAGAGGATCCAAAATTAGCATATAGAGTAAAACTCAACAAATCAAGTGGAATTGGGAAGCTCAAAATCTTGTTCAACCTCCTATTAAAGAAACAAAAATATGACAACAATGCATAAGCAATGTAGGTTGAGAAAGATGAAACAAAAAAATATAGGGACCTAATTGATAAAAAATGAAGGAGTGTGAGGAACTAGAAATCAAGCTAAATGAGGACACCTTTGCAAAACAATTTTTTTTTAGCTTCATGCGACAAGAAAAAAATGTTGAAGCATAAATACACCCTAAATAACAAAAGAACAAGGTTATGGACATGCAAGTATACACTCCCAAAGACAAGGCTAACATGACAAAGTTGTTATAAAAGATGGATAAAATGGAAAATAAATAATCATGAAGAACTATGAATTCAAGTTGTCATTTTTTGAGCTTCACAAGTAAACTCTCGAGGAAGAGAGAAAGCTTAAATACATAAGTAACGATGTGGGCGGGAACCTCAACATAACACAAGTAGAAGCTAATGGTCGCAATAAGTATGTCAAAGCACTAAAGGGTTTGTAAGCATAGGTGGATGGTTTGGAGTAGATTATATAGGTTGTGCTAACTAGATGGTAGAATTTTGAAGACCAACGGAGTAAGGAGACATGTAATATTTTTGAAGAATAATAAACAAAAGGGTTACCCATGGGTGGGGAAACCTAACTAGTGTGGCATAATGTTAAATCCAAAATTTGACTAGGTATATACCTGTTGTTGCTAAGTACCAATTTTGGTGAAGCATAAGGAATTTTGGTATAAATTACGTAAGACATGAAACTTATTAACCTTGGGATCTATTTTAATGGTGCATGCATAAAAGAAAGAATAGGTTGACAATTGACACTTGCGTACAGTAAAAGAATCCTTATTAGCTAGCACGTGAAGAACATAAAATGAGCATTGACATTTTGTGCATGTAACACAAAGATAAATCTTTAGCACCTGCAATGCATGAGACCCAAATGAAACTAGAAACACTTGATGAACATAACTCAACATAGAGGAAAATATTTTTCTAGATCCATAGTTTAGTGGAACATGTTATAGAGAGAACCACAAGTTTTTAGAGTGCACTATAATGAACAAACACGTTACATAAGTAGATAGATCACAAGGGCAAGTGTTAGAATGACTATTGCAATGTGGGAAAGGAACTAAAGTTTTCATCTGGATAAGAGGTCAACATGGAGCATGTCATGTATATCAATGGAGAACATAATCTATCTGACATGTGCGTCGATCCTAGATCTATCAGATAATCTTTGTAAACTGGTACATGACGACCAATATGATTAATGGTTAGAATAATAAAGTGAAATGCCCCATTAATATAAATACACCTCGTAACATTGGTTTTGAGGTTTTTTTGGTTATTAGTATTGGATTAATATTGTGTATTAAGTATTATAAATGAAATATAAGTGATTATCAAATAATTTGTTTCTTTACTATTTTGTTTGCATGTTTTTTGATGGGTTTGGAGATATGAATATTAGTGAGTGTTGATTATATTCTATGGTGATCATGTTCTTATTTATTGATTCATTTATACACGAGTGTCTCCTAACTTTTATGATGTAGCCAAAAATGATGGGAACAAGTAATTCTCTTAACCCCCGGGTGAGCACACAAGGAGGACTATTTGTGTGACAGGTTGGTGTGAGGGTGTTGTGTTTGTGAAATGTACATTGTGATACTCAGCTTGTGCATGCACCATATAGTTTTTGGGATGGAACAACTATATTAATAGTGTCTTTAACCCATCAATGTTATTATAAAATAATTTGACAAGCTCATTTTTTATTTGATTAGAAAAACATGGAGAAATCATTATGTGGATGTATCTAAATGAGTTATATTCATTTCTAAAAAGTTAGATAGATGTTTGTAACTTTAGTTTAGTATTCATTGTGGCTTGTTTATATGTTGTTTTATGGGAGAGTAAGATTGAGCTTTATTAGTCTATTTATCTTATTTATTTTTGTAGTTCCTCACTAGTTTTAAATTGGTTACATTTTTCAATACAACTTATGATTATGAAGTGGTTTGTTTAGCTACAAAATATTAGTAATTCCGTTATTTTTTTGTGATTTAATTGAATTAAACCTAGCTATTTTGATCATTCCTTATGAAAGAAGTGATTATAATGAAAATAATTATAGTTGAATGAGTTTTGATGTTGTTATAGCCAATTATTTTGTTATTATATATGCAAAGAAAAATCTCATAATGATTCTCAAATCCTTAGAGTCTTGCATTAAAATTATATGAATTTGAGTGAATCCCGAATTTTGTACTTCATGGCAATCGAGTAACTAATCTAATTGTACATTTTCTATAGAAAAAGATTAGTGATAACTTGTTTGGTTCTCTTTTTTACCATACATTTCCCCCTTTTATAGTTTATTTAAGAAATTTTAGACTCATCATTGTATAATAGATTAACATCATTGTGAATATCCATTATTTGTTGTGTGTGCGCGTGCGGGTGTATGTGTGTGTGTGTGTGTTTTTTTTTTAGGGGGGGGGGGGGGGGGGGCTGGTTGGGTATGTGTGTGCTTGTGTGTGGGCGTGTGTGCGGGTGGCTGGGGGGGTGTGTGTGTGCATGTGGGGGGGGGGGTGCGTGCATGTGCATACACATGTGTGTGTGTGTGCGCGCGCGTTCTCGGAACACTCAAAAAGTTTTTAAGGTCACGTGATCCCAAGTTCTATCACATAAAAGCAAATTTTAAGAATCAAATCCTATAACACATGCCTAGATTATAATCCACCAATACTAAAATGAGAGGGTGCATATTTTTCATTTAATAGATCATGTGTAGAACTTGCATCAACTTGTTTTTGATGTCTATACATTATGATCCCTCATTAAAGGAAAACATAATTGGTTTTTATATTTCCTTTTTTGCATGGACCATGTATATTTCCATGGTTGTGTATTGATTGCAAAAGATTCCCATTCTAAGTTTGTCCTTCATTACACCCCCTAATTATAAATGCATCAATTGGTATCAAGAATGGTAACAACTCTAGGGTGAATACGAGAGAATTATGTGTTATACATCTTGCGTAGGCGGGAAAAATAAAGGCAATACATCTTTTAATGATTAAACATTGGGTAGAGGGTGCATAAAGCATTCTTCATCTTATGCAGGTGGATATAAAACATAGTATCGAGAGAGTGGTATAGAGAGAAGTATATGGCCTACACATATTTCCAAACAAGCTATTGCAATAATAAATCCAAGTTGAGATAGATTCTAGATAACTTTAAGAACTGCAAGAAAAATTTAATTAGTAACTTCACCATAATGGTTGACAAACTAGATGAGATTGCAGAGATGTTGCAAATAATGTATACAAGATTGGATGGTGTTAAAAGTATAGATGGAGGGCATTTGTCCCAAAGGATGATATAAGTGACATAAAGGATTAATAGTTTGGAGTGGAAGACATGAGTTAACCACAATAGTAGTTTGAAGGAGAGAAGAGTGAGTAATAAAAATATCTTTAAGATTAGACAAGGGGCCAAGGTGGAAGCTCTAAGTTAGGAAAATTTAGCGTCCAAAAATATGGTGGTGAAGGTAAATTTGGTGTACGCGTCATGCCAAAATCCTTATAGGGTGTCTTGGTTAGTGGAAGTCTATGATAGTATAATGACATAGTAGTGCAAATTTTACATACAAATTGGTAGATACACAAACAACGGTTTGTGTGATATCTTGCCTATAGACGTGTGGCATGTTATATCAGGGAAGACATGATAGTTTGATAATGAGATATTGTATAATATGCAAGTGAATACTAAGTGAAGAATTATGGATGGGGATTTATTCTAAATCAATTAAAGGAGAAAGACGACGAGTCTTCACATTAAACTCATCTTGTATTGTGGAGAGGAAAATAAACATTTTTAGAGGAAAGAGGAACTTGCATGCACAGAGATTATGAATAACACACCAGAAAGGAAATTAAGGGATAAAACTTTGAGTATCATAGTGTTACCTTAGTAATTATAGTGTGTCATAATAAATAAGAAGAATGGGATACCCAATGTAAACCTAAGTGGTCGAGTAAGGATAGTTGGGGATGGATAAAGATTAATGTGGAGAGTATTTAACATAGGAGGAAAATTTGAGAACTATACTTAGAAAACTCTTACCGATGTAGTATGATGTAAGAGGGTTCATGCTCTTAAACAATTTTACATCAACAAAAAACCATAAAATAGTAATAAGTAGTGGTGTGTTTCCTTATTTATGTGCAGTCATAAATGGGTGAAATATCTTATGCTAACTACATGTGAAGTTTTGTGCAAATATTTTGGGAGGAGTTCTTTGATTCTTGTGTATGGACTTATGAAATTCTACATAAAGGTGCTCAATAGGAATCCCTACACGACTTAACAACTTGTGCAACATTCCTTATTCTGAAAATTAATGGGAATCCTTGTGAATCTTATGCATTTTATGGTTTATGTGCATTAATTTTATTTGAGAAAATCCTACACAAACCATACAAGTTGTCCTTTTCTATAAATTCATATAAATTCATCCCATCGATGACATAAATTACGAAGAACTTATGATATAAGTTTGTAATTTCACAATGATTAGTGTGTTCTCTATGACATGTAAAGTTATGTAAATTATGTGAGTGTGGTGGGGAACTTGCACATCTATGTGATAATATTCTTGCACATTCACAGAGTACTTAATCTTACATCCTACATGATGGGAACATGAATAAGGTAAAATGATCATAGGATAAATTGCCACAAAGTCTCCAAGATTGTGTATAGTGATTTAACTATGCAATGGCTCATAAAATGCTTAAGAAAGACCATGAAAACAACAATACACCTGGTTTTATACCCAAATGTTTTCTCATGTGTGCGCTAACTCAAAATACCCACATACTAATTTTCAGAAAGTGTACTAGTTAGAAGTTGCATCTTCACATCAGTAGTTTCGCATGTCACTTAAGGGAGAATTAAATGGTTCAAATTTTGTATATATTCTTGGATAATGTCTTTTTAATGGAATAAAGTGCATATGTCCAAGGAGTGAACTATAAGATCTAATAACTTCCATAAATGGAAGAAGGTTGTAAAATTTAATGTACATGTAGCTTTATAAAGCTATAGTTGTTTTTAGTGTATGCATTATAATCCTTCGTCGAAGGTAATAAAGATTAATTTTTGTTTATTTTTTGTGTGCATGGAATATGTTTATGCCCATGGTTGTGCATTAAGTTCATATGTTTCCTAGTCTAAGGCTATCATTCATTGGATCCCCTAACCATAAATGCATGACTAAGTATTTTGTGCCAAGATAAGGATTCATATTGTTGCATTAATTAATTATATAGGGAGAGTGAAGGATCAAAACTTCACTCGAACGTGAAGTAGATTTGTATGTAAATACATAAACCCCATATAGGGAGAGTGGATGATCAATACTTCACTCAAATATGAGCTAGATTTGTATATATCCTCATAAGTCTTTATTCACACTAGGTATGTAGCACAATGCCTCTTTTTGAATCCATTATAGGGCATTCTGAGCCTAATCTAGGTTCTTTTCTTCATGTTTCTTTGAGTGAATTGCAAGGGAGAATCCATTTTGAGAGATTCACATATAATCATATAGATCATAGATACATTTTTACATAGTAGATTCAACAAAGAGTATAGGTCAAGTTCCAAGGTTACACAATTAATACAAGACCAAACGGGTGGCATAAGGATAAAGTCACTAATAAAAGAGTCCTCATCAAAATTGTCCCAGGTACATTCTCATGTTATCAAATTTTTTGAGTTTGATTATAAGTTGGTCCTGTACTTGTAATGAGATTCTGAGTTTTTTGTCATCCAATTTAAGTACACATTTCAAGTTAGGGTTTTTATCACACTCCAGTCTAGTTCCCCTTCACAATTTTAGTCTAGTTTATCCTTTTCAAAGTGTATATTTTTTTTATATTTAAATTCTTATTTTTGAATCTAAATTAGGGCCTAGTTAAAATAATGATCTATACTCCCTTCTTTTTACCACATTCATACTATCACGACATTGACATATTTTTCCTTCTAGGTTCTCATTCCCAGTTTTAACCCTCATTTTCCTATTTAACAACACATATCTGACATCTTCGACCCAATATATGACATCTTTAGGACCTTGTGTTATAGCCAACATCATTGAATGTTCCAATGATGTCATCTAAAATTGAAATTTAGTTTTAGGGGTTTAGATCCATATGTATAGGTGTCTCCTTTGTCTTTTCTCAAAGATAGAACATTTAATCTACTCTAGGCATGTGCTTATAAATACAACTTAAGAAGAAGATGATGGCTTAGGGCTAAGCGAAACTTACACCAAGGGATATAAGTTAGCATAAAACCCTTAAAGATATCAAGAATAAGATTTGTACCAACAAAGTTTACCTTAGCCTTTGAAGTCCCCAACTTTGGTCTATTTAGGTTTTCACTTATCCATTTTCATTTCACCTACAATAATGTCTCATAAAGTTTTGCAAGCCAAAGGGGAGATTCATGTCTTGAAAAATCAACCCAAGGTAAGTATCCCTAACCCTATACTTTATTTTGTAATATGGTTGGTAACAATTCTATGCTTCATGAATTATATTAAATATATCAATAAATGATTGTTATTTTAATGATATCTTGTACATTCAGGTCACCCATGGTTCTTGTTTACTCCCTAGTTGCAACTTTATAACCTTTATATTAGATAGATCATGCTTACTACATAATGGTATTTTAGTTACTTATAGCTCTTCTTTCTTGTCTAATAACTTCCACGACCTAGTCAACCTTACACATCCTTATGTATTAGGTGTAGGTTCCTAATAGACTTGTTTACACCATAACTAAACAAATAAGGGTTCAGGTATAGAGTTCTTTGCATATTTATTAAAAGGAATAATAATGTTACAAGTAGAATATTTTGAACTAATTAATAAACATTAACCATAAAAATCATAATATAGCTATTAACATAATATACAATGATAGAAAAATGGAACGATTGCTTAAAACACAAGGAGGTCCAAAATTACTTAGCTGAACAAAGAGGTACAAATATGATCTAGGTGTATAGACTAGATGCACATGCTTATAAAGGTATGGAAATGCTTTGTCTCTATAATTGCGATTGAAAAGTGGGGATGTACAAAACTGCATGGGATCTGTTAGGTCATAATATGGTTTAGTCCTAGGTTATATGATCTTGGACCAATAGATGTTTGGGTACTACAAATTTTGGTGGTTGTTAGTGGTCTATAAATATAATTCATTATTTGTCGAGCTAGGGCTCGCCAATGTGTGACACCTTCCTATAATTACCCGTAATGGGTAAACCCTAAAATCCCTACACTACTACTTCATGAGCACGATTAGATAACAAGAGAAATTCGAATGTGGAGTTGGAGTAACCTTGGTGGTCAACCCTTGTTGAGCCAATCTAGGTGATGCATTACATCCCCTCGTAAGTGGGAACAAACTCCATGTATTTCTCCTAGTGTATGTGCAATTGTGTATGCAAAGCTAATCTAACCTCGTATCATGCCCTTGTTTCTTTTGACATAAAGAGAGCAGGCGTAACTATAGATAGAATACATATGTACCTTGCATGATATTGATGTGATGTGATGTTCTTCAGATACTAAACCGATTCCATTTCTCCCTTAAAACTTTAGCAATGCTTTGTGTTGATTTTCTCTTACTATGACATGTTTTAAGACTTTAGAGGCTTGGCAATGGAGGAAGTTAGACTCTTGAAATTGGTTTGAGTGCTTAATAATTGAGTAGAGGCCACTCTTAAGGATTTGCTGTTATCGTAGGGAGATCTAAGAGGCCCTTTCAAGTATTTTTGGAGTGTAATTTGCAATAAGTGCTCTTGAGTATGCCTGGAAGTAAGTTCTTAAGTGCATTTGAATTGCTTATATAGGTTTTTGTTGGTTAGATATCACATTAAGGATGAGCTATAGGATTAGAAACGACCCATACAAGATATTCAAATTGAGAAAAGAGTCATTGGAGAGTGGGAACATGACCGTATGGGGTAGCCTAGACCATCGTATAGCATGGTCCTAGACCACAGTTTCAGACAATTTGTTAATGATGCTCAAGCAAGATTTTAGGTGATATGTCTGTGAATGATATACTACTTTTGATGAATGCAACTAAGTGAATGACCAATAATGTTGTGTAAACAAGTCATGCGGGAGAGAGAAAGATGTGTCAGTTAGGCTTAAGATACAGGTGTAAGTCATAGTATAAAAACAAAGCCAAAATTATCATAACCAATGGATAAGTTGTCATAGGTGTTTACAAGACCCATTCCAACCCCTTTAATTCACAACCCTTGTCTATAGCCCTAGAATACTTTGTGTATCACATCTAAAATGATCTTATACCTTGTCTTATTTTATATATTCTTTATATAGTAGAGACTATTTTAGGCTTACGTACACATAATGCATATTTTAGTAGTGTCATTCATTGTATATTTAATAGTTCGTATATGCTTACATTATGCTGGTGAAATGTTCTACTCATTATATTGAAAATGTTGTTGAAATGTTTTACACACTATATTCTTCGTACATATGTATATTAACTTCTCTACACATATTATGTGTATGTACTTAAATTAAGCATCTATTTTTTTTTTGATAGAGAGAAACCGTGGATAGGCCACTACCTATTGAAGCCAAATTTATTGGGGACCCACAATTAGGGATCAAACTTGGTATTGAGACTAGAGCACATACCGTGGCCCAAATCTAACAGCTCAGCGAAAACACGACCCTGTTGTAGACATGCTATTGCATGTGTTAACCGAGGAAATTTGAACTTGAAACCTCAAACTTATCAGTTTGTATGCCAAAACGTCACAACCTCTTGACTAATTAAGCAACCAAGATTATTCCAAATGTTCAAATTTTTTATCACATCTTAAAATAAAGAACTCTGAAAACTTCTATTTAAGTCTTATCTTCTCTATTTAATATCAATTTTCATAATGATATATTTTTAAATATCAATATTTAGTATGTTTGAGAATGATATATTTTTGATTCAATCTAAACAAACATTTACCACACAAAACCAATATTAGTACAATCTTCCCCTTTCAACTTCATTGACTCGAGGAACATTCCAAGATGTCAATAAAATCTAGAGAGACCATCACCACCAGGGGTTAAATTTAACGGCCACCTATGCCTATCAAACAATTTTTCAGTGATGGTAAATTTTAAATTTTGCCCTTCAAAAATGTAAAATAGTGTTATT
Organism: Taxus chinensis; assembly: GCA_019776745.2. Taxonomy (NCBI): domain Eukaryota; kingdom Viridiplantae; phylum Streptophyta; class Pinopsida; order Cupressales; family Taxaceae; genus Taxus; species Taxus chinensis. Next base: position 189,181,603 of record CM034146.1, read on the forward strand.
TTTATAATGTTAATAAAAAATATATAATATTATTCTACATATATTTAACTATTTTAAGCATATATTTGTATAATTTATGTATAAATCTATATAAAAAGTGACGGTCATCCTTAAAATTTGCAAGTTACATGTGATGGTTTTTTGAAATATTTACAAGTTTTTTACGGCTAAAATCACAAAAAACGTGTAAACGGCCGTCAAATTTAACCCCTGAAATTTCACCACTAAATCTCTCATATAAAACAAGAAGTACGGAATCTCTCATATAAAACAAAAACTAACTCCATATGCAACAAGACAAAGAATTGAAGTGCATAACTCGTCCTTTGAGAAGGTCCGCACATTGGAAAATAAGTTTCACCTTTAGAAAATGGCTTCATCTTACCTTTTAGGTATGGACTTAAAATAGTCTACCGTCTCAATCTCAAGTGTCCTTGGCAATGGCATGGACCACCTTTACTTCTTTTGTACTTATCCTTTTGGAAAGAACACATGGCTTTGCTCAAGCTCAAAATTCAAAGGTTATAATATACACATACCGAGGAGAAAAGGTCTTCATGTCATTGGAAATATAAGTGTTTGACAAGCTCTCTCATGCTATCATTAAATATCTACTTTTAAGGCATGGCTCCCTTGTTACATCACTTTAATACTTAAGCTTCTTTGCCTCCCTTGTCATATCATTTCACTTCAATTTTAGTACCATGCCTTGAGATTAAGAAGGTAATTTCTATAAATAGGCTATGATATAGGACTAGTAGGGTGTGCTTCCCTCAAGGAGAGAAGGTTTAGTACATTTTTCATTTTTTTAACAAATGTGAAATTTTTAGTATGAAGTGGGATTACAAAGTTTTGATGTTTTTAAAATAAGATAAATGATATAGTTAAGTTGAGATTATTTATTATTAATTAACGAAAAATAGTTAATAAGGTGGTGGAGTTAATACATTGATAAAATAAATTGGTTATAATATTAAAATAGTATAATTAATCTTTATATTAAAATGTTATATATATATATATATATATATATATATATATATATTATATATATATATATATAATTACAATTTATGAAAAAGAGTGATAAATAGAATTCATGATTATGAGCTTTCCCATCTTATTATTTTTTAAAATTATATGATTCAGTTATAATCCAATCATATATTAGTGTTATTCGAATTATTATTATTTATACTTATTTTATATAATTATAATATTATAAGTAAGAATTATAGTTTGCAAAATGTAAAATAATATGTTAAAAATATATATTCATATTGTAAGTATATTTGATTGTGAAGGAAGAGAACAAATCTTCTTCTCCAAAGTGAATAAACATTTATATAATGTATAATTTTTTTTTGCTCCGCCAACCAAAATTTAAATTTGACAATCGTTTACATGTCTTTCGTGTTTTAACCTTAAAATATTTGAAAAATTTGAGAATAATCGTATGTTCCTACTTGCATATTAAAATATAACTGTTAATTTTTTATATAACATTAATTGATTCATTAATATATATTAAAACTGTTAAAAATAAATGAAAGTTATTTTTTATATTTTTATCAAATCAATAACACTATTCTACATAACTTGAAGTGCAAAGAAAAAAATCTAAAATCGTATGTTTTATGTATTCAGTCCCAGTCTTTAATACAAGCTTTCTTATATATTTGGTGTGCAATGGTTTGAAACACAAATATTCAACTATGTTCGTGTGGGATTCAAATCTAACCTTATCTCTATTTGAAAGATAATATAGGGAACTATTTTTTGGATTGAACTTTTGTTAATTTGTAAATTGGTGAATGCTTCCTAAATCTTTTTAGTAACATCAATAAGTCCATTTTTTCATAGAATTATAATCTAACTAGTACATATATTTTAAATACAACTATTTGAAATACGTCGAGAGATATTAATTTGAAGGTTGTAAAGTTAGATTTTTGACATACCACATTAATAACTCCATTATGTTGTCTTTCGTTTTCCAGTAAGTGGCAAACAATTGCATCAATCTAGCTACATCGTAGTGTTAGTCACAAAAGAATCTATCCACGAAAAAAGGGACCCCAAACTCTTCCATATCTACCACTACCCTTGTTGCTTTGGTTATCACTTCACACGCTACGACTATTACTTCTAAGTCCCGTATTTCACCCCTTTCATCGCTCATGTTGGTTCTTTTTATCATACATATGCCGCTTAAAATAGTGAAAACACTAAATTTTTATTGTTTAGCTCTCTAAATCTAGATCATTAACATAAGATCAAGATATTATTACTTTTTAATTGACTTTAAAACAAAAACAAAAAATATTTAAATGATAGTCAATAAATGCCAAATTTAAAAATAAATTGTCAGGTAATAATAAACATTTTACAACTCATACCATTACACTACTCACTTCCATTATAAGAATACCTATTAATATCAACATAAATAAATATTATTTACTATGGAGTGATACTTCTTAAAAAGATCTTAGGACCGACTCCGACCGAGGACTCTAAAATCCTCATTCATTTAATTTCCAACAAAGCAATAATGTTGAGCACGAAAGTCGTTGATGGAATCAGTCAAACAAGTAAAAGTAAATTTGAATGGAATACATTGAATTCATTGGGAGGAAAATGCAAACAATAAATTTATAGAACAAAACTGGTCTAAGGTGGAGTCTTTGAAAGAATCAAAACTATGGTGCTACCAAAAAAAAATCAGTAGTTGGGTAGTCAAAACATATTGGGATTCGGTCTTCCTCACAGCACACCTCATTTCGTCTTACTGTTTGGAGTTGTGAAGTACAATGAATCTTCAGACATGCATTTGGCACCAAGTGGATTAACGTTTCTCTATAATCCTCAAATTCAGTTAGGACAAACTTTTAAGGTCAACAACCACAAACAAGGATGAGGGTCTGAAGAATCCAACTGTTTTGCCTCCATGGGCAATTGTATGGGAGCTCATATGGAAGCTGAGATTACAGCCCACTACAGCACATCACCATCTGGTATGAAAAATCTGAAATTTCAGTATATTATTTCATTGTATTTTGATAGGAATTATGCTGTTTAGATACCCATTTGGCTGATCTGCATGCCCATTTCAAGTTAAAAAATGATATCAAGTTCTGCATATATTTATAGGGGACTAAATTTTTGAAAGTCAAATTGCCAAGTATTTTTTTGGCCCTTTAATTTCTGGGCGACATCATGGTCTCTCCAGTAAAGACAGGCTCTCTAAGGCATTTTTTGGAAGAGTGTACCATGTCCTTAATCCATAGGGAAGACGAATGAGTTTGCAAATTTAAAATGGAAAGTATAGATGAAATTAGCCACTTGTGGAGGTGAATGGGTAGCAATTTCCAAGCACCGTTATCTTAAACCATGGTGTCATCTTTCTTGTACAGAACACATAATGCCCAGTCCCATAGGAAGGTTACCCTGTGCATCTATATACGAGTTTTTTTTATCTGGGTGATCCTCTGTTCTGTTCTATGCAATGCCATTTGGATTGAGAAGCTTTTGAAAAGGAGACTTTTACGGTTTTTTACATGTAAGGTGACCCTGGTGCCTCCAGAACCGAACCAACTCTTCAAGCCTATGCCCAATAGAGCCAGGAAAATCTCCTTGCAGGGTACACCGAATAATACTATTCCGTGTTTAATGTTAGTCAACTGCATTTCTCTTTGTGATCGCTTCCCCGAAGGACTTTTCTAAGCGGCTTATGTTAAGTTGTCTCATTTTTTGTTGCAGGGAACTCAAAATTTACCAGCAAAGATGTCAAATCCTCTAATAATTCTACTCAAAGCATGTCATCTCTCAGTAATAGGACAGACAGTAGTAACTTGTCAACAACCATGTCTGAAGGTCAAATTCTGCCTTCAGCTAATCTGAAGGCCTTCACCTTTAACGACCTTAAAAGTGCAACAAGGAACTTCCGGCCAGACAGTGTTTTAGGAGAAGGAGGCTTCGGCTGTGTTTTCAAGGGGTGGGTTGATGAACAAGGTTTCACGGCAAGCAAGCCAGGTTCAGGCATTGTTATTGCTGTCAAGAAACTGAACCAGGAGAGTTTGCAAGGTCACAAGGAATGGTTGGTAAGTGCTCATTTAGAGTGGATTTTTACAACATAGTTGTCTTTCTCATTCCTCACCTAGTTTTTACTTTGTTCAAATTTTGGCAATTTTATTTGCTAGGTACATCAGCAGATTCACTTTATAAGGCTGAAAAATGAAATGTGATATGAGGGCATGACTGTTTTTGGTTTTCCATGTGAATAGACAGAGGTGAATTATCTGGGTCAACTTCACCACCCTAATCTTGTGAAGCTCACTGGATACTGTGCTGAAGATGATCATCGCCTGTTAGTTTATGAGTTTATGTCAAAAGGGAGTTTGGAGAATCACCTCTTTAGAAGTGAGTATTCCCTCTATGTGAATATGCTACCATCTGGGCACAAATGTTGTTCGCAATGTCATCAAAATGGTCACAGTATTCATTTGAATTCGCAAAAGCACAGATTCATTTCTAGGATTACTTACTTGTCAGTTTTCATTGTTGGTTTATTTTATCAGCTTTACAAAATGAAGGGACCAATTTCGGCTTTGGCTTGAGTTTGATCATAGTTTCATATCCTAATTCTATTGCAATTTATTGGAGACTATCATTTCAGAATTCACTTGTAGGTTTATAATAATTAACTCTTGATTTTTAAGAACTGTAACAATTACATAAACATGTTGGCTAAATTGGAACAGTTTCTTATACAGGAACAACTTATTTTGTGCTTTCCCTGAGATATGAGTTGAAGTGACTTATTGATGTGGATAATCTGGACCTTATGATGTTTCTGATTTATTGTTTTGCAGGAGGTTCTAGCTACCAGCCACTTTCTTGGGCTATAAGGATGAAAATAGCTACCGGGGCTGCTAAAGGGCTTGCTTTTCTCCATAATGCAGAAAAGCAAGTAATTTATCGTGATTTCAAGACATCAAACATCCTTCTTGATTCAGTATGTTGACTGTTGTATCTACAATATTGTACTGAAGTATTGTTTCCAATTGATTCCATTTAATCTTACCTGGAATAATTTTCTTAGTTAAGTCTGTGCTTGATTTTGTCACTTCTGCAGCATTATAATGCTAAACTTTCAGACTTTGGCCTAGCCAAGGATGGTCCAACTGGTGATAAAACACACGTCTCTACAAGGGTCATGGGGACTTATGGCTATGCTGCTCCTAAATATGTGGCAACAGGTGATCAAATTGTCAGGTTTTCAGGCATTCATTAGGCTAATATTAATTAATATGGATACTTAATCAAATGTGACTTAGGAAGTAGTTTGTGTGTGTGTTTGTTTCTAATATATACTTTGCTCTTAATCTGAAGTATTTTTGACTCCTCTTTCCATTGAATGATGTATGTTAACAGGCCATTTGATGCTAAGAGTGATGTTTACAGGTATGGACTTGTTTTACTAGAAATGCTATCAGGTCGGAGAGCTTTAGATAAGAACCATCCTCCTGGTGAGCAGAATCTAGTAGAATGGGCTAAGCCTTATTTGAATGATAAACACAAATTGTTTCGCGTTATAGACACTCGGTTGGATGGTCAATATTCAATTAAATGTGCCAAAACAGTATCGATGGTTGCTTATCAGTGTCTTTGCACAGAAGCAAAATTCAGGCCTACTATGACTGATGTGGTTGAAACACTAGAAGAGTTGCAGGATACCAAGGACACGGCAAAGCATTCTGATACTGAACAATTTGGAAAGAGACATTCATTTGCTGATGTAAACAGGCATGCTAATGCACAACCTAAGAACATGATGTATCCTTCCTCTAGCTACCCAAGACCTAGTGATTACTCACATTATTTATATCAAAGGTCACTAAAATCGAAGTAATGTAAGCATAACAATAGAGTGTGGATGGTATGCAAGCTGTAAGGGGCCAGGGCTTTGCAATTTTATCTTCTTTTTCTGTTGTGGGGAGTTGATGTCTCTATTTATTGGCTTGGTTCTTCTCTTCTCCCTATGTATCTTCAAAATTTTATTCATCTTATGCCGTTTTAATCCTGAGTATATTTGTCATCTTTCTGGCTATACATTATTTGTAGCAAAATACAGATAATAAATACAGGTGGAACTAATTAAATTAAGTTTGCGTAATTTTTATATGAGTTGCACAATGGATGAATATCTGTGTTATATGTTTTGTTACTCATAGGTGTTAGCCACTATTCTACGTTTGGCAGTACATGGGAAGTTATAACAGTCACTTTGGCATTACCATAACTAGTAGGATTTAGGAGGATATTGCAGTACGTGGATATTGTAACAAGGATTGGCCAGCTCCGATGATTTGTTCAACTGATTTTTAGGTATTTTAATAGCTTCATACCACCACTTTATTATTAAGGATCCTTCCAGATTGTTCTATATATATCGAGAAATGAAGGGTTTAATTCGATTAGAGAAAAGTTAATGTCATAGTTACTGAAAATTTTAAGACCACAAGTGTAAAACTAGGCAGCCAAAAACCAAAATCTGTCCATAATCAAATATTACAAAATCCTTAAAATCCAAAATTGGCCCTGAAAGTTTGAAACCCATATGAAAAAGGTCACTAAAACCATATGGTTTTAGAAAGAAGCTAACTCAAAACATTCAGTTTTAGGAAGAAGGTAACTGATAATGGCTTACGGCCTAAGAAATAGACATAACAAATAAAATTAACATGCAGGAGCTTCATCTATGTTCATTAACTTTTCCCAATGAACAAAAAAGTTGAGGTGAGACACAATCAAGTTGTGGTTTCTAACTTATCAATCAATTTCTTATGGTTTTCTTTAACAGTTATTTTACCTTTGGTGTCTGCATGACACTTTTTGCTGAAGTAGTTAAAAGTAACAGTCGTTACCACTGATATAGGTCCCAAATTAACCCACTAAATTTGTTGACATTTTGAGGATATTTCCCTAGACCGTGTAGTGGCAGTATCTGGGCATATATTTTCCAGGTCCACTGGCTGCTCTGCAGAGGTACTATCACATCCAGCTTCCAACTAGAGGTTTCTGCCATACTCCTTCATGGAGTCAATCCAATTAACTATGTATGAATCTGTAATCTTATGTTTCATTTATTTCTGTACTCCTTCTCCAGATAAGCTGTAGCCGATTGCTGCTTTGTCTGTTTTTTATCTCTGGCCTGCAATCTCAATGAATATAATCTTCAATCCCGATACCTTGGTTTCCCCTCATTCTCATGCTATGCTCCTTCACCATAATGCCTCGCATGCAATTGCTTGACAGTATTAAAAGGAGAAGAGAGAACTTTTGCAAATGCGAGATTTAAGACTCTGGAGAACCTGCTCCACCTGTAATCAAACTCTGTCAGCCATGGAACCTATAATGATAAAACTATGCACTGAATTGTTACATGCCAAACATTGAGAGCCACCAAGTAGCCAGCCCCATACAAAGTAACGACAACATTCGGTACATCTCAAAATATATAAAATGCTCTGCATTGATCCATAACAATGGAGAAAGTCTTGAGTCAGGATGATTGATAATGAGGGAATACAAATAATCAGCTCAGAGCAATTGTTCATAAGAATAAAAGATGGACCCTTTCTTTATAGCATTGAAGCTATTAAATTTTAATGTCTATAAGACTGGACATTTCGACCAAGTAAGCTATCATCCACCTCTGAGAAATTGAGAATGTCTTTCTTAACAAAATCTCCAAATTTTGAAATTAACGCTAATGGGAAAGGATTCTTTATAGGATTTTACATATGCTGATTATAACAGGTCCATCTATTTATTTGCCAAGTAATCTGCAGCTCTATTTTTCACTGAAAAAGTGGGTAACTAGAACTTACGTAAAGCTTTATTGTAAAGAAACTACTTCCTATGATGAGAGTGATAACTTCCAGCAATTACATTTCCCAGATTTCTTCGCCTTTACAATAATCTTTGTCCCCATCGACATCAAGGCACTTCATATCATTATCAAGGGCAAACTTTATCCAAAAAATTAATGAGCACTATCAGAAAATTGAAGGCATGAAAGCTTTGAACTACATGCAGCTCATTTCTAGTCAGTCTATAGTCAGTCCTCCCCCAACTCCTGCAGCGAGGCCAAGGTTTCCATTAGAGGCTCTATCTAAATGATGAGTTTCATTTTCGCATGTGTAGGTTAGTAAGTAGACTTAAGTTAAAGGTGTTACAACTTAAACCTGCGTATTTAGTTGTATATACTAGTATTGTTTATCAGAATGGATTTTTCTCGGTATTGTGTTCTTATGAGGCAACACCATGCAGGAAAGTCCAGTTTGATATCAGAACTCCAAATAGATTTCAATGCCTGTGAAATATTTGTGAGTCAATTATATTTAACACTCTGATTCAAACTGCATCATGTTGGGCCTGGGTAGAACATGCATGTTAGACTTACAGAGGCAAAAAATTTACCACAAATGAGAAAACAAGAGAGTTGCCAAGAAAAGCATTGATCAGGCAAATAAGTAAACACTCTTTGAATTGTAATTAATGGAAAGATGATGACTAGCACTCGAGGTATCGTCATTGCTTATCTTTTGAAATGATTGCAGAATCATTAGCCGAAGCATTTTTTTGGAGTTCACAACCATTAATCAGTGGAAGAAGTGGCTGATTGTTAGCTTGTTCTTTCTCTCAAACTCTGCCATGTAGAGGCTCTATACTGCAGTCTGCCAGTAAGTTTTTCTTATTGATCTTTCGGATTTCCTATTCCTAACAAGGAATGAATAGGATTGATGTGGAGATATGCTCACATGAATTGGTGAAGAATAATATTGCATTTTTTGGGTCTAAACTTTATTGACATGAACTCCATGGCATCATTGATAGTTATTAGACCTGCAACCATGTTATGGTCCACAAATCTGGATCGTAATTGCTAGTTAAAATGTGAATATTTAAAACTTACACATTCAGTTATGCATTTAAAAGCTGCAGCCATTTGATTTAGCAGTGGGCAAGGTACTTAATCTGATAAACTGTGGCACAATGCACTCGGGTATAGCAAATGTCCTCATGCTGCTAGTAATCGCAGAAAGTGTAATCACAATGAGTGCACTGAGAGATCACATGGAAGAGAGCCAGTCAATGCTGGAGAGAGTCCAGCTGTACCAATGGTCTACAGGCCAAAATGAGACAACATGGTGGAAGCTGATGAAAGTTCCCAAACACCACCATCGTCTATATTGTCATGGTATACAAATAGGGTCTCTAAATGCAACTCTGGCCCAACGAGATGGATGAAAATTGAGTTATGTGAAGTTCAAGTAAAATTAATCTTCATTTACTTATTTTCACTATTTGCAAATCGCGTTCAACACTTATTTGGATCACCCTCCGATAAATACAAAACAACATTTGTACAAGGTACAATTACATTTTTTGTTATGGATCTACAGATTGGCATAATGGATATGCTAAAGAGAAAAATTAGTATATATAAGGGGGGTGCGTCTCGATGCTCACAGAGCGACCGCCTCCCCTAGGATGGGCAGACCCCATCCGCGCAGGGTAGTGCACGAGGCGCTATCCAGGGAGCCAGAGGGACTCCCGGCCGAGGCAAATGGTTGGCCAGGCATGGGTTGGGGTTGACGACCTCACATGCATGTGCCTACAGAAGATCTGGGCGAGTTGGGCGAGTTAAGCGCGTAGAGCGAAAATGGGTGACCTCTCGGGAAGTTCCCAGTGGCGCACCAATGCAACTCTTGAGGGCTATGGAGTGAGTAAGAGTTGTGCATGGGGGATTTGAAAGGACCATGCTATGAGCCCAAGGATGTCTTAGAATCAAGGTTTAGCCGAGGCGGGTTGGTGAGCTAAGTTGGTTGCACTTAGGAACAGTGCAGGGTGTCTTGGAGCGAAGAACATACCCAATGTACGCGGAGCGAGTTGGGCAACTCATGTGGGCGATGCAGAGGCAGAGCGGGAGTTGGTTTGAAGCATGAAGACCTTGTACGATAGAGGCCTTGCGTTGAGAGTGCAACGCATGCCTAAAGAGCCAGATGAGCATGGCAGACAATACAGACCAACAGGGGGATCTCACAACCCCACCAAGTGGAGTGTGGAACACTTGGTGCACTGGACATTCAGAGGATGGGGTGTTCAGCAGACCTTGGAGATATACTCTACCCTTGCGGAGTATGTCCATGTAGTGATGTGCATCGTGGATCAGTAGTGGGACTCTAGTGTTAAGTGACAATGGACTTGGGGAGACCTTTGAGGTGGCAACGTCCTTAGAAGCAGAGTTCATGTGGGAAACAACCAAGAGGCGTGATGGAGTGAGACTGGGATTCGGAGGTCGAAACAGAGGAGAAGTAACTCGGACGCGAGCGAGCCAAGTGTGGCGAGCTCCTCAACCTTTTAGAGGTTAAAACAGTGTAGATGAGTCGAGTGCTCACATAGATGTATCGGAGTGCGCCGGAAGCGCGGATGCGGAGTGGGTGCAGAAGCAGAGGCTGAGACTCAGTGAAGTGGACAGAGGATGGTTCACATGGTGATGCGCGACATGGTGGGCTGAGTCAAGGACATCATGGATACCATTGCAGTGTGGTGAGCTGACAACGAAGGCAGAAGACTTGTGAAGTCAATGCGGTTTGGACGCAGACGGGTGTCTCGAAGAGTAGGCACGCCGATGTCAGTGGCCATGGCATCGGGGCGAGATCAGAGGTTGGATCGAGCCGAGGGAAGAATAGTACCTCACCCGCATGTGATGTGGTCTACCAGGATGGCGAACTTGCAGTGCTCCCCGCAGGGATCCTTGGTGTTGTGGACTTGGGTGACAGTTGTCAGCAGGTCGGGGTGAGTAGAGGCTCACACCCGGCAAGGACTCGGAGGACTTCCCCCGTCGGTGCACGCGTAGGTGACCGGCGCGGCAACTCAGGCAGACTCATGTATGGATGACAGATAGGGGCATGTGATGTTCCTCAGTGGCCTTGTGCAGAACAGTTGGGTGTTCGATAGTGTGCCGGCCAGCGGCCTAGAGCTAGGTTAGTGATGAGTCGTGGAGGCATGAGTTGTGCATTCCCTCAAGTGGACTAAGAAGGCATATTAAGAGCTCCCGGGGGTTGTATGGGCAGCCGTGGCATTCGGCGAGTGGTCTTTTGGAGCAGTTGTATGGGCAATTGTGAAGGGTGTTGGAAGGGTTCACTTGTGCATTGGTTGGAGATGCAGTTGGGGAATGGGTTGTGGATGAGAGACGGAGAAAGGCGTAGTCTGGGACTACTGGAGTAGCTTGATCCTCTAAGACGAGCGAAAAAAGTAGGGTCACAGTGCTGCACGTTGGCTAGTTAATTCCGCTTCAAAGCTAGCCCCGTGACAGTATAAAATACAAGAACTGAAACAAGCGAGCTTGAGCTTACCAGATGGTGATGGGCTTAAGCTGAAGTGGAAATTTTGCTTTAACAGAAGCTCCAAGACAAGCTCTTCACAGAGCAGGTCCCTTATTTATCTAAAATATCTATTACAAAGAACATACTTATAAAGAAAAATTAGATCTTCTAATAATTTTCATAACAATGCAATCTATGCTTTAGTTATCTATTCTTGGCCTTCAGGAACAACATTAAATAATACAAGAAATAGGATACATTTCATTCGCTCCACTGAGGGCCAGGAAAAAGAATTCCCAAAGGAATTGTGCAATTGTAGCCTCAGGTTTTTTTAACAAGCTCAATTTTGATGGGGTCACTGAAGGTAGTCCTGGCCCAGCAAGCGGAGAACTGATAACACACTGATTAGAAATGAACAAAGTTTAAAGATTTCATACCTCCCATTTTGATTCTGGGTTAAATCATGTAGGTGAACTGGAGGCTTTATTTTTCAAATGAAGATAGAGCCCTTGATATGGATGTCAAGTGCCTTGAAGTTGATGGAGATTTTTTTTAATGGTACCCTGTGATTGCTGGAAGATATCAGCTCTCTCAGAGGAAGCAGTTTCTTTAGCTAAAAGCTTTACCCAGAATGCATTTGCCTACTGTTTCACAGAAGAAAACAAAGCTGTAGACTACTTATCAAATAAAATGATAAGCCTGAAATTCTCAGCAGATGTTGAATCTTGTAAAGAGTCCTTTTCTTTTGTAGCTAATTTCAGTCGTGAGATATTCTCAGAGGTGGATAATAACTTGGTCTGTTTCAATATCTGATCTTATGAAAATTTGTATGGGTGTTAATCATTTAATAACTTAAATGTTATGATCCTCTCGGTTGGCCTTGATGATTTATCTTTTATCGTTGGAAATTGAAATCTCTGCTCTGAGCTTGTTATTGTTACTAACTAGTTATCAATCACCTCCGCAATAAATTTTCTTCATCAGTATAATCATAATGTAAGATTAATGCAGAGCCATTTCTGACAACCATTTCATCAAGTCCAAAGAAGCTGCTCTGTTGATATTGGCATAGCACCTCAATAGAGGCAAACAGAATGAATTTCAGATTAATTTATTAAAACCTAATGACTGGTCTATAGCCTAGTTTATAAGTGATCAAGTGAAGTGACCCATAAATGTAGAGCAGAAGACTGGAAAGAAAGTACATCAATCAATGTTTTATGTTTGCACGATGCTAGTTGGAGGCCAAATAGAGTTGCATAACTGATTCTTGTGAAACAATAAGGAAACTCGCAAGCAGAATTTTAGTATGGGACATTCTTTAGCTCTACACAAGTCATCTGAAGCCAACAAATTTATAACCAGGCATACAATTGGTTCTCATACCTGTAGGAAAGCATAACGGAATTGGGTAGAGAAACATACATGAAAGAATTACACACCGATGTCTGTAAATTATCAAAAGTTATGGGCTGATATGCATGTACATGTTCAAAATATCAGAGGGCAAGTATGTGAAGTATCACAAATAATAACCTACGAGAAAAAAACAGCATATCATCTTCTAATATACTTTTTCAATATCGTATAATTACTGGAGTGTTACGACACAAACCTGTATCATATGCTGCATGTATCACTGTAAATTCTTTAGGCGATCTTGAATATTGTCATTGACTCATTTCAAAAGGCAGTCGAAGGTCAGACTTAATATCTAGCTATCAACAAATATGATATATGTGTTGCAACCATCTCAAGTTATGTTGTACATCTTGTTAGCTTGCAGTCATTGGGATATCACTAGATGAAATACAATAGAATGAAACATCTGCTGGTTTATTTGATCGTTATCTGATAATATTCACAACTCAACATGCAAGTGTGTTGGCAGCAATTTTGGACAAGTGTTGGAACTGGCAACAATGAAGACTTCTTATTGTGGTAAATATTTAGCACCAATGACAGGGTGTGCGTGATGCCAAAACCAACTGTGCTGGTAAGCAAAGGCACTGACATAGGTATGAAACTCTTGCAAAAACAGATAGATGGAGCTGAATAGCTAGAATTTTGGTACTGTTGGTGCTTGTTGAATCACAGTTCTTGTTTTGACTTCAATCATCTGATGGTTTGTAAAGGCTTCTCCTGCACAAGTTCTCAAGGCTTTTGCAACTGGTAAATTTTTAGACATGTTTCAAGTCTATTGTATATATTCTTCTGCATTACTAATAGTTATAATGTAAAATGTGACTTTGTGCCCTGTCCTTTAGCAGCATTTTAATCTCTGACATTAGTTGCATATTCTGGTAAGTTGTCATGCATATAAAATTTCTTTTAAGAGAGGTTAATCAAATCATCAATCTTCCATATCTATGGTTTTGATACAATGATGTAATGGATGTATTGTTACCTACTGGTTTGAACTTTGAACGTATGGTGTCATGGGGAATATCTCTATAACCAGTGCAAAAGTAAGTGGGACTTGGAATTAATTAAAGAGTTTAGTACATGTATCCACTAGAATTAAGAAGAATGCACAATTGTTGCTAGTTTGATCTAGTTCGACCTCCTCATTCAGGTCGAGTGTACTGCCAATTTTTGGTTTCAATACTGGGTCCATATTTATGCGGGAGGTGTTCTCCATTGAAGAAGCCCTCGTCGGAAAGCGTCGTTTTTCTGGCAGGGCTCTTTGTGGAACGTTTTCCTGGCAGCATTTCCGACTGCATTTCCAGCAATTGTTTATTATGACGTGCGGACAGAAAGAGTGCTGTAAATAACAGACCTTCATTGCCTGGGCAGTCATATGTACCTCAAATGAGATTCATCTTTGTGCACTCCAGTTGGCACTGAAAAAATGGAAGAAAAACATTTCCTCTGCTCTTGATTTTAACTATTGCATAGGTTTTGTTCTTTTCTATTAATCTGAGTTCTAAGCATTTAAGTGCTGGTCTTTTTCATAGGTATAGGAATCCTCACGGAGCAATCACACCGCACAGGGTTCATGAAGCACTCACATGGTTTCACCAATGCAACCTACAGGTTTCCAGCCCGTTCAGTTCACCTTTGCCATCCTATTCCCAGCCTATGCCAAAAAGGTAATGGACATCCACCAAAGTAGTTGCAAGTGTGCTGGTAGATATGAAGCAAAATTTGAAAGCATACACAACTATGGGTGACCACCCCCCCTGCTACATGCTGACAGGTAGTTGGTTTGGGTATCGGCACCAATGTGCCCATCATCAAAAAATCCCTCCACTGTTCAAATTTTGATTTTTCTGATTCTATGGAATCAGTGTTTTAAAAACCGGTCAAACCGGAACCGGAACTGGCCGGTTTGACCAGTTTAACATTTTAGAGCACGAACCGTTTAGTAAACCGGACCGGTTGACCGGTTTTAGCCCAAACTGGCCGGTTTCATACGGAACCGGCCGGTTTGGGCTAAAACTGGTCAAACCGGTCCGGTTTCATCCTGAACCTGCCGAGTTATGTAAAGACAGCATTTCTTTCCTTTTTTGGATTTTTGGTGAAAAAGACACAAGTATAGAATAAAATTTGCCATTTTTGGAAAGGGTTCGGGAAGATGTAGCAGCAAAAACTTGCATGTGCCATAACTTTCATTTTGTGGCTCCATTTCAGGTGTCGTTTTCTCTAAAAGTGCATATTTTCTCGAGCTCTACACATTGATGGCAATATTTTTCTTATTTTCATAAAATCCATTTTTGCACCTTTTTGGACCAAGTAGCTTCTTGCAATCTTCTGAAAGAATCATGAGCTTTGATTGCCTGTACACAATTTAGTATTTAAAAATACTGGATAGCTTTCCAAAACTCGGCGAGTATTCTGGGCAAATATTGCCGAGTTTTTTTTTTTGGGGTCTGCCGAGTATTTGCCGAGTGCGAGCATTCCAACTATCACTATATACATGAGCAAACTTTGCATATTTTGTGTGTAATTGTTGGAATCATGGTTTCTAGTTTTTCAAATATATTGTTTTCTTTAAAAATGTAATTTTTATGTGTTTTTTAGTAAACCGGTTCATAGAGTTTGAACCGGTCCGGTTCCGGTTCCGGTCCGGTCCAACCCTCGACCGGTTCCGAGTCCGGTTCCGATTTTTAAAACATTGTGTTCAATGCCTTCACCCGTTTATGCTATCCTTATTGCTATTACAGTCACCCTTTTTTTCACTCAAGTAATCCTTTTTGTAATAATAAATTTCCTTTTTTTCTTTTATGCCCGCATTTTATAAATCCTGTAACCATTTTTTTTTCTTATTTGTATTTAATTTTATGTTATTATTTGTTAATCATTTATACCCATTTATTTAAATATACTATTTTTTAATTATAGTTTTACAAATATCTTAAATAAATCTATTTAAGACACTGTCGAGACAGAAACTCAAGGTACCTATCTTGGATGTATCATATATCACATTGATGTTTGTTAAATTTAGCGATATTTACAATCATAACACAACATAATAAGAGAGAAATCAAGCTCCATATTTTTCAAACAGACGCCTACTTCAAGACAAGTTTTAAAAGTCAGAAATGTGGTCTCGTATAGAATTATGCCTAGATTTGATCCCCATGTCTCCATGGTTGTTCTTGGTTGTGTTGGTTATCTTGAGGAAACTATAAGCTTTATTGTCAACATGCCAATTGAACCTGAGGTGGTTGTGTGGATGTGTATGCTTTCTGTTTGTAGAGAACATAAGAATAGAGTTTATTGAACTGCACAAGAAGAAGGTAGACATATGTAACCATGAGATATGAATTAGTCAGATTGAAATCTACCTTTTCTATATAGCAAAATCTGTAATAGAGTGCTATGTGGTAGGTTGATTTATTTCTCACAACCCCTCTATTTTCTTTTGTACTTCTAAGTTTGGTTAATAGTGAAGAACTTGTGCTCTTGAAAGAGAGGTCACATGATCAAATCTTATAGAGGGTAGTATATGTATAACTTGTGCTTCCATGGCATTGTGAACCCTAAAATAACCTTTCCTTTTGATCTTTGCCATGTGGACGAACATATCCAAGCTCTGCTTTTGTTGTCAATTTTGGAAAGTGGTGGATAGTATATCCACCTCCGCAATTTCAAGTTCAAATCGTGGGAGGTGGAAAATAAGTTGTAAAGGAATATATAAAATGGGAACAAATATGTATAGCTTGAAATTGTTTATGTACTTTTATTATTGTTTTTGTCTTTTGTCCCAGCCAATCAATCTTTTTCACATCATTGCACTATTTATGTCTACTTTCCTAGTGAATCTCTGCCACATCACTACAATTCAATGCATGCGACCTGTATCCATAGTGATTCTGGGTGAAAATCAAAATGAAACTTGACTTGCTATATATACAACAAATACATGCAAGCCACTCACAATTGATTACCGAATTGACAATATAGGTTTGGAAAACAAATAAATGCGGTTTCATGGACTACAATTGTCAATCGTTTATGCATGTGCATAAAGTGGCCTTGTTGAACATGCCTTAGACATTTTTTAGTTAATACAATTGACATTGAGAGTGGTAGAGCCAAACTCAATAACCTTTGCTTGTGTGTGCTAGAATATGAGTTGCATTTGCCGAAAAGGTTCCAAGGCCTCTTCAACAAACCATCAAATCTTATGCTACTTGAGTTTTACCCGAAGGAGCTAAGTTGCTCAAGAAATATATCAGTAAGTATTCTATGATAAAATTCATCCTTTCTATGTAGGTATGCGGAAAATAAGGTGCCATACACATAATAGGCTAGCTATTAAGAATAAATATTTGATAGCTAGAGCTCAATCACTGAGGAATTTAGCAATGGAATATTACCTTTGGAAGCATGGGCTTGCACTTAGCAGTCCGATAAGAAATTTTGTACATACTTTGCTCAAGAATCTGAAACAGTTAGATTTTAGAAGAGTGTTTAACTTGTCAATGGTTGAAGTGTAGAAACTCTAAAGAAGTTTAGGAGGTGCATGTGGTTAAACTAATTTTGATCAACAAAATGGGAGCTATTATAGCTTACAGCAGAAATGGTCATCCTCATGAGCCATTGAGACTATTCCATCAAATGTAACAAATAGCTGATCAACTCACCTTTGCCAACATCCTAGTAGGTCGTGGCAAAATAAGAGCTTTCCAACATGGTATGAAATTGTTTCATTAAATGCAATGAACAAACATTCATCAAGGCATAATAGTAAGTGTTTTTGTCGGATGTTGTATTTGTACTACATTGTTCGCTCCTCCCCATCACACAAACTTAAAACAATTTAAATTAGCATACATTTAAATGCAAATTACAACTTGAACAAACTTAACGTTGTTATCCTCTCCGTTGTAATTTGCAACTCACGTGCAATTGCTAGTTTATTTAGTTGCTAATTAATTGGTATGAGCTGTTGTGAATCCTATTGCATAGAAAATTGAAGATCTTTAGAGAGTAGAATTGAAAAAATTGAAGGCAAGAAAATATGAGCCTCCATAGGTGCTATAGAGAACAACCATCTTTATGCCTGTTTGGTGCAATTTTCTTCATTGATTTTGCAATTGGTACGTTTTGAAAAAGGCCTTCCCCTTAGCCATGTCATCTTATATCTTCAAAGTAATGAAGGACAATCTCAGAGAGGAAACCCAAGAGAACTTCAACCTAGAGTACAAATATGATGATAATATCATTTGCGACACCATTTCAAAATTTATGACATTATGGTAATAGGATGAAATTAAAGTTTGTCAACTTAGGTCAATGCACCTCTTTTCTTCTCTATTGACCTTAAGGTAATTTTCTGAAGTTATTTGATGTAGGAGCAACTAAGGTCTAGGGCAATCTTGCACAAATTTTGGTTAAGGATGGTTGCACGCAAGGCGTGAGAGCGTGTAAACAAGGAAAGGGAGCACAGAGGAATCAAGTGGCTATTGCATGTTAGTGTGGAAATACTTTGTGTAGTAGTTATCAACGAGGAACGTAGTGTGTTGAGTGCGCAGAGGAAGTGAGGGGACAAGTAGTGCGTGGAAGGATTATAAAGGAGAGTAAGTGCGAAGGAATAATACGCGTGGGTGCGCATAGGAGTTTTGGTAGCACAAAAGAGTTTTTGAGTCAGCCTAGATGACTATTGGAGTGCAGAGATTGCGGAGTTATGCATAGTGGTAGTGAGTGTGCGAAAGGCGCAGGAGCGTCAAATGAGGACTGTGCAATAGCTAAGACTGTGAAGGAGGTGCATGGATGTTTTGGAGGTGGTCCAAAAGCCTATAGATAATGTGCGAAAGAAAGTTGAAAGGTGGAACTAAGGGAAATGAGCGCGCAATAGAAGTAAATCGAGGCGTGGCAAAGGAGTGCACGATAAAGTGGTTAGTTGGCGGATTAGGTGGGGGTGTTAGAAGGTTTTGGACGCAGATATTGATAGGATTCAATGGTCAAAGGAGCCACCGACTAGATGACGTGGCACATGCAAAGGTGCTCAAATTCAAATATGAACATGAGCAGGAAAGATCAGAAGCATTTAGGAGCTAGCTTGCCCAAGGCAAATTCAAATTAGGAGAGAGAAGCAGGGCGCACAACTATAAAAGGGGACGAGTTCACCATTTTTGGGTTGTTGAAGGCTAGTCAAGCTGTTGAGAGCCGCGAAAGGATGAGGAGAGGTCAAAAAAAGACTGTGGAATGTGCATGTGGAACTGCAAAAGCCACTTGAAAGTGGGTAAGTTTTTGTGGGCCATTAGAGTCGAGTCAAGAGTGTAACCAGTCCTAGGTTAGGTCCTTATAGGGAGTACACTAGAAGATTGTAAAGCTCCATGTAAATGAGTTGTGAGCTCCATTCGAGAGCAACTGCATGTAGATGTCATAAAGGCCATTGAAGAAATAGATGAGACAATAATAATTTTCATCCTGTTGCGTGACTCTGTAGGCTACGGGGAGTACCTCCCCACCGTCAAGTGGTATTAGAGCAGGCTACTTCCCTACAAGTGTAACTGGCAGAACACTGAATGTGAGGCAACTAGTGTGATAAGTTTGTGTTCTCCATCTTGAAGAGGTGGGTAGAGGATGCACAAGATGATCCCAAAGTGGAGTGGCCAGAGAAGTTGATGATCTTGCACAAGAAGGCAAGATATGCCACTAAGAAGAAGGGACTATTTGGATGCAACAGTCGCAGAAATGCCGGAGAAGGTGATGTAGGCGCTGTATGGTGTGAAGACCAAACTGGAGGATGCAAAGGAAAACCAACAAAGGAGAAGGGGTCTTGTGGTGTGAAGCACCCAGGAGGAGAAGAAAGACTTAGTAAAGAGTCTGAAGTGTAGAGAATATTGTGCGAAGAGAGCGCCAATGGAGAGCCAAAGAGAAGCCAAGGTGTGCGCAGAGGCACATCTGAAGGTTACGCAAGCAAAGCACAAGAGTGGATAGGAAGCATGTGTAAGAGCACTGCCAAAGAATGTGCAGGAGATAGCGCATGAAGAGAGCTCACAAGATGAGCGAAGGGTGACAAGAGAAGTCACCTGGAGAGAGATGTTAGTGTGTGAGAGTATCACATTGGCAAAGGAGGTTGCCAGAGAGAAGAAGATGGTCACTGTAGACTATGAGCTCGCGAAAGATTGCGCGAGAGCCGCAATATGAGGCAGAGGGGAGAAGAGAAAGAAGAGAGAAGATAGCGTAGCCGAATAAAGAGAGGGCGTAGAGATAAAGGTCCCAACTGAGGGACAAGAGGAAGAACTAGAGTACGTAGTGGATTGTGGAGAAGATGTCCTCGAGGAAGGATAGATGGGGTGCGTATTTAAGTGCACTAAAGAGGGAATCCCAGTGGAAAGGCAACAAAGTGCAAATGATTGCGCGAGAGGAGAAACTCCCAACAACATAGTTGAGGAGTGCGAAGGCCAAGGATCGCACAACAATGGGAGTACCATTACAAAAGACCTAGAGAAGAATGAGAAAGTTATTTCGAAGGCAACCATGGCAAAGCAACTCTCGGAGGAGACTGCGAGAGTGCATATGAAAAAGAAGGCACCGAGGAAGAGGTGGATCGATAAAGATCTCAAGGAAGAGCATACAGAGAAACATGTAGGAGAAAAGGAGCATAAGGAAGAATTGCATGAGGAAAGAGAAATTGCTCTGAAGGCAATTTTGGAGGAGCATTCCGAGGAGATTGCAGGCGTGCGCAGTGAGAGAGGCACACAAAAGAAAAGATGTGCAGACTAAGAAGGGTGTGACAATAGTGCAAAGATGTTGTGCAAGTATGTGGAAGTTGCCTTGTAGGCCATAAAGAAAGGAGGGGAGCACTGTGAAGAGGCTCAAAAATTTCTATGCAATGAAGAAGGCGCAAGAGAAGAAAATGAGAAAGAAAGTGACCGGGAGAAATTGCCACAACAAGAGGGAAAGAAGATGTGGCCTGAAGCCACCAAAGTAGATAGTCAGGTGCAGATGCAGGAGTACCATCGACAAAGAGGACACAAAGGTGAGTGCACAACGATAAGAATGGGCTCGAGAAGAGAAGATGACGAAGTAGCCACGAGGAAGGAGAAGAGAAGTGATTGTGAGCAAGCAGATTAGGGCTTGATAGTGCACCAATAGTTGGAGTGCGGTCTAACAGAGACCTAGAAGAGAATGGAGAAGAAGCTTGCAAGGAAACATCAGGCAAGGAGAAGGTTGTGTAGAGAATTCACACAAGAAAGAAGATGTGCAATGGAGAGAAGCCCCATACAAAAAAGGGTGAAGGTGGAGGAAAGGACCAATAGATGGACGGTCTGTAGTGGGTCCAAACCCATAAGTGCGCGAGGAAATAGATGCGTAGAGAAGAGGAGAGCGAGAGCAGGCATCATTGGAGAACACACAAAGGAGAGGAGGTGTGCGAGGAGTAGCACAACCTGCAAGCGTGCAAAAGGAGAATGCGCAAATGGAAGAGGTCATAATAGGAAGACGACAAGAGAACAAAGAAGGAAGTGCTCAAGAACAGAGTGCATAGCAGAAGCCTGTGAAAGAAAGAAGGGCACGAAGGGTGAGAGTACAGAAGAAAGGCAATGTGCAAATAAGATATGTGCAAAGAGAAGTCGCGGTGAGAAGGTGACAAGAGAACACGAGAAGAAGAGAAGAAGACGAGGAGAGAAATGCGGGAAGAAGAAACATGTAGAGGAAGCCTAGAATAGAAGTGGACGAGAAAAGAAAAGCCCCAAAGGCTTTAGGCGGAGGTGGACGGACAAGGGCGAGTGCAAACTCGCACAGCAAACTCGCACAGGTAAAGGTTAACGACTAGAGTAGACTCGCAAAGTAGAAGGCATAGCAAAGAAGCTTTAGGAGGATGGTTTCAGACGCGGAGAAACTTGCAAAGGATCCAAAAGGGAGAAACATTTGGAGGGGGACGATTTGTAGTGAGTAGAGTCACCAAAATGTGCAAGACAACACAAAGAAGTCATAGGAAAGTGACGAAGGATTGTAAGAGACGCTAGAAGAAGTGTCGAGGCTAGGAACAGGTTTAGAGGACGAAGGAACCGAAGCTATTTGTCTCAATAGTTCAAAGGGTAGTTCTACCAATTCACTCAGTCTACTTGAGGAGGACCTCAAGTTTAAGTACCTCGGGTGCTTGATGTGGGAGCATCCAAGGTCCAGGGCAATATTGCACAAATTTTGGTGAAGGATGGTTACATGCAGGCAAGAGAGTGTGTAAGCAAGGAAAGAAAGCACATAGGAATTAAGTGGTTATTGTGCGGAAGTGTGGAAATAATTTACGCAGTAGCTATCAATGAGGAGCGTAGTGCGCAAAGGATGTGAGAGTGCGAGTAGTGCGTGGAAGGCTTGTAAAGGAGAGCAAGTGTGAAGGAATAATAAATGTGGGTGCTTGTAATAATTTTGTTAGCAGATAAGAGTTTTTAAGTCAACCTAGATGACTGGTTGAGTGCAAAGATTGCAAAGGAGTTATGCGCAGTGGTAGTGAGTGTGGGAAAGGCGCAGGAGCATCAAATGAGGATTGCACAATAGCTAAGACTGCGAAGGAGGTACGTGGATGTTTTGGAGAAGGTCCTAAAGCTTGAAGATAGTGCGCGAAAGACAATTGAAAGGTAGAACTCAGGTAAATGAGTGTGCGACAAAACTAAATTGAGGCGTGGCAAAGGAGAGTGAGAAAAGGAGTGCACGACAAAGTGGTTAGTTGGCAGAAAAGGCAGGGGTGTCAGAAGGTGTTTGATGTGGATACTGATAGGATTCAATGGTTAGAGGAGCCCAACGACCAGATGACATGGCACAAGCAAAGATGCTCAAATTCAAATTTGAAACTGAGTGGGAAAGACCAGAAGCATTTAGAAGGAGCCAACCTGCCCAAGGCAAATTCAAATTAGGAGAGAGAAGTGGGGCACACAGCTGTAAAAAGGGACGAGTTCACCATTTTTGGGTTGTTGAAGGCCAGTCAAGCTGCGGAAGGCTGAGGAGAGGCGAAGAAGAGGTTGTGGAATATGCATGTGAAAGCGCAAAAGCCAGCTGAAAGTGGCGAAGTCTTTGTGGGCCATTAGAGCCGAGTCAAGAGTGTAACCAGTCCTAGGTTAGGTCCATTAGGGAGTACACCAGAAGATTGTAAAGCTCCATGTAAATGAGTTGTGACCTCCATTCGAAAGCAGCTGCATGTAGATGCCGTAAAGGCCATTGAAGAAATAGCTGAAACATTAAAGTTTTCATCCCGTTGCATGACTCGGTAGGCTGGGGGGAGTTCTTGCCTGCTGTCATTATCATATATCCATACTTGACTGGGCTAACCAGCATGCCATCACCCTTGTTTAGCTTGCATTTGTTACCGTTTATTGGTCAAATAACAACCTGGTCTAACCAATTCACTGAAACTCAAAGGCTCCATCACAAAACTTAAGAAGTGGATGGTAGTACATTTAACCAGGAAATCGACTGAAGTTGCTTTGGTGACCGTATTTGATCATAATTTTGAAATTCCAGCAGAGTTGACAGCTGTTCGATTTTCAGAAAATTCTGTTTGATTGTGTTGACCCTCGCAGAAGAAGAATTCAGTTGTGTTTGACTTGATGAACATGTTGACTTCCTGAAGAACAGTTTGACCAGAACTTGCAGCTTCGACCAAAGTTGACTTTTCAGCAGCTGTTTGACTGAAGTACATCTGAAATTTTCATTTTGACTAGGGAACATTGGATGACCAGATGATTCTTTCAAAATGTATGGAAAATTTGACTAGGTATTTACTCTTTATGTGGACGAGCCGAATCTGACACTTGCAAGAGTGATTTGACTGAATATTAGTGAGTTTATTTTCTGAAAAAGAACAATATTGATACCCCATGAATATCTGTGATAGGAGACAATTCCAATTTCCTACATCTCATTTGGTCCTTGGAGAGTGCAAATGTCCTAACTTCTTAACCACCGGAGGCCGCCCTTCCAACCTCCTTGTTTGTCCCAAAGAAAGTTGTGCATCACCATCTCTAGTCTTTTGTACCCTATCTGAGAGGTTAAAATACAAGATGAGAAATAAATGTGTTGGACTGCTTGGATTTTGTTCACAATCATGATTTTCCCACATCTAACAGAATATCATGATTATGACAGGCTTGGAGTGTTGGATCTTTGTGAATTGCTTCATTACATCTCCTTTGTTCTGGAATATATATCTCAAAACCAAAGCATCTGAATTTTTATTTTCCATTGCGTATTCAGCCAATTAGGTTCATCTTGTCCACTAAGAATGACCTTCATTTTTGCCTTGCTCATTGCGACCCTAGAGTAAAGTCGTCCAAACAAACATGGTGCTTTCTACAAATTGCTTAGACACCTCAGGATCCAAAGATTGAGCCATCCACAAGATGCATATTAACTAATTGACGTCATTGGATTAATCAAACCTGTCACTCTATCCGTGGACCGTATGTAATAAATATCCAAGATCATCTTGAGTGATGACATAAAGGTGGGGTGCTGGAGCGCAGCACTGTCTGATGGATTTCCTCGGGTTTATTGGAGCTCAATTTGGGTTCTGCTGATACAAATCCTTGCAGAAGCACGTGTGATGAGAGTTGCCACAACCTTATTAAGAAGAAACCAAAGCCAAGCCATTCCATTTCAACATGTTTACTATGAAGTCACATGCATTCCCGTCATAAGTTGGGTTGAAGTCAAATTTTGAAAGGAGAGTTTTCTGGACAGATTCATTTTCCCATTTGATACCCTTCTCGGCTGTGATAAGATTTTCAACAATGCATCTTCCTTATATATAGCCCAACTACCATCATTTGATCACCTTTGGAATAAGAAATTTAATCATCCTAGCTAGAGCTTTTCCTATGATCTGTACATAATCTGAATCGGGAATCCCAGAGAGGCTTTGCTTCAAAAAGTTTCAATAGAAAAAAGAACCAGAAATTGTTTGATTCCTCGTAGTCTGATCATTTGTGGTGAGAAGCCACGAAAGTTGAACATGACTCAAGAGAATGTCCTTAGTTGATTCTGATTAAGGGGAATTGTTTTAGTGCTTGAGTGATTCAGTATATTCCTAAAGGGGTAATGTTGGAAATATCATTAACGGAATAAATCATGGAATGTGATGTGTCTGACATGACTATTGAATCATTGATGTAGCCAATGAGTGGTCAAATAGATTCTTAGGAGAAGTAAAATAGACTCTTGGTACCAAATAGATGTGTTAAGATCGATAAAAAGGCGAAGGATTGAAAGTCAGATTTTAATCAGTTAGGAGTTGCATATGACTCAATAGTTTGTGGTGTAGTATTCTCTATGACAGAGCTTATCTACTTTACTCCAATTCAATTGGATTGATCTCCAATTTCTGTTTCATAGACTGCATTCTGCATTGCGCATGTTTCCTATCTCTAAGACATAAGAGGTTTGTGTAGGATCTAACTTAGTTTCAGGGCTGTGTGAAATCCAAACATTTCTGTTTGGCAATATACATCAGTTTTGTGTTGCATTGCCTTGTTTCTGCTACAATTTCCTCTTTCTATGTTTGTCCTCAATTGCACTTGTTCATAGCTTCTTTAGGGTGAAACTTTCCAGATTGGAAATCAATGTATTTGTGCACTTAAATCTAATTATATTTCATTTCTTATATGGATAAATCAGTGTATTTGTGGACTTATATCGTAATTATATTTCTTTGCTTATATGGATAAATCAGTGTATTTGTACACTTATATCATAATTATATTTCATTGCCTGTATGGATAAATCACAATCACATGATTGGCTTCCATGTACACAACAAGTGGCTCCCGAAGTCGTCGTTCTGGATTTTGCTGTCCTAGTTCCCCATCAAATGCATCTCAGTATTATTGATTTTTCTGATTCTATGGAATAGCTCACTAGGAGCTTATGATAAAGAGTATCATAGTATTTGGTTGGCAAGGAGAATAAAGTCACCTCTATGACGTTCAATCAAAGAGTCTTGTTTATTTAATTAATCTGTACTGCTCAATTTAATTTGTCATTGACTATCAGATCCATTGTTTGTTGCTGTTGACATTTGGTATTGTTCTGCAAACAATCCACACAATCATCAAAGCCCAATGTTTTACTTGCAATTAGTATCATACATTTAAACCTTATCTACTATTGACTATTGAAAATAAGCAAGAATAAATGACAGCTATTGTTTAGTATCATCCTTAAATCTTCAGGTTTCTAGGTACTAAGTCATACTGCTTTATCCTTTTACTCTTGAAATTATTGAAAATACTTTTGGCTTCAGCTATTTGTTTTTTCTAAAATGTAGGTTTGGTCTTGCTTTACAAACCTTACATATAGGATTCCATTTTCAGTTCTCACAGCAATTAAATATCTATGACAATGTAATATATACGTTTTTCGCCTTTTCTGTGATCTTAATGAAAGGTATTAAACGGAGGAGAAACATTTGAGACTCTTATGCAGTTCTTTTACAGGCCTTCTCTCATCCCTCTTGTTGAGGGTTGGTTCTTTTCTTGGTGTAGGATTGTCAAGTTAGCAATTTAAAAATAAAAATTTGCCCATTTTTTTATTGTAGTGAAGTTGTTGAAGGAGCCAAAATGTGCATGGGTTGATACCTAAAATATATGTTTTTTATTGAGAATCCTCTTCTCATACATATATTTCCCGTGTCAATTTGAAAAGATTCAACATTCGTTATTTTTTTTCCTCTTTCTATCATATAATTTTTATTATTAAGCAATCGTTATTCATTGCAATATTTTTACTTTACGGTAGCAAATCAGGGTGTTAATGAAGAGGCACAACTAAAACTGCCCGCTACTTCTTAAGAAACAAGACAGAGGCCAAAATCCTCCTCTCATTGGAGGTTACTATAACCCAGTGCTCATCTGTATTGCATAACTTACATTTATACAGAATGTACCAACATAAACAAATTATGACCTAGACCTTTTCATCTAAATGCTTCTAGAGAGTACGAGCAAATAATATAATTAGCTTGCCAAAGTATTGTAGTGAGCAGACTAACTCCATCCTGCAGCTTTCTATGGTTACAACTCACTTTCTTTGTTATCCTATTCAACTTTCAAAAAATCAAGTAGGTGGTGTATGGCTCCTTATGGTTGTAGCAAAGGTGGTAAAGAACAAAGTATAAACATGAACTTACGAAATGTTTGTTAATAAATAGCAGTTATATGTTCCACACAAATTTTAGCTGTCATTAAGTTTTGATCTGTCCATATCTTGAATATTTTAAGAGCAGGTTTTTTGAGTGTGGAATCTTTGCGGACCCTTTCATGGACATTCTATACTTGTTTGGGTGCTAACAGTTGCATAAT
This sequence comes from Taxus chinensis, assembly GCA_019776745.2. Lineage (NCBI taxonomy): Eukaryota > Viridiplantae > Streptophyta > Pinopsida > Cupressales > Taxaceae > Taxus > Taxus chinensis. The sequence continues at coordinate 189,208,754 of CM034146.1, forward strand.
TATATTATTATAGCATTGTAAGGCTGACAAAATCTGCCTTTAAAATGTACATGCAGTCCAGTGGTCTTAAGAGATTTATGTCACTAAGAGTTGATTAGAATTGCATTTTTGACATATGTACCAAAGCTATCTGATTGGTTCTGTAGATTGGTTTTCACTCGTTAATGTTGGACATTTAGAAAAGGCATCCAATTTTGGTAAGAAGCCTCAAATTAATTAGGATATCACTCAATTAGTTTGTCACATATCATATCAAAAACATTTGGTAAGACACAAGGTGCATTGATATCAAAAACATTCAATATTCATATATGATTTGTGACATCAAATCCTGGTTGACACAAGGTGCATTGACATTAGAATAGGGTACACTCATATATCTCAATCCTTACCCTACCTAGCTGATAGGTGTTTCATCAGTGTTAGCTGTATTATTGCTTATTTTTATAGCAGCCATTTCTATGCTGACCACACTAGCAGTGGATGGTAGAATAACCAAACCATTTTGGTGAGCAGAGTATCATTGATGCTTCTATTGCCAAAGCATTTTAGTGAGCACAGTTGCATTATCTGAACAATATTCAAAAGCTAGCTAAATGCATTTGTAGATTGTTAGAATAGGGTACACTCATATATCTCAATCCTTACCCTACCTAGCTGTTAGGTGTTTCATCAGTGTTAGCTGTATTATTGCTTATATTTATAGCAGCCATTTCTATGCTGGCCACACTAGCAGTGGATGGTAGAATAACCAAATCATTTTGGTGAGCAGAGTATCATTGATGCTTCTACACAGAAATAAACAAACTGCTCCAACCTTGCCAAAGCATTTAGTGAGCACAGTTGCATTAGCTGAACAATATTCAAAAGCTAGCTAAAAGCATTTGTAGATTGTTTCCAGTAATAGATGTTGACATGCTGAATTTCCAGTCATAGTTGTTGGACATGCTGAAAACGCCATTAGTTTGTTATTCGTTGTATCGCAAACATCTCAGTTATAGAGACCATTTGTAATTAGGATGTTGTGTCATTAGTTTGTCACTGCCATATCACAAATAACATTTAGTAATAAGGAGCGTAAATGCACCTTGATTACCGCCATACTTATATCTGGTCTGTCTAATTCCCAAAATGGACAACAGTTATAGCTAATGTTTTCTCAACTACTCATGCTAGGGTGGTGCACAATGAAATTACTACCTGGTACTTTACATGTAAATTCCTCAAGAATGGACAAACAAATCGAGTGACCAGTATAATCGGACCCAAGTGTGATCCCCAAAGGCACTTTGGACGGGATATCAGTGCCAATAAAATCCCAAGGGTCACCATTTAGAAAAATCTTAATGGTCAACTTGAAAAGGATGAGAAAATTTACTTTTGTTTCAACCAGTCATCCTTTTGTTTTTAATGAATGTATGCTCCTGTACTAACATTATAATTTATTTTAGGCTTCTGCATGTTAAGATTATTTACACTACAAGTTGTGTTTCATGGACAAACAAATACTTATGACCAGAAAAACCAGGCACTCCTGCCATGCCACCTGCTGGAGCAACTCACTAGTTCCCATGGACTAATTTGAAAGTAAATATGCTTGAATTTTTTTCTAATACTTTTTAATTAGGCTTGTGTTTTTGTGGGAATGGGGTTTTACATCTAAAATGCAATGCATTTACGCATAAACATTGCAATTAAATCCTTGACTGCCTGGAAAAGCCAATTATCCCCTTGTACTAGGTTTGTTTCGTACTTGGTATAGGTACGAGTATGGGTACGTTGTGGGTACGTAACCATAGGCCCTAGGTATGTCCTAGATATGGAAATCTGTACTTGGGACATACCCAAGATGTACTCGGGACTTGTGGGTATGTACCCACAATGTACCGACATAGTTTTTTCTAAGTGAAAAAAACACATTGAGGGCTTTGACTGTGGAATTGAACCTTGGAAAGTTTGTGTGAGATTCGATATTGCCAATAGGCTCTGAAGGGACATACCCAAGATGTACTCGGGACTTGTGGGTATGTACCCACAATGTACCAACACAGTTTTTTTTGAAGTGAAAAAAAAACATTGAGGGCTTTGACTGTGGAATTGAACCTTGGAAAGTTTGTATGAGATTCGATATTGCCAATAGGCTCCGAAGGGTCAAGAGAGATGAAAAGGACTTCATTTTGTTGACTTACTATTTGGGGGCTTTCTTGGTCCTCCTCACGGGGTCCTTTATTCTTCAGTCAATTTCGAAGGCATGGGAACAAGTGAAGCACTTGGTGGTTGGGCAGCCTATCTTCTCTTCCTTTGACACTAGGTGCCAAGCCTACAAATTGATTTCATCGAATCTGAAATATAATGACAAGATCCTTGCCTTGACAAGAGGCTGTTTTTCCCTCCTTTGGTTTGAGAAAGGAATTAAAATATTTCATGACTTGTAGAGATTTGGGAAGTGGATGGAATGGACCGACCTTAAAGCTTTCCATAAGCTTTCCCAATCTCAGTTTAGATTGTATACACTGCTCAGAATTGCTTTCACAAATCCCTCTACTGGACTCATTATGGAGGATGAGAATGACTTTTGGGTTACAATGAGGTGGCTCAAAGGCTCCCCTCTCCAAGAGGCTACTTTTTAAAAAACATATTGTATGAACGTATCCACAACGTACCATACTCGAGGTTTTTTTAATTTAAAACAAAATTTGCTGTTTAAGTGTACCCGTACATGTACATGTGCTAAAATAGTCTAGATTAAATCAAATCAAACCTAACAAAAATAAAATTGCACTCAATTGCATAAATTATTTTTAGTGTAAGAATGGACCAAGGGATTGAGAAGAATACATGATTTGGTGCAAATTTGAAACACTCTTAACAACATGTAACAAAATTAAGATTTTTTTACAACCAAATAGAGAGAACCCAAAAAAATTGCATCAAATAGAGAACCCAAAAAAAATGTATTGAATGGAGGACTTCCAAAGATTTGTTAATATACTTTTCAGGGAACAAAATTGTACTCTTCTAGGGCCAAAATTATAGGGTTTTAGTAAATGCAATGTAGGGGAAATGTGACTTGATGGCTTTGTTCATCAACTTTATTCTTTGTGGATCTCTAGAAAACTATTCTTCTTCCTCCAATATGGCAACTAAGTCCGTATACTAAATAAAGAAAAGACTTGTTTCAAAGCATGTGTTTAGGGTCAAGACGGTTTTGAATAAGACTGTCTACTTACAAGTTTTTGAAAAAAAAAAATGTACCAAGTGTAATGCAATTCACCTGTGTTGGCTAGTGATGCAATGTCTACTTTGTGAATTTTCACTAGGATAAATGCTTGTTAAATAAACAAATACTTCAAATCTACTCCTATATCTCTTCATGTATTTGTTGTTTTAAATGTACTAACACACTTGTGTATCTATAGACTTATTGAATTCAAATTAGAACCCTATTATCATGCAAATGGACATACTAGGCTAAAAAGCAAACAAGATGGGACCACGTGACACAAGTGCACCTAGGTGGACTTATATACAACACAACTCTAGAACCATATAAGAATAGTTTTGGCGACACCGAGATTGTATAGATATGGTTATGGGGGACACATAACTATAATTGTATTTGTATAGTGTATTGTGAAAACCCTTGATTGTAGAGACATAGAAGGAAGATAAAATGAGAGGAAAAAAGAAACGTGAACACAAGAGTGAACAACTAGACAACAAGGAAATGCACCAATAAGAGCATAATCTGAACCAATAGTAAAAAACATACACGTATATTAGAATAATGCAATTTTACAACTAATAAATATACTTGTTCTAAAATGATGTGTTAACATAACACTGACTTTGATGTGTGCGTGCATATCAAAGTAAAACAAAGGTGGCTATATAATTAAGTTCTCATGGAACAACTCCATTGAACCTACAACTCTAACACCACTTGCAAAGAATATGTTCATGTGAATAAGTGCTATGCATTTAGCCTATGATTTGTATTGGGATATGTGTGGCTGACTAAGGGCTTGAATAGCCTTTTGACTTTCATGTGATAATTTCTCTATTTGCACACTAAAAGTAGCAGTAAAACAAAGGTGGATATATACAATTAAGTTCTCATGAAACAACTCCATTGAACCTACAATCTAACAACACTTGCAAAGAATATGTTCATGTGAATAAGTGCTATGCCTTTAGCCTATGACTTGTATTGGGGTATGTGTGGCTGACTAAGGGCTCGAATAGCCTTTCGACTTTCATGCGATAATTTCTCTATCTGCATACTAAAAGTAGGAGCTGGCTTAGATTGTAGCTCCCCCGCACCATCATTCCCTCAACCAACTTGATTAATGCCCAAAAAAATTTGAAGGACAAAAGGCAAAAGGGTTATGTTTTAATTGTGATAGAAATTATCATGGGGATATAAATGTGTCGAAAAGACACTTCTACATTGAAGGCATCATTGAAGAAGACGAATTAAGAAGAAGACGAAGTTGAGATTGCAAAGGAGCAAGAGGAAGCATTTGAAGATTCACATCCCACTCTCTTGCCATGCGCTCTTAGGTATTAGTACCCCACATACCCTCAAGGTTGTGGGATCTTTGAAAAACAAGGAGTGACAATAATGATTCACATGGGAAATGTAATATCAAAACTAGGGTTATTGTACTCCCATGCTAATGGTTCATTTGCTTGTTTTCCTACCAGAACCTCTATTTATTATGTGGAATGTAATAACATCAAAATTTAGAACTACCTATAATGGTTCAACTAATTTAAAATGAATTGAATGAAACATATTTATACTTTGTAGTGCTATTTTGTAGACATGAACACAATAGTTGGGTAGCCCATCAAGGAGGTTTTGAATACATTTCCATATTTGGCAACCTTTTTTACAACCCACTTGTCACATTGGTCAGCTTTTAATGCACCTGAGAATCCAATGGTCTCACCTTACATAGATAGCCCAAAATTTCTATAAAGAAGGTTTTTGGATCTAATTCCATTGTTAAAAATATTAGCTACACACACAAATATTACAGAAGCAATTTCCACTGTGGACAAGGTGAGAAAGGCCAAAAGAATGCACTGTAAAATATCCATGGCTGTTGTGTAGTGCAGACTTAATAGCAATATATTAATTGCTAAGCACCCATAGTATTCATGTGTTAATACATGTAAGAATGGATGGACGGAAATATGTGTCGTAGCATTGCTTTTAAATGGATGAATTTATAATACTGTCCAATTATATCAAATAAAAAATGTTGGAAGATGCAACATATGACACGTTTAATAAATTGACAATATCACCAACACTTGTCCACTTTCATTATGGAAATAAATGTTGTCATGTCATATATGTTTGGAAATTGTTGAAGGTTAGATGAATTGATAGATTGATAGACATTAATAAATGCAGGGCCTCTTAGCCATTTCTAATTTTTTGGTTTAAGAAATAAAGAAAATCATGTACCTCAACTAGGGAAAAAAATAGTCAAATCATCATTTCTCACCAATCCAAATAACACTTTTTTTTTTTTTTCAAAAAGTATATTCATGTAATTATGTCAATTCAAAGTTTATACATTAGAAATCTTGACATGGGTATAAAAATTCTTACATATTATTGGCTCATAGTAACATTCCTAATTGGATGACTTGAAAGTTATATTATCTTGCCTTGGAAGGAACTAATAATAGGCTTCCTTGTTATCATTTGAAATTTTCCAAGCTTGAAAGTGGTGGCCACAAGTAGGGAAAAACCTTTTTTCTTATTACACTTGCAAATCACGTTTTCTTTTAATTTTTCCTAGCCATTTCATAAAACATTATTGTTTACTACCATGTATTTTTCATAGCCATGAGATCATGGTCCTTTGAGGAATTTCTTTATTAGTTTTTTGCCTTGAGGTTTCCCCTCTTATTATTTTACATTTTGCATAGGGATCTTGCCACTCCTTATCAAAACCCACTTTCATTATGTTTAATTGTGGAGGTGTGGGTAGGGGTTTTTAGCAAATATGGATTCAATGGACGGCGAGGAGATAGAATATGGGTGCATGTACGATCATGTAAGGGAGGGAAGGCTATATCATTGAGAGTTGGATCTACCAACCTAAAGAACTTTGCATCTCCTTCCTTTCATTCAAAAAATAGGCATGGGTCTCCTTACCTCAATGAGAATACACACACGTGTATATGTGTATTTAAACACACGTGTGTGTGCACATATCTACATATCATTCTATTCTTACTATTTTTCTTGGAAAAATTATTTCTTATATCCATATCTTTGTGATGATATCTTGTTTGATCATGATGACCTTGTATGGAAGTATTGCAAATAAAAATAATGAATATTTATTTCTATGAGTGATTTTTTTCCTCTATGAATTTGTTTGGCCATGATGGAATATTAATAAAATAACATGAATTACACATAACATTTTTATTTCTAACTTAATATTTAGAAGGAACAAAAAAGAGAAGAAATTTTTAGTGTAGTTCATTTCCATATACTATTGAATGATTTAATATCCACTTATAATATTATTTGTAATTTAATATGTGGATAATTCACCCAGTGGAACACTTTTAACCATATATATTAATAGAGAAGAGTATCAATAAAATATTGAATTGATTGACTTCCATTATCAATATAATAATTTTTTTGGTAAGAAAATACCCTCCAAACCTAACCCCAATATCTTAGTTTTTCTTTATAAGAGTAAAGAGATAGTGTGTGTGGAATTCATTGTGGAAGAGAGTTATTTATTATTATATAATATTAAAATAAGAACTTAATAAAATTTTGGTATTCATATTAACCTTAGTAAATTTAACTTGTGTCTTTGATTTAAGCTTTCATTGATTTATTATATATGTATGCATGTGGGTATTTTTCTTAAGGTTACTACAACGATACTAGAGAATATATGTAATATGAAATAACTAACAATAAGATGCAATATGATAAAAAATCACGAGGCAAGAATGGCTCCAAATCAACTCAATGCTCCATATTCCATATTCACCATAATTACTTCACATTGAATTACATTGCTCAATAAGAATGATGTACATATAAGTGGAGAGAAGTGTAACTAATACCTAGATTAGTGGTAAAGAACTCCCACTAATTGATATTGGTAGTTAATTCCATAAGATTAGCAAGCTAACTCCACACAACTGGTAAGCTAACTCCACATAACTAGTACATCTAAGCAAGCTAACCCAACAAGTGTAGGGCTAACACAAGTATAATAATTATCCTAATAAAAAAATTAAAGGATAAATAGTAACCTACACTAACACCCCCCATAAGCATAACTTAGGTGGGCAAAAAGAAGGTGGGTCTTGGCAACATGCCTGATGAGGTACCCACGTATAATAACTAAGAAAAATAGACACCACAGGTACCCAAAACCAGTAATAACAAAGTAGAGAGAGAAAAATCCCACTGCAAGATATCCCAAGAAGCTCATCTCTAAAAAATCATACAATGCTGAAGAAGTTTGGTGTGCACTGTGGTCTCAATCCACTGCTTAATCACAAAAATAAAAAAACAACTGACATTAGGCTTCACCGGAATAGCTCCATGTAAGGATACTGTCAATTGAGTGATGTCAAAAGTGCAAAAAAACACAACATAATCGATCAACTACTCCAAATAGGTGTTCCACGGTCCAAGAATAATAACCAAGGTAACAAGGCAAGGACACAAGATCCAAAGAAATTGGAGTGCCACGATCCAAGAAAATTCAAGGTAATAAGACAAGGACACAAAACCCAAAGAAGCAAAAGATCAACTACTACAAATAGGTGTGGCACAATCTAAGAACAATAACCAAGGAAACAATGCAAGGACACGAGATCCAAATAAATAGGATTGCAAAGATCCAAGAAAATCCAAGGTAACAAGGAAAGTACACGAAACCCAAAGAAGAAGTATCAACATGTACCAAGGAAAGGAAAGGACACGAAACCCGAAGTAGTATCAACGCCACACCCTCCCATACTACTGAATGGGTAGAGTGATGTTACAAATATATGAGTTGTCAAAAAACTACTCGAACACTGATAAAATAACACTAGGCTTCCCCAGAATAGCTCCCCATAAGAGAGACTATCAACATGCTAAAAAAGTATCAAAAATACAGATATAAAATATCTCAACAAACAAGATGAATATAAATGTTGGCACTTTATAATTGAGTGTGTGTTACAAACATAACATTTTAAATTTAATTGTCTTACATTTATATCTCAAGGGAGGCTAAACGATAGGCTGCAAGTGTAAGGCATTCAAAGGTTCCATTTTAGGTGTATCATTAAGGGAGGATAAATGATAGGCTCTTGATCCATATTTGTGAGTGATGACATATGAATCGATTTAGTCAGGGGAAAACTTTCCACGTTTACTCCTTTTTAGAGTAGTGACATTTTGATTTTATTTTAGGAAAAAATCACCAATGTTGAAGCCATGTTATTTGACATGTTTATTATATACTCATTTAACACGTTCTTGATAAACATGATGGTGTTCGAGGGATGTTAGGTAATGTTCATCTAACAAATCAAGTTGTGTTATACGTTCTTGATGATAATCCTCATCAGAGATAAAATATTTGAGGGATACATGGAGTGATGGGATCTAAACTTCGAGGGCTAAGATCACCTTCGAGCCATAAACTAAGGAGAAAGGCATAGCACCTGTAAGAGTATGAATTCTAGTTTGATAATCCCAAAGACCAAACAAAATCTATAGATTCCAATTCCCACTTTCTTAGTCGATGGTTTTCATAAGGATTGTGTTAAATGTCTTAATAGAAATTTCTGATTGCATGTTTTCTTGTGGATAATAAGGGAATGAAAATTTTAGTTTGATGTTGAATGTGTCGCATAATTTCTTCACTTCCTTTTTTTTGAAATATTTTCCATTATTAGAGATTAGTTTATGAGGGATGTCAAAGAGACATATGAAATGTTGATAGATGAAGTTGATCTTTTTATTTACTTTAGTAGAGATTGGGGAATAACATCTACTCATTTAGTGAAATATTTAGTAGTTATGATGATAGAGTGGCATTGTTTTGAAGAATGAGGGTTGATGATCCCAATGAGGTCAATTACCTATTGTGTGAAGGGGCATAAATCCTGATTTGGATGTAGAGCGTGATTGGGAATGTGATTAAGACTAGATTTTTTTTGACATTTAACATATTTCTTGACGTATGCACAATAATATTAATTAAGAGTAGGACAATAATAGCCCATTCGTAAAACGCGTTTAGCGACAACCATACCGTAAAAGTTTCCACAACATATATTGTCATGGACTTCTTGGATAGCTTTAGTGGATTCATGAGATTTGAGACATTGCAGCAAGAAGCCTTCAGATCCACGTTTGTAGAGAACACCACCTACAATGATGTATTAGGTAGCGTGTTGAAGAAAATATTGTTTTAAACGAACGATAACCAGATCATGCCAAGCTAAGAACATAGATGCTAATCAAACACCACGATCAATAAGATGAAAGAAATTCGCCAGAATAACTTTACACAAAACCTTTGCAAAAAAATGAGCAACAATATCATATATTATTATGGAACTCAATGAAATACAATGAGAATGGGCCTTGCTTATATAGGCAAGGAATAACAATCTAAGAACTAGTCAAGGTCGTAGATCAAGCCATAAATCATGGAAAAAACTAGTCATCAAAGAACTAGTCAAGACCATAGATTTAGGAAAGAACTAGACATCAAGGATCTAGTCAATACCATAAATCAAGGAAAGAACTATACCTAACAACTAGATAATATCTCCTAATATATAAATAAATAAAAAGAAATATCCACACACATAAGTGGGTGAGGATAAATACAATAAAGGTAATTAATGTACTTAGGTGAAAATGAGCTAAGGTAAATACCTACTCTAACGCTCCCCCTCAAGTGAAGCTAGGGGCCAAAATAGAAGTGGCATGTCCACAGTATGAGTCCCGACAACTAGGCTTGATGAGGTACTCATGTACAATATATCCATGAAGAAATCTCGAACCAAAAGAAGGAAAGAATCCTACTATAAGGAAAGAGAGAGAAGAAGAAGAAGAAGGAAGATGTTCTCATGAACACCCCCCAAGAACAACTTCCGAAACCCCAAGCATTCCACGCAACTCAAGGTAGCGAGGTGATGCAAAAGGCTTCGTAAAGATGTCTGCAACCTGTTGCTGAGTCGGAAGGTACTCCAAGCAAAGAACTCCATCCTGAATGTGCTGTCGAATGAAGTGGATGTGTATCTCGATATGCTTGGTCTGCTGGTGCTCAACTGGGTTACAAGAAATGTGAATTGCACTTTGGTTGTCACACCAAAGTACAGTCGGTGAATCCTGTGGGAATCCAAACTCTGTCAATAACTGACGAAGCCAAAGAATCTGCTGACTCGCTGTAACTGCTGCCCTGTACTCTGCCTCTGAAGATGAAAGTGCAATAGCCTGTTGCTTTTTGCATGCCCAAGCAACTGGAGAAGAACCAAGACAGAAAAGATAGCTAGAAGTAGAAATCCTGTCATCAATAAAACCTACCCAATCTGAATCTGTATACCCAACCAACTGAGTAGAACCCCTAGTGTAGTGTAGGCCAAAGTGGGAAGTGCCATGCAAATAGCGTAAAATCCTTTTAGCAACCTGCCAGTGACTACTATGAGGAGAATGTGCAAACTGAGATACAAGCCCTACTGCAAATGAAATATCAGGGCGAGTATGGGTCAAGTACATGAGACTCCCAACCAACTACCTATACAATGTAGGATCACAAAGTGGTGTGGTACATGTGGATGTAAGAGTAACTCCAGACTAAAAAGGAGATGGACTTGGCTTGCAATCAGCCATATCAAAGCCCAAAGAAGATCATGGGTGTAATTTTGCTGACTCAAATGAATCCCTAAATCTGTCTGAGAAATCTATAAACCAAGGAAGTATTGCAATAGCCCAAGATCTGTCATGTCAAACTATGTAGAAAGAGCCCTCTGAATACTCTGAATGTGGGAAGAAGAGCTGCCAGTAAGTAACAGATCATCAACATACAAGACAAGTATCACAATATCCTCACCGACATGCTAGAGATACACTATATGATCGGAATGGAAACGAACAAAACTAGTAGATAGAAGAAAATAATCCATCTTCTCATACCAGCCCGAGGGGCTTGCCCGATAACCATAGAGAGTATTAGGATCTACAAACAAGATGAATAATCTCATGAAAAAATCACAATACCCTCCATATATATTTCCTCTAGTTATCTTCTTATCCAAAGGCTTTCCTTTTCTTCATTGACATACGGGCCCAAGCATGTGATCCAATAAGTACTCAAGTACATACAGGCGACAAAATCCTAATCTGGTAACGGGTGCAAAAGTGTTGGAGTAATCTTCCTTGACTTGTGAAAAATGCTTTGCAACAAGATATGAGCCTTATACTTGTCAATGGACCCATCAGTGATTATTTATAGTTACCCACTTAACCTAACCTTCTTCCCAATAGGATAGGAGATATCTCTAGAATGCATCATACAAGTTGATTCATTTCCATCAAATTTCGCAATTCTTCAGAAACTTTCGAATGCTATTATCCATTCTGTTGTGGAGTATGAGGAACAAAATGCTAGTGAATATATGCCTTGAGTAATTCCAAAAATTTAGAAAACTCTATTGTTGAAGTACTCCCCCCCATTATCAGTGCGAAGGTTCTTTATGCTATTAGAAGATTGTTTCTCGACCAAAGCCTTGAAGACTTTGAAGTGTGAAAAAACATCACTTTTGTACTTGAGAAAAATAAAACCAAGTACGCCTCAAGAAATTATCAATAAATGTAAGTGTATATTTAGCTCCATTGAAAGATGGGGTAGGAAAAACCATCAAGTACAACTATTATTCACAATCCATACTCAAGTGGTGAGAAGCTCTCTAAAAAAATTCTTAGGAAAAGGATGGCGTTGTTTCCCTAATGCACAACCAAACCGTTGTTTCCCTAATGCACAACCATGCACAAACTCCTTCACTTGACAAGAAACTGGTAGGAAGACCATCTACCATACCATGAGTTCGTCAAATCCTTCAAATATTTGTAATTGAAATTTCTAAATCTATCATGACCAAAGCTTACATCTCTGTTTCTGAATGAGAAACCAATCCTGTCCCTATAGAAGATGTTGTCAAATGGAAACCCTCAAAGTGATATAGTGGTTTTGCTATGATCAACAATACCCTGAACAACAAGTGAATCAAGTGGCTCCAACAAAGTTCTTACTTCTACCCCATGTGGTATAAAAGTCACTATTTTCCCTTGACCAAAATGACAAATTAGAATACAGAAAGCAAATTTGTTAGTGATGTTAGGAACATATAGTGCATCTTGGATATTGGAACCATCAAGTTGTCATGTCACCTTTTCCCTCAACAGAAAGAAAGGAAGAATCTCCAACCTCAATTTTGGAAGTAGAACTCAAACCTAGAGAAAAAAAATACTCCTTGGAAGAAGTCATGTGATGAGAAGCACTAAAGTCTATAACCCACTGATTGTCTGCAAGTGGTGATTGAAGATCTTCCAACTTCCATTAAGTGATTTTCCATGCTGATTAGAAGAATGTGGAGTGGAGATATAAATTTGTGTTTCTTGACTACATCCTTTAAGGCTTGCATTCACTTAGGCTAACACCTATTTTCTTCATGATTACTACCCCCCACAAAAAGAAAATGAATGGCTAGACTTATTCTTTGATTTAGAAGACTCATTGGGTTTTAATGTTTTCTTTGGATTATGAGCATTTTGAGATGGAGAAGGTGATATGGATTTGAATTTACTGTTTGGTTTTCCCTTGCCCTTAAAATTAGATGCAACTAATGCCTTTTGAGAGTTGGAAGACTCAAGGTGAGATAATTTGGATTCTTCCCTAGTAAGTCTTAAAAACAAAATGTTTCTAAGTTAGGCATTTGAATGTGTCACCTAAGGCATCCATGCTAGAGAAAAAGGTAGAAGAACTAAATTTGGATATGGTCCTCTAAACCTTGGATAGAATCAAGTAAACACACTCTTCATCTTTCTTATCTCTTCCACTCCCCTTCAATTGTGTCAACAAATGCTTGAACTTGGTAAGGATAGTCTATAATTTTTGGAAAATCTTCATGATTAAGAGAGGATTTCTCAATTGTCAAGTTGCATGGCTCTCATATGAATCCATTGTTTACCAAATAAATCCTCAAATTTTCATATTTTGAAAGGAGATCACACTTTTCCAAATGAAATAATAAGTTTGTCACACTACATAAGCTTCCTAGGTTATCGACGCACCCATACACTCATCAAATTTGCACTGGTGACTAAAATAATGTCATATTCCTAGTGAACACGGGTTAAATCTAAAGAAGTTAAATGCCCATAATCCTTTATGCTTAATTATTGTTTTCACACTTGGTTTCCATGTGTGGTAATTATGTGTTGAGCTTAATGCTCAACATGATCTAATGCAGAAGTAGATAAAGATGTCATCCTCAAAAATTCACAAAAGGAATGCAATTAACCAAGCAATGCAACAAGACCCCTAGAACAATGGTAACAAGAGCCCCCCAGATTTTATTTAAACTGTGCGTGTTATAATATGGCACTTTATAATTATAGTGCTATTCTCAAAATAACTGGATTCTTCCAATAGAAAGAGCATAAAAAACAACACTCTAAAACCAAGTTACCGATCCAAAAGTTACAATGTTTCAATATTATGCTCTGCTATTTATTTTAGTTTCCACTAAAATTGATATCAAAAGTCTTCAAGGCTTTGGTCGAGAAACAATCTTCTAGTAGCATAAACAACCTTCGGATCATAATGGGGGGAAGTATTTCAGCAATGACTTATTCTAAAGTGGAGTGGAAACTCAAGGCATGTAACCAACAGTCTGTTCTCATACTCCACAACAGAATGGATTGGCAGAACTCAGGATAGAATAGAACTTTGAAGGAAATGGCTAACTATATGATGCATTCTAGAGATATACCTCCTATCTATTGGGAAGAAGCAGTTAATTATGGTAACTATATTCAGAATCACACACCACATAGAGCACTTGAGCATTTGAAGTAGAAAGGGCCATCATCAACCTCCAAAATAGGCAAGGAATAAGCCTTGTAATACAGAAATGGTGGCCACCTAGAATAATACTCATTCTAATTGTATTGCATCCAACTATATTTCCTCTATGGTATTGACTAGATTCTTGATGTCTAGTTCTCTCCTAAATCTATGGTTTTGACTAGTTCTTTGATGAATAGTTATTTCCTTGATTTATGGCTTGACCTACGACCTTGACTGGTTCTTAGATTGTTATTCCTTACCTATTTAAGCAAAGCTCATTCTCAATGGCTGCTCCATGTATATTTCCTCTAGTAGATCTCCATGTAATAAGGCACTCTTTACGTCCATCTGGTATATGGACCACCCTTGTGATGCAGCAATAGCAAGTACAAGGCATACAGAATCCATCTTGGCAGCGGGTGCAAAAGTCTCAGAGTAATCAATACCTTCAACTTGTGAAAAACATTTTACAACAAGACGAGCCTTATACTTGTTAATGGACCCATTAGCTACGAATTTGGTATGGTATACCCACTTACACCTAACCATATTTCTTTCTTTAGGAAGAGATACCAAATCCCAAGTATGATTCTTCATTAAATAAGAATACTCAGCTGTCATCGCATCATCCCACTCTTGTATCCCATGAGCCTTTGAAAAAGACTGTGGATCCTCAGAAACTGCCTGACATAAAAGTCCAGAACCTGTAGAATGTGCATGATGATGCCTAGTGGGTGGAAGATCCTCTATGAAAGGTGTTACCTTAGAAACTGTAGTACGAGCCCACTTAGGCATAGTGACAACATCAGTGGGAATAGGATCCTCAATGGCATCTATAACCTCCTCATCAATCTCCTCAAAGAAAGGATCCTCAAGATGAGATGAAGAAGAAGAAGGAATGGAAGAAGATGAAGAATCATGAGGAGTGAAACACTCATCAAACTGAACATGTGTTCGAAAAAGAACATCATGTGTATCAGGATCTAAAAGACGATAAGCTCTCATGTCCTCACAATACCCTACAAAGATCAAGGGTTTACTCTTCTTATCCAAATCTTTCCTTTTCTTCTTTGGCACAAAGGCCCAAGCATGGCTCCCAAAGACTCAAAAAAATGAGACATGTGGCTTAGTGTTGGACCAAGCTTCCTCTGGAGTCAAATGCTCAAGTGCTCTGTGTGGTGTGCGATTTTGAATATAGTTAGCACAATTAACTGCTTCTGCCCAATAGATAGGAGGTATATCTCTAGAATGCATCATACAGTTAGCCATTTCCTTCAAATTTCTATTCTTCCTTTCTGCTAATCCATTCTGTTGTGGAGTATGAGGAACAAAATGCTGGTGAATAATGCCTTGAGTTTCCAAAAATTCAGAAAACTCATTGCTGAAGTACTCCCCCCCATTATCAGTGCGAAGGTTCTTTATGCTACTAGAAGATTGTTTCTCGACCAAAGCCTTGAAGACTTTGAAGTGTGAAAAAACATCACTTTTGTACTTGAGAAAATAAACCCAAGTACGCCTCAAGAAATTATCAATAAATGTAAGTGCATACTTAGCTCCATTGAAAGATGGGGTAGGAAAAACCATCAAGTCACTATGCACAAGCTCAAGTGGTGAAGAAGCTCTCTTAGACAAATTCTTAGGAAAAGGATCTTGGTGTTGTTTCCCTAATGCACAACCATGAAAAACTCCCTCAAGACAAGAAACTCTAGGAAGACCATCTACCATACCATGAGTGCTCAACTCCTTCAAATATTTGTAATTGAGATGTCCAAATCTTTCATGCCAAAGCTTACTCTCTGAATCTGAATGAGAAACCAATCCTGTCCCTATAGAAGAAGTGTCATCAAAACCCTCAAAGTGATATAGTCTTGAACTATGATCAACAATACCCTGAGCAACAAGTGAATAAGGCTCCAACAAAGTTCTTACTTCTACCCCATGTGGTGTAAAAGTCACTGTTTTCCCTTGACCAGAATGACAAATTTGATATACAGAAAGCAAATTTGTAGTGATGTTAGGAACATATAGTGCATCTTGGATATTTCCACCATCAAGTTGTATATCACATTTTCCCTCAACAGAAAGAAAGGAAGAATCTCCAACCTCAATTTTGGAAGTAGAACTCAAACCTAGAGAAACAAAAGACTCCTTGGAAGAAGTCATGTGATGAGAAGCACCAGAATCTATAACCCAATTGTCTGCAAGTGGTGACTAAGATCTTCCAACAACATTAAGTTCTTTTCCATGTTGATTAGAAGGAGGTGGAGTGGAGATAGAAATTTTGTGTTTCTTGACTGCATCCTCTAAGGCTTGCATTCGCTTATAACACCTATTTTCTTCATGATTACTACCCCCACAAAAAGAGCATGAACGGCTAGACTTATTCTTGGATTTAGAAGACTCCTTGGGTTTTGAGTTGTTTTCTTTAGGTTTAGGAGCATTTTGAGATGGAGAAGGTGTGGATTTTGTTTTACTATTTGGTTTTCCCTTGCCCTTAGGATTAGATGCAACTAATGCCTTTTGAGAGGTGGAAGACTCAAGGTGAGATAATTTGGATTCTTCCCTAGTAAGTCTTTCACAAAATGTTTCTAAGTTAGGCATTTTGAAGGTGTCACCTAAGGCATCCATGCTAGAGAAAAAGGTAGAAGCAAAAATTTGGAATGGTCCTCTTCAACTTGGATAGAATCAAGTAAACACACTCTTCATCTTTCTTATCTCTTCCACTCCCCTTCAACTGTGTCAACAAATGCTTGAACTTGGTAAGATAGTCTATAATTGTTGGAAAATCTTCAGGATTAAGAGAGGTGATCTCAATTTCATGTTGCATAGCTCTCATATGATCCACCTTACCAAATAAATCCTCCAATTTCTCCCATATTTTGAAAGGAGAGTCACACTTTTCCAAATGAAATAAAAGTTTGTCACTTACATAAGTTCCTATCAAACCCATACACTCATCAAATTTGCACTGGTACTGAAATTTCTCATATTCTCTAGTGAACATTGGTTGTTCTTTAGAAGTTAAAGCCCATAATCCTTTCTTCTTAATTATTGTTTCCATTCTTGGTTTCCATGTGTGGTAATTATGTGTTGTTAATGGCTCAACATGATCTAATGTAGAAGTAGATGCCATCCTAAAAAAAAATCACCAAAAGAAATGGAAGAACCAAGCAATGCAACAAGACCCCCAAGCAATGCAACAAGAGCCCCCCAGATTTTGGCACTTTATAATGAGTGCACTTTATAATGAGTGTGTGTTATAATATGGCACTTTATAATTATAGTGCGATTCTCAAAATAAATATTTCCAATGGAAAGAGAACGGAAAAACAAGCACTTTTACAAAAAAAAGCCACTCAAAACCGAGTTACCGATCAAAAGTTACAAGTTTTTCAATATTTTTCTCTACTATTTATTTTAGTTGCCACTAAAATAAAAATAAAATGCTCTTGCCTTCACCACACAAATAAAATGAAAGGGACTGGAGTTAAGCACATACCAGTTCACAAGCTTTAAGCCCTCATATGACCAGGGGCTAAGGATTTCAATGGGTGTGTGCAACTTACTATTCTGGGGTGTGTTGCTGGTTTTCAAGAAAGTCACATCCAACTGCTTCTTCTGGAAAAAATTGCTATTTCTGGACTGTGCTGAAAGTGACCTTCGCCACCCAAAATAGTAGTCTGTGAATTTTTCCAAAATAGCAAAAAGTGCACCGTCATCCGTGGACCCCTGCCAAAAGAGGAAAGAAATGTCTTTTCCAAAAAAAACCGTCCTGTTACACGCCAACCGAAATGCTACAACCGCACAGAGATTGGATCTCAAGAAACCCAGCAAAACCCAAATTTATTTTCTAGATTTCCTTTTCCATACGGAAATGCGAATCTCGAGGCGAATCCAGTATGGTTCTCTACACAACAAAAAAATCGACTACCACAAAAAATGGCTGCCTCCCAAAATGGTCAAGTTTACTGTCGATCTTATGGTTTTGCCACCTTCCAGATCCAATAAAAGCCTCTATTTTGCATAAAAATGCACGCAGCAACAAAATATGAGCAAATCCCAAAATATATGAATATATACAAAATTTATTTGTAAAATAAAACTTACAGATGGATGTCAATAGAAATCTCCTGCTTTGATACCATAAAAGGAATGATAACCAGATCATGCCAAGCCAAGAACATAGATGCTAATCAAACATCACGATCAATAAGATGAAAGTAATTCACGAGAATAAACTTTACATAAACATTTGCAAACAAATGAGCAGTAATATCATATATTATTATGGAACTCAATGAAATACAATGAGAATGGGCCTTGCTTATATAGGCAAGGAATAACAATCTAAGGTCGTAGATCAAGCCATAAATCATGGAAAGAACTAGTCATCAGAGAACTAGTCAAGTTCATAGATTTATGAGAGAACTAGACATCAAGGATCTAGTCAATACCATAGATCTAGGAAAGAACTAGTCAATACCATAGATCAAGGAAAGAACTATACCTAACAACTAGATAATATCTCCTAATATCTAAATAAATAAAAGGAAATATCCACACACATAAGTGGGTGAGGATAAATACAATAAAGGTAAATAATGTACCCAGGTGAACATGAGCTAAGGTAAATACCTACTCTAACATGTTTAATATGTCCCTAGACTTAGGTCGGAAAAAAATTCAGATTATCAAGATATAACTATCAGCTTCTAGAGTGTACCAGAGTCTATATTTGATTGACTTTGATGAGTCATTCTGGTAAGAAAGTGTGATTTAATTCAAGACAAATCATGATGGCTCGATCAAATAGTGTGCAAAAGCCTCCAATGTGTGACGTATGTTCCATCATGATTTTTTCCAGGGGTGGAGTGATGTAAGAGAAGCCATTGTGGCTACAGAATTCTACCTCTAGCATAGACCGTGGAACTATCAGAGACTTGGTGTACCAATCAAAGTTGTATCTCCAAGAGGAACTTTGCTAGTACAACATGATATGAGAGAGATTTCCTTCTCTCCAGAAGGATACAAATAAGTGTCCTAATTGACTTAGCAGGAAAACTAGTTGAGAGCTTCATCTCCAGATTTAGAGTACTTGATCAAGCATGCATGGTAAGCAGTAATCTGGAGACCCATGACTGATAGTCTTTGTATTCGGTCCAATGAAACTAATTCATTCTGGAATTTTAGTACTTTGAATGCTAAAGTGTTGATGACTATTCCCCTAATGAGGTATGATGGATGATATTGGTGCCTCCCCATTAAGAACAAGTAGATGCTTTTAAGAAAACTGTCAAAAATTTCAATAGTAGTGTATTCTAGATCAATGAGGCTGGTAGACACATCAAATCTCTCTGCTCAAATCGAGGGGGTTAATTCACTAGTAATGAGTTCAAATCCTACCTACAATCTCATGGGATTCATCGACAAATGCCTCCTCCACACACACCACAGAAAAATGGTGTTATTGAGAGAATAAACCATACTATAATGGAAATGATGCATTACATGATTGATGATTCTAGACTAGCGAGGACATGGTTTGGGCAGAAGTAGCAAAGCTTAACAGTACATTTGTTGAACTAGAGATGCCCATCAATTGCTCTATGATTTAGTAGACACCATAGTGAATCATGGTCGAAGTAGAGAAGCCATCTGTTGCACACCGTAGAGTATCTCTGGGTGCAAAGAAAGCATGTCACATACCCAAGCAGAAAAAAAATAATTATGGATAATGAAGCCACCTATCACAAGTCATCTTCATTGGCTACATGTGCTATCAGAGTGCTCTTGGGTATGGATTGTAGTGGATCTGTATAGACCAGGAAAGTCTACACCTTAAAAGTAGATGTTGAGTTCTTCAGGGAAAAAGAGATAGTATTTGAGGTCCTCTAGACTCACCTGATGTAGATATTGTCATCCTGTTGTGAAAATAGACATTTGGTGTTCCTAGGAGATCATGAAAATGATGATAGGGATTTGAAATTTGAGTGATGAAATCAAACAGGACCATGACCCATGGAGAATACCTTGACAGCGTATGCCCAAGCTGGTATACTAAGGTATAATACAAGATGCATCTCAAATATGGATTTGATCTTGGACACTAGTCTACATCCACCATTGGACCAAGGAATCGCAGTAAAGCATGAGAAGAAGTGAACTTTGCTTTGATGAGAAGAGTTTTTGAATCTATTGAGCCATCTACAATCCATGAAGCCCTATAGTCAAAAGCTTGGAAAGATGCCAAGGATGAGTCGATCAAAGATAATGCAAGGATAACGAGATGGTCCCTACGTTTCTTATATTTTCCTAAGAGGTCATCAACGTATTATTCCACATTTTATGAATGAGGTTGTGAAAAATATATGTCATATCATGCTAATAAGTGGCCCCTACATTTTTAATTCTAAAGGGCATAACATGTTAACAAAAAGTCCCCCAAGGAGTAATGAAGGAGGTTTCATGTTGATCGCCGGTTGCAATGAGGATTTGATTATATCTAGAGAAGCCATCCATAAGTGATGGCATTTCATGGCCAACAGTGATGTCTATGAGCTGATTGATGTTAGGAAGAGGAAATTCATATTTGGGACAAATGAAATTGAGGTCTAGAAAATATTTGTAGATGCATAACTTTCCATAGGATTTAGTTATGGGTATGATATTAGAGACACACTATGGATAGTCAATGGGAAAGATGAAGTTTTTAGAGAGAAGGAATTGCAACTCTTCTTTGATGAGGAGAGATATGCAAGGGTGTATCCTATGTACCTTTTGTTTGACATGATTGACATTAAGTTCAGTGAATATATTATGGATGAAGATGTTAGGGTCAATACCCGACATGTCATTATATGACCATGCGAAGGCATGACTATGTTTGGAGAGGAAGGTAGTGAAGTCCTTCAATTTTTCTGAATCTAAGGATTTGCCAACTTTAACTATGTGAGGGTCATGTGGAGTCCCTATGATAACATTGATAGTGGATTTGTTAATAAGTGTGGATGTGTTGGGTAGTAGGCTCTTTTGAAGGTAATGGTCCTTTACCCCCATATAGGAGAGGAAAGATTGATCTTATTAGCATTGAAGGATTTCGATGATAGGGGAGTCCTCATCTACCATTTCAGCTAACATGAGTGGAAGGGTCTTATTATCGTTGTTAATCTTATAGGTAAGAAGTCCTAAGGTAATCATATTGACTACAAAAATTTAGATGTTATGGAAATTGTGTCATCTATGTCAACGGAGTTGTCATGTGAATGTGGAGAAGATTGTTTGGGTTATGTTATCAATCTAGATGCAGTATTCACAAAGGTGTCCAGAGAAGGTTTGAAACCTAATCCATATTTCTCGTGAGGCTTGTGGGAATGATCAAGGGCTAGGTCATGAATATCACGTTCATAGCATCCTAGGCCAAAGCCTTTCCAAGCACAATGGTGAAGGTACACTTGTGCGAAGGCTTGGTTATATAAGAAGGCAAAATTTGATATGAATGGCTAGCATGATGTAGATGGTTACGATGTGGGGAAGGATGCTCGATCCTTCCATATGTGAGATTAGTTTTAATATGTGGAGGGCCAAAGGGGATGATATTCCCAACGTTAGGTTCATACATTGGTTGTTTGTCATGCCTTTTGTATGTTTAGGTGTAGGAAGTGAATTAAGGGTAAGCAGGTGACACTCCCCTAGCGAAAGGTGTTGCATGACATCATCAAAAGGGGTGTCATCAGGTAATTTTGATACGGTGATGGATGAACTAGTAGATGCTTCATTCAAGGATCCCAAGTTCGTCTTAAGGAATAGCACGTCATTAGGTTGATATGTCACGTGACATGCCTTAAAAGGATTCAGTTCGGCTACAAGAGTGATGGTTTTACCTTCATGTTCATATTTTAGATATCACTGGAGAGTGGATGGGATACATCACATAGTATGTATTCAGGGTCATCCTAACAACATATTGTATTGAAACTCTCCCTCTAGAAGATAGAATATTTCAAGGAGAGTCTTGGTGTGAACTTTGATATGTAAGATGACCATTCCCAATGTGGGAGAAATGGTGTCATTAAAGGTATGCAATACTACAGGTGAATGAGTGATGATATTATTAGGTTGTTAGAGTTTGTATGGCAGGAAAAATGTGTCTAAACACTGTACACTCTTATAATTTGTTTATTGAGGCAACAAGTAAGGGATGCGCCAAGACCGGAACACAAATGAATATAATCACTACTATGATCGCATACTCCAAGGGAAGTAACCTTTACACCGGGACAACCTAAGGTTTCTAAGGCCCTAGTTCAAAGAAGAGGAAGGAACCCTATGGAGGTATATGCACTATGGGGGATAATAATGAACAAGATAAGCATGTAAAGTCTATGCTAGCTAAAGTAAAGTATGTAACCTGAAATAAATAACTAAAATACAATATGCTAACCTAACATGTGCATAAAATACTAATCTAACATAAAGTAAATAGTGAATGTAGGAAACTACTCTATACAAAATGAAAAATTGAGTTAGAGCACTTTCCTATTTGGGGGTGATCATTTATGAATCTATCTCCCAAAGGACAATACACCAAGATAAAACAACTTTTAGGTGGAGAAGGGGAAATAATCCAATACCAGATCACTGTAGATGACCCAAAAGTGAAAGAAAACCAATCCAAGTAAGAATAATCTCCAAGCCAAGAGTCAAGATATAAGAAATCTAAGAGTTGAATGAGAAGATGCAAGTTGGCACAAGAGAGAAAATCTAATGGTTAGTTCATTTTTAGTTTATGGTGATTCTTATGATGTGAAAATGTGAGTTGAGGTCTTTATACCAATGCCATCGCTTTCGGGTGAAGGCATTAGAAGGGAATTTGAATTTTCACTGATGTAATTTCCTGTGGGTGATGACATTGTACAAGGAGGGAAATGAGATGGAATGTGTGCAAATGTCATGAAAAGTGAGGAAAATTCAGGGTAGAATTAATGAGGGCATAAGCAAGAAAGGTGCCAGAATAATGAGGAGGGAAACAAGAAGATAAGATCAAGAAAAAGACATAAATGAGACCAAATTTTGTTCTCTCTCCATGTATCATCCCTAACCCAATGGTTACGTGAATAACCATACCCGTATCTTAGAACGAGCCCCTTAAGGAACCAATTCCAGAGATAGATGCATTACCGACCTCTAACCTAAAAAGAGAAATTTACAGTAATAGGTATGAAAATAAATAGTGTAAAAATTATGTGTATACATATGCCCCAACTGTTGATTACATGTCGCAATAGGAAAACATGGGGTAGTCAGCGAAATGAATGATACATAACACTGTGTTGTCTCCTGAAAAAAGCTTTGCATTTTCATTGCCAAATCTAAATTTTTTGAGCTCACGCCCTTCATTGGTGTCTAAGACAAGTTTGAGATTCAAGGAATTAGCTAAAATCGTGCCCTTGAGTTATTTAAAGCTCCGTGTCACTCGTTTTTAGAAATACTCTTCTTCATGGTCTGTGCACGTAATATCCTTTCCCCCCCCCATTTTTGATCAAAACGGTTCACTTGTTCCATGGATCGGGTCGTCGAATCATTGTTTTGCCTTCATGCCTCTGGCTCGCGAAGAAAATTTGAAAATTGGACTCAAAATGACGAAGTTCTCTTCCTCTGTGTATTTTTCCATAGTCGGGAGTGATGGGCGTTTCTTTCCCCACCAAATTTTGCCTCAGCATTCCTCAATGATATGTGGGGCTCCCTAATTGGTGCAGTTCAGTTATAATTTAAAGACTCAGTGGACGGCTCCACGTGTCACAACGACACAATTCTAAGAGCAATTCTGGGGGGCAGTATTCAATTGAGCGCAGTCTCTCCATGTGTCCCAGGGCCAAAATGAAGGTAAAATAGGCTAAGTATGGAAGGCTCAGCAGACGGCTCCACGTGTCACAACAGCGTAACTCCAGGGGCATGAAAGGTCAATTACCAATTCAACTCCAAATCTCCACGTGGTGGAAGACATTGAAAAGTCAAGGTGGACGAGCGGGCCATCGGGGGAATTCAAGACTTTGAGCTGTTTTGTAAAAAAACAAAAAATTAAAAAGTAACTCACAACCCCGATCAGGCTACCAAGGAAAAATTCAAAGCTTGAGGCCGCAGGAAAAAAGTCAAAGCTTGATCCCGTAGGGAAAAATTTAAAGGAAAGGCCCGCCTCTGAAAAGTCAAATCAGAGTAGCGGGCCGGCGGGGGAATTTTAGTTTTTGAGCCTTTTTTCCAAAAAAGATTAAAATGTTGAGAAGAGAACCGTGACCCCACCTACAATCAGAATATGCCACGCGTCCTAGTCAAATTGGAGCAGCGGGCCGGTGAAGGAAATTGAGTTTTTGAACCTTTTTGTAAAAAAGGTTAAAATGTTGAGAAAAAGACCATGATCCCATTTCCAATAAGAATGTGCCACGTGTCCTAATTGAAAAGTCAAAGTGGAGTTACGGGCCAATGTGTTCCAAATTTCCAAATCTCTAAAAAATCACAAAATGCAAAGGGCTTCCCCCCGTAACTGCTCCAATCCCTTCTTACCACGTGGACGACCCAAATTCAAAGCTAGAGGAGTAAATCAAATGGTCTAGATTTAAATTGGAAAATCAAATGTAACAGTTGCTTTGCAAGGTTTGGTTTTAGCCACCATAAGCATTTTCTTCATGATAAAGGAATTCGAAGAGGAATGAATGATTTGTAATGTTGTAATGGTTTATTATGAAGAATTCATTCCAAGGGTTGGCGATTGATTTCAAAAAAGACCAGAGTGCTATGTGCCTAAAAAAGATGAAAACGCCACACTTCTTCTATTCTTCTCTTCTTCCTCGAATTTCTTCCATCCTCAAGCTATGAACAAACTCTGCCCAAGCTTCAATAAGAAAAGAAGGAATTTTTTGCCTTTTTGATTGAGGAATTAATTGGTACTTTGTGATCAATGAGTTTCATTCGGTCTTGTAGCTTCTCTCGTGGATTTTTTCTCTTCCAATTATAAATGCATGTAAACGAGATTTCTAATTAATGTGTGTGGGCATCTGATATTCTACTCACAACATAAATTTCTCCTACCTCCATTCTCACTCCCTTTCCCCTTCTCAGACGAAGTTCTTCTCTAGTGAGAAATTGTTAGCTTTGCCACATGGTCAGTGGAGTCTCCCTGTTGGATCTTTGATCAAAAGGCCACCTTTGGAATCCACCATTTTTGCATACACATACGGAAGTTACACCGTTCAAGTAGAGGGACTTAGATTCCTATAGCGTTGGCTTGAAACCCACCAATTTGTCCACAAGAAAAATTTTCTCACCAACACACTGGAATTAAAAGTAGACGTTGAAAGCAAAGAAATGAATAACTGAAATGAAATACACCCACTAATACATACCTAATAGTGTCGATCGTCCTGCCATGTACGGGCCCAATCCATGTTGCTAGAACCTTGGAAAAGAAAAATTGAAAAGAAACACTAGAGGATCATCAGTAAAATAAGACATAAATAACGTATTTTGGGGCCATGGGATGGATGTTGAGATTTAGAAATTAGAGATACAAGGGTAATTTTTCATATTGTCAAATCCAAACGGCAGGTAGCAACTGTTAGATATCACAAGCAATGAGAGGTGAATGAATCAATGCTTAACACAATTAAGATATTTTCAAACTTTCTATCTTACTTAAATTGAACAAGTAGTTATTCTAAGATCACAAGAAGAACTTGAAACCAACAACACAAATGAGAGTGACACAATGTTTATAGTGGGAAACCTAAGAAGGGAAAAACCCACTTTGAAATCAACCTTTTATTTAGAATGCCATTTCTAGAATACTGATTTACAAATGAATAAGCACCCACTTAGTCATGAAGCACCCACTTTAAATATTATTTCAAGTACCAACTTGAAGTCTACCAAGAACCCACTCAGATGGATTTAGTCCAAGCACTTACTTAGACAATATTTGCAAACAACTAACCATGTAGCTATCTTGTTGCTTTATAAACTAATTATGGACATTTTACTAAAGCATTTCACAATTCACTTGTTCTTATGACTTATACAATGTCAAGTATGCATGAAAAATAATCCTGATACATTTTTATATCAGCTACTTCAACTATGTCTTTGATCTCAGTTTTACATTGCCTTTCACATCTCGTAAGATTCTTATCTTTCTTTCCTTTTATTGTTGTTGCTTTGATCAAATCATCTTCCTTTTTAGTCTTCTACTATGTTTTCCCACCTTACTCCATTTGTTTTCTATTATTTCCTTTTCATCATTACCTTTTGTAGTTTTATGTTCACTGTTCACTATTATTCTGATCTCAGACCACTGTAGTTTATGTATATCATGTGTTATCGATTGTTTTGCTCTCTATTATTCACACATTCACTATTTTTACCTTCTGAGTTCTTGTATACCTAGGTTATGCTTAAATCTGCTCTATTTTCTATATATTCACTATATCTCTATTTATTTCTGTATATTTTCTTATTCTCAAATTACACTTTCATTCATTGTTCTCACCTCTTCATCATACCATATGATTTTATTCATGTATATTCATTGTATTATTGTCTGTCTCTTAATATTCATATCACACTCTCTTATATTCAAGGAACTCAAATTGCATCTCTTTTTCTAAGAGTTCCAAAAATTACAAAACTGTATATACTCCCTTTTCAAATTCTACAAGCGTTGCACAACATAGTTTGTATCATTGTGAGCAACTCTTCACCTTCACCTCCAAGGCTTTGAATTCCAACATCATAACTCTTAACTTTTCATATGTCTTTGAGAGTCCAAAAGACTTTTGAAACCCAGACAAACACTAATGACTCCTTGTCTTCCTTTTCGAGGTGAGAAAGTGCTGCATATACTTGACATAGTGGAGACTTTCAAACTTCATACAATTATGCTAGGGCTTCCATATCTCATACTGTGATGTAAATGAAGAGTTGATTACCTTGAATTTGTTACAGGCTTAGACTCCATTTACAGACCCTATGATTTCTAGAACTGTTGACATGCCTTGAAACCTTCAAGAGTATTGTGTATTGACACCTCAAATCTTGATATCACTATGTCTTATGCATTTTAGACTACTTGACCTAAGTTCAGTACTTTCTAGAATGATTTAACATTGAAGCATTAACTTAAGTTCATGCTTTACATGAACAAGCAGGGGAACAATCCACTCATGGAGATGTCTTACAATGTGAGCATAAATGAGTTCCTCCAAATCCAAAGGACAATTTCCAACATGTTTACATACCTTCAACCACCTAAATAAATCATTTACACCTTTCAATTTGTAAGAAATTTCACACAATAATAATAAACTCAGTTTTGATATTTACCTATGCACGTTTTTGAGATTTATGCTAGACAATTCTCACTTGATACTCAACCAATCTCCAAATTTCTTTTTTCAAACAACTCCACAGAGATTATTTCAAAAATTCATGAATTTTGGTTGGAGGGCAAGAAATATTTGATCAAAAATGTCTTGGTAAAACCCTAGATCAGGGTAAACAAGACTGCAAAGACCATGAGAGCAACAAAATTGATTTCCTTGTTTTGAAGTGAAATTTAAAATTTTCAATTGTTGTGGCTTTGAAAATGAGATCTCCATCCTTGTCAAGTTATTTAGAAGCTTGATGATCCTCCATTTATTCATAGAAACCACCCGTGTCTTTAAAAACCTACAAGAATGCTTCTCATAGAACACAATCAAGGGTTTTGAATCTTAAATTGTGACAAAATTTGTCCTAAGAAAAATGGGTAGTACTTTTTCTCCTTAGAACCACTAAAACTGTACTTGAAATAAGATAACCATCCATTCTTGACTTTCAAACCAACATGCAATCACTTTGAATGCTCTCAGAAATGAAGAACAAATAGGTACAATGAAGTAGGGAGTGTTTGGAGCAAGTTAGGAACTGAAATTGAGCTTGTTTGAGGTATTGAGTGCTTTTGAGGGGATTTGAAGAGTGTAAGGATTTACCCAAACATGACACTTCCACCTGGAGATTATGCTTTATTCCTTTCTTTAGAAAACAACACTTTTGTATGCCTAAGAGTGAGAAAAACATGACTCCAAGAACCTTTTCAATCAAGCAAGTGGACCAAAAACTTCTCAAATGATTTTATCACCTTGAAAAATAATTTTGAAAGACGAATAAGCTCTTGTTGCAACCATTACACCACTGTTGGCTTGTACAAGACTAAATCAGTCAGGCTTAAGAGAACAACATTGCCATTTCAAGACAATTGAAGGATGTGCTTAAGAAGATCATCTTGACACCTTGTGCTTGTCAACATCTGAGAATTAAGATATTCTTAGAGTTTCCCTAACACTTTCATCACTCACAAGATTGATTAGAAGAACAAAATAACTCATCTTGACCTCAAAGACTCAGACACATGCCAAGAAGGAGAATAAGCCTCTCAGAAAAATGTTCATATCTTTCTCAAAACTTATCCAATTGATATAATTTTTTTTGCATTATCTTAGGCTTGGAGTCTACTACAAAAATTCTTGAACTACGATTTATCTGAATAATCCCTCATATGTTTTTTTGAGTGCTAAGAATCTAGACAACTTGAAATACATTTTTCAAGAAGGCAATTTTAGAAAAACTTGAATAACTCAAAATCCCCATTTCAGAATATGATGAAATTTGACATTGAGCACTATAATACATCCCTATATACATTCAATTTGTTGGTTATACATAGTTTTTCATATGAATCTCTAACTAGTATCATTGCATGCAAGAAAAAAGGGTTCCTCAAGGGCAATTTTGGCTAGAAGTGGCATTTTGCTCCAAAAATTGTTTCTTGAATTTTTGAGTCCTAGAATGAGTTCATCCACTTGAGATACACATAATAGAAGTATTTTACAACTTCCGTTTTTACCATAGAGACTCTCATGACTCACATGCACTTGAAATTCATCAATTTGACTCAGTATGGACTAACATGAAACCAACACTCTGTGACTCCCTAGACTCACAACTTCCATGATAAATATGCACTAGGAAAACACATAGACATCAATGACAACCAAACAAAAACGTGGGAAACAAAAACACTGAAAAGTTCAAGA
This sequence comes from Taxus chinensis, assembly GCA_019776745.2. Taxonomy (NCBI): domain Eukaryota; kingdom Viridiplantae; phylum Streptophyta; class Pinopsida; order Cupressales; family Taxaceae; genus Taxus; species Taxus chinensis. Next base: position 189,238,014 of record CM034146.1, read on the forward strand.
AATCCATATGGTAGAAGTTACAAAGAGGTAATATCTTAAAACTCGAAGGTGCAAATAAATAAAACATGTATGATTAACCTGAAGGGTGAATAACAACACTGAAAAGCACAAAAAACCATGAGCAGATGCCATGATAATAAGAGAGGAAAATAAATCCAAGAAATACTATGAGCCTAAGTGAAGATGCACAAGACCATGGCGATCTCATAGGAAACGATAGGGTGAATCAAAACCAAGATGTTGATTTTCATAGAAAAAGAAGGTTAATGAAGTAGTGAATTTTAAGAGGAGAATGAAGCAAGGGTAATTGAGTACCAGAACTCTCAAGCTCCCCACCATTTCTAAGTGTATTTCCCTTCTTTTACATGCATATAATCGAGTTTGAGAATAAGGTCACCCACATCGAAAGTACGCATACGCACATGTCTATTATGTTGCATGACCATGCATTTTTTTGCTTCTGATTACGAGTATATGCATGATCATGTAATTCTTCTAGGATTTCAAGTTCATGAAGGCACACCTCATGGATTTTCTCATCTATAATGATTCCACGGATGGATATACAGAGTGAAGGGAGTTATAACTTGAGTGGAAGGACAACCTTAGCTCCACAACTAAGAGAAAAATACATTTCCCCAGTGGCCATATGGACAATAGTGTGATATTTCCATAATTTAGGATATATTTTGGTATGCCAATCCATGCATGACTCATGAACCATATTTTGTAGGATCTTATTGATTATTTTATTTGTAGATTTGGTTTGATCATTACATTGGGGATGGTAAGGTGTTTAGAATCGATGTTTGATATTGAACTTAGCGTAGAGTTGCCTCATTTACTTGCATTTGAAACTCCTACCATTGTTAGAGATCATGGTGTGGGAAATTCCAAAGCTGAAAATGATCTGATTGAGGAGAAACCTGGAGGTAGTAAGTCCAGACATGTTAGTGAGGGGCATGGATTCAAACCACTTGTTGAAATATTTTTTGGTAGTAATGATGAAGACATGACCATATTGAGAGTGATGTAACTTCCTGATGTAATGCAATCCCCATATACTAAAGGACGATGGAGCAACAATGGATTACAACTCAATCGAAGGGGGATGAATCAAATCATCATGAAATTGGCAAGGCTTGCACTTTCTAGAAAAGGCATGAGCGTCGATTTCTAGGGTAGGTTGATAATAACCCATATATAGGAATTTTTGGGCTATAACATGACCGCTATAACGACCACCACAAATGCTCCTATGCACTTCTTGTAAGACAAGGGGAACTTTATCTTTATTGACACATCGACGTAGGGTATCTTTGAAGTTTTTATAATATAATACGTCATCTTTGAGCACATATTTGAGATAATTTTTGCATATGCACAATTGTGTTCATGAGTCTGTGTCATCTAGGTAAGTCTGATGTTGGATGAATTGGAAAATGTTTACATACCAAGGAAAAATTTTAGGGGTGTCTATTTGAGTTTCGCAAATGTCTTGGACACATTCATGATGTGAGGCAGTAGGATTTTGGTGAATTTTTACTGAGGGAATAGATTTATGAGAATTAGAATGTGGCTGAAACTGTGTGGTAGCTGTGGCCAAGGAGTCAGCCAAGGCATTTTGTTCATGTGGGATCGTCTCAATGGTAAATAAGGTGAAGCATGATTTTAGCTCTTAAACTAGGTCGTAATAATATTTAAGGAATTAACTATGACATTGATAGGTGTCAATAACCTGTCAACACACCAACTGATAGTCCCTTATAGTGTGGAGATAAGCAATACTCTTGTCGAGGGTAGCTTGCATGCCCAAGATAAGATCTTCAAATTCAGCCATGTTATTGGTGACTTCAAATTCTAGGGGATTGATTAACTAAAATTTGGATTATTATGAATTTAATATAAGAAGTAAAACAATAAATGAAAGCTAATTTAATAAGGAAATTGATCCCAACAACTAAGAAAGTAGAAATGTAAAACCCTAGTATGCAAAGAAAGTTAGAAATAACTCAGTTCATTTAACGAGCTTGTTGGACTATGTCATAGAGATGGTTGGAGAAGCAAGAGGAGGAAACAACTATGCCTAGGTCTAGAAAGATGCAAATCGCAGAAATATGAGTGGATTGGGGTACTTGGGAGAGGATCAGGGCACATGTAGGCACCCTAGTCTAAGTTCTGGGTGCCTTGGCCTGTGCAAGAGATCCAAAAACCAAGTTGGAAGGGTCAGAAGATGAGGCGAGGCCCTCATTTCCTGTCACATGTAATTAACTACACTCTATCGGATGTCATTGGTAATCATTGATGAAGAATAGACCTACAAAACCCCAAAACAAGCATCAAACCCTAAAAAAGAAAAATACAAATGAAGGGGTTGGAATGTCCTTAGCAACCACAATGGTGGACTTACTAACCGATCACTACACTGCATCTCAGACCCAAATGTAGTTTTAAGTGAGTGTGTGTGAATAATGCCTTAGATACTCTTGTGTCAGTCACACTTTGTGAATTAGTGAGCTATTAATATGTGTATAAATGTAATAAATAGTGGATGGAATAGAATAAACTTCCCTCTTATGCAGTGTGATGCAGATGAACCATCCTTGTCCCTTGTGATTGAGATATATGGATGAAAATGAGATCTAGATGCCTTATATGGATGCAAATTTAGGTGGAGATTATACAAGCTTTAGAATGTTAGATTAAGGGAAGTGCAAGTTAGGATTTAGAATATATTTATCCAAATTTAGATGAGATAAAGTGACCAATCTCAAAAGGTGTAAACCGATTGTGTAGAGTGTCAAAATATCTTGAAAATTTGGGGAGTTTAATATGAGAGGATGAATTTTCCCATATAGGACAATCTCTTGGGTGGATTTCTTCTCTGTGGGAATTTTTGTCTTTTTTAGGTTTGATTTGAATTCTAGCTATGACATTGTGATCTGTGTTTTGAGTTAATGACCCCGCACTTTGATTTTGGAGGTTGAAATTCTATAACATATTAGGATTTCTTCTTCTTTAAACCCTAGCTTCCTCTACTTCGCTTAAAATATAAAAAAGGGTTAGTCTGATTGGCCACATTGACCTCAACAACCACCTCTATTGAGCGTTGCCTACATAACACTACCTCGAAAGGTTCTCATACCTACGTAGTTTACTCTTCTGATGAATATGTGTGAATGTGCATTAAATAATGGATTGATGAGATTCTTAAAATGCCTCCAACACTTGGAAATTATCTTTGGTGTAGAATATGGTTTGTGAAAATGGCTTTGAACAATTGAATAAGGTGTATGAAGACTTAGTGTTTGTTGATGTGCTTGAGAGAGTGATTTTGTAATTGTGTGCTTTGTTGGAATCTCCTAGGTAGCCCAAAAATAGTAAGTGGAGGAAAAAAAAGTTAGTTTTATGAAAAAACTGATTGGCCAATTTTGCTGCTTATAGGCCACATGTATGAAGATACGTTCTATATTCAAGAAATAGGTTTTTGATTGGTCAAGGATGAATAACACTTGTGACTTAGTGGCTAAGGAGTGTTAAATTGAGTGAGATGTGTGTAGGAATTAGTCATTTAAGTGCACAGTGATAAAGAGTCTGAGATATATGTCAAAATTCCATTGGTTCAGTTTTAAGGTACTACACGAAATTTTCACAATTTCATTAACAATAAGTTGGGGGCATGGTTGAACTATTTTACTTATTTATCACATTAATTTCAAATTAGAATTGTAGGGGGTGTTGTTAGTTGTTGAAGAAAATGTTAGTGTCAAATTCACCATAGGAGATTACATGTTGATAGCCCTATGTTTTTCATTTACACGGGGGTGTTGATATTGTGTTGGAAGTTCAATGACTTACTACCTAGAGAAACATAATGTTGGGTTTTGACACTTGATAACATCAATTTTGGCACTCTTTGACATACTTGGACCATTGACATTTATTGGACTATATCACACCTTTCCCACTATTGATTACCCTTTCATTGTCTTGGTCACCTCTCTTTGCTAGTTATAATTGCTCATGATTACCTTGTCTATACAATAATATGATAATATCTATACATACATTCTCCATCGCATATATATCTAATTTCTACACCCAACCACTATCGGCCTACTCTAACAATATTGACCACGGGTACTCTCCACCCTTGTGAGTACTATTCTTGTGTGGGAAACGACTATTTTTCAAATATGGAAACTTCCATTAGGTCAGCCTAGGATTTGATTCTTGGGTTAATTTTCACGAGAAATTAACAAATATTCACTTATATATATATATGACCCTTAAAGTCATTACCGTCCACACACCTCAACATTACCTTGGAAATAACTTTACAAATAATTTATACATATCTCAAATCTTTTAAGAGAAACCCTAGAACAATTCATAAAGGTAAATATGAAACACAAGGGTTTAAAGTTATATGGTGTCAAGTGTCAAGGATCAAAAGAAGAATCATTCTACGTCACATTTAAATTTCATAGTTGCATTATCATTCAAGACTTGGGGAAACTACATGTGGCTTGATCCCTCCTTATCATATTCATACAAAGTGCAATGCTCACATGCATTGGGGGCATGTTGATGGTAGTACAACCTAATAGCTCCTAAAACATTTAGTATTATTTATTGTTGTTTGAGGGCATTGTTAGGCTTTGGAAAAAGGAGAGATAAAAACATGCTTTGTCACATCAGGGCATAGTGTTCTAATACCTTAATTTTGAAGTGCAGACGTAAGAAAACAACCCCATAAAATTATACAACCACCAGACACCCGTAAACACTATATGTCACCTTCAACACTACCATCCGTCTATATTGTTTATCTCCATTAGTTTTAGGGACAATTTCAGAAAACTAAATTTTCCATAAAACTTGGCGACACTTTTTTGAATCATGTCTAGGCCCTTGAGTTGACTATGTTGTTTTCCTTTAAGTAGACTTAGGTTGTGTCTCTCCATTGTGTACTTTCTAGCATTATCTCTCCAGACTTACCAAAATAACCCTAGTTTAGTTTCTAATTATTTTATGCTCTTAGGTGTAAAATAGTTGAAACATTTTGGTCAAAACCACTATTCATTAAACTCAAACCCTAGGGTTTTCTTTCTCCATTGTGTTTTAGATTTTCGTTATCATTGTGTGATGTCAAGTTACATTTTTTATTTTTCCATATTGCACGAACAAATCTAATTGGTTTTTGTTATTAGCCTTAGCTTTCTTTGTGTTATCGTGATTATATCTGGTGATATCTAAGAAAGTTAAGTCTCTTGCACCTATTTGAAAAAGTGCTAGGTTGAGCTGGGATATTATTGATCATATTCAAATTCCTTCGACTCAATCTCTTGCTTGTTTGCAAAAGAAAATGATAAATGTTAATAAATTTCATGTTTCTTATTTTAATGATGAAAATATTGATAATGTACATATAAATACAAACTTGAATGAAAATAATTTTACTATTAAAAATATAGATAATATTGAATACACTTTTGATGAGCATGCTTAGAACAAATGTGATTACTATGATAGGATAGATCTTTAAGACCTTAAGGATGTAAACCCAAAACATGTAGATATAATTTTCCGATTTTATGAAGCAATCAAAATTTGATCTCAAGATATTGATGCTATAATTGATGTATTACATAAAGATCATAATGTAAAGCTAGCTAAGGAAAGTACAAATAAGGAGATACAAAATGAACCCTTGAATGATATTAATATTCCTTCTAAAGGCTCACATCTTACATTAGGTGTTCATACTAATGTGTGTATTGATGATACTCATGTGTCTACATCTATGACTTCACAAGTGATGCCTATACCTAGTACTGCTACTATGGTGGCACCATAATTTATTCCTAAGATCTCTATGGGTATTCCTATATAACATAAAACTTCATCTATGCCTCCTAAGATCACGCTTAATGTGAAACTACCTTTTTTAAAATCTATTTTCACATAATGTTATGCATCCTACTTCCCACATTATTACAAATTGTAGTCAAGATGTCCATGTTCAATAACTTCTAGCAATTCAAGCAAAAATTGTTCACTTGTAATAAGGATCTAGTAAAGGGATCCACATGACAAGTTATCTTGATCTATTACATAATCCATTGGAATTAGAGATATTTAGTTATCTTACACTTATTGGATTTATTATACCTATAGGTACATGATATTTGATATTAAGGGTGACCCTAAACATCTCAAGACTTTATTTTCTGCATGCTAAAATTATGGGGTAATGATAAATTACCAACTAAGATATCCTTGAAGAATTTCAAGGACTGTCTTAAACTGGGTTGACAAACTTCCTAAGGGTTCAATGCATACTTAGCTCAATTGTATACCAACATCAATCAACATGTCTCTTTTGCTCAAATGACACAACCTAGACAATGACTTAATGAGCCTTTAAGTGACTATGTACTTTGATATGAAACTATGATTTTTCAAATGTGACACCATACTGCTAATAGTGGATCATAAGAAATTTTATCTTAAATGCTACTTCAACCTATTAGAGACACTTGTCTTATTCCAAACATTTCAATCTTTTGGTAATCATTTTATATACTTAATCACAATGAGGAAAGCTACTAGTTATAAATTTTAAATGATAAGAGCAACCCTCCCACATCCCCTTGAGCTAAATTTCAAGGTAAACAAACCTTCAAGGATAAGACCAATGATACTAATAATAAGCCTAAGATATTAGTTGATGCGGTTTCATAACCAACATGGTTATCCTCTCTCCTCATCAATGGACACAATTTACATGTTTACGTAAACCCCCTCATAAGGTACTACAACATTTGTTTGAGTACAATATTATTTCTCTACATCCACTTAGTGAGATTGACATGACTAAACAACAATCTTAAGAATTTTGATATCAATGCTATTACAATTACCATAAATGTTTAGGATAGTCAACCAATACATGTTGTGGTTTGTGACATAAAATCCAAACCTTATTGAAAATAATACTATTCAACTTAATGGTGACAACCCTCCAAAAAATGAATTAGTTGCACATAACCTAATCAACATTTAAACATGATAACTTATCATTTTCTAAATCATGTGACATAAGAAACTAAGATAAATACCGAGATAAATATGACTTACCATGCACAACCTCTTTGGGCTTCCTATGGTCTTAGAGTTAGCATTGCACATATTATACATAGACTCATTGGTACACTTGCAGATGCATGATCACGAAAACATACTATTACATTTAAAGACCATGAAATTCCTAAGGATGATTCATTGATGAGACATTATTCATGTGTACTCATTCACATCCAATACAAAAAATTATGGTAGACAATGTATCAACGAAAATATATGCACTATGAAACTGCTTATTAACCTTGTGTACACATATAGCTTTGATTGGTACTTTGACTTGAGTAAAATGATTCAATGGGTGGTGTTGAAACCATCTATATGGCATTGTATTATCACTTATGGTGGACCTACGACTCGCTACTTGATTCTTAGTTTTTCCTAGGAATGGTAGATGCAACATGTTATTAAGATGACCCTATATATACCTTATTTTTCATTTTCACTAACTTTTTATTTGCAGGCACCATTCGTGCATTAACCTCCCATAAGTGATATCTTTCGAGATATCATCACGAGCGGGGTGGGATAGTTAGTGCTAGTACTTTCGAGAGAGATTTGATGTGTTGTCTATGATACCTTAGATACCCTATCCTTTACATCTCCCGATCATTCTTTTATAACCTCCCTATGACATCACCTTAGTATCCTCTTATGATCACATGTATATCCAATTACAACACACTTATACCTATATTAAATCATTACTTATCAACTTCAGATTCTGTCTCCATCTCTTGATCCCCTTTTTAGAACATCAGGAGAAGCTTTTAGGCAGGTCCCACAACATCGACCATGGATGATACCATTTGGATTTCATTGCTGACAACCAACTACATCGACCATGGTTGATTCTGTTGACTATATGGAATTGTAATAACTAATCATGTTCCCTATTTATAGGTGGTATTTGAGTGTATTTATCATCACATCATCATTGGTCATTTGGTCTTCTTGCGCTTACCAAACTGTTCTTAAGGGTTTATAAATTGGTCTTGTTTATCTGTTGGAGTCTACTCTTGGAGTATTAGGTCTAGGACACTCAAGAATAGGACCTACACTCACTATGCTCTACCCAATATTTGGAGTCCCCAACAAGTGGTTTACATAGGTATTTTTCCTACATGTCTTGTGGTCCCCACACCAACTCTCTCATAAAGTGTTGTTAACTTTGGGGGGAAGGTAACGTGCCAATGGTGTATGCACAAAGCTAAGTATCTCTAACATTTTCCTTTATGTTATTTCATATTGGATTGATTTATTGATTGGTCATGCACATAGGTTAGAATAAAGTAACACATCCTGAATCTATTACAATATTGTCTATCATCCTTACCTCACAAGCTGCCCTTTGAGATTTACAACCTATCAATCTATACAACTCATGTTTACAACCTAACACATATATCTTCATCTTATTTACAATCCTCACAACCCAGTTACAATCAATATATTAGTAAGATGTCACCCACTATCCTAGACTTAGGATTTGGAACCCTATGCCTTTGATAGAGAATGGATTACCATCTTCTAGATACACAACTCAAACACCTTGCAATCATCTTGTGTGTGACCCTAGGGCGAACCCTTTCTTATCATAATCTATATTATCAAGAAGAGATAGGATATTCTATAGACTATTGTTAGTTTGAATAATACCCTAGACACATAAGATGTGTAATATGGATTCTTCATTACACATATACTTAAAGGATGTTCACAACAATAAGATTTTTACTATTTAGATCGTTCCTTGTGAGCATCCTATTCATCTTGAGACATTACATAATGCTATTCCACAACAACCTATCATATAAACTTGAAAATCCATAATCCGAGTCCAACCCACAATACCTATTCATCTAGCACCCAAGTTAGTTTTATGAAAAAAAGTGTCCATAAGTGTTCAACATAGAGCACCCAAAAAATCTCAAGTTACATGATGGAGACCACGAGCCATTATATATGAAATTCCTAAGACTACTAGAGCTAGACCACATACACATGACCATACCTATGACATGGATGACTTAGGTCACTTTACAGATCATGACCATTATTCAGATATTGATAGTGATACACCTACCTCTCCATGTGCATGAAATGTGACATATGCATTTCCTGATCCTGAACCTTCACCTAGTCATCCAGTTGATGGAATCATAGGTTAGCCATCATAACCTAATCATCTACCAAATAAACTATGAAATTTATTCTATAGAGTTACTTGTTTACTAACCATTTGTTTGATTACCCTCTCTTAAAGTGAGTGATTTATTCCTCCATTGTTATATTTTGACATTGATATTTTTTTAACAATAATCATTCTTCTAGGCTCTTGGCCATGGATTGATTGTGATATTCCATTGTCTATTTCCTTTTAGTGGTTATCATGTTTCAAACATACACATACACACACATACACATACACATACACATACACATACACATACACATACACATACACATACACATACACATACACATACACATACACATACACATACACATACACATACACATACACATACACATACACATACACATACACATACACATACACATACACATACACATACACATACACATACACATACACATACACATACACATACACATACACATACACATACACATACACATACACATACACACACACACACACACATTTCACTATGATCCTATTACACACATTTTGAGGCATGTAATATCTCACAGGGGCTTCCTTCTTCCCCCATCCATATTAACAACTTCTATTTCTAATATTATGGTACATATTGACATATTATTATTATATATTTTCTACAATTATATATTAGATGCCACTTCCCTGTGCATATCCACTTGCCCACTAAAGACATGCACCTACTATGATATTTATATTGATACATCCATTTATTTGAGGCTTGGTCCTTGTACTTATGGTTGAATTTGTATTAGGGCACATAACTCACATCATTCGCTAGATACTTTCTTGCATTTGCATTTGGTACACATGGTATTTTGGAAAATACCTTAGATTGTTTGAAACTCTCCACTTTTTTCAATGTCATAAATTGATTACCATTTGCATTTTTTTTCTTGATTTCTTGTTGGCCCTTGTTTTATTAATTAACTCTTGTCTATTTCATACAATATTTAAAAATATAAACCCATAATCCATGTAATGTTTTCTTTATTGATAAATGTTGGTTATTCATTATTATTTGTCTTATTACTAGGTGATTTACATATCCAATTTATATTGAATTTAGATGAAAGACATACATATTACATATGATTATGGATACATTGATGCTTTGTAATTTCATTTTCTCACACATAGGGGCAAACATTCAACATTTGGGGCATGCCTATACTATTGACATCCTATGCATGTTTTAGGACTTATCTTTCTATGCTAGTCTATCTATCATTTTGAGACACTTAAAGTTATTATACATGAATTTCTCTTCCTTATATCTTTACAATTTACAATGCTTACCTATATATACATTGAAGTTTCTACACATGATAATGACATTGATTTCTTATAGGTATAAACATCTCTTGATGTGCTTATATTACTCACACTGATGTGTGTTTACATTTTTTTCTATGTTTATTGTATTTACATTTATTTCTTCATACTTGTTCTTGTGTGTCATGTTATGTCTCAATTGTGTCTTATGATCCTCTTGTTACTTTTTCATGTTAGTTGTCATGTCATGATTTTATTGGCTACTTGATCATGATGTTTTTTTTTTATTCACTATGATGTTATGTGCTTGGGCATGATTACACGATTTTATTTTCTTACTATTTATTTATGCTTGATCATATTGTGAGATGGATGTAGAATATGGCAACATATTTTTTGAGGCATTCCTCTAAAAATCCAAGAACACGTTCTTGCATACAACCACACACACAAGCATCTGCAAAATAAATTTGAAAAAATAACACCGGTTCTCTATTGAAAATCACAAAAACAATATTTTACATATAAACATCCATGAATCTTACATTAAAAAATCTCAAGGATTTACCCAGTATTTGGAAAGGGTGAAAAAAGGCCTTTAAACAAGCAAACAAATAGATGAAGGTTCAATTGTGACCGTTAGATCACAAAAAGTTGGTGAAAGATCCAAATGTTGAAAAATGTGCATATAAAGTCAAAAAATAACATCTTCACAAACCATTTCCCACTAATGTTGATCTTAAGACACACATGTGTGTCAAATGACACATGTGAGGTGGAATGTGTAATTTGCACATCTATAAAGCCACAATCACACATTCCAAATATAATTTATTTTTTAAAATAGAAATACAAAACCAAGGAAATATTATTATCTACCTAAGTAAACTCAAGTACTAATATGTAATTATAAGATAACACTAACACTCCCCTTAAGTGTAAATTAGGTAGCATGCACAAAATATGAGGCCAAACCTCTAAAATGGGTCCTGACAACTATGCCTGATGGGATAACCATGTACAATGAATGTAGTGTTTTCAACAAAAATATTGAACATGTTAATATATATGACAAGGATGCCCAAGAAAATAGTATAAAAAACAAGAATTAGTGTAAAAATATGTTGAAAAAATATGGGTTGATCCATCACTTAAGAAACATGCATTAGATGGGCTGATCCACCATTGAAGAAGCATGCACTAGGTGGGCTTATCCACAACTAAAGAAGTATGCACTGGGTGGGTTGACCTGTCAACACCAATCCAGCACTATGATAATTCTTCACTAGGAACTCCTCGTGCTATGATTATTAACTAATGCACAGCTCTTAGTTTGGTGGATGTAATCTAGAAACACAACAACATACATAACACAAGAATACCATAGACTATGATAAGAAGGAATAATGATAAATATGAAATATCAGTGTAAATTATAATATCAACATGAAATTGTTACAATCTCACCCATGAGGTTCTTCAAGTGTTATTAACTTCAATTTCCTTCAAACAATAACTATGGGAGAAACTTCACAATTACACCTCTTAATGGCTTCTTTAACACACCTTCAAAATGATGGCTTCCTTTACACACTTACTCATACAATATTTCTCACTACTTCTCTCTATGCTAAATGAGGGGTGGTGGCCTCTTTATTTATAGGAATTCAGGCTTATCCACCTTATCTCTAAGATAGGATAGGAAATCTCTTCCGGCCAATCATATTCCATGCCTAAACTCTTGCCTTTACATGTAGGCTTATCTTCTAAGATAAGATAAACCTTATCATCTCACATGGGTTCCACCACCTTTTTAGACTTTTCCACAAATAAAATATACAAAATATTTATGACATCACTCTTTGTCCTTATTACAAATATAATATTTCTAATTCCTAATCATGTAGACCCTACTTCTCTACTTATCCCAACTTTGACATTTTAACATTACCGGACCACTTACGACAAATATTTACTTTTTACAACATTCCTATTGTACTTTGACTATTACCGTACTCTATATTATTGGTGGCACTGTACTGACGGTGCCGTTATCTTCTATTGGACGCCACTACTAATTATACTTAACAACATCCTCTTCCTAATACATACATTAATAAAATAGAAATTACGGAGGAGAATTTTAATGTCGACAGACCCACCACTGAAGAAACATGCATTGGGTGTGCTCATCCATCACTAAATAACTACAATAAATAGATGTTAAAATGTTCCATAAGGATACCCAATAAGGCTACATTTAACACCTAAGGAAAGCAATATAACAACATCCCCCTATGATTCCGAATGGGTGGAGTGGATGAAAAAAAAATCTTCCTCACATGAGGCGATGAACATATTGTTAAAGAAAGAGTTGCTCTAAATAATTGGTTAGCTCTAAAAGATTACAATGTGTGATGATCTACATTAAGACATGGATATGCAGAATGGGAGTGAACATCGGTGAAAGACTCTAAGATATCTTCACGAGTGGTATGAATCCAATAGTCAAACACTGAAGAAATGATAGATGCTGGGGATGCCAGAAATCAATTTCCAAAAGAAGATAGTCATCCAGTAATTCCTCTTCTTGAATTACAATTGCTGGTGGAGAATGAAGGAAAAATGGCTATGATATCATGTAAGAGGGATGCAAAATTCGAAAATGTAACAATTTTCAAGCATTTCTCTAAGAATCCAAGATCATGATCTTGCATACAACCACACACACAAGTATCTTCACATTAAATTTGATATAATAACACTGATTCTCTATTAAAAATCTCCAAAACAAGATTTTACATATAAACGTCCATGAACCTCCCATTGTGAGCTATCATGTGTTTTCCCCATATTTGGAAGGGGTGAGGAGAGGCCTCTAAATAGGAAAACAAATAGATGAAGGTCAAATTATGATTATTAGATCATAAAAGGTTGGTGGAAGACCCAACCGTTGAACAATAGGCATGTGAAGACAAAAGATAACATCTTCATCAACCATTTCCCACTAATGTTGACCCTAATACACCAACATGTGTCTAATGATACATGTGAGGTGGAATGTGCAACTTGCACTTCTAGAATATCAAAGCTGCACATTCCAAATATTATTTATTTTCTAAAATAGGAAATAAGAAAGCTAACAAATGTTATTAGCTACCTAAGTAAAATTAAGTACTAACGTGTAATTAGAAGATTACATCAACACATATGATGTGTTATTACATGTTTGGGGCTTCAATTTTTCAAACATATTACTATTGTTTGATATCTTTTAGTTTTCAATTTTTCATGATGCATATCATGCATTTTTCGAAGCACTTACTCTATTGTGCTTCATTTCTATATCTTTCTTATACCAACATCTATCTCTAAGCTGATTTTCACATGATGATGTCCTACATTCTTCTAAATTTTTTATGCTTACACCTTAGATTACATGTTTCATACATGCTTACAATGATTAAATATTAATATGCTAACATATTCCACCATGTTTTTATACTTTCTTTACAATGTTATATCTCACTTTATCTTTATATACATTTTACAAATGGTATGTTTAATTGATTCTTTTGAGATGAGTGATACACAAGCTCCATGCCTCATTTAAACAGTGGAATAAGATGGGATTAGTACAAATATTTAGACAATACAATATAGAGAACTTTACTCCTTAATGGATTCAAGGAGAATTTAATATGGTTTAAATTGATTCAGATTCAGTTTCAAAATACATTTTACATGGTTTTAGAGATATCCTATTCAAATTTAGGGACATTTGATCAAATTAGACATGGATACAATCCATATCGAGACATTATTCATAATTATGAAGGAACATATTCAGACTTTTTGGAGATTATATTTAGATTCAGGGGTAATTGATCACATTAGACATGGGTTTTATCATACTTAGAGATTATAGCACAAGTTGGGGAGTGAATGTTTGGTTATATATTTTTGGTAACATGGTAGCATATTTTAGTAGTAATCAACGACCACCACAAATCTAGTACCACTTGTAGTAAATCAAAAACTGGTATTATATGATTGAATTTTAATGTTTCAAAAAAATTCGTTATATCACAATTTGATGTTATACCACAAATCAGACACATATATACATATTATGGCTATGTAAATAATTAAAAAAAACAAATTGCATGTATTTACAAGTATAATTATAAAATTTCAAAAGCACTAATTCAAAAAGTGTAACTTTATCAAAGAAATAAAGAAAGAAATTATATTAGAAAAAGGTTTTGATTCAATATTTTAAAGAGTACAATCTTAAAAATATCCTTTTCTATCATGAGCCATAATTTAGATTGCATTGTTTCATAGATTTGCACATTATCTCTATTGGTCATTTTACAAAGGAATTCCATTTTTTAGATAAGTTTGTGCAATCATCTAGCTTGTCTTCATAAGGGTAATGTACATATTTCAAATTTTCCATCACACAAACATTGGCATCCACTAAATTGAGCCTCTCTCCATGACATGAGTCAAGTATTGTATCTTTTCATGCACTGCAACTATTGATGTGAATGAATCTATCAACTCTAATTGGTCACCCACTATTAATTATGTTTTATTCAAACACTATTTCATAGAAGTTTGTTTATATTAATATATTTAACACAAATAATAAGTGAAAAATAAAAACTCTCATACTTGAGATTAAGTTCAATATTTTTACCATGTCATCTTTCAGAGAAGATTTCAATTGCTAAGTTTTTTCTATTAAATTTGGTTTGATTTTTTTCTAAAGAGGTCTATAAGAAACATGTACAATTTTTTACCTCAAGTTCAATATTATGATAACCTTCACACTTTGATCAAACCATTATTTGATGAAATTTAAGTGTTTAAATCAAATTTTAATTCTATGTCATTTACTCATATCTATAAGGAAAGAAATGTTAAAGCGAATGACCTTTTAAAGGTTGGTCTACAATTAGAAAATCGATCCTATAACATAATCAAGAGTTTCTTGTACCATAGTCAAACACTGTTTGTAGCATACTTGGGGGATACATATAGAAACTCGAAAGCTACTTGTAGCATATTTGGGAGTTATCGTAGCACAATCGATGAGATGGTGCTGAATCCAAGAGAAAAGTGGACTATAAGTTCTAATATCAAATTATATAAGTGTGACACCCTTAAATTTGATGTGATTTTTTTCAAAACACAAAATTAAATGCTCAACCAAACACAAATGCATAAACGTAAATGAATGTGGCACAAAAGTCTCCCTAAGCTACCATGCAACGATAAGGTTTAGGTAAGATTATAGGGTTAAGTTATACAAGGGAAAGTTCGATTGCCCCTGTCGTAATAATAGTTATAATTTAGAACTCAACTAAGGTGAAACTAAACAATGAAAATAATATTGTGCCTTTATAATGTCAAATTACTCTAACAATATAGATGAACTAAGAACTTACTCAAAATTTAATAGAATATTTATCAGAGATTTAAGGGATCATTTGATTCAAAACAATAGCCTAGGGTCTGAACTAGAAGGTCCATTAAGTCAAGGACTATATAATTTTTTTTTTACTAATATAATTATTCATTTCATAAAATTAAAACAATCCTACTTAATAATTGATAATGTAAAAATAACAACGCTTATGTTAGGAATAAAATTTAGTTTGATTCATCATTAGTTGATATTTGAATAAATGTAATAAGTTAAAGTATTTAATTTAAATACTTTAAACTTATGTCAATAGGTATTACTTATCCTTAGTTGTTAGTTAACTAAGTGATAGTGTTCTCATCCCTATGTTTGTGGGATCATGTTCTATCTTGCATATTTTGTTCTCGGGTGATTTCCATGAGGGGAAATAGGGGCAGTTAGGGGCGATATGTTATTTATGCATATTTCATATACCGTGGATGAGATAGAAGCTGTCCAATATCTATAAATATTACAACTCTCTAATTTGTTTTGTAATGCTTGATTTTGATATTAAAAAAATACACAAGCACCATCTTGTTTCCGTGTCAAATATTTTTTTCAAGTATTCATTATTAAGATTTGGTATTAGAGTAATATTTTGATCCAGGGAAAAGTGTAGGAAGTTTTTAGGGAGATCTGGAGAAATTACAGAGCTAGGAGGAGCCATAGATGCCCCTAGCCGTTTCACAGCCCCTACCCAACTCCACACCCTGAATCACAGATTTATTTGTAGTTGAAGAACACCTAGAGTGCAATCACAGGCCCTTGCAGACCTAGATGTAACTCTCTTACAGAATGTGACATTGTTTCATTCTTTGGTATTTTAAATTTTTTTACCTGTACTTGCATTTAAAAAATTTTTGGAAGCATTTTAAAAAAAATATACAATATTTTTTTTATTGTGGGAGCTCGAGCTTTTCAAGCTCCCCACATAACTTCTCCTTCCTCTTCTCTATGCTGTATCTTTTCATATATCTAGCAAGAGAATTCTATGTTCCTATGAGAAGATCTCTGTCCAAAGAGACTTCCCGAAGCCTCCAATCAACCTGGAGATTACATTCACATATCAAGAGAATTCAAGAGAAGAAGAAAACTTTCCTGCAAAATATTCAACGTCAAAACCTACGTTGAAATAAGGAAGAAAAAGCTACCTCTAAGAAAAAAATACCCGCGTAGAAAGAGAAACAATAAAAAATTGCGGCTAAGGATTATTAAAGCAAGTAAGGAAAAGAAATAGAGGTGGTGGTTGAGAAAACAAGGTGCATGCAAGCCTTTAGGTGACATTTTCAACAAAAAGCATTTAAAAAAAAACTTTCCTTTTTGGATTTTGCGGAAAAAAGCAGGACAATTTTTTTTTCCATTTTTGGAAAGGGGCCCGGAAAGATATTGAAATCACAATTTAAAAAAGTCATAACTTTCAACTGGTACCTCTGATTGAGGTGCCATTTTTTTTGAAAGTGTGTGTTTTTGCAAGATCTACATATTGGTCTAGTTTGTAATAATATTTGTTTTGTAAAAAATTAGATTTTTTGTATTTGAAAAGAGGCCAAAGAGTCTTTTTTTTTCAAATTGGCCAAGAGAGCCATTTTATATTTAATTAGCCATAGAGCCAAATTTGTAACAGGGCCAATAGTTTCAAAAATTCATTGTACATGGCTAAAAAGGAGCCCAAACTGAATAAAATATTATTTTTTGGGGGGTGTGCATGATTTAAGGGGGGAAAAGTGTTCACTTTTTTCTTCTACTATTTATCACTTTTCACAATGGCCACGATTATGGTACCAAAATTTTTTTTGCCAGATTTTCAACTTTTGCATTATGATAATTATCTAACATGAAAAAAAAATTCTCGCGCAACTTGATTTTGAAAATCTATGGTTTGTTGTTTCTCGTACATTAACAAGATCTGCAATATATGTTACATAACAAGTTATATTTGATTGTGCAAATCAAAAAACAAAGTTCATAATCTTGTTTAGTGTTTCAAATGAGGTTAAACCTCATATTCATGAGACCACACCAATAAAAGAATCTTGGGACAAGTTGAAAACAATCTATGAGTCAAAAAATAAGAACATAATACTTCATCTCCAGAGTCAACTATTAAAATTAAAAATGCAACCAACTGATAAAGTTGAAATGTTTTTGAGAAGAGTGACAAATTTTCATGCATCACTTCAAGCTTTGGAAGAAGAAGTAACTGACACATCACTCGTGCCTATAGTATTAGAGCTCTTCCTCCTTCATATAGGATTTTTGTGACCACATTAAACATAACTAGTCAAACAACAAATTTTGAAGAGTTGGTGAATATGCTACAACAAGAGGAAGTTATTCACTCAACTACTGAAACTAAAGAAAAGACACTTGCTTCTAATCAAAAAGGAAAAAAATAGGCTAAGTCTAGTAAACAACCTCAGAAGCAAGGTAATACTCAACAAGGCCAAAAGGACCAACAAAAATGTCTTATTTGTGGTCAAAAAAGACATGAGTTAATTTTTTTTTGGTACAACACATTCCAACAAGGATCATCAAGTGGTAAAAAGATTAATTACCAACAAATAAAATCTAGCCAACAACAGAGTAAACAAGGACAAAATAATCAAAAGTGGAAGAAGAAACCAACTCAACAAGGAAATGTAGCCGAACAAGAAGATCAATTTGATGATGATGAATTCTTATATTCTACACAATTAAATTAAGTATCAAATTCTACAAATCAAATTTGGTAGGTCGACTCGGGTGCAACTCAACACATGTTAGGAAAGAAAGATTGGTTCTTCACAATGAGTAAAACACCCACCAAAAATCATGTCTCTTTGGGTGATGATACATATTATAATGTTGAAGGCACTGGTTCCATTTCACTACCATTTGGGAAACATAATTGTAAAATTACAAATTTTCTTTATGTCCCTGGTTTAACAAAAATTATGTTATCCGTGAGTCAATTATTAGATCACAATCTCAAAATTGACTTTGATTGTAAAGGCGGCAAAAAGATGTGCCTAATTCGAGATAAGTCACAAAGCTCAAAAATTGTTGTAAAAGCTTCAAATGTGGGAAGAATGTTTCAGTTGGATTTTTTTCAACGAAATGATCAAGCACTTGTAGCCAAGGATACATCATCGGCTCAACTATGGCATCGAAGACTTAGACATGTGAGTTTTGGCTATCTTGATACACTTCGTCGATATAATATGGTTAGAGGTTTACCACTTATAAAAAAGGGTACAGATAAATGTCAACATTGTTTGGTGGGAAAACAACATAGAGTACCATTCAAACATAGTACATTTCGGGCTAAAGAAAAACTTGACTTGGTGCATATTGATTTGTGCGGCCCAATGAGACCTAGTCACTCTGGGTTTCAATATTTCATGCTCTTTGTTGACGATTTTTCAAGGAAAATGTGGATATACTGTCTTTCTAAAAATACCAAGCTTTTGAAACTTTCAAGAAGTTTAAAGCCCTTGTTGAAACAAAGTCTGGTAAGAAAATAAAAACACTCTGCTTAGATCGAGGGGTAGAATACACCAATAATGAGTTCAATTTTTTTTGTAAACACATGGCATTCGTTGTCAAATGGCTCCTCCTCACACATCACAAAAAATGGTGTTGTTGAAAGGTGAAATCGTACTATCATGGATATGGTGCGATGTATGATTGATGATGCAAGTTTATCAAAAACATTTTGGGTGGAAACAACTAAAAGGACAGTCTATTTACTAAATAGAGTTCTCACTGTAACTCTTGATGGAGTAACACTTCAGGAAGCATGGTCAGGGCTTAAGCCATCTATTTCACACCTTAGAGTTTTTGTATGTAGAGCAAGTATGCACATTCCTAAGAAACAAAGAACTAAGCTTGATATGAAATCAGAAAAACTTATCTTCTTGGGATACAGTGATGAAGCACTTGGCTACATACTTATGGATCCAAGAACAAGAAGGGTATACACTAGTCAGGATGTTGAGTTATTTGAGAAGAAATAAGAAGATGCTCCTTCCATCACTCACATGATGAAAAAAATCATCCCTATAGTGAAAATAGAGGATGGTAATCACTTTGATGATGATAATGATGATGGGGAAGATAATGAAATTCAACCTCCCACAAGAACCACAAAAGTATGCCTAAATGGTATACAAGTATGATGAGAGATACAAAATTGGATAGTGTCCCTGACACATCTACCACTAGAATAAGGACTCATGGTATGGCTCGAAATGAGGTCAATTTTGCCTTAATGGGTAAAGTTGTTAAAACTATTGAGCCATCCACAGTTTTAGAAGCCCTACAGTCTAAACCTTGGAAAGATTCTATGGATGCATATTATAAGTCACATATGAAAAATAATACATGGAAACTTATAGGTCTTCCACTAGGGAAAAATACGATTGGATGTAGATGGATCATCAAAATGAAGTACAAAATAGATGAAAAAATTAATAAACGTAAGGCTAGACAAGTTGCTAAGGGATATGCTCAAAAATAAGGCATTGATTATGAGGAGACTTTTGCTCCCACAACTAAGATAAAAACTTTCAGGTTAATATTTTCTCTAGCTACACAATTTGGTTGGAAAATACACCAAATGGATGTGAAAATTGCCTTTCTTAATGGTGATTTATAGGAATAAGTTTACATGACTCAACCAGAAGGTTTTTTCATACCAAGTAAAGAGGAAAAGGTATGTAAACTCATAAAATCACTATATGGTCTAAAACAGTCTCCCAGGGCATGGTACATAAAAATCGACAAGCATCTCATTCAACATGGATTCAACATGAGTCCATACGATCCTAATATCTATCTCAAAAAGCAAGGGGGAGATAGTGATCGTTGTAGTATAGGTCGATGATCTAGTAATCACTAGAGGATCGGTGAGGATGATTGAGTTAACAAAGAAAGATATAACATGATCATTCAACATGAACGATCTTAGGCTTTTGCATTATTGTCTTGGACTTGAATTTTGGCAAATATAAAATCATATCTTTGTGTCACAATTGAAATATGCCAAGACAATGATCGAGAAATTCAATACGATGGATTGTAAGCCATTTTCTGTTAGGATTAATATTATTGTTTAACATTATTAATCATTATTATTTGTTAGGTCTGTTATTATATTTGTTTATATGTGAAGTTGTTAATAAACAACTCACGTGAATAGGAGTTTGGTGAGATAATTAAGGAGTGTTGTTCTCAGATTCCTATTTTATAGGAATGACTTATTCCTATATATTTGTAAGAGTTCTCGTATGAATTATAGAGAGAATATTATTCGGTGAAGTTTATCATGTAAATCTGGTCTTAAGCTTTCATTTGGTATTGGAGCATTATTGTTCTTGTGCCTGTGTATTATGGTTATCTGACATGTATTGATTTAGGAGGAGAGATGTGGCTTCGGCTTCCATTTCAGAGCAGACTTGATGTTGGAGAAACTGCAAGCATGACGTTTTAGTTCCCGTTTCAACCTGTACCATTCTACCTACCTGCGCCATTGTTATTGTTGCATAGTCTTTTCTGATTGCGTTTGCATTGAATCCTTTTGCATTACTTTGGTATCCGTCACTTTTTTGCTGTCCATCTGCACCTGCACGTGTTTCTTTCTGGTCTACTTTGAAGAGCGTGGAGGAGGATGTGTTGTGAAGGACGCAGGCCATACTGCGCAGATCCACAGACCATCGACTCGATCAATCCACATGTGTAAAATCGATGGTGTCCAATACTAATGCGACCTCAGCTGCCATCTCAGTCCAAAACAAGAAATCCGCTTGTGTTATTTTATATCTGAGGAGGACGACTGTCAGAGACTTTCCACTCAACGTTCATGTAACTAGACAGAGCTGATTTACACTATTCATTATGCACCGAAGATATCAGTTTGGCAGTGTGGCCGAGTTTCTGGTTCATGCTAAGTCGAGTGTCTTTCACGGCTAAGACAAGTTTCTTTCACGGCCGGTGGAAAAATTGTAAGTCTTATTTAGGTTTTGTGATAATGGTCTATGAGTCAAAAGTTTGATTAATATTTATGTTTTGTTTTAGTCGGTCTATTAGTTTTGTATTAAGATATAATATTCTTTTAATTCAAAGTCTTAAGATTGTTTGTATACGTGGTTAGTTACTTTGTCTAACAATGTCTAATGTTCAAATGTAATATTGTGTATGTAGTCAAAACACAAATGTCATTGTAGGTCTACATATTGTTTTTTAGAGTCATTTTATATGTTTATCAAAATAAAAAGAAATAATGTGGCATAGTGTCTTTTATGTGAAGTAGTGTTTGTCGTTAAAAGTTGTGGTTGTATTCAAGTCAAATGTCATTTGTGAATCACTATCAAAATAGTTGTCTTCAAATAAGTCTATAGTTTTATTTGTGTTATTTTCAATATGTCATTTAACACACTTTCCGTAAGAGTTTGAAATAGGTCTTTTATTTCATGTCAAATGTTTTAGTCGAGTCAAAAGTCAAAAAAAAAAAAGTTGGAAAAATTGTCATTGTCATTGTCATTTTGTGTCTAGGTGAATAATAGGTTGTTTTTTTTTACAATGGAAATGCCATTGGAAAAATTCAATGGTCTCAATTTTCACACATGGAAAGTCAAGATCCAGATGCAGTTGATGAACAAAAATCTCAGATCCGACCAGATTGGCAGAATGGGAAATACGGGATGATAAAGCCAAAGCCATTATTGGCCTTTTCCACACCTATGGAGACAAGACTTCAACTATCTCGAATAGATCCATCACCACAAGTAAATGTAACTCTCTATTGGCAGTTGATCGGGAGTCTCATCTACTTGACTTATACTAGGCTGGATATCAACTATGTAGTCAACTATCTTTCACGGTTCATCCAAGAACCAAGGGTTTCTCACTGGAAAGAAGAAAAGTGGATATTGAGGTACATCAGAGGAACTATGGACTATGGCCTAGAATACAAGAAGAATAATAACTTCTTGACATGATACCTGGTCTAAGAATATTCAGATCTTTGCCGTGCAAGAAACATAGATAATAGTTTAACATTATTAATCATTAAATCCACTTCAGGATTTGTATTCTTTTTGGGATTTGGACTAATATCATGGGGGAGTAATAAGCAGACTTGTGTTTCAAGGTCCTCCATAGAATTAGAATATCGTGCAGCAGGTGGAGTTGTCTGTGAAGCAATATGGCTCTGACGTATACTTGAAGGATTGGGAATACCACAGAAAGATCTAACTATCCTACATGTTGATAACAAAGGAGTAGTAAAAATTATTCGAAATCTAATTTTTCATGAGCGCACCAAACACATTGAGGTGCATGTACATTTCATTCGCAAACATGTTCAGAACAATAACATCTAGCTCCAATATTGCCCAATAGATATGCAACGTGCAGATGTCTTCACAAAGTCACTTGCACGAGGTAAATTTGAGGGGTTTAGAGAATTTATCTCATGTACACTTGAGACCATGCTGAATTAATGGGGGGAATGTTAGGAATAAAACTTAGCTATATTCCTCATTAGTTGATATTTGAATAAATATAATAAGTTAACGTATTTAATTTAAATACTTTAAACTTATGTCAGTAGGTATTAGTTATCCTTAGTTGTTAGTTAACTAAGTGATAGTGTTCTCATCCCTATGTTTATGGGATCATGTTCTATCTTGCATATTTTGTTCCCAGATGATTTCCATGAGGGGCAATAGGGGCAATTAGGGGAAATATGCTATTTCTGCATATTTTCTCAGATTAGGTGATTTGTTTCCATATATTGTGGATGAGATCGAAGCTATCCAATATCTATAAATATTGCATCTCTCTCATTTGTTTTGTAATGCTTGATTTTGATATTAATAAAATACACAAACACTATCTTGTTTCTGTGTCAAATATTGTTTTCAAATATTCATTATCAAGAGCTTAAACACACTTTCTATAAAGGTTTATGATTACATAATTTGAATAAGGGGGTCTATTTAGCTACTTAAAAGTATACATTAAAAATAATATTTACTTTTGTTTGAAGGGATCTCTCACCCGAATGGCTTGGTTTAGTTTTTAAAAGATCCCCATTATTGTATCAGATCTATTGTTTGTTTTTATAATTTGCTAAAGATTGAATCCATGTATTTGATCCACCAAATGAGTGGAATGCATTGTAACACTCTTTTTATTCTTCTATTCAAGCTCATTATTTCCTTCTATTTTACGTTGTATACCTATTTAAATTTAACCTAATCTATTCAGATTTGAATACACACACACAATGAAATAAATATTTTTAACTTCCATTACTAAAAGAATCATGTGTGTTTGTTTCTCTCTCTCTCTCTCTCTATAATGCGATAGTTAAAGGGTGGGGTTTAACCCCCACCCATTTTCTTTTGGTTAAGAAAACACAAAGAGGGTGGCATGGCCACTATACCCTTGCCTTAGGCGGTGACATGACGGCCATGCCATCTCTTTCCTAGCCACACAATGGGACGGGGTGACATGGCCATCTTGCCACCACTAACAAGGGGGCAAGGAAAAATGTCATCCCTTCCCCATATATACATTGGGGGGTGGGAGGTGGGGGAGCAAGGCCGACCGAACTCCAAACCAACAATATAGTCAGATGACTACCATTGATCAGACAAAATTTTTTTTTTGAAATAAAAAACTATATTACATTCTTACATTGTTTTAATTCAGTTTCACTATATGAGTTTTCATATATCAATATATTTAAAATAAAGTGTGTATGTGTGTGTGTGGTGTGTGTGTGTGTGTGTGTGTGTGTGTGTGTGTGTGTGTGTGTGTGTGTGTGTGTGTGTGTGTGTGTGTGTGTGTGTGTGTGTGTGTGTGTGTGTGTGTGTGTGTGTGTGTGTGCGCGCTCGCGCGCGCGTGCGCGCGCGTGTGCACTTGTGCACGTCTCTCTCTCTCTCTCTCTCTCTCTCTCTATATATATATATATATATATATATGTATAACAATAATTAAAAAGAAAGAAAAATTATTATAAGAAAATATGCAAAATATATTAAATTGAGATAAAGATTATCAGCAAGATAAGAAACTCACAACTAGTTTTTCATTTTATTTTAAAATTTTAATCTATCTCATAGCTATTTTAAATAAGGTTAAAAGTTTTATTGTAAATAAAATAAGGTGTAGATGTATACATTACAATATACCTAGGTATACTATAATATATATACCCACATACTAATTCTCTAGATACTTTGCAACTAGTGTGGATAGCTACTAAAATACTCAATTTAAAAATTTGTTGCATACATTGTGATTTACATATGGGAATAGTAAAAACCATTGCCATCTCTTATAAGTAATTCAGTTTTCCACACACCTTAGGGTTCAACCACATACTAATTTACTATATCTTTCATATAATAAGGAAATCTAATTTTAGGTTTAGTAAATCAATAGTAATTCCAAGAAACACTTGTAATTCCGCATTCTAAGTAATGTTGTAAAACATTTATTCATTATACTACAATCTCATACTTGTTATATTTTGGTTAGTAAAATTACAACACATATAGACCACAAACTTCTACAAAAAATATGAACACTACTTAATACATATTCCAGTCCATAATATACTATCCAATTGTTACACTACTTACACTACACATTGATTGACATAGTTTACATCAACTTATTTACACATCTCAACCTCCAAGGAACTTAAAACTCTTCTTTCCATGCAATAACAAAAACATACATTTCACACAAGGGAGAGGAAAGTAGCATTCACCTCCCATCCACACAATATCAAACTGATTTCTTCCATATCGTCCCACAAAATCCCTAATTGAAGAGGGAAAATTTACTCATAGCTTATACTCAAAACATTAAGGATAACAAGTTTTTGACAGCTAACATAACACTTAAACATTCAAATACAACTCTTTGCTTGGACACCAACTAACAAACATAAAATTTAGTTTTAAAATAAAATACAAACATTGCAAACCTACAACAATTTTTCCTAGAGGGATAAATACCTAGCGAAACTAAATTTCCTTGGGTCCCTACATCCATGCCAACCATGGACTACCTCAAGGTGAAATAATAATTTACCTCAATGAGCCCTTACATCCACTCCTCCTATGAGACATTAGATCACTCCATTGAGGTAAAATATTCAATTCAAATTTCATATCATTATATAACAATAATATTCATCTTTATACTCCAAATAAAATAACAAGGGTCCTTACATCTTCCCCCTCACACACAATTACAAGACATACAAAATGACACTTAAGAAAACTTATTTTTTTTACTTCCTTTAAGAATTATAACATAACTCAAGGAACATTAAAATACTAAAAGAAGAATATCAAGTTCAAGAGAAAATTTTCGCAAAAAAATAAAGTAAGCCAAGTAAAAATTAACCTACCTTTTGTTTCCCATTTTCTAAGAATCCAAAGAAAAAAACATACTATAATTTCTAGTAAAATTGACTCCCTCCAAAACCTCCAAAACAATATTCATAAACTCAATAACTCCCAAAATCCAGAATTCGCATAACCCCCTTTCATAATTACACAAGAATGCCTCCACCAACACAAGGACCAACCAAAAACTAAACATAGCATCCTACTTAGCTCAAAAGACATCCATCTCACTTTACTTTGAAACCAAAATTACAAATCCTAGGAAAAATGCACATATTCCAAAACAATAATGATTTCTTCCTTAGACAAAATAAAACATCACTAGCTACATACTCCCAAACGTACTTAGCCAAAATGGTTTGAATCTCAATGCACCCATTCCATTACACTTCATGAAAAATTAAAGTGAGAATTAATTGGCACATTCCATATAGCTCACAATGATGGTTTTCTCGGCATAAGAGGTGTAAGAAGCCTCTAAAATATAGCCTACTCTATAGGTAGTGAATAGGGATATGTTTGGAGGTGAGAAACATAGGTTTCTTACCCCATGCACAAGTCTAATTTTGTCCCCAAACACAAATTTGAGTTTTCAAATTAGGATAAGAAAAAAAAGATAACACATACAAAAGATAATTCAAGTAAGTAATAGACTCCGCACATTCACAAAAAAGTAAATTAAATATTAGGCCACATTACAAAGTATGCAAGTAGCTAGAATAACCACCAAATGTCTTAGGAACACATACACATGTACACTTCTTAGGACTTAAAGGGGTATGAGTGATGTCCCTGATGGATTAGTCCTTTTCCTCTCCAATTTATGGATGGTTGGAAGCATGCCAAATTCCATTTCCCTGCATAATTAGCTCAAGCATCATATATGTCTAAAATAGTAGTTGGTTGCTTAAAATTTTCCAGAGACTATTCACTGGTTGCGAGTGTTCTCATTTAGAAGCACCAAATAGGAGTTTTGTGTCTAAAAAAAAACTGAAAATTCCTCCAAGGTGTGGGAACTTAGCTCCTTAAGGCATACCTCCAAAGAAAGTTATATCTTATCCTAACTACTCTATGCTATCATTATTATACTATAATATACCAATTGCAAGAGAAAAGAGGAAATAAAACATTAAAAAATAAACATGGTGATGCACCATAAATTAAGGGGATCAACCTCCCTATATGAATTAGCTAGAGAGAGGAAAAAAACACATCCAAAATGGTAGATATGATCCAAAATAGACCAGTATTTAAATCTAACTCTTCTTCTTGGCTTGTATAAGACACAATGAATCTAGAAATCTTGTAAATGCTACACACACAATAAACCACAAGGATAACAAAGAGGTAAAGGAAAATAACACAAATACAAAGGGTAAATAGGGGCCACAATGATAGATGCATTAAGATATAAAATATACATACTTTATTATGGACATAATTCAAGGAATTTTTGCATTTACATAGCTAAGAACCACATGTCCAAGGTACTTAGAGTCTTAGCACTCAAAAGAGAAGAGTAACTTTTAATTCAAGGAGAGGAACTATTTTTACAAGTTTTCCTGGAAATATATATAGAAAGGGAAGAGAGAAGATCATGAATATGCTAGAAGATATCTCCTTTGTCATGATTATCTCTTCCACACAAATCATTAGGGTATAAAAAGATGCATAACTAAAAATATCTTCCCAACACCACCTCCAAGAATATTTTGGAATCTTTGCTAGCACAATGATGATCTATTAGCGTTAAATCATGGTTGGGAATGAATTGAAACAAGCCTTATCTACAATACTTTCATGGCTTTCAAGTAAATCCAAAATTTCAATTATTTGATGCTCTAGTTTTCTAGAAGCAATGAAATATTTTGTTTTTAAATTGATTTATCAGAAATCCTTAATGCATGCCCATGAGATCAGGAGAATGAGTGAATATGAAGCTGCCATTGGTCCATATATCATGATTTCACCCTTAGGACCATTATGAAAGCTCATTATTTTAATCCAAAACTTGTTTAACTCTTTCCTTTGCATTTGGGTGGGGTCTCGAGGGGAATATCATCTTAAAACACATCTTCACAAGAGAATAGGATAAATCATGAGCTTATGTGGGTGAGTTAGGAGCCATTATATCAGATTATGTGAGCACCATATAACCAAAAAATCTAGCATAAATAACTCACAAATACCTCAACCAGGATCATTGTAAAGCTCTGTAAATTACCTTTCCAATGGTATCATCCAATCATCAATTGGATCTCTCAGTCGAAAGATATGATAAAAACTAGAGCTATGATCGCCGCCTTTGTCTCAACTGTGGCATCCCCATTCCTTATTTTCCACTAATGTGAAACTATCAAATTTAACATAGTAAATAGACACTGTAGTAGGGATCAAACCTCACCGATCTAAGTCACATGTAAATCGTGCCCATTGTCAACCATAAGTGTCTTGGCATTCGACAGGGAGAGGAGGTAAGAGTCCAAAATCTTGAGATAATGTAAAGTACCGATCTCTGTCACATGTCACTTATGCCACTTGTCAGCAATCAACATCCCAAAAGTTTGGAAGTGACAGACCAAGGCTTGATAAAATGCAAAACAATGATCTCTGCTACGTGTCACTTATGCCATTTTTCCCTTCTGTGTTCTACAAAGTTTAAATACCTAAACTTAGGCTTGACATAGTACCGTATGCCGATTACATAAGAGGAATGAGTTTGTAGTTTCCCAAGTGTATAAATTCACCAATTTATTCCACTTATCGGTGATTGGCATTCTATAGGAATTCAATGAAAAACTTTAAGTACTTAGATGTGGAAGATAACGACGCCTTCCACTTGGCCACCTTCAGAATAGTGAGGAAAAGAAAGGTCATAAACTTAATTTTTTGAATGTGTAGAAAGTTGTGAATGCCACATATTGAATACCTAATATAAGAAATGAAAATAATGAACTTAAACCAACTTCAAAGGATTTGTCAGGATGAGGAGACGTAGTTAAGTAGAACATGGCACTATTTTGCTGAATTAAAACTGATATGTCTGCAACATGAACGAATCAAAGTATTTAGACGTCATCTAAATGTGTCAAAGGAAAAATCCATTTAAAAGAGCAAAAATAGTTGTTTTGATTTGGAATTTACACATACAAAACGATAAAAGACAAACATTTTTAATGAGTTTTAATCACAAGGGAGCCTGAAAATTCAACGGGGTTGAGTTTTGGCAACAATAGCAATTTTAAATTTTTAATTATATCTCAATAAAGCACACCTTTCATTGCATTAATTCCACAAGAAACAAAATCTAAATCACGGTACCTTTACTATATGCAAATAATCATTATCCAGATTATTATGCCAAGAGGCATCCTCTTTTATATATATATTGAGTGGAGGAGTCTGATGTCGTGCCCGTGAAATTGTGTCCGTGATATTTATTTTTAATTTGTAAAATTCGTGTGGGGAAGTTACAAAACACTTTACTAATTTAATTTAATTGGTTAAATTCTAAGTGTGGGGAAGTAAAAAATTTAATTGTTTAAATTCTCGGGTGTGGGGAAGTAAATAATTTAAAGGTAAAAAATATTTTTATGCCGAGAGGCATTCTCATTTATATATATATTGAGTGGAGGAGTCTGATGTCGTGCCCGTGAAATTGTGTCCGTGATATTTATTTTTAATTTGTAAAATTCGTGTGGGGAAGTTACAAAACACTTTACTAATTTAATTTAATTGGTTAAATTCTCAGTGTGGGGAAGTAAAAAATTTAATTTTTTAAATTCTCGGGTGTGGGGAAGTAAATAATTTAAAGGTAAAAAATATTTTATTAAATTAATTTTATAATTTAAAGGTAAAAAACACTTTGGTAATTTAATATTTTAAACACTTTAAAGGTTAAATAATTTAAAGGTAAAAAATACTTTAGTAAATTAATTTTTTAAATTATCGGGTTAGTAATTTAATGTGTTAATTTAAAAACTATAATGTTTAAATAAATAATTTTTTAAACACTTTAGTAATTGAATTTTTTAAACACTTTAGTAATTTACTAATTTAATTTAACTTTAGTAATTTACTAATTTAATTTAATTCTGAGGGAAAGTACATAAATTAAAGTGAAATTGTGTGGGGTTAATAATTTAAAGGTTAAATAATTTGAAATAATTGGGTAATTTAATTTCTTGTGAAATGGGAAGTTACAAAACATTACTAATTTAATTTTGAAATTCTCGGTGGGGAAGTAAATAATTTAAATTACAGGGTAAATGGGTAAAATTTATTTTTTTAAATTTGGGTAATTTAATAATTTAATTTAATTTAAAATGGGTAAAAATTACATGGTAAATGGGTAATTTAATTTCTTTTGAAATGGGTATTGGGTAAATTTAATTTCTTTTGAAATGGGTTATTACATGGTAAATGGGTAAATTTAATTTCTTTTGAAATGGGTAATTGGGTAAATTTAATTTCTTTTGAAATGGGTTATTACATGGTAAATGGGTAAATTTAATTTCTTTTATTGATAATGATAGGGTGAATTGGGTATTACATGGTAATAACAAAAATAATTTTTTATTGATTACTTCCCTAAATTTAATTTCTTTTATTAATTGATCTATTTGGTTAGTAAAGGGTATGGTATTTTATTAATTAATAAAATGGGTAAATTTAATTTATTTTATTGATAATGATACACTTTAGAAAATACATGTAAATTAAAAAAAATCCTTTTAAATTATTTTTCCCTAAATTTAATTTACTTTGGTTAGTAAAGGGGGTATTTTATTAATTAATACAGTGGTGAAAAAAAATTTCAATTTAAAGGGTATTACACCTAAATATTCAATTGTATTTTATTTATAATTTAAATATTTTATTAAATAAAATTTAGTAATTTAATTTTTATAAACCCTCCTTTTAAATAATTTATAAGAATATAGCTGGTTGAAATTATGACATAGGATGATCATGAAAATGTCAAAAAATACTAAGATTATGATGAAATGACAACCATATAGGAAATAATGACAATACCACGGTTAATGATGGGGTAAGGATGAATTTATGATGTCTATTACTAATTACTATTACTATTACTATTACTTTTAATATAATAATAATAATAATATAATAATAATATTAATAATAATCTATTAGTGTTAATAATATGAGTATTTTATTAATTATAAAATAATAAATATCAATTTTAGTTAAGATTAATAATGATAGGATGACAATGATGGGTATTACAATGATGGTAGTAATAGTGATAGTGGTTTAATAATGACGAGTTTGATGATGATGACAATAATTATATCAATTTGGATAACACTTTAGTAAAAGGATGATGACAATGACTATGACCCCAACGATGAAAAGTGAAATGGTGAACAACACCAAAGACGATGATGATGAGGACAATGAAGATGGTGGAAATGATCAATGGTGATAATAATGATGGGGATAAATAATGATGACAACGATATGACAATGGTAATGAACATGATTATCATATCGATCATGAAAATGATGACAATGAAACAAAAAATTAAAGAAGAATATAGCTGGATGATGATGATTATGACAATGATGATCATGAAAATGTGAAAAAATATTATGATTATGATGAAATGGTAACCATGACGATGACCACGGTTACAATGGGGTTAAGATGATGATAAGGATGACATTTATGATGTCTATTACTATTACTATTACTATTACTATTACTATAATAATAATAATAATAATAATAATATAGTGTTAATAATAAGAGTTTTTTATTTTTATAAATCATAATAATATCAATTTTAGTAGTAAGATTAATATTGATGATGACAATGACGACGGTGATGACAACGACAATGATGGCAGTGGTAGTGATAGTGGTGATAATAATGACGAGGATGATGATGATGACAATGATTATATCGATCGTAAAAAATGATGACAATGACTATGATAACGATGAAAACAAAAACAACACCAAAGACGATGACGATGAGGACAATGATGATGGTGGAAATGATAGTGGTGATAATAATGATGGGGATGATGATGATGACAACGAATATGACAATGGTGATGAAAATGATTATATCGATCATGAAAATGATGACAATGAAACAAAAACATTAAAGACAATGACGATTGTCACAATGACGACGATTAAGATGACGATAACGACGATATTACTAATAATATTAATAAAATTATAACAATAATGTTGTATTAATAATGATAATAATGATTATGATGATGATGAAAATGATGACAACAATGATGGTGGTGGTAGTGATAGTGGAAATAATAATGATGAGGATGATAATGAGGAAAACGAAGATGATAATGATAGTGACAATGATTATATCGATCGTGAAAATGATGGCAATGATTATTATGATGATGAAAAAGACAACATCAAGTACAATTACGATGATGACATTGATGGTGGTAGTAGCGATAGTGGTGATTGATGACAATGACAACTAAGATGAAAATGATGATGATGTCGATGAAAACAAAAATAACACTGAAGACAATGATGATTGTGAAAATCACAACAACGATGATGATGATTGTGTTAATGACAGTGATTAGGGATGATCTTGATGATGAAAAAGACAACGATGATGACATTGAAAACAATGATAAAGACAATGATTATGATGATGATGAAAAAGAAAACACCGAAGATGATGATGATTGTGATGATGACAACATTTAAGATGATGATATTAATAATATTGTTAATAAAATTGTGATGATGATGATGAAGAAAATAATGACAATGATTATGATTATGATGAAAATGACAACACCGAAGACAATGACATTGGTGACAATGATGGCGATTAAGATGATATCAAGACCATGATATTATCGTCATGGTCATGATTATAATCGTCGATATAATCGTCGTTAGATCAAGATCATGATTATCATCTTCACATTCATGCTCATTTTCATCTACCATCATCATCGTTATTGGCACCATCATTATCATGCATATTTAGGGTTATAGGTTTACATATTGTGGAATAGTTGTCATCATTAATAATGTTGTATTAATAATAATGATTATGATGATGATGAAAATGATGATAATAATGATGATGATGATCGACGACAATGATGGTGGTGGCAATGATAGTGGAAATAATAATGATGAGGATGATAATGAGGAAAACGAAGATGATAATGATAGTGACAATGATTATATCAATCGTGAAAATGATGACAATAATTATTATGATGATGAAAAAGACAACACCAAGTATGATTACGATGATGACATTGATGGTGGTGGTAGCGATATTGGTGATAATAATGATGAGGATGATCATGATGACAACTAAGATAAAAATGATTGTATCAATCAAGAAAATGATGATGATGTCGACATTATTATTATTGTGAAAACAAAAATAACACTAAAGACATTGTTATGATGATTGTGAAAATCACAACAACGATGATGATGATTGTGTTAATGACGGTGATTAGGGATGATCTTGATGATGAAAAATACAACGATGATGACATTGAAAACAATGATAAAGACAATGATTATGATGATGATGAAAAAGACAACACCAAAGATGATGATGATTATGATGATGACAACAATTAAGATGATGATATTAATAATATTGTTCACATTCATAAAATTGTGATGATGATGATGAAAATGACAAATCGAAGACAATGATGTTGGTGATCACCATGATGGTGATTATCAGATGATATTGATTTTTCATGATATTATCGTCATGATTATCATCGTCGATATAATCATTGTTAGATCAAGATCATGATTATCATCTTCACATTCATGCTCATTTTCATTTGCCATCATCATCGTTATTAGCACCATCATTATCATGCATATTTATGGTTTAAGGTTTACATATTGGGGAAATAGTTGTCATCTTTTTCATTTTCATCATTATCATACCATGATCTTGATTATCACGATCATGGTCATTGTCATTTTTCATTATTATTATTGTGACCCTCATTATCATCGTCGATATAATCATTGTTAGATCAAGATCATGATTATCATCTTCACATTCATGCTCATTTTCATTTGCCATCATCATCGTTATTGGCACCATCATTATCGTGCATATTTAGGGTTTAAGGTTTACATATTGGGGAAATAGTTGTCATCTTTTTCATTTTCATCATTATCATACCATGATCTTGATTATCACAATCATGGTCATTGTCATTTTTCATTATTATTATTGTGACCCTCATTATCATCGTCGATATAATCATTGTTAGATCAAGATAATGATTATCATCTTCACATTCATGCTCATTTGTCATTTGCCATCATCATCGTTATTGGCACCATCATTATCGTGCATATTTAGGGTTTAAGGTTTACATATTGGGGAAATAGTTGTCATCTTTTTCATTTTCATCATTATCATACCATGATCTTGATTATCACGATCATGGTCATTGTCATTTTTCATTATTATTATTGTGATCCTCATTATCATACATGTTTAGGTATTCATTTCCCCATCATCATAGACATCATCATGATTATCATCGTTAGATCATGATCATGATTTTCATCTTCACATTCATGGTCATTTTCATCTTCCATCATCGTCATTATCATCACCATTGTTATAATGCATATTTAGGATTTAAGGTTTACAAATTGTGACATAGTTGTCATCTTTTTCATCATCACCGCTATCATTTTCGTAGTTGTCATCATTATCCTCATCATCATTATCACCACCATTAATACCACCACCATCAACATCTTTGCCATCATCATCGTCGTGAATATTTTTTTAATTATTATGTGCATATTGATATTATGTTAATTTGTAAATACATTAAATATTACAATCATCTATCGTGATCATGAGGTAAATAAGTTAGGTATTGTTTTATGAATAATGCAACTCCCGTGGTTGCTACTAGCATACCTATATTTATATAAATATATGTAATATATGCCGAGAGGTATATATTACATATATTTATATATTATATAAATATATAGGTGCCTTGTGAACTTCACCTCTCGGCATATTTTACATATCATGTTTTGTTTTATGTTTCTATATGTATGTAAAATATGCCGAGAGGTGAAGTTCACAAGGCACCTATATATTTATATAATATATAAATATATGTAATATATACCTCTCGGCATATATTACATATATTTATATAAATATAGGTATGCTAGTTATATCTAACATACATAAGTTACACATTTGGTTCATAATGTGAAGCTCATTCATGTGTCACATTTACCATAGTCAATAAGAAAAGTAAGCAATCAAATGTCAATCAAAATTTCTTTTCGTACTCATCATAATTTAATAAGAGTAATAAGTAATGAAATTGCTAATCTATATCACATATAAAAAACATTACGATTAATACCAATTGTTATATGACTAAATCCCATGTATTAATAATTACTTTAAATTATGTATATGGGGTAAAAGTAAAGAGTTATTAAGTATTCACCCAAGATTAAATGTTAGGTAAAAATAATAAAAGAAACAAGTAAAAATATCAATTAAGAACATGATTCATATATGATCCAATGTATGAAAATGAATATAGAAATATGAATGTGTGTACAAAGAGAGTCAAGGGCATGAAGAAGACCTATAACACTATGAATAACAATGGGATATATATATATATATAATGGAAAGGACCCTTGGTAAGGGGCATAAAATATGTGAATGTGTAATACATGATTCATATACGATCCAATGTATGGAAATGAATATAGAAATATGAATGTGTGTACAAATAGAGTCAAGGGTAGGAAGAAGACCTATAACACTATGAATAACAATTGGACATGGTCTATAGGGTAGATCGAAGGGGAGACATAAAGTGCAATCCTAGTGTCCTGACTAGGGATAACGAATGTTGTTATTGCATTGTGATGCTAATTCCCATATGTCCCCTTATTGTTGAGTGTGGTATTAGCTCTGGGTCACCCTTGGGAAAGATTTCCATTCTAAATAGGTTTCATAAATATGCATTTCAATTTATTTCAATAAAATTATCTTTGTTGTTTATCATATAACAGTGTAAATATTGATGTTTGCTTATAGGTTAATGTATTTACTGCATTAACATATCATAGTAGCATACATCTACTTAGAGTATATGAATATCTAAGGTAAAAACATGGTTTTACATATAATATGTTTATCTTTAATAAATTAATTATTAAATTGGGGAATGAGTTTATCATATTTGTTATCAAATCCTGGGAGCTTAAAGAATCTTGAGATTGAAACATTTAGATTACAAATTCTATTTTCAAATTGTTAAATCTAAAGCAACAAAAGTTTTTAAACTACTCTTAATATGAATTTCTATGTAATATTTACTAATAAACTACATTTATTATAACCAAATTAGGTTAAAAAATATTTTAATTAAAACTACTATAGTAGAAACCATACATATCATTGTGTGAGATGTTTACTTATGATCCATATGGATCCAAAATGACTTTACTTCATCAAATTAGTCAACATGAAGAAGGAAAAATAATACGCAGAGGTTCTGTCTTTTTAGTAACAGGACCGACGCTCTGTGCAGAGTGGTGGTTACAGAACCGCCGCCCAACCAGGGTGGTGGTCCTAAGACCGCCGGTCTCGTTTGGGCGGTGGTCCTGGCTCTTTGGTACAGAAAACAAAAATATGAAACGAACAACCCAGAATTTGGAAGGTTGTTCATGTCTCTTCTCCTCTAGGACCTTTCACTTTCTCCAGTACATGGGAGGACATGAGAAAGGCTATAGATACATGTTTTTAGAAGAGAATAGGATCATTGTAGCATGAAAGCAAGTGAGCAAGAAGTTCTTAGTGTTGGAATTGTGTTTTGTAGAAGAAAGGAGTGTTGAGACATAGAAAATAAGTATTTGGGAGGAAGTGTGAGATATTATCTACTTCTCTTTCATACTTAATGTAAATTATGTACTTGTTATTTTGAATTGGCCAATAAAAGTTGGAAGAAAGAGCAATTACCCTTCCCGACTAGTTCTTCCTCCTTTGGAGGTTTCTAGGATAAAATTTATTGGTGTTTATGAGCTTAAATTATTTCCTTTCCTGCAATTGTGGATTCTAAGCATAAGCATAATTCATTCACTAGCTATCTCTGTCATTTTCTAATAGAAAGTAGAACAACAACGTTTATTTTGTGATTCTGTGGATAATTCCAAAGTTGAAGAGTTTACAGATCATTTTGGTATTAGAGCTAACAAGTATCTAGGATTGTGGTATTTGTTCTTGGATTTGTATAACAGTGATGAGATCTAAAGGCGAAGAGGCTTTACCTTGCGATCTAGAAATTTCTACAAAGAAGTGGAAACAGATAATTCAGGGAAAAATGGAGGAAGAGAACTTGGTCCGTAGAATCAAAATGCTGGAGACCATGATGGATAGGATGTTTAGAAGGCAAGAAGAGCTTGCTGATCTGCAGAAGATAGCTTCTGTCAAGAAATATTACATGGACTTAGTGGTTTAGGGCTTAGCTGAAAAGTTTGGCATAGGAAAGAGCCACCATGAGGAAAGTTATGGGGAAGAGCATGAAGAAGAGACTTCAAACGCAAGAGAAAAGGTAAAATATGATCATACTCCTTTTAAAGTTGAGACGAAAGTTGATATTAAAATCTTTAAAGGACAAGTAGATGCAAAATTGCTTGATAAATGGTTAAAATAGTTAGAAGTCTACTTTAGTGTCCATAATGTCACTGAGGTACAGAGGACCACCTTTGCACATCTCAAAATGGAGGGACAC
Organism: Taxus chinensis; assembly: GCA_019776745.2. Taxonomy (NCBI): domain Eukaryota; kingdom Viridiplantae; phylum Streptophyta; class Pinopsida; order Cupressales; family Taxaceae; genus Taxus; species Taxus chinensis. The sequence continues at coordinate 189,276,322 of CM034146.1, forward strand.
ACTCTGGTTTGGTGGGAAACCTATCTAACCACTTGTGAAAAGAAGAAGCATCCTATTGTGAAATCTTGGCAAGAATTTAAAGAATTACTTAGAGATAACTTCTGTCCTATTGGCCACAAGATTGACCAAATGATTAAATGGTAGTATTTTATATAAGGCAGTGGTCAAAGTGTGCAGGAATATACTATGGAGTTTCAGAGGTAGGCCATGTTACTAAACATGGACTTGGAGGATGAGGATATTCTGACTAAGTACTTGGGAGGAATTCACACTCACCTTCGAAGAAAATTCATCTTCACCAAGCCCAAAGATCTCAAAAAGGTGTGTGTGCAAGAATACTACATAGATGATGAAAAGAAGCAAAGAGAAGTAGAGCCAAGGGCAAAGCTGTCAAAAAATTAGCAGAAAAAATAGTACGAACAAACAGGTAACATGGGTAAGTGGAAAGGGAAAGGTAAACAAGCTACCACTACTTTGATTACTTGTAAGGATCCCAAGATTTTTTGCAAGAATTGTGATATCAATGGTCATACTGACACTACATGTCGGAAGTTACATCCAAAGAACCTAACCAAGGACTCAAAGAAGTCCATGAAAGTTGTAAAAATAGAAGGGGAGGTGGAAATTGAAGATGACTCTGATGTAGATGAAAGGCTTGGATGCACGGCCACCAACATGGACAACCAGGAAGAGGAGATGAGTAGACTATTCCAGATCAAAATCCAGATCAAGAGAACTAAGGTAAATGCTTTGGTTGATACCGGTTCTAAGTCTAACTTGATTTTTGAAGTGTAAAGAAGCTTAGTCTTGAGACTTACGAGAATCCACACCCTTATCCTTTGGGTTGGGTGAAGAAGGGTGTTGAAATTCAGGTAACAAGAAGATGTAAGGTCAAGTTTGGGATAAATTCCCACTATATTGATGTTTTGGAAGCTGACGTTATTCCACTTGATGCTTTTGATGTTGTATTCGGGAGTCCTTACTTGTATATTAGGGATGCTATATTTATGAGAAGGGAAAACCAGTATAGATGGGTCAAGGATGGGATCAGCTACAACATACGGGCACACCGACATAAGACACATGTTACTATGGTGAGTGCTAACCAAACAAAATGACTTATTTAGGGAAATCATAATCAGTTTTGTTTACTTTTGTTAAAGGATAAACAAGATGGGGTAGAAGTTTCAGAGATTTATAACCTGGGAAAGCATGATTTGGATAGTATTATTCAGTCTTTTCAGGAAGTATTTCAGGCTCCCAGTGGGTTACCACCAAAATGGGAAGTAGAGCATGAGATTCAGCTATTGCCAGAGTCCCCTCTACTGAACATCGGGTTGTATAGGCAATCCTTTCTTGAGAGTACTGAAGTAAAGAAACAACTCCAGGAACTACTAGACCAAGGGGTGATACGTCCAAGCACCTCACCATGTGGTTCACCTATTGTGATGGTGCCAAAGAAGGATGGTTCTTGGAAAATGTGCATCGACTACCGCACTTTGAACAAGATCACCATAAAGAACAGATATCCACTTCCCCACATAGATGATCTCTTGGACCAGCTTCAGCATGCCAAATTCTTCACAAAGTCGGATCTCAATTCCGGTTATCACCAATTCAAATGAAGGAGGAGGATATATGAAAGACTGCCTTAAAAAAATAGGGTTTGTATGAATGGTTAGTACTTCCTTTTGGGTTATGCAATGCACTCGCTACATTTATGAGATTGATGAATGATGTATTGCAGGGATTTCATAGATTCATGTGTCATTGTATATCTAGATGATATCTTGATTTTTAGTGCCACATGGGAAGAACATCTAACTCATTTACAACAAGTCTTGCAAGTTCTCAGGGAGAAACAACTACTTTGTAATATGAAGAAATGTGAATTTTCCAAACAGTCACTTGTCTATCTTGGGCATTTGGTTGGAGGAGGAGAGCTACGAGTGGATCCAATGACGGTGGAAGCCATCACTAATTGACCAACACCAACAAGAGCCACATATACTAGGAGTTTTGTGGGAGAAGAACATTACATGCAAAATTTCATTCCGGGCTTCTCCGCAATCACTACACCTCTACACACAGTGGCCACAAAGAGTAAGGGTTTAGACTGGGGTAAGGAACAAGACAAATCCTTTGAGTTATTAAAATAAAAGGTTAGTCATGCTCCAATACTTTCTCTTCCTAATTTGCAGAAACATTTTGAAGTAGAGACACATGCTAGTGATTACGCCATGGGTGCAGTGTTGTTTCAAGGAGGTAAACCCATATGTTATCATTATGAAACTTTCACTTCAGTAGTTAAAGGATATTCAATATATGATAAGGAAATGTATGCACTAGTTTAGGAAATTAAAAAATGGAAGCATTATTTGTTAGGTAAAGAAACTATTGTACACACTGACCAAAAACCTCTCCAATATTTGCAAGCACAGTCTAAATTGTAGCAAGAAAGGCACTACACATGGATGGGGTTCCTTCAGTAGTTCCATCTGGTGATCAAATACAAGAAGGGTAGTACAAACCTCATGGAAGACATGTTGTCTAGGTCACCCACACAGGAGAAGTTTTCCTATTTAGCCACTATCTCTCAGATCGATCCCTTCATGAAGGAAGCTTATGGAGAGGCATATGCCAAGGATAGAGACTTTGGGGTAACATTTCAGTAGTTGCAGTCCCAAGGGACTAAATGGATAGGGATTGAGGATTTTTATCTCAAGGATAGGATGCTCTACCGATGGGGAAAGCTTTGCGTGCCAAAAGAAGAAAGAATTCTATTGATGAGGGAAGCACATACCCTGAAAGTAGTGGGACATTTTGGTGTTGGTAAGACCCTGGCCAACTTGTAAAGCTACGTGTATTGGCCCAATATGCAAGAAGAAGTATCTAAATTTATACGAGGATGTAAACTTTGTTGTACAGAAAGCCTAAGACTAGGAAGGAGGGCTTGTATATGCCTTTTCTAGTACCTACTCATCCGTGGGAAAATATTTCAATGGATTTTATAGGAGGATTACCTATGTCTAAACATGACCATGACTATCTATATGTTGTTGTTGATAGATTCAGTAAGATGTCTATTCTTATGGCATGTAAAAAGACAATAAAATCACATGAGGCAGCAAATCTTTTCTTTGTCTAATGTATGGGTGCATTTTGGTTTGCCAAAGTCTATTGTTTCTAACATGGATTCCAGGTTCTTGGGGAAGTTTTGGACTACTTTGTGGGACAAGATGGATATCAAGTTACAGAGGAGAACAACTTTCCATCCACAGACAAATGGAAAGATAGATGTGGTAAATAGGACTTTGGTACAGTTGATCAGAGGGTATAACAACAAATATCCAAGGACTTGGGATGAGTCCTTAGCCTACATTCAACATTCCTATAACCGAGAAGTACACACATCCACTATGAAGTCATCTATTTGAATCATGCTTGGGATATCTACCTACAATTCCACTAGACATAGCAGTTGGGAAGTAGGATGAGGATGATGCACAAGACACCGAGGTGACTAGAGAAAATAAATTTATTGAGAGGATCCAAAAAATCCATCTCAAAGTAAAAGAATTGCTAGAGAAATCTCAAGCCAATTACAAAGCTAGGCACGATCAGCATATGAGGGAACATAAAAGTCATGTTGGAGATAGAGTTTGGCTTTACTTGAGCAAGGAGAGACTATAAGGTCAAGCATGGAAACTCAAACCACTATGATATGGGCCCTTCACCATATTAGAATAGGTTGGAGAAGATGCCTTTCGACTTGATTTACCATCATTTATGAGGATGTACTCATGTAGTAAACTATGAGAACTTGCACCTATATGAGCCATCCATGCTAGATGAAGATGAAGGATTACAGTTGCTACCTTCCATTGAGGATTGCGTCTTGGACTCACGAGGTGAATTGGAGGAGGATGTAGTGCTGCAACAGAAGGTCAGAGAGACTAGGAGAGGTCCGTAGGAGTCTTGGTAGATTGGACTGAAAGGAAAGACACCAAGGCAGTCCGGTGGTACTCAAAGGAGTCAAGTGAGGGAATTATTTCCTCATCTACTCCCCCACTAAGATTTTTGTGGACCAAAATCCTCCTAAGATAGGGGAGATGTGATCTCAAATTAGGGATCCAAAATGACTCTACTTCATACAAATGTAGTTAATGTACAAAGAAGGAAAATGATAACACACGGATGGGTTCTATCTTTTTAGTAACAAGACTGGATAGACCTACAATGTAGAGTGGCAATTACAGAACCAATGCCCAACTAGGGCGGCGGTCCTGAGACCACCAGTTTTACCTTTGGGCATGGAGTCCTGGCTCTTTCAGATAGAAAACAAAAATATGACATGAATAACCCGACATTTGGAAGGTTTTTCATGTCTCTTCTCCTCCATGACCTTTCTCATTCTCCAGTGCACGGGAGGACATAAGAAAGGCTACAAATACATGCTTATAAAAGAGAATAGGATCATCGAAGCATGAAAACAAGTGAGCAAGACTCTTCTTAGTGATGGAAATTATGTTTTGTAGAAGAAAGGAGTGTTGAGACAGAGCAAACAAGGTATTTGGGAGGAAGTGTGAGATATTATCTACTTCTCTTTCATACTTATTGTAAATTTTATACTTGTTATTTTGAATTGGCCAACAAAAATGGGAATAGAAAGAGCAATTTCCCTTCCCGACTAGTTTTTGCCTCCTCTGGAGGTTTTATAGGATAAAATTTGTTGGTGTTTATGAGCTTAAATTATTACCTTTCATGCAATTGTGGATTCTATGGCATAAGCATAATTCATTCACTAGCTATCTCTATCATTTTTCTAATAGAAAGTAGAACTAACAACATTTATTCATAAGTGATTCTATGGATAATTCCAAAGTTGAAGAGTTCATACAGTGGATGAACTATAGGAGTAATTTTCTTGAATTTTAGCAATTCATGGAAGTGAAGATTCCAATGTGAATGGTATGATTTGGAATTTTATCATCTTTTATTATCAACATGCATTGACATTGATTATCATTGGGAATCCTCAAATTTATCCAGTGTTGTAGAGGGTGGATTATCTAACAATTCATAAGATTGAGTAATGACATGGATTACTTTAAAGGACATGATTTACAATTCGTAAGTTGATTTAAAAGGGATTAACCACCTAATTCAATTATATATTGTCATTTTTGGTGACATAAATGGAATTGGTAATGAAATTAGGAGGGAAGAGGTTTTTAATTTTTGACTCGTGGGTACATTCCTAATGCAAAAGAGAAAATGCAGGGTGAATTTGAGGAATGATACCAAAAATGGGTGTAAATAAACATAGTTTCTCCTTTTTGATGAGTGGTTTGATGTTGAGGCAAGCATTTTTAGACAAAAATGATGAGGTGATGAAAAGCATGATTGATCAAGTGTTCCCCCTAAAAATTAAACATATGATTGTACAATAGATAGGAACGTTAATCACAAGTAAATGAATGGGATAGATGTCGAAGGTCATGTACGATGAAGATAAATGGGTACAATGGCAGGTAAGGCTGTAATGGAGTGTGTTGTTTAATTTTATTCATTTAACATTAAAATTGACATTCATTTGACTGTCATGTGACAATTCATTCATAAATCTGACTTCTATTGGATTGCCACTTAAAATAGTTTTGTTTCTTTTTCCTTGGAGAAGTCAATAAAAAATAGTAATATCTTCGCCATGTAGTGATGTCTGCGTATTTTTTCCTTGAATAGATACTTTTGAGACCAACAAAATCACGTAGCTAAATGATTCCATTTGCCACAAACCAACGAAAAAATTATAGAGAATTTAACAACGTTATTGATCAAAGATGTATGTAAAAATCAAACCTAGAAATCTTGAAATTGATATCTATTGGTGTATTTCATATAGATACATTTATTATAATACACTTATTATATTATATTTATTTTTGATTGTTACTTTTTTGGTATACTTATATCACCCTTGTATAGTTAGATAGGTTCCTTGTCATCGATATCTATCGGCGTATTTTAGATAAGTTTATTTAAAATATCTATTCTAATATAAGTAAAGTGAAATGTTATGATATAAAGTGTAACGAGTAAAAGTGATAGAAAATAACTGTCAATAACAAATAGTAAATGAAAATAAAAATAAAATATAGTAGGTGGTTGCACTATATGTAGAGGGATGATAGTAATTAAAGAGTTGAAATAATTAAAAGTCACCTTAAAATAGGTGTGAAGAAAATAATATCAATAAAATATAGTAAATGAAAATAAAATAAAATATAGTAGGTGGTTGCACTATATGTAGAGGGATAATAGTAATTAAAGAGTTGAAATAATTAAAAGTCACCTTAAAATATGTGTGAAAGAAAGAAATTTAAATAGTAAAAAGAAATAAACATTTTACCTGCCTTGGAATAAAGTAAAGTTAAAAGGACTTGATAGACTTGATAGAACTTGAAGAATTAAAAGAAAAGAAAAGTCAAATATATGAGCATGTACAAAGAATAACCTAAAAGACTTAAAAATATTTAAAGGAAGTGAAATGAGATATAATCGAAGAGAGAAAATATAAGTGAAGAAAACCTGTAATGTGGTATGTTCCTACCACATTGTAGTTGTTATGTATTTGTTGTAGCAAATAAGACATTGAGGTATGAATTATTTGTATAATTTATAAGTGTTTGTTAAGAATAATATGAAATAGTCATAAGAGACTTTCTAACCAATTAGAATTTGTGTCTAGTTTACCTATTTGCAATAATATTTATTACATGGTCGAGGAATATATGTATAGTAGAAAAGGTGATTACTACTAGAAATGAATTGGGCAATAAAAAGCATTGACATTTTGAGAGGAAATGAACAAGAACTAGCATCCATAATTGCATAAGTATGATGCTTGAATATTTGCAATAATATAACAATGAAAGTAATTGTGTAAGAAATAAATTTGAGGGACGATTAATTAGGAGGATAACCTTTGTTGCTACTCGATTATTGAACATTTACAATAATGTTGCTATGATTCAACGTGAATTTTTCTTTAAGTAGGCATTATGTGATATGATTATAAATACTGGTGTGAGGATTTTATACTAGATATTTTTTTGCTACTTTTTAAATTGAAAATCAGAAGGTGGTTAAAGCCATATGGACGTTGTTGTTGTTAGGCAGGACAATTCAGAAGTGGTCCTTCAACCTTATAAACTTGTGAGACTTTTTGCAGCTAGAATACAATTTTTACAAATAAGCTTGTGTTCAATTAAATGTGATTAATAAATAATTATGTCATGCATTGAAGTCGTACAATAACCTATTAAATTCTATCACATCCATTTTGAGTCTAGGACATGTGGCAATTCTCATATTTGCAGATGTGAAAAAATCAGAATTTTTTTGTCATAAGACATGAAATTAGTCACTTCAAAACCAAAGGTCCATCAAACACTTAAAAATAATAATTTCAGTAATTTTTATTTGTTTTAAAAATGATTGAAAAATTAAACATAAAAAAGAAGAATAAAATTTCGAATGTTAATCGATTAAAAAACATAAGTATTTAATTTGAGTGAATGGTGTATTATTTTATAGATTTTAAGATGATTATTCATAAAAATCATTAGAAGATGACTTAAACATATATGAATGAAAACGCCAAAAATTAATAATCTAATAATAAAATTTTAATGATCAAATTTGTACATAAAAATGATTTTTGATATAATACGAGGTTTAATCTAACTTAAAATAATATGAATTCAAATTACAATTTATATTAAAAACTACAATAATATGAAATCGAATTACAATTTATATTAACAACTACTAAAAACTAACTAAATCATTTAATACTCGTCATCATCATCATCATCTAAGAGCTCATTATCATCATAATGATAATCTATGTGTTCATTTTATGTATTGTTTGAATCGTACTCTATTCCATGTAATTATGGGTTGCCATAGTCATAGTTAGGATCATCATCATCATCAATACCCTCTCTAAAGTTAGTTCCATCAACTAAAAGTGAGGGTTTATTCACCTACAATGACATTGTTTAATAATTATTATAATATTTCAAATTTAAATTCTATGAATAAAATATTTGAAATTCAAATTTTGTTATGTAATTGATTTTAATAATTATTTAAGAAATTAATGATGTCTTACTGATATAAACTCATAAGAATACACCCATTCATTGATTGCATTGGTGTTCTATCCAAGGGCTTTGAGTTGTACCCCCACTTGTTCAATGGATTTGAAATCATACATCTTCTTTTGTAAAAATGATTGAAAGTCACAAATATAATTGAGATATGAATTAATAAATGTTGTATACTACATTATTGAAATACACTTAGAAATTTGTAAATCGCCTCATTTATGTTCATTTTGCTCAATTGATGAGTCACCAATTTCCCCTAACTCATTTTTTCTTGGGTGAGATTTTTCGTAGATACTTTGGAACCCTATATTAATATCAATACAAAATGAAAAAATTTAAATTAATGAATTTGACGAAAACTCAATATTTTAAACTTATATAGTTGTTTTTCTCAATTACCAGAAACCCGTTTTGTGTCTCATTTAAGACACTTTTCAAATTCTATTTTTCACAGTGATGCATTTATGTTGATAGGTTGACAAACTAGTCTCTCCTCATCTGTATTACCCCTGTAAATTTCTTGCACATTAAATTAATATTAAAAAAGAAATATGAAGCATCATTTTAATTTATCTCGCTATCATACCTATATGTGTTGCCTTATCCTCCTAAGCACCTATGTTGCAATTTTTTCAATAATGCCCACATCATAATAAACACTACTAAACTCTTTTTTAGTAGACACAACTAACCATTTCCTACGTTTAATTGGTTGTAATGTGTATTTCAAGTGATTTTTTTTTTTCTGTAAATAATATTTTTCTCACATAATAGTATTTTTTTCAAAGTACCTATAAGAAAATAATGAAATTAAAATAATAATTATTTACAAATTTGATAACGTGCAAAAAATAAATTAAATTAAAATAAAAAGTAAACTAATACTTTCCAAAAATATTTTTGTAATATTTTCATGTCATGGTTCACATATAATTTCGTATGTAAACTACCCCATACTCGTTACTTGCGCTTGCTCAATATTAGAGGAGATGGTCGTTTTTCCTTAGAATCAGGTCGAGATTCTATATCCCCCTAATTTTTGTAGTAAACACATCCTCAACAATCATGGGGGGTGATCTATTGTCCTTTAAATTGACGGGTACTAGATTTGTGAGGCTATATGGAAGACATTGGCACATAAGATGATGATCTGTGATTATACAATAAATTAGAAAAATTAAGTAAATTAAAAAAAATATTTTTTGAATATGATTAAAAATAATATAAAAATAAATAACATTTTACCTTCATGCCTCCCTTGAAGCAGGGGAATCATGATAGGCCGCCTCAGAATTGTCACCACTTCTAGATCATCATTCACAAGATGCACGATGTTTTAATAACACTTACTCTAGAGAGGATATGAAATTATACGTTAACTAAAAAATTACAATAAATGAAAAAGATAAAATAAATTTTAAAATAATTTCAGAATATAACTACAAATAATATAGAAAAAATAGTAATTTATCTCCTTTCCTCCCTTGAAGTAGGTGAAACATGATAGGCCACCTTAGAAATGTCACCACTTCTGGATTGTTGATCTTGAGATGTAGGGGGCAGCGAATACATTGAAACTAAAGAGGAGGATATGAAATGATATGATAAATTTAAAAATCCAATAAATATAAAACCCTAATAAATTATAAAATAAAATTTTAATCATGACTACAAATATTATTAAATAAAATAAAATATAATATTACCCCCTTAGTTCTATTGAATCATGTGAAACAATAACGTTAGTCTTACCTTGAGTATTGTCAATGCATATTGAATATGACACATAAATATCGATGTCCATGATATGAATGTTGAGGCATATCACGAGTGTCATATGGAGGGGAAGAGCAATCCTCCTCTATATATTGTGCGACAAGTTTACATACATTGCTTCCACCACACCCCACACTATGCAATGTCATTTTAAAATAATTAATCGATGATCACAAGGTTTCCTATTTTTACGTGCCTAATGTAACAAAATAAATTAATAAAAACAATTTGATTGAATATTAAAAACTATTAAATTTCTTGTATTAAAAAACTCTATGGATTGTTATTTATTTTTAGGATTTATTATTTTTTACTATGCTTTGTTTGTTGTCATAGGTTATTTTTCTTGGATTAAGTATTTGATTATGAAGGTTTGTTGTCTTTTTTGTAGAGTATTTTTTCAATCTAGTTTTCTAAATTTTTCTGTTAGTTTGTGTTTTTGAGTTCCCTATTTTTTCTAGTGTTTGATGTTTATTTTCATAGTATGTTTAGGTCTAGGGTTATCTATTTTGGGCTATACTTTGTTTTTTTTTGGGCTAGAGTTTGCTAATGTTTTACTAAACTTTGCTATAGTTTTTACTGCAGTTTTTGGTAGTGTTTGTATTTTGGGCTAGGATTTATTGTGTATAGGTCTAGAGTTTGTTTTTTTTCCTATTTTTTAATCTGTGATTTTTTCTAATTATGTAAAATTTGGTATTTTACTATAAAATAAATATATGAACTATACAAAAATGTAATAAAAAATGTACACACCTCTCTTTGTATGTCCCTATAGTATTCCTCCTCTTCCACCTCCTCATTACACATGTATTCTATTTTCTCGTCTCTATGATGTTGTTTCTCCTCTTAAAAGGATGTGTGTATCTATTTTCTCCATACCATTCATCCTCCATGTTCTTATTATTCCACACATTTTTTTCCACTTTCCTTTCCTCCTTTACCTATTTTCTGTTGGGTTTTAATATTAAGTGCAAAATTGTCGAAATGAAAACCCACCAAGAACTAAAATGGTTATGAAATTTAAATTAAACATAAATTAGAAATATAAGTGGTTCGTAGATTCCTAAAGGGGTCAACATATGTTTAAATTTAAAATATAAGAGTGACCCATAACAAGGATGCCCGCCTTGATATAGATCAAGGCAATCTCTTTGAGATTGGTTTAGATAAAGAACAAGAAAGTGTGAATGCATGTGAGATAATTAGAGAGATATATTTGTATATTACATGAGGTGAATGAATGTACATCCATGAGCAAGTATATATGAAAGTTTGTGATTCCTCCATGAATGTGTAATTGATGTGCATGTAGGGAAATAGTGGGAGTGCTGGGCGAAACATATTTTTCTCAATAATGATAAGTGATTTTCAATGAGGTTTTTACCACAAGGTTTTCCCACTTATATATTGTGTCTTGTGTTTAATATAATATCTAGTGCAGTCTGTAATAATATCTATCTTATATTACTTCTCAAATATAAACTATAATCCTTGGCAAGTTTATTTGATGGATCTATTGGAAGCACAATAGACTAAGAGGGGGGGGGGTGAATCAGTCCTTACAAAACTTTAACCAATTTTATATTTGGTTACTTAAACCATAAACAATTCAATCATTCATTAATGTGTGCTTATCATTTAATCAAATTAACAAAACCATGAAAGAAACAAAAGAACGCATGATGTAAGTGGGAAATCCTCAAGCGAAATAAAAACCACTGAAATTTTTGATTATATTACTCAAATCAAAAGTATTTAGTGAATAACAAACTTCACAAGGAGCACCAACCCCTAGTTTAATAAAGAACCAACCCTACAAGGATGTCATCAATAGTTGTTAGAGGAGTAGAAGGAGTTGTATAACCATTCTCAACTGATTTCCAAATATCAAACCCTAGAGACATGATGTGAGTCCTCATCCTAAGAATCCAAAAATCATAACTCACTCCATCGAACAATAATGCATCGCTGGAAGAAGATCCACTCTACTGAATTGCAATTTTTCTGCTTCAAGGATAAAATTTCAAGTCATTAAACTTCTCCAAAAACACCTCCTCTGATACCGATTTTTAGAATCACAATAGATTAAGGGGGGATGAATTAGTCCTTAAAAAACTTTTACCAATATCATATTTTCTTACTTAAACCATAAACCATTAAATCATTCATTAATGTGTGCTTAAAATTTAATCAAATCAACATAACCATGAAATAAAAAAAAGAATATATGATGTAAGTGGGAAACCCTCAAGGGGAAGAAAACCCACTGATTATATTATTCAAATCCAAAGTATTTAGTGAAGCACCAACTTCAAAAGGAGCACCAACCCTTAGTTTAGTGAAGTACCAACTCAAAAAGGAAGCTATAACCCCATAATATAATCAAGCACCCAATCAAACACCTTTTAACGAATATATTTGATGTCTTGTTGCTCCAACAACTGATGGAGATCATTAAATATAACTCACACACCTTCAAACCCTTGCTCAAACCGTCTCTTCTTTAACTCTCTATATCTCAAAATTTCATGTATTCTCTTGTATTTAAACCCTTGAACACAAGATATATAACATTCCTTAACCCATCACACACTTCCTCAGCTCTGAAATGATGCCTTCATACCTATTTCAAACACACTCTTGGGTCAAAATTTTTCCCTCTCAACTAGCTAGTTCAAATTTGAACTCAAACACCCAATTTATACCATTATCTTCTCAATAAAAAAATAAATTCAGTCCTTCGTCATTAATTATAATAAAATAACTCAAAAATATAACAATAAAATCATGTACATTCATAAAATGGACCAATATAGGTTGGCCATGCTCAAACGCACTAGACAAGCTCAAAACCCCATCACGTAGATCACCAAAAACCACAAACATCATCACCATGATTATTAAAACTCCAAAATTTATCAAACATATCAAGTATGGCATAAAAATACCATCCATGGTGGTAAATTAGCTTGCACCAATCAAATTCTTCATAACTTACTTAAGAAGGCCCATATCCTTTACTAAACAGTCGTTTCTAGGAACTAGTCTTCACCTATGGGCCACAAGAACACACCTAAACACCTAAAATATGTCATGTAACAAATAATTTTTAATCCTCCAAACTTTATATCAGATTCATGCTTGCTATAACTCATGAAACATTCATACATGCAAACCATACTCACTTTCCTCTTTGCCAAACTAAGCTGCCTAAAAATTAGTTTTATAAAATCAACTGGTTTTCACCCTTGCTATAACTTTAAATAAATATAAATTCCTTCTATATGAAAATTATTAATCCATATACACTCTTCAAATTATAGAAATCATCATCTAATCCAAAACATGCATCATCTACCTCAATCTTTCATCCTAATAAATTCTGTCCTAGAAAACAAGAAACCTTTGTCTTCAAAAATTAATATGGATGACCTATCAAAAATCATCATCAAGAGACAAAATTTATACCATTGAAAATAACTCTAAATAATATTTCAATAACATCTTACTTTTCCTTCCCACTCCAAATGGAAGGCCTTCATCCAAGTCAATTTTTGAAATCCATCTTACTTTTCCTTCCCTTTTTCTATATGACAGTTATTAATCCATATAAACTCTTCAAATTATAGAAATCATCATCTAATCAAAAACATGCATCATCTACATCAATCTTTCATCCTAATAAATTCTGTCCTGGAAAACAAGAAACCTTTGTCTTCACAAATTAATATGGATGACCTATCAAAAATCATCATCAAGAGACAAAACTTATACCATTGAAAATAACTCTAAATAATATTTCAATAACATCTTACTTTTCCTTCCCACTCCAAATGGAAGGCCTTCATCCAAGTCAAATTTTGAAATTACTCCAGAACTGGCCCAAAACTGCCTTAAGACTAGTATTCCTAAATAGGGCACATTTTTACCTCTAGAAGCTCAACCAGGATTTAAAACAATTATGTACATAAATTAAAACTCCCATACTAAAAAAATTCAATTTATTTCAGACCTCCTTTGGGAAACTTCTCCAAAAACTGAACAACTTCAAAAACTTACATTTTTAGGTGGGGCCCATTCATCATCACATGATTTATATTAGCTTCCTGGAAATATGGAGGAGTATTATACAACCTCTAATCATAATATTAACAAAAAAACTTCATTATAGGAACTTATAAAGATAATCTTTCACACTGCTTTTGAGCTAGGGTTTCAAACTCATACAAAGATGTTTACCTTCTTAACATTCGTTCATAAAAATGTGCATGATGAAATGACTTAATTATTATTTTTAAACCTTATTATTTAAATGAAAAATAATATTTTAAAGCCACAAGGTCCCAAGAAAAGTAAAAAATTCATGGTGAACATCAGAATTTGTAATTTGAGCTGGAAATCACCTTCTCAAACACCTTGTTTCATGCAAACTGATGTAACATGAAAAATATTCTTTAGAATGACTTGAAATATTTTTCACACCTGTATGGCATCCCTATGCACTATCTCTAATAATCATAATGTCACAAATATCTTTTTATATTCTCAACCTATCTCATTTGCATGACTAAACCTTAGGGTTTTGTCAGATTTGGGATAGGGTCAACTGAACCAACACTATAAATCATAAAAAAACCTCTAAAAAAGGTCCTAACAAACCTAAAAAATATTTATCACACCTCTACATTCCTTCATGAGATCATATGGCTCTATACCTCCTCATTTGGTCTCAAAGCACCTATATTAGGTCTAGATGAGCACCTGCAACTAGGTCTTCAACCTGTACCTGCACTATGAAAATCATGTGAGTTCCTAACAATCTCTAAAAATGATATCCATGTCACTAAGATTCTCCTAAAGGTACCATGTAACTCCATCAACCATGCTCTATCACCTAGGCTAGCTAGGTTAGCTGATTAGGCTTGCTAGACCAAGCCAATCTAATTGAATCCCCTCTTGTCATCATCTAAACACCTGAAACTCCATGTCATCAACGTACTAAGCATATCCTAGCACTACTCAAGCATCGTCTTTGTCATTAATGTGATTTTACATCAATAACAATACTTATACTGACACATGCAAACATGATCTATAAATCTACTGTATTATACATCCTCGCATTTTAGTAACATGGTATCAGAGCTTACGTTTATGTGTATGTAGGATAGATCTGTTGGTTTTTGATTTGTAGGCGCAAGGAATATTGTATATATGAAGATAACTTGACGTTTCCAAAACCCGTGAATGTCAAACTTTATGCTTTGCGGATTCTTCATTATCTACATGCTCAAAATTCTAATTACCTGTTAATATGGGAGTTTTGAAAGGCTAAATTAAGTGTGAAAGATTAAAATCAAGGTTTACAGCCTTCTATGTGATTGGATTTGTGTTTTAGGTCATCCATGAAATTCCTTAATTTGTTTTTAGTCTTTCACACTCTTTTTTGTGTTCCGCAACCTATTTGAATATTTTGTGGTTTTCATAGTCTTGCATGATTTTTTTAAGTATTGCTTGATTTTTTATTCTTGCACGAATTTTCATAGAATTTCACGGATTTTTAAGTATTGCACAACTTTTTTAGTGTTTGCATGATTTATATGTGTGTTGCACGACTTATATGTGTGTTACACGACTTCTTTTAGTGTTGCATGGATTTTTTAGTGTTACGCAACTTATTTGTGTGTTGTGTGGTTTCTTTTAGTGTTGCTTGGATTTTTAAGTATCTTGGAGATTATTTTTAGCATTGCACATATTTTTTAATTATTGCATGGCTTCTTTTTGCATTCCATGACTATTTTAAGTATTACATGACTTTTTTGGTGTTGCACAAATTTTTGGAAAAGCTTCTTTGTTTCGCTGCTTCATAATTTGGATTTGCTATAAATTTTTCTATCTTATTTTATGGCTCTTTGCGGCATAATTTTCATGGTTTGTGACTTCCCCTAAATCACCCCCTTCATTTTTGAAATTTCCTTGTTCCTAGGACTTATAATTTTTCACATACTTTCATTTGTTTTGTAATGTTCCTCTTTTCGAATAGATCTTAATGTAGACCTTTGGCCCAATTTCGTCTACCCGACGACCAAGGGTATGCATAAGGGTGACTTAAGTCACAATAAGTTATTAGAAAGTGCTAAAAATATTTATAAAATTAATAAAGCACTTGTATTAATTTATTTGGCTTAATATAAATTTGTAATCTCTAGATAGATGCATTGGGTCTAATATTATGTTGTATCCTTCATATGGAGAGTAGAAAAGAGGCCCACACTAATTTTGAGTCATCCCTAGGCAAAAATGTGACTTGGGAAAAGGAGGGAGAATGAAGTTTAGAAAGGATAAAAATTATTATTCCTCCCAAGAAAAATGCAACCTAGCCTTAGGGGAATTTGGGGCATATGTCTATAGGAAATTACCTTTTGTTGATTGGTCATTGTGGAGGATTCTTTGGGTCATTTCTCTTATAAAAGGGAGATGTCAACTTGAGGAAAGCATGCTTATTCACTTATCATTTTATGAGCTTGCACTTAAGCTTTGATGCTTTTTCAAATTGCATTCCAAGGACGAAAGCCCTTCAGAATTTACCCTCTAGAGGACAAAAACCCTCTTAGATAATGTGAGGGATTTCCACACTGGAAATTCTACTGTGATAACATGGGTATTTTTAGTCTTTCCAATCAGTAGTTGATAGATCTTATATAAGGGTGTGAAGAATAAAGATTGCAGCTGGGTTATGTAATTTTTCTCCGTTGAAGCAACCCACCTTTTGGTCATTTGGATGTGTTTTGAATACATTACAGGTCTGAGACTTATTGTTGTATGTTGCATTAATTTTTGTGTATCAAGTGAATAATTTTTCTGTAATTTTTGGAGGGGTTTATAGTGCTGTTTCAGACTTCTATTATCTGCAGATTTCTGGTATAAATTTCAGATTAATATTACCTCAGAAAAATCAGATTTTATATGTATATTGAGCTACCATTATGCACATACCAGTTTAGGGTGAAAACGTGTTTGTTTGATTGCTTTTGTGAGGAATTTTATATACAAGCCTAGTCACCATTTCTGTTATGAAATTACAACAGTCACAAATTGTATTTGTACAACCATTTTGGGCTGGGTTAGTCTCATTAAATTTTGATATGGGGATTATAAATCATTTATGGTCAAAATAGTATTATTTGTATTTAATTTATCCCCCAACCCTAGTCGTATTTGCTAGAGTTAATTCAAAATTTCCCTAGGTTGTTTTCCAATGTTCCGTAAAGTTATGCTTCATTGCTTGTAAGCCTTGGAAAAATAGATTTATGGCCAAAGATTAGTTAGGGATCTTTCATGTTTCGTGGAATTCCTGTGTTCCGTGGCTTCAAATATTTGTCTAGATTTTTTTATTGAACGGTGCCTTGCATACCTTCATGACATTATTTATGTGATTCATGACTTTTTCTGATTTCCCCCCTTCATTTTTAAAATTTCTTTGTTTCATGACTTTTGGCTTAGTTTTCCACATAACACTAAAACCCAAAGAACACTATTTTAGTGTACGTTAACTTGTCAATTTTTTTCAAAAGGATTTAATTTTTTTATATTGTTTCGTGGCCTCTCGCGGTTGTTCCTTAGTGTTGTGCAGTCTTCCTTATTTGTGTTCTCACCCAATTTGAGTGTTTTTATCAAGTTTTAATTCCTTTGTTTTTTTAGTCTGCAGAAGCTTATGATATTTGTTCTGCGGATCTCTGCAACTTCTAAAAACCTACCTAACACTTTGTTTTTCAAATTTTGCTAAAATCCTCTTAAAAATTGCTAATTCATCTAATTTTTATTTAGGTAAATATCAGATACTAAGTCATTCTAATTATAGTATTTGAAGAGTTATGATTAAAGCTATCTTTATGGATAAAAATTTGTGGAATTTAGTAAGTGGTGTTTAAAAATGACCAACTAGAGACAAGCTACACCTGAAAACTTGAGTATCTTCTCAAAAAATTCCCAAGAGGCTATGCCCATATTATTGCGAAGTATAAAAGATGATTTCTTATTATATATTGGACATATGGAGTCTCCAGCTAATGCACGATCTCAATTTCAAAGGGTATCTACCTCTCTAAGATAATTATACTAATAATGTAACTATTTATAATTTAAATGAAAGGAGATGAGAAAATAATTAATTACTTAACAAAAATTAAGAACATTAAGGATTAGTTAGATGGTTGTTATTGTGAATTGTTTCAAGATATGTTTTTATACTTTATTAATCAAATTCACATTCATGAAAAATTTAGAAACTACATTTCTATTTTGAATTTTAAATATCAAATTGAATATGATCTACCTGGTTTATATACCTTGTATTCTTTTCTTATTCAATAAGAAAGATTCATGGAGAACTTTGACTCAAAAGAGAATTCCTCACAAAAATTGTTCTCCCAAAATCAGAATTCATTAAAAAATGAGAATAACAACAATTTTAGTACAGAATCAAACTTTAAATCTAAATTTAATCTGAAGAAAAATATGAATAATCAATTTTTTAAGGTCAAGTTTGATGGAACTTGTACCAAATGGGGATAATTTAGTCATAAAGCTACTGATTATTATTATAATGTTAATAAGGCTCTTAATAATAATAAGTAATTCAACATTAAAAAGAAGAAAAATAAAAAAAAAACAGAATTATGCTAAAAAAACTAAGCCAACAATGCTGAGCAAACTATTGCTCTTTATACTGCTCTTTACAACCCAAATGACAATTAATGGATTCTAGATAGTGTTGCTTCTAGGTATATGACATAAATTCATGATATTATTTATGATGTTATATGTCATGAGGATATACATCTATCATTAGGTCTGAATCTTATGGAGATGTTAAGTTAGCAAATGGAACTATTAGAAATTTTTTATTTTTATCTAACTTAAAGAATAACCTTTTATCTTGTTCTCAAATAGCTAAAGAAAATTACAAAGTTATGTTATTAAAAGATAAATGGTATGTTAAGAATGAGCTTGGTACATTTATTATTGTTGGTTGTTAGAAGAATGAATTGTATATTTTGAAGGATTTGTTGCTAAAACTTGTCTTCCTTCTTGCTCTTGTAATAATGTTTAATTATGACATGAAAGGCTAGGACATGTCAACTTTAAGAGTTTGTATGAAATGTCACACTCTTCCTACATTAAAATTAGACCAAGAATCTTGTGAAAATTGCTTGTGTGGTAAACAACATTTTCAACCATTTCACAAAAATCATGAGTCTAATTCCTCCAACTTTATTGATTTAATCCATAGTGATGTAAGATGATATGTAAACATCTAGCTTTGGAAATTTAAAATACCACAAACCATTACTGTTCTACTTTTAATTTTTTGAAAATGATAGTTCTTAATGTTAGTGAATGAAAAATGAAACTTAAAACTATTTTGCAACAAAGAAAAGATAACAATTCAACTCACAACACAATATTTATCATGGAAACCCCCAAGTTGAGGGAAAACTAGCTGGGAAGGGAAATTGCTCTTTCTTCCCAATATTATATTGGCCAATTTAAATGAAAATACAATTTAAAAGAATATGAAGTTAGGAAAGCAATGTCATAATCTCTCTTCTCTACTTGCTTAGTCTTTTCTCACACCTTGCTTCTACAAAACAATTCCATCAACAATGGTTTCTTGCTCACTTTTCTTCATTCCAACTTCGATGATCAATTTCCACTTACTCTCTAACTTAAATAGTTTTCTCCCCATGTCCTTACATGCACTGGAGAATGGGAAGATACATTCCAAGGAAGAGACACGACCAAATGGTTTGAACCCGTGACCATTCGTGGCTTATTTATTTTCGTGTTCATTAGTGACAGGACCGTCAATGTCTACAGACTGGTGGTTATGCAACCAATGCAGCGGTTACGTAACCTCCATCATGTATAGGGGCACTTACGTAACTGCCAGGGTGGTTACATAATCGCTACTCTATAAAGAGTGGTGGCTATGTAACTTTACAATTTTCTCTTCTTTCTGCTTGATTTTTTCTTCTGGTTCTGGTTGTTTTGATGAAGTGGTGTTCTTCTAGATCCTTATGGATCCCACCTCCCCTACTTAGGAGGTTTTTGGTCCCTCAAAATCTTAATGGGGAAGTAGATGAGGAAACAACTCCCTCCGTTTCTCCTTTGAGTACCACTGGGCCTACCTTGGTGTCTTCCCCTTGAGTCCAACCTTCTAAAAGTCCTCTAGACCTCTCCTTGCCTCTTTGATCTTCTGTTGCGGCACTACGTCCTCCTCCAATTAACCTCGTGAATCCAAGACACAATCATATATGGAACGTAACAACTAACATTCTTATTCTTATTTTTCAAGCATGGATTGCTCATAGAGGTGCAAGTTATCACAATTCACTACTTAATACATCCACATGAAATGTGGCAAATCAATCCTGAAGGCATTTTCTCCAAGCTACTCCAGTATAGTGAAGGGTCCATACTGTAGTGGCTTGATTTTACTTGCCTGGAGTTGTAACCTCTTCTTACTCAAGTAAAGCCAAAATTTATCTCCAACATGAATTTTATGCTCTTTACAATACTAATCATGTCTAGCTTTATACTTGGATTGAGATTTCTCCAATTATTCTTTTGCACTGAGATGGATTTGCTGGATCCTCTCAACAAACTTTGTTACTATAGTCACCTATGAATCATGTATCTCCCCTTCTTCCTATTTCCCAACTACTATGTCTAGTGGATTAGTAGGTATATATCCTAAGCATGCTTCAAATGGTGACTACATAGTATATGTGTGTACTGCCTAGTAGGAATGTTGAATGTAGGCTAAAGACTCATCCTAAGTCCCTAGATATTTGATATTATATCCTCTAATTAGCTATACCAAAGTCATGTTCACTAATTCGTTTGCCCATATGTTTGTGGATAGAAGGCCATGATCCTCTATAACATGGTGTCCATCTCATCCCAAAGAGTAGTCAAAAAATTCCCCAAGAACCTAGAATATATGTAAAAAAAATCGACTTTGGCAAGCCAAAATGCACCCATGCATTAGCAAAGAAAAGTACAACTACCTCATATGCTTTTATTGTCTTTTTACATGCCATAAGAACATACATTTTTATAAATCTATCTACAATGACATATAGATAATCATGGCCATGATTAGACATAGGTAGTCCTCCTACCAAATCCATAGAAATATCTTTCCACAGACGAGTAGGGACTGTAAAGGCATATAAAAAACCTCCTTCCTAATTTTAGGCTTCCCTGTACAACAAAGTTTACATCCTCTTATGAATTTAAATACTTATTCTTGCATATTGGGCCTATACACATACCTTTACAAGTGGGCCATGGTCTTGTCAACACCAAAATGTCCTACTAATTTTGAGGTATGTGCTTCCCTCATCAATAAAATCCTTTCTTCCTTTGGCACACAAAACTTCCCCCATCAGTAGAGCATCCTATCTTCAAGATAACAATCTTCAATACCCATCCTTTCAGCCCCTTGGGACTGCAACTACTGATATGTTGCCCCAAAATTTTTGTCTTGAGTATAGGACTCTCTGTAATCTTCCTTCATGAAGGGATCAATATGAGAGATAGTGGACAAACTAGAGATTCTCTCCTATGAGGGCAGCGTAGACAACACGTCTGCCACCAAATTTGTGCTACCTTTCTTATTCTTGATCGCCAAATGGAATTGCTAAAGGAGTTCCATCCACTTGTAGTGCCTTTCCTACTGGAATTTAGATTATGCTTGAAAATATTGGAGAGGTTTTTGGTTAGTGTGAAAAATAGTTTATTTTCCCAAAAAAATAATGTTTCTATTTCTTTATTGCCTTAAATAGTGCATACATTTCTTTATCATATACTAAATATCCGTTAAATGTTGAAGTGAAAGTGTTAGAATAATAAAATATTGGCTTACCTCCATGTAGCAACAATGCTCCCATATCATAATCAATGACATCTGTCTCTACTTCAAAGGATTGCTGTAAATTAGGAAGCGCAAGTACTGGAGCATGACTAATCTTGTATTTTAACAACTCAAAAGCCTGATAATGTTTGTTACCCCAGGATACTAATAATAAAAAAACATGGAAGTGGGAGAGGGAGCGGGAGCGGGAAGTGAAATTTTGAATACAACTGAAGCAGGAAACCCTGGTTTGAATGATGGAAGCAGGAGCGAAGGAATTGCTTCTACGGATTTTACAAATCCTGCAGAGCCTCACGAGATACTTCAAGCACACATGCTTGACCCAGGTAAGGATGAAAGGGTGGAGTGAGTGGTGGAATCCATGTGGGTAGAAAGGTTGGTTGGGAAAAAGATAGACAAAAATTCCTTGGAAGGATTAGAGTCTTCTAAATATAATCGCCTTCTGGCCCTTAAAATACCAGAATCTCTCTTAGATCGAGCCAAGGTAAATATGAAAGGAGCTTTTTTTGCCAAATGTTTGGGTTCCCAACCCAACATTTATTTTTTTCACAATTGGGCCAAGAGAATATGGGCACAAAACAAATCTATCGAAGTAATCGCTTATGCGAATGGTTTTTTATTAATATCTCTACCTAGTAAAGAACACACCTTAATAATTCTGGCTGGAGGGCCCTAGTTCATTAGTAAGTCCCATGTGGTGGTTCAATAATGGGAACCAAACTTCAATACCTTTGAAAAAATAGTCTCTGAATATCCTATCTGGGTGAATCTCCCTGGCTTACCTCTTGAGTTTTGGGAACCTGAGGTCATGATTGGTATAGCCAAAAGCCTGAGAACCCTGATAGCATTAGATTCTGTTACTTAATCTACAACCAAGCTTACGCATGTCAGATTTTGCATTAATATGAAACAAGAAGCTGCACTAGAATAAACTATCACTTTGCTCTCAAAATTAAGTGATTGGGTGCAAAGATTTGAGTATGATTTGTCCCCTTTTGTTTGTTACAAATGCAAAACTTTTGGGCATGATCATCGAAGGTGTCCAACATAGAATAAGAAGCAGGAAAAAGGTCCAAAAACCCATGTTGTGGCTCCTAATAAAGATAATACAGAATGGATAAAGGTGAGAAAAAATGGAAGAACCATTAGTTAGGATCCTAGAGGGGATCAAGAGGCTCCTAAGGAGACTATAGTTGCAGAGACACAAGTTGTGGCTGAAGAGGAAGATCCAAAGAAAAAGGTTGAAAGGGTTAAAGCATATAATGATAAGATGAGTGATGAGGAATTTTCTCCAAATCTAAAATAGAAGGAAGATGAGTATCTATCAGATTCAGAAGGGAACTATGCACTAAAAGTGGCTCAGGGACTTTCATTGGAAGAAGTATCCTCAATTGGTCAAATCTCTTTTGGTCAAAGGTAGGAGGAAGGCATCCCGTTGTTGGTAGAAGGAATATTTGGGGAGAACTCACTAAGGGGAGGTTTTTGTTTAAAGATTGTGATTAGATTGTTGGGGGAGATTTCAATACCCCTCTCTCCTCGAGGGAAAAAAAAGGAGGATCCTTTTCCTATACTAAAAATATGGATGAGTTGGCCAATTTTTTAGTGAATAATGATATTTTTGATCTTGAGATTGGAGGTTCCAAATTCACTTAGGCTAACAGAAGAAATGGATAGGACCTCATACAGATTAGACTAGATAGATTTGTGGTGAGTCATACTTGCATGCTTAATCAACTATACTCTCTATCCACCTTGCCTAGAATTAGATCTAACCATAATTTGATCTTCCTTAAGTTGGGTATGGCTATTCTTAAAAAATCTAGACCATTCATATTTGAAAAAATGTGGCTCCAACACCCTAACATTCTCAAGAGAATTCAGGAATGGTGGGGGATCACAGTCCATGGTGTCCCAATGTATAAATTAAGTTTCAAGTTGAAACATGTTATACAAAACCTAAAAATCTGGAATAAGGAAAATTTTGGGAACATATTTCATACTAAGAGCAGAATAGAGGAAGACTTAAGGACTATTGAGGACATGATGGAAAAATATGGGCTCAACCAAGTGCTTAAAAGTCAGGAACATGCTATCCTCATTGAATATCATGATATATTGGCCAAGGAGGAAGTCTACTAGAAGCAAAAATCTAGAGTTAAATGGCTAAACGAAGGTGATAAAATAAAAAATTCTTCCACTTCTCTACTACCTCTAGGACAAATCATCTCAAGATCAAGGAAATTAAGAAAAATGATGGTACACTTACAAAATATGAAAAATAAATCAATGAATCTATTATCAAATATATTAAGGAAATATTTCTCCCTAGGTTAGTTATGAATAGAACGTATTGAGAGAAGGCTTTAGGACTCTTCCAAAATGTCATCTTGTAACATGATAATAGAGATATTCTGCTCATTCCAAGTGAGGAAGAAATTGTATATGTTGTTTTTGATATGGAATTGGATAAATCCCCTAGACCAGATGGGTTCCCGACCTTCTTTTTTCTAACAATTCTGGGAAGTGGTTAAGAATGATGTCATTGAGATGATCCAAAATTTCTTTAGCAACAACCTTATCCTCAAACAACTGAACAAAACCTTCATGTTCCTTATTCCCAAGATGATAGGGGCTAAGGACGTGAAATATTTTAGATCCATTAATCTGTGCAACACTAGCTACAAATTGATTACCAAAATTACTGCTTTCAGGATCAGGAAAGTTCTGGCCAATTTCAACTCTCCTAATCAAGGGGATTTTGTTCCTAGGGGACAAATTATGGATAACATTGTGATCATCTAAGAGGCCATTCATTCTATTGAAAGTTTGGGAATATGTGATATGTTTGTAAAGTTAGATATGCATAAAGCATATGACAAATTTTTGTGGGCCCTTCTCCGAGCCATTCTGACCAAGGTGGGTTTTGATGCCTTATTTATCAACATGGTTATGGTCTGCATTTCTTCTACCAACTTATCTATTATGATCAATGGTAAATTGGAAGGTCTCTTTCAAGCTAGTAGAGGTCTCAGATAGGGAGATCCCCTCTCCCCCTTCCTTTACATGATTGTGGCGGAAACTTTAAGTAGACTTTACAACCATGTGGTTTCCCTTAATCTCTTGCAAGCTCTCAAAATTTCTAATGGTATTAAACCTACTTGTCTTAACAAATTTTTTGATGATAATTTCTTGATGGGGGAGGCTTCTATGCAGGAAGCCTCTATCTTCAAAGATGTTCTGAATGAGTATGAGGAGGTCTTTGGTCATCTGGTCAACTTCCTCAAAAGTGCTATTTTCTTCATTAATATGGAAGAACAATTCCAAGTGAGATTGGCATGTATTTTTGGTTGTAAGATTAAGAATTTTTTGGATTCCTATTTGGGAATGCCCCTCATTCACAAAAAACTGAACCATTTCATATGGAACACTTTGCTCGAGAGAGTTACCAATAAGTTGTCTACTTGGAAGGGGATTCTCCTATCCCAAGCTGGAAAAATTCAACTTCTCTAAAGCTCTCTTCAAGGTTTCCCAGTCTATGTCATGTCCCTTTTTTGACTACTGGTCAAGATTCTAGAGGCTTTGGAAAAAATTCAAAGAAGGTTCCTGTGGGCTGGTGCTGAGGAGAAGTTCAAATTTCCTCTTGTGGCATGGGAAGAAGTGACCAAGCCTAAGGATTGTGGTGGGCTGGGATTAAAGAATATGAGTCTCATGAATGAAGCACTTGTGGCTAAAGTTTGTTAGAGAGTGATAAAGGAAGAAGGCCTTTGGATCAATATCATCAAAAGAAAATATTTAAGGAATACTGGCAGAATAGAGAATTTATTTTTGCATGACAACATCCCTAAGGGATCCTTCTTTTGGAAATCTTTTCTCTCTTACAGGGAGATCCTGAGTAGGGGTATTAAATGGAATATTAAGAAAGGTGATAAAATTAACTTTTGGAGGGATTGTTGGATTTATGATAAACCGTTAATGGAGGAAGAAACTGGGAGAAATGTGGTGCAATTCTATGAAGATAATGGAAAATTTTGGGTTAGAGATTATTGGAACTTCTTCGATAATCATGTTTTTTGGGAGAATATAC
Source organism: Taxus chinensis (assembly GCA_019776745.2). Classification (NCBI taxonomy): domain Eukaryota; kingdom Viridiplantae; phylum Streptophyta; class Pinopsida; order Cupressales; family Taxaceae; genus Taxus; species Taxus chinensis. The sequence continues at coordinate 189,302,300 of CM034146.1, forward strand.
ATCCCCCTCCCAATTTCATTGGGTACAATCAATTTTTTGATAATCTCAACTCTAATTTAAAAATATTCTATATTCCATTCTTCCAACAGAATGAGGACTCTATTATATGGAAGGAAGAGGATTTTGGAAATTTTTCTGTTAAATCTACATATTTCCTAAATTTCAAGAATTCTAGCAAAAAATATTACTAGGGAAAACTTTGGGTAAAGGACCTATTACCTAAAGTTAACATTTTCTTTTGGTTGGCTGCTTTGAATAAAATCCTCACTGTGGATAATTTGAGGAAATGTGGGATGTTCCTCCCTAATAGGTGCGTGCTTTTAAAAAAGAGGAGGAAAGTGTCAACCACCTCCTCATCTCTTGCCCCTTCACTTAAGTAGTGTTTTCCAAGATGTTGAAGATTTTCAAAGTGCAATGGGTCTGCCCTAACTCCATTGAGGAATGCTGGTTAAAATGGGATTGTCCTTTTAGGTACCCATTTCTTATGGCTACCTAGAAAATGGTCCTTCTCCACTTCATCTGAAGTTTATGGAAGGAAAGGAATGCTCTCATATTCAAAAATCTGAAATCTAACATCAGAAAGATCAGTGCTTGTTTGATTGCCTCTATTAAAGAGATATCTAAACTCATTAAGGTGAAGACCAAAAAGGTTTGTTCTAGAAAAGAAGAGGAAGTTATTAAATAGTTCTCCTTCAATCTGCCTCAAGTTAGATTCCTATCCACTATCATTAAGTGGTCTAAACTAGAAATGGGAAAATTCAAACTTAATTTTGATGGGGCTTCAAAATACAACCCTAATCTGGTAGGTGGAGGGGGCACAATCAAGGACCATAATGGGGATTGGATCCTTGCATGTGCAAGATGTTTGGGAACTCAGAGTAACAATGTGACTGAAGCCCATGCTATTCTTTGGGGTGTTAGTATTTTTAAGGAAAAAGGAATTAAACACATTCTTATTGAGGGGGACTCTCTTCTCATTTTAAATGCCATCAACAAGACTATTTCCCATAATTGGGCTTTGGGTAATATTACTCATGATATTAAAGAGAATCCTAAAATATTTGATTCCTACATCATTACTCATATCCCTCGCATTGGCAATACTTGTGTGGACATATTTGTGAATGAGGGAGTTCAAAGTAATGATTTCAAAGTGTGGCAAAAAGGTTATGTCATACCTGTGCCTATTAATGATATTATTAATCATGAAAAATTGTAAGGACTCCACCTTAAGCTGCGTAAGGGAGAATAATGGTCTCATTTTCCAAAATTGCAAAAGCAAGTCCATTTTTAGCTATTCTTGGAAAGGCAAGTCTAATATAAAAATTTGTAGGTTTCAACGAGTTGAGGATTGGGGTAAATTTTTGGTCATCATGGGTAGAGATAGAACCGGAGTTGAACCATCCAGTCATGGGTGTATTGTGGATGATAAGTCTATGTGGCACCTATTTAGGATTAGGGGTTTCAAGAACTTTATTACCAGGCTCCAATGGAATGATCCCTCGCTAACTATGGAGTTCGGGATGACATGGAAAGAGGGGAAGGTGGTGATTTGGGGCATGAAAATTGAGATGTCAGAGGAGGCCATTGCTCGTATAACAAACATGGACATGGAAGGTCTGAAAATATTCAAGGATAGGAATTTGAGGGTGTATGAAATCAATACTTTCTTTTTGGGTAAGGAAACTATCCATTACTTCACTGACGACATTGCTCATTCCTACATTACTGGGGTGTGGAGGGAGGTCTGTCTACACATTATGAAGTATCTTACCCTGGAAGGTAATGATTGCAAGATATATACTCACCACTTGTCCTTTCCGAATATTGTCAGACGTAAGAAAATTCTTGGTATTCCCTTCTTTTTATTTATGTCTCTTACCACCTCGATGAAGTATTTCTAATGGAGTAAGGTGGAGTCCCGACTTGGGATAAACCTTTGCCTCTAATTGAGGATGAGGAAGATATTACCCTGGCTGAGTGTCTTTCCAAGATGAGGGAGGGTAATCTGGGTAATAAGTAGATGGGAGAGGGGAAGAATGTGGAAGGGATGGAAAATCATGAAGCTGGTTTGTCGAAGGGTAAGGATAAAGTGCCTCCAGAAGGAGAGCATTGTCTCAAGATGTGGAAGAAAAAAGTGTAGTATTTGGAGATAGGTCTTAGAAGAGACTAACTCAGTGGTGAGGAAGGGAATGATTGATAGAATTGAAGCCACCAAACAAATATGCTTGTCCTAGAAGAACATTAGATGGGATATCAAGCAGTTGGACACTCTAGTTCGGGATTTGGGTGCTTGTCTGGAAGATGTGGAAAAAGAGAAGTGGAAAAGGAGGTGGACCAGGTCTGAAGAAGAGGAAGAGGAGGAGGATGATACTGAGGAGGATTATGAGGAAGATGACATCAAGGAACCCCCCCAGAAGAAGCTGAATACTAAACCCAACAAGAAATATGAGATTAGGGAGGTTAAACCCTCAAACAATAGTAAAATCAACTAAAGGAACTTCTCCTGAACTGTCTATGGAATTTTGCAGAACTTTCTCTGTTTATTTTTGTTTAATGGTTTAGGTCTCTTCTATTCGTTGTTTCTTGGACCTCCTTCTCTATTTTGGAGTTAAGTTTGTTTAACTCCTAGGGTCTTATTCCTCTTTTTTTCTCTCTTTGGTACTGTCACGATGTAATCTTTTTGTACTTGGCCTCTGGGAGCCCATCCTTGATTTTTACCCTATCTAATAAAAAAATGTTCCTTACCCCAGTTAAAACACTTACTCTTTATGGCCATTGTGTGTAGAGGTGCTGCAATAGTAGAGAATCATGGGATGAACTTCCTCATGTATTGAGCTACCCCCACAAAACTTATAGTCTTTGTGGCTCCCATTGGTGTTGGCCAATTGGTGATGGCTTCCACCTTCTTTAGATCCACTCATATCTCTCCTCCTCTAACCATGTAGCCAAGATAGAAAAGTGACTATTTGGAAAAATCACACTTCTTCATATTGTATAACAGTTGTTTATCCTTGAGAACTTACAAGAATTTTTCCAAATGTGTTAGATGTTCCTCCCATGTGGCACTAAAAATCAAATATCATCTAGGCAAACAATGACACACGAATCTATGAATTCCCGCAATACATCATTCATCAATCTCATAAATGTAGCGGGTGCAATACATAAATCAAATGGAAGTACTAAACACTCATACAAACCCTATTTTTTTAATGCAGTCTTCTATATATCCTCCTCCTTCATCCTAACCTGGTGATAAACTGATTTGAGATCCAACTTCGTGAAAAAATTTGCATGTTAAAGCTATTCCAAAAGGTCATCTATGCATGGGAATGGATATCTGTTCTTTATGGTAATCTTGTTCATGGCACGGTAGTCGATGCACTTCCTCTAAGAATGATCCTTCTTCGACACCATCACAATAGGTGAACTACATGGCGAGGTTCTTGGGTGTATTACCCCTTGGTCCAATATCTCCTAGATTTATATCTTTATCTCTGTACTCTCCAACAAGGATTGCCTATACAACTTGATATTTGGTATAGGGGACTCTAACAACATTTGAATCTCATGCTCTACCTCCCGTTTTGATGGTAACCCGCTAGGAGTCTGAAATACTTCCTGAAAAATACTGAATAATGCTATCCAAATCCTTCATCCCTTTGTTACAAATATCTGTAATTTCTACCCCATCTTGCTTATTTTTCAATAAAAGTAAACAAAACTGATTCTGATTTTCATGAATTAGTCTCTTTGCTTGGTTAGCACTTGCCATAACAATTTTTGTCTTACACTATGTTCCCGAATATTGTAACTGATTCCATACTTGACCCATCTGTATCAGCTCTTCCTTCTCATGAATATTTCATCCCTGATATATAAGTAAGGAATCTTGAAAACAACATCAAATGCATTAAGTGGAATTACATAAGCTTCCAATACATCTATATACTGAGATTTTATCCCAAAATTGAACTTACATATTCTTGTTACATGAATTTTTACACCCTTCTTCACCCATCCCAAAGGATAAGGATGTCGATGCTCATAAGTTTAAAGACCAAGATTCTTTACAACAACATCAACATTCAAGTTCGATTGAGAACCAATATCAACAAAGCATTTACCTTAGTTCTCTTGATTTGGATTTTGATATGAAATAACTTACTCATCTCTTCCTATTGTTCTTGGCTATCCATGTTGGTGGTCATGCATCCAAGCCTCTTGTCTACATTAGAATCACCCTCTATTTCCACCCCATCTTTCTTTACAGTTGTCATGGATTTATTGGAATCCTTGGTTTGGTTATTTGGATGTAATTCTAGATGTAACTTCCAACATGTAGCATCAATATGACCATTGATATCACAATTATTACAAAAATTCTTAAGATCTTTACAAGTATTCAAAGTATTGGTGGTTTGTTTACCTTTCCCTTCCCATTTACCTTTATTACTTGTTTTTCCATGCTCTTTCTTTCGCTGATTTGTTGAATGATTTTCCCTTGACTCTACTTCTCCTTACTTATTTTCATCATTAATATAATAGGATTGCAAACATGCTTCATTGAGATCCTTGAGCTTCATGGAGATGACCTTCCTTCGAATGCGAGTGTGAAGTCCTCCCAAATACTTGATCAGAATATCCTCATCCTGTAAGTCCATTCTAAGAAACCTGGCTTGTCTCCAAAACACCATAGTATAATCTTGCACAATTTGACCATTGCATTGTCTAAAATACTGCCACTTAATCATTTGGTTAGTCTTATTGGCTTGTGCAAAAGATAATGCAACTGCAAAATATTCAACTTCACATGTGGAAAGAGCTACTAAGGATTGTTTTTTACTCATCTAAGAAACACAACACTTAACAACATAAAATGATCCTCCAATAGTGATTCTTCTATTATATAGGCTGCCTACCCAATAAGCATCTGTGAAAGCCTTCAATTCAAAATTAGGTAAGTGCAGGAAGTTGATGGACAAATATAGGGTCATTCGTGGACGTCATATTGCAAAAAACAACAAAATCTCAACTTATAGGGATTATTAGCTATATACGCACTCTAAATTAGAAAAATTTATATAAATATGAATTGTATCATTCAGAATCTAGTTTCTAAAATACTAATTTTTTTTAAAAACAGACAAGTTTAGCTATACTAAACACTTAAAATTATATCACTTAGTTTTTTTTTTGAAAAAACTTATAAGATTGTAGTCCGTTTGCCCACATTTTGGACTGACCAAATCTTGTTATTTTTTTTTTCATTTGGTGAAATGTTAGATGTAGTTGTCTATCTTGGGATGAATTTTATTTTGTATTTTTTTTAGCAATATTTTTTTTTTAATGATTTTTTCCGTGAAAGTGGTCTGAAAATATTTAGAAAACGGAGCACTTTCCATTTGTCTGCCATAACTATATCAAAAAATATCGAAATCAAATGTTTTTTTTTTAACATGTATAGAATTCGTCTAACACTTGGGATGGTATAAGTTTTATCATATTTTGATAAGCAAAACAAAAGTTACAGTCTTAAACGTAGACATTCACGTTCACGGGAGAAAATGTCTTAAAGACCTATTGTTAGTAAAAAATTATAAAATGATATTTATCTTATTCTATTCACTTTAAAAATAATATTTCTATGATAGTTAAGAGTCTCCCCTACATGATGGAAGTGTTTTTTGTGAATTTTTTTCAATTTTTTAGCATGGTTCAAGTCTTTGGAAGAGCAGATTTGAGGCTTTTTGACCTTTTACACTTCATAATGACCTTCTATAGTTTTGATTGGAGAAAAACAAATATTTTCCGAGGCTTAGGTTCGGAAGTTAGATCCGCGTTTATGGTTTATAAAGCACGATCGTGGTTTTTTAACATAAAATGTAAGTGCACTTTTTAACATAAACTGTGATCACGGTTCATAAATCATATTTACACACATCCGAATGTCCAAGATTACCATGTGTTTTTTACTCTCTTACCTTACCATACGAATTACTGTGAAATTCTGTCTTTTTCTGCACGTTTTTCTTATCACCGGAAGCAAAACATCATGGGAGATAAAAAATGAAGTCAAAAAATGAAGTCATTAAGTAAAAAAACACCAAATGAATTAGAGGCCAACAAAATTCAAAATGCTAAGCGAATGCAGAAACTTCGTGAATCTAGAAGAGGTTCATCTTCAATCCCAACTATTGTAAGCAATGAAAAACTAGGTAATGTTTCTACTGTCAATGTTGAAGTTGAATTAAATACTCATGATGAAGATATTTTTATCGTCAATGTTGAAGAAGAATTAAATACTCATGATGTAGCAAATGTTGAAATTGAAAGAGACAATGAAAATGTGAATAAGGAAATTCATATTGAAATTGTAGACATGCAAAATTTGACAAAAACACCTCCTACGATTTTAAGTAAGAAAACTAATTTTTTTTATTGAAATTGATGAAAATATTTTGAAACCAATGTCTGACAAACTTTCTGAACGAAAAAATTAGAAGAAAAGCCACTAAAATTTGGGATAATCATTTTTAAATTTTTAATGACTCTCAAAGATGTCAGTTGCTAGTTAGTTTGATGAAATTGATTAAAATGAGACCTACATTAAACACCTTAGGATTGACAACATCTAATATATGTGGTCAAACCTCTACAATTGTTGAAAACCTTCATGATGCATATCACACTGTTGGTGTCAAAAGATGCACTAGGGATAGTAATATTGTGCGTCATGTACTTGTTACTAGTGGTGTAAGTGAATCAATAAAAAAAACGTTTGATTACACAAACAAGTCGAATGTTGCAAGTTAATCGAAAAAATGTAATGAAAGCAATTGAAAGATGTAATATCCTTCAATCACTCAATAATGTCGATTTTTGGGCATTTTCTACTAGAGCATCACATAAGGAAAAAAAAAAAATCTGATGCTATAAGAGAAGTTGTTATTAAATTGTGGCATGATAACACTAGAGTTTCACCTAATACAAGAGATGTTATAAAATAGAGAGTTAGTTCTACTAATCGTGAACCACATCTAAAGCATTATCTTAGATATGATTCAAACTTAATTTTTTCGTAAGTTTGAACAAGAGAATCTAGAAATTAAAATTAGTCAACATTTTTTTTGAAATGTTGAAAGAATTCTATGTGAAAATCAACCATGCTCGCACCACTTGTTGTTGTAGGAAACATGTTGAATTTGTGATGCATTATGCTAATTTTTTACATATTCATTCTAATTTTCATTCTGAAACTGTGTTATCTGAATGTGGTGTTCAAGTTCTACCAATATCTTCTATGGATTTCATTCCTACTATATTTTGTGGAAAAGAAGTTGGACAATTTTTTTATAGTGAGGATTGTTTAAATGGAAATTGGTAGTACATGCTGCGGATTACCTAAATTGGAAAGTTGCATCCATGAGTAAATTAAAGGTACAATAGGACATAATTTAGTTGAGTTTGATAAATATAAATCTAGTTGCATACCAGTTGAAAGATGGAAAAGAGTCGAAACGGTGTGAGCTAGTTACAGAACAAATGCCCATTTTTCAATTTATGAGAAAATTGGAGGATGAAATTTTTTATGAGTATACGAGGACATACACATAGAGCTTGATGGTTGGATGAAGAGTTCAAGCTATGCAAAGAGACATTTCCTATTGGTAATACTATTTCAGTGGTCAATTTTTTAGAGAATTACACATTGCAACCATAAATGGAGGTTCAATCGTAATATTACAACTCAGTACAAGTTGCCATTGTTGTGCATATAGCATTTCTACATTCTCCTGACAGTACATAGAATGATCGAATTTTTTTTTAAGAGAGTAACCACTTTTATATTAGTGATGATCGTACTCATTGTACTAAATTTGTGCAAGGGTGTTTCCAGTTATTTTATCAAAACATGTCTGATAGGGGACATCCACTTCAAACCAACATTATATATGGTAAGATAATTGCACGTCTCAGTTTAAGAATGCACAAATGTTTTTTTGGATGAGCAGAATGCACGTCAAGATGGGTGTGCAACATATTTGGAGTTTCACTGAGGCTGGACATGGAAAAGGATAGCACGACGGTGCAGGGGCATGTGTGAAAAGAGCTCTTGTAAGAGAATAGTAGAAGTACAAAGATGGTGCTAAATTAAAAGATGCAAAGAGCATAGTGGAATTGTGTATTGACAACATGGCCCGAGGTTCTCAAGAAAAATTCCATAGTTCATAGATATTTTTGGTTGATAGAGGAACAACATATTGCTAACTACAAGGATTATATGACACTCACTGGGTCCGGTGATATGCACTCATTTTGTAGCTCAGAACACTACTTCTTGGGCCTTATGGACAAAAAAGTTGACATGTTTTTGTGCATCTTGTATCGAATTTGTCACTGCTGAGTGTTATTCACAAGAATGGGTGGAAGGATGGATTTGTAGGCCTCTAACTCTGCTTCCTAGTTATCAACCTCCACAAGGCATTATGACTTGTTTTCTACAGATGAAGTTACAACATCCAAGGAGTTTAATGAAATTTTGATTTTGGTGTGATAAGGTATTTATGGTTATTTATTTAATTTTTCTATTGAGTTATGTCCATTGAAATTTTAATATGTAATTTAAATTTGAGTTGTTCAACCTTGGTTATTTTTTTGTAGGACATGTGTTTGTAGTAATTGCAATAGAAGACAATGAAGAAGGAACAAACTATTTCTTATGTCGTTGCATCGAGGAAAGAAAGAAGTTGACTTCTCCTATTATAGATGGCGAAGATATTGAGTATCCTACAGGGTCAGTGGTAGTTACTGGAACTTGGCTTCGATGGTATCCATTAAAAAATTCCTCTGTTTGGGTGTTTGAAGACTTTGAGACACACAGGAAAATACTCTTATATTCACATCTAGTTCTAGCAACAAATATTCAGCTGTATAGATATCGAGGAAGGCCTAATAACAAGATTCTTTGGAAGGTTCGAGAGTCAGATCATGAAGCAATCTTGTCTGCTATTCAGAGTAGATCCGATCCTGATGGTTCATTGGAATGAATTTACAATGCTCATGTCTGGTATATATAATTTCTTTTCAATATATATATAAATTTTTTAGTTTAAAGATCTAGATTTAAGTTTGAATATATTTTATTTTAAATTTGTGTATTTTGTACATATATAGATAGTATATGGTTTTGATTTGAAACTTAAATTTCTTTGACTAACACTTTTATGTTTAGGTTAGTGGTGCCAGAAAAGCTTCCACCTTCACGTGGTTGGCACTGTTAGTAGAGAATTTTAAATTCTTGAAGCTAAGAGAAGCTTTCATTGTTTGAAAAAGATGTAAATTTTGAAAAAGTTGTAAATTTTGAAGAACTTTTAACTTTTGAAGAAGTTGTAAATTTTGAAGAAGTTGTAAATTTTGAAAATGTTGTAAATTTTGAAAAAGTTGTAAATTTTGAAAATGTTGTAAATTTTGATAATGTTGTAAATTTTGAAAATGTTGTAAATTTTGAAAAAGTTGTAAATTTTGAAAATGTTGTAAATTTTGAAAACGACTCCTCCCCAAGTGTTTACAAGACCATACCTATGCGTGTGCACCGAAATGAGAAGGAAAAAACCAAGAGAGGATATTATAGAGGGTCTCTATGCCGAGGTTTCAGATTAGACGAGGCCTCTCTAGGTGCCTTGGAGTCCAAGTAGTCACCCGTCAAAGTTGAACGATATTTTGGTCTCAGGGCTCTTAAGGGACTATGCCCAAATGAAGTAACCCAAAAGCAACAAGCCTTTCGTGTACCAAAATATTGTACCTCCTCTAGCGTTCACTTAGCCACCTAAACATGCCGGTGCAGTCAGTTTGGTGCCACAACCCACCGTTTGTAAAAATATAGCGTTTGACAACCTTACACTAGCTCCAACTGCACTATTTCACGCATTTGCAAACAATAGCACAACAAGAGCACTGAAATGAGAAGGAAAAAAATGATAGAGGCTATTGTAGATGGTCTCTATGCTGAGGTTTTGGATCAGACGAGATCTCTCTAGGTGCCATAGATTCCGAGTAATCACCCGTCGAAGTTGAACGATATTTTGGTCTCAGGGCTATTAAGGGACTACGCCCGAACGAAGTAGCCTGGAAGCAATGACCCTTTCGTGCACTCAAACACCACCTCCTCTAGTGTTCACATGGCCACCTAGATGTGCCAACACAGTCAGTTTGGTGCCACGATCCACCATTTGCAAAATATAGTGTTTGACAACCTTATATTGGCTCCAACTGCACTATTTCACGCGTTTGCAAACAGTAGGACAACAAGAGCACCAAAATGAGATGGAAAAAAATGAGAGAGGATATTGTAGAGGGTCCCTATGTCAAGGTGTCAGATTAGACGAGGCATCTCTAGGTGCCACGGAGTCCTTGTAGTCGCCCGTCGAAGTTGAACGATATTTTGGTCCTAGGGCTCTTAAGGGACTATGCCCGAACGAAGTAGCCCGGAAGCAACGACCCTTTCGCGCACCAAAAAACCACCTCCTCTAGTGTTCACCTAGCCACCTGGATGTTCTGACGTAGTCGATTCGGTGCCACGACCCACTGTTTGTAAAATATAGCATTTGACAACCTTACACTGGCTCCAACTACACTATTTCGCGCATTTGCAAACATTAGGACAACGAGAGCAAAAAATTGAGAAGGAAAAAACTGAGAGAGGCTATTATAGAGGGTCTCTACACCAAGGTGTCGAATTAGACGAGGCCTCTCTTGGTGCCACAGAGTTTGAGTAGTCACCTGTCGAAGTTGAACGATATTTTGGTCTCAGGGCTCTTAAGGGGATACGCTTGAACGAAGTAGCCCGGAAGCAACAACCCTTTCACGCACAAAAACACCACCTCCTCTAGTGTTCACCTAGCCACCTAGATGTGCCGGCGTAGTTGGTTCGGTTCCACGACCCACCGTTTGCAAAATATAGCATTTGACAACCTTACACTGGCTCCAACTGCACTATTTCACGCGTTTGCAAACAATAGGACATCGAGAGCACCAAAATGAGAATGAAAAAACCAAGAGAGGCTATTGTAGAGGGTCCCTATGTTGAGGTTATGGATTAGACGAGGCCTCGCTAGGTGCCACGAAGTCTGAGTAGTCACTTGTCGAAGTTGAACGATATTTTGGTCTCAGGGCTCTTAAGGGACTACGCTCAAACGAAGTATCCCGGAAGCAACGGCCCTTTTGCGCACCGAAACACCATCTCCTATAGCATTAACCTGGCCACCCAGACATGCCGACATAGTCGGTTTGGTGCCACGACCCACCGTTTGCAAAATATAGCGTTTGACAACCTTACACTAGCTCCAATTGCACTATTTTACGTGTTTGCAAACAATAGGACAACGAGAGCACCGAATTGAGAAGGAAAAAACAAAGAGAGGCTATTATAGAGAGTCCCTATGCCAAGGTTTTGGATCAAATGAGGCCTCTCTAGGTGCCACAGATTCTGAGTAGTCACCCGTTGAAGTTGAATGATATTTTGGTCTCACGGCTCTTAAGGGACTACGCCCGAACGAAGTAGCCCGGAAGCAACGACCCTTTTGTGAACCAAAACACCACCTCCTCTAGTGTTCACCTGGCCACCTAAACATGCTAGTGTAGTTGGTTTGGTGCCATGACCCACTGTTTGAAAAATATAGCGTTTGACAACCTTACACTGGCTCCAACTGCACTATTTCACGCATTTGCAAACAGTAGGACAACGAGAGCACCGAAATGTGAAGGAAAAAACTAGGAGAGGCTATTGTAGAGGGTCTCTATTTTGAGGTGTTAGATTAGACGAGGCCTCTCTAGGTGCCACGAAGTCTGAGTAGTCACCCGTCAAAGTTGAACGATATTTTGGTCTCATGGCTCTTAAGGGACTACGCTCGAACAAAGTAGCCCGGAAGCAACGACCTTTTTACGCATCGAAAAATCACCTCCTCTAGCATTCAACTAGCCACCTAGATGTGCCAATATAGTCAGTTCAGTGCCACTACCCACCGTTTGCAAAATATAGCGTTTGACAACCTTACACTGGCTCCAACTGCACTATTTCACGCGTTTGCAAACAGTAGGACAACGAGAGCACCAAATTGAGAAGGAAAAAAACAAGAGAGGCTATTGTAGAGGGTATCTACACTGAGGTGTTGGATCATACGAGGCCTCTCTAGGTGCCACGGAGTCTGAGTAGTCACCTGTCAAAGTTGAACGATATTTTGGTCTTAGGGCTCTTAAGGGACTACGCCCGAACGAAGTAGCCCGGAAGCAACGACCCTTTCGTGCACTGAAATACCACCTCCTATAGCATTCACCTGGCTACCCAGATGTGCCAACGCAGTCATTTTGGTGCCACGACCCACCGTTTGCAAAATATAGTGTTTGATAACCTTACACTGGCTCCAGCTGCGCTATTTCGCGCGTTTGCAAACAGTAGGACAGCGAGAGCACCGAAATGAGAAGGAAAAAACCGAGAGAGGCTATTGTAGAGGGTCCCTATGTTGATGTTCCGGATCAGACGAGGCCTTTCTAGGTGCCACGAAGTCTGAGTGATGCCAAAAATCACAAAAATGATGTCTAAATGAGATGAACCCAACTTAAAGGTAAATCCTTTTAATTCAACATACCCATTCACTCAAAAATATTTAGAAACCCTCTTCTTACAAGTCAAAGACACGAAACCTTTGGTTGGTCATAGTGGAGAAGAATCTAATTCATACGAAGACGAAAAGAAATTAGATCTATCTTTCTTTCATGAGCTCCTTTACTACAATAGAGACGAAGTACTTGCAAGAGTCCTTGAGTTAGGAGGTAGACTATTACAAGAGTATGAAGTGGCGATTAAGACCATGAATCACAAAGTAGAAGATCCAAAATGACCATCCCTCATAGAAATGGACATCCATTTTAATACAGGTTATTCTTCCACTTCAATAAAACTTAAAAAAAATGTTGAGGATCACCCACCAAAACCAACAAGTGATTCATGAAAACCTTACTTTAAGGCTTCACATAGATTCAAGATTGAACATAGTCACAAAGACTCACCTCCTCCTAGATTTTATGATGAAGATGATCCCTTATTCGAAGAGGAGATCATTTAAAGACAAATACTAAAACTCAGTCAAAATTTAGTGACCTTAGGTTACTTGAATAGGAATACATGCAAGGATAGACTCAAGATAAGTTAGGTGAATTTCACATTTATCCATATAATGAAGAAAATTTCAAAGTTGCTAAAGTGAATAGACCAATATATCACCCACAAAGGAAAAAATGATTCAACAAGAGTTGCATTCAATGAAGAATACGCTAACCACTTTATAAGAAAGAAATGTAGGACACAATAGAAAATATCTATACAAAAAGCTATTTCCTTACCCATTTGATAAAGATATGTTGCTACAACAATTTGCAAAGAATTTAGACATGCCTAAATTCAAAAATTATAAAATCAAAGGTAATCCTCATGATTACATCAAATAATTTTACATTGGTCTCCAAGAAGTCACTTACATTGATAACTATTTGATACATATATTCAAAAAAATAGACACAACCTATTCAAAAATGAGGATGGCTCATCTCATTTTGACAACGATGCATATTCCCAATGGAGACTATACGAGGATCTTTACTCAAGTAACATATTTCCTAATTGAGTTCTTTTTACCTTGTCATAATTAGATACTCCATCCAATTGAAAATTTACCCTACTATATCCTGAACTGATAGATTAGAATAAAAAATTTCACATGCCAATTTATTTCTTTGATAATGATGAGACATTTACAGAATTCATGGGAATTAGGTCCATTCTATTTTGAAGGGGGATCATAAGAAATATTTTTCCCATCAACCTAGATGATTGTGCATACTTTGGATAAAAAGTACAGATGTGTGTACACTTGAATAAAAAGAGTATAAGAAGAATCAAGACTACTTCTGAAAATCCTTGCAAGAAAAACAAACATAAGTCTCATAGTGAAATCCTCTTTGAGTCATTAGTAAACAAACAAGAAAAAGAACATATAGAAAAATTGGTATACCCATTCAAAGATGATGATTAACCACCTATGGAGGTTGATCTTACTCTTCCCCTTGATCCTAAATGTATGGAAGATGTTTCTAAGATGCTTGTTAAAGAAATGATTAGTGTTAATATTTGTACAAAAGAAGACCCTCAAATGATAAATCTTGGAGCTTCACTTTCAACAAAAGAAAAAAATGTTTTCATAGCATTATTATGAGAATATGAATATATATTTTCATGGTCATAGATAGATATGAATTTTTTAGACCCATAATTGGTCATGCACAACCTTGTTGTGCACTTAGATGCTAAACCCATAAAGTAGAAGTTAAGAAATATGCATCCCAACGTCACATTGCTTGTTAAAGAAGAACTGAAAAAGTCATAAATATGAAAACCAACACACATGGATATATATATATATATATATATATATATATATATATATATATATATATATATATATATATATATATATAAGAATCAAACAAAGTGTGCTCCAGACGCATGTCTCTGAAAATATATATGTATAAGTTCATAATGTATGTGTACATCTCAAACTAAGTGTGTCATAATGTACATATGGGACCACATGCAGTTGCAAAAGGCTATATATATACAATGGACTATGAATCTACTCATGACCACATATGTACATCCAGGTGGACTATAAATCTACTCATGAAACATCTTCCCTCTCTTCACGCCCTACTAGAAGTAGCACGTCCACGACCTGGGGATGTAGTGGAGGGAGATGCCACTACGAATTTCATCTGTGTGGTCCTAGGTGTCTCTAAGCATGCCTGAAACCTAACCTCCACATTCATAAACAACAAGTTTTTAACACCCAAAATTTTAAAATACATTCAAATTTTAGAAACTTGTACAATTTAGTTAAAATGCATGTGAAATCTTACTGCAATGTCATGATCCCTATCAATTTTTTGTTGACGCGTCACAGGGACAACAATAGACTCACGAGGGGTAAGCTACATACAAATAATTAATTTTCAAATTAAATATTTCACATATACCTACAAAATTTGATATTGTAGATTTAAGTTTAATAAGAAATAATGAACCTCCAAAATTTAACAAATTTAAAAAATTGTACCTCAGTTAGTGGATCTGCAGATGCTATGGCAGTATCTACAGCAGCCTCCATAGTCTGCATATATGGAGGAGTCTCTCTAGCAGTCATAAGCTATACAAAAAACATGTACAAATCAATATTAAAATCTACATGACAGAGGTCCAAAGCATGTAATCCACGTGAACTTCTAGTAATTAGAAACAAAGTGTAAAGAGATTTACTAACCTGCGTAAAACTCATGTGAGGCGTGCCAGTAGCCTCAGTTCCCTGAGAAGATGATGACCCGCCAGGCTCCTGTGTATAAAAGAGAAAAATATTAATACATGTACAACATACACGTGAAACATTATAATAATAATCTAGTGCAATCAAATGAAATTAAAAATGTAAGTTTGTACAACTTGAAACTTACATTTGAAACACGCCCAGCCACAGTAGCTAGCATGTCGATGCCGGATGTTTCCTTCACTGGCTCTAGCTATTTAAAATAAAATTAAAAATTAGTTTTTTACATGTATGTACATGACGTACAATCAAATATATATATATATATATATATATATATATATATATATATATATATATATATATATATATATATATATATTAATATCTCAAACATGTGAATTAAACTATTGTATATATATATATATATATATATATATATAATTTAAATTTATTTGAAATTTACCTGTGAAAGACCAATATCAGTGGCACCAGTTCCAAAAACATTCCCTAGCATCTCATCTATAGAAAAGAAATCCTGTGAACCAGCAAATGATGTCTCGCCTGCAGTGCATACGGCACCACATGATCCATAGTGGTGTGGTGCACTAGAACTGGTGCCTCCACCAACATCACCAGATGCAATCTGGTCACTATGCTAGGTGAGAGTGTCAGTGAGCTCCCTCAATGCATGCAATGTATCAATCTCCACAACCTCCTTCACTATAGGAGGGATAACTGAAGGCAGTGGGGGTTTTGGGGCATGGGGGATCCTAGGCTAACCTACGTGTGCAACTAGGTCTGCTCTGTGCAGAGCCACCTCCTCGAGGAAAATGTCAGAAAAGTCAAAATAATTTGGGACCTCATTGAGCACGAACTCGCAATATAATTTATTCAAAAAATAAAGAGGAACCTCATTGTTGTTGCATGGTGGATAATCAAAAACCATCCACCATTGGTCCCAAATTTTTTTTTTGATTTTGTCATCATGGCACCAATGGATTGGGAACTGTTTGCAAGTAACTGCAGGGGGGACATTGGTTCTAGGGTTGGAAAATAATGCACAAATGAGGTCTTTTCCAATTTTTTTTGTCTTTGACGGCCGCATGGGATAGTTTATCCACATACCACCTGCCTGCAGTCACTTCTAAAGGTGTTCTATCTATGTATTTGGTTGGTTGCAGACTCGACTTCGCCAATCAATGTTTGCAATGTATTGGCTAAAGTCATGCGGGATGGATTTATAGCATGATTTTGTCTTATAGTTTGAATTAGGTTCTCAATGAAAATTTTATTTTCTTGGATTCTTCCAATGATATTATCTTGCATTCCTACTGGCTCATTAGGGACAGAAGGAGCCACGAGAGGCGGGTCTATGTTTGGAGGAGGGTTTTGAGGAATGTTTGAAGGGTTTTGAGGAATGTTCGGTGGGTTTTGAGGAATGTTTTGACAGTTTTCACAATTTTGAGCTTGCTGACCAACTGATAAAATAAGAAAATTGTATACATAAACAAACATTTCAAAAAACCCATGAAAATGCAAAAAAAAAACCTAAAATGAAAAAAAAAACATAAAATGAAAAAAAAAGATTACAATCGGGGACTTACCTCCTCGTTTTGGCAGCATGGTTGAATCTATCACTATCCCGAAGTCCGATGAGAAATTTTGAGGTGGTATTGAAAGCACGAGTGAAAAACGTTTAGGAAAAATCACGGTTTGAAATGAAAAATGAGGAAAATAAGGAGTCGCGGGACTGCTAAATTTTGTCTCAGAGTTCCGCAATTGTGGTTTATAACCACACTCACGGTTCTAAACCGTGATCACGATTTTAGGTTTGGTAATTATCAAACCTAGAATTCAGGAACTATGATCATGGTTTTAAAACTGCGATCGCGGTTCCTTTATTTCAGGTTTTTATGTCCACGGAATTGTCCACCAACTTTGTGCACTTACCCGTAACATCATGGACACTAAAGTAAACCTCTAATTTGTTTAACCATTTATCAAGAAATTTTTCATCTACTTGTCCTTCAAAGATTTTTGTCTCAACCTTAGTTTCAAATTTAAAAGGAACATGATCATATTTTACCTTCTCTTTTTACAACTAGAGTTTCTTCTTCATGCTCTTCTCCATATTCTTCCTCATCATGGCTCTTTCGTATGTGAACCTTTTTGGCCAAATCTCGATTCACTAATTCCATGAAATATTTCTTGACTGAAGCCATATTTTGTAGATTTGAAAGTTCTTGTTAGTGTCTATATAACCTATCCATCATGGTTTCCAGTATCTCAATTCTACAGACCAAGTTCTCTTCCTCTATTTGATCTTTGAGTCTTTGTTTCGACTTATTCATAGATATGTTTGGATCACAAGGTAAACCTTCTTCACCTTTAGACCTTGTCATTTTCATACAAATCACACAGACAAATACCATAGTCTTGGATAATAATTAGCTTTGATACCAAAATGATTTGTAAACCTCTAGCTTTGGAAATTTATTAGACCACAAACCATTAATTTTCTACTTTTAATTATTTGAAAATGATAGTTATTAATGTTAGTGAATGAAAAATGAAACTTAGAACTATTTTGCAGTAATGAAAAGATAAAAATTCAGCTCACAACATAATATTTATCCTAGAAACCCCCAAGTTGAGGGAAAACCATCTGGGAAGGGAAATTTCTCTTTCTTCCCAATATTATATTGGCCAATTTAAATGAAAATACATATTACACAAACCTGAATTAAGGTAAAGAATGTCATATCCTCCCTTATCTACTTGTTTGGTCTATTCTCACACCTTGCTTCTACAAAAAATTCCAACAACACTTTTTTGCTCACTTTTACTCATTCCAACTTCAATGATCAATTTTCACTTTCTCTCTTGCTTAAATAGTTTTCTCCCCATGTCCTCTTATGCACTGGAGAATGGAAAGAGACATTCCAAGGAAGAGAAATGACCAAATGGTTCAAATCCACAACCATTCATGGCTTATTTATTTTTCTTTCTGTTAGTGACAGGACCACTTGTGTCTGCACACTGGCGGTTATGCAACCACTACGGAGGTTACGTAACTGTTGTCATTTGAAGGGGGTGGTTACATAATCACTACTCTAGACAGAGTGGCGGTTCTAGAACTTTATAGTCTGTTATTCTTTCTACTTGATTTTTCTTCTAGTTCTGGTTGTTTTGATGAAGTGGTGTTCTTCTAGATCCTTATGGATCATAAGAGGTCATTTGGAAGTTACTTCTCTTGGCGGGTCCTTGTATGCTATTAGTTTCATTGATGAATTTTCTAGGATGACTTGGTATTATTAAATTAAGAAAAAGTATATTTTTTTTTTCTAAATTTTAAGAGTTTAAAGCCCTGGTTGAGAACATGGCTGAATTGAAAATTACAAGGATAAGAACCTATAATGGAGGTAAACATGTCAATAAGAAGTTTGATGAGTTTTGTGTTTCTAGTGTAATTCAAAGGTAATTGACAACTCCCTATTCTCCTCAACAAAATGACATAGATGAAAGAAATAATATAATAGTCATAGAAATGGTAAGGACCATGGTTTATGCTTCTAATGTTCCTAAGTTTCTACGGGTTGAAGCTATGAACATTGATGTTCATATTATAAATATAATTCCTACCAAATATTTACATACAAAATCACATCATGAAGTTTGGACTAAACAAAATCATGATATTTCTCATTTTAATATATTTGGTAGTCCTTATTCTCTTCTTATTCCTAAATCCAAGAGACAAAATCTTGATCGTACCTCCTACTTTTACATATTTGTTGGGTATGGCGGTTGAACAAAATAATTGACAGTGTATGATCCTGTTAAGCATGTGATCATAGAGAATATGAATTTTCATGTTCTTGAGAAATTTTTTTGTGATTCCTCCCCTCTTCCCTCCTCTGTATTTCCTAAATTTGAATCTATTCATTTTGACAATCCCTCTTCAGAAAATATGGACATTGATTTCCAAGAGGTTGATCATCCTTATACCAATATGATGGATGTTTCTATTAAGAGGGAGTCTTCTTAATTTGTGTCTCAATTTGTAATTCCTAAATGGGCTCAAAATCTATTTTCAAATTCTCAGCCTAAAAATATAAGAAAGTTGACTCGTAGTCAACATTATTATCACACCTTGTCAACTATGTATGAGGTTGAACCTGAAACCTTTGAAGAAGCTAGCCTAGATAAAAGTTGGGTTAATGCTATGGGAGGTGAATATAATGCCCTAATCAAGAATAATATTTGGGAATTAGTTCCTCTTCCTTAAAAAAGGAGCAATATAGGATCTAGATGGTTATATGCAATTAAATATAACTCTGTTGGTAAAATTGAAAAATTTAAGGAAAGATTAGTTTCTAGATGATTTACTCAAAAACATGGTTTAGTTTATGTTGAAACCTTTCCTCTCATTTCAAAAATTAGTACTGTTAGAATTCTTATAGCTCTAGATGCTCAACATGGATGGGAGATTCACCAAATGGATGTAAAAATGTGTTTTAAAATGGCGATTTGAAAGAAAAAATTTACATGCATCAACACAAAGGTTTTGAAGAACCTAGTAAGGAATTATATATGTGTGTAAGCTTAAGAAATATTTTTATGGCCTTAAACAAGCTCCTAGAGCTTGGTATGATAATATAAATAATTTCTTTCAAGAAATTTGTTTCTCTAACTATTTTCTTGATGATGCTTTGTTTGTTAAATTTAAAAACAATCATATTATTATTATTGTCTTAAATGTTGCCGATCTCTTGATTACTAGTAGTGATAAGAATATAATTCTTAGAATCAAAGAAAAATTAAGACAACATTTGAATGTTGATGTTAGTTTTCTTAATCATTTCTTACACATGATTATTTGTCAAAATCAGAAATCTATTGTTGTATCTCAATCACAATATGCTTCTAACCTTCTTAAAAGGTTTAACATGATTTATTGTAAGCCTATATTTATTCATATAAAATTTGGTGTTAAATTAGATCCAAAACCTACTTGTGATGAATTTAGTCCTATTTTATATAGACAACTTGTTGGTAGTTTGATTTATTTGACTATCACTAAAAATAATATATCCTATGTAGTTGGAATTGTTTCTAGATTCATGTAGGATCCTTATGAGAACCATTGGAAAATAGAAAAAATTATTATAAGGTATATCAAATATACAATAAATTTTGGTTTATGTTATTCTTCTTGTGATGATGTAAATTTATTTAGTTATTGTGATTTTGACCATGCTGAAGACATTGTTGATAGAAAATCTAGTTCTGGATATATTTTCAAGCTGGGTGCAGGTATAATCACTTCGAGCAGTAAGAAATAACCAAAAATATCTATCTCTTCTATTAAAGAAAAGTATAAAAGTGTTATGGAAGTAGCAAAAGAAGCTATGTGGCTCAAAAGATTATTGTATAGAGTTCGTATAGGTGTCAAAGGAAATAATTTTTTTCTTTGTGACAACCAAAGTTGCATTACTCTTGTAAACAGTTTTGTTCAATGTCAAAGAACCAAGAACATTGAGAATCATATGCACTTCGTGTGGGAGAAAGTTCTAAATAGTGACAGTGATCTCAAGTTGTGTTCTAATGAAGATCAGGTTACCAACATTTTTACTAAGCCATTATGTGCTTCAAATTTCTGTAAATTTTTTGCTTTGCTGGGAATTTTATATTTTAGATCAAATGATCATGTGGATGACGTTGATCTATACCTATGAATAAACTGAGCCTATGTGACCATCTGGATGATGTTGATCTCCACCTCTGAATCATATAAGAAAGACTCAAATGATGATGTGAATGATGTTGATCTTCACCTTCGAATCATATGAGTATATTTTTGTTTATGATTTAGCCTTTCAGATTTGCCCTTATGGGTGAAATGAAGAGAATTGAGCACGTTTTGCACTGTTTTTGTAATGTAACCTATTTTTTCCAATGCTAACCCTTATCATCCTGATCGTGTCGATTAAAATTCCTCTATATCATTTCTAATTTGTTTGAGTAAATTATCACTTTATGAGAGTTTAATTGTAATATCCAGTGAAACATTATATATGAGATTTTTTTAACTCCATAATATTATATAAGACTTCATAAGGTAATCAATTTATCTAGAGATTTTTTTTTTCTTGTGTATTACAATTTTTTACAAAACCTCCATAGCAATTTCTTTATGCTACAACTACTTGAAGTCCGTGAAACACTAAAGCGGTGTTATGCAACTTTTCTAAAACCAATCACTTTCTTTAGTTTGCGGCTTGTTAAAGTCCATGTGACACTATGTAGTGCATTATGGGGTTGAAAAACCCGCAACATACTTCTATAGTGTACCATAGAGTTATAAAACCTACAAAACAATTGCATTGGTTGGCAACTTGTGTAAATCTGTAGGATATTACAACACTATACCGCAGAATTGTTGTAGTGTACCGTGGAGTCACAATTTTTTTAGAATTAATGTTTTGTTGCATGCTAGCCTAAATCACTTAGATGTTTTATGGATTGTAATTCCTTTTGTACAAAAATGTGACTTGGCATGTGTTATTTAGAACAAAAATTATGTTTTTTTTACATGATACCCTAAATCTTCATGATTTATAGATTATAAGTCCTTTTATATAAAAAGGAAATTTTACATATTTCCCTACTTAACATTAAGGGGAAGTGTTGAGGTTTTAATATTAAGCAAGAAACTGTCTTAATGAAAACCCTCCAAGAACTAAAATGGTCATGTCATTTAAATTTAATTTATATTTTAAATATAAGTGGTTGGAAGATTCCCATAGGGGTCGATATATGTTTTAAATTAAAAATATAAGAGTGACCCATAACAGGGCCACCCGCCTTGATATAAATCAAGGTGATATCCTTGAGATCGGTTCAGATGAAGAACAAGAAAGTGTGAATGTATGTGAGCTGGTTAGAGAGATATATTTGTATATAACATGCTAACAAATGGATGTAGATCCATGAGTAAGTGTTTATGATAGTTTGTAATTCCTCTAAGAAGATGTAACTGATGTGAATACATGGAAATAGTGGGAGTTCTGGGTGAAACATATTTTTCTCAATAAAGATAAGTGAAGTTCAATGGGTTTTTTACTGAATGGTTTTCCCTAGAGCTTGAGTTAGTGGGGATTCCCCCAAGGGAAGATCCCTCACTAACGATCTTTGATGATACCCACAAGACGGAGGCCCTGATAGAATCTATATATAGGAGAGGGGCGTTTCGAGGTAAGAGATACTCTGCCCCCACCCTATAGATTTGCTTTAATATGGGGGAATTATAACTGCCATATATAACTAGAACAACTATATATGTAGGGTTTTTGGTGCAAGGGTCTATCTCGTCTATCTTTATCCTTTCCTTCTGAGCTCCCCAAATAGATTGGACTTTCTCCAGAGGATCAACATTGTCATGTTACATGTTAGTTAGTTCCGAGTGAATCCTTTAGATAGATAGGCTATTGAGATAGTGATGCCATACCAGCGAGGATAACTCTTTTATCCTTATATCTTGTATCTATGTTTAATTTCTTTCATGTTCATGCACTTAATCTAATCTCTAATGCATTCTGTAATGTGAACTATCTAAAATTAGTGTTAAAACATAAACTATAATCCTTGTCAAGTTTATTTAATGGATCTATAAATCTGTTGTATTATACATCCTCATATTTTCCTAACATTTTCCCTCCACATTTAATCACTGACATATTTTCTATCAAGCCATATTTTTAGATGTTTTGGCAAAGTATACGGGCCTAATAATAATGAAAACGACATGGATGGGCCCAAAATTTTTATTTTTAAAGTTAGGTATTATGTTAGCAAAAATGTGGTGTAAAGGTGATGCTAATAACATCACCTTTGTGCTACATTTGTGCCACAATTTTTAATTGTATTTATGTCAGAAACAACATAAATAATAAAATTGACACGAATTTAAAATTATTTTGATGTTTTTTTGCATAATATGGAGTTGTGGATGTTCTCCATAGATAACAATCGACATTAGATTATTTATGAAATGAAGAAGAAACCTAAAAATAAACTAATTTACTCAAAGATCTTGGTGTAGCATCCATGCTCTGATACTAGGTGTGACACCATTAAATTTGGCATGATTTTTTTTCAAAATGAAAAAATAAAATGCATGGCCAAACATAAAGGCATAAATAAAAACAACCATACCACAATGGTCTCCTGAAGCTACCACACACACTGATAAGGTTTAGGAAATGAGTCTAGGGTTATGTTACATTAGGGAAAGGTTGATTTCCCTTGTCTTAATAATAGTCATAATTTGGAATTTAAATAAGGTGAAACTAAACAATGAAAATAATATTGTGCCCTTATAAGGTCAAATTATTCTAACAATGGAGTTGAAATAGGAAATTACTCAAAATTTAATTGAATATTTATAGGAAATGGAAGGGAGAATTTGATTTAAAATAATATTTGAGGGTCTAAAATAGAAGGTCCATTCAGTCGAGGATAATATAATTAATTTTACTAATCTAATTATTCATTTCGTAAAATTAATACAATCCTAATTAACAAACAATAACGCAAAAAAATAACATTTAAACTCACTTCATGTAAAGGTTTATGATTACTTAATTTGATTAAGGGGGTCTATTTAGCTACTCAAAACCATACATTAAAAAATAAAAACTAATAAGGCTTAATTAAAGTCGCTAATTCTACTTAGGTCTCACATTCCACTAATCGCCCAATGTAGGATTGTATTATGGCCCTTGGATCAATATGGTCTAGGCCATTAGATTTAGGGAAACCCTAGTGTTGCCCTAATATTTATTTACAAGTTTACTAAAAGGTAAATTTGCCTCCATTATCACCCATTTAAAAGTATGAGGAAAGGGGGTAGATGGCCCTAGTTTTTCTTAAAATGGATGAGTTCAAAAGAGATGGAAACAAGCATAAATCTTGGAAAAAATGTTTTTTATATCCACTTTTTTTTGAGAAAATATTTATGTAATAGCTCATGATCTTCATTTAGATAAATCGAGTTCCTCCAAATTGACGAAAATTTCAATTTCTTATTTTTTTAATTTCCTAAATTTAATTTTGTGTGAAGGGATCTCTCACCCAAATGGGATGATTTACTTTTTAAAATATCCATATTATCGTATCAAATATATTGTTTTTATTTATTATTTGTTGTATATTGAATCCATGTATTTGATCAACCAAATGAGTGGAATGAGTTGTAAAAAATTCTTTTTTTCTTTACAGGCTCATTGTTTCCTTCTATTTTAGGTTATATCTATTTAGATTTAACCTAATATATCCCCCCCACACACACAGTGGGTGTATATACACAAACACATAAATAAGTTTGTTTTACTAATGGTTATTTAAGGGATTTATTTTAATGTTGTTAAAATATCTATAAAATGTGACATTTAAGTGGTGGGGTTTAACCCACAATTCTTTTATTTTGGTTAAACTAACACAGAGTGGGGAACATGGTGTCACACCCTTACCTTAGACGGGGAAGGGAATACCATGTTGTCTCCTTCTTAGCCCCATAAAGGGGAGGAAATGACACAGCTGTCCCACTCCCACTAACAAAGGGTTAGGACGATAATACTATCCCCTCCCCAGACATTGTTGGGGTATGAGAAACAAGGTTGAACTAACCCCAAACCAATAATATAGTCAACTGGATTGCATGGCTGTGCTAATACAAATTTGTTTTTTAAAATAAAAAAGTTGAAATACATTTTTTGTTACGTTGCGGAGCTAGATTGCTTCACAGTTAGCATGCAATGGAAAGTGACTGGTAAAACAACTGTCAACATTTAAAGGGGGAACTGACATGGTCACCCAGAACTGTCATCAGTCAGATGGGACTGACTTGGTTAGAGCAAGTAGGAATTGGCTGTGGTTAGGTCTAACCAGTGTTGATTACATGTGCGATGTGTTTTATTTTAAGTCACGGGCTTTAAATATATATATTGTTTTAATACAAATCTATTGGATGTAATTACATAGCTAAGGTGCCCTAAGTTTATATATTTATTTATAAGCATGAAACTTAGGGCTTGGGTGGAATAATGAGAAGGATCATATTAGATCCTTGATTCTCTGAGACTGAGAGGATGAAGATGAAGAAGAAGAAAAAGAAAGAATAGGTTACATGAAGACAAAGTCTCCATGGATAGGAGACGGAAAAAAGGAAATAGTAAGTACATCTAAATGGTGAGAAGAGGGTAACGTCTTCTACTATATTTCCTTTATATATTTTAGTCTCAAGTAATGGATTGCATAGTATGCAAAGCACTTAGGGTTTATTCTTGTAGATCCATGTTGGTGAGATCTTGTATTACAGATCTATGTAGATCTAGTCTTGTATTGTAGATCCATGAGATCATATTGTATTATTGATCCATATAGATCTAGATATTGTAGAGGTCTCATTTGTAGATTCACAATACAGTGAGAGCTTGGTTGCATAGTGGTAGATGTAGGGTGGCTTCAGGTATGTGAGATCTGGTTATGTTCAAGAGGCACAATTTTAGTGCACTCAGGTAGATCTGGTTGGAGATCTGGAGGAGACAGAAGTGGTGGTATGAGGCATGGTTTAGTGTACTCACGTAGATCCAGTTGGAGATCTAGGAGGAAGAGATACTCTTGTAGAGATACATGTACTCTTGTACAAAAGAGTTAGTTTGTAATCCGTCTTGTTATATATATATATATATATATATATATCTCTATGTTATATATATATATATGAGATCTCTATTTTTTGTGGACGTAGCCCACATTGGGTGAACCATGGTACATGTTTGTTATGTGTGTGTACTTTTGTGCGATTTAGATTATTCTAGTTTAGGCTTTCACTACTGTAGATTTTGTGGGGAATTGTTTAGGTACTGTGTGCATAATTCTTTGCTATTAAATCATAACACTATTCCATTGCCCCGTATTCCCCCAACAGCTGGTATTAGAGCAACATTTTTTTTTTCCTGATGAGAAGATCACAACAAGAGATTTAATCTCAAGTGGGAGCTAGAAGAGTAAGGTTGCTAGAAATTATAGTGACCGACAATGGTTAAGTGGAAATCGGCGTCGGCAGGGTGACCATGGTCGGTTACCGGGCAACCTAGTTTTAAACAAAAAATCACAGATCTGAAGAAATGGAAAAGATACATAGAATGTATCTTGTTTGCTGAGGTGTCCCCAGTTCTTGGAGGCACAAGCATGTTGGTTAGATTGCAGATCTAGTTATTGAGGTATGGTTTTACCTTGGTATTGCAGTGCTTATATTATTTTGGTTGCACATGCATGCTTGGGACTGCATATATAGATCTAAGACTAAAAAAAGGAGTAGTTATGCATCCTTTGGTGCAGTTAGATACATGAGCTTCGGTAGAGAGGCAGTAGCACAAAATGAAGATGGGACTTCCATCAAAGAAGCATGTACTTTAGTTGAAGATGTGGTTTAGTGTCTTGGTGCTAGTAAGGTGATGTGTTTCATCTTGATGAAATTTATTGCATGGACTTGGTGTTAAGTTTTTTGTACAAGATTTGGATGCTTCTTGAAATGACTGGCACAACTCAACTATCGACTTTGGTCGAAGTAGACACCTGGTGTGGTGTTGGGTTCGTTCCAGCAGCATTGTCATTAGTTTGGAAACTGAGGTCAGTCATAAAGGAATCGATAATGGTTAGCTAACCATGGTTGATTAGGGGATGATCGTGGTTGGTCTTTATGGCAACTTATCTATACAAGTTTTTTGCACCAAGAGAGGGAAGTTGGTTTAGTGTCCTATTTTGGAGGATCTAGTTTCTGGCACAGTGTGTATAGGCAGAAAAAATGTTGGATCAGAAAGAGGACAGAGTTGGCTCGATTAGTCCATTGAGACTTTGAGTCAGGTATCTCTATATGGTTCATGTTTTATTTCTTTCATTTGGAGCAATTGATATTATGTTTGGACTGTGTGTGCACAAATTTACACCATGGTTTCTTGGTGTTGTTTGAATTTTATTTCCTAGTTGTGTGGAATCTTGAGGACAAGGGTTTCTAGTCTAAGGATGAGATCCTCAATGAAAAGTCATGGTTAGACACAGTTGCAGGTAACGAGAGATGTTGAGTACATACAAATGGAAAGAAGGCATTTCACCTACTTCACAAGAAGTCCAAACTTCTGTGATGTACAAGTATTCTCATAGAAGAAAGGGAATCAATTTTATAGGTCTTTCATCTAGTTTTATTTCTCATTGACGTATTAGTAGGTAGTGCAAGGGATGTTTGTATTTCCTCTTGATTACTATGTTACTCCTTGATAGGGATGTTATCTATAGATGATTGTCTTGGACATGCTAGTTGTTTATGCAGGGTTGGATTTGTAGTTACAGTGTTTGGATTCTTTGAGTTATGTAGGTTTGTGGATTGATCACCCACTATTGCATGTATAACTCATTTGGGCTATCTTTACCCAGGATATTTTTTTGCTTTCGCATATTCCAGTTTGACTTGTCTTGGTCAGTTGCATTGGTGGTTACATGGAGACATGGATAGATGGATGAAGAACATGGTTGGTTTTACATGTATGGCTAGGGATGCGATTGAGGCTCAGAACTTCAGTTTGAGCGGGAGATCTTACAGGTGTGTTAGTCATGATGGCTTGGTTGCATGAGAGGCTTGGTGTTATGATTCAGTGGGAGCTTGAGGCTTGGTGTCACGGATCAGTTATAGCTTCATACAGGTTTGGCAAGTCATGGTTTTATATTCTTTGGTTTTGAGAAGATATTTTGATCTTCCAAGTTATATTTATGAGATAATTGTTGAAGGAAATAATAGACGGTCTTCACGGTGTGTAAAGGACGGTGATGTATAGGTGCATGTACAAAGGTTCAACAATTTATCTCTAAGTGGGAGATTGTTAGGTTGTGGAGCTAGATTGCTTCATAGTTAACATGTAATGGAAAGTGACTGGTAAAACATAAACCATCAATGGTTAAGGGGGGAACCAACACGGTCACATAGAACCGTCATCAGTCAGACAGGCCTGACTTCGGTCAGATCAAGTGGGAACCGTCCACAGTTAGGTCTAACTGGTGCCGGTTACCTATACGATGTGTTTTATTTTAAGTCATGAGATTTAAATATAGATTTTATTTTAAAGAAAATCTATTGGATGTAATTGCATAGCTAAGGTTCCCTAAGTTTATATATTTATATATAAGCGTGAAAGTTAGGGCTTAGGAGGAATAATGAGAAGGATCGGATTAGATCCTTGATTCTCTGAGACCGAGAGGATGAAGATGAAGAAGAAGAAAAAGAAAGAACATGTTATATGAAGATAGAGTCTCCATGGATAGGATATGGAAAGAAGGAAATAATAGGTACATCTGAATGGTGAGAAGAGGGTAACGTCTTCTACTGTATTTCCTTTGTATTGTTTAGTCTCATGTAATGGCTTGCATAGTATGTAAAGCACTTAGGGTTTCTTCTTGTAGATACACATGTTGGTGAGATCTTGTATTATAGATCTATGTAGATATAGTCTTGTATTGTAGATCCATGAGATCATAATGTATTGTTGATCCATGTAGATCTAGATATTGTAGAGGTCTTGTTTGAAGATTCACAATACAGTGAGAGCTTGGCTGCACAGTGGTAGATGCAAGGTAGCTTCAGGTATGTGAGATTTGGTTATGTTTGAGAGGCACGGTTGTAAAGCACTCAGGTAGATCCGGTTGGAGATCTGGAGGAGATAGAAGTGGTGGTATGAGGCATGGTTTAGTGTACTCACGTAGATCTAGTTGGAGATCTAGGAGGAAGAGATACTCTTATAGAGATACATGTACTCTTATACAAAAGAGTTAGTTTGTAATCTCTTGTCATATATATATATATATATATATATATATATATATATATATATATATATATATATATATATATATATATGAGATCTCTATTTTTGGTGGACGTAGCCCACATTGGGTGAACCACAGTACATGCTTGTTATGTGTGTGTGTAATTTTATGTGATTTGGATTATTCTAGTTTATGCTTCCACTGCTATAGATTTTGTGAGGATTTGTTTAGGTCCTGTGCATGATTTTTTGTTATTGAATCATAGCACTATTCCGCTGCCCCGTATTCCCCCAACATTTTTACATTTTTTTAATTTGGTTTCACTATATGCATTTTCATATGTTAATTTATTTATAGAAAAAGGTGTGTGTGTGTGTGTGTGTGTGTGTGTGTGTGTGTGTGTGTGTGTGTGTGTGTAATAACATGTAAACAAAGAGACCTCAAATTGCACATTTTCTCCACCTAGCATGTAACATCTATATGAATGCAGCTAGCTAGAAAATTGAACTAATTTGAACATGTTTTATAAGAATGTGCTCTTGCTAAGAATTTGAATAAGTGAATTTAGTGTGTTTGAAGATGAGGGAAGCTACATGAATTGACTTGGTTGAGTGCTTCAGAACTATAGTAGTGGATTCCCTAGTGAATTTTCATAAGCTTTAGGAATATTTAGGGAGCCTTTGGTGCTAGTATTTTCAATGAGAGCTTATGAGAGTGTTAGATGAGTAAATAAGGTGAAGTTAACTTTATTATCTAGGGGTTTTAAGGAAAATTATCATGAAAAGGCCAACATAGGAAAATGAAATGACCCAAAAAATGGTATTGCATCAAAAATAGAGTTGGAATGTATGTGGTTGTGGGACCATACAAATTGGCTAGGACTAGATTATATAACTAAAAAAATCTGTACGGTTTTGACCATGGAAGTAGTGAATAATATCTGGAAGTTTCATAATGGAAAGTAGAGTTTAATCACTAGTCTTATGTATTTATATTTAGAAATTTTCAACACATCAATGTGTGGGAAGAATAAATTTAGGAAAGAGATAACAAGGTGCACTGATTAGAGGTAAAACACAGGCATTTGTATTAGCCAAGAAGCACAGTCACAATTAACAGTGTAAAAGGGTAAATTGTCAAATTTGAGTGTCTACAATATCATCACTAGATGGAAGAGGCAATTTATCATTAATATATACTAGGTTAAGGTTATGAGTGTAAATGAAAACATGGATAACTAGGGTAATTTTTTTAGAAATGGGTACAATGTTGGAGAATCATTTAGAATAGTTAATTAGAAAGATAAATTTGGAATTACAAGCTTGAAAACCTCCTCATGAAAAAGTCTAGATATTTTTGGCTGAATTTTTTTTATCTTTTGTTGAATGGGAGAAGCATCAAATTGGTGAAATGTTATGAAATGTAACCCCAAGGTCAATTCCAAGCATGTCAACATAAACTCAAAGTAAGGATTTAATTATTTTTTATGAAGTAGTTTTATTCATGTAGATGAGGGAAACATCCATATATCATAACTACATGAAATTTTTTATCATAATCAAGTTGGACATTAATGGTGCCTTACACAAGAATGGATTTTCCATCTTTGAAATGATAGGGAGATTCAAGGAGTTTATAGTTTTTAATTTTATAATATTAATGGTGGTGATGAATTTTGGAAGAGAGGTAATTTCTAGTAAAGTTACCAAATTTATAACATTAGTGAGGTAATTTGTCTCATCGTAGCTTGAGAATGGCCTCATTATGATTAAGTGTAGGTAAAGAAATTTAATATTCAACATAAATTTTGAGGTCAATTAATGGCTTGCTATTATGCATATTTTAAATATTAATTTCTTGATATCTAGTACATAATCATCAAAAATGATTTTTATTGATTTAAGATAAGGTTGTGATGGATTTCATATAACATCTACACTACTAGGATAAAATTGGTATATGCAATTAAGAGACTACATTGGATTTCTTAAGTAGATGGATGAGATGTTATGGAAATATTACTTTTTTTGGTAAAACAAATCATAATTTTAATGAGTAGGATTGATGTCGATAGAATTCTTCGAAATATTTAGGGTTGTCTTCAGAAAAAAATATGTTATTTCTCAAAATACAGAATTAGTGTTTTCTAATATTATAAAGATACAATTTATTATTACTTTCCATTACTATTTTCATAGTGGGGATGATCAAATTCGTAAGAAGTATATAACATGTAGGATTCACTTCTGAAATCTTGCATTAGATCTAGGATCTATTGATAGCAGATAAAATTAGTATGTATTTATTTAGAATAGGATGTGATGTCATCTACATCATAATAAAAAAATATGGTACATATTTGTATTCCATTGTGATAGGTGGTGTTGGAGGTTTCTTTATCATCTTCACCCAGGTCGCTAAAATATCGAGGAGAGATAGTTGGATGCTATTGGCACATTTTGGTAATTCTAGATTCATTACATTATAAAGATCCTACTATAGTTTATGATTACAAGGAGGTTCTCTCTAAAATTTGGGTTCAATAGTGGGAGGATATAATATTTGTACTTAAAATATTTGTGAATCCAATCTGTAATAAGGCATGGTAACATGTATTTGTTTTACCTCATTGGGCTTATCATCATTAAATTATGTGAGGATGACATTAATCATGAGTCAAAATTCAATTATTTTTAAATAAGGTATAATTTGCGTAATGGGTATGGTAGGAATCCAAATTACTAGTTAATAAGAGGCATGCGTATATTCCATAGGTTAAGATAAGTCTCGTGCATCTATTTATAATTTTTCGTGAATGAGGTTATTGAATTATATTAAATATGAGGTAACTTCCTCATGTGATGCATCCATGGTTGACCTTGAAGGATATTCTAGGATAAATGTTGATCTAAGGCCATCATGTTGGTGTGCATGGTCTTTGGTCTCACATTGAAGGGTAGATAAATTTACCCATGTGGCCTTTGGTGGGTTGTGTAAAATCCATGATAGATGATTTGTGTGTATTTATTGTCATATTCCAAAGATGTTACATTTTTCTAAACCAAAAGAATGTGATATTGTTGTCCTCTCAAAATTCCCCTCTTTTGAAAGTCGAAAAATTTGAAAATTTTGAGTTGACACCTTTTAGTAGTGTATTAGTAAAGTAAAAATTTGAAGAGATGGCGAAAATTCCATTTTGTGGGGTATTTTTAGTAACTTGCGGGTCTGTCGGATATTTTTGTCCCTCATGTCCCAAGTACCGGTGGGCCTCTTGTTCGCCGATCGGCCAATTTCCCCGCAAGTCCTTGTTTGTCAGCTTTTTCAGACTTTTTCAGCCCATCTGTCCCAAGTGCACTCGGGCCTCCTATTTACCGATTCCCCGCATCACCCGCATCGGCCGAATCAGATCATCGCATCCTTCAAGTTTTTGTGTCCCTTAGACCACCCATGCTCTTTTGGCCCACATATCCTACATTGGCTGAATTGGCTCTTTGCGTCCCTCACGTCCCAATGTCCCATGGACCGTCTGGGCCAATTTTTTCTACTTTTCCTGCATTTCACCTTTTTGAGTCGGTGGAAGGTGTATTTAATGCACATTTATGATCTTCTCTCTCCTAAATGACTATTTAAAAGGGCAACTATCTACACACTTGTCACATTACTTGCTCATTATCTCTTGCCCGCATTTTTACAAATTGAGTCATTTGTCCACCTTCTTGTATCTCTTTGCAATTCTTGTTGTGAATCTATTCTTTGAAGGTCAATCCTTTGTTCACTATCAAAATGAAGATCAAGTTTCAAGGGCATGAGCATCTGTCCCCTTTGGAGACCTCTGTACCCAATATTGGAGATAACGAAGTTTGACATTTGGATTTTGATGATTTCTGGGGCAGATTAGCATGCGACAACTCTACTCCCATGGTCCAAATGATAAATGATAGTGGAATTGCACATGCCACTAGTTTCCCTCTCTCTGTGCAATGTGCCGACATTGTGCTGGCCTACGGGGCTAATTTCAACCTGGACACCAAGGAGGTTGTCAATGTGCATGGTGAATTGATTGCAAAATTGGATGCTGCTGCTATCGCCGCTGCCCTACACATTCCCAAAATAGAAGACTCCATTATTCTCACTCTCACTCAAGCCCAGACTTCTTCTTGATCAAGACAGTGAGAAATACAAGGCCCAAGTAGCTAAATCATGGCTGAAGTGTCCTAAGAAGGGAGTATCTCGACTCTCCAAGGCATTGTTCAGGGTTGATTTCAATGAAGAACTATCAGATTTCATCACTCTGCTTACCCAGATTATGGGAATGCCCTCTACCAATGAATTCCATTTTTGGATGTGCCCTTTCATAAACATCATCTGCGAGGGTAAGAAAAACATAAATTGGGATGAGATTATCTGTGGAAACCTGATTGAACAATTGTCAAATGTTTAACAAACCAAAAATTTATACATGACCTCCTATCTCATGTACACCTTGGAAACATATCGTGAGTGGTTTGGCTTCAATTTCATTGAAGGAAAGAAGGATTATCCCGTCTACACATATTTCCCTTAGTTTACCCTCAAGGTTAGTAATCACAATTTCAGAAGGGTAAATGATGCCTTCACCATGTACATTGTGAGACTCTTGGAGGTTGACACTTCCAGAAGATTCTCTGATGAGCCTAAGGCTTTGATAACCAAGTATGGGGCTTTCTTCATTCAGTTCTGAATGTTCTCATACATCCGTCTGGCTTGTTTTGAAAGCAAACCTCTCAAGCTTCCCATGTTTTGCAACAACAAAATGGCCTTGGTTGAGGTGTGTAGGCAGCTAGATAAACTTCATAGAACCTTCCTATATAAGAAGATTACAAGTCTTCATTTCCCTATCACCTTGGGGAATTATACATGCAGGACAGCTATGGATGCCCAAAATATAGAAAGGGATATTTCTCCTCTTACATTTAATTTCTTCAAGCCTCAGACTTGCTTTGATTTAAAGAAATTCATTGATCAAAATCTCAGAATAACTTATCATCACCGTCCTGACACTGAGGGTTACTGGGCTGATTGTGCTGATGATTTTGAAGCCAGGAGGAGGAATTTTGGAAGATTTTATCTACAAAAAATCATAGATCTCAACCTCTACCAGATGCCTAAAGGGCTTAAGGATGATGATGAATATTTGTAATCCTTTGAGTATGAAAGATCCATCAAGCACACTCCTCTGGAAACCCTATATTGGTATGTGAAGGAAAGAGATGAATTGAATGAGATAATCACCCCTTTCATCATCAGAACTAAGATTTGGTTTGACAGGAAGGTACGTGAACTCATGATGAACAAAGGTAGATCCTCTTCAAGAGACACTTCCACACCTAGGAAGTAAGTACATACACCTATCACAGAGGTACTTGAGAAAACTCCTTCTTCTTTGATGAAATAAATTGAGTCGTCTACTTCCTCATCTTCCAATAAAGTGTATCAGAAGAAGGTCAAGGAGGTCAAGCAAGACCTGGTAGAGGAAGAGACTCTTCTGGAGCAGTCAGAATTTCCTATTAGGCCAGATAACATTATTGTTCTAAGTGAGAATGATCATGATGAGATGAAAGACCTAGAAGATACTCATGAGGCCACTACTGGAGTGGAGAAGGAAGGCCCAAGGGCTGAACCTCCAAGTTTAACAGACTCCTCTGCAAAGTAAATTCTTGAGGTTCCATTCATTTCCCCACTGGAAACAAAATTGGTTCATACTTGGAGTGCCATGAGTTCACTTGCACTCGGCCCCCTTGATTCTTATGTTTCTTCTTCTTCCTTTGCATGGGTGCAACCCCTAGTTGATAGCAGGAAAATGAGATCTTCCTCCCGATTAATAGGACCTGATTTTGATGTTGTGGTAGATCTTCTTGGAACTACTCCTCCTCCTCCAACAAATAAGGAAAAGACTACTTTGAGGTTGGTAACTGATGCTCAAGGCCATCAGTTCTTGGAGGTTACAAAACCCAAAGTGGACAAAGAGGAATAAGATCTTTTGATCTCTGACTTAGAGCTTTCTAGGATTCCAATGGGATAATCTACACCTGAGAGTTAAGTTCATAACCTTCGAGAAACGATCACTAAGGTTATCGAATGGGTTGAGAAAGGCAAGCAAACCATGGAGTAGTTGGAAGAATAGAACCAAGTTATTTTCAACTTTATCAGATTATTTTTGGCAAAGGATAAAGTTTTAGATCCAGCCCCATTGGCCGCTCTCCCACCTCCCTTAGTTCTCAGCCATGATGAGGTCCAAACCATCAAATATATCCACAAGTATTCTAATTATGGTAAATATGTTGAGGCCATGGTGGATGATATGACTGTAGTAGGTTTAAACTTTATTGAGGAAACCTTTAAAACCAATGAGAAGGTGATCAAGCTGCAGCAGAAACTCAGTTCCTCAATCAAGGCTATGGGCAAAGAATTGAAAGTCTGGAGTGGATGTATCAAAAATATCCATCTAATGGGTCAAACCAATGAGAGGATCCTATTGGCCAACAATGTGTTTGATGATGTCAAGAATAACTTGTCAAGGAAATGGATCTTTAGCATTGAATGGAAGATAAAAGTTCTAGAAGAGGCACTGGGGGAATTGAGGAATGTATAGTAGAAAGGGGAGGCTTTTAAAACTTGTGTTGTATCCGCCTTCAAAGATATCCACTACCATTTTTAGGATGAAGTCATAGGTGTACCCTTCTCTCTCCAAGAAATCAAGGCTAAGTTTAAAGCCTTTGTCAAGGATGATCTATTCAAGGAAGAGTCAATCAGTAAAGAAAAAATGAAGGATGTTTGTTCTCTTCATTCAGCTATAGCCAAGGCTAATAAGGAATATCTAGAGCATACTGAGTTTGACAAAGATATGGAGAAATGCCTAGGCACGTGGACTCATGCTACTTCCAACACAACGATTCCAAGGGGCATGGAAATAGTGGAAGCATTAAAGAGATTCAAGCATCGGATCCTCAAAATAGTAGGCCCCATTCAACCACAACCGGATGCCTCTACTTTTGGCTCTTGACTCTCTTCTTTCTATTGTTAGTTCGGGTCTCCTTGTAAATTAATTAAGGACTTTATATTGTATATTTCCTTAATTAATATTTTGGTTAAAAGAAACGGTTACTAAATGTAACCACTTTGTAAGCTATATATTGGGCTCTCCATGCCATTCCAAAGGGCTGGAACTCTAGAAATTTTTGAAAGTGTAAAAGAACTTAAAGCTATCAATATAGAATATTTCCCTTCTTGTTTCTATCTGCATAGACTTACTTTCTCTTGCTTGTCTAAAGTTTGTGAATTATTTATCTATTGCAATAAGAAGCTTTGTATTATTATGGATGTTATTTCTGGAACTTTGTGCCTATGAGATAAT
Source organism: Taxus chinensis (assembly GCA_019776745.2). NCBI lineage: Eukaryota > Viridiplantae > Streptophyta > Pinopsida > Cupressales > Taxaceae > Taxus > Taxus chinensis. The sequence goes on from CM034146.1 coordinate 189,338,951, forward strand.
ATCTGGTGGTTTAATATGAATGATTCCATTCTATATATCACCTTTTCTCAACATTTATAAGGAACTATTTTGTTATCTATATTTCCTGGGAATGTTGTTATGTTCTACCTTTTCCCTCCCTTAGTTCTTATGTTCTTTTGTATTGATCATCTATCTTGGCATTAAAAATTTCATGATATCAGAGTTCCTCATTAAAATTAAAATTTATACATTTGTAAATAGTTTTGTTGCTTGCTTTCAATAAGGGAACCTCTCCCATCAAAGAGGAGGAACTTTCTATCCCCTGACTGTTGCTTTCATTAAAGTCATAATTTGACAACCAACAAATATTGATTCCAAAACCCACATCCACTAATTCCTTTCTAATTATATAACTAGGATGGGGATACTAATGAGAATAGTTGGATCATTAGCGTATAAGAATTGTTTTTCATTTACCATGTTATCCTTACATAATTTGATAGAGAGTGCCTTTGTATGTTGGAAAGGACTCAAAATATGAAATTAGGATGTAGATAGAGATTGAAAGGGGGGTTCATTTGTGAAAGGGTATAAATAATCCCCTAAGGCATTTTTTTGTTGAAGATTAAAGCTACAAGGTTGAAAATTGAAACTATAATGTTCTAATAGTGGCATCTTTCAAGGAATATAACTAAGTTTATCAAGAAATTTTCCATTGAAGATTTTCGTAAGATACATAATTATAATTAGGTTGGGAGGAGATACGAATGGTTGGGTTTTTAATGTCTATTTGAAGTCTATTTATAGGGGAGGAATATTTTACTTAGGTGGAGGAGTAGGATCTGTAGGATTAATATCTATTGGTGTAGTGGGATCAATAACAAGAGATTAATTTTTTAAGGTGTTTTCATGAGAGTACCTAATGGTGGCATTCCTCCAATATAAGAGGTTAGGTTCATACGTAGTGGGAATGGATTTATATGGATCATTATGAGGTATTTTAGGAATATGAACAATCTATTGGAGTTATTGATCACTCAAGGGTGGATTATGATGATTTGATATGATAGTTGAAGTACTTGGATAAAATTTAGATGGAGAGGAAAACATAATAGATTTTACTATGTAATATTATTTGATTTTAGAGAAATTGATTACATTACTTGTTAATTTAAATAAATACATGATTGGTTTTTGAGTTGGGTGGAATTCATACCCTTAGTATTACATCTTAGCTCCCATTTCTAAAATGATCATTGTTAGAATTATTCTAGCTCTAGATGCTCAACATGGATGGGAGATTCACCAAATGGATGTAAAATGTGTTTTAAAATGGTGATTTGAAAGAAAAAATTTACATGCATCAACTCAAATGTTTTGAAGAACCTATTAAGGAATTATATATGTGTGTAACCTTAAGAAATATTTGTATGGCCTTAAATAAGCTCCTAGAGTTTGGTATGATAATATAAATAATTTATTTCAAGAACTTGGTTTCTCTAACTATTTTCTTGATAATGATTTGTTTGTTAAATTTTAAAACAATCATGTTATTATTATTGTCTTATATGTTGATGATCTCTTGATTACTAGTATATTAAGAATATAATTCTTAGAATAAAAGAGAAATTAAGACAACATTGTTATATGATTGATCTTAGTTTGCTTAATCATTTCTTATGCATGGTTATTTTTCAAAATCACAAATCTATTGTTGTATCTCAATCATAGTATGCTTCTAACCTTATTAAAAGGTTTAACATGATTGAGTGTAAGCCTATCTTTATTCATATGAAATTTGGTGTTAAATTAGATCCAAAACCTACTTGTGATGAATTTAATTATACTTTATATAGACAACTTGTTGGTAGTTTGATTTATTTAACTATCACTAAACCTGATATATCCTATGTAGTTGGAATTGTTTCTAGATTCATGTAGGATCCTTATGAGGACCATTGGGAAATGGAAAAAAAGATTTTAAGGTATATCAAATATATAATAAATTTTGGTTTATGTTATTTTTCTTGTAATGATGTAAATTTATTCAGTTATTGTGATTCTGACCATCTTGCTGACATTGTGGATAAAAAATCTAGTTTTGGATATATTTTCAAGCTGGTTGTAGGTGAAATCACTTGGAGTAGCAAGAAACAACCAATAATATCTATTTCTTCTACTTAAGAAAAGTATAAAAGTGTTATGGAAGTAGTAAAAGAAGATATGTGGCTCAAAATACTATTGTAGGAACTTTGTATGGGTGTCAAATGAAATGATTTTTTTCTTTGTGACAACCAAAGTTGCATTACTCTTGTAAACAATTCCGTTCAACATCAAAGAACCAAGAACATTGAAAATCATATGCACTTCATTTGGGAGAAAGTTCTAAATGCTGAAATTGATCTCACATTTTGTTCTATTGAAGATCAGGTTACAAACATTTTTACTAAGCCATTGTGTGTTTCAAATTTTTGTAAATTTTGTGCTTTGTTGGGAATTTTAGATTTTGGCTAAAATGATCATGTGGATGATGTTGATCTCTATCTATGAATCAACTAAGCCTATGTGACCATGTGGATGATGTTGATCTCCACCTCTGAATCATATAAGAAAGACTCAAATGATCATGTGAATGATGTTGATCTTCACCTTCTAATCATTTGAGTATGTTTTTGTTTATGGCTTGGTCTTTCAGAGTATCCATTGCGGGGAAAATGAAGATAATTGAGCATGTCTTGCATTGTTTTTGCAATGTCACCTCTTTTTTTGAATGCCAACCCTTATCATCTTGATTGTGTCAATTAAAATTTCCCTATACTATTTCCACTTTGTTTGAGTAAATTATCACTTTATGAGAGTTTACTTGTAATACCCATTGAAGCATTATATTTGAGATTTTTTTTTTAACTCCATAATCTTATATAAGACTTCATAAGGTAATTAATTTATCTGGAGAATTTTTTCTGTTCCCATGTATCACAATTTTTTTACAAAAACTCCAAAGCACTTTATTTGTGCTACGACTTCTTGAAGTCTGTGAAACACTAAAGTGGTGTTCTGCAAATTTTCCAAAACCCACAAATCAATTTCTTTAGTTTACAACTTATTCAAGTCCGTGGGACATTGTGTAGTGCATTGTGGGGTTGCAAAACCCACATGACACTTATGTAGTGTACTAGAGAGTTTTAAAACCTACAAAACACTTGCATTGGTTCGCAACTTGTGTAAATCCATAGGATATTACAACAATGTACTGCGGAATTGTTGTAGTGTACCATGGAGTCACAAAATTTGTAGAATTAATGTTTTGGTGCATGTTAGCCTAAATCAATTAGATGTTTTATGGATTATAATTCCTTTTGTACAAAAATATGACTTGACATGTGTTATTTGGAACAAAAATTATGTCTTTTAAATGATAGCCTAAATCTTCATGATTTATGGATTATTGGTCCTTTTGTATAAAAAGGAAAATTTGCATGTTTCCCTACTTAACATTAAGGGGAAGTGTTGAGATAGTAATATTAAGTAGGAAGCTATCTTAATGAAAACCCACCAAGAACTAAAAAGGTCATGTCATTTAAATTTAATTTATATTTTAAATATAAGTGGTTGGAAGATTCCCATAAGGGTCAACATATGTTTAAAATTACAAATATAAGAGTGAGCCATAACAGGGCCACCCACCTTGATATAAATCAAGGTGATCTCCTTGAGATCGGTTCAGAAGAAGAAAAAGAAGTGTGAATTTGTGTGAACTATTTAGAGAGATATATTTGTATATAACATGCTAAACAAATCGATTTAGATCCATGAGTAAGTGTTTATGACAAATTGTAATTCCTCTATGAAGGTGTAATTGATGTGAATACATGAAAATAGTGGGAATGTTGGGTGAAACATATTTTTCTTAATAAAGATAAGTGATTATAATGGTTTTTTTACTGAATGGTTTTCCCTAAAGCTCGAGTTAGGGAGGGCTTCCCCCCAAGGGAAAATCCCCCACTAATGATATTTGATGATACCCCCAAGACAATGGCCTTGATAGAATCTATAGATAGGGGAGGGGCGTTTTGAGGTAAGGGATACTCTGCCCATGCCCTATTTGATATGGGGGACTCCAAACTGCCATATAGATCTATAACAACTATATAAGTAGGGGATATCGATGCAAGGGTATACCTCACCTATCTCATCTATCTCTGTCCTGTCCTACCGAGATCCCCAAATAGACATGACTTTCTCTGGATGATCAACATCATCATGTTAGTTAGTTAGTTATTTAGTTAGTCACAAGTGAAACTTCTACATAGATAGGCCATTGAGATAGTGAGACCATACCAACGAGGATAACTCTTATATCCTTATATCTTGTGTCTTATGTTCAATTTGTTTCATGTTTATGTAATTAATCTAATCTCTAATGCATTATGTAAGGTGACTATCTTAAATTAATGCTCAAACATAAACTAGAATCCTTGGAAAGTTTATTTAATGGATCTATAAATCTGTTGTATTATACATCCTTACATTTTCCTAACATTTTCCCTACTCTAAATTTAACCACTAACATATTTTCTATGAAGCTGTATTTTTAGATGTTTTATGCAAAGCACATGGGCCAAATACTAATGAAAATGACATGGATGGTCCCAACATTTTTATTTTTTAAGTTAGGTATTATGTAAACACAAAAAAACATAAAAAAATAAAATTGACACAAATTTGATTTTTTTTGTGTGCATATTATGGAGTAGTGGATGTTCTGCATAGACCACAATCGACATTAGATTATTTATGAAATGAAGAAGGCATAAAAAAAAACTAGTTTACTCAAAGATCTTGGTGTAGAATCCATGCTCTGATACTAGGTGTGACACCATTAAATTTGGCATGATTTTTTTTTCAAAATGAAAAAAAAAATACATGGCCAAACATAAAGGCATAAATGAAAATGACCACACCACAATGGTCTCTTGAAGCTACCACACACATTGATAAGGTTTAGGTAATGAGTCTAGGGTTATGTTACATGAGGCAGGGGTTGATTTCCCTTGTCGTAATAATAGTTATAATTTGGAATTTAAATAAGGTGAGACTAAATAATGAAAATAATATTGTGCTCTTATAATGTCAAACTATTCTAATAATGGAGTTGAAATAGGAACTTACTCGACATTTAATTGAATATTTATAGGAAATGGATGGGACAATTTGATTTAAAATAATAACAAAGGGTCTAAACTAGAAGGTCCATGAAGTCAAGGATATTATAGTTAATTTTACTAATATAATTATTCATTTCGTAATATTACTACAATCCTACTTAACAAATGATGATGCAAAAATAATAAAACCTAAACTCACTTCATGTAAAGGTTTATGATTACTTAATTTGATTAAGGCGGTCTATTTAGCTACTCAAAACCATATATTAAAAAATAAAAAATTAATAAGGCTTAATTGAAGTCACTAATTCTACTTAGGTCTCACACTCCACCAATAGCCCAATGTAGGATTGTATTATGACCCTTGATCAAAATGGTCTGGGCCATTAGATTTAGGTAAACCCTAGTGTTTCCCTAATATCTATTTGGAAGTTTACTAAAAGGTAAATTTTCCTCTATTTTCTCCCATTTAAAGGTCTGAGGAAAGGGGGTAGATGGCCCGGGTTTTTCTTAAAATGGATGAGTTCCAAAGAGATTGAAACAAGCATAAATCTTGGAAACACTGTTTTTTATATCCATTTTTTTTTCGAGAAAATCTTTACACAATTGCGCATGATCTTAATTTAAATAATTCAAGTTCCTCTGAACTGACGGAAATTTCATTTTCTCATTTTTTAGTTTGTTAACTTTAATTTCATGTGAATGGATCTCTCACCCAATTGGGATGATATAATTTTTAAAATATCTATACTATCGTATCCAATCTATTGTTTGTATTTATTATTTTTTGTAGATTGCATCCATGTATTTGATCCACCAAATGAGTGGAATGAGTTGTAATAATTTCTTTCTTTCTTTACAAGCTCATTATTTCCTTCTATTTTAAGTTATATATATTTAGGTTTAACCTAATACATCCCCCCACACATAGAAGGTGTATATACACAAACACATATATAAGATTGTTTTAACAATGTCTATTTAATATATTTATTTTAATGTTGTCAAAATATCTATAAAATGTGACATTTAAGTGATGGGGTTTAACCCTCACCTCTTTTATTTTGGTTAAACTAACACAGAGGGGGGAAATCTGGTGCCACACCCTTTCCTTAGATGGGCAAGGGATCACCATGTTGTCCCCTTCCCAGCCCCATAATGGGGAGGGGACGACATGGCCATCCCACTCCCACTAACAAATGGTTAGGACAATAATACCCTCCCCTCCCCAGACATTGTTGGGGTATGAGAAACAAGGTTGAACCGACCCCAAACCAATTATATAGTCAATCGGATGCCATGGTTGAGCCAATACAACTTTGTTTTTAAAAATAAAAAAGTTGTAATACATTTTTACATTGTTTTAATTTGGTTTCACTATATGCATTTTCATATGTTAATTTATTTTATAAAAAAATGTGTGTGTGTGTGTGTGTGTGTGTGTGTGTGAAGAATGAAATAACTCTTAACAATAAAATAAATCTTGACAATGAATATTTGAGAAAGAGTATTTGACACAGAAGCTTTACACACAAACAAGATGGTGCTTGTGTATTTTATTAATATCAAAATTCAAGCATTACAATCAAAAGAGAGAGTTGTAATATTCATAGATATTGGACAACTTCTATCTCTTCCAAAATATATGGAACAATATAAACTAAACTAAGAAAATATGCATGAATAACTTATTTCCCCTAACTGCCCCTACAGGAATGCATCCGAGAATAATAAATTAAGAAAAAACATCATCCTCAAAAATAGAATGAGACAAGATAGGTGAAAACCCATTATTAACTAAGCTAACTAAAGTAATTAAAAATATTACTTTATTACAATATCTCGATTTAACTCACATGGTGAATTAAGTGTTAGTTTATTTCTAACATTCCCCCCCTTAATTCATCATGCTCTAAATTAAGTAGGAGAGAAATAATCTGAATGCCTCAAATTTAGGACACATAAGAGATTTTGTGAAGATATCTACATGTTGATGGTCTGTCGGACAATGATGAAGCTGGATGTTGTTGTTTTGGACATGTTCACGAATGAAATGTACTTGCACACTAAATTTTTTAGCATGTTCATGAAAAACTGGATTCCAAACAAGTTTTATTACTCCTTCATTGTATACATGTAGGATTTCTGGATCTTTCTGTGGTATTCCCAATCCTTCAAGTATATGTCAGAATGATATCGCTTCACAGACAACTCCACCTACTACACAATATTTTGATTATGTCGAGGATCTTAAAACACAAGTTTGCTTCTTACTCCCCCATGATATTGGTCTAGATCCCAAAAATAAAACAAATCCTGAAGTGGATTTCCTGTCATCTATGTTTCTTGCACGATATGAATATGAATATCCTGTCAAGAAGAAGTTATTATTCTTCTTGTATTCTAGGCCATAATCCATAGTTCCTTTGATATACCTTAGCATCTACTTTACTACTTTCTAGTGAGAAACCCTTGGTTCTTGCATGAACCATGAAAGATAGTTGACTGCATAGTTGATATTCGGCCTAGTGTAAGTCAAGTAGACAAGACTCCTGATCAACTGCCGATAGAGAGTTACATTTACTTGTGGTAATGGATATGTTCAAGAAAGTTGAAGTCTTATCTCCATAGGTGTGGCAATTGGTTTATAATCCATCATATTGAACTTATCGAGTGTTGTCTTAGCATATTTAAATTGTGACACAAAGATATGATTTTCTCTTTTCCAAACTTCAAGTCCAAGACAATAATGTAGAAGCCGAGATCAGTCATGTCAAATGATCGTGTTAGATATTTATTTATTGACTCAATCATCCTCACTAATCCTCTAGTGATGACTAGGTCATCGACATATACTACAATGATCACTATCTCCCCCCTTGATTTTTGAGATAGAGATTAGGATCGTATGGACTCGTGTTGAATCCATGTTGAATGATATGCTCATCGATTTTAATATACCATGCCCTGGGAGACTGCTTTAAACCTTATAGTTATTTTATGAGTTTACACCCTTGTCCTCTTTACCTGGTATGAAAAAACCTTCTGGTTGAGTCATGTAAACTTCTTTCTATAAATCACCATTAAGAAAGGCCATTTTCACATCCATTTGGTGTATTTTCCAACCAAATTGTGTAGCTAGAGCAAAGATTAACCTAAACATTTTTATCTTAGCTATGGGAGAAAAAGTATCCTCATAATCAATTCCTTCTTTTTAAGCATATCCCTTAAAAACTAGTCTAGCCTTGTGTTTATCAATTTTTCCATTTAATTTGTACTTCATTTTGAAGATCCATCTACATCCAATCATATTTTTCCCTAGTGGAAGATCTGTAAGTCGCTATGTATTATTTTTCATAAGTGACTTATATTCTGCATCTATAGCATCTTTCCAAGGTTTAGACTGTAGGGATTCTAAAACTGTGGACGACTTAGTAGTTTGAACAAATTTACCCATTAAGGAAAAATTGATCTCATTTTGAGCCATACTATAATTCCTCATTCCAGTGGTAGATGTGTTGGGGGAACTATCCAATTTTGCATCTCTCATCATACTTGTATACCATTTAGGCATACTTTTAGTGGTTCTTGTGGGATTTTGAATTTCACCATCTTCCCCATCATCACTGTCATTATCAAAGTGATTACCATCCTATGTTTTCACTATAGGGATGATTTTTTCATCATGTGAGTGTATGGAAGGAGCATCTGATTCCTTCTTCCCAAAGAAATCAACATCTCGACTAGTGTATACCCTCCTTGTTCTTAGATCCATAAGTTTGTACCCAAGTGCTTCATCACTATATCCCAAGAAGATAAGTTTTTTTGATTTCATATCAAGCTTAGTTATTTATTTCTTAGGAATGTGCATACTCGCTTTACATCCAAAAACTATAAGGTGTGATATAGATGGCTTATTCCTTGACCATGCTTCATGTGGTGTTACTCCATCAAGAGCTGCAGTGGGAACTTTGTTTAGTAGATAGAATGTCGGTTTAGCTACTTCGGACCAAAATGTTTTGGATAAACCTACATCATCAATCATACATCGCACCATATCCATGATAGTATGATTTTTCCTTTCAAAAACACCATTTTGTTGTAGTGTGTGAGGAGGATACATTTGACGATGAATGCCATATGTTTCTAAAAAATCATCGAACTCATTGCTGGTTTATTCAACCCCTCGATCTGAGTGGAGTTTTTTATTTTCCTCCTAGACTCTGTTTCAACAAAGGCTTTGAACTTCTTGAAAGTTTCAAAAGCTTGGTATTTTGTACGAAGAAAGTATATCCACATTTTCCTTGAAAAATCATCAACAAAGAGCATGAAATATTGAAACCTAGAGTGGTTAGGTCTCATCAGTCCACACAGATCGGTATGTACTAAGTGAATTTTTTGCTTAGCTCGAAATGTACTATGTTTGAATGGTGCTCTATGTTGTTTTCCTTCCAAATAATGCTGAAATTTATCTGTACCCTTTTTTAGAGGTGGAATACCCCTAACCATGTTGTATCAATGAAGTGTGTTAAGATATCCAAAACTCATATTTCTAAGTATTTGATGCCATAGTTGAGATGATGATGTATCCTTGGTTATAAGTGCTTGATCATTTCGTTGAACAAAATCCAATTGAAAAATTATGCCCACATTTGAAGCTTTTGCAAAAAAAATTGAGCTTTGTGACTTATCTCAAATTATGCACATCTTTTTACCTCCTTTATAATAAAATTCAATTTCAATATTGTGATCTAATAATCGACTCACAGATAACAAATTTTTAGTTAAACTAGGGACATACAGAACATCTATGATTTTGCAATTATGTTTCCCAAGTGGAAGTGAAATAGAACCAATGCCTTCAACTTTGTATGATGTATCATCAACCAAAGAAATGATTTTTGTGGGTGTTCTACTCTTTGTGAAGAACCAATATTTCTTTCCTGTCATTGTTCGAGTTGTACCTGAGTCAGCATACCAAATTTGATTTGTAGAATTCGATACTTCATTTGACTATGCAGAATATGGGAATTCATCATCATCAAATTGATCTTCCTATTCAGATACATTTCCTTGTTGAGTTGGTTTCTTCTTGCACTTTTGATTATTTTTTCACTGTTTACTCTGTTGTTGGCCTGATTTTGTTTGTTGGTTATCAATATTTTTGACACTTGACGATCCTTGTTGGAATGTGTTGTACCATAAATTATTTAAATCATGTCCTTTTCGACCACAAATAAGACACTTTTGTTGGGCATTTTGGCCTTGTTGAGTGTTACCTTGTTTTGGATGTTGTTTACTAGACTTAGCCCGTTTCTTTCCTTTTTGATTAGAAACAAGTTCCTGCTCTTCAGTTTCACTAGTTAAGTGAATAACTTCTTGTTGTTGTAGCATTTTCACCAACTATTCAAAAGTTGTTGTTTGACTTGTTATGTTTAACGTGGTCACAAAAATCCTATAAGGAGGAAGAGCTTTCAAAACTATAGGAACAAGTGATGTGTTAGTTACTTCTTCTTCTAAAGATTAAATTAATGCACGTAAATTTGCTAATCATCTAAAAAACATTTCAACTTTCTCAGTTGGTTGCATTTTCAAGTTCAATAGTTGACTTTGGAGCTGAAGTATTGTGTTCTTATTTTTGGACTCATATACTATTTTCAACTTTTCCCAAGATTCTTTTGTTGTTGTGGCCTCACGAATATGAGGTTGTACCTCATCTAAAACACTAAACAAGATTCTTAACTTTGCTTTTTGATTTGCATGATCAAATATATCTTGTTGTGTAACATCTGTTGTAGATCTTATTAATGTACCAAAAACAACGAACCATAGATTTTCAAAATCAAGTTGTGCGTGAATTTTTGTTTTCCATGCTGGGTAATTATCAGAATGTAAAAGATGAGAATCTGGGAAAAATAATTTTGGTTCCGTAATTGCGTCCATTGTGAAGATTGATAAACAAAAGAAGAAAAAATTGAACACTTTCCCCCCTATTTATTTATTTTGAGCGCACTTTTCTGGTCATTTACAATATTTGGAACTATTGGCCCTGTTACAAATTTGGCTGTATGGCCAATTTTCAAAAATAAAATGACACTTTAGGCCGATTTGAAAAAATTAAAATTTTGGACTCTTTGGCCTCTTTTCAAGTACAAAAAACCTCTCATTTTTGCAATTTTTACAAGAATAAGCTTATTAAAAACTAGACCAAGGCGTAGAGCTTACAAAAACACACACTTAAAAAAAACGACACTTCAATCCGAGGTACCAGTTGAAATTTATGACATGTACAAATTCCAATTTCAATATCTTTCTGGACCCCTTTCCAAATATGGAAAAATATTTTATTGCTTCTAATTTCTTTCACAAAATCCAAAAATGGATTTTTTTTCAAAAACACGGCCCGATCAGGGCTTACCTGGCTCACATGCACCTTGGTTTCTTCATGTCTTCGAGATATCTGCCTCCCCTTCACCTTAAAATCTCTATTTTATAGGGTCAAAAAGGAATGGAGCTTGAATTCACCAATGATGGATTCGGTTGCAGGTTGAAGACACTCGGGCAGATCAATATCCGGATCATTTTTTGCTTTTACAGGTGTGAATCGGTCAAGTATATCCACAGGTTCGGAAGGTGAATCCATAGATAAATGTAAATCCCATAGCTACATGCAGGTTGCATTTTGGTGGTGGATGTTCAAACTTTTTTTTTATTAAAATGAAACCTACACACCATACCTAAATAGTGGTGCCTCCAAAAATGGGGGTCCACTAAATTAAATCACACTAAAGGGGATCTCTAAATTAGAGAAAAAGAAAAAACCCCTGAAATAATTGTATATCGTTTTGTTTAAATACTTCATATGCAATGAACAATATTAAATTTTTTTGATACAATCACTTTATTACCAATATTGGAGGTGCATCTAGGTATGTTGGCCTATGATTGCAGTTAAAAAAAATCACTATTTGTGCTATTTTCTAAACTGCTATTGCTGGTGTGTGGAGTAGGGGAAAGGGCTATGAAGAGGATGAGGGAAACTCTAACTCATCTTGGCTCAATATTATTAGTCCTCCTCCCTCAAACTTCCTACACTCCCTAACACTCATAGGTTCAGGATCTTCTAGCTTTGATACCAAATCTTGACAATGAATACTTGAAAACAAATATTTGACACAGAAGCTTAACACAAAAACAAGATGGTGTTTGTGTATTTTATTAATATCCAAATTCAAGCATTACAATCAAAAGAGAGAGCTGCAATATTTATAGATATTGGACAACTTCTATATCTTCCACAATATATGGAACAATATCAACTAAACTAAGAAAATATGCAATAATAGCTTATTGCCAGTAAATGCCCCTACAGGAATGCATCTGAGAATAATAAACTAAGAAAAGAACATCATCCTCAAAAATAGGAATGAGACAAGATAGGTGAAAACCCATTAGTAACTAAGCTAACTAAAGTAATTAAAAATATTATTTTATTATAATATCACTTTAACTCATATGATGAATTAAGTGTTAGTTTATTTCTAACAATAACATGTAAACGAAGAGGCCTCAAACTACACATATTTCTCCACCTAGAATGTTAGATCTATATGAATACAACTAGTAAGAAAATTGAACTACTTTGAAGAAGTTTGATATAAATGTGCTCTTGCCAAGAATTTGAATAAGGGAATTTAGTGTGTTTAGAGATGGGGGAAGCTAGACTAATTGACTTGGTTAAGTACTTCAGAACTATAGTAGTGGATTACATAGTCAATGTGCATAATATTTAGGAATATTTAGGGAGCCTTTGGTGCCAGTATTTGCAATGAGAGATTATGAGAGTGTTTGATGAGTAAATAAGGTGATGTTAACTTTCTTATATAGGGTTTTGAAGGTAAATTATCATGAAAAGGCCAACACAAGAATATGAAATGACCTAGAAAATGGTATTGCATCAAAAATAGAGTTGGAATGTATGTGGTTGCATGGCCATATAAATTGGCTAGGACCAGATTATACAACCTGGAAAATCTGTACAGTTTTGACCATGGATGTACTGAATAGTATTTGGAAGTTTCATAATGGAAAGTAGAGTTTAATCACTAGTCTTATGTATTTATATTTAAAAATTTTCAACACATCAATGTGTGAGAATAATAAAATTAGGAAAGAGATACCAAGGTATACTGAGTAAGGATAAAACGTGGGTGTTCGTCTTAGCCAAGAAGCACGGTCACAATTAACAATGTCAAATGGTAAATTTTCAAATTTGAGTGTCTACAATATCATCAATGGATGGAAGAGGAAATTTATCATTAAGATATACTAGGTTAAGGTTGTGAGTATAAATGCAAACATGGATGGCTATGGTAATTTTTGTAGAAATGGGTACAATGTTGGAGAATCATTTAGAATAGTTAATTAGAAAGATAAATTTGGAATTACAAGCTTGAAAACCTCCTCGTGAAAAAGACTATAGATATTTTTGGCTGATTTTTTTTTATCTTTTGTTGAATGGGAGAAGCATAAAATTGGTGAACATGTTATGAAATGTAACCCTAGGGTCAATTCCAAGCATGCCAACATAAACTCAAAGTAAGGATTTAATTATTTTTATGAAGTAGTGTTATGCATGTAGATGAGGGAAGCATCCATATATCATAACTACATGAAATTTTTTGTTGTAATCAAGTCGGACATTAATGGTGCCTTGTACAAGAATGGATTTTCCATCTTTGAAATGATAGGAAGATTCAAGGAGTTTAGAGATTTTTTTTATATAAGATTAATGGTGGTGATGAATTTATGGAAGAGAGGTAGTTTCTAGTAAAGTTACCAAATTTATGACATCAGTGAGGTGATTTGTCTCATCGTAGCTTGAGAATGGCCTCATTATGATCAAGTGTAGGTAACAAAATTTTATATTCAACTTAAATTTTGAGGTCAATTAATGACTTGCTATTATGCATCTTTTTAAATATGATTTTCTTGAGATCTAGTATATAATCATCGACAATGATTTTTATTGATTTAAGATAAGGTTGTGATGGATTTCAAATAACATCTACACTACTAGGATCAAATTGGTAGATGCAATAAAGAGACTACATCGGGTTTCTCAAGTAGATGGATGACATATTTTGGAAATATTACATTTTTTGGTACAACATATCATAATTTTAATGAGTAGGATTGATGTCGATAGAATTTTCTAAATTTTTAGGGTTATCTTCAGAAAAAAATGTGTTATTTCTCAATATACACCAACTAGTGGTTTCTAATATTATAAAGATAAAATTTATTATTATTTTCCATTATTATTTTCATAGTGGGGATGATCAAAGTCATAAGAAGTATATAGCATGTTGGCTTCGCTTCTGAAATCTTGCATTAGATCTAGGATCTATTGATAGTGGATAAAATTAGTATGTATTTATTTAGAATAAGACGTGATGTCATCTACATCATAATAACACAATATCGTACATGATTGTATTCCATTGTGATAGGTAGTGTTGGAGGTTTCTTTATCATCTTCACCCTGGTCACTAAAATATCGATGAGAGAGAGTTGGATGCTCTTAGAACATTTTGGTAATTCTGGATTCATTACATTATAAAGATCCTACTATAGTTTATGATAGGATTTGTCGGCATTAGAAGGAGGTTATCTCTCAAAATTGGGTTCACTAGTGGGAGGATATAATTTTTTGTAGTTAAAATATCATGGAATCCAATCTGTAATAATGCATGGTAACATGTATTTTTTTAGCTCATTGGGCTTATCATCATTAAATTATGTGAGGATGACATTAATCCTAAGTCAAAATTCAATTATTTCTAAATAAGGTATACTTTGCATAATGGGTATGGTAGGAATCCAAAGTAATAGTCAATAAGAGGAATGAGTATCTTCCATAGGTTAAGATAAGCCTCGTGAATCTATTTATAATTTTTGTGAATGAGGTTATTGAATTATATTAAATATGAGGTAACTTCTCTCATGTGATGCATCCATGGTTGGCCTTGAGGGATATTCTAGGATAAGTATTTATCTAATACTATCACGTTGGTGTGCATGGTCTTTGGTCCCACATTGAAGGGTAGATCAATTTACCCATGTGGCCTTTGGTGGGTTGTGTAAAATACATCATAGATGATTTGTGTGTGTTTATGGTATTATTCTAAAGATGTTACATTTTTCTTAACCAAAGGGATGTGATATTAATTCCAAAATCCACATCCACCAATTCCTTACTAATATATATATTTAGGATGGGGATACTAATGAGAATAGGTGGATCATTAATGTATAAGATTTTTTTTTTCATTTACCATGTTATTCTTATGTAATTTGATAGAGAGTGCCTGGGTCCTTTGTACAGGAATCACAATATGAAATTAGGATTTAGATAGAGATTGAAAGGGAGGTTCATTTGTGAAAGAGTCTAAATAATCCCCGTAAGGCTTGTTTTTGTTGAATATTGAAGCTATAATGTTTATAATTGAAACTATAATGTTCTAATAGTGGCATCTTTCAATGAATATAACTAAGTTTATCAAGAAAGTTCCATTGAATATTTTCATAAGATACATAATTATAATTAGGTTTGGAGGAGATACAATTGGTTGTGTTTTTAATGTCTATTTATAGGGGAGGAATATTTTCCTTAGGTTGAGGAGTGGGATCTTTAAGATTAATATTTATTGGTGTAGTGGGATCAATAGGAGGAGATTGATTTTTTAAGGTGTTTTCATGAGAGTACCTAATGGTGGCATTCCAACAACATAAGAGGTTGGGTTCATACGTAGTGGGAATGGATTTATATGGATCAATATGATTGATTTTTGGAATATGAACAATCTATTGTAGTTATTGATCACTCAAGGGTGGATTGTGATGGTTTGATATGATATTTGAAGTACTTGGATCAAAGTTAGATGGAGAGGAAAACATAATAGATTTTACCCTATAAGATTCTTGGATTTTAGAGAAATTGATGACATTAATTGTTTATTTAAATAAATACATGATTGGTTTTTTAAATTGGGTTGAATTCCTACCCTTAGCATTACCTATTGGCTTATTCAAAGGAATCCTCCAAGGCAGTCCAAGAGAAAGACCCAACAATAGATATAAGGGTGTTATTTAAGGCTTTAAGAAAAATTTAAAAGAGTTATGTTGAGCGGATAAAAATGGGATACTTAGCAGAAGGCACACAAAAGGTTAGCACGTGAGAATAAGGCATAGTCAAAGGCATGAAAGGATAGGGAGGAACACACATGTGAAAGACAAGGGTAGATTCAGGACTTATCTATTTTCACATGAGCGGGCTATTTTTGGAGATAGCGTGTAGGGCACACAAACGGGGTAAAGACTTACGTGACACACATCGACTATTTTTGGAAGAGTGGCTACTAAGCACTTTGCATGGGTATAGACTAAGGATAGATTTGTTACTTCTAGTTAACTAGAAGAGGTATATTGTTAACGCACTTGTATGTGTGGTTATTATTGTAAATGCGCATGGCTATTTTCAACATGTGACCTATTTTTGGAGTCATGTAATCAGCGAAGGGAAAGTCCCCACCCTTATAAATATGTAATGATCTACGTAGAGTAGAAGGACTGTGTGAGAACTGAATTACTATGAAGTTATGTTGCCAAATATAGTACACGCATAAGCTATGGTATTATCTATTGTAATAAGATTTTGTGTATTCATTATGTTTAATATAATGGAGTGTATTGGCTAAATCAGAGTATTAATCCTGAGTATAAGTGGTTCTTGCATGGTTGGTTTCATTATGGAGATTGTTTAAACCTATTATTCTTTAGATCTAGATCTGAACATGATATGTAGAATGTTGTATTAATTTCGGATCTGAATGCATTAATTATTCATCATGCTAACATCCTGTAACAATAACCCTAAAGAGGGGCATGGTACCTTTGCACGCTTTGGGTGAGCACTCAGTCTAGGTTGAGTGATGTGTCAGCGTGCTTGGGATTTTATTGGTAAATTATAGGTTACATCATTGGTTCCATTTTTGAGATCTCTTTTTTAGTTTTTTTCAGGATGGTTTGTGAGGAAGACATACCAGTTGACCCTAGCAAGTGTTGAGGAGTGGATACATGATCTAAAAAAAAATACGCATGGAGGTTCAACATTGGATCTGAGTTTAACGCACGCGCATGGGTGGAACAAAATCTGTATGAGAGTTTGTATGAGAGATTCTTCACTATTTTTCTAGTAGAGCTATACGAGTGGCTAATTGCTTATGCGTCTAAACGGAATTGGAGGTATCGCACACTTGTTTGGACGTAGGAAGAATTTTAGGCCCTCTATAATGATGATCTAATTTGGACATGCATTGTGGATACTTGGTTTCATGTTGTTCTGAAAAACTATATTTTGGAGTACTCAATTTCCACATATTCTTGCCCAGAGGTAGCAGAATTCTAATTTTTACGATATCCGAGGGGAAATTACCTACAAGGCATTCCGCTAGCAATCAAAATTTTGATGGTAACCTTGAACTTGGAAAGAAAACCGATGGCTAACTAATCCCCACCACGTGCGGGGGCAAGAACAGGTTTGGTGAAAGATGGTAGACCTAGCAACAGAAAGGTAGAGAGAGGAAATGCGACTTGAGTATAATGAGGTGTGTGAGATGGAGATAGAGAAGCAACTTTATAGAGAAAATGATGTTATGGAGAGAGATGCTCGTGAAGGATTTGAAGTTCACGGAAAAGACATGGAACCCGAATCAAGAACTGCCCCATTTGGGAAAGCATGATAGGGAACCCCCCTTAGCCTCACGTAGAAGTGCGCCATCAGAGACAACTTGGGCCATGTGTGTGAATTTGAATCTACATGGCAACCTTTCCCTTGTGCTTGGTCTTCCAGCATCTAGTATAAAAAATAGTCAGCAAACTAATTTAGGCAGTGGGAGAGCAGGAGTAAGTCATTTAACAAGCACATCGATGGTAGTGTAAATGTATTCATTGTTGTTTTGAGGTACCTTTTTAGGTGTATCATTTACACAGAATTCAAATGCGTAAAACTTTGGACTCACTTCTGGGAGTGGTAACACTTCATAGACTATAGGGGTATAGTTCAGTACTACTGTTGGGACACAGGGAAGTACATCTTCTGGTCCGACTCTGGCTATAAGATTAGGTTTAGGAGGTATAGTTAGTTCTAGTTCCAGTGGATTTGGTGGTTCTGGAGGTAGAGGAAACATAAGGGGTTTTGGATCAGGTAGGTAATGTATGCACCTACCCCAGGATATTTACATGGAGATGTATCTTCTTGTTCAAGAGTATAGGGACATAGAATATGTTGTTGAACATGTGCACGTGTGTGAAATACTGTGGTGTGCAAAAGTAATCATAACTTTTGAGCACAGGGAAAGTCAATTCGCCACTACATTATAAGGGTGCGCACATAGCTAGTATAAAAAGTTTGACCCTGATCAGATTTGTGTAGACTATGCAGCTTTAAAATATGTTTTCCTTAAAGAGTTTCACATCCTTGAGTTCAAGTAGAAAATTATAAGCACGCTCAAGGATATTAATCAAGGCACTATTGAGAGTGTCAGAGAGTATGATGCTCATTTCAAAACACTGTCATCTAAGCTTTCTTATGATATTCATGCAAGCAAGCATACACAATGGTTTGTTGGAGGTCTCATTACACCTTTTAGAAGGGCGCTATCACATAAGACATACACTGATCCACATGAAGCACTTGAAGCAACTTTACGTGTAAAGGTAGTTAGAAGTATAGAAACTGGGGTGAGACCATTTTTGGAAGCACAAATCGCAGCCATGACGAAGCAATTGGAGAACCTATCATCAAATTTAGCACATAAGACACACACGAGGATTTGGTGTATAGATTGTGAGGTGGAATGTCACACCAAGGATAGTTTTCCCCGCAAATCAGTACACTCCTTGCTACTAGACTGTGAGATATGTCATTTAAACCATGATGCTAGCCGTTTCCCATTATTACAACATGCAATAAGAAGAATGTCTTTTGTTACTGTAAAATTTGTAGGTCCATGACTTATGACATGGAAGACTTCCATCTGATTGGTTAGATCCATGATGATAAAGATATTGGCGTACGACAGATAGGAGTATCAGATAACTCTAAAGGAAATAATGAGCATCAGGATCAGGATCATAATCAAGCGTGTTATGGTTAGAATGAAGGGAATTTTGAAGGAGGTTGTGGAAGAGGTCGAGGATACCATGGTGGATTTGGAGGATAAGGTCGTGGTGGTGATCGAGGTGAGTACCCTTGCAGAACATGTTATACATGTGGATCTCCTGACTACTACATGTGTGAATGTCCTCAGAATATTACATGTTCTTTCTATGGAAAGAATCATAGTTACGAGGAATGCCCGGACTTGTATGATCATCTTAGTAAGCAACATAAACAAGAAAAAAGGTGTAGAGATGGTTAGGATAGAATGCGCTATGGAAAATCAGTGGATGTCTAAATTAGAACCAGAATCTGAGGCATTTCTTGTAAAGATCACTACCCCCACTAAAGTGGCACGCACCAAAGAAGAATTATAGCAGAAGCCTACCATCACTAAGGAGGAGGTTCTATTTACACAGTACCTAGATGCTATCCATCAGAAGGAGGTTTATCAGGAAACCATGGAGGTACTCAGAAATATTCAGAGTGAAATACAATATTTAAAGGAGCAATCACGAAAGATGGAACAAAAGAAAGCATCAGAAATGGTTCAATCTGATATGGATGACTTGAAATAAATGTGCAATATGTTGTACCAGAATAATATCATTCCACTATTAGGGAATTAGTTAAAGGGAAACACTTTGCACACAAGTATTGAGATTGGATGATAGATCCTGTATGCAAATATTCCCCCTCATAGCCTAGATTATGACAAGGAAATCACTTTGAATGTTGTTATGGATGGGTGGATTTTGAGTAATATATTGATTAATACAGGCATGAAATTCAATGTTCTTACTTGAGATGCATGGGTACAAATGGGGAGACCTCCATTGCAGCCATCTTTGAATGTATTGTTCATGGCTAACCAAACTAAGGCCACTCCCATCAAAGTTTTAAAAGATGCATCCATTACCATATAGGGAGCCAAGTTCACTGGAGATTTTGAAGTTTTAGCACTAGCGGAGGCAGATAGCTTCCTAGATCTACTGGGGCATCCTTGGTGCTATGTAAATAATGCTGACCTTTGGTTCAACAAGGGTTATATCAGATTTGAAAACAAGGAGGAAAGAGTTATTATCCCTTTAACAAATGGAAAATCTGTGCCCTATGTTGAGCCTTTGAGTGAGGAAGACATAAATAGGATTTATGTATGCATCGTTCGGGACCCAGAGGTACTTGATCCATCTAAAGAAGGAATCCTTTAGTGGGAAGATACACAGTCTGTTAGCGATACTACAAGTGTTTCTTGTGATAATTGGGCTCAAAGTACTTATGAGTTGGTAGGGCATGAAGTAAAGAGTATATTTACTAGGTAAAATAGACCTCGTTGTATTAGGAGAATAGGTAACAACTCGGTACCTCATTACTCTTGAGAAGTAGATCCTATGGTATTTATATACGCCATGGAGGAATAGTGGATAGACCAGTTAGAGATACGAAATATGCTAGCATATGCCCTATGCGGGATAACATCGCACTGGTGGGTGGTTCACAAGGATAATCTTGTAGGATGGAATTAAATTAGGATTTCTCTTGCTGATAGGTTCTTCAAGAGCAATGCACCTACTCAAATATGAACTTATCATGGTAATCAACTTGTTCAACACCACATTCAGCAGTGTGAGAGACTCTGGATAGAGGAGTAGGAAGGTTTACCACCTTTGCTCTGGGTGTAAAATTTTTATTCCACTTTACAAGGTTGAGTGCATGCTTGGTATGTATATGCAGAACTCCATAGAGATATTAGAAATTAGGAGGATTTAATTGTATGAATGACCCAAACATTTGAATTTTTCTCTAATAAACCTCCTATAGAAGAGGCATTAAAGGTTAT
The DNA here is from genome assembly GCA_019776745.2 of Taxus chinensis. Taxonomy (NCBI): domain Eukaryota; kingdom Viridiplantae; phylum Streptophyta; class Pinopsida; order Cupressales; family Taxaceae; genus Taxus; species Taxus chinensis. The sequence goes on from CM034146.1 coordinate 189,360,141, forward strand.
AAAGTTCTTAAATATGGGGGATAGTGCCAAGGTGGAAGAATTCATTTAGGAGTTATTTGATGAAGGAGAATCAAGAGCGTGTTTTTCTTGAGAAATAGAGATAGATGCCACACTACTTAAGTGTGCTTGCCTTGAGAAAGAAAAAGGAAAAATGGTCTACTTAGTGGATGATGAAGAAGTAGAAAATCTAGATGTAGACCATTCAACAAGTAGGTGCAAGGTTTTGGATAGTGTAGATAAGACCATGTGCACCTATCATGAACCTATAAAGACAAAGAAAGTGAAAATTGGATCAGATGCTGAGCCTAAGGAGGCCATTATTGGGGACTATTGGTTTGACTCTAAAATAAAAAAAATCATCAAGTTACTACAAGACTATCAGGACTTATTCCCTTGGGGATACCATGAACTTAAAGGAGTGCATGAATCATTGGGATAAATGAAGATAAATCTTAAGGAAGGTGTGCGACTAGTCAGAAAGAGAACCTATAGGATGAACCCTAAGTTGTGCGAAAAAGGTCAAAGAAGAAATTGATAAAATGTTGAAGTATGGAATCATCAAGCCCCTGGACAAGTCAAAATGGGTTATCCCAATGGTGATTAGTATCAAGAAGGATGGCCAGATTAGGATCTGTGTAGACTACAAGGATCTGAATGCTACATGTGTGACTAATCCCTTCCTTATGCCATTCACTAAGGAAATACTAGAAGGTATTGCGGGGCGTGAAATCTATTCATTTATAGATGGATTCTCTGGGTATCATTAGGTTAGGATTACACAGGAGGATCAGGAAAATACTACTTTTAATACTAAATGGGGCATATTTTCCTATAATGTGATGCCTTTTGGTTTGAAAAATGTGCCTGTTGTATTTTCACGCATAGTTGTTTAAGTGTTCAAATATTTTATTCACAACTTCTTGCCAGTTTATTTAGATGATTGGATGGTGTATGGACTTGTTACGGATCATTGTGATAATTTACGCCTAATTTTTGAGAGATGTCACCAGTTAATAAGAAATGTGTATTTTCTACACCATTTGGAATATTGTTAGGGCACATCATCTGCAAAGAGGGTTTGTTGGTTGATCCAGCTAAGGTTGTAGTCATTATCGACCTAACAAAGCCTACCAGTCAAAGTGAGGTGCGCGGATTCTTAGATCACACTGGGTATTATAGAAAATTCATAAAGGGGTATGCTAAGGTTTCCACACCTTTGGAGAAGTTACTAAAAGGAAAAGGGATGCTCTACCAGGGAGAACCGTAACAACGCGCGTTCGAGACATTGAAGGAGAAACTTACTACCACGCCTATTCTATGCTTTCCTTCATGGGACAAACCATTTCATGTACATGTGGATGCCTCTGGCATGGCCATTGTCACAGTGTTGGCTCAACCTCAAGAAGGTATTATAGATCATCCTATCTATTTTTCTAGTAGAAAGTTGACTCCTGCAGAGTAGAATTATACAACTACAGAGTGCGAAGCTTTATTGATGATCTATGCACTCCAAAAATTCAGATAGTACATGCTCACAAAACCATTTGTATTTTATACCAATCACATGACATTGAATTATTTGGTAAACAAGCCCATTTTACAGGGGCGCATATGTAGATGGGTACTCTTATTCCAAGAATTTGATTTCATAGTTGTGGTAAAACCCGGGAAAAGTAATTTTGGACTAGATCATCTATCTAGAATACCGTTGGGAGAAGAAGCACATGAAATTGAAGATACCATGCCCGATGCACAATTATATAGGTTACAACACGTGTCATTGGAATTATAGGACATTGTTTTCTTTATATGAATAGGTATGACATTAGAAGGAATGAAATCCTTAGATAAGAAACAACTTGCTATACGCGTGACACCCTTTATGTTAATTAGTAGTGACATGTAAAAGTTAGGCCGGGATGAAGTATTGCACCATTAGGTACTGGAACATGAGCGCATAGATATCATGGAGGAAGATCATGGTGGTATTTCAAGTGGACAATATGCAAGTGATGCCATTGCGCACAAGATTCTACTTGGTGGATTATGGTGGGAGACCTTGTATGAAGATTGTAAGGCATATTGCAAGGCTTGTGATCACTATCAGTGCCTTGGGAAACTAGGTCAATGAGATGAAATTCCTCTAAGACCTATTACTAGTGCAGAACCGTTTGAGAAATGGGCTATATATTTTGTGGGTCCTATTTCACCAGCTATACGCAGGACTGAGTCGTGCTATATCATTACTTGCATAGACTATCTGACAAGGTGGGAAGAAGCATCACCTATAAAGGATTTTATAACAGCTACAACAACCATGTTTCTATGGAAAAATATTATTACGAGGTATGGATGCCCTTTGAGTTTGACTAGTGATAGGGTCACACATTTTCTGAATGAGACAATCAGAATTTTATTGGATGAATTCTTGATTGCACACCATAAAACTACACCATATAATCCTTAGGAAAATGGGACTGTTGAGGCTTTCAACAAGATTTTGAGCCAGAAATTAACAAAAAATTGTGATTTTGGAAGAAAGGATTGGGATGATAAAGTTTATGCAGTACTTTGGGTGTATGGAAAAACATACAAGCAGTTAAATAAGGCCACACCTTTTCAATTGGTGTTTGGCGTAGAAGCAGTTCTTCCTATGGAATTAATGATACCTTCTTTGCATATTGCACATGCTCAAGGTCTAGCTGATGAGCATGAATTAGAAGAAAGTATTGACAAGTTGATTAAGTTGGATGAGCAACGAGAAATAACATGTTGGAGTCAGAAGTAAGAAAATGCCAGGCCAAAAGCATGGCATGATAGGCACATTATGGACAAGAAGATTGAGATAGGACAGATGGTGCTTCTCTATGATTCTAAGTTTCTGTGCCATCTAGGAAAACTCAAATTACATTGGTTAGGACCATATGTTATCACTCACATACTTGAAATAGGAGCTTGTTAGTTAGAAACACTTGATGGAATGTGGTTACTGTATGACAAAAAATCAACACGTGACCTTCTTTGCACTTGACCTCCCGAGGTCATGCCGAGACAACTAGTGTAGAATGATTGTGAATGTGAGTGTGGTGATAGGGATCAAGCTAATTGGGAAATCTTATATCTTCAAAACGCAATGTCAAGATCTGCGAGTCTAAACAAAAAAAATCTCTCCTAACTTGAAGTGGTGTGATGGTTCGGTCTGAGATAATAGCCGCACGTAGACTCCAATCAATGTCGAGATCGGCTGAGATTCTATTCACTGGTTGTTGAACACATGGAAAATGACCTAGCAGGTGCCTCGTATAGATTTCTAGAAAAGCTCATGGAAGTAAGAACGAGAGGCATCGATGAAGCCACATGTATTTACGGGTAATTTTCCAGTCTGGTCCAGAAAGTATTAGCCTGATTGGTTGCTATGTTCAGTAAGGAAAGTTGTGCGATAATATCTGGTGGAAGTGGTGAAGATCTGAATACTAATGTACACAAACTAGTGTCAATGTCTAACTGACTGGTAGGCCTGTTGGGTTGTGGGACCTAAGGATCATAACCAAAGACTTGTGGGGGATGTGGCCCTTGGATGGTCATGCACGTAATCAAACCCTGTTTCCAGGGGCAATCCAATAATTGTAGGCTTGATTAGCAGCTATGTTTAGTGTATTGAGTTGTTCTATCTTCTCAGCAAAAGTTACAGGTGTGCGTAAGATTGTCAAACGTAAGCTGGTATCAATGTCAGTTATCAATTCTAGCATGTTGGGTTATGGGACCAATGTATCACAATTGTATGTCTTTTCCTGTTGTGGACCATTGATGGTCATACAAAATGAAATAAAATGACTTTTAATAAGTAAACTAATTACTGAAAGATTTCTAATCTATGTTTTTGGAGTTTTCACAATATTTTGGATTAAAGAAATAAAAGAAAACTAATCTATCAAAGGAAATCTTTTTGTTCTTTTCTAATCTTTAAGCAATGTGTTCTAATATAATAAATAAACTAAAGAAAAATAGTCAACCGGATGTAGCTAGTTACTTGTGCAAATGTATGAATCTAATCTAAATCAAACAACCTAATCTAATCCAAAATCCTCCAAACCCTACCTAAGAGGTGAAGAAAAAATCATGACCTTAAAAGGGCTATTGTTCCTCACAACTTCCCTAGTAATGTTGAAAGGAAAACTTACTAAAATGAATGATTCTCTACTCTATTTGATGAATGATTTTTCTACTCTATTTGATATGAAATTGACAATTCAACACAAAAGGAAAACAAACATACAACTCCAACCTGGATAAGCAAGAGCTTTGGCAAATCTAGTTGTGCATGTATACATCCCCTCAGTATGTTCCTTTCTTTCTCTGAGTGTTCATGTGAGTCCAAGAGATTGGGAATGTAAGAACAAAGTAGGAGGATGGTGCTTGATCAATAGCAGCTTGATGGTAGTCTGGATGCAATGCAGGTAGAAGAGAGATAACATAAGAGATCAGAGCTTGGCTATGTAATTCCTAGCAAGATCGTAGCAGCAATACAATGCAAGATACACAAAATTCTCAGGCCCTTTTGCTTGAATACAAGCATGGAATATATAGGAATGGAGGATGGGAGGTGCCTTCATGCACAAGGCAAGAAGGAGTAGTTCCAACTAATTAAATCTATTTAAAAATAGGAGGAAGGAGAACTAAGCAATCAAAGCTAATTTTAGACAACTTGGCTCATGGATGCATGCTAAAAGTAAAAGTAAGTGAAGCATCACATTTTAAAACATGCATGAAGAATTATGGAAAAAGCGGGCAGGACCACCACCTACACAGGGGAGTTTAAGAACCTGCCCTATCCTGGGTGGTAGTTTCAAAACCGCTACCCAGGCAGGGCGGTGGTCCTAGCACTAAAGGCCAAAACTTGCACAGAAAGAGGTAGGAAGCTACAAAAAGCACGGGAAGGCTAAGTAAAGATGTTTAGGCAACAAATATGCACTGCAAATGGGTTTTGGATCTCAAACACCTTCTTAAAAGGACCTGAATCATCATTGGGGACTTTTGTAACCATTTTTTGACAATGTAGCACATGTAATTTTGGGTGCATACATATTGCCCCCTCAGAGAAGTGTCTTAGCCATGAAAAGGCATAAAACGTAGAGTCTGAGTATGGAATTCTTGAAATGGGGAGTTAGAAGCTATACCTGACACGCCTGTGTGTCAAAATATCACCGTCCAAACTCCCACTACCTAAAAGAGGAAAAGAAGACTCGTGTGCAGATAGATAAAATATCAAAATATAAACACTAGATAAAAATGACAAGAGGACTTACCATCTGTGCGGGGATATAGAAATATACCTGCGTCAACACTCCAGCCCTGTGAACGCAAACACTCAAAATGACGTTAAAACAATATATATATATATATATGAAACAACTCATTTTTCAATTCATTTGTGCTATTTGATTTGGTGAATTTGGAGCTCTGGACCCACGGTGATCATTTTCGATGAGAGTACAACTGACTACGACCGTGACGAGATCATGACCATGCCTCCACATGCAGGAGATTGACCAACATGGTCAAAGGTTGGTTATTTTCAATTTTGTCTTTTTATACCCTAAATGTAAAAATGTTGAAAAGTTCACCTAGGGGGGATTATTTTCAAATTTTTTTGTCTTAAATGAGTCTCTAGGGGGGGCGCCCATAGGGCATGCTTTTATTTTGTCAAAAATGGTCTTTTTTTGTCTTTTTGAGCATTTTTAGGGTAAAAGACATGTTTGGAAAATCGGTCCAGGACCACCGCCCAAAGCAGGGCGGCGGTGGACCATCGCCCTTCCAAGGCAGTGGTCCTAGAACCACCGCCCTGCACTGGGCGGTGGTTCTGAACAGAATGACCAAAACGTGTTTTTAACTTAATTTTTTTAAATTTTTGATGTTTTGTGATGTTTTTAGTGAGCTTATTATTTGGTATATGTTACAAAATTTCTCTTTTTCTGTGTTTTGGTGAATGAAAAAGAAGGAGGAGTACATCAGATGGAGTCAAGAGAGGGAGTGTGATTGGCTCCTTGGTATCCGAAATCAACTGACACAGAATGAGATGGATCTTCTCCAGAGGGCCGGTATTTGGAGGATTGCACGGGTTCCCCACGTTGCTCCTGCTAGTCACATTCTATGTGACTTATTTTCCTATTGGGATGTAGACCGGAACACTTTCCAGTTCCCAGGTGTCTGGGGTGAGTGGACTATCACCTTGGAGGATGTATACTGTATTCTTGGGCTCCTGATACTTGGAGGAGACTGACTTTGGAGACAGCGGGGTCCAGGGCTGCGATGATGCATTGGGATACATATATGGGAGATGTCATTGTCTCATCTACTCAAAGAAGGGGATGAAGGTTTGGTCCATTGCCACCGCTCCCATTCCTGTCATACGCAGAGCCATCATGGGCATCTCATCCTCCCGATTGATCGAGGACAAGGGTGGTGATACCCTCTTGTATTACTGGGCTCCTATCATTGCGTAGATTGAGGGGCATGGCCACAAATATGCTTGGGCGCAAATATCTTGGGGACAACCTACCATGATCTATACAGGGTGGTAAGATGGCAGGGGTAGTCATTAAGCCACCCCACTCTTGTGATGAGTTGGGTTTATGAGTGTTTCATCCCCTATGGTAGGGGAGTACTAGTATCAGATTCAAGGGCTATTCAGGTAGCTATATGGACAGGAAAGTCAGTACTTAGCACGCCTAAACAGCTAGTGGCTTCCTTGATTACAAAAAACATGACTACCACACCCTACCAGGACATGGTAGGGATATGTGGACCGGAGGTGACTACAATGGTAGCTTACTCTTCGACAGGTCAGCTGGTTGACAGAGTAGGGAGACTTGAGGTCCACCCATTTGATCGGGTCCCCCAGTAGTTTGGCCTTCCATACATTGATATACTCCCTCCCATCGCTCTCGTTTATAGGACTATCTAGGAGGCTTGGAGGGGCCCTAGAGGGGATTCTAGTTAGACAGTGGTCATTCTAGGTGTGCCTATTACAGTAAGATGGGTGGTCCATGATCTATCAGGTAGCTGGTGCCCCTCGAGCACCCTTACTTCAGATTGTGGATGCTCCTACTCACAGTGGGGAGCAGGATGAGCCCATTGATCTAGACTCTGACTTTGAGGAGGATACAAGGGATGAGATGGAGGAGGATTCAGTTGGAGAGGACATAGAGGATGAGGGAGTTAGTGTTGGGACTGGCGAGGTAGCCCATGTGGAGGAGGAGGAGAGTGACCCTAAGTGGCATGATACTCAGGAGATGCTGAGAGCAGCATATGAGGAGGCCAGTGCTGAGAGAGAGACCTTAGTCTCAAAGTCGACACTTCCTCACTTCCTCATAGGACAACGATTCACTTTTGTGGACTCTGACTTTGAGGGACTATGATGAGATGGAGGAGGATTCATAGGATAGCGAGTTCGTTTAGGACTGGCAAGGCATTGGAGGAGGAGGAGAGTGACGCCATGATACTCAGGAGATGCTGAGAGCCATACAGAAGCAGTGGCAAGTTAAGAGAGATGCATAACCTTAGTCTCAGAGTTGACACTTCCTCCTAGTTTGTCATTGGATGATTTTCACCTGGCATTGGGGAAGCCCTGTAGCTACCAACACCAGTGGTAAAAATAGTTACCAATCCTACATGGATGCCCGAAGACCCGAGTAATCTTAATAATTTTTTTTTGTTAATTAGGAATCTTGACTTGCATCTCTTTCTCTCTTTTGTTTTCCTAACTTATCGCTTCTTGCTTTCTTCTTATAGCGATAGCACATGAGTGGTGAGAGCTCATCCATCAGGTATGTGTGGATACTCTATTGATCCCCTCGGGGAAGACCCGAGCTGAGCTGACTGCTGACTTAGGCCAGCCATTAGCCACAGGTAGAAACACTGACATGTTTGCCCCTATGTGGAAGGTAGCAGAGATAGTGACTTCCCTCCGTACCCAAGTGGCTAGGTATGAGACTGTCAAGTGCTTGATGAGACAGAGCCATTATGTAGTGAGGCCATGGGGGATAGACGTCATCATGAGCACTTACATCATTCTGTTCACTCCCAGCATCATCGTAGCTGCAGTAGGAGCCCCAGACGTGGTCGGGTGCCATCCGAGGGATCTCACAGGGACTAACCCGCCATTGGGCCATTTTTATTGCTTTGATGACATTTTGTCAGTCATTTATACAATTTTTTTGTATGTTTCGGGCTCATTGTGAGTGTTTTGACCATGCCTAGTGCATGGTGACATTGTATACAAACTTGATTCACCATGATATATACAGACTCTTATTTTTGGTTCAGTATCCCATCGTATTTGAGTTGATTTTATTTTGGTTTATCTCTCATGTGTACTCTAGATATTTAGAACTTCCATTTTTCTATGTTTTTCAGAATGTATGCAGTGGATGTGAAATGATAAAAAAATGATTTCTTTTTGTATTTCATAATGATGATACATGATAATGTGAACACAATGTGATATTTGAATTTTAGCTTCTTTAAGCAACCTTTGATACTTCATATTGTCTTAACAAAACGTGATAATAAAATGATATGATAAGAAGATGTACTTGCCCCACTCCTGACCCCACAGAATTAGTAGGATGTGAGGGCTCAACACCAAGAGTCAGGAAGGGCACAAGTTATGAAAATTTGTTGAATGGTAATGATGAGGGAAAGAAAATGGTTTGACAAGACCAAATTGGGACACTACAACTTCACCCTACTCAAGTTACTTCATAGCTTAGAATGTGATTTAATTTCCATTTTATCTAGACTTAGATCCTTAGATGGCTACTTGGTTGACAAAATCTGGGTTTGGGGTTTTAAAATCTTTTGGAATTTTGGACATCTAACTCACTTTGTTCTTGACTTATGAACTCACAATATTTGAGTGAATTATTTGTAACTTTCAAGTTTATCAAGAGACCCCCTAATCCTTGCCCTATGCTATCAGAAGGAAGCATGGGCTCATCACCATGGACAAGGAATAGGTGAGTAAGGACATTTCTCTCCTTTCCCAACCCTACATCACCAGTAAGAGATGCAGGCTCAACACCGAAGGTTGGTAGGGAAAAGAAATGTGTAAAATTTTTTTTTTTGTGGACTTGCATTTGACTTACTCATCTAGGAAAAATGTTTAGTATGTTCTTATTTCCAAAGATATTTTTATGGGATAGATGTGACACCATGAATCTTCTAGAACAGACTATAGGAAAAGACACTTGACCTACAAAGAGACTATAAGAAAGAACCAAGTATGTAGGCCTTGGTATGATCACGGTCAAAACTTTGTCTTATCTTGCTTGAACTGATGAAATGATTCAGAAATAATTGATGATACTATGAAGATTTGAAGAGATATGATTTGAATGTTTTGCCAATTTTTTCAGAAGTTTTTAGGAATTGTTATAAGAATAAATCCCTTGAACAAAAATTTTACAAATAGAATTGGTGGATGAAAATACAATGCAAATGCAGTAATGTATATATGAAAATGTTGGTGGATCATGTGTAGTACCTCTTTAGGTGAAGATAGTTCAAAGATTCACTAAATTCCTCTCCATCTAGTGTACATAGGTGAAATGCCCCATTTTTGTAGTCTTCTACTACTCGATATGGACCCAACCACCTAGGTCTGAATTTCCTTCCCTTGTCAGTTTTTTTTTCTATTCATCTGTTGAGTGTTAATACCAAATCTCCTTTGTAGATCTCACATTTGTAAACCTTCTTAATGTATTTCTGAGCCATCCAATCAGTGTCAAAATTGTACCATTGTTCGGTGTTAAGTCTAGCCTTGTCAAGACTTTCTAATTGGGAGAGTCATGTTTCTCAATAACCCTCCTCTCCCAGGATCCCATGTAGTGAAATATGGAAACTAGGTATTTCAACTTTGAGTGGCATAACCACCTCAACACCAAACACTACAAAAAATGGGGGTTTCCCCCGTTGGTGTTCTGACTGACGTTCGGTAGGCCCACAAGGCCAGAAAAAGCTTTAGGTTCTAATCTCATTTATTCTCCTTAACATTTTTGAGAAGGATGGCCTTTAACATTTTATTCCTAGCCTCAGCTTGTCCATTAGCCTAAGGATAGTAGAGAGAAGCCATGTGATGAATTATTTTGAACTTTGTACACAGCTCACACACCTTGTCATTTTTGAAAGACATACCATTATCTGAAATAATGACTTGTGGGATGTCATGCCTACAAATAATCTCATTTAGGATGAACTTAGTGATCACAGACCTGGGTACAGTGGAAAGAGGCATGGTTCTACCCACTTGGTGAAGTATTGTGGCTGTGATTATGAAGTTATGGCCATCCATTGACGAGGGAGAGAATTTCCCTATCAGATCCAGGCCCCATGTGGAAAAGGGCCATGGGGTTGCGATTGGTTGCAAAGCTTGTGTCGGTATGTGGATCTCATGGGAGAAATCTTGGCATTTTTGGCATCTGCGTACAAACTCTACCACGTCATGTTCTAGAGTGGGCCAGAAATAGCCCATCCGATGTATCTTCTGAGCAGTGGCATGGCCACCAAAGTGACCTCCACATACTCTGCTATGTGACTCATAAAGAATCTTTTCAGATTCTGATTCTTCAGCATCAACACATCTTAACAACATTCCATCAAAGGCTCTACGGTAGAGCACTTGCTCCAAAATAACGTACTTAGCGGCAATGACACATAATCACCTTCTTTGTTGTGATGTTGCCCCTTCTGGGTATGTGTGGTCCATGATGAAATTGACAATGTCGGTATACCAAGGACATACAAAGATAGGGGGCCTGGTTTCAACAAATTACACGCACTCATCAAGAAATTATAGATCTACCAGATCACCCCATCCAATGGATTGTCAGCCAACCAATCTGCAATGATTTTTCCCTTAACAAATTTCTGATTTATAAATGTTAGTTCAAAATCAGCCATTAAGGTTATGAAATGCCTGACCTTATTAGACAAGGATCCTTTCATGAGGAATGTCTACAAGTGATTTGTCTTAACAATAACCCTTGTTTCTTGATTCAACATATAATGCCTTAAACACTTTGTTGTAAAGACTATGGCAAGGCATTCCTTTTCTTCCTGTGTGTAACATGTTTCATAATCAAGTAACATATGACTAATGAAATAAACTACACGTTCTCATTTATCGTCATCCTCTTGAGCCAACATGTAGGCTAGTGAAACATCTGTAGCTCGTGAATACAAGATCAAAGGGTGATCTGATCTAGGTGGCATTAGCATGGGAGGGGAAAACAAGAATCATTTAACTACCTCAAAGGCCTTGTTGCATTCTTCCATCCAATCAATGTTATAATCCTTTTTCAACAAATTGTTGATTGGATGAATAAAAAAGGTCAAGTCAGGGATGAACCTTCAGATTACACCAAGTTTCCTAAGAGAAGATCCAATATCCGACTCATCTGATGGTGGAACCATTTCTAGCACAGCCTAGATTTTGGCTAGGTTGACATCAATCCCTCATGAAGATATAATGTAACCCAGAAGCTTGCCTCCTGTTACACCAAATACACATTTCTCTGGATTTAATGTGACGCCATATTCGATTAAGCGTGAAAGGATGATACAAAGCACCTTTGGGTGATTGCAATGCTTCCTAGCCTTGGACAATAGGTCATCCACGTAGGATTCCATAATCTTATGAATAAGGTCATGGTATATGTATGTCATTTATCATTGGTATGTGGTGCCAGTATTCTTAAGACCGAATGGCATGACATCATAATAGTAGGTTCCCCAAGGAGTTATAAAAATAGTTTTGGATTGATCCTCTTCAAATATTTTGATTTGATTATATCCTGAAAACCCATCCATGAGAGACAAAAATTCAAATCCAGCTGTTGTGTCAACAATAACATTGATGGATGGTAATGGGAAATCATCTTTGGGGCAAGCTTTGTTAATGTCCCAGAAGTCTATGAAAATATGGATCTTTCCATTCTTTTTGAGAAAGGGGATGATATTAGATACCCATTGTGAATAATCGACTGGCTTGATGAATCCCACCTAGAGAAGTTTCATTACTTCTTCTTTCACCATGAGGGCCACTTTTGGCTTCATGGGTCTTGACTTTTGCTTAATCGGCTTTACATCCAGTTTGGTGATGAGATTGTGCACCACGATATGTGGTGCAATTCCTTTCATTTCTTTGTAACTAAATGCAAAATCCTTTTGATGTTCCTTGAGGATTTGGGTATGTATTTCCACCTCCTTTAGAGTTAAGGAGGATCCCAGTTTCAAAATATTTGGTTCTTCCTATGTTCCAATATTTATATCAATCGTTCCCTCAATTAAGAAGGTGTTGCCCTCCTCAAACTCAGGTGGGGCCAGAGGTAACTCTAAATCCCCTTCTTCTTCTACCTCATAAATATAAAGACCCCTTTCTGGGGAGGATTCGATCACAAGATTCCCAAAATAAGAAGAGGAACATGAAATTAAGGAAAGGTCAATCTCGTGATAGGTAAGATGAAATTTTACCAAAGAATTTAAATAACTTAAATTCAATTCATAATTATTAACATGCTTTGAACAATCAGGATGATTCTCAGTTTCTATGTATGTCAACATTGGGGTCATTGGTGCTTTACGAATCAGGGGTTCGGCGTGAAATGAAACCATGAAGTTGGTATCTTCTAGTTCACTACTTGGGATGAAGCGTGAAGCAGAATTTGCTATAGAATTTGCGATAAGGTTCTATTTACGTGGAACTGCTTCAATTGAGATGAAATCAAACCCTTTCGTCAGAACTAACACTGCTATTTTGTAAAGTTGTAGATTCTTAATTCCAGTCTCATATACTTCGGATATCTGATTTGTGACTAGTTGTGAATCATCCAACACCCTAATATTGAGGATGCTCATTCTCTTATCTACAATGAGACCTAGTAAGAGAGCCTCATATTCAGCCCCATTATTTGTGCATTTGAAATTCAACTTGAAAGAAAAAGGTAAAATCTTTCCTTCAGGCGAGGTAAGGATTGCACCTGCCTCGGTGCTAAAATGACACTTGGCTCCATAAAAATGGAGAGTCCAACAACTACTTGGAAAGATGGATGTTGAGTCAACCTTTGTACCTTCCCCCTTTACCTCGGTTACCTCAACCATGTAAACCTCATATGCTGGAAGGGAACCGAGTCCCAAGGTATGTCCCATACCCATAGAATCAAAGGGGAGGAGAATAGGAAAATCCTTCTCTAATAGCTCAACAATATTTATTGTGGATCCTAATGACACTGTATCTACAATATTGATTTCATCCTTGAATGCCAGAATGCCTTTGATCAAACCTGTGACTTCTAACTCTGTTGTAGGAACTAGATTTTCTTTTAATACCATGCTTGCAAGTTTTTTTAATTGATTTGTGGGAAGCTCGAATTCAGAGTGGACCCCTGGCCTCTTCTTTAAGTTATCCAAATGTATATCAAATGGTTTTGGATCACCTCATGCCACAAAGACTTTCCCTAAATGCAAGAATCTGACCTCCTAGCATAGGGTGGAGGGGATTAGCTTCATGCAGTGGATCCAAGGATAGCTAAGGATCATATTATAGTTGGTTTCCCAGTCTATAATATAAAACTTAGTTAGTACCGTCTTAGGCCCAAGATTAACTGGTAATACTATGGTTCTGATCGACGTTGCCTTGAGGCTATCATATCCTCTCAGTGTGTTTCGTGTCGAGGAGAAATTGGTCTCCCCATACCCTAAATTCTAAAGAAAAGAGAAGGGAGCTATGTTAATTACTTCCCCATCATCAATCATTTCACACTTTACATAGTTATTGTAAATTCAAACTTGCAGAAAAAAATTCAGGTCACCCCTACGAGCTATCTCAACATCCATGGGCATCTTTCTAATGTCAAAAACGAACCCAATATCTCTCTCAGGCTACCCTGGAGGACTAACATCAAAGTCTATGTGATTTATCTGTACCTCTAGCAAAGGAGTAACGTTAATCAAATGGCTGAGACCTAGTGCTTCTAATAGAACAACTCAATGAGCAGGGGAATTCTTCAGTAGATCCAAGAAGGAAATGTGTGAACAGGTCTTGGTTAGATCATTGATTTGATCATAAGCCCCTACTAGATTGCTTAGCATATTATGAAAATTTTCTGACATAACTGGATAAATCAAGATTAGTTGCGAAGAACAATCCTTGGTTCTTATGGCAGCATTAATTTGGGGCTCGATGTCTAACTCTACCAACGCCAACTTTTTTGTTTCTTGGTGACCATCCAAAGGAGGTACCACCTGTGGGTTTGATGAAGTTGAGGCTTCATGATCATGAGTCCCTATTATAATACCTTTATTCAAACTGTTGGGATCTAATCTATTGTCCTTTGGACGTGTGGGGAGAGGATCATTGAAGATGCCCAATGGTGTGTTTTGCGGAGATACTGGTCCCGTGTAGGTGTTTTGAGTGGGTGTAGTTGGGATTTCCAAAAACATGTCAACAAATAACTATCTTTGGTTCTCTCGAAAATGTTGGAAAAACTTTTTATAATCGCGAAAAGTTCTTACATCATGCCCTCGAACCCTATGGAAACTACAGTATAAGCCGGGGTCGTAATCTAGAGGCCTTTGGTTTGTTCCTTGTTGTGGTCTGAAACTATGGCTATTGTTTAGCTGCTGATTATTGTAATTAAAATTTTGGAACCCTTGCCCTTGGTTTTGGAATTGGTTGGGATACTCCCTTAGGTATTGAATAGGGCTTGGGGTCAGTGTTTGTCTTTGTTGCCGTTGTTGTTGAGGACGATTAAAATCCACAGCATTTACCAAGGGTGATAAATTGTTGTTTCTCTTATTATTTCCATTATCATTTTTTGTTATTTGTAGCACCTATACTGGTAGGATTAATAACATTTGGATTTTTGGGCTGGTTAGTCACACTGTTGGTCATGGATCCACGATTCTTATTAAGGATCTTTGGTCCTTAATTTATTTTTGTGTTGTTGGAGTAACCAGGATTATTTTGATTGGGACTAACTTCCCATTTTCTCCATAAGTCTTACAACCACTGTCAATGTCCACTTGGTCAATCCAAAGAGCACCCTCTAGCACCTCTTCACAACTCCTTAGCGGGAAATTTTGAACCTCTTCCTTCATCTCTCTGCTGAGAGAGTCAAGGAACAAATCACAAAGTTCCATTTGATCCATATTTTGAGCACTTGTAGAGGAGTAGAGAACTTATCACCACCTTTGAATAAAGTGGACTGCAGACTCATTGTATTCTTACTTAATATGAAGGAATTCCATGATTCCTGTTCTCAAAAGCTTGTTCATATCAAATTTTTTGATAAAATTTGGTACGAGTTACTTGAATGAGTGTATTGAAGCCTCTGGTATCCTATTAGTACCAGTCGAGACAAATACCTTTTAGTGTCTTACGGAAAATTTTCGTAAAAACTACGTACCGTGGGAGCATCTCTCGAATGGTTATTATATAAGCCTTGATGTGGGTGTTAGGATCTCCCTCCCCTTTGAATTTCAGAAGATTAGGTAAGGGTCTTGGGAGCATGACTGTCCAATTGGAGAATTCTAGGGGTTGCTTGAGATATTTAGAATAGATACCCATTGCGTATGTTTCCACCATTGAAGATCCTTGTTGGGGAGGTGGGGGCTGCATCGGTTGCTAAAATGGGACAACATAGACATTTTTTGGGGTGTATGGCATCCCCTGCAGTTGTCTATATGGACCTAGGTAGGTATACATGTCCCCCTGTGAAGATTTAGAATACATGTGTACATAGGGGGGTTAATTACCTTGATATGGAATTGAAGGCACAAAGCTAGGGAACGTTGAATTTCTAGTTGGTATGGCATTTGAGAACACACTTCTGGCTGGTGCCTATTGTGGATATCCATACATGGCTTAGGGGGGATACCTAAGGTGCCCATCCCCATAAGTATATCTCTATGGTTTTGAGTATTCATCTAAACTGGAGGATTCTATGCAGTAGATATTTTCCTGTAATTCCGTGGGTGCGCTTCCCCAACATATGAATTTTGGGTATTTTGGGCAAAGCTCTAACTCCTTGAATTTGTCTACCAAATCTGAAATGACATATCCCATTGATGGGTCGGTGCTTTGCTTAGGTACCTTTTTTTGAACTCTCGAAGGTTGTTGAGGAGTATGGTATTTTGCTATGAATTGTTCACGATGTTGCCACCCCTCATTGGCAGTATTATCAGTTGGTGGTAGATAGCATTATTGTTTTGAAGTAGGACATCACCTTGTCCTTGCAACCTATGGAAATATTGGTTCATGTTATAGAAGTGTTGTTCACTCCTAGCATATCATGCTAAATACTCCTCATCTAGATGGGGGAGTTGATTGGATTGCATGCTAATGGGTTATTGAAACAATACCCGAGGAGATGAAATTGCTTCACCAGTGAAATTCATGTTGTTTGAAATTGATTGTTTGTGGGGATAGGTATGAGTGACCTAATTAACTTCCTTAATACATATAGAGGAACCAACATTGGTTCCTTGAAACAGAGGGTTTTGAGAGGGTGAGCAGTTGTCCGCGCATGTTGAAAGTGAAGGTGATTGTTGTGGTCTACTTGATTGGTAATGGTACATGTCAAAACTCGGGATGGGATGAATGTACTCGTTGTATCCCAATATATTCAGGGGGTATAAGAATACTCGTAGAATAAAGGATGGATGAAGAAAGTGGAAATGTTTACAGATTAGCTCTTCACGTCGGGTTCACCAATTTGTATAGTAGAAATCCAACATGAGATAGCCGGTGTAGAATGATTGTGAATGTGAGTGTGGTGATAGGGATCAAGCTAATTAGGGGATCTTATATCTTCAACATGCAATGTCGAGATCTGTGAGTCTAAAGCAAAGAATGCTCTCCTAACTTGAAGTGGTGTGATGGTTCGATCTGAGATAATAGCCACTCCTAGACTCCAATCAATGTCAAGCTCGGATGAGATTCTATTCACTGGTTGTTGAACATGTGGAAAATGACCTGTGGGTGCCTTGTATAGATTTCCAGACAAGTCATGGAAGTAAGAATGAGAGGCACAATGAAGCCACAAGTAGTTACAGGAAATTTTTCGGTCTGGTCTAGAAAGTCTTAGTCTGATCAACTGCAATGTTTAGTAAGGAAAGATGTGTGATAATATCTAGTGGAAGTGGTGACAATGTGAATACTAATATATGTAAACTAGTGTCAATGTCTAACTGAATGGTAGGCCCATTGGGTTGTGGGACCTAAGGATCAAAACCAAAGACTCGTGGAGGCTGTGGCTTTTGGAGGGTCATGCACGTAATCAAACCCTATTTCTAGGGGTAGTCCAATAATCATAGGACTGATTAACAACTATGTTTAGTGTATTGACTTGTTCTATCTTCTTAGCAAAAGTTTCAGGTGTGCGTAAGATTGTCAAACGTAAGCTGATATCAATGTCAATTATCAATTTTGGCATGTTGGGTTATGGGACCAATGGATCAAAACTGTATGTCTCTTCATGTTGTGGACCCTTGATGGTCATACAAAATGACATAAAATGACTTTTAATAAGCAAAATAATTACTGAAAGAGATCTAATCTATGTTTCTAGATTTTTGACAATATTTTGGATTAAAACAATAAAAGCAAACTAATCCATCAAAGGAAATCTTTTTGTTCTTTTCTAATCTATAAGCAATGTTTTCTAATCTAATAAATAAAATAAAGACAAGTAGTCAACCGGATGTAGATGGTTACTTGTGCAAATGTATGAATCTAATTCAAATCAAACAACCTAATCTAATCAAAATCCTCCAAACCCTACCTCAGAGGTGAAGAACAAATAATGACCCTGAAGGGGCTATTGTTCCTCACAACTTCCCTGGTAATGTTAAAAGGAAAACTTACTGAAATGAATGATTCTCTACTCTATTTGACATGAATAATTTTCTGATCTATTTGATATGAAATCGACAATTCAAATTTAACACACAAGGCAAACAAACACACAACTCCATCCTGGACATGCAAGAGCTTTGGCAAATCTAGTTATGTTTGTATCTGTCCCCTCAATATGTTCATTTCCTTCTTCGAGTGTTCATGTGAGTCCAAGAGATTGGGAATGCAAGAAAAACAGTAGGAGGATGACGCTTGATCAATGAAAACTTGATGGTAGTCCATATGTAATGCAGGTAGAAGAGAGATATCACAGGAGATCATAGCTTGGATATGCAGTTCCTAGCAAGACCGTAACAACAATACAATGTAAGATACACAAAATTCTTAGGCCTTTTACTTGAATACAAGCATGGAATATATAGGAATGTATGAATGGAGGTTCCTTCATGCACAAGGATAGAAGGAGAAGTTCCAATCAATTAACTCTATTTAAAAATAGAAGGAGGAAGGAGAACCAAGCAATCAAAGCTAATTTTAGATGATTTGGTTTAGGGATGCATGAAAAAACCAAAGTTAATTGAACCATCACATGTTAAAACATGCGTGAATAATTCTAGATAAAGCAGGTAGGACCACCACCCTAGGTAGGGTGGTGGTTTCAAGACCATCGCCCTGTCTTGGGTAGTGGTTTCAAAACCGCCACCCAGGCAGGGTGGCGGTCCTGACACTAAAGGAAAAAACTTGCACATAAAGAGGAAGGAAGCTAGAAAAAGCACGGGAAGGCTAAGTAAAGACGTCTAGGTAACACATATGCACTGCAAATGGGTTTTGGATCTCAAACACCTTGAAAGGACATGAATCATCATTGGGGAATTTTGTAACTGTTTTCTGACAATGTAGCACATGTAATTTTGGGTGCGTACAGTTACCCGGTTACTTCAACAGGAGTAGGCTGAAGCCCTACTATAAATAATTCTTCTTGGTGGTTGTAATAAGGTAATATTGCTATGTATATTAGGTTTTCAATTACGTATTCCCTTAATGTATTTCCTTCTTTGTCACTATGCTTTGTCAATTTAATTTTTGTTTTGTGAAATAAGCGCAGATGTGCACCAGAAGCTAATTACCGTTTGCAGTATTTTTATGCGCAGAGGACTACACATACCATTTGTGTGGGGTGGTTATTGAGAAATGGGTACACATAAAGGAACAAACTATTACAGGTGCTATTAAAAGTTTGAAGAGTTGGTGAACAAAAGATTGCTTCGAAATTAGAACCATAGATGGAGATAATTGAAGGAACAATATAATGTGAGGTAAGTGGTGACCATGGAGACTACCAGGAGAAGGCGCAGTGATGAGGTACTCAGGTGTATGGAAATGTGCTGAAGAGAAGCTTATAGCTAGAAGGTAGGAAGGCACGTTAAAAGGTTATAGCTGAGACGCAAAGATGTACCACGTGGAAAAATGTGAAAAGGGTCAATTAATGAGGATTGTTGGTAGGTGAAGGAGCAATAAATACACCAAATTTTTGAAAATCTATATAAGGACGGGATACGAGTTCATTTTTACCACTGTAAATCACAAAAATTTGAAAGAACTAAGTGTGATCGAGTTGAGCGAAGAGTATTGAGGTGCGAAGAGTGTGAAACCAGACGTGAGGAGCATATTTGTGCGTAGGAGAAGCTTACGTCCCCATTGGTGAAGGGTTTGAATAAAGAAAAGTGTTTGAAAGAGTTAGGGCACATGATTTCAACTAGGGCATGTGGATTTGAGCCAGGGTTTGAGTTTACATGTTGCAGAAGATAGAAGGCAAGTATTTGAGGATAAAACGTTGCGATTTACAGATGGCACCAAAGAAAGCACCTGCCGTAGGAGCCAAAGGGAAGAAGAAGGTGGAATCAGAGGTTGAAATTGCTCTTGAGAGTAATTTTTTAGAGATGCAATACCTAGAAGGCATGAAAGTAGGACAAGAATGGGATTCTCATGTCTGGAAGTGTAAGACCAGTGACTACAAGCAATGCACATCAGATAACAAGAAGGAACTGGACACATTGTTGAATATGAAGAAAAATAAGTGTACAACTGAGGACATGTTGGTGTATGATGACGCTGGAGAGAAGATTCTAAAGCATATTGGAGTTTTCTAGTTGTACAAGCTTCCATATTTCAACAAGTATGAACCTTTGTACTAGTGGCTGATGAGCAGGGTACATGAATATTTCTTCTATTTCGTCAAATGTAGGGTAAGGATTACAACCTCTTTGATTTCAACTATAATAGGATTGAGGGGCATAAGATTAGACTTGAATAGTGACTTGATAGATAAAGCATCCATCTTGGAGACGCGGAAGGAGTTAGGATATACCAAAGGTCCACGTGGAATGGATATCAAAAAAATGAAGAAGTACCCAGTGCTACAGGCAGCTGGACATCTAGTCACCAAATTGAATGATCAAGAGAAATGGTCCCAAGTGAACACAATGTGGCTACACAATGAAATAAGAATTTCACAGGGAAAATTTTACAACATTTCGAGCTACATTGCAGAAACTATCATTGAGGAAGTACACACAGGTGAGAGAATCAATTTCAACGCTGTCCTATTATCCTTGGTATTTTTGGAAATCAAAGTGCTCGATGGGTTGAAGAACAAGATATGGGAGTACCCCATGTAGAATAAGTCCCTTGCGGAAATATTTGAGAAATATTTGTGTGAAGGGTCAATTACTGGGTTGTTCAAGTAGAGGGCAGAGATGTGGTATGATAGGCTCCACATGGCATTTGAAGAGGAATGGTGCATCCCCAAGGAGTTACCTTTAGTGGTGGGAAAGGTAGCCCAACTCACAGTATATAAGAACTTTTTCATCACACGATTTACGATGAAGGATGGGACTTACAGCCCCTAATGTAAGCTACCATATGCCTTCACATCACACTACTTCTAGGCATCAGTCCATCGGTTCAATAATGTGTGACACCTAAATTTTTTTATAAATAAGGTAGACTACGACTACCACATGCTGCATAAGACTTATGTCTATCCAGGGAAAACCACCTACATAGAGAGGCTAATTTTAGATGTGATAAGCATGAATCTCGTGAGTTTGGTGATTGGAGATAGTGGGGCCGCACTTATCTACCTTCAGCTCAAGCCCAAGTTAGAGGGAAAAAAATATGTGGAGAACGATTTCACGCTCCCAGGGCTGCTTAAGGGAAAGCATATAGTCGAGAATGTACCATCTTCAAAGCCCACTGAAACTATAGAAGTAGATGATGAGGAGGAAGATCACAAAGAAAATGGTGGCTTGGTGCATAGAGGACAAAGGAAACCCTTGTACAGGGTATAATCTAAGCGTGCTAGTACTCCACCCCAGACACAAGAAGAAGGGGATGAAGAATTGGAGGTAGGAGAAGACCCTTAAGAACACCACTTTAAGAGGGTGTTCATACGGATAAGAACTCAAGGTTCTACTCCCCAATTAGTGTAGAGATCACCATGACTCTTTCCATAAAAGGATATAGTTGAGAAGAGACGGAGAAAGTTGAAGTTGAGCGAGGAGGCAGAGGAGTCTAAAGAGAGTGCACCCAAATATCCTACACATCCAGAGGATGTATAAGAGCTGAAAGATGAAGATATGAAGAATGAAGGAGAAGGGGTAAATGAAGAAGAGGCAGGACTAGATAATGCTCAAGACATAGAAGATCCAACTCCAAATCTTGGCGCTCCAGTTCCTAAGGGGTCAAGAACTAAAAGAACAAGTGGGGAGTTTACTATTCCATATTTGGGCTATGTTAAGGACACAAGTAAAATTATCCGTTCCTGTTTCTAAAGAATGGTGATCCCTAAGGAGTTGTATGGATGGGAGCTGATGGATGAGGACATGGCCACCACACGCACAAGGAAGCAACTATCTTGGTCTATACATACACATATGGAGGATCCATACTTCAGAGTATGAAAACAATCCTATGTGTCAAGAAGGTTCAAGAAGGCACCTTAGGCTAGACATATAACCATAAAACCCATTGCTATGTCTAATGACCAGGTAAGTAATGCCTTGGTAAAAGTATCTACAGAGGTGGCACCGAGGAACATAGAAAAATATACCACTATCAAAGTGCTAAGAGAAGAGATCAAGGCCAAAGATGCAGAGATCATTCACTTGAAAGGAGAGAAGGACCTAGAGAAGAAGAAGAATGGGGTTCTTATCGGTGTGGAAGAGGATATCGGGGATCATGTCCTCCAAGAAAGACCACACTTAGAGCCCAAGGTACCCAAAAAGTTCTCTTCGGCTATGCACTATGTGTGTACATTAGTCGATTTGGTGCTTGAGGAGGGACCAGTTCAGATGCCAACACCAAAGGAATCTGAGAAAGAGGCAGAGAGGGAAAAGGCTACAATAGCTAGAAATATTTCATCATATAAGGCACTGCTTCAAACCCTATGGGAGGAGCTGAAGAAAATGGATCAAGCATTGAATATCTATACAACTCTGGAGGTAGTCATAAGAATAAGGACCATGGTAGAGGAAAATGAAGTCCTAAAGGCAATGAAGTATGAAACCTTGGGGTGCGCGGAGAGACTGGCTCTAGTAAAGAAGAAGCATGTGGCCCTTGCAGTGGCCCAGGAGCCCCATAAGAATAGGTTGGATAAACTTGGGAAACTTATAGCGCAGAAGATGGATTTTCTAGAAGGTATATTGTCTACAATGGCTAACATTATGTTGGTATTATAGAATGAAAAAGGAGAAATTTCCCAGGATGAGTTGGAGTCTATTGCTGTAAATATTCTAGAGAAGGTAGAGGCCACGCTAAGTGAGTGGAAAACATTAGAGGCAGAAATAAAAGAAGAATATCTAGAACTGGTTCTTCCAGTTGAAGTAGAGGGTGATAAAAACTAAATAAATGTTCTTAATGCAGAAATTATTTTATGTTCTTTCCATTACTTTAATCTTTATTGATTGAGGAGTAGCCATTTCCGAGGAGGCAATGCAGTTTAGTGTGGGGTAATGTTGAGAATATAAAAGTGGGATACCTAACAAAAGGAACACAAAAGGTTTGTGCATGAGAACAAGGAGAAGTCAAGGGTGCAGAAGGATAGGAAATAACACACGCACAAAAGACAAGAGCCTATTCGAGATTTAGCCATTTTCACATGAGTGGGCTATTTTTGGAGATAACGTGTAGAACACACAAACCAGGTAAAGACTTGTGCGACATAAATCAGCTATTTTTGGAAGAGCGGCTACTAAGCGCTTTGCATGGGTGTAAGTTAATGATAGAATTGCTACTTCTAGTTAACTAGAAGAGGTCTATTGTTAGCGTACTTGAATGTGTGGCTATTATTGTAAAGGCACATGGCTATTTTTAGCATGCGACCTATTTTTGGAGTTATGCAAGCAGTGAAGGGTGATTCCCCACCCTTGTAAATATGCAATGATCTACGTAGAATAGAAGGACTATGTGAGAACTGAATTACTATGAAGTTATGATGCCAAATCTAAAACATGCATAAGCTATGGTATTATCTATTGTAATAATCTTCTGTGTATTCATTATGTTTAATATAATGGAGTGTATTGGCTGAATCATATTATTAATCCTGAGTATAATTGGTTCTTACATGGTTGGTTTCATTATGGACATTGTTTAAATCTGTTATTCTTTAGATCTAGATCTGAACATGCTTTGTAGATTGTTCTATTAATTTCAGATATGAATGCATTAAGTCTTCATCATGCTAACATCCTACAACAACAACCCTAAAGAGGGTCCTGGTACCTTTGCATGCTTCGGGTGAGCGCTCAGTCTAGGATGAGTGATGTGCCATCACGTCTGGACTTTTATTGGTAAATTCTAGGCTGCATCAAGTTATGATTAACAAGAGAATGATTATATTTTATTTCCATTTTCCCCATCGGTGTTCACTTGGTAGAAAATTTAAAAAACATGCGTGATCATGGGAATGTAAATATTACCCCTTATTTTTTGGACTTATCACTACATAATTGAATTCTTAGGGGACCCTTTTATACTACTACCTCTATTTATATTGGTATACTAGTGTAAAATTCTTTATTACAAATTATCACATGTATGATTGCATATTTTATATAACACCTTACCAAGGTAACCCCTCATTGTGTTTCCATTGTTTGATTAATTCATGATGATGAAGACACAACTAAGGTGTCTAATGAAGAGATACCATAAACCATGCCACCCCAAAATTATGCATAAAAAATATAAAAATGATATATGAATCAACAGAAACTAAAAATAAATAGCGTAAACACATATTTATTTGATTACATAAAATAATGACACACACAAACTAATCACCATTTATACAACCTCAAAAGAAAAATATTAATAAATATATTACACTCAACATACTCAACACTCCGATATTCTATGATATTTAATCTCTCATCGCTAAAATTTGAACTCTCAAAGCTCCATGAACTTCCAGAAATATAATCTAAATCTTAAATAAGCTATTCAAAAGATACTTTAACTATTTTTGGTTCATATAGGATAGTGCGTGAACTTGGTTTCTATTACATTATATACCTCTGGTAATTTTAAAAACTTGAGCTCTTTCTCAAGTGACATGTGATACTCCAAAAATCTATGCTAAGTGAAATATATTTTAGTCAAGCAAGTTACAACATCAATGCCATTTCCTTTCTATTGAACTAGTGTAATGAAATTATTAAGATAGAGATGAATATCAACTATAATAGAACACCAGAAACTAGAGAAAATATCAAAATATGTGAATAGAATTACTTAGCCAATTTGAGGGGGAAACATCCAAATCATATAATAAGACTCAAGTGCTAAATGGTGATCATTTAGTAACACCTTTCTATGCTATGAAAAATTCCAAGGACAACCTACTAAGAATATGAAAGCATAAATAAATTTGATATGAAATTCTAAGAGATTAAGTTAACCACAAGTTGGCCATACATGTACTAATATATGACACCAAATCAAGGGAATAAAACACCCTTCCCCTTCTAAGACACATTTTCTACAATTTGGAAATATATGGATGTTATCGCATGAATGCTTCATCTTCCCATGTTGCATCTTCTTTGTCCAAATTATTCCACTTGATTAGATACTCAATAATGAACCTTGTCCTTAAATTAGTAGTGCATATCTGAATAATGCATTTAGGTTCTAAGATGATTCATCACTCCTCATCAAGCTTAGACAATACTGACTAGGATGATACCTATTTTCTAATGACATTCTTCAATAAATAAACATGTAATACTTGATGTATTTTTATTAGTTAAGGGAATTACAACATGTACACCACACTACCAATTCTTTGCAACACTTGATAAGGACCATAATATATAGGTGAAATCTTGTTATCCTTATGTTTCTCATAACTGGTAACCCTTGAAGTAAATCTCATAATATTATATCAAAAAATTCTCCCAAAATTTACTTCACTTGTGAAATTATTTCATCTCTCTTTTCCATTATATACATGAGTTCATTTTGCGTGAGCTTCACTATTTACGCAAAAAATAAATTTTCTACCTTACCTTATTGAGGAACTACTTTCTTCAAAGAAAAAAAAATTCAAACCTTCTTCCATTTCACTCTTCTCATTCATCTAGTTTGTAGTGTACTCATTTCCATCATTCATCACCATTTAGGTTTTTATATCACATAATTTTGTGCCTTCCGGTCAAACTATCATAACCTTCTATGTAACACATGACATGGATCCATATGAATTATGATGCACATAACTTCATCATCATATCTCCTTATCTAGAATTTGACTATACATTTCTTTGTAGTAAAAATATGGTTCCCATTATTAAACCATGAAACTTTGTAGTGATTAAGTTTTTTGATCACTTCAACCCCAACATTTTTACCATATATTACATAGACAATTTTTCTATGATTCCATTTTATACTATCAAATTGTAAACTCTACTTCTTGATTCACACTTTTTTTTGAACAAATTATTCCTATCTTAAGTACCGACTTTTTATTTTTTAGGTTGAAATAATTTTTGCTTGAAAATGAGCACCTAGCCCATCAAAGTTTCTTCTCCACAAATTTATGCATAATCTTTATTAACTTATAAAAGGTTTACACTCACATTACTACATTTTCAACCACTCTAGGAGCATGTGAGATTAAAATATCTATGTTACCTTTCCCAACAAGTATAACATGTGTCTCTAATTCCATGAACTATTATAAATTCAAAGGATCATCTTCTTCTATATGTATTTACTCATCCTATAATTTTTCCTTCATTGTGTGGTGTTGTAAAATCCCCAACTTCATGATGCACACATTTTCCCCTGTCACCACCTTGTCTACAACCTTGCACAACCTTTTATTTTCCATAAGTAGTTCTCTACTACTTGTGTGTCATTTTTTCCTCCACCATTAGATCATACTGATAGGCCTTCTTTACTAAACAAACTTGAATCATTCAAAATTCATCTTGAATTTGAATCCGAAATCCATTCATTTATCTAGAGATATATTCTATGCTATCTTATACTTGTCCTTCTTGAATAGTGATTTATAAAATTCTTCATTATATTCCTTGACATTGAGCTCTCTTTTATAGTCTCTACAAATTCTTAAAAATAATAATTTAATATGTGAGGAAGATATTTTCCTTGAGCTTCATTACTATCCTATCATATGTCTTGATTTTTATCTTGCCTCTTTGCACCCTTTCTATTTATATATGTTCAAACCATAGGCATGCATGAACTTTCAACTTGGTGTACTTGAATTTGATTCTCATATCATTCTCCTTGACTTCATACTCAAACCACTTCTTGAGATCCATTATCCAATCGATGGTTTCCTCCTGTTTTAAACTTACAAAATATCTAAATATATCCAAGCTTGATTTACACCTCATCCTTCAAATTGTATGTAAAATACTCTCCCATGGCCCCTCGGTTTGTGTATATTATTCTTCTACATTAGTCACGTGCAATCCTTATTGTGTGGGTTCTACTTCATTATCAAATTTATCGTCCACTCTAGAACCTCAATATTTTAAAAATTCCATGGATTCAAAAATGGACCACATAGTTTTCATTAGTTCACTCAATTCCTCAACTCTTGCACCTCGGTATTTGTGACCCCTTACAACATTCCTCTTGTGTAACATTGTGTTTCCTTGAAAATGAGATATCTACAACCTCTGTAAACTTCACACCTGCCACCCAACAATCTTCTCATTTGAATATGTTTGTAATGGATTTCTACCTACACTCACCAATTTGGAAAAATGACATGTTTACTAGTCAATCCTTAAACCTTCTATCCCATAGTCACCTTGTAGAATATGTACAGAATTTTTTTCTACCCACACTCACATATTTGAAAAAATACCAATATCCTTTGTACCTCAATTTGTAAAAAAATCAAACCTTTCTCTCATACCAAATGAAATAGATGTGATTAGGGTTCTTAATGAATATTTACCTTAGACTACACATTCAATAGATATACACGCATATAATATATAAGATATATATGAATGAAAATATATTGGAAAAAAATAGCATAAACACGAATTTATTCAATTACTTAGAGGATTTTCAAACATAGACCAATCACTAACGTTGTATCATTAACAATAAATGAATAATAAAAAGGCCAAACTCAACATACTAAACACAATAATTTTCTCTAAACTTTAAGTTCGTATCACTAAAATATGCACTATCAAAGCTACATGAACTTTTAGAAAGATACTCCAAATCTTAGCTAATATACTCAAAAGCTACTCTAACTATTTTTTGTTGATGCAAGATAGCCTATGAACTATGATGCCCCTGCCTTGCATGGTTAGATATGTTAGGATATTGTTTTAGATTGATGAAATTTTGAAAACTATGTTTAGGAAGCTTAAATGTTATAAATTACTTCATTGTTGAATTTAAAAAATTCTAATTCAATTATGGAGTGATGAGGAAGAATTTTATACCATTCTAAAAATTCATCTTGTAAATTTTTGACAAACATTTTAGTAGTTTCATAGGTATCGGTTGTGATATACTCTTTATAGAGAGTTTTATAGGCCTTAAGATGAATATTTCCAGGTTAGTTGATGTATCATATGACGTGTGTGGTTTACTCCCCCATTTATCCATTGAAGACATGTAAGGATAAAGGGGTTCATTTCATAATTATTGTAAATCCTTCTAGAATTCTATTTTCAAATTCTATAGTTGTTTTGAAATATGTTTTTGTTAATGCCTCTATGGATCCTTTTGAGGTAAAGAACATGCATATTTAATTATGTAATCTAACTAATTTGATTTTAGTAAAATAGGTAAGGGACCTGCTAACCCTATTTTATAGATAAAATTGATTATAAAACCTTGTTGCACATAAGAGGTTGGGGTATTGGGTTCCCAAAATGGTCAAAAGGAAATGGAGGTGAAAAATAAGGATTAGTAGATCCTAACATGATTTTATGAGGTTTAGAGACCGTTTGCAATATTTTGTTATGAATTTGATCCATATTTTGATTAGTAGTGGATTGCATATGTTCTATTTGATCCAAAAACTTGACAATCATCAGAGTTTTTTCAAGTGGTGGTGTTTGTCCAGTAGCAAGAGGAGGATTAGTGGTGTTATTAGGAGGATTTGATTGAGGATTATTAGGAATATCCTTATAAGGAACATTTGAAGGAGTGTGAAGAGGATCCTTGCGAAGATATTTTGTAAGAAGTTAGTTTGGTAATCACATTTTGAGAAACTTAAACATAGATTCATAGTTATTGGAAATGACATGTCCATTACTATCAAATATTTTGAAGATAATGTTTTCATTTATTATACCACTTTGAACCATGTAACATTAGATGGTTGGAGTAGGTTGTAAGTATGACAAATTACACCATGAATGGATATATTGCATGGTGTGCATGAGAGGGGCATATAAAAACTAAATGTATTAAGGATCAATATAGAACCCCTAAGAGTTGAAGAAATGATCATAACTAAAGATAGGATAAAATGATAATAAGGAGAGATAAATAGAGATGATGATAATCTATATGTGAATGTGACTCACTCAAAGGTGGAGTATGATTAAAGTTGGGTTAACTGAAATGTATGTGAGCTAAGATGGTATATGAATTATCCTCTTTATCTTCTCAAATATAGATTAGAATGTAAAGAAACAATCATAGGGCTTACACATAATAATATTGTAAAGTAGCATAGCCATGGATCTAGATATCCATGACCCCCTTTATGTCAACAATGGTAAGGTTCCAAATCCTAGGTATAAGATATAGATGGTGTCTTGATAGTATCCCAATTATATGATGATTAGATAAGATATGATGTGTATAGGTTAAAGCTAAACTAGGATTGTAAGGATCAATCTAAATAATGAAATACACAAGAATATGATACTTTATCTTAACCTATATACATTTAATCAACCACTAATGAATCATATTATATAATAAGTAACACAATAAAGAAAAAACTAGGTTAAATATACTTACCTACACATGAAGATACCATTGACACATTAACCTCTAGGGTTAGTAGCACAATATGAGAGAGTTGATGTAGGGGCCCACAAGATGGATAGAAGAAGCCCTAAGTAATCCATACTTGGGGGTACTAAATACTTGATAGATATTTTTGGTGTAGCTATCATTCCTGAGCATCCTCGGCCCAATGCTCCAAAGATAAGAAATACTAATTCCTAAACCTGTAAGATCGTAAGTGTATGGATTAGCGAGTGCAAGAAATTGATAGAAAAATGTTGCAATGATGGTAAATGCTCTCGAATGAAACTTGTATATAGGGGTAACAATTAGTCATTATAGTTTCCTATAGCAAAGAACATCAACAATCAACAATGAGTGATACAACTAGATGAGATTGACTATGGTTGATGTCTTTGGCTCTAGCAAGAACAATCATGGGTCCTGAAAGGAAGGGCCAGAAGGTGGAAGTATGTCGTTGGAGCTAATAAAACATTGCTCTGACTGTGATATAAGGGTGTGGTAAGTAAATATTTAGGTGAGCATACAAGGATAGTAAGGTGATGTCGATGGAGGCCATAAAAGGATGAATTTTAGGTGTAAAAGGATAGGATATCTAAGATATAATGGACTACACATCAAATCATTGTTTTAGATGTCGTTAAATAGCCCAACTTGATCTTGGTGACGGCCTAAAAGACATCACTCATGGGACATTGATTTACCAAAGGTGTATGCAAAGATAAAAGTAGTAAGAGTGGAATATAACTTGTATATAACATACACCAATAAGACCCAATTTGGACCAATAAACAATAAATAAATGAATACACTAGCACCATGACAAACAATTAGTGTTGTACCATAATTACACATCTACACATTAAAGTGATGACATTTGTGTATTTGCATGACACTAACCTATTTGTCAAAGATTACATCATACTTGATGAGATGATTTAATAGATTATACAACTTTCTATAACCATGATAATATGGAAGGATAACACATGCCATCAAAACATACTCCCCTTTTTATTGTGTTCAAGAAAGTTAATGTTTCTCTATTGAGATTTCTCTTTTTTATGCTTTCTCGACATACTTTACATTTTCTACATTTCAGAATTATTTTTAGATTTGTTATACTAGTCAAACACTCCTTTAAAACCCTTATTATGATTTATTACTACTCGAAGAACTAGATTTGATTTTATAAAATATAAAGGTACATATATAGTCAATTTGTGATGTAAAACCATTTTTCCATAAGACAATAATAAATTTAAGGGAGGAACCACTTTATATTTCTACTCTCTAGTAATATAAGTAATTTGGAGGTAGCAGCACTTAACATGAAAATGCTTTGTTTATAAAGAGGTTGGGATTTTTCCCACTTTGTTCATGGAACTGGCTCTTGGAGTGAGTTGTCGTCATGACTTCCACGAAGCACTTCTTGTATTCGATTAGATGGGAGTATTATGTAGTGAAGCTGGAAACTCTTCTGCAAAACCATTAAAAATTTCTAAGTCTTTTTTCTGCCTCATACAACATACTATTATCTGCTATTCACTTTCTTGTCGTCTGCATATTCTTGATCATTTTGATCATATTATTCCTTCCCAAAACACTCTGTGGTTTGGAAAGGAAAGGAGCAATATGATGAAAATGATAAAAAAATATGCCAGAAGACAAGAGAGTGGAGAGAGTGAACAACATGCCATATGAGACAGAAAAGAGGTTTAGAAATGTTTACACTGAGCACTTTAATTAAATCAAAGCACATGAACTA
This sequence comes from Taxus chinensis, assembly GCA_019776745.2. Lineage (NCBI taxonomy): Eukaryota > Viridiplantae > Streptophyta > Pinopsida > Cupressales > Taxaceae > Taxus > Taxus chinensis. The sequence continues at coordinate 189,391,376 of CM034146.1, forward strand.
GCTGAGCAACCTCTTTTTTTAACTTCTACATACCAGGCAAGGACGGCTCATATTACTTAAAATATAAAAGATACCTGTAAGATGTTAAAAAACCTAACCAGGGGAGAAAACCAGGAATCAAATGAGAAATAATACAGCCTCAATGGAAATCAAACCAGGAATCAAGCGAGAATTAGAAAGGCCTTGAAAATGAATCTTCGCACCTAAGCGAGAAATAAAACACCATCTTCAAACTTAAGTAGGAAAAGGAAGCCAGAAATCAAGCGAGAAATAAAACAGCGTTGAAACCTAACCAGGAAACAAAACCAGCAATGAAGTGAGAAAGAAATAAATCAACACAGAGTTAAAGCAGGAAGAAATTAAAAGAATTATTTTCGCATGTCAAATTTGTGAAGGAAATGTCATTGTCGCCATTTTAAAGATAAAAACACAGCTCATGACAGTTGCGTGTTCTGTAACATTCTCAAGTTGGTTTTCACATTGTTTGCATTTCTTATTAATTTAAAAACCAACCCAACTTATTTTGTTCGGATTGGTGGCCAGCAGGGTTTAACTTTGACGGCCACATATGCCTGCAAAACATATTTTATGTGATTATAATTTTCCAAAAATACAAGAGTGTTTCTTACACACCATTACTAAAATAATAATTTCTCTTTATTTGTTTTTTAAATATATGATTATATAATTTGTGAAAAATTTTAAATAAAAAGTAATGATTATATTTTAAATTTTCAAGATTTTGCAAACATTTTTATGATTGAATTTATAAAAAATATATAAACGACTATAAATTTAATTCATACTAACTAATGTGTTAATAAAATTAAATGGGAGTGAGAAATGCACTTTGGCTTATATAGATTGTACACTATTATTTGATTAAAATCACTATATATATTCATTATAACTAATTATTTTTAAATGTTATAAAATACTAGCAATCACATGTGCACAATGCAATGTGAACGCTGAATGGTATATGTTATTTGATTTAGAGGGATAGTTATTACTTTTGTAGTTGATGTTGATAAGGGGTGCGATTGATTTTGTAAGTGTAGGAATATAGATGAAGCATTACATTTAGATGTTATATCTCTACATTTCAAATTTGTTATAAATTCGTACATATACATTTGCAAATCTTATATATTAATTTGTTTGCTTACAAATTTGGAGGGTGGAATATGTTGCAAGTATGTTCAACTGTGAAGTAATTATATCACAGTGCATTGTACACACTACCCAAATCATTTTTTTTGCAAAATTTTCAGGAACAAGACATTTTACTGCACCATATTCTAGAGCAATTTGTTTGAAATTAAATTTTCCAAATACAAATCTCTCTTTTGAAAACAGATCAAAGTTTCCATAGTGTGAGGCTTTATCTCAAGATTACTTGATACTTAAATTTTATTGCACACAAAAAGAAACTACCAAACAACTAGATTTGAGTGAAGTTGCTTATTTCTTCATACTTTGGTAAGACAATCGTTTATATATCTGTAAACAAAGCCTCCTAAAATATACTGCAATCCATTCCGAAAGTAAAAATGTGTCATAAAATATATTGAACTCGTTCATTGATATTTTGAAATTTCTTGAGAACAATTACGAAGCTGAGAGTTATGAATGGACCATACAGTTTTAGTGTTAACATGGGTAGAACTGCCACACTATACAAATTTGTAAACTGTTCTAGAGTAAAATATTTCTTGAGAACAATTACAAAGCTGATAGTTATGAATGGACCATACAATTTTAGTGTTAACATCAACAGAAATGCCACACTATACAAATTTGTAAATTGTTCCAGAGTAGAATACAAGCTATTCACACTTCCATGTTTGGTCCCAGTATGGAATTTTCTTACCTTCAAACCAAAGTTATTTATCTATGGTACTGACAACCTTAGCAACCAAAAATTCAAGACATTCTTTTATCCTTTAAAAGCATCCTGAACTCTTCCAAATATTACGTGGCTAGATTAGAACTAACAGAGACAACAATCATTAATGAAATAAAAACATTAATCAAAACACCAAATTGATACCGATGCCTCAGCTTGCCGAATTCTTCATTATCATCCAATTGAAAGGTGTCCCTACTAGTTAGAGTGTCATGGGGAAGATGATTTGGAAATAAGGTGTATCACTCAATAATTTCTCCATGCCCAAACAAACATTTCAAACAATGCAAGGAAGAAACAAACTATGCCCGATGAAAAGAAATATTGATGAACTTACATTAGCAACATCTCCATAATTATAAATTACTGCTTCTGGACATGACATTACTATCTTAGCAGAATCAACCCAAATATTTTTGATTCAGTTGACATCTCCCAAAAAGATAAAAAAAGGTCCAAGCCAATACATAGAATAAGCTGCGTGGTTTTACAGAGTAAGTATTATCTTGAAAACAATTTAAGGGAAGCATTGCCCATAAGTTTCCACATTTAAAAAGAATTTCATCACACTAAAGATTGAACCTAACTACCAAATGTGATCCATGGTCTTCAACTTCTGCCCAAATCCTTGAGAAGTTCACAACCCATGTATTGAAACTATACATGCTAGAAACTGATAAAGAAGAAAACCAACGTTGTTGTATTATGTCTATTAAACATTGGCACCATTACCTAGTTGGATTTCATTGCAGATAATAGTCCTGCCATTGAGGCTTTCTACATGAGTGTTTTTTTCCTAAATGCCCAAATCTGAACACAGAAAAAACAAAATCATTTTTTTGAATAATGTGCACTAAACACCATCACCATCACTTGCCTGGATTTCCATGTAGATAATGGGGCTTTCTACAAGACCAATGTATGCCTAACCCTTGAAGGGCATTATTTTTGTCATATTATATCCCATCTAACCCTCCGAAATGATAAACCACAACCAAATGCCTTCTGAATGCATTCTTTCAACTAACGCTGCCTTAAAATCAATCTCTTCTCAAAAAAAATCCAACGAGGTTGACTGTGAGCCCTTAAACATTCAAAGCACACCAAAATGAAAATAGCTTTCTTTATGCATACTTTTTGTTGTTTCGACAATGCAATGTGAATGCCAAACGGTATATGTTATTTGATTTAGAGGGATAGTTATTACTTTTGTAGTTGATGTTGATTAAGGGGTGTGATTGATTTTATTTGATGTTGATAAGGGGTGTGATTGATTTTGTAAGTGTAAGAATATAGATGAAGCATTATATTTAAAGGTTATATCTCTAAATTTCAAATTTGTTACAAATTCGTACATATACATTTGTAAATCTTATATCACGAGTGGTAGCATTTTGTGGACTATTTTATTTGAACTAAACATGAATACATAACATAAAATCTTGGTCAAAGTTGAAACTATATAGATTTATCCAAAGATTGTTTAACCATAAGGAAGAGATTCTCATTTTCTCAATCTAGGCATTGGGAGAGTCTTGAGTTTAAATTTGATGAATAATGTAATGACTTACTACACTGCAACCTAGATTATCAGCCAATGTAGGATATACAGACAATAGGATGATCTCAAAGGTATAGAAATTCTCTACTAAATTCTGTCATAGTTAAATTGCATTTGTGGGAGTTGCCCTATACACCTGAAGAATAACTTTTTGTAATTGTTTGTATTACATGGAATTACTTAAGTTTTAAGTAATCAAAACAGTAATCTATAAATATGTTATGGTCTTGTAAAACAAAAATACTTGGTGAGTGTTTAATAAGAAATAAAATTTGAGTACATTATCTATACCTACTTGTGGAAAAAAAGGGAAAATCATTCAGAACACCTGTTATTGAATAACCATTAAAATTATTATGTTATTTTAGAGCACAAGCTTTCTATTATCTTGAAAAGGTGGAGCTTATCCAGCAAGCACAAACTGGTGGGGTTCATCTCTCTCCACCAATCACAATATTTTTTATTCTTAACACTTTTTAGTATAAATTTTATGATTGGGAAAGAGAATGGACTCCACCAGTTTGTGCTTGTTGATTATGTCTAATGTCTTGAAAAAGTGTGGAGAGTATATGTATAACTGTATTCAAAACAACTAAAGTGTTTTTGGCTTTTTGGTGGAAAAAGTTTCAATAAATCTCCCGAACATACATTGTGTTTTCAAGAATTCTTGTTACAAGTCACATTGAGAAGAATTTTCAGATTTGACTGGTTTGTAATTGACTATGTTAATTTTTTGGTAGTAAAATTGGTGATATAGTTAGATTTTCTATCCAAGTGAATTGGATTTATTCTATTACATAGGCAAATCACAAATGCAAATAAAAGTGGCATTCCAGGGATATTAATGTCATTTAGATACAAATTAATGGAATGATCAATTCTTACATTTAAACTGGATAAGAACTTAGTTTTCAATGGTCTATTTGAGAACAATGGAATTTTAAATCTGCAAGCATGATGAGAAGATTCCAAATAGAACTAATTGTTTGGCTGGTTGGATCAAATTGTAGGAAGTTAGAAATGTGCCATATGTGTTGGAAAATGGAGCTGGAGTGTTCTGTAAATCTCCAAAAGAGATAGGCAATATTGTTGCACACTGGTATGATCCAAAGTCTCTAGAGCTCAAGCAAATGTCTGAGAATGCATTAAAGCTAGCACAACCAAATGTAGTTTTTGACATTGTTCGAGATCTTGATGACCTCATCAGATAAAGAGATTCAATATCCAAGTACTTGTATTCTATTTTTTTATTAAATTGACACCTTTGCGTACATTTCTCTAACATCAAATTTTAGTGGGTGCCTTGCTAGAGATCCTCAATAAAGGACCCGTATCCTCAAAGGATAGAGTTAGAGGTTCGATTATTGTTTTTTTCCTCCTTCATAGCCAGGAATTCTATTATTTAATTTATTTTTCTTCTTAGGTGGGGTGTAATTTAAGCTCTGAATTCTTCCTGGTGGTTTTGTGAAGAGTGGAAGCCTTTTAAGGCATTTGTACAATATAAATTTTCATAGTCAATGTGCTCATAAAACCAGGGCCAACCAGAGCCTCTATTTTCCAATGATGATAGTGAGGAGTGACCCAATTACTATGATAGTTCAAACAGAAAAAATGACCTAAAATACCAGGTAAGAAATATGTTATATTAAGGTGGCTTCTTTTCTTCTTGCTTATCCAATTGTGGGTCTTCCAACAGAAATACAAGATAGGTGCTTGAACAAGAAAGCATCCATGGAAATGGAATATTTGAATCATATAAGGTGGGCACTCTGTGTTGTATATGTATATTCCCCATAATGAACAAGGACTCTTCCGCTAATACCATTAAAACAATCCTTTTTGTTTCATATATAAAGTTCAATCTCTCCGTCAAGGACTACACTAAGTAGATTACCTTTCATCATGAAAAGAGGAATCAATAGTCATTAGCATGACCACATTACTGGTGGGTTGAGTGGAGGCTGAGGGCTCATATAATGCTGCCACTGCAATCCATCGATGCTCCTTTCATTTACTACATTGTCACATGCCATGGTCGTTTGCGGTGGTTAGATTGGATCTTCCTCCTTCAGAACCTCATTTTCATCATCCATTATCATTTCATCCTCATTCTCGGTGACATTATCATAACTAGGCTTCTGATTTGATGACAAATCCTACACACATGTGGTAAATTGAGATGGAACCCATGGACCCACTCCAAGATGGTTATCTATAGGTTTTGTCTATGAGTTATACAAGTTTGACACAAAATTTGTTTGTCTTACAAAACAGAAATAGGTTGGGAAAATTTCTTGACCCTTATCTCCCAAGCTGCTAACAACAAAACACTGATAACTTTTTAATAGCATTTTAAAATCTAAATTGCTTTCAAAATTGAGCTTTGTATAGCAAAAACATAAATTTCTCTACAGATTAAAAGATATCAATATCAATATATATTTCCAGCAGATTATGCTTTCTTCGAGAATAACACTCATCCAGTGGTTGATGGGTGAAATATTTATACCAATGTTTTTTGATGGAAATTTTAATACCCTTGTGGCAACCTTGAATAGAATTGGTTTTGGCCAATCTCTAATCATTATTGGAGAAATTGGGTACCCAAGTGATGGGGCAATTGCCGCAAATATCAACAATGAAAAAAGATTCAACCAAGGATTGGTGAACGATGTACTGAGCAACAAGGGAACACCCCTCAGACCTGGTGTTCCACATATGGAAGTATATCTATTTGGTCTACTAGATGAGAGCCAAAAGAGTGTCATGCTTGCGACCTTTGAAAGACATTGGGGTATCTTTACCTTTGACGACCACCGCCTTGAATTTTTTGGTTGAATATTTTTTCAAGCCAAAATATGAGGTTCAACCACAGTACATAGGATTAAGTCCCTCCTCAAAGACAGGTGAGGCTACCTGTTTATTACTAATCTAAAACACAGTAGAAATAATATATACAGTATTCACACTAATCTAACAATTGGGGTTGGGATAGAATCCCGAAATCCATATCCGCACTATGTGAAGATGTTGTTTTTATAAATGGACTGGGTCGGAAATTATTACAATGTAAGAAGCACAATGGAAAGGAAAGGAGAGGAACGTATTTTCTTTCGAGTAAACACAGAGCATGAAATAATCATACGAGATTTAGATAACAAATGTAATGTTTGAAATGATTAGAATCATCAAGACACTAAACAAGGAATAGCTTAAGATTGCGAACATAAGAACAATATCTTAAGAAAAAAACTTCTCACAACACAAAGTTTGCGAAAACAACATCAACTTCTATTCCTCAAATGATTAAAAGAAAACACAAAGTTTTTCTTCTTCACAATAGCTCCCAATATTTCAAAAATATCAACCCTTTGGAATGTACACACATCCCTTATTTATAATAAAAATAGTTGAGAGAAAATAGGACAAACCCTATAAAATAGTTTGTTAACAAGAGTCCTATTTTTCTTGACTCTCACGCAGGAGACCAAGTCAAAATATGATTCCTATGTGACAAAACAGAAATGAAAAAGACATGTCAATTTCAAGATTGAAATGACATGTTACATCAAGATTTAGTCTGAATCGTCATCTTTTTCTTCCTCATCTTTCTCTTCTTCTAACTGAGCCTGTTTGTTCCAAAATTCTTGGAACTTCCGTATTATACCTTGCATCTCATTTTTGTCAGGCACAGTGGAATGATCACTCAAAACTTCACATGTTTTGTGAGTGTCACTGGCACTATCGGGAAGTTTTCTCAATCTTTTGTTGAGTTTTATCAAGGCCTCCAAAGAATGTTCAATCTTTACAAACCTGTCAATGATGTCAATGCCAAATCTGTGAGCTGGTTCATGCTGAATTGATTCTTGGATTTGTTTGAAAAGATCACCAGCTGATAGGATGCCCAAGTTTCCACTTGACACTTTTGCACAAATTTTCAGCAGTTCTTCTTCCAGGTCGCTCTTGCCATCAATCAACTGATCTCTTGATTCTCTCAATTTGCCGCAAGCTTCGTTGAGAATTTTTACCCTGAACCTGATGGCTTTGGTCAGCTGGAAATGCTTATCCACATGTGGAATGACACCTTCTTCTACCAAAATGCGTGATGGGATTTGCTTCAATACCTGGAGAGCTTCAAAATTCAAATCAAGGTGTCTAATTTCTTGGGAGAAATCATCATCCATCTTTTCTCCATCACTCTGTATATTCCCCAAAGATTGATAGACCCCTACGGTGTCTTGAATCACTTCTTTCCCTTGTTGGAGCAGCCTTTGAGTCCATTCATCGACCACCCTTCCTTTTTCATTAATCTTCTCAATTATAGGCACTGATGAGAAATCAAATCCGACAGGGATAGAGGAAGATGGTATGGATTCAAGGGGTTTTGAGAGCTTAAGAAATACCTTAGTTAACTGCTCCACCTTTCCTTTAAGCTCATCTCTGTTGTCCTTTGTTTCCTTCAATTTCTGGCATAGCACGTTTATAGCATCCCGTGCATCCTGTTGTGCTCCTTCTATTGTCACTTCTCCTAGAGCCACCCTGGTTATCTAATAGTCAAAGGCCGTTATGTCCTCTTTGGTTTTGTCAGTCACGGGAGTGGTAATCTCTGCAAACTTATGCCCCAAAGCGTCCACCAAAACCCTTGAAACTATTTTGGGTTTCTTGGTTGATTTAGCAGTAGAAGCCTTGAGTGAGCTAAAATCAAAGGCTGGTATGGGTAAAATCACCTTCCTCTTCCTCGAAGTTTGCTCAAGTAGCCATTGAGGTGTGTCAGAGGGAGTTTCCACTATTGTAGAAGTTGGTATCATACTTTCAGGGGGAGAGGGATCCACTGGTGGAGTGGGGATAGTTACCAAAGTGGTAGAAGATTCAGTAAAAAGAGGCAAAGGAGGGGGCATGTTGGTAGTTACTTTAGTCCCAGCAGAGAGGGGTGAGAGTCCAGAGAAAATGCTGGCCATGACCGAAGAAGTAGATGGGGAAAGAGGAGGTAGAAGTGGTTGTGAAGGAGGCAGCGCAGATCCTGACTCCAAAGCCTGGGATGCAAGAGATAAGGTCACTTCAGTTGGGCAGTCAAAAAATGGTGAAACTAGGGGCTGGATTACTTCTCCTTCCAAAGAAATTTCTCCTATTTCTGGTGGTGTTGGTGATTCTGGCACATTCACCGTTTCAACTGGAGTAACAATTGAAGAGATTATCGTTCTCTTCTCTTCTTGACAAACTTGACCTTTATAGGTCCCTTAGAAGATCTTTTGTCTTTTCCCTTTTTGGAGGGCCCCGCCTTTGTAGCAACCAACTTTGAAAAATTATCATCTTTAAAACTCATTCCCCAAGAGGCGAGCCATGCTTTGGTGCGTGCAAGAATCAGGGCTGATCTATCTGTAACGGAGGCTTTTTCACTGATAGACTAATTAATAGGTGGGAAAACATATTGATCTTCATTCATTCCATCATAGGAAGGATCCGGAACACTTTCATTATCGCTAGTACCTTCTAGTATGTCAGCGAGCTCAAGTGTCTGAATTTCAGCAAGTGTCAACCTGCTATGATCTTTTCTTCAAACAACAACCTCATCACGTAAATCAATCCAGATGTCTTCTACGCTTGGCACATGCGGGTGCAGAGTTCCATATGCCTTGAGGACTCCTCGAAAATCAAACCCGTCTCGGGTATTCATGTGCTTCTTCAACTTATCTTGAAGATCATGGACAACGTTCTTGGCTTTCACCACCGTTGAACAAGTATACCTTCCAATAGAAATTGGGAAAGATACAACGGCCTTGTGTTTACTCTGTTGGAACTTGTGAAAATCCAACAATTTCCTGAACAACTCCATCAAGATTAGTTTTTCCCCTGGATATCTTGGCAAATGGAAAGGATCCCCTGGGTACATGACTACTCAAAGATATGTGAACTTCTTAAATTACAAGAAGACACAACCCCATTTTGAAACTTCAGCCCATGCCTCATTAGAGACTCTCATTTTCCTCAGTTCCGGGGTTAACCTATAGATGTTCTCGTAAAAGAAGGCATCGTTTACCCTTCTGAATTGATCTTCAAACCCTTTTCTTGTAAGCTGAGGAAAATACTGATAAACATGCTCCACTGTCTTGTTCCCCTTGGTGTCCAACCCGGGATAGTTCCTCATGCTGGCCGCTGCATAGGTGACATACGAGGACATATAAAACTTTCCCGTAGACAAGACTGTTGTCATTTGAGAATCTATCTCATTAATGATAAGAGTACCCCAATCAATTCCCTGTTGATTCTTCTTAATAATGATTATGAACTGGTACATCCATCCTTGGAAAACATTTGACTCAGGGAAACCAAAAACCCTACTCAACAGAGTAATGATATCATTGATTTCTTGAATGAAATCACTTCTAGGAACAAGTCTTGGGAACTTAGAAACAGCTGGTTTGGCTTTGATTAGGAATTTCTTATTCACGTGCTTGATGCAATCCTCCTGATCATTGTCCCAAGATTTTTGGGCTGACTTGAGATCCACATCTCCATATTCCTCAAAATTAGGCAGCTTGAGAAGGTCATCGAAGTAACCTCCATCCAACTTGATTACAACTTCTCCCACCTGGTTTTTCACAGAACAAGAAGCAGAGTCATAATTCAAAGCACAGGCTAAGATGAACTCTGGGCACTGAGCGGACATAGGGAAACCTGCTACAAGAGGTAGACCACTGTCAACTATTGATTTCATCCATGGAGTCTGAGAAGATCTCTTAACCCTATTCCAAAAATCCTCCATATCTATGTTTTCGAGCTCTGTATCCCGAAAGTTGTAATTATAGTCAATGTAGGAGGGAGACTCCACCTTCCTGAATTTGTACTTCATCCTCCCTAATTTTTTAGTCTTATCTTGTGATGGACTAGGGTTCGACATGAGGAATTTCAAAGGAGGAGAGTGTCAGAGATCAGAAGGTGTTGAACACTTCGGAAAACCCGACACACTGGAGATGCCAGAAAGATGGAAAAACCCGACACACTGGGAGGATGACGGAGAGTTCAGAAAAACTGACACACTGGGAGGATGCCGGAGAGTTCAGAATGTCTGATACTTTAAACTTTATGATATACTGCGGGTTTTGAACACTACAAAGCACCCTGCAAAACCTGAGAAGAGGGAATAGGGTAATTGTTGATTTGAAACATGCAAGTTTTTCTTCACTTTTGATATCCCCAATATATTTTTAATTACAATGACATCTTAGGGAATAAAACAAAGTGATTATTCCAAAGGGGTAACTCTAAAACACAAACCTGATTTAGAAAGCAACACCCCAAAATGGAAAAGATAAAACCCCAACAACCCTGATAAGAATAGACAGAAACCTGGAAGAATTCTTTACACAATTATTCCACAAAAACCATAAAAAAAAGAATGAAGAAAAATACATTCAACCAGAACAAGAAATGATAAAAAATGAGTAATGTAATCAGGCACAGAGGTGAGTCAGGTTTCTGAGTCGAAGATGCATGCACGAAAATCCACGAGGTAAAAAGTATGTCTGGTAAAAATGACATGGAAATTCGAATATTTATAAGAAATTTCACATTTAATACACTTCAGTTGACACGTGCCAACTACCCAACAACTCGACATTAATGCCATGTCAGCATGCTTGGGATATCTGGAAACCTGACACAAAGGGTTTTAGAGCAATTCAGGTTTCGGGTTGCGGGAAACAAGCGACATGAAGCATCATGCTTGATGGTCCTAGAAACCCAAAACAAAGGAGTAAATCGGGCTTTAGGGATCGGAAGACATGCGACATAAAGAATGTTTTGACGAAGGCATGTTCCGATGCTTGGAATGTCTGCAAACCCGAATCGCCTTACTTGATGCGGTTTTGGGGAACACACGACATGAAGCATCTAAAACACATGTTGTCTTGCTTGTGAAACCCGAAAACCCAATTATCTCTCTGAAAGGTGATTCTTAGAAAACCAGCTCAAAAATTTCTTAGGGTTATCTCATTTTTGGCGTAAACTCCATCAAGTGACTTTGTGAAGACATCTACATGTTGTTTTAATGTTGCATAATGTTGAAGCTAAATAGTGTGTTGTAGAACATGTTTGAAATTTACTTGTATCTCAAAATATACTTTTTTAAATTTCCAGTGACATATCATTGGTTCTTGCATTAACTATGACACATAGATAACAACATAGATGATGTTTGGCTTAGTGTAAGTCAAGTAAATGAGACTCCCAACGTATTAGTGACAAAGAGTTACAATCACTTATGGTGATGGATCTATACAAGATAAATAAAGTCTTGTCGCATTACGTGTGGAAATTAGATTACATTCCATCATTTGAAACTTCTCAAGTATGGTCATGGAGTATTTCATCTAAGACAAAAATGTGGATATCCTTGGAATACTTATGAGCTATGACAATAACGCAATAAATTGATATCAGTCATATCAAATGATGATTGGATATTTCTTGGTGGAATCAATCATCTTCAATAAACTACTAGTGATGACTAGATCATCAATATGGACAACAAAAATTATAACCCCCCCTATTTTTGAGGTGGATACTTGGATCATATAAGGAGTCCTCTGGAATCCATGATTAATGAATTTCTTGTCTATCTTAATGTACCAATCCCAAAGATCTTATTTGAGACCATGCAATGCTTTCATGATCCTAAATATTGTTAGTGTAGGCTATTATTTATCCTTTTATTTGTTTATCAGGATAATTCTTACACTTATGTTAGCCCTACACTTGGTTAGGTGTACTAGTTGTGTGGAGTTAGCTTGCTAGTTGTGTGCAGTTAGCTTGCTAGTGGGAGTTCTTGTGGAGTTAACTACCAATATTTGTTAGTAGTGGTGTGCTATTATCATATGAGATCTTTGTAGTTTGGAACAATTTGTTTATTGTTCCTTTCATGGTATCAGAGTGATAGATGATATAGACATTAATCTATAAGTTTTTTTTGCAAGAAAAGGTTTACTTTTTTTCAAATATTTTGGAATTTATTAGCATTTTTTTGCAGCTTCCATTTTTACTTATAACAGAGGGCTCTATTGGATTCAAAAGGGGACAAAACCTTAGAAATGTCTATAAACTTGGCCATTGAAAGAGACAATTTGTTTTTTGAGTTTTTTTTTGTTTTGTAAAGGAGGATATAGATACCATGTCAGGGGAAGAAATTTGTGTCAGGGAAGTAAAAAGTCCAGAAAAACGGTTTCTAGATTTTTTTGGGTTTTTTACATATGGTACTGGGTTTTTTCTTCTGCTTTGAAGAGTTCATATTTCGTGAGGGTCTGGAAATATTTCTTAAGAAGAAATTTGTACCAGGGAAGTAAGAAGTCCATAAAATAGTTTATGGGTTTTTGTAATTGGTACTGGTTTTTTTTCTTCTACCGTGTTTGGCAAGGATCTGACAATCTTAGAAATCTTATTGGGGAATAATATTGGGGAAGTAGAAAGTCCAGAAAAATGTTTTTAAAGTTTTTTTACGTTTGGTAATGGTTTTTTTGTTCTTCTTCCATTTTTTAGATCCAAAATTGGAAAGTTTTTTCCAAAAAAGATGAATTGAGGAAGAGTGGAGGCAAAAGGGCATTTTAAAAATAAATATTTAAACACAAATTTGAAAATATTGTATCTTTTGATTCATATTTCATATTTGAGTGCCATTTTTTTAAAAAAGAGATTATTTTTTTGTGCTTGTTCCACAAGAAATATTTATTTTGAGAAACAAACTAAAAACTTAAAATATCATGTTTGTAACACACACTCAATTATAAAGTGCCAACACTTGAATCTCTCTTGTTTATTGAGAGATTTTAGATATGTATTTTCGACACTTTTAGGCATGTTGATAGTCTCTCTTGTGAGGGAGCTATTTTAGTGAAGCTCAATGTTATTTTTTTAGTTTTTGAGTAATTGTTTTGACAACTCATACATATTTTTAGTGTCATTATACCCATTCATAAATATGAGAGGGTGTGGTGTTGATATTGCTTCTTCAAGTTTTGTGTTCTTGCTTTATTACCTTAGATTTTCTTAGATCACGACACTTCTATTTCTTTGTATTTTGTGTCCTTGCCTTGGTTATTATTCATGGATCGTGGCACACTATTTGTAGTAGTTGATATTGCTTCTTTAGGTCTTGTGTCCATGCCTTGTTACCTTGGATTTTCTTGGATGGTGGCACTCCTATTTCTTTAGATCTTGTGTCCTTACCTTGTTACCTTGGTTATTATTCTTGGATCGTGACACACCTATTTATAGTAGTTGATCGAATATGTTTGGTGTTTTTTTACACTTTTGACATCACTCCATTGACACTCTCTTGTACATGGAGTTATTCTGGTGAAGCCCAACGTCAATTGTTTTTTAGTTTTGTGATTGAGCAGTGGATTCATACCATAGTGCACACCAAAATTCTTCAACATTATACGTGTTTTTTGAGTTGATCTTCTTGGGATGCCTTATAGAAGGTTTTTTCTCTCTCTACTTTATTGTTACTAATTTTGGGTACCATGCGGTGTCCCTTTTTCCTAGTTATTGTAAGTGGGTACCTCTAGGCCTTATTCTCAGGACCCACCTTCTTTTCCACCCGCTTAAGCTATGATTATGGGGGATGTTGGTGTAGGTTATTATTTATCCTTTTATTTATTTACTAGGTTAATTCTTGCACTTATGTTAGATCTACACTTGTTGGGTTATCTGGTTTAGGTGTACTAGTTGTGTGGAGTTATCTTACTATTCTTATGTAGTTGAATTAACTAACAATATCAGTTAATGGGAGTTATTTACCAATAATATAGGTAGTAGTTGCACTTCCCTCCTCTTATATTTACCTCATCATCCCTTGTTTCTGAGACACACCTTCTTTTCCACCCACCTAAGCTATGTTTACGGGGAGTGTTAGTGCAGGTTATTTCTTTATTAGGATAATTGTTGCACTTATGTTAGCCACAAACTTGTTGGGTTATCTTGCTTAGGTGTACTAGTTGTGTGGAGTTAGCTTACTAGTTGTGTTGAGTTAGCTTACTAGTTCTGTGGAGTTAACTTGCTATTCTTGTGGAGTTAACTTAAATACCAATATTAGTTAGTGGGAGTTCTTCACCACTGATCTAGGTAGTAGTTGCACTTCCCTCCTCCTATATGTACATATTTCTTATTAAGAAATGTAATGTAAAATGTAATAACATTATGAATTATGATGGATTTTTATATATGATATTTTAGCTTCTTGTTTGCAAATCTAATGTGGTGTGCTATTATCATCTAAGATATTCTTGGCTTGGAACAATCTATTTATCATTCCTTTCACATATATTTTCTTCTTTTCAATGTATGGAAAAAAATTCTAGTTGAGTCATGTATACTTCTTTCTATAAATTTCCATTGAGAAAGAAACTTTTTACATCCATTTGGTGGAATTTCTAACCAAATTGTGCACCTACAGAAAAAATCATCTTGATAGTTTTGATCTTAGCTATGGGAGTAAAAGTATTCCCAGAGTCAATTCCTTCTTTCTAAGCATACCCCTTCACTACTAACCTTTCCTTGTTCTTTTCAATAGTACCATCTATTTTTTACTTTTTCTTGAAGATCCATCTACATCCAATAGGATTCATTCCTAGTGGAAGGTCAATAAGCTATCATTTATTATTCTTGATCATAGATTAATATTTTGCATTCATGGAATCTTTATAAGTTTTTTACTATAGGGTTTTCTGAATTGTAGATAGATCAAAAATTTTAACAAATGTACTCATTAGGGAGAATTTTACCTTATCTCAATCCTTACTATGAGTTCTTGGTCATGGTGTGGATGTGTTAGGGAGACTATTTAGTTTGGCATGTCCTATCACATTAGTATACCATTTAGGCATATGATGAGTTGTTCCTATGGGTGGTGGTAATGTGAAATCATCACCATAATCCTAATCATTATTTTCTTTATCAGAGGGAAGACCATCACATATTTTCACAACATTAATTTGATCATCATGTAAGCTTGTGGAATGAGCCCCTACTTATTTCTTCACCAAAATCTCAACATCCCTTCTTGTGTAAAATATTCTAGTTATTTGATCCATTAGTCTATAACTAAGGGCTTCTTCATTATAAATGAAGAAGATATAATTATCATATTTCATATCAAGTTTTTTTCTCTTCTTCTTGGGAATGTGCATGCTCACTTCACATCTAAAATATATGAGGTGTGTAATTTATGGATTTCCCCTTGACCATGATTCCTATTGTGTGACCCCAATAAGAGAAACAATGGGATCTCTATTCAACATAAATAATATTATTTTGGTTGTTTCATCCTATTATGTCTTCATCAGGACATATCATGATCACCATTTCTATGATAATATGATATCTCCATTTAACATCACCATTTTATTGTGGTGTATGTGGAGGATCCACTTATTGATGAATTATGTGAGTTTCCAAGAATGATTTAAACTTGCTATTGGTGTATTCCTCCCTCAATTTGAGTGGAGATTTCTAGTTTTATGACCAATATCAATTTCAACAAATTTGAACTTTTTAAAATTATCAAAAGATTCATCTTTAATATGAAGACAATATATCCACATTTTTCTTGGAAAATCATCATCAAAAATCATAAATTATTGAAAACCAATGTGACTAGGTCCCATGGGTCTATAAAGATTGGTATGAAGGTAAAATAATGAATCTCAGTTACAATTTTTTTTGCAAAAAAATCATGATAAAATAAAAATCTATAAATAAATTAATAGTTATAAAATATTGAATAGATTATGAAAAATTGTAAAAATAACTAGGCACTATATAAATATGTATTTTTTCACGTAGAAAAAATAAATTAGTTTTTCATTTGTTTAAGGCCACATTAAGTATTGTAATATGTCGTGCCTATATTTTACACACTCAAATACAACATTGAAAATATTAGATAATTAATTTTTTATTACACGATACAACTATACGACACCACTTAGGTTTACAAGAAAATTCATGGGCTTACTCCAAAAAAAATCCACATAAAAAATGATGCTTATACATTATGGACCCATGCAACAATAAGACATCTCAATATGTAAATCAATTCCACAAGTTTATAAACGAACTAGTCCATTGCAATGACCCAACAACAAAATGAACATCGCAGATAAGTACTTTCCACAACACCACATTTTCATGGATACATTTTTATCATAGTTATATTCCATTATTTAAACTACAATGTTTGAAAAGAACTTAACATGGTAACACACATTAGCCTTTTTTATAGATTGCATTTTTTTTAACACTTAATTTATAAGGGTTCCATTAGATTTTGTTTGTTCATCTTATTACGAATAAATTATATAACTCGACTATTAATTAGAATTATCTTGACATTTACACATCATACATTTTGATTCTCAATTGAGAAACTATGTTTACTCATCATTTTTTCTCACGTGGAATTAGTTCACACCCACTTTCACATCATACAAATATTTGTTAAGTTATGAGAAAAATCCATGGTACTTAAAATTCTTATATCGACATCACAAGAGTACGTTCTCAAACAAACGCACGTTACAAATTTCCTTTAAAATTAAAAATTTAATTGTGCATTAGTACATAACCTAAATATCCCTATGGTCCCAGCTACTTTTCATTATAATCCACTTTTAATGTTGTTTAATATCTAAAACAAACCATAATATTTCAAGTTCAACATCTCATCATGTATGTTACTACAATGATGTTATGCCTCGCACCTAAGCATCTTACACACTTTCATACCCACATGAATGATCTCAACTAGGTTCCTAGATAAGAACACATAAACACATATAGTGCCTCTAAGTTTTTAGGACTACGAAATATGTTTAGAGCTAATATAACTCAAGGCTTACTAGAGAGGATCATTCCATTCAATAAAAGTAAATATTTCAAGCTATATGTTTTTCGTCACTTCTTGCTCAAAATGAAGACACAAAAATACTAGCAACACTAGCAGATAGGTAAAAACATGCCATTTTAAATTATTACCAACAATTTTACAGACACAATCATATCCAGAAATACAATGGCACTAAAAATTTTAAATTTCCAATTTCATCCTCCTATACTAATTTTGACACTAAAATAAAGGACTATTTTACATCGTTTTCCAAAGAAACATGATACACTCAAATTCATTTACCTAACATAATATACAAAATTCTGACTAAGTGTAACATTCGTTGAACAAACAAAAGTACAACTATGTATGAAATAATACATTTTGCTACTACACAACACTATCATATGCATTATGGAAATAATGAAAATAATACATTCTATTCATAACAATATCATTGAAATATTCTATAAAATTATATTGCTTTTTGATAGCATGATAATAAGAAGACACAAGTAACATTACACTTCTTCTTATCCGGGAACCTGTAACCACACATGGTCAATACTTCTGTTGGCATGTCATCTATCTCAAATGAGTACGATTCATGATTTCATATATTTCCATTAATAATTAAAACAATAATTAGCAATACTTCTAAAGAGAGTAAGAAATGTAAATGCCATTTCAGTTCATTTTTAGAGCTATAAAGAGAGAGCTAGAGAGAGAAGAGAGAAAAAACTATTTTTCCACAATCACACTCTTCTCAAAAAAACCGTCAAAAGAAGTATACTACAGTCATAAGCCAATTTATAAAAAGTTTCCAATCAATATTTTTTT
The DNA here is from genome assembly GCA_019776745.2 of Taxus chinensis. Classification (NCBI taxonomy): domain Eukaryota; kingdom Viridiplantae; phylum Streptophyta; class Pinopsida; order Cupressales; family Taxaceae; genus Taxus; species Taxus chinensis. The sequence continues at coordinate 189,409,565 of CM034146.1, forward strand.
ATATTAAGGTCATACAACCATTTTCCCCATCTATTTACAAGTTCCCCAAAAGCACTAAATTTAGGTTTGCAAGTAGCTCAATTGAGACTCAAATACCCACTGAAAAAATTTATACCAATTTCCCTATGTACAAGGAAACACTCAGAGCTTGTAGTAATTTTTACATCCATCAAAGAATAAGGAAACCCCATGCGTGCCGACATATCACCCAATGGGCACTGGGTGCTCATCCAAGGCACGTGTGGTCACTGAGTCTCTCCTTTATGTGAGTTTAGTGGGAAACATCATTTATGATTTGAGTTTAAGATATTTGAGAGGAAATAAGACATATAAGCACCATAGAGCTCAAAACAGCTTCTAGATCCTTGCAGTCACTCTAGACAGAAAAGTGCTTAACAGATTATAGAACTTACACCAAAACATAAAGGAAGTTGTACAAGCATTCATACTTAGTTCGTAAACATAAATGAAAAATAGCTATGAAGAAGGATGTATGCATCAGAACCATTAATGTTCATATTCACATAAACTGGTAACCTCATTGCATTCGTTAGGCCCATTACAGAATGTCACAGAAGGGCAGACCACAACCATACATTATAATTGGATTCATATAGCTAGGCTCTCAAAAGAAAATTTATAACCCCCAAACCCTTGATACATCCTTTCCTACACTTATTTACCCAAGATAATAGAGTCCTTGCAGTATTTCTATAGAGCTCCACCCTCTATCCACTTTCTTCTTTCTTTTACTGCTGCATGCACTTGTATATATAGCCTTCCAGAACTGCCAACTCATGCTTCTGTGGCCTCAGATCTATTGCCAAATGTCTAAATGTGGTCCTCCATGGGCACATGCTCTTCCAAGCCTGAGCTCACCACTCCTTGCCATGATTTCCTTCTAGAAGCTTCTATTGTAGAGTATATTCCTTCTAGGCCACCCTGTCGCTAGGATGGCACCTTATCCACTCGGGTCACGTTTTTCTCATGTCCTGCCCGATAGGTCAAAAATGGCTAAGTCCCTGGATTTTGCTCTGCGGGTGCGCATCCCAGGTTGTACCAAAATCTCACTTGAACCCTTCCCTATGTGCCTTATCTTGCGCGCTTTTTTTAACCTCACGCGCCTATGCGCCCTTTTAGGACTTAGTTGATATTTTAGGGGCCCAACATCGCCCCATAATTTACTTATTTTTTGGCCTCAGAAACTTCCTCAAAGAATAAAGAATACATAAAGACTTAATGTCTTGGAAAAATAATAAAGGGGACAAAGAATGGAAAAAAAGGAAGAATGGGGAATGATGTTACTTAAAGCAATAAGAGAGGAAAGTTCTTTTGCAAGTCATCCTCCAGATTGTTCCAGGCATCAACCTCATTCTATGCTCTCTGGAAAAGATCACCCACTAAGGCGCTCACTTGATCAAAACTTATCCCATCCCCTTATGCACTCATGGTGTCAACAATTTTCTCTAACTCCTTGCCTATATCCTCCAGCACATCCATCCTTTGTGTAATCTACGGGTATAGTTCCTTTAGATAGTTTTTAACTGAGCCCCATAAGGACTTAATAGCTTTTGATTTATTTTCTACCTCAACAAGGATATTTTCTTGCTCTAATTTTTTCCCCTTTTTCTTCTCTTGAAACTCCTTAATTTCTGTTTCATCATTGGTGACCAACATGCCTTCCACTTTATCTCTGTCAGCATAGTTTTCGTACGTGGCCTCAATAGTCCAGGAAGCAATCTTTACATCAGAAAGGACCTTACTGTATTCAGCTATGAGTGCTATGAATTTCAATTTATCCTTCTTTTCTTAACACATGACCACTTCTTGTGCAGATTCCAAGGCTAGTGGCTTGCCTCTCCATGGTGAGGATTCTTGTTAAGTATTCCAAGCATTCCATGGTAGATGTATACTTCTGTGCAGGAGGCGCTAGGTCCGAATGCTTCAACACTATTGCATCTGTAATGGACTCCACTCTTTTGTATACTTCACACACTCTATCCTTCTCGTCCTTTAACTAACATTGTGACTAGGTGCTGATCAACTTTTCTTGACTCAGCGCCTTTGTCCTCTCAGCTAGCTCTTCTTTTTTATTTTCTAGCTTTTCCTCTAAAAATCTTTGTCATTTATTCTGAAGAGCCTAGCCTTAGTCTCAACCACAACCTTGTTCAGCACATTACATAATTTCTCATCCAAGAGCTGTTGGGCATTTACCAAGGGGTTTGTTCCCTTATACTTCAGTACTGGTATGATTTCCCCTTGGTATATTTTGAACTCTAGCTCGTCAATATGGGACTCAAACACCCAAGAGAACATCTTCCTTTTCCTGGGGTATGCACCCTCTTCGCCAAATGACTCCATAGCTAGAATTTATTCCGTGGGTACAGTGCTTTGGAAGAGCGCGCGTAAAACCTTCCTTTGGTCATCAACATAGCCCATGTCATGTCCTCGTTCTATATCAAGGATCTTCCTTCCCAAGTGCGTGCCTTTGGGGAAACTCACCGTTAGACTCAGGACCTCCTCCTATACTAACATGTTATTTCTCAATACTTTCCTCTTTATCCTCTTCCATCACTATATCTGTGCTCTGCACTCTAATTCCTGTTCTACCAAGGCCTCAATTATTTTCGTTGGTTCTCTTTATGCCGCCTTGTTTACTTTCTCCTGCGTAAGGCCCGGAGCTTTCAACTTCTATGCGTTCCAACCTCCTCACTTCTTCCCATGTCTTAGGTTCCTTCCCCCTCCTAACTACCCTTGTGCCGCACGAAAAGGAACTCATGTTCTTCTTCTTTTCCCTCTTCTTCTGAATCGTGCATGCTGAAGACAAGTGGCTCTTGATTTACCTCAAACTCATCTTCCACATCATCATCCCTTTCACCTTGGTACGCCCTCAAACTCTCAGTGTACTCAAAATCTAAATCCTCCGTCATCTTCTGCTTCTTCCTAACTGGGGATTCTGGTGTAGGTGACTCTATCTCTTCTTTTTTCTGATGACTCCTTGTCTAAAAACTTCTCTGGATCTAGAGTCTTCTCTTTGACTATGGAATTTTTATTGCGCGAATACATACTTTTTCTAGCACTTGTCCCAAGGTTACCTATTATCTATGTATCCACTACATTTGGTAGTTTCTTCTTTGGTTCTTTTTCTTCCTGTTTGGGTATGGGTCTATTCCTACCAGTTGGGTCCTCATGAATGGACACCTCATTCTCCATATTCACACCCTTCTCAAATTTGAGTCTTATGCGGAGGTATATTCATGCCATCGTGGACCCTCATACAATGGGAAAATTCACGGGTCTCACCATTTGGACCTCATGCGACACATACTTCTCCACGTACACGGACTTATTGGGGTAGACCAACCCTTTGCACATTTCTCTGTGGTCCCAGTCTAGATTACCAAGGTCCAACTTGAACTTCTTGGATTCTTTGAACATGTTCACTCCTACTTAGAAGTGTTGAGTTGTGAAGGAAAAAGGGAGCTTGCACCATGGGCTCCATGTCTCATCTATCAGTTTCAATCTATCAAGGAAGAAATGTTGGTACATAGACAAACTTGACTTCTCCCTTTGTGGTTACTGGTAGTTGTTCAAGGATCCTCCATTCCACCCCGAACACGTTCCTCAGGCACATGTACCACTTCTCTAGGCGCGCCTTATACACGGCCACCATATTATCACAAGTGTACTTCTCAAACCTCTTCGTAGGTGAAGGATCTTTAACAGGGTACTCCCACATGAATTTTTCCACTACATCTAGCACTCCAATACTCTGAGAACACAATGGTTAACAAGACATTACCAAAGAGGATTTTATCACCTTCCTAAGCGCTGTTGACAATCTTATCTAAGATGTATGCAGACAATTTGTAAATGGTGCCCTCCGAAATCCTCCTATGCAAACATTCAGCCAGGACTTATTTACCTGGGTCCATCTCTCCTAGCCATTTAGCTTTGTCACAAGGTCCGCAACCATATTCATCATTGGGTCCTTGATATCAAAGTACCTTGACCCATTTTTGTATGCATAGGCAGTGACGTTTTATGTAATTTCCTCCTTTTCACATAGGTCATCCTTTAAACTTTCACCTTCAAAGATGAGGCCTGTGAAATGTGAAACAAGCTGAGGGGTAATGCACATCTTGTTCCTTGCGAAGTGAAAGTAATCTTTGTGCATGCGCGACATCAACCATTGATATAGGCACCTAGGCTTTCTGAAGTAGGGCAACTCAAAGAGTTACAATAATCCTAACTTCTCCAACTTCACTTTTACCTCATCATTATAGATGGGCAAACTCTCTGGTGTCCTTTTATTCATCAGGCCCACTAACTCCAATTTCATTTCCTTCTCGATCATGCTCGAGCGATGATTTTAATCATTTACTGACATTTTGCTTAAATGGGACTCCCATTCTCACCTAAGCAATACTATGTTTGTGTACTACATTTCTACATACCACTCTTCATTTGTACTCACGATAGTTTCTTGTTGCTTGCTCTTTCCTTTTCCCTTTCCCTTCTTAGGTGTGCCAATTGGTTTCTTGGGTGCCATTGTTTATGTTAACACTTCAACTTCTTTCACTTGCTTTTTTTTACTACCCCTTTCCAAGTTTAGATCTCAAACTGGTGAAGAAAATATTTTCTGACCCGTGCCCTAGATACCAAACCCTAACTAGAATCTCTTTTCACTAGATGATGCTTCTCCACAACTCTTCCCACGCCCATGAATCACTTCCTTTCTAGCTTTATAAATCCAAACTGGTCACTCACACTCAAATTCTTGTCAATTTTTCTTTGCACATGAATCAACTTTGGAAACCCTAGTTTGCAAAATATCTTCTCTTCGTATTTGTAAAGTGAATAATGAAATATCCAAACCTCTATTTATAGGTTTTTCCTCATTTTTTAAGCATTAAATACTAATTCACCTGCCACCATAATTTTAACGTTTAATGCATATTTCTACAAACAAAGTCCCAACTTTGGTGCACCTTCACTCATGTGCCCAACCCTGCGATGGACAATCTTCCAGCCTTCTTGCGTGCACAACCAATCCATTTTGACAGGAGACTGTTGTGCGCATGTCACTGACGCCAAAGGCTCTTCTTCTGTCATGATTTTTGCTTTCACCTACCTCATGTTGTTTTTGCACTTATTCCTCCTTTATATGTGGGATCTAAAAGTAGCCTTATCTTGACACCAACCATCCTTTTCCACCTTTTCTTTCAAGCACCTCATTCAACAAGGCCATTCGACTGAGCTTTCCAACATAATCCTCCTTGGCACTTTACCCAAACTTTCCTTCACATTAATCCACCCCACATTAAAATGATGTGTGGTCCTCTACGCATTCAAAACCCTCAAAAGGTAACAAGGTTACTAGCGCGTAAGGTGCAAAACAAAACAACAACGTGAAAGGGAAACACAAGAAAGGAAATTCTAAACTATCTGGTAAAACTACCTTATTTTCAAACACCAAGAAGCATTATTTATAGTAGGGCTTCAACCTACTCCCATTGAAGTGTCCAAGAAATTTCATTCCATCCAGCGCTTCTAACTAGCATGCACCTGAATCAAGGATGTACGAGATTATATAAGGACCTAACCAATGGACCTTTAACTTCCCAAGGTGGCGCATAAAATTTGAATCATGCAGCAACACCATCTTCCCAACGTTAAACTTCTTGTTCTTAATTTGGCGATCATGCCATGCCTTATGTTTTGCTTTTTCAGTTGTCTGGCTCCACCTGGCTAGTGATCATCTTTCATCTGGCTTCATCAACTTATCAATTCTCTCTTCCAATGCTTATTCGTCAGCTAACCCTCCCGCGCACACTATAAAAAACAAAGGTAACATAAAATCAACTGGTGAGATAGCCTTTGCACGCCAAATACCAAATGAGATAATGTGGCCTTATTCAGCGTTTTGTAGGTTGTTATGTTTTCCCAAAGAACGACAGATACTTTTTCATCCCAATCCTACCTACCTACCAACATCATAGATCTTAGTCAATGTGTGACTAAGTATTTTTGTTAAATGCCTTAGTAGTTCCATTTTCTTGAGGGTGATAGGGATTAGTCTTATGATGGGCCACCATGAATCTTGATAACAAAATCCTGACCATTTTGTTGAGAAAGTGTGTACCTCTATCACTTTTCAAGCTCAATGGGCATCGATATCTATTGATTATGTTCTCCCATAAAAATATAGCAGTTGTAACTATGGTACAATCCTTAGTGGGCGCTACCTCTACCCACCTCGTCAAATAATCAATGCAAGTAATGATATACCATGAACTAGTCCTTCGTGCTGCTGGCAATATTGGTCCTACAAAGTCAATAGACCATTTCTAAAATGGTTCCCTACTTGGTATTAGTTGCAAGGGCATTTCATCCCTCTTTCCAGGTTTTCCAAGGCACTGGCAATGGTCATAGGCCTTTCCAAACTCTATGTAATCTTGATAAATGGTCTCCCACCAAAGCCCTACGAGTAGAATCTTCCACGTGGTTGCATTTCCCGCATAGTGTCCTCCTGCAATCCCACCATGTTCTTCTTATATTATAGCAACACGCTCATGCTTTAGCATGAATTTGTGCAAAACATCATCAAAAACCATTTTGAACAGGTCTCCATTAATTAACATGTAGGGCACGGTGCATATAGCTAACTTATTTTTCTCTAAGGCCTTCATCCCTTCCGACGCTACACCTTCCTTTAGAAATACTACAATTTCCTCCAAATCTGAGGGCGCGCGTTACAACCTAAATAGTTACGTGTCTGAAATTGTCTCTTTAATACTCTACGTGTCCTCCCCTGAATCAATTCTTGACAAATGATCACATCCACAATTACTCTTTCCAGGCTTCACAACTACTGTGAACTCAAACTCTTGAAATAATAGCACCCACCAGCATATGTGCCATTTTAGGATGGGCTTGTTCACCAAATATTTTAATGTCATGTGGTCAGTGTAAAATACAAAGGGATTTACTAGCAAATAATGTCTAAACTTGTGAAGTTCATAGATCATTGACAATGCTTCGCACTCAGTTGTAGTGTAATTTTGTTTTGCTGGTGTCAACTTCCTCCTTGCAAAGAATAAGGGGTGATCAACAATTCCCTCACCAGGTTGTGCAAGAACTTCCCCAATGGTCGTTCCAGAGGAATCCACATGAACATGGAAGGGCTTATCCCAAGAGGGGAAATGTAATATAGGCACTGTGATAATCCTATCCTTCAATGTGTCGAATGCCTTCTGCTACGCATCTCCCCAATGAAAGGAACTTTTATGTCTGAGAAACTCTTCTAAAGGAACAACGATCTTGGCATAACCCTTGATGAACTTCCGATAGTAGCCTGCATGTCCAAGAAACCCGTGCACTGCACTTTGACTAGTTGGCTCCCCTAATCCCAAAATCACTACATTTTTTGTAAGATCCACCAGCAAGCCTTCTTTGCATATGATGTCTCCCAACATGGTCCCAAATGGGGTAACAAATACACACTTCTTGATGTTGAGGGATATCCTCAACTACCAAAAACTTTCAAACATCAACCTTAGATTGTCGCAATGGTCCTTGACCAGTCCATACATAGTCCAATCATCAAGGTAGACCTGGAGAAACTTGTGGATGAAGTCTTGGAATGCCTACATTATAATTTTTGAGATATACAGTAGGTACATTCTTCAACCAAAAAGGTATGAACATATAGGGAAAAATTCCCCACTTGGTGGTGAAGGTTGTCTTTCTCTAGTCTTCCTTTGCAATCCTCGCCTATTGATAGCCTGAGAACCCATCCGTGAAAGAGTAGACTTCACACCCTTCCACTCCTTCCAAGATTTCTTTAATGAATAATGTTGGGAAGGGATCAATGACACACACTACATTTAGATCCCTATAATCATCACATATCCTTTTCCTTCCATCCCTTTTTGATATTAATCACTGTTGGACTTATCCACTCTGAATCCTCCATAGTCTTTATGATTCTTGACACTGTCATATTGTCTATTTCCTCCTTGACCTTCACACGCAGGTTAGGATTCATTTGATATGGTCTCTTCCATACTGGGCACGCACCTTCCTTCAACTTAATTTTCATTTCCCCTAAGGAATGGCAAACACCTTTGAGTTCATGATACTCATGTACGGAAATAAATCCTCAAATTCACGTAAAAGATCAATGATCTTAGAGACTTCCTTCTCCGACCAATAATCTCCAATGATAGCTTCCTTGGGTTCCGCCTCTGACCCAATATTAACTTTCTTTGTCATTAAAGTCTCATGATAGGTGTGCTTTCTTTCATTAGCACTATCCATCACTTCACGTGAACCTAGAGAATGGTTAACTTCCAAATTTTCTATCTCTTCACCATCTATGGCATAGACCATCTTTCCTTTTTATTTCTCTGTGCATGCACGCTCAAACTATATCTCTTTTATGTCTTCTTCCTCAAAGTGCACCTCTAGGCCAAGTTCCCCTAGCAACTCTAGTAGCCTATCTTTTTGCATGGAATTATCCCCCATGGTAAGGCACTTGATCTTCATACAATGCCTTATCCACCAATGGTTTGGTGCTTTGATACTCAAATTCTTGGACGAGATCAGCCACTAGTTCTTGCTAATTCCCTATTTGGCAATGTGTCTCAGAGTGGATTTACCATGCACATGCGTAACCCTGCAGTGTAGAATATAGTTTGTGTACCCAGAGGGATGGTGGAAAAGCTTCTGTGCCTCCTCTCCAGACCCTCTCACATGCTTAGATAAGGAAATAGGTAGGCTCCTTACCATGGTAGTCCTTGATGGTGGTGGGTGCGTTGCTTCTAGAGAAACAAACAAGAAGGCAATTCTCACTTTGTGCCATTCCAAGAGATTATCCCAATGTGTTTCCCACCAGCGCACAGTTTGGAAATTTTTACACTCATCAAAGAACAAGGAAACCCCATGCGCGCCTTTGTCACCTTTGTCACCGATCCTCTTAAATTTTGTCTGATCAACTCATAGGTTCCATGCACCCAACTATCACATGCTAGACTAGTGGTATCACTTAGTGACTGAGCATCCTCAAATTTGATAATTATGTTGGTAGCATGGATTATCTCTGGATCCCTGATTAAGCGCATATATATTCTACCATGGACCTCTTCTCCCAAAGGTTCAATATAGGGTGTTGACTTCCCATTAGCCAAGGGTATGATGACCCATTCCTCCTCATTTTCAAAGCTTATGTACCCCTTGTTGAATCAAAGATCCGCATTGTTATTATAACACCATGGGAGCTCAAGTAGTGCTGGGAAATTGTCTACCTCGGTAAGCGCCAAGACTTTGAAGTCCCCAGTAAACTTAGCTCCCTGAATGGTGATAGTTGCATCCTTTAAGACACCGATGGGCATTGTCTTATTTTTGTTTGCCATATACAACACATTCGAAGATGGCTGTAATACATGCCTTCCCATCTGATGCCATGCATCCAAGGTGAGAAAATTGACCTTTGCGTCTGTGTCAATGAGGGTATTACTAAGGAGCCATCCATCAATGACTGTATTTAACGTGATCTCCCTATCGTAGTCAAGGCTGTGAGGGGGAATGTTTGCTTGAAATACTTGCCTCTCATGCTCTTCTATAGTGCGTGGTACCTTCTCTCTCAACCATGATTCCTAGCAAGGGAATAATATTCTCTTGCCTTAGCATTTTACATACTTCCTTGACCTTATCCAAGTCATCTCTTGGTGCCTTGACCTTCATTATTATGCTCCTCCCTCATGGAATACTCCTTTAAACACTGGATTTCTCCCTGTAAACTTCAAATGATGTCCATGGTATCTTAATATAACTTATTTTGATGTGCAGGTTCTGGGTACTTCCCATGTACCACTTCTTCCCTTGAAACTAAGTTCTTCTACCTTGGTATTTCCTTGGTGCACATGCGGCCTCTGCTCTTGTTGTTACCATAACAGGTTCTAAGCCTATGCATCATGTGTTACCTATGGCATCTATTATGTGTCTGTATTTTTAATGCTTACCATTGCACCACCATTTTATTTCCATTGTTACTGCTGATTCATGTGCTGAAACAACTCAGGGCACTCCTCATACTTGTGTTTCTTCACTACACCATGAGCCCTGCAACAATTCTGGGCACTCTCATTTGTAATGTTCTATAGACCCACAATTAAAACAGTTTCCATGTGGGAACTCACTTATTCCTCCTTCACGTGATTACCATAACCATAGAATCCTCCATTAAATCCCCTTCCACGTGTGCCTCTATTTGCATGCTCCTCATAATGGTGATCATCACCTTTAGAACTACTGGAAATGCTAGTCTGGCGCACCCCATGATCAATGGCCTCGTGGATCTGGTCAATAAGCATACAATACTTAGTATTATGGGTCGTAGAGGTGTAGATCTTACAGTAGTGAGACACATTCTTCTAGAATTTCATGTTGTAACAAGGGACATCTACTTGCATCATGGTCCCCATGACAGATTTCACACTCTACTGTTATGGTGCGTACCGTTCCTCCAGGTGGCAATTATACTTGACATGCCCCTCCACTTTACAATCTGTACACCATGTACCATTGTGAGTATCATGCATTGAGTTCGCAGACAACTTCTCCAACTACTTAGCCGTAACAGTAATTTGAGCCTCTAGGAACAAGCTAACACAAGTATCAACACTTCCAACAACCTCGGTGCGCAGAGTATCTTCTAACGCCTCACACGGTTCTGTGAAAGTTTTATGCAGATAAATCTCTTCTAAATGGAGTTATCAACCCCCCAAAAAACCATTGAGCATGTTGTCAAGGGTGAATTTCATATGATAATTTTAACAGGAGGGTCTTGAGCCATTCATCATACTCCTACACACTCTTTGGCATTCCCTGTTGAATCTCCTTCATGGGGCTGATGCTCTTTTGTTCAAACTCAGGGATGTGGAATTATGCCAAAAAGGCATTCTTTAAAGCAGTATAATCCACCACCGTTTGATGAGGGTCATATTTCCTATACCAACTATGCGTGCACCCTTGCAACGTCGTTACAAACTAACTAGCCTTCTGCTCCAGGGTTGTGATCCCCTTTGCATGCCATAGCAGCTCACACTTGTGAACATGCTCTGTAGCATCTTCAATACTCTGTAATATGGTAAATGTAAAGACATCTCAAAGAAGACTTGAGGGGGTGGCTGGGGCCCTTATCCTCTTGATCCAGAGCCTTGGATTCCCCTAGTGTTTCCTCTACCACTGGATCCACCAGATCCAACTGGTTATTTGCCTCTTGAACCACCAGATCCACCAAGTCTTGTTCCCCCTGACCCACTAGATTCACTAGATCCACCAGGTCTTATTCCTCATGACCCACTAGATCCACCAGGTCCACTAGGTCATGTAGTGGTCATGCCAAGGGTCCCCAAGGTTCCACTGAACTGTGCATCGATGGTCTATGATAATTCCTCATTACCACTAGTGTACCCCATGCCACTCCCAGACGCGAGACCGAAGGCTTGTGTACTTGCTCCTTGTCTAAAAATTCCTCCAAATACTGGAATATGCATAGCCATAGAAGTGGGAAATGAAAAATTGTATCTCTTGGGTGCAGATCTGTCATTTCCACTGATACCAACTGGGTCAACGATACTCCTTCCTTGATCTAGAAAACTAAGTGCTAGGGTTTGGTCACTAGGTGGGTTTAGATACATGTCAACAACTCTTCTCTCTCCACATGACGAACTCTCATTAGAATCCAAAGGGGTCTCTCTTACACGCTTTCTAAGATGGGGTAGAATAGACTACTCAGGTTCCACATCCTCCACGTGAACCTCAATTCCTTCCCGCAACATCTGCCTCCATAGATCCATCACTCTTGCAACCTCACATTGTCTAGCAATCTCCCTTTCACACGCTTCACTATAATTGAACCACCTCTCCTCCCTTTCTTTCTCCATCGTAATATCTGCCATCTTCCTTCACTTTAGATTCCTCACCTAGCTCTTAGAATGGTTTAGCCGGCCATTGGAAATGCCTCTGAACTCATGGTCATGATCAAGATCTTCATTTCCAAAGGAATAACACGTAAAAATTATTCTCTGGGCTCCCTCAGGAACTCAAACTCAGCAACTTCTGGACAAGAATACATGGAAATAGCGTATTACAGAGTGTAGGTAGCCAACACTCCCTCCCACCAATGATCCACAACACGAGTCCACGTCATATCTGCATCTTGTAACCTCTGGTATTCCTCTTGGGTATACACGTGTGATCTATAATACCAGCTTGATCTAGATGCATATGCTAAGAGCCATTCATACAGTTCAACTGGGAAGCAACAAAAAAAAGTTTCATACAAATCATGGTAGAGGTTCTCTTCAACCCATCTACATGCATCAAACTCAGATCTAGTTCTGAATCTCTAAGAAAATTCATCCTCTATGCTCTTGAACCATGATTCAACACTTTCCAAAGTTAAACACTCTATCATCACTCATTACATAGACCATAATATATTCCATGTCCCACTACAACTTTGGAAAGAGGTCCCGGCAACAGAACAAAGATGTAGTCATTTTTCCACCCATCAAAGAACAAGGAAACCCCATGTGCGCCGACCTATCACCCAGTGGGCACTGGGCACTCACCCGAGGCACGAGCGGGCACTGAGTCTCTCATTTATGTGATTTTAGTGGGAAACATCATCTATGATCCGATTTTAAGAGATTTGAGAGTAAATAAGACATACAAGCACCATAGAGCTCAGAATGGCTTATAGATCCTTGTAATCATTCCAAACATAAAAGTTCTTAACAGATTATAGAACTTACACCAAAATAGAAAGGAAGTTATACAAGAATTCAAACTTAGTTTCGTAAACATAAATGAAAAAGAGATATGAAGAAGGATGTATACATCAGAACCATTAATGTTCATATTCACATAAACTAGTAACCTCATTGCATTCGTTAGGCCCATTACAGAATGTCACAGAAGGGTAGACCGCAGTCATGCATTATAACTAGATTCATATATCTAGGCTCTCAAAATAAAATTTATAACCCCCAAACCCTTGATACATCCTTTCCTACACTTATTTACCCAAGCTAATAGAGTCCTTGTAGTATTTCTGTAGAGCTCCGCCCTCTATCCACTTTTTTTTACACTTTTGAAGGCGCTTGTATATATAGCCTTCTTGAACTGCCAACTCATTCTTCTGCAGCCTCAGATATGTTGCCAAGTGTTTAAATGTGGTCCTCCATGGGCACATGCCCCTCCAATCCCAAGCTCGCTACTCCTTACTATGATGTCCTTCTAGAAGTTTCTATCACAGAGGATATTCCTTCTAGGCCACCCTGTCACTACGCTGACACCTTATCCACTCAGGTCACGTTTTTCTCGCGTCCTGCCCGATAGGTCAAAAATGGCTAGGTCCCGGATTCTGATCCGCAGGCGTAAATCATTGGTTCTACCAAAATCCTACTTGAACCCTTCCTTGCGTGCCTTATCTTGCATGCTTTTTTCAACCTCACACACCTATGCACCCTTTTTGGACTTAGTTGATATTTCAAGGGCCCAAAGGAGTTGATAGGACCCTAAACTAGAAAACAAGATTGATGAGCCCTTTTATTTACTATTTAAAATGCCTCATATATTGTTATAATTGAACATATTTACTATATCTTGAACTTATGACACTTATATTAGTTAATATAATTATCACTAAGTTTACTTTATTTTGTGGATTATGGATGCATTTATTCTTTTGATTACAATGTGATAATTAAATATAATTCTTTGAATAAATAATACTCGATTAATAAAGATTTGTTATGTGTATCTACTAACATGCAACCAAATAAACTCATTCAAAATGTAAAATGGACTCATCCACAATAAAGAAATTACAACTAAGGGAGGTCACACGCATATACAAGACCATAATTCTGGAAAGATTGAGTAACGTGGACACTTCACTTGATATTACATGTGTTTCTAAAAGATCAGTAATGAGAACACAAAGAATATTCAATGTTATCCGCTGATTATGCTCTGGAACTACAACAAGGAACTAGTTTATTTAATTCGATAACTGGTTGTTTAAACCAATCAATTAGTTAAGTTATGTTATTGTATGAGGACACCTTTTAACAATTATGTTGTATGCATAAGAGTCTCTAGATTTCTTTTTTGTGATCTTGCACTTAATCAAATTGTAACTGTTACTAATGAGGCAGTTTCTCTTCACGTCTCTTTTGAAGAGAAGAATATAAAAATAATGCTAAGGTTATAGGAAGCAGGATCAATCCATAGGTAGATATTTTTTTGTAAGCTACATTTGTAATCTTCATGTTATTGAATAAAATCTAAGTTTTGTTAAAAAATTTTAGACACAGGCCTTAGGAGGGATTAACACCCAAGGTAGGGCCCACTTGTGGTCTGCTAACCCTCTCCTTTTGTTTGTTGTTATAGTTTCTTGCATGACTAGATTAGATTTGTAGTAGCTTATTCTTTATTTACGATCAATATTTTACGTTATTTGATGATAGCCATAATATTCATTTCTAGTCATAAACTAGTTCATTTATAGCATTGTATTTTCTAATTATAGTGATAAAATTTTTCCTTTATACCTCCCAACATCTGTAACTGTGCATACAGAACTGGCAATATTGAAAGTTTATGTCCCTAGGTTTGATAATTAAATGACTATGGATTAATAAAAAACATATTAATCTCTTTGAGTTAATTTGTACTATCATTTTTGGCACCGTTCCTGGGGATATTGGTAAGACATGAGTTTGTTGAAGAGGGTTTTTCATTTCTTAGAAGCAATCAAGGTTTTAGGAATTCACCTCAAACTAAACCTCCTACTAATTTCCGTTGAATGATTTGAGTAGTTAATGCATGCACTATCCAAGGGATGCCCATGGTATATTTTTACCTAATCCAAAAGTAGCACATATCTCTTCATTTACCTATGAAGAATCTGAAGAAGAAACATCTATACTAGGTTTAATTTTCAATGAAAAACCTCCAAATGAAGGCTCTGAAGTTACTACTGAGCAGCTTGGGATGACAGAAGAAGTAAATCAGAATTATCGAAATGAAGAAACCACCTTCGAGTTCCCCATTATTGACAATAATACAACTGTTTATATGAAGAATATTTATCCCTCAGCCTTTCCCAAATTTCATGGATCTATGGTAGAAGACCAAGACACTTTTTTGTTTGAGTTTGATATTTTGTGAAGCTATTCCCTACTACACTCAAGGATTCGGTCTTGAGATGGTTCATGGGATTGGGAAGAACTGTTGTAACCATGTGGACATAAATGGAGGAGAAATTCCTCAAGAAGTACCAGGATTATTGCAGACCAAACAACAAAGGAGGTGATGAAATCTACACAATGAAACAAAAAGAGGATGAGCCATTGGAAGAATATTTAGAAAGGTTCATGTTTTACATTCAGAAGTTAAGAAAAACCATTGAAATACCACTTGACTTTCTCAAATTAATATTTTTGAAGGGAATCAGTGAGGAGGATGTGGATGCTTTAGATTTGATAGGAGTAGGGGACATTTAAAAAGCTACTTTTGAAAAAATCTATGAAGCCTATAAAAATTATTCAAGAGATACTATGAAGAGAGTAAGAGATGTAAGATCAAGAGGTGGATTATCTACTAAAACAATGGGGGACATATCTAAGTTAGATATTTCCAACATGTTTAAAAACATGAAGCAGGAGATTGTTAATGCTATGGCCAATCAACTAGATGCTTTACATGTAAAAAAGAGAAAATAAGATACAAAAGCAACACTCACAAAGTACTATCATGTATGTAGTATAAATAAATCAGACTATAGATGTAGAAATCTAGCCGGAATTTCTCAAGAAAGAGAGGCTTCACTTGATTTCAAGATGTTTGAGATAGAGGATGGGAAAGTTTTTATGTTTCTAAAAGAAAACGATGCCTACCAAGGTAAGGAGGTATAACACAATACCCTATGAATTCATTTCAAAATTGGTATAATAATTCATATATGCGACCCCTACTTTGAGCTAACTCTCAAGGATGGACTCCATATCCTAACCAATATCAACAACGGTGGCAACCTCAATACCAAGGCCAATAACAACAATAATGGTAGAAACCTCCTCAATAATGGAAACAACCTTAGAGAGGACAACAATGGAATATCTCACCTCCTATTTACCAACAAGCTTATCTACAAGCTCAGATGTCAAACCCCCAAGAAAGATCCAAAAAAAAATATACACAACTACCTACTCAACTAACGCCTAATCCTAACAATAAAGATTCTCATTAAGCATATTCCACTGAACCATATAAATACCCTACCTATTCAGTTGATATCAAAAATATCCATCTTCAATTAGGAAGATCACTTCCTCCATCAGCTGGACCTACCATTACTGAAATTGCAGAAGAACCAAAATTGTTGCATGATGACTCGCAGTAAATCTAGAAGACATTGCAAGCTAATCCACAACAACCTGCGTAAATTTCCAATAAAGGAAAAGTGTAGGGTAATGAGCGACCATTTCCTGAAAGGTTACAAGAAAAGAAGAATGACCTCAGATCAGAATTTGATTCATATTTTTTCAGCTAGTTAAAAGACATCTGTGTCAAAATTCCAATTATTTAAACTATCAAGGATGTTCCCATCTATAACAAATTGGTTAAAGATATATGTATAAATAAACCAGGTAGAAAAAGGAAAGATCTAAATATTGTATAGGTCATTGGACAATTAGCTGATATTATGCTTAGAAACTTAGTTCTGCTAAAATATATAGATCCAGGAAACCATTTAGTAAATGTCACAATCAATGACACAATGATAAAAAACAAACTGATCGACTCGGGTCCAGAAATAAATGTAATGAAATTTTTTTATGGAGTATTTGAAGCTAGGGGGATTAAGACCAACAACCACAATAATGCAGCTTGTTGATAGACCAACAGTTAATCCTCAAGGAGATTTGGAGGATGTATTAGTAGTGGTGGAATCTTGAGAGTACCCTGCTTATTTTATTGTTCTTAAGCCAAAAGAAATATTGGGAGGATATCATATCATCCTAGGAAGACCATGGTTAGAAATTGTTGATGTATTAATAGGATGCATATATGGTAATATGATCATCTCTAATGGAAGTGGCACTAAAAATATGATGTTTTACCCCTTCACAACCATTCAATGAAGAAGACCAAACCATTTGGGTGGAAGAACCAAAATAAGATCAGAGCTCAACTCATTAGCTCATGATACTGGAGAATTCATGCATAATTGAGGGACAATAAGAGAATGTTGTTCTTTCTAATGTCCTGTAGAATAATTATGGTAAGAATGAAGAAGAAGATGGAAAATTGCAATGCATAAGTTGTTCTGGGAATCAAATTTTACTGCAACAGAGTACTATGAATGTTTCAGGTAAGAACTTCATCCTACACCAGTTTCTTCCACATGATTATATATTAAATTTTGAAAATAACAACCTATGCCCTATGACTGATACTTCTAAGCAAGTGGATATTGCACTCATCAAGCCACTCAATGTGAAATTTTTTTAATCACGCAACAAGAGAAATTGTTAGTTAATCTTCTTTAAAAACATTGGAAAATATTTTCATGGGACTATGGAGACATGCATGGGATCCATCCTAAACTATGTACTCATAAGATATATATCAAAGACAACTACTAGCCAATAAGACAACCAAAAAGAAGAATGAACCCAGTAGTAAAGGATATAATGAAGGTGTTAATGCAAAATCACAACACCCCTAAATGAGTCGTCAGATTTTCTTTTCTAAGATAGATTAATTTGGTGTGATGTGCATAACATTGAGTTTTCCCCAAAGTGTGGGAATTTGTAGATGGAAAAAACTCTCCAAATTAAAGGCTGGTTCCTATTCCTCTATTTAGGTGCATACGTTAAAATTTACAGAGGACCTATTCCTAAACCTAATCTAAGTTTTACCAAGGAGACATGGATAAAAGGAATATAAGAAATCAAAACTAAGCTACAAGGTGATGCACCAAAGGAATGATGAACATTAGTTTTGCTGATAGACACAAACCAAAAAAATACCTACAATAACCAAATACAGATGACCAAATTTATAATGAAATACTAGATGAGAGAAAAGAGATAAGAAAGGATCTAAAATCAATCACAAACATGTTTTATTGCTCTATAGAGTGGATATAGTGCATTAAAATGATCAAAAGGTAGGAAATTTATTGCAATTTAAATGGAAGATCTGAACTCCATGAATTCCTTTACTAGAAGAAAAGGGGAGCCTGCAAACTAAAATAATGTCCAACCCTTTATAATTAGTTTTGACCTTGCTTTTATAGATCCAATACAAAGGGGAGAAAGAGAGAGAAGCGGGAAAAATAGTCTGAAGCTCAACCACCGCTATAAATGCCTCCCATAAAATATGCCCCCCACATATATCTTGACTGTATCAATTTATTATTTGGCACCTTGAAGGAGGAGGAAACAGTGGAGTAGATCGAATCTGATCTGGTTGTTGGGGCAAAGATATATCCTGCATTGATGGCCTTGAAGATGTTTCTCCATTTTTCCCCCACCTAACCTCCCCAAACTTAAATTTTAAGATCTCCATGGCGTAGATGAGGCTGAGATATTTCCAACGGTGTTAGATTTACAATATTTTGAGCCCTGAGTTGAAAGATATGCCCCTTCAAAGTTTTTATCAGATCCATACAAAAACGGGGGGAAAACGGTTTGAAAAACGGGCCCTTTTTTTATATGGGACACATGGAGGGCTGACACAAGTTCAAGGGCGACTTCTATATTTTTCTCTTGGAATGACACGGGGCTGACACATGGCTTCCTCCATCGGCCTGCTCAATTTCTATGTTTTTTGGCTAAGTTCTTTGCTCGGCAGGGTCATATTTCTTGACCGGGGACACACGGCGGCCTGATGCTTATTTGAAAACCTCCTTTCAATATTGCTCTTAAACTAGTGTCATTTGGGCACTTAGCACCCTCCGCTTGTCTATCTCAGTGTTTGAATATTCAAACTAACCCAGTCACCTTTTGAAATGGGATGCATGGAGGCTCCGCACTCACTTGGAAAACTGCTTAGGATTTGGCCTCTGAAGAAGCATCGGGTTGACACTTGGCAGCCTCCGCAGGCTCTTATAATTTTCAATAGCCTCCATTTTACCTTTTCAGACCCTGGGCTATTTGGCGAACTGGCGCTTATTTGAGCCTCCACCCTTTGAAACTACCTTAGGAGATGCACCAAACTGACGCGTGGCAGCTTCCGCAGTGCTTCTATACTTAGCTTCTTTTATGAGCCCCTGCCTTGTCCACCTTTTGAAATCTGTTGGAAATTTGCTATGTGGAGGGCTGGCGCAAGTTTGAGCTCCCCTTTTTATATTAAAATTTTGAGAAGCATCATTCCAACACGTGGATCTCTCCATTGGTCCTCCAAACTTAGCCATTTTTTGGACTCATTCTGAACCATTTTGAGCTCGAAGACTTCAGATCTTCTCCATTTCTCCTCTTTCTTGCTCCTGGCTTCTTTGACACTATCTCCTTCTTCTCTGACTCTGCTACTTCATTTCTGAGCCCACATGTAATCTGTTAAATAGATTTAAGACACAGATTCACTCAACAGAGTCGTATCTTTTCTTTCTTCATGCATAGGGTTTTTTGGTCCTTTGCAGGTCCTGCCACTCCATCATTGAGTCCTTCTATGAACTGTTTGCAATATTTAACCATTTTCTCTTTGGTTCTTCTTGTGTGGGGTCATGGCTGATCCAATACTTTTCCTGGGGGTGAAATATGGATAACAATTTAGTAACTCACAGGGGTATATGCTTGCTAGATGAAAAGACCAATTGCCTTGTCACATCCATTAGGCATGGAGTTGAGGATGGTGGTCTGATATTGATCCTACCTCTGATTCATGAGCCCGGCTATTTGCACTCTCAATTTTCATAATAAAATCTCGAAATGATGGTTTCTGAGAGTAGACAATTGTTTTGAGCTGGGGCTTTATCTATTTTTGAATGGGTTATGCAAAAGCAACAAAACAACACCACAACTATATATAAAAATTGAAATCATACATGCTCCAAGTAGAACATGCAGAACATGAAAAAGAAATTAAGAGAAAAGCAACCTAAACCACAACAAGACAATGTGCACAAGCACTTAGAGGAATGATAAACTAGACTAATATGTACAAGGTGAGAACTTTTCTTTTAGTAGCAGTGTTTAAGATAGATTCCATTCACTGGAATTTGTAACTCTTCACCATCCAATGTAGACAATTGGAAAGAATTGCTAATTTTACATTTTATGACCATGTAAGGGCCACTCCAAATGGCATCAAACTTGGAATGATTTCTTGGTTTTCCTGATCTGCATCTCATTTCAAAACTAGGTCTCCTTCCTGGAAGACCTTTGTCCTTACCTGTTTGTCAAAGCATCTCTTCATTGAGACCTAGTCCTTCTCCATTGTTTGAAGTGCATGTTATCTAGTTTCTTCCAACGCCATCAACTCTGTATACCTAGCCTCCATTGGTTCAAACTCAGACATCTCCAACTACTTCATGAGTTCCAATGTCAGAAACTCAAGTGATAAATGCAACACTACCTCTTTCCCATAGACAATTTTGAATGGAGAGCTTCCTATAGACTTCTTGGGTCTTGTCCTATCATCCCATAAGGCTGATTTGAGTTTCGTATGCAAATTTCTTTGATTTTTATCCAAAGTTCTTCTGACAATCCTTAGGAGGTTCTTGTTTGTAGAATCAACTTGGCCATTACCCTGAGGGTAATAATTTGATGAAGTGCTTAAGTAAATATCATCCTAACAACCCATCTGTGATTTTGGAACCTATGAATGTCAATGCATTGTCTGATATAATGGTGGCTAGAACTCCAAATCTAGTCACTATCCCTTCATAGAAATCTAGTATGTTAAACTCATTAACTTCTTTGAGTGCCACTACCTCGGTCCACTTGGTGAAATAGTCTGTTGCCATCAGAATCCATTTGTGGCCTTGGCTCGAATTTGGATTGATGGCCCCAATGAAATCTAATCCCCATTGCATGAATGACTGGTCAACTGAAATTAGGTGCAATGGAAGTGCTACTAGCCTTTCCTTTCCTTTAAATAATGCACAATTTTTGCACTTTTTTATCCATGCATGGCAGTCACTAAACACCCTGGGCCAATAAGAACATGCCTTCATGATCTTGAGTGTTGTCACCCGTGGAGAAATATGGCCTCCATATGCTTCATTGTGGAACTCTTGTAACACTCTCTCAATTTGATCTGTCCCGATGCATCTTAACAGAATGCCATTGATGTCCCTTTTGAACAAGATGCCATCAATAAACACGTATGGGATGGCCTATAATCTAAAATGTCTCCTTTTTATTTTTCTCATTTTTGGAGGACACAGGCCTGTTTGAAGGAAGTGCATCATGCTTTGAATCTAATAAGGAGTGGTTACATCATCATTTTCTTCCTCTGGACTATTTTGCAGAACAAAAACAACTTCCTTTTCATTGTTTTCCTCATCTTGTTGACTTGGGGCTAGTTGTTCACACAATCGCTTCCCACAGACCAGCTTAGTGATCTTGATTTCAATGTCATACTCCATGACATGAGTGATCCATCCTACACATTTTTCATTCAGACCCTTGCTAAGAAGGAATTATTTAACTCCTGTATGGGAGACCAACAATTGAATTTTATTATTTGAAACCAGATGTGTAACATTCCCATTTTAAGACTTTAAAAACAAGGGATTTTTTTTGAAACATAATATTATCTGTTCTAAATAAAACATCATTTGGAACACACATTCCATGCCAATAAATCTCATAACAGATAACCATATGTAGCTGCAATGACTCGGTATGCTACCGATTTCTCATTCCATGACTCGGTTACCAACCAATCTCTCATGTTAACTTAAAGTATAGAATATTTTATGTATACTACATATAATTGGTTCTCCTACCCTATTTTGGGTACTGAGTGATCTATTTAAATAACCTATCTAAATATTTGTTACCAATATTCATCTAACATCACATTGCTTTAAACTAGGTGACATAGGACAACACAACCAACAGCTTGTGATACTTTGGCCAAATATTTTCAACATATTGTTCATGTTGCTATTCCTAGACGACATACTCGTCATTTCAGAATACATCCTTCACCTCACTCTTCTATTATCTATAATGGTCTTTACTGACTACCGTCAGTCCACCTTCCCAAGGTTTGACCCTAGTCCGGGTTAAAAACATAGTTTATTATAGGAAGACACTCATGATGACTTAGGGTATATGGGCATACTTGGTTGACCTAAGTCAACCAGATGTGCCGAGGTACCTTGAGTCATTGAAAGCTACTACCCATCCTAAACATGCTACTAACTTGACCTAGAGAGAAACTAAGTCCAAGTCCAGATATGTGTAAATCTAGATGAATAAATATGGAAGGGTGTTGCCACATGTCAATTGCAACATTGTATCATCGAGAAGTCCCATGGATTCTTGAGGGTACAGTCCTGTAGTTAGCGGTGTGCCAACATCTGTTCGAACTAATTCATCAATATGTACGTACCCCTTTAGTGGTTATTAATCATAATTAAATTAGATTAAGATTCAGATTGCAACAACCATGCCTAACCCTAATTCCAACATTTATTAAGTTCTTTACCCATACCTATCATGATTAGATATGGAGAACTTCATTAATTCAAGTTTGCATTATTGTTTATTAACATGACATAACAAGTAGTTATCCCAAAAATAGGACAACAAACATTAGTGTTTAATTCCTAATGCAACTTAGTTATCCAAATCAAGTGTGACATCCACCTAGATTCAGCTAGTGTTTACTTTATAAACGTAGTTATAAATATTAAGAATCACAACCACTATTCATTTTATCTTTTGCTCTTTAGGAGAGGAAGAGTCTTCCTCTACATGGTTAAATGTTAGTTTAAACAAAACCTTTTTATCATTCATTACTCTTATAGTTTAATTGTATATCCCAATCATATTTCATTATTAAACTATAGTTGCATAGCTTGAGAATGACATGCTTTGTAATTTAAAAAGTTCATTATAATAAGGGAGATTATACTATCTCATTAATCCAACTCATTATCTGATAACAGTAATAGTATACACAGATATAAAGAATACCACAAGGATATCACTATTATGTCCATCATACCAGTACAAAGTATACACATCACAAATTGTAGTCTAACACAAAACCTTTCAATTCATGACTTTAAATATACATTTACAAGAATATGCATTTCAGACATTCTTGATGTCAATCATAAATAAGATTGTAAAAGAACATCACTTTCCCATTCCAATACATCTCAAGAATGATTTGAAACTCTTTACATAAGATCCAGAATTAAATAAACCAATGCATCATAAAATTTCTTGCCTTCTTTTATCACTTGCGATGCACGGGTCAGTTCAATGAACTGAGCATGATAAGTACTAAGCATTAAAGTAAAGTGCATTCCACTAATTGTTCCATTAAAAAATTCTACTTTAATGAAATAATTAATGTACATCATACAAACAATCATAAGTAATAACACCCAGGAAGGAAGCACCATTAAGAGTTTGAATTCACTACTAAGAAAAGAGCATATTATAATTTTGTAACACTTGCATTTATATCATATCGTTTAATTGATCCTATCATTTACTTTAAAATAGTCAAGAAGTTTTTTCATCCAATGGCTTCATGATTTCATAAGAATAGAAATATACATTTACCTTTTCTAAGCAGCAATAGAAGTTAGTTACAACATTAGCTCATATTAATATGCTTCATCTTTCCACATAAACAAAAGAAGATAATCAATACATACTTATTCCCCATACAAAAATCATCTGTAGGATAGAATCAAGTTTAGATCACATAACACTACCTCAGTCCAATGATAACAATACAAGGAATCCATAAATAAAGAGACAACATCAAACAAGAATCCCAATTCAATCCAAGAAGATTAGGAAACAAAACAGTCTAACTGAAAGTCTTACTAACTTCTATATGTTAGTAGATATAATTCAAAGGTCGAAAACCAGACTGTCCACAAATCCAAGCTAGAATTGAAAGAATAAATCTCTTATCCAATTCATCCAAGAAGTTTCCATCTAAGAAGAGGATCAATTAAAGAGAAGTTTTGTCAATGAACTTATACAATCAACAGAAAAAGGATCTCAAATAGAAAAGGACCCAATCCATAATTCATTTCATTTATACTATGAAATGAAATCCCTTATTTGATTCAAACTTAGAATTTATTTAAAATTTATTTAAATATTTCCCAAAAGACAACGCAAAACTGAATGCACAGTTAAAGAATGCACACTTCAATTACTTTCCATTACAAAACTTACAAACTGGTTTCCTATTTACATTCACCAAGCTCAAGTTCAATTCAAAACTCCAAACGAAATTCATAGTATAGACTCTAGAGTCTAAATAGTATATTGTCCCCAAGAGAACATATTCCTTTCTCTATAAAACTTGGAGATTCATTCAATAAATCCATAAAGGAGTAGAAATACTCAATAGTAAAATATTACAAGGGTCAATATAACTCACGAACTGTCATCACCAATCCGGCACTATGATAATTCTTCACCGAGAAATCCTCATGCTATGATTATTTACTAATGCACAACCTTTAGTTTGGTGGATGTAATCTGGAAACACAACAACAAACATAACAGAAGAATACCATCAACTATGATAAGACGGAATGATGACAAATCTGAAAATATCAAAGTAAATTATAATATTAACATGAAATTGTTACAATCTCACCATGAGGTACTTCAAGTGTTATTGACTTCACTTGCCTTCCACCAATACTATGGGAGAAACTTTACAATTACACCTCTTAATGGCTTCTTCAACACACCTTTAAACTGATGGCTTCCTTTACACACTTCATACAATATTTCTCACTGCTTCCTTCTATGCTAAATGAGGGGGGTGGCCTCTTTATTTATAGAACTTCCAGGCTTAT
Source organism: Taxus chinensis (assembly GCA_019776745.2). Classification (NCBI taxonomy): domain Eukaryota; kingdom Viridiplantae; phylum Streptophyta; class Pinopsida; order Cupressales; family Taxaceae; genus Taxus; species Taxus chinensis. Next base: position 189,434,667 of record CM034146.1, read on the forward strand.
CCATCTTATCTCTAAGATAAGATAAGAAATCCACTCTGACAAATAATATTCCATACCTTAACTCTTATCTGTACATGTAAGCTTATCTTTTAAGATAAGATAAACCTTATCATTTCACATGGGTTCCACATTTTTAGACTTTTTACAAATAAAATACAAAAAATATTTATGACCTCACTCCTTGTCCTTATTACTAATATAATATTTCTAATTCCTAATCATGTAGACCCTACTTCTCTACTTATCCCAACTTTGACATTTTAACATTACCGGACCACTTACGAAAAATATTTACTTTTTACAACATTCATATTGTACTTTGACTGTAACCGTACTCTACATTATTGGCGGCACCGTACTGACAGTGTCGTTATCTTCTATCAGATATTACTACTAATTACACTTAACAACATCCTATTCCTAATACATATATTAATGAGATATAAATTACGGAGGAAAATTTTAGTGTCGACAGAACTCAAAGACTAAATTCCTATTACAAGGCATCAACAACTTAAGCTTCTGAAATGAGTAAGTAGTTCGTGAGCCCAAAAATAACAACATTACAAATCATTATGAATAGTAATATTGTATACTTTCATACAACAATCAGTATAATAGGGTTTAGATTCACATTCTATTAAAACCCAAGAATCAAATAAAACATTAGAAGAGAGTAAGAAAACTAAACAATTTGTTTAAGACAAGTACTATCCCAAACTTCTTCCAACTCAACTAAACAAAATCACCAAAAGCTTCTCGAGTTCCAGTTAAAAGCTTATGACAGGTAAGAATTTGTTTCAACATCAATAATAAGAAGGAAAGTAAATAATAAACTTCCATAACCTCTAATATTTTAACAATTGATCCAAATGAACTAAAGATCAACCAAACCCACAACAGGACATAGTTCCAGTCCATTTATTTCTATGAACAAAACAATCAATATTTCCACAAGACACAGGTTCGCTTAGGGTAGAGGAGAATACGACACACTTCGAATTCACACACCCTATCAAGTTTAAGAACACAGTGCAACCTAAAAGACATAAGTAATACAACCATTCCCTCTCAAGAATAAAAATAGAGGAGATCTCAAAAAGAAGTTACACGGTCTACTTCCGACCAAAACAAAACTCACAAGACCCCTTCGAGTAGACAGTCTTAAATGAGATTAAAGCTTTACAAATCCTTAATACCCACTAAAATCCAGCTCAGAATACATGTATAAAATCAAACACGTCGATTCCAACACAAGTTCAAAACAACCATATATGGAATACCTGTACTGTGTCGAATACGAGCTTCGAACATAAGTTCAGAACTTCACAAGGCTCAACACTGGCTCAGACAAACACAAGTTCAAATACGATCCTATAATGAAACACGAAGCCCTAAATACAAGCTCAGAGAAAAACACCAATGCTCTAATACGAGTCCAAGTATTCTCAAATCCTTAATAAGAATAAAACTTCTAGCTCAGAGTATATGTACAGAAAAAAACTCAACAACTCGACTATAAGTTCAACATTTACAAGAACTGAATAAGGGTACAATGTTGAATACAAAGATTAAACAAAAAGTTAATAACTACACCAAGTTCCAGCTTAGTCAAGAACAACAAGAATTCCCATTAAAAGCTCATAACAAATCATGAAGCTTCAACACAAGCTTAGAAAAACCACGGAGCTCCACTATAAGCTCAACGAATCACAAGACTAAAATAGAGATTCAGAACCATATAACAACAAGCTAGTTCAGTCAACATTAGTCTCGAATGCAAGTTACATAGCTTCGAATACAAGCTACAGAGCTTCAAATACAAGTTACAGAGCTTCAAATACAAGTTCACATGAATACCACTAATAACCAGTACACAGAAATTTCCCAAAATCTACCATTAACAACAATGGATTCACATTCCAAAAACCACATATATTTCATGAAAACATGCAAGTAAATAACTAGACACATCATGAAAAAATATATCTCTAGTTAGTATAATTGTTTTAATGAATCGTTTAGAAGAAAGCAAGAAATATTAATGGGTAGAGCCTATCATGCCTGATAGTTTCTCTGCCAATTCGAAGGAGACTTCCAACCAAGTTTCCAACCCTTTTTCTTCTCCACGATAGATCAACAACCAAAAAATTATGTTTCCAATGCCTCTTATAAATTCATGAGGCATGTTAAACCAAACAACCTCTCACAAACCCACCTCTTGTGTTTCTAAGATGGTTTTCACAAAAAAACTAAGATTCATTAATGCCATAACTCCCAATTCTCTGGATTATCTCTCCTTTCCACTGCCTCCCAAAACTACCGAGTACTAATTCCAAATCAACATGTAATTCCATACTTATCAAATCCTCCATGTAATCCCCACCAAAATTTAACTAGCACTTGCCAAAGTGACAGTACTTCCCTTCATTTAAATCCAATCAAATCACATAAAATCCATTGGAACCGTCTCCGTAGTGATATGCGACCTTAGGCCCCTTTCATATAGTTTAGGCTAGATTTCCCAAAACTTAGGTTAGTCCATCAATTAATCACCATAGGTATTAAAACATTTCCTTAGGTAATACCACCTTAGGTTACATAAAATTCACAACCATTAGTTTTAGGCATTAGGTTAACATAGTATAGTATCACCATAGTAATCTCCCCTTCCCTTATTCATTTAGCACAAGAGCTTAGGTTAGGTCACCCCCCAACACAATAGAATAAGAAGCTAAGGTCATATTACAACCCAATTAAATAGACGTAGATAGGAAGTAGGTGTTCTTACCTAGTTTAGGATACCGTTAGGATTATCCTTAAGTTTTTAGGATCCTGATCCCCTTCATAGTCATAAGATGACTATATTTTGTTTACGCCAATAATGTCCTGCGGAGATCAATCCCAGGGACCCAAGCACAAACTTACAACTGAATGAAGACATGATCACTCAAGTCCAAAGAGCTTGTAACATAAAAATTTCAGTCCACTATGTCTCTCAATAAATGAATTTCAATTTACCATTCAATCCATTAAGAATATTTAAAACATTCCTTGGATCACTAAAATTGATCCAAGGATGAGTCAGTACAAGAGATAAGTTTGCAACTCTCAAAACCAGATTACAGCTTATCAATAAGAAGTGAAAGTGGATTCTTGTAAGTCATAACATTTTAGTCTAATGAATCCAAGAGTAGAAATTATTTATCCATAACAAGGATGATTTTCAATAATCAAGGAAACCCACCTCATTCAAGAAAATCATATGCCAACACTTGTAATGCAAAGAGAAATATAACAATTTGTTCAAGGTGTTACAAGATGCTTAAAATTCTTTAACCATTTGATCATTGCCAGGAATTTCTTTTCAATGAAAGAGTATCTCTCTTCATAATCTTCCAGACCTTGGCTAAAGAAAGCAATTGGATGCTCTGTATCCTCTTTGTTTTGTTGTACTAGGATTGCAAAAATTGTGTCACTGCCTCCAAAGGCATATAGTATTAAGTCCTTAGAAAAATATGGATTCACGAGAGTTGGGGCCTGTGATATAGCATCTTTTATGGCCTCAAAAATTGTTTTTCCTTCATCTGTCTACCTAAATGCCAAACTCTTCTTCAACATTAACATTATTGGTTTGATAAGGGCAACAAAGTTTTGTACAAACCTGCGGACAAAATTGTTTTTTCCTGAGAATCTTTGAAGATATTTCTTATAGCTTGGCAATGGCAAAGCTCTTATTGCTTCAACTCTCTCTGGGTCGATTGCCAAAACTTCCTTTGACACAATATGGCCTAGAAGCCTGCCTTCGTGGGCCAAAAATATGAATTTCTTAGGGTTCAATGATACCCCAAAACTCCTACACATTTGAAACACTTGCCTCAGGTGAAAAAGGTGGTCTGCCACATTTTTGGAGAACACAGTAATGTCATCTAGATGAATCAGTACTATTTTTTTGATCATCCCTTTGAATGCCAAATCCATTGCCATTTGGAAAGTGGCTTCGACATTAGAAAATCCAAATGGCATCTTTCTGTAGGCATAGGTGCCCCATTTGGTGGTGAAAGTTGTTTTGAACTGATCATCTTCTTTCACCATGATATGGCAGTACCCTAAGTAGCCATCTAGGAGAGAGAATATCTTTGATCCAGACACCACTTGCAAGATCTTCTCCATTGAAGGGAGTGGGTAGTGACCGTTGAGGGAAGCTCTGTTTAAGTCTTGAAAGTCTACACACAACCTAATATCTCCATTCTTCTTCCTGACTCGGACCAAGTTTGCAACCCAGCTTGAGTGTTTGATTAGAAATATGATACTTGCCTCTATCAGCTTGTTTAGCTCCTTCTTTATTAGAGGTTCAATGTGTGGATTAACTGGTCTCTGATTTTACCTGATGGGCTTAGAAGTTGGATCTAGTTCAATTTTGTGTTGTGCTAGCTTCGGATTGAACCCTCTTAGGTCTTCATAGATCCAAACAAATACATCTAGAAAATCTTGGCAAAGTTGTATGAATTCATACCTTTCTTGCTCGATGGCCACTTTTCCAATTTGAAGTTTTTTTCCTTCTCTAACTAAAATTGACTCTGAATCTTCCTCTTTGATCTATATTTTAGCCTTCTCTTTTCAAAACTGATCATTAAGATTGAAGATAGACTCCAATATCACTAAGCATTAGGGAAGCTTGTTTGTATGAAGCTGCACTACTTGATCTCCATATTGTTTCTCTAATATATTTTTATTCCTAGCTGAGAACTCAGCTTCCTCTTGCAAAAAATTTATGATCTAATGATCATTCTCGAATACCTGCTAGCATGTGTTGTTATCTGGCATTGCTAGCCTTACAATCACATGGATATGTGGTCGTGTTTTGTCTGTTTTGATGTTGTCAACCACATCAAATGTTGTTCCAATTGCTATAAGCCTATCAACAGCTTTTTTCTCCTTCTTAGGTATGGACACAATGTTGAAGGCTTTGAAATCCTCAGTGAGATCCCATACCCTATTCTTGTAGCTTTTGAGCAGGTCATTCTTGACAGTATTTTTTCCTTTGACTTGATTGGAAACCAGTGCACTGTCACCAAAAACTTGTAGGTTCTTGATTCCTCATCTTCTAGTCCAATTCAATCCATGAAAAAAAACCTCATATCCTACAGTGTTATTTGAGTAGGAAAACTAGAAATGGAAGGCTGAGAAAATAATTCATACCTTGGTGTGACATAATCATAGCTCCACCTCCAGATCCTTGCCTACTTCTCGAGCCATCAAAGAACAACTTCCATACTTCATTGTCATCTTTATATTCTCGCTTAAATATGTCATGAAGAGGATGATTCTCTTAATTCCGGTAGTATACTCCTAGCTCAGATTCTTCCATCTCCTTATAGGTATAAAAATCATGTCTTTTGACCACCCATTCATCGAGAGTTAGGTCCGAGATACACCCCACCTTGGTATCTGCTTCAGAAGTGTTTAGGAGGTCTTCCTGATCAAAAGATGAACAATTTTCATTGATTGGGCTAGGAACATATGACTCAATGTGATAATCTTCTATGGGCTCAGATCTGATTATGGCCTTCACCCCATACCTTGTTCTAAAGAGCATATGCAACCAATTAGCAGAAAAATAGCCTCCAATTTTGGCAGTGAAGTCCCTAGACAAACACAATGCAAAATGTGGTGGCAAGTCTACAACTAATACATTTTGCAACACGGTCATATTAGGGTAGGCATGCAGAGTGAGGCTCAGATCCTTGATGATTCCAATAGTTGACACTATTGTCCCATCCAATTGTACTACCCCTCTAGAGATGACTTCATACTAGAGACCCAATTGATCAGCTATTTGTTTGGGCATTACAGAACTACTTGCCCTAGAATCAATCATGCAATTATGTACCAATTTATCCCCAATGATTAATGAAACATAGAATGGAGGAGGTATCAGGATCTTACCTTGTTGCTCTCAATGGTTCCCCCCAGGTTAAGCTATATTGGTTAGCACTATCTCTTGCTGGTTAGGGGGTTGACTTGAGCTTGACCAATTTTGAATGGCAGTGTGTAATAGATCCCTCTGCCTTGGAATGGCCAGTGAATCACATAGTGAAATGTTAACACTTATCCTATTCATTTTCTCAATTATATTAAATGAGCTATCCTTCTTCTTCCCTTTCCCTGGCACATTTTTCTCTTGCACATGGGCTATCACAACCATTTCCTGAGTAGATTTGGAAGGTGGCTTGGATTGACTCTACATATTAGGAGTTATATTTTGGATGCCAATACCTTGTTGAGCAGTGGAGGATCGAGGATCTCCCGAGTTTGGTGAATGTCCTTCTCCAATATTTTTCTTCTTGGACCGTGTATTGGAAGCTATACTTGGAGAAGGATCCTGATTCATTCCACATAAGTCTTCAGCTTGCCAATTGACAAGAATAGTTTCACTTGGAGGTCCCTCTTGCTGAGTTTCTTGTTGTTGATTTTCTTCTTGGCCAAGTTCTTGTAACACACCAAAGGTTTGCACCATCAAAGCCTGATTTAGTGCACCATTGAAGCACATTGATTGATTATGTTGTTGATTTCATGGGAAACACGAATCATATTATTGTGCCATGTTATTCTATGTTAGAACCAATTCCCTTGATGTTGAAGTTGTGTTTGGATCATATGGCCTAAAAGGTCTAGCAACTTAAGGTTGTCCTTGGTGTTGACTCTAAGTTACAGCCTGGGCTTGTGGTCTATTTTGCTAATACGGGGGTCTACCTGATTTTGAGCTTGAGGCTAATATGACCTAGAACTCTGAGCTTGTTGTCTTTTGATGATTACTAGCTCATTCCCCAGGTTTTTAAGTTGTTTCATAACTTCCTGAAGATCCTTTGAGGTATTAGATGATGAAGTAGAGATTTTAGCTGAACTTTGACTCCTGGGAGTGGGTATAGGAGCTAATATGGGTGTTTGGCTAGTACTTGGGTTTCCTAATTCAAGATATAGGGGCATGGATGGCCTAGGAGCAAGTTTTCCAGCCTAAATTAAACGATTCTCATCTCCTATTGAAAGGCTATAGGCTACATGTAAGGTTGTGCCTCCCATTGACTAAATCATTAAAGAAATATCAGAATTTAAAGCTCTAAGAAAGTATAAGAAGGCACCTTCATTAGTGGGCTTTACTGCTACTAGAATCCTATCCCAGGTCCACTGGAATATGAGGTTGAAATCCGTCAACTACTTGTTTGGAGCTCTCTTGATTGTTGTCAATTTCTTCAACAAGGATAATTTATCTCCCTTTTCTCCAAACTGGTTGTGAAGAGCTATGCACAGATGGTCCCAAGATTGAATAGATCCTGCTTCTAGGCTCCTGAACCATTGTGAAGATTTACCCTTGAATGAAGAGGCTAGCAACTTTAATGCAATGTCCATCTCAGTGATCTCATGGATTGTACAAACATTTACAATATCTTGAATGTGGTCACCAGGAGATGTCTGGTTTTCCCTAGTGAAATATGGGATGCTCTTCAATGCTACCACTGGGATTGGATTTTGTGCATTCAGAGTGAGTAGGATGCTGCCTGTGAAATTGACATAAGGATTTGGCTGGGCCATCTTGATCAGCATGAGAAACCTTATTGATTGAAAGAACGAACTATTAGGAGGAGGTGCTAATAAGGCTCTGTTTTCCAGAGACAGAAACCTCTAGGATCCTCTCCCTTTTCTCCTTCTATTAGGAGACAAGTGTAGGTGTACAAATTGTCCTTCTTCTCTTGTTCTTGACCTTGTTTGTATCCTTCTCATGAACTTGGGGAACTTAGACTACTGAAACTAGTGGATTATGTCCCTTTTGGAGTCACCAGATGTGTGGTTATTAAAATCTTCTTAAAAGATAGAATCAAAACAAGTGCACATTGGTCTTACTGTAATAAAGATGGAGAGTTATTTGTCCCATAGGGTGTGCCAAAACTGTTAAGGAAAAATCACAGCACCCCCAAATGAGTCATCAAATCTACTTTTCTAAGGTAGATTCATTTGGTGTGATTCACATAACATTGTGTTTTCCCTAAAGTGTGGGACTTTACAGATGGAAAAAAATATCTAGATTAAAGGATGGTTCTTATTCCTCTGTTTAGGTGCATACATGAAAACTTGCAGAGGACCTATTCCTAAACCTAATCTAAGTTTTACCAAGGAGACCGGGATAAAAGGAATACAAGAAATCAAAACTAAGCTACAAGGTGATGCACTGAAGGAATGATGAAAATTACTTTTTTCTAATAGAAACAAACCAATAAAATACCTACAATAACCAAGCACAAATGACCAGATTTATAAGGAAAGACCAGATGAGATCAAGGAGACAAGAAAGGATCTAAAATCGATCACAAATGTGTTTTATTACTCTGTTGATTGATACAATGCATTACAAATGACCAGAAGGCAGGAAATGTATTGAAATTTAAATGGAAGGTCTAAAATCCACAAATTCCTTTGCTAGAAGAAAAGGGAAGCCTGCAAAACAAAAGAATGTCCAACCCTTTACAATGAGTGTTGAACCTACTTTTATAGATTCAACACAATGGGGAGAAAGAGAAATAAGTGGGAAAAACAGTTTGAAGCTCAACCACCACTATTAAGTCCTCCTATAAAATCTTTCCCCCCAAATCTGTCTTGACTGTATCAATTTCTTATTTGGTGCCTTGAAGGAGGAGGAAATGGTGGAGTAGATTGAATCTGATGTGGTTATTGGGGTAAAAATAGATCCTACATTGATGGAGCTGAAGACGTTTATCCATTTTTCTCCCACCTAACCTCCCCAAACTTAAATTTTTAAATCTCCATGGCATAAAAGAGGCAGAGATATTTCCAACGATGTCAGATTTGTAATATTTTGAGCCCTGATTTGAAATATATGCCCCTTTAAAGTTTGTATCAGATCCGTACAATAAGGGGGAGAAAACCGGTTTTAAAAACAGGCCCTTTTTTTATATGGGACATGTGGAGGGCTGGCGCAAGTTCAAGGGAAGCTTCTATATTTTTATCTTGGAATGACAGGGGGCTAACACATGGCTTCCTCCATCAACATGCTCAATTTCTATGTAGTCCTTTGCTCGGTAGGGTCACATTTCTTGACCGGGGACATGCGGCGGCCTGGCACTTGTTTGAAAACCTCCTTTCAATATTTCCATTGAACTAGTGTCATTTGGGCACTTAGCACCCTCCGCTTGTCTATATCAGTGTTTGAATATTCAAACTAACCCAGTCACCTTTTGAAATGGGATGCATGGAGGCTCCGCACTCACTTGGAAAACTGCTTAGGATTTGGCCTCTGAAGAAGCATCAGGTTGACACTTGGCAGCCTCCGCAGGCTCTTAGACTTTTCAACGGCCTCCCTTTTACCTTTTTAGACCCTTTACTACGTGGTGAACTAGCACTTATTTGAGCCTCCACCATTTGAATCTGCCTTTGGAGATGCACCAAACTAACGCCTGGCGGCTTTGACGGTGCTTCTATACTTAGCTTCTTTTTTAAGCCCCCGCCTTATCTGCCTTTTGACCTCTGTTGACCATTTTCTACGTGGAGGGCTAGTGCAAGTTTGAGCTTCCCTTTTGGATTCAATTTTGGAGAAGTACCGTGCCAACACGTGGCTCTCTCCGTTGTTCCTTCATACTTAGCTGATTTTTGGACTTGTTCTGAACCATTTTTAGCCCAAAGACTTTGGATCTTCGCCGTTTCTCCTCTTTCTTGCTCCTGGCTTCTTTGACACTATCTCCTTCTTCTCCAACTCTGCTACTTCATTTCTGAGCCCACCTATAACCTGTTAAATAGATTTAAGACACAGACCCACTCAACAGAGCTGTCTCTTTTCTTTCTTCATGCATAGGGTTATTTGGTCCTTTGGAGGTCCCGCTACTCCATCGTTGAGTCCTTATGCGACCTGTTTGCAAGATTTAACTGTGTTTTCTATAGTTCTTCCTACGCAAGGTCATGGCTGATCCAATACTTTTCCCGGGGGTGAAATATGGATAATAGAAGGAAGAATTAAAGAAACTATTGGATGATGGATTCATATATCCAATTTTAGATAGTCAATGAGTGTCAGTCCATGTTATGTTACCTAAAAATAATGGAAAATGGAGAATCTGCATGGACTATAGGGAGCTGAATGCAACAACAAAGAAGCATCATTTTCCATTTCCTTTCATTGATCAGGTACTCGACACTCTTGTTGGAAAGAAGTATTTTTATTTTCTAGATGGCTATAATGGCTACAACCAAATTCAAATTACACCAAAGGACTAGGACAAGGCCACATTCACATGTCCGTGGGGAAAATTTGCATACTCTATTCTTCCCTTTGGTTTTTGTAATGCACCTATCACATTTCAAAGAGTAGTTCTTATCATATTCTCATATATAACCAATGACTGCATGGAGGTATATATGGATGATTTTATAGTTCATGGTAGTACTTTTGATGAAGCAATGAAAAATTTAGAAAAAATTATCAAGATATGAAATGAGCATAACTTTTCCTTAAGTAACAAAAAATGCTACATGATGATGTCTGAAGGAATAGTGTTGGGACACCATCTATCATCTACTAGAATTCAGGTAGATCTATCAAAAATATTTGTGGTTGTAAATCTACCAACACCTAAGAAGAAAAAATATGTGAGGAGATTCTTAGAACATGATGGATATTACCAAAGATTCATTCAATATTTTAGTAGAAAATGTAACACCATTGTTTGTCTTATTGGGAAAATATGCTACCTTTTTGTGGACTGATAAATGTGAAGTTACATTCTAGACTTTGAAACAAATGTTAACTTCTAGACCTATTTTAAGAGGACCAAATTGGATTTTTACATTTCACATACACATAGATGTCTCATACCACATCATTGGAGTTGTTCTAGGATAGAAAGACATGATTCTTAGTTATGCAGTCTATTATGTTAGTAAGAACCTGCACCAGGCTAATCTCAACTATACAATCAATGAGAAAGAGTTTTTGGTAGTTGTATACGCCATTAACAAGTTTAGGCACTCTATCACAAGTTATTCAGTATTTATCCACACTAACCATGTTGTCATTAAATATCTGATCAAAAAAATATTTGTATGTAAAAGAATAATGAGATGGTTGCTTCTCATACAAGAGTTTGATGTTACAATTGTAGATAAGCCTGTAAAGACAATGTTTTTGTTGAATTTCTCTCAAGAATGGAGAATAATACTGAAGAGAAAGTAGCAGATGATTCTATCTTGGATGAAAACTTGTATTCAATTTCCACTAAAACACCCTAGTATGCTGATATAGCTAATTATTTGGTCTCATGTAAGACACCTCCACACTATCTATACTCTGCAAAGAAATACATTGTTGAGAAAAGTGTGAATTTTTATTGGATAACTGGTTTCCTATTCCATGCAGGGTAGAATAATGTTATGAGGAGATGCATAGATGATGAGGAAATAAATGATGTCCTCAAAACCTACCATAGTGAGCCATGTGGAGGACATTTTTCTGTAAAAAGAACAACACAAAAAGTGTTGACAATAGGATATTACTGGCCTACACTACATAACAATGTAACATTGTATGCCAGAAGGTGTGATAAATGCCAAAGAATGGGTCGGACTACCAAATCATATGAGATCCCACTACAGCCTCATATGGTATTGAAGCCATTTAACGAATGGAGATTGGAATTAATTTTTCTGATATATCCTAAATATTAGTAGAAAGAGTACATTTTGTGTGTACATATTACCTCACTAAATGGACAGAAGTGAAAGTATTACTAAATCAAAAGAGTGATTAAGTTGCTAAATTCCTATATGACCACGTCTTCACAAGATATGGTGTGCCAAGAGAAATTTTTATAGATCAAGGTACACACTTCATTGTTGAAGTCATCTCTGATTTAGCAAATGAATATGAAATTAGGCATAGGAAATCTACACCTAATCCCCCATGATCCAATGGACAAGTTGAGGTAACAAACAGGGAAATAGAAGTCATCTTGACCAAAACCATTGCACTCCATAGAAAGGATTAATTAAAAATACTTCCAAAAGTATTTTGGGCATTCAATAAAGCTTGGAAGACAACAACATAATTTACACCATTCAATATTTTGTATGGTAAGAATGTTGTTCTACCCATTGAATTTGAGCATAAGACACTAAGGACTGCACTTGAATTAGGCATATATTTATCTGAAGCTTAGAGATAAAGTATTCTCAAACTCTATGAGTTGGATGAAATGAGGAACCAATTTGTTCATAATATAAAGGTGGTACAAAATCAAAGGATCAAATGACATGATAGGTTCATCAAAACAAGACAATTCTAAGAAGGTGATCGGACTCTCTTATTTGACTCTAAGTACAAGGACCGCATGGTAAAACTCAGAACAAGGTGGTTGGGGCCATATGATATTGAGAAAATATTTCCCAATGGGGTTGTGAAAATCACTACCATAGATCCTGTGAGATTCAAACTACTGTTGAATGGTCATAGATTGAAGTTGTATAAAAATCTAGTTAATAGGAGCACTTTCATGCAACAATTTAGAGGAGGTCAAAGTAGGATGGAGATGAGAATATTAAAGACAAGATTAGAAGTTGAACCTACTAGTTCATCTTATGAAGTTGCTAAGGAATGATATGTTCAGTGGCCTTGGTATGTTCGTATTGCTGGATACTCCAAAGATGAATAAAAGTGATGTGATCAACCCTCTTGGTAATCATCACCACTTAGCTAACATGTTTTGTTTTCTTATCATTTTTGTTTTGTAGGTTTTAGTGTATATGTTCCAAGGAGTGTATAATATCTAACAGAAGGAGATGATGCAAAGACTAAAATGTCCACTTGCAGCAGTATGTATCAAAGATATGTCTTTCTTTCCTATTGGATGAATTCATGATTACATTTCTTCTTTAGGAATTAACTGATTCTATTAAAGGACCTCTAATGTATAATTGTAACACTCTATATAGTGCCTGCAACATCGTAACACCTCAACTTACAACATCATGATGGCTCTGCATGTATCCAAAGGTGTAATTTTTGACAAAAGAAATGCCACAATCGTCAAATGTACTTCTTGAGATAAGTGCACTTAATCCACTTTATTAAAGTAGCAATATAATAATTATAAACAATTAATATTTGTGCCACATCATCAATAAATTTATTTTCCATAATTTTTTTCCACCTTCCATAATGTGATTTTTCTCCCATGTCATCCCACTTCATCACCTCACATGGGTACATCCTTTAAATCCAATTAATACATGCCCTTTCAAGTTTTATGTGAGTCGGGCACAAAATTCAAAACCACTTAGTACTCAAGATCTTTAAAATCATTCAATTTTTTGTAAAATCAATTCAAACTGTAAATATTTATTACCTCTCAAAGATAAAGGAAGTCACAAAATTAAAAAATGGGTGATGATCTAATTAGGAATGAGCCTACAGATCATTCATAGCTCCGTAATCAACCAAAAATTCTACAATATTTCTATACTAGTGTGTGGATGGAGTATATTAATAAATTTCAAGGATCTAACGGGTCATTAGTAAGAGAGTTTATTACCACCATCAAGGATGGAAAAGCCACATTTTAGTGGATGATGGAATTTTTGCTAAAGTAATCAGACTCATGACATAAGGAGAGTTGTATCCTACCAAGGAAAATCCAGATGAAGCTCATATAGAATTTGGAGACCCAAATGACAACTTCATCAGTGATAGAATAGGTACCTTATGCACTTATTTAAAATCCTTCTATGATGATGTTGCAAACTATGTTAAAAATTACATCACCTGTGAGGGTAGGTACTCATGGTTAAACACTGTGCATTTTAAATTTCTCAATCATCTAAAAATGGAAAACATGTCAATTTTCCTAACTTCTTGCATAAAAGCCTAAAGAAAATGAGTAAAGAATCTCAAAGGGGTAGGCATGTATTATCTCACTATTATATTGTCACCTTAATGGTGAAACATGCATTGGTAATGGAACACCCTACAGTAATATGGGAGGAATTTTCTAGGGAAAAAAACTTGAATGATTTTTTGGGAAAGGGGAATAAAAAGATGAGAATCCCAACTAGTTTTTCTACGTTTACACCTGAAATATTAGCTTCTACCTCCGTACATGCAAAAACCTCTCTCCCTAAAAAAATCTCTGTACCTATAAAAACTTCTATTCCTAATAAACATCTATCTCCTAAGAAGAACCCTAGGTGAATCTCCCCTGATAGAATTTTTATGGATGAAACTCTGCTAGGGATATCAACCCTTGATTCCTCATCAAAAGGAAAATGGAATTCCTCAAGCAAATTACCCAAAACATCAAGAAGATCCCAAAGGCTCCGTAATAAAAATACCAAAACCTTAAAGCCTAGGAGAAACATTCAAATATTTCTAGATAGTGATGAAGAGGAGCTATAAAATATGGAGAAACCTATTCCAATGGATGTTGAGCAAGGAGATCATGCAACCACATATGAAAACATATGCATGAAATATACAACTAATGAAGTGGAAGAGAAAAAGGAGGAGGAGTTAGATGAATAACCTACTCATGAGATCCCTAATGAACTAATTGGATTTCAAATAGAGGATGTTCATGCTAGGGAAACCCACATACAATATGAAGGATAAGTATCAACAGAGGAAATTCAAAATGTAGCCAATGTGACCAAAGATAATGAAAAATAGAATGAGGAAGCACTAGAAGACTCAATACTTGACCCACAAACTGATGTAATGGACATGGTGGATGATTTACCACAAGATATTGAGGCCAAAATTGAGAATATTGTCCAAGACCTTGAGCTAGAACATATTCATAATTTATTAAGATAACACAAGTGGATAGTCCTATAATTACCCAAGATGGAGTTCATGAATTATTTGATCCTGTGCATCCACCATTACCACCACTCAACTTGCATCCACATGTTGTGATCAAGGAATTTTTTAGAGAACCTCCTAGACCAGCTTGTAGGGATACGAAAACTCAAACCACCTTGCGAGATTATTGGGTACAACAATTTGAGGATTATGTTAACAATCTTCAAAGAAAGTGGGATAAAGAGAAGGGATAATTGCTCTTCTAGCATCAACAAGATATTGAAGAGATGGATAGGAAAATCAGGGATAAGTATAACGAGATTGCTAGAATGAAGAAGAAGCAAGAAGACACTATGTATGACACCTTAAAATGTTTATGATTTATTCTTAAAGAAAAAAATGTTGCAACTAAAACTTACTTGCATCAACTCAGATTTTCAGTTTGACATTAGTACAACTCGCAACTTCTTCAAATTGTATTTAAAGATGCCACAAGAAATTTAATTGTTGTTATGTGAATTATATATGTATAACTATGCTCTGGATTATGAAAAAGATTGGATACGTACACTCTACATTGGGGAAGTGCAAATTAGGGCATTGTGTTCCTACTTTAACAATGAGTTGTATAGGGAGAAGCAGATGGTGGATTATAGGAACTTGCGTAAGGTATAACCTTTAATGATAAGGGTAGGGGAAGAAAACATGAAATCAATGATTGAGGAATATGGGAAGTTTATGGTAGTCCAAAAAATTAAACAAATATTTTATCAGATGAGACATGAAGCACATGATGAAACAAGAAACTACATTAAGTTTAATAGTATAAAAATAGTACATGCCTACAGGGAAATATGGGAATAAATGCCAAAAGAGATGTAGATAAAGGAAATGCATTCTTATCCTAATATCATCCTCACTTTCATGAGTATAAATGCATATATTGAAATCTCTAACGGATGTGGAAAGACTTGGTTTCCTATTGGTTATTGTCCACCAATTTTCCACTATCCTATTCCTCACTGGTCTAGAAACACAAAGATGAATGAGGACATATAGGATAGGATAATGGAAAGGTACATAAATAATTCAGGTTATTTCTTCACAAAACTAGAATGTATCTTAGCACCAACGGACTTCAAAAGATTGAGCAACATTATTCAAGCTAATCCCAAGAAAGTGGAGGAATAATGTAGGAATTTTTGAATGAGAACATTCAAGAAGCTTAGTTTAGGGGGGTGATGAGACCTTTTATTTACTATTTAAAATGCCAAATCCATGTGTACCCCCCCCCCCCCCCCCAAACTTGTATTTTCAATATACTGTTGGACATATTTGCTATATCTTGAACTTATGGCACTTATATTAGTTAATATAATTATTAATAAGTTTGATTTATTTTGTGGATTATGGATGCATTTATTCTTTTGAATGAAATGTGATAATTAAGTATAGTGCTTTGAATAAATATCATCCTTGATTTCCAAAGATTTTTTATGTGTATCCACTGACATGTAGCCAAAGAAACTCATTCACAATGTAAAAGGGAATCATCCACAGTAGTTGATACACAACAACTAGGACTCGTCTACAACAAAGCACCTGTAGCCAAGGGAGGTCACACACATATAAAATATTTTACTTCTATAAATCTTGAGAAATATGAAAAATTCCCCTGATGTTGCACATGTTTCTAAAAGAGTAGTTATGAGAACAAAAAGAAAATTCAACAACATCCCTTGATTATGCTTTGCAACTCCAACAAGGAACTAGTTGATTTAATTTGATAATTGATTATTTAAACCAATCAATTAGTTAAGTTATGTTATTGTATGAGGACACCTTTTAACAGTTATGTTGTATGGATGAGAATATCCCTATTGCTTGGTTGTGATCTTGCACTTAATCAAATTGTAACTATTAGTAATAAGGCAGTCTCTCTTCACATCTCTTCTAAAAGGGAGAATATAAAAAGAATGATAAGGTTATAGGAAGGGGGTTCAATCCATAGGTATATATTTTGTTGTAAGATCCATTTGTAATCTTCATTATATTGAATAAAATCTGATTTCTATTAAATTGTTGTAGAAAATGGGCCTTAGGAGGGATTCACACCCAAGGCAAGGCCCACTTGTAGTCTGCTAACCCTCTCCTTTTGTTTGTTGTTATAGTTTCTTGTATAATTATATTATATTTACAACAACTTATTATTTATTTATGATAAGTATTTTACATGCTTTGATGATATCCATAGTATTCATTTCCAGCATTTTATTTACTACTTGTAGTGACAACAATTTTCCCTTATACCTCCCAACATTTATAACTATACATACAACACTGACAATATTGAAAGTTTATGCCCCTGGGTTTGATAATTAAATGACTGTGGATTAATAAACAACATATTAATTATTACGAGTTGATTTGCACCATAAAATATTAACATGGTTCTCGCCTCTCTGGAGCCACTGATCGTAAATGTAATCAAGAGGCCTACAAAACCTATAAAAAACTAACTTTTAGGATGTTTTTATCCAAACTAAGGGTTTATAGTAAATTTCTCGTAGAAATATTAGAGGCATCCTGAAGCCAAAATCCATTTTGACACCTGAGGCCAAAACGACAAGTCAAAACCAAATTGCATTTCTAAATTTCAACAGCGGTTTAAAGATGCAAACTAGCCCGTTGGGCTCCTAAACACATTACGAAACAAGGTCAAATGGACATCCCAGGAATAACCTAGGGATCAGCTAGACACTCCACATGACAAGTTACATGGCTAAAGTTTGCTTTTCCCATTTCAGGGTTTGTAGGGATATTTTGTGCCTCCTTGAAAACATGTTTTATTAACATTGCATAAGTCATCTAGAAGCAGACTAAGTTTTATGTTTATCCCGTCAACTGCATGGTTTTCATATCCAAACTGGTATCATATATACTCCATCCATCTTATGAGGTAAGGGAGAGTAGTGTTTTCATTCATGGTTAATGATCTTGTTGAATACAAATAGAGGTAAATGCATTATAAGCTATTATGTCTCATTTAATTCACCGATAATTTATTCCTCTTGAATATGATTTTCTACTACGATAAAACAAAAAAGCTAGAATCTTTAAAATCATGCAAAGAGATAGAGTAAGATGACCATGCTTGATTATTCGAGTCATGGTTGGGTTGAAAATGAGCTGGAAGGTGAGAAAGCACTGCGTTCACAACTGGGTTGGTGGAGTGACACATTTCAATTCCAATCGAGATCATCAATGGAGCAGGAATTTATCCCAAACCTAGTCATCAAGCTCACTAATTCTGCATGGAGCATCGAAAAAACATCTAATGCAAATCATATCATCAAAGGCAGTTCTAGTGATCCATAATTCTCCCAGGTATTCTGAAAAATAGTTTGTGTGCCAATATCAAGCTTCCGCATTTGCATACATGTCAAAAAAAGGGGGTATTCACATTTCACCAATAACATCTGACAAAAATACACATAAAATATTACTTGACGGGTTTCTATACACTGTCACAAATATCCCATTTTGAATCAAAAGAGGCACATCTAACATAGTTTTTTGTTTCCTGCAAGTCCACATTTCTTACAGGAAATTTTTTAAATAGTTGTCTGTCCTACGCATGATTTCCCAACAATCTTACATACATGCTACCATACTAGCAACAACACTATTTGTCAATTCTCCTATATTCTTTTTAAAAAACTATTTTTTGCAACATCCTATTATCAACAAAGTCCAAGTGATCACATTTTTAAGGCATTTTTCCAAAAAATTACGCCAATCTTCCCTGTGGCCTATCAAAACTAAACAGCAACATAAGTGTATTTTTTTACCTCCAAAAAAGCATGCATATCTTCCAACAAATGATAAGATAAAGAGTATTTGGGTCAAATGAGTTGGTTCCCCCATGACAAGTGTTTTCCATAATCCTTTAAGAACATTTGCAACACTGTAGGAATGTGAGGACATAACCCTTCGAAGGAATTTGCCAAAAGGTCCATGGGCACTGCGTATGTTTCCCAATAGCATAAAAAAATAAAAAAATAAAAAAATAAAATAAATAAAATAAAAATAAAGTAGCAATTTCAAAATACATGTTATCCAATTTTTCCCCTTGGGAAAAATTTGATCAAACGCAACCTTGCACAGGAGAAAATGGAGAGGTTATTTCAGTCATGCAAGCTCACATTTCAATTCTGAAAATTAGGTTGTAAGCAGGCTCGACAATGGAAATGCAAGGTTGAAAAATGAATGGCCAAGTGAACATCAAAGGAAATCAGAGCTCAAGTGGAAGAATGGAGAAAGGCTCGAAGTTTTTGGACTTCACATTTTTGGCATTTTGAGGGACAAGGTGGAAATTTTTTGAAAAAGGTCTGAAAGAGGAAAAATATTGAAATCTGAAATTTCGAGAGTCCAAAATTTCAAACTTTCAGGTTTTGGGGTTTTGGAGAAAGAGAATGGCTAGTTGGAAAAAAAAAATCAAAAACTTCAAAATTCAAATGTTTGAAGTTCTGAAAGTCTAAATTTTCAAACTTTTGAGTTTCAGAGATTCAGAGATTTGGGTTCTAGAGTTTCGAAACTCTCGAGGCGATTTGGGTATTGAACAATGAAAAAGGTCTAAACGGCCAAAAGTTTTGAAATTCCAAAAGTATGAAATTTTGGACTTTCAGGTTTTGTACTTTCAGAGATTCAGGTTTCAGAGTTTTGGAACTCTTGAGGTGATTTGGGTGATGAATAGTAACTCAACTTCTGAAATGGAAATGTCTGAAATTCTGAATTTTTGGGATTTCAGAGGTTGCATGCATTCCAGACTCTGAAAAGGAAGATCAAGAACTCACTTTTTTGCAAAATGACACCTCGACCTTCAGATGACCATAAATTTTGACTGGGAGCTCAGATTTGCACAAGAAAGGATTAAGTTCTTCAAAATGAAAAAATATAGTCTACCATTTTTTAGGGTGTCAGACTTCTCACCTACCAAAATAATGAAGTATGGGCTCCTTTATTCTCCAACAAGGAAAATTACATGGAGACATGGATTTTTTAGTGGAACCTGTCATTTTTACAAGTGAATTCAATGCATTCTATGGTGGGTGAAGTATGATTTCAAATTCTTCTCTCTTTTCTCTCTCATTCTTCCTATATATTGTACGGAGGGGCATTTTTCAAAAGGTTAGACAATTTGTATTTGCACCCTCTTTTTTTCTCTTATCTATAAGTAGATTTGTGGAGTTAAAACCTCCCATCAAAACTGCAATGCAAATCTTGCCTCTTGGCCATTATAGTGTACTGTATCAAAATCTCTGAGCAATAATACATATTTTTGGATGATTTTCAACCCTCTCTTGTGTTCATTGCACCTCTATGATATCTCATTGCAATCTTGGTTATCTATGTATGGTGGTTGTATTAAATTTTAATGGTTTGTGTTTAATGGAAAATCAAGTGTTCAACATTCCTTTGGTGCATCACCTTTGTTAGTTTAGGTTTATTTTCTTGCATCTTCTTAACCATTTCTCCTAGAAAAGTTAGAGTAAATTTTAGGGTGGATCCTCTACAATTTGAATGTGTGCATCTGAACAAAGGAATAGGAACTAACATTCATCCGGAGAGCTTTCCCAATTACAAATTCCCACACTTTGGGAAAAGCTCCATGTTATAAAATCACACTGAGAGTTTCAACCCATCGAGTTGCAAACATTCAGGGGTGTTGTGACTACACATCAACAATACCCACTACCATCTCATATCATAAAAAGTCAAAAATTTATTTGAGGAGAAGAGGAGGTGTGGTGCAATTTGAGGGGTTTGGCTTACACTTGACAATCTCCATTTTCTTGACGGTCTCCAAGGCATTTTCAAAAATTCATTTTGTCTAAGTCCTGCACCAAGGCAACCTTCTGGTGGACGTCCATAATCTACTCAATTTTGTACATGTTGGGAGGATACTGGAAGTTACAGAGTTATACACAAAACATGAGATGAAAGGAAAGAAGAAGCTCGCCAAACCATGAAGGCATTCAACCACCAAATGCATATCTAGGTAGAGCTTTCATACATTTCTAAACATTACATTTTATTATTATTATCATCATTAGTATACTTAATGTATTTTCTCCTCTTTCAAGAATCCGCACAAAGCCCCAATATTCTATAATTCTTTCTTAAAATGAGGGGGGGCAAGCCCCAAGTATTTTGACGGATAATAAGAACTTTTTTGAATTTTATTATATTTATTTTACTTTTTGTTAATAAAATTTTGATCTCAAAAGATCGTATCATTTTATTATCTCTCATGTTTGATTTATTTAATTGCTACCATTACTTTATGATCATGAAAAGAGGTCACGAACATTCATTGAGCCATCTGCCAAGATGGAAGAGATGACACGGCGAATGGGAGGCTCTTCATCCACGAAGGTGGTGCTCACCCGCATTATACAGAGACTTGGTCCTTACCAAAATAAATCATTTCGGAGGCTTGTATTTTAGTGTTTTCTTAAATATAGAAAATTTTGGTCTTGACCTTAGGAAAGATGAGACATAGAGATAAAAGATCCATGTACAATTACTTTTATCATTTAACAACCTCTAATATTTCAATTTTAAGAAGGATGTATTATTTTTCCAATACCGTAATTTTTTTTCAATCTACGAATCATCCAAAACTTAATCTCGATGCTTAGAACAATGAACTTAGTCAAACCAAGGCCAATGCAAGATCACACAAAAATATTCAAAAGGGTGGTAACGGGAGGGGCATGACACAATGTGTGTGTATTGGCATATGTTAATTTAAAACTTAGTAATAAATAAAATTATTTAAAAAGGAAAATATGATTAGGCCCTATAGTTCCTAATGTAGAATATATGTACAAAGCCACCCTACACAATATTAATATCTTCATATATTAATGTTATGTGTAACTTTTGATGGAAAAAATAGGATAAAATCAAAATTTGTAATTAAATTAATATTTTAAACATATTTTAAACTGCGTGTTTGCTGTTTGATCACTGTCCAGCAGGTGTTTATTTGCTGTTGTGTTGCTGTTGATTGTTTCTTTGCAGACTGCGTTCTGCACTTGGTCCTTATTGTTATATCAGGATGTTGATCCTTTTTTTCGAGCTTTATTTTCCTATTCTGGCTTCTGAGCCTTGCTGTACAAGGGTATAGTCCCTTTCAAAAAACTATTTGCCAATAATAAAAAAAAATATTTTAAACATATTAAATAGATTATAAAAACTTGTAAAAAAATTAGGCACTATAGAAATATGTGTTTTTTCATCTATAATAAATTAAATTATATTTTAACATGTGCAAGGCCGCGTTAAGTTATGTCTAACTTATGTACATGTGTGTGTGTGTGTGTGCGCACGCGCACGTGTGCATGTGTGTATTAATTAAAAAAATATTAATAAATGAAATATGTATGGGAAAAATATTTTAAAAATGTCTAGGCACTATAATTCCTAACGTAGAAGAAATTTACAAATATATCCTACATAATATTAATATTTCCACATATTTATGTTGTAAATAAATTTTCACCCATATTTCTAAATTTCTAAAAATAACCCTAGATAATTCTCAAATAGAAAAAGACTATAAATATCTATTTATAAATTCGTATCATTTCGAATATTTTAATAATAATGTATCATTATTTTACATCATAACCTCATTTAAAATGAAATATTATTTTCCTCTTCCATTTGTAAAATTTACAAATTTATTCACTAAAATGAGGGTAAAGGTGTAATCTAGATTCAAGATTTAACCCATGCACTAGATCAACTTTACTTAGATCTTGAAATGTATTCTTCTATAATGGTGTTCTATATTGTTTTCCTGTTAAAAAATGTTGAAATTTATGTTAGTCCTTTTTGAGGGGTGGAATTCCTCTCACCATATCATAATGCCAGAGTGTGTCAAGATATCCAAAATTGACATGACCAAGCCTTATTTTCCCACAAGTATGTTGAAGTTGTGTCCTTTTCCACAAGAATCTAAGCATCTCTTTGAAAAAACTCAATCAGGAACTTACAACCCGCATTGGAAGATCATGTAATAATTTTCGATCTTTTGGATTTATTTAGAACCAAAAAAATCTTATTATCACCATTACATTCAAAATCAACCTTCATATTATGTTCCAATAATTGATTGATTGATACTAAGGACTTTGTAAAGATAGGAACATATAACACATTAATAATTTTAAAAATATATGTTCCAAGAGGTAACAAAATATTAGTAATATATTAGGAGCTATCACCTCCCAACAAAACATGATTTTTGGTGGGTGTGTCACTCAAATCGAAGAAATATTCCTTACATCCAGTCATGTGTTGGGTTGCACCAAAATCTACATACTATATAAAATTTTGGGAAGATGATTTTTCATGTGACTTAAAAGCATATAGGAAGTCTCCATCATTAGAGTTCTCTTCTTTTTCAACAACAATGTCTTGTTGTCGGGTCTTATTTGTCCAATTCCACTTCTTCTATTCATGTTTCTTTTTTTTTTTCCGTAATGTGATTGTTTGTTTATCATATTCTTTTCACTAGATGATCCATGTTGGAATATATTGTACTAACAATCTTTCAATTTGTGGGCTTTGTGGCCATAATTTAGATAATAGTAATGTTTTTGTTTCCTTGTTGATTCAACTGACTACTCTTCTTTTGGGATTTCCTAGATTGCATTAAATGATTTCTTCCATTTTTAGTTCAATGCAAGATCATGTTATTCTTTTGTTGCAGTTTCATGCATAAAATATTCCTACTACAACATATTTACCAACTTTCAAAATTTGGTATTTTTTTTGTGATAATTAGAGTGGTCATAAAGACCCAGCAAGAGGGAGGTAATTCTCTCAAGATGATGGGTACAAGAGATTCATTTGTTACTTCCTCTTCCACTGTTTGGAGTGATGCTCACAATTTTGCAAAACACCATAAAAAAAGGCCTCAATATTTTCACAAATTTCTAATTTGAGAAAATATAGTTGACCATGTAGGTACCTGATGGTATTCTTATTTTTGGCCTCATATGTCATGCTTAATTTTTCTCATGCTTGTTTTTCCTTCTTTGCATATTGAATTCATGGTTACATCTCATCTAACACTATAAATAGGATGATTAATTTATCCTTCTGATTGTCGCTATAAAAGTGACATTTTGTAGTAGCATTTGTCTTTAGTCTAGTGAAGAAACCGTTAATAACAGGCCATATGTATTCAAATTCAATATGATTTTTAATTTTATTCATCCATGTCATGGCTTTATCTCCTTCTAGCAACTAAGAATATGGGAGAAAACATTCAGGATCATTTTCATTATTATGGAGACTGCTGGTGACAACAATGGTTCTTAATACTAAAAATTAGTACAATGATTTACAAAGTATATTAAAATAAATTTTCCCTCATGAAAATCAATTTTTTTACAATTTGTTTTTGTTTTTGCACTCTCTATCCTCTTAGTTTAGACCCCCCTTTAAAAAGTATTTTTTAAATTTTCCATCAATGTTGTGAAAAATAGAAAAATGGGATGTATGACTTCTTTTTGTTTACAAAAGTCTTATAATTTAAAAAAAAAAAAAAGTAAAACCCTTTTTAGGGTTTTATTCCTCTCAATACTCTAGATGCTCAGAGAGGATTTAAATAGGTTTAGAGGGTATTTTTAATTTAGCAGTACTATTTATGTTTAACATGACCACTTTATTTTTTAAAACAAACTTTCAAAGACTTATAAATGAAAAGTTAGTGAGGCTCGATCCTTGGACCTCAATCCTATAGTAATATTAAAAAATTTAAGCTATTCATCTAGGTGGCTGTTCCTTCGATGAACATATGTACCTAATTTTTATCTAGAGAAAAAAATGTGTTTTTTATTTTGGGAAAAAACACTAAAAAAGGTCATGGTGGGAGAATAAATTCAAACCTTTGACCTCAGTGTGATATGGTCATCCAACTAACCAGCAAACCAACTGGTCTCTCTGGAATTGTAATTAAACTCATATAAACTTATATTAAAAATGTGTCTACTAATTAAATAAAAATGGATTGACCTGGATGCCAACTTGGGGATTTTTAGGGTGGTGGTATAATGACATGGTTAGAGTGCAATTCACCTCCGTGTTTAGGTTTTAAATGATTTCTTTTAGAATCTCTTTCCTCCAAAAATATTTTTTGTTTTATTTTTTATTCTATCACATTGGCTAGCTTAAAACCTCCTTTGTTATGGATTAGTTTTTGCCTCTTTTATTTTTGCATACAAGTGTGGTGGGATGTGTTTTGGTTTAGTTCTTCTCTGTAGTGTTTGTATGAGTCACTGGTAGAATGATCTAGGGTCACTTACTAAGAAACCTCACAGAACTCATCTATCTTTCCTAGATCAATTGCAACATACCTTATTTTGGTCAATAAAAAATAGACATTCAATGAAATACTCGACTTGGAAGACAACTTGGTTCTATAGGGCTTAACCCTTGTCCTATGAAGAGCCTCCAAATAAAAATAACTTAAGATCCTCTATTGAAATAATTCCTAGATTACTTCAACACATCCATCATAGGTTCATAGGCTCTCCCTACTATGATACCAAATGTGAACAAAATAACAAGTAGATTTTATTAATTTTGAAAATCACAGGTTACAACAATGGTATAGGGTTACATTTTAAAAGGCATTGCAAAACCAAATACCTATTGTAATTCACATGGGTGTAACAAACCCAACAAGTTGTAAATTAATACAATATGACTAAAATAATTAAATAAGTTTGGCATAAAAAGTAAACAAAATATTAACAAATATCAAATTAACCTATGTGAGTAAAATGGTCACATTATTATATGATTAATTACCCTTTACTCTAGGTTTTTACCCAACACATCAACTCTATTGAAATGTACCTTGATCATTGTATATCAATTGAGTTTTACATGCCACCACAAACCAAACCTAACAATTAATGTGAGATTATTTTTTAATGAATGAATCTTTTAGATTCATATAAGAAATTCCAAGTTGTATCAATAGAATACTTTTATTTGAATCAATGGTTAATTAGGAAATATGTTAATGATGTTTTAGCATATATAATTAGAAAAAAATCCATGGGGTCAAGAAAAATTCTATAGGAATTAATTAAATATGGTTCCTTAGTTTATTCTTAAGTTACATTACTAACCTTACAAGATTTTACTTCCAACAGTAAAATTAATGAGGAAAATGTTACAGTGAACCAATAGTTGTTTTAGTAATGTATGACATGTTTTATGGGCCCCAACATTAAGCTTTATAATCATTTTTTGAAGAAATTTTTATAAGCACACAATACAAGATCATGCAAATCTCATTTCTCTAAGATTTTTCAGCATATCATGAAATATTTTAGATATTACTTCAGATTTGGAATAATATCTTGTTGTAGATCCTAAATTTTGTAATTTATCAAGTGTGATAATTTCATTATTGATTTAGTCCCTTAAATCATGACTTGAGCACATATTGTAAGCCTAATTTTTTATATTTTATCCCATATTTATTCATATTTCACTATTTTCCCTCCTTAATGCACTACTCATCCATTTACAAAAAAACTCATATCAATCACAATAAGTCCTTTATTTCTAGTTTTTTCCAAAAAAAAATCATAGTACAATATCTCTCTTTTGGAACAAAATGTTAAACATGACTAAACTATCATATGATTTAGTCACATGTAAAATGGTCTCACTTAAGGACAACTGAGTATTAGTATCTAAAATTATATAGCTTTATTGGTTTGTAATCTCCTATATAAATCAACCTTAATGATGGGTCAATGTATTCTCCAATCATTTAACTAAGAAATTATTCTTTCAATGTCATTATTACCTAAGTTTGCATCCAAAAGGTACATAAATATCTCTAAAGCATCCATGTTCCATGTTTTGATCAGATTGATCTCTCATCTCTTGTAATTCCATCAATTCTACATAAAAAACCTGTAATGGTTCATTCTCAAGTAGCTCCATCTGATGAAGTAAATCTAATGCAGGAAACTCAACTAAGATGGGCATTTTCCCCTGTCTTCAATAAACAAGCTTGAATGGCGGATTGCCAACTGATATTTTAGGAGTCACTCTATCCACCCAAAGTTTTGAATTCATCTTTAGATGCCAAGATCTCCGGTCATCTTTGAGTGTTCTTTTGATGATCCTTAAAAGATTCTTATTATTACGTTCAGTGAAGCCATTACCTTGTGGGTAATAATTAGATGATGTACTTAAATAAATTTTGTGATTAATAGCCCAATATTTTACCTTTGCACTAAGAAACACTAAGTAATTATCTGAAATGATAGTTTCTTGAATACCAAATCTGCAAACTATACCTTCGTAAAAGGATCGTATCGAAGTTTTGTTAGCATATTTCAAAGCTATTGCTTTAGTTCAACATGTAAAGTAATCTATAGAATTAAAAATCAACTTGTGTCCTTGTGACGAAGGTAGATTAATCATGCCAATAAAATCAAGTCCCCACTACATGAATCATTGATCCACTGAAATAGGTTGTAGGGGCAGCAAAGCTAAACATTCTTTTCCAACCAAGAAAGAACATTTCTTACACTTTCTAATCCATTCGAAGTAGTCTTTCAATATAATGGGCCAATACTAACTAGCTTTCATAATTTTTAAGGTTGTGGTACGTGTTGAAAAGTGACCTCCTTCTGGTCCTTCATGTAATTTGGATAATAATTGATGAATTCTATCATAATCAACACATCGCAACATAAGTTCATTTATAACTATTTAAAATAACATGCCATCAATAAAACCATAAGTAATAGCTTGTAACCTGAAGTACCTTCATTTTTTCTTGTCCATACCATCTGGATAAGTGCCCTTCTATAGATAGTTAACTAAATCAGTCATCCACCTTGATTCATGAAATTCTCTGAATGACTTCTAGATGGTGATTTTCTAATTCCTGAACCAAATCTAGTTGCGGATACGAAAATTCAGGATGTTGTTCTCAGCTTTTTAGTTCAGTAATTTTTTGTTTTTCCGTATCATCGATCAGATGTTTACATAAACCTTTTCCTCGTATTGTCTTTGCAACACGAATATCAATATCATATTTTATAACCTTCATTATCCATCTTGCTCTCTTCTCATTCAATTCTTTATTTAACAAGAAATATTTCACACTTGGATGAGAAACAAGAACATGTATCTTGTTAGGAAATAAGGTATAAAATATGTGGAATAATCCCTCACAGAATCACAACAGTAGAAACTAATATGCATAAAATATTATAGATCTAAAATAAAAGTGTAGAATAAAATAAAAGAACACAAAGAGATAGTATTTAACGTGGTTCACCCAATTTGGGTTGCATCCACCAAGAATCACTTGCTTAGATTTTATTACAAGCCACCACTCTCTCAATACAATACCCAGATCTGTTTGGAGCTATGCTCAACAAATTCAACATAATTCACACCCGAATTCAAAACACATATGCAATGTTACATAATCCTACTATATGTATAAAACCATACAAATAGACAACTACTTAAGTAGTTTTACAAAACCATGGGTATCAAAACCATGGGCCAAAACCATCCCATAAATATATGGGTCAAAAATCCCACCCATTTGAGAAAGGCACATTTGCCAGTATATCAGACACGTTTTAAGGCCCAAAAAATTTTAGTGTAAGACTAGTTTTCCTCAAGACAACTATGAAAAGTGTATAATAAACTTGGTGTAAGATGTTCAACACTTTCTCACATGAAAACAGGCTCCACAACCTAACAATCTCCACTTAGAAACTAGTTTTCCTTTGAGCAAGCTTCTCAACCCTTCACTAGATTCCATGAAGACCAACCAAATTTAAACACAGCTTTATTTTTTCTCTTGTGACCACCTTGGTCATCATGTCTATAGGATTCTGACTTGTATGAATCTTCTCCAGCTTCAACTTCTATTCCTCCAAAGTTGTCCTGATGAAATGGTACCTTAACTATATATGCTTCATCCTAGAGTGGAAAGTAGAGTTCTTAGCTAGGTGTATAACACTCTGACTATCACTATGCAAATTTCCTTTCCTCCTGCTTATGCCCCAAATCCTCAATCAATTTATGTAACTAAATCATCAAATTGCTTTTATATGTGGCAGCAACATACTCATCCTCTATGGTTGACAAAGCCACCAACTTCTGTAGTCATGAAATCCATCTCACTGTTGTCCCACCTATAGTTTAAACATAACTTGTCATGCTCCTCCTGCTATCAACATCTCCAGCCATCTATGGATCTACATAACCACAGAAAGTGGTGTCTGATCCATTGTAGCACAAAACTATCCCCATGGTCCCTTTCAAATACCAAAGGATCCACTTTATTACCTATTAGCGATCTCTACCTGGATCAGTCATAAATCTATTTACCGCTCCCATTACATGGGCAATATCAATCCTAGTACACACCATGGCATACATCAAACTTCTAAGAACTAATGAATAAGGTACCTTGAACATCTAGTTTCTTTCCTTCTTTATCTTGGGACACTGACTCCTTTGATAACTTGAAATGGCCTGCCAAAGGAGTCCGAACTAGTTTAGCATCCTATGCATATTAAACCTCTCCAAGTCCTTCTTAACATACTCTTCCTGAGATAAATTCATCTTTCCATTCCTTCCTATATCCCAAGACATCCTCATACCAAGGATTTTTTTAGCTACCCCCAAATACTTCATAGAAAAGGATTCACTTAGCTATTTCTTGAGTACTTTTATTTCTTGCATGTTTTTACCTACAACCAACATGTCATCCATATATAGACACAAGGATAATATAACTACCATCCTCAAATTTATTTGTATACATGTAATGGTTAGAATGACATCAAATATAACCTTACTCCATCATGAATCTATCAAATTTCTTATAGCATTAACACGTGAAGCTTGTTTTAAGCCATACAAGCTCTTCTTTAATTTGTCACACCATCTCCTCATTACCTTTTACCTCATAGCCCTCTGGTCTACTGTATTTTTAATTCCTCCCCCAAATCACCATGGAGAAATTAAGTCTTTTCATCAATCTTTTGTAAGTGTAAGTATTCTGCTGCAACTATTCTTAGAACAGTTCTAATAGAAGTCATTTTTGCTACAGGAGAAAAAATATCATCAAAATCTATACCTTTTTTCTATGTAAACCCCTTGACCACCAACTGAGCCTTGTATCTTTTCTTGCCTCCTTCTTCCTATTTGAATCTAAACACCTACTTGTTTTGTAATGATCTTTTGCCTTCGGGTAGCTCTACCAAATCCCATGTATGGTCCTCCATGAGAACATGATGCTCCTCATCCATGACATGCTCCCACGTATTTTAGGTATCTACCTACATTGCTTCATCCAAGATCTTTGGCTCTCCACTATCAGTGAGTAATAAATAATAAAGAGAAGGATAAAAATGTTCTGGTTCTCTTCTTAACCTAGAAGACCTCCTCAATATAGGAGTTTGGGATTCCTGTTAAGGAGATTCCTGGACTGATTCATGTGTCACTTTCCCATCCATACGATCCTCTACCTCTACATATTCTTTCATGGATTCTTTTCTATTTTCTTGCAACTGCTGCTTATACATGACTTGATAATTAAATACCACATCCCTAAATCGAATGATTTTCTTGTCCTTAATACTCCAACATTTATATCTAATGTAATCACCACCATAACCAATGAAATTATATTTTTCTTATTAAGCCTCAAGCATGGTCCTATCATCCTTGTCTATATGGACAAACACCTCACATCGAAAGACTCTAAGAAATGAATAATCAAATTTCTTACCATACCAAGCCTCCTTAGGTATGCCTCCATCCAAGGAACTTGAGGGTCCTCTGTTTATCAAGTACACAGATGTGCTCACCGCTTCTACCCCAAAGGAAAGAGGTAGTCCTACATGTAACCTCATGCTCCCAGCACACTCCATTATTATTTTGTTCATCCTTTCTGATGCCCCATTCTACTACAGAGTTCCTCGAACCATCTTTTTCCTATGGATTCCATTCTTAGAATAGTAATCATCAAATTAATTGTTGCAATACTCTCCTCCATTAGCTGACCTGAGAAATTTTACCTTAAGAACTGTTTCATTCTCTACCAAGGCTTTCCATTTAACAAAAGTGTCAAATACATCATATTTTTTTCTAATACAATAAACCAAAACTTTCCTTATTACATCATTAATAAAAGTATCATAATAATTTGAACCCCCAAGAGATGATACCTAAGTAGGCCCCCACACATCAGAATTCACAAGCTCTAACTTACTCTCTTTCTTTGTAGGTCCAACCTTGAGAAACTTTACTCACTTCTACTTCCCATATATGCAATCCTCACAAAACCCCAAAACTATTTCTGTATATCCAGGAAAATCCTTCTTTATGATCTCCATACCCTTATGGCTCATATGACGAAGCCTATAGTTCCACAATGTTGTATCTACTTCTAAAGCCACAAGATTACAAACACTAGTTATATATGTGGTTAAATACAAGGTTCCAACCTTATTAACTCTTGCCACCATAAGAGCACCCTTGGTAACCTTCCAAGAGTCCACTATAAATATCACAGTACAACCATCACTTCCTAACTACCCTACCGATATCATATTTTTTCTTAATGTAGGCACATGTCTTGACATCCTTCAATAGCCAAGTATTCCCATTCTGCATCTTAACCCAAACAGAACTTTTTCCAACTATGTTTCAAGGCTCATCATCACCAGGAAAAACATGCTGAAAAATATCCTTGAACATAATCAACAAAATAATGCCTATGTGGAGTAGCATGGAAATAAGCCCCTGAATCTAAAACCCATGATTCAGTAATATTGTGTAAAGAAAGAATCAAATCATCTTAACATACAT
Organism: Taxus chinensis; assembly: GCA_019776745.2. Taxonomy (NCBI): domain Eukaryota; kingdom Viridiplantae; phylum Streptophyta; class Pinopsida; order Cupressales; family Taxaceae; genus Taxus; species Taxus chinensis. Next base: position 189,466,483 of record CM034146.1, read on the forward strand.
TAGTCATTGTCCACATTTTCCTCCTTGTTTTATTCTTGTTGTTTCTTCTTGTCCCGAAGTTCCCAAAAGTCCTTATTTACATGCCCAGTCTTTCCACGGTGCCAGCATACTATCCTACTTTTAGATTTTGACCTTGCCTAATCCTCCGATTTTCCACAGACTTTCTCTATTCTTCTATCTCCCTCTAGTTTCCATTGTCAAAGCATTCCCTGAAGTAGAAGATTCACTCAAATATTTTTCTTCACATTTCCTTGCTTAGAATCACCCCTACAACATCCTCAAACTTCAAATTTGATTTAGCTGCAACTGATGTTGCTTATCTTCCATTACCAGGGTATTCCAACTCTTAGGTAATTAGCACAAAACTAATAAAGCCCTAAATTCTTCATCAAATTCTATTGTAATTAAAGCTAGAATAATTTACAATTTTTATTAAAATAATTTAGATGATCTGATACTGAACTGTTCTCAGACATCTTCATATTAAAAAACTTTTTCATTAAAAATATCTTATTAGAGGCAGAGGGATTTTTCATATAACTTCCCTAATGCATTCATTCAGTTGTTTTGTAGTATTTTTCGTTCGAAACATTAAATAATACTGAAGATACAAGACACATCTAAATTTTCCCAAGTACCTTCCTATCCAGAAAATCCCATTCCACATACTACCATGCTTGACGTTTTGTTCACCTTCTCAGAAAATGAAATCTAAATATCCTTCTTATAAATGTAATCCTCCATCTACATCTTCCAAATATTAAAATTTTTCTCATTGATTTTATCAACCCTAGATCTTCCATCATCTTCCGATAACTCCCACTCAAGCTAAAAATTTCCCTGTGATTCAACATTTTAGTAAACCAAACCATGCTCTGATATCAATTATTAGGAAATATGCGATAAAATATGCAGAATAATCCCTCACAGAATCGCAATAGTAGAAACTAATATGTAGAAAATATTACAGATCTCAAATAAAAGTGTACAGAATAATAATAAGAACAACACAAAGAGATAGTATTTAACATGTGGCTCACCAAATTTTGGCTACATCCACCAATAATCAATTGCTCATATTTTATTAAAAGCCACTGCTCTCTCAATACAATACCCAGATATGTTTGGAGCTATGCTCAAAAAACTCTACAGAATTCACACCCAAATTCAAACATATCTACAATGTTACATCAACCATACCATATGAACAAAACCTAATAAGTAAACAAATACTTTAGTATTTTTACAAAACCATGGGTATCAAACTATGGGTCAAAACTCCCACCCATATGAGAAAAGCACATTTCCTAGTATATCGGGTAGCGAGACAACTATGGAAAGTGTACAACACTCTTAATGTACAGTCTTGAACATTTTCACGCATGAAAATGGTCTCCACAACCTAATAGAGGTTTTGGGGAGGGATCAATTCCCTTCATTTTAAAGGTAGGATTAACGTATCCCATCGTTTATGACAAGCTTGCAATGCCTCACCAATTTTTTTTTGATTGTATACCTCAAAATCTTGCACACAATTTTGTAAATTCTTTGAAGTATTATGTCCTATGTCAGCCTAATAATAGAGAGACTTGATATTCTTCTTCATAGCCACATCATTGTGATGGGTAGACCTAATGTAGAAACCTATGGTTCAAGTTTTCTGAGTAAATAAATATATTTTCTCACTCCATAATATTTGGTTTCTAAGAAATGACTAAAAATACTTCAACTAAAAATCCCCCACAAACAAATTAATAAAGAAATTAGGAACATTAGTAACCAACATATTGTGAAGTTAAAATTCACACATCAAATTATGAATATGAGGAGTACACTTTTGATAAATTTCTAGATTTTTTTTTCCATCAGGAGTCCCATAAGTTTCTTTACTACACATTCTCATCAACTTCCAAGCATAAAATTGTTCTTGAATAAACGTATTGTAGACAGAGGAGAGTTTCCTACAAGCTAGAATTTTTCAGGCCATAGGAAAAACATAATCCAAAATAGATTCTAACTTTCTTTTAGCAGTTGTAATGACCTCAATCTCTTCCTTAAGATTTTTATGTTCTTTGACCAATTCCTTATTTTGAAGAGATAATAGGGTTAAATCGTTCCATACTTTGAGACCGATATCCCTTTTCTTTTGAGACTACTCACTTCTACCTTTAAAGTAGTAATTTCTCTAACCTTTTGTATAATTCTTTGTACAATTTTAGTTTGACAAAGATGAATTAGGTTTCTTCCATACCTTTCAACTTTTCTTTCAAGGAGGAAAATTCATCTTGGTAATTCCTTAGCACTTCATCTCCATGTGGTTCCTTACCACCAATCTCCATCAGTAATAGTTTATGGAGCTCTGGTCAGTCATTTCTGGGACTGCAAGCATTTCTGGAGCTTCAGACTCAGTTTTCGGAGCTGCAAGAATGTCTAGTATATCAATGATAGGGCACTATGTTGCAGGAATGATTGTTGTGAATTCATCATCCTTTCATTGTTCAACAGGGGCAAGCATGAAGTGCCAACGTCATCTTTCTCCTTCCAAAATGGGAGCATAATCCTCTTGAAACATTTTGGGCTGGGGAAACTTCATGTATTTGTAAGGTACAAGACATTTTTGGTCTCAACGACATAGCATAATGGATTGGTAAGGTATTTTTACCTTTGGAAACTTATGGCACAGAAGACGGGTTATCCTTACTAGCAAATTCCTCCATAGTTTCTCTTGAAGGGTGAGGAGTTGACTTGTGCTTAGGCCGAATACATTGGGGGATGATTCCTTCTTGATTTTCTTTTTGTTTTGAACTCTGCCAGGCACTCATTTTTTTGACATCTCCATCTTAGGCCTATAAAAATCTTGATGTGAATAAATTAATTGGATAAGTCCTAGGTGCATCAAGGCATCTCTACCACACCCATTATTGTACTTTTGTCCCACTTTGATGACTTCTTTAGTGAGATATTCTAGTAAATTAACCCTAAGTTTAGGGTTTTTATGACCGTTCTTTAGATGAGTCAATATTTTTAGTGCATCACCTCTAAGTACAGACAGCTTCCCATCACAAATGAAGTATCTATTGAACCACTGAGTGGCTTTTTTTCCAGAGACCAGGAAAAATATCTCACCTAATTCCCTTTTGAGTACATAAGGAAGTAAGGATCAATTTTGGAAGATATTCTCCTTCTTCATGAAACAAGGGTATTAAATCCCTGAACGAGGCATTATTCATAACTTTAAGACCAAAATCCGGTAGGCCAGATAGGTTAGTACTAATTTGGCTATGTATCTCAATTCTTTTACCCCCACCCAATTCACGAGCAGGTTGCCTCAAAATTTATCAGGAACTCATCAACCAAATACTCATTAAAACTCTCAAATTTTCTAATAAAATCTAACCATCCTATCTCATGATATACCTCAGAAATAACATCATTTCCAAGTAGCATCTATGGAGAATCTGGTTTAGATTTCTTTTTCTGCCCATAACTGAATCAAGGCTAAATAAAACTTCAGAAAAATGGTGAAGGCTTGCGTGGAGCAACAAAGAAATTGTATACAATAGTAACATTGGAATTTTGAAATAATTTTTAAGCTCATTATTAGTAGTGAGTCGGTGTAAGTCTGACGGCAGAAAATTTTGATAAGACATGGAATTAGTTCATATGGGAAGATTTAATGCATCAAACAAATCATGTCCAATCATCATGAATGATAAGATCACTTGTCCTTCTCACAAAGCCACTTGTTCCTTCTATCAAAATGTGACACATGCGGTATATTTTCTCATTATTATCCATTACACCCCACTTATTAGCATAAGATTTTGATTTATATCTGTAATAATTGCATCAAACATTATGTATTAATTTAATCATGTTAAATAAATTCAATAAGGGAGTGCTTAAAAAGCTAATATCCGTAGCAAATAAGAATGAACTTACCCTTGCCAACTCATCTCCCTAATATCCGTAGAATCCAAATCCTACACTCGTAAAAATAAATATGATTAATGTACTGTCTAATAATTAACATTCCTAACCTTTATTGAAAGCATAAAAATAAAAAAAAACTATAATCTAAGGGGAAGAGGATAAAAAACATGATCATATTCCTTTATTAAATTTCAAAAACAACTATTCTTGGCGGGAAGAGCCAATCTCCTCCATTGAATCCATTACTTCACATAGAAACATATCTTTGTTGAATGTTTCTTTATCTAGAGGATGGTGATATATCCTTAATCTATGTCCATTCAGCAAAATATTTATTCTATCTCCATCAATTGGCAGAAGTTTCATCGATTTGTTATCATAATCCTTTTCGATCTGGTAGGGTCCCAACCATCTCGTTCTCAGCTTGCCTTTTAATTTTTGGTACTTTGAGTCAAATAGTAAGACCAAATATCCTTCATAAAACTTTCTATGCTTGATACGAGCATCATGCTAGGATTTTCTTTGGTGTTGAAGAATTTTAGTTTGATGTTGTGCCTCCATCCACTTTTCATCTAGTTCATTTAGCTATATTACTCTCTAATGTTGTACTTCATCCATATCAATTCCAAATTCCATTGTTGTCCTCTAAGTCTACAATTCAAACTCAACTGGTAATAGTGTCTTCTTCCCATACACTAATTCATATGGGGAAAACTAGTAGTAGTCTTCCAGGTTGTATTGTAGGCCCAAATTGCTTCTGGGTGTTTTGGTACCCAGTTCTTCTTGTCTGTATTGACAACTTTAGATAAAATGTTCTCAATTTCTCTTTTCATGACTTTTACCTGATCATTTGATTGGGGATGGTATGGTGATAATTTCATATGCTTGATTTTGTAGATTTCCAAGAAGGCTTCAATCATGTTAGACATGAATCGAGGTCCCTGATTAGATATAATGGATCGAGGGGCACTAAATCTCAACATAATTATGTTGTATAAAAATTTAGCTACAACATCTTCATTGGCATATGCCAATTCTTGAACCTCAACCCATTTCATGACATGATTAGTGCACACCAGCAAATACTCCTTTCCATAGGATGGGGGATCAAACGGTCAAACGAAATCAATTCATTACTTCTCAAATGGTCCTAAGACCACTTGAGGGTTGAGGGGAATTTTAGTGGACAATTTAGACTTCCCCATTCTCTGACATGCACCACACTGCCACATGTACTTCTTAACATATTTGTGAACAGATGGCCAATAGTATCTAGCTCTAAGGACCTTGTAAATTTTCCTCTTCACTGAGTAATGTCCTCCTCTAGGATCATCATGACAAGCTCATAGTATGTCATATACTTCATCCTCTCAAACACACCTATGAAGAACCATATCAGGACACCATTTAAATAAAATTTCATTACACCATTTGTATGTTGCACTATTTTTAACTAATTTCTTTCATTCCTTATCAGTAAAGTAGGTTGGAAACTTCACTGTAGTTAGGTAGTTTGCAAGATTAGAAAACCATGGTGGTTGAGTTGATAATGCAAATAATTTCTCATCTAGAAAGTGGTCCTAGACCGCCTCTTCTTCTCCTAAAACATTCAATATTTAAAGGAAATCAACAAAAACATTAGCCTTCTTAGGATTATCAATAATAGTTAAGTTAAATTATTGCAACAAGAGTAACCATCTAAAAATTATGCCCTGAATACTGGTTTATTCATCAAATATCATATTACAGAATGATCAGTATACACAAAGATTTTATACCCAATAATATAGTGTCTAATTTTTTCAGAGATTAACAACAGCTAAAAACTCTTTTTTCATAGTGGTGTAATTTCTCTTTGTGGGGGTTAGATTTTTACTGATAAAATAGATGGCATACATCTGGTCTTCTTCATCCCTTTTTCCAAGAAAAACTCCCATTGTTGTGTTAGAAGTGTCAATGTGAATATGGAAAGCTCGTCCCCAATTAGGTCCTCTCAAAACTGGAGTAGAGGTTAATTTCTCTTTGATAAATTCAAAAGCCTACTGACATTGAGGAGACCATTCAAAGATACAATATTTTGCCAAAAAATGAAACATAGGAGAAAATTTTTTACTAGAATATTTTGTGAACCACCTATAGTATCTTGCATGTCCTAGGAAACTCTTGATGCCAGTCTGATTTGTTGGTGTAGGCAGTTTAGTGATTAATTTTATCTTCTTATGTATACCTTGAGTAGAAATATGGTGGCCCAGAACAATTTCTTCGATCAACCATTATTAGACATTTTTCATGACTCAAGGAAAGGTTTTTTTTATCACACCTAGCTAACACTTTTTCAATATTAGTCAAATATTCTTCAAAAGTATACCCATGGAAGGTAAACTCATCCATATAAACTTTGACATAGTCATTTGTAAGATCTGTAAAAATAGCCAAAGCTGATCTCTGAAAGGTGGCAAGTACATTACAAATTCCAAATGGTATAACTCTATATGCAAATATACCCCAAGGATAAGTGAAGGTGGTTTTATCTTGGTTAGATGGAGCTATACTGATTTGGTTATATCCACTAAATCCATCCAAAAAGGAGAAATATTTCTTTCCTGCCAGATTTTCTAAAACTTGATCGATAAAAGGAAGGGGAAATTAATCTTTCTTGGTGGCTTTATTAAGCTCCCTATAGTCTATGAAAATTATCCAATTACCATTTTTCTTGGGAACTATAACTAGCAGTGACACATTGACTATCAGATATGGGATAGATGAATCCTACCCTCAACATTTTTTCTATCTCATTCTTGAAAATGTCTCTAAGTGTTGGATTAATTCTTTGTTGTGCCTTCCTAAAAATTTTAACATCCTCAATGTAAATATGGTGAGGGAAGATGCTTTGATGAATCCCTTTCATGTTAGTATAATCCCAAGAAAAATATTTTGAATTATTCCTCAAGATATCTACTACCCTAGTCTCTTGGTTGGCTTCTAAATTGCTACCAATGTTATGCTCTTTTCCTATTTTAACATTCACTTGTTTAGTATATTTTATAATAGCAAGTATTGCATCAACAACTAAATAATTCAAAGGGAAAACATGAGGTTTTAACATGTACAAAATCATCATGTTTTCAAGGGAAAAAACTTTGGCTAAAGGACAATGGAAATCAATGACTGTATGTTTTGAATGATAATAATAAATTTATTCACAATCCTCAATAGAAATGTCACTTACCTCGGTGATATTATCCACTGAGTTTAAAACAATTATTTCCGTAGCCTCAATTTGAATTTTTGTAGCCATAGCCTCCTCTTCATCAAACAGTGTGTATGACTCAACAATTTCTTCCATATGATTTTTCACTGCAATGGTGGACAAATAAGAGGAACTCATATTGTTAGTATCTAAAAAATAAACCCATACACATTCATAAACATCCACATATGGTTGGACAAGAGGATAAAGTAAGATAATCTTTATTTTTTTCCCATTCACAATAGTCATCTTTCCTGACCTACAATCAATGTATACAGTAACAATAACTAACCAAGGCATGCCTAAGATGATTGGATATCATAAATTTTGAGATTTAGGTTGTAAGACCACAAAATCTATATGATATTCCCAAGATTCAACCATGACCATTACATCCTTAATTACTCCATCTGGTACCACAATAGATTGATCTACCAATTGAAGAACAATATTGGTTGGCCGCAATCCTGTTAAAGATAGTAGATTGAACATATCTGTTGTGATGACATTGATGAAAGCACCAAGATCTACCAAAACATTGAATATTGATTGACCATTTACAAAAATAGTAATATCCAGACTCCCAGGATCCCTTTATTTTGGTGAAAGAAGTTTTCCAGCCACAAGATCAACTAGATTTCCTTCTACTTTGACTTTTTTTGGGTATTTCCCCTTTCTTCCTGGTGTTTTTATGGAATGGATTCTAACGGTCTAGTTTAACTTAGGAGTGTTGCTTATTGTTCTCAAAAGTGGGACCTCAATGTTCATCTTTCTTAGCTCCTAAACTAGTGTTGTTTCTTCCTCATTACATGCTTCTCTCAATCGTTATGGGAAAGGGGATGCATGTACATTTTTTATCTTTTCCTTGGTTATTCCTAGTGGATCATGTTTTTGGAGTATGTTCAGTTTCCTTATTTTCAATAGGAAGATCCTCACCTTCCTTTGCTATTTTTTCATTTTCCTCAGGTATTTCTGTGATGACAGTAGGAGGATCATTTACTATTCTTCTAGACCACAACTGAACATTATTGATAGCATTCAACTGCATAGTCTCACCCTGCCCTACTTCAGTAATTGAAGTTGTTTGTTTATTTTTGGGCTTTGAGACAGGTTCACTTAGAATTTGAGGTTGTGCTACTTTCCCTTTCTGGTAATTTTTTGTGGTGGAGGAATTAAAGCTTGTTGTTGTTGTGTAAACCTCCTAGGTTGATTAGAATTTTGTTGAGGTTCCCATTATTGATTTCACCATGGTGGTATATTGGTTGGTAGTGCCCAACCTTGCTAATTATATGGAGGCACCCACATTGGTGGATGTAGATAGGATACCCATTTTGGTGGTGTCCAATCATGTTGTCCCCTTGTTGGTGAAGGATCCTGATTGGGCCATGGAATCATCCATGGGTTCTAAGAAAGTTGAGGGGCATAAGAAGACTAATTATTTGACCAATGTATGAAGTTTACCTATGCATTTGTTTGAGTTATAGAATTTAATCTCTCTTTCAATTGAGGTAGGAAATTACAGTGATTGGTATCATGGTCAAAGACATCACAAATCAAGCACATGTCTATGAATTCCAAAGGGCATCAATGTAAAGGATGTATCTTCTTGTATTTAGGAAAATATATATCTAAAGGTTCCTTTGCAGCAATGTTCTTGGCTTTCAGTCCATCTATGGTTGAAGTTAGCTGTGAGGGATTTTTTTTTTCCTATTAGTCATTTCTTCAAGAAGCTATGAGGTACCTAAGGCATTATTTGATGTTTTTATGCATCTTATACCTCCTCTTGTTCTATAGTAACTCTTGCATAACTCATTAATATGCGTCTTGGTGAGTTTATGTACATCACCCCCTCCCATGAGATAGAGGGAATCCTTGGTTTCCTCATCAAGTCCATTAAGGAAAACTTTCTTGGTGATTTATGCATTTAACTCATAACCAATCCTATGGAGAAAGAGAAATATATCCAAATAATCTTCCATATTTTCATCTTCTTTTTGCTTTATTTGGAAGAAATCTTAGCACCTATCTCTCCTTATACAGTAGTTTTGATATTTGTCCAAAAATGATGTCTCTATGTGTTTCATCACTTTCTTTATGTTATTGAGATGAAACAGATAGGGGTAAAGGCCAAGGAGGAATACCTATTTATGTTGTTCGGTTGATGGTTGTTGCATGTGTTTTGAATTCTCAATCCAATGTTGACTGTAAGAGCTTCCTTTTGGCTGGGAGGAACTACCTGAAATAGAAAACAAGACCACAAAAGAAGAGTTAAATAATATATGACAATGGACTTCCTAGTGTGTGCTAGATCCAGGAAGTGTGATACTCCCTAGATGGTTGTCAATCCACTATTTAAAATAAATTAATGTGAGAGATAAGAAAATTCTTACTGTAGTTGATATGATTTAGGTATTTCATTCAAGAAAAATAAGAAAATCTAACATAACAGGCTAGGCCATAGTCAGATCTGAAGGGTAGGTAGGTATCAGGGTACTGGGACTAGTCAAGGTCAGGTTCTAGGTTGTTTAGGTCACTTGGTAGAAGGTTATGTGGTTATGTTATTGGTAAAAGGTATGAATAATAGAGGTTGATGTCAGTCAGCTATAACTGATAACGGTTTAGAAGGGACCGGTAACGGTCGTGGCTAACCAACGTCGACAGGGTTGGGGTGAAAGGAACTTAATAAGATCTGATTATGGGGATTGAACTGGAGTTAAACAGAGGTAGAAGGTTGGACGGGGAGGTTTGTAAAATTCTCATGTATACTTAGAGGTAGGTAGCAGGCGAGAATGGGTGATTTGGTGGTGTGGGTAGAGAAATGGCTGACTCTACAAGTAGCTAATGTAGACACCTGTAGTTTGATCAATACATTGTTATTTATAATAGTGCACTAACTATTCTTCCCTTTGTAAATTGACAGCACACCGTGAGTTAAACCTATATAACTCCCTTCTCACGACATATTTTTGGTCCTTTTTCCTCTTATAAACCACTTAAACAGGTTGTTATAGCCTCATTCTAACTACATTAGCTTCTTATTCCCTTCTAGATTGCTTCTATTAGCTCCCTAGAATATCAATCCACTTCGTTGGATTGATTAAGCCCTTCAGAAACCCTTCCAGAACCCTAATTACTCTCTAAGAGAGATTAATTAGTCTAACCTAGGTTAATTACCCTAAACATAGTCAAATCACACTTTGACTTGCTAAAAGTACTTTTTGGACTTTAGCATTTGTCCCACATGCACCCAAATCTCCCATTTCCCCAAACCAAAAACTATAAATAGGGCTATACCCCCTCCCTCTTTTCCTAAGAATTCTCTCTTCTTCCTAGCATAGATTATAGTATTTTGTTTAGGCTTTAGATTGTATTTCACTTTCTTCTATTGAGCTAATAGCATTTGATTTTGTATTTCATAGCACTAATATAGAGTAAAAGGGAAGATCCATTGGCCTTGAAGCCATTAATGGGGAGTCCCCTTTCTCTTAAGCACACAACTGAAGGCTTAGATCCTCTTAGGTTCATTATTTCAAGCTTTTAAAGAATAGAGGTTAATTTCATTTGTTTAGTTTGCATGTTTACTTCAAATTAATGTATGCAAAGAAGAAAACCTTGCTCATTTCTTATCACATGGTCCATTGATCAAATTGTTAAAAGCCTTTGGGGTTTCTTTAGAGATTCTTACCCCAAATCCATGGCTTTTACAACTTTTCATTGAACACATTTGGCACGCCCGGTGGGACACTTATGTCCATCCTCCATTAATGGAGGTCTTTTAGGTTTTTCAAAGTTCATTTTCAAGTTTTTGGGTCAAATCACTTGTTATTTCCTCATTTTTGTTTCTAACCCTAGATAAATGGCCTTCATTTGCATGTATTTTGTGGGTTTGATATAGAAATAGGACACTTTGACTAACAACTAACCTGTTTGCTCTTGAAAATTTGAAAATCCATGTTTTTTGCAGGTTTTTCACATGGTACATGTAGTTGTAAAACAAGGGGCACGTACATGTTGAAACCACAGTGTACCCATCAGATTAGGTGTGTACCTATCTAGAGGACTTCATCATTTGTAAATTTTATCTCTACAAGGATGCACACGCATCTCCGTAATCTGGGATGCGTATCCGTCTCTCTGGCCGCACATGCATAAATGGTCTGACTATGTAAAAAAATTGACAATTTCGTATTTCAGGCTTGGGCGTGTGCATGTTGAAACCTAAGCGTCCATGTCAATATGTGCACGTCTTTGTAATGTTGCAAGCGTCTATGTTTTACTGCATCGGGTTTCATTAATTTTTCTACATACGTTGAGTAGTGTATCCTTCAATTGGGAACGTTGGTGTTGTTAGGCACGTAGGTGTCTGTATTAAAATTAAAAATTTTTTTACACAAAAATCTTTTCTTCTGATCCAGGTTTCGGTTCAAAAAATAGTGGGCAATCATTCTTGGCTTAAAATTCTTTGTAGAAGTATATGCTCTCTCCTCGCATCTTCAAAGGTGATCTTGGAGATACTTATACACAAACTCATTGATTGTTCAAAAAAATTTTTACAGGATGAAAAAATTTCTTTTCTTCACGTATGTATCCATCGCCTTTTTGGCGATCTTCGAGGAATCAAAAGAAAAGTGTAAAATTATCTTTCTTAGGACCTAAACTAGAAAATTACTAAAAAATACAGGACCTAAATGTTAAAGAAGGGTTTTCTAATAACATGTTTTTTAGTTTGCCAAATGGTGTGCCATTTAAAACCACATTAAGATAAGCAAGATAAAAAACAAACCATATTTAAAACATTGTATTGAATGTTTCAGAAAAGGGTACGTCCCTATCCTCTCAACTGGAACATAACCCCTTTGGCATAACACCTTAAGCTATTACAACGGGGGTGGTTCCAAGAACCCTAAAGTAATCCACCATTGAGTAACCTCATGGATGAAACAAGAAGCGCTCCAATTACCCACTTGACTAGTACACCTTGTGAGATAGAGTTACCGGTTTTCCATATGGTGACCCCAGGGAGAGCACACATGGATGCACTAGTTTCCCTTTGTGCTCAAAGGGGGTAAAGTAAAGCCGAGATACTCCCAAGATAGGCAAGGGACTATTTGGGTAAATTGAGCTCGTTTAAGACAACTTTGTAACACCTAAGTGAGAGAACTTATTAAGGAGACCATTTTGTCTTGGAGCCCACTTTACTACTCATTTGTTGCGTCAAGCCATCACGAAGTGACAACTCATCTAGAATCTGAACCGTGTTTGTTGAACAAGGCAAGGAACCCTTGTGAGTTTGATCTAAGTGTCTTTTCATCATGAAACTAAACTATGTCCCACTTTCACTTAGTTTTATTCTTGTCTTTAGAAGAGGTGAAGCTCTACCCAAGTGGCGCTTGGTTTGTTTCCATCTTTTAATCAATACCCTTGCGTTCTCACTGCCCATTTTTTGGGGTGAGAAAGGAGCATACCTCATGTGTTTTTATCAGAGATAGTGCTTGCCACTTTTTTGTCTGTTTACACCCATCCATGTTTGTGGCTGGGTTGTTAAATGTCTAAAGTGCATAGGTACGCTTTTTGTATCTTTGATAAAAGTCCTTCCATATTTACTTTAGGATCATCTTCATCGTTGTGGGTATAATTCATCTTTTGTCTCATCTTGAGTTGATAATTTTGTTCGCATCTTAGGCACACAATCTTGATACTTACATCACATTCTCATTTTGTGAGAAAATGGTATAAGTCCCTTTATTGCGTGGTTACACTGCTCACATGATTTGAAACTCCTTTCTATACTTATCATTTGGTTTCAGTTTCGACATCATCTGAGTCTTCTTGAAAAGTGTCGATAATGCCTTATATATATCATAATAAATTTGTCATGGTACTAACACCTTGCTTGCTCAGTTAATGTATCATGGTGACGTTGTTACGCTATATCTATTCGTGACTTCCATTTTTCAGAAGGTTTGGCTTTCATCGACATTCAAACTAAGTTTTACGTATACCTTGTCAAGGGACTGCGACGACATCATGCCAATACTTAGGCCTTGTTAAGGTTCTAACTGGACCTACATATTGATGCATCATTGTCGCTATCTATTTTTAGGGCATAGTCTTCGAAACAAAAAATTGAGTGATCATAACATTTAGGTGTGCATATAAGTGTTCCTTGATAAAAAAAACTATATAACACTACATCTAGGATACATTGTGGTATAGTTCAAACATCACCTTGAGCATCTTGTAGAAACCATACACTTAGCGGTCACATTAGCTATATACCAAACGTCTGTTAGTAATGCCTAAAATCATAAAAATGGCAGCGAAATCAAATGATCATGATATAGGAGAAAAACCTTTCGACACTTTCCCATTTAGTGGCCACAATTTAGCACCACTCTTTTCTCAAGTTAAGGATACAGAGACGTTAATTGATCATAGTGGAGAAGAGTCAGACTCTTCCAGAGAACAACAAAGGTTAGACCTAAATAGATTTGATGAACTCCTATATTATAATAAAGATCAAGTACTTGCAAGAGTCTTAGCATTAGGAGCTAAACTTCCACACGAGTGCGAAGAAGAAACAAAGGTCATTAACCCTAACCTAGGAGAGTGAAGATTCATCTTAGACATAGATAACCCTTTTGATGTGGGATACGCTTCCACTTTTGGGCAATATAAGGCCACTGTCAAAGGTGAACCATCACAAAAACCTCACTATAAAGCTTCATGTAAAGTGAAAACTGAGAGAAAAGCTTCCCCTCCTCTAAAATTTGATGAAGAAGAGGACCCCCTGGTTGAGGAGGAGATCCTCCAAAAATAGATCTTGAAGTTGAGTCAGAAACTAGCAAACCTAGGCTCTTCAAGAAGAAACATATACAAAGACAAAGACAAAAAAAAACTTAATGAGTTTCAATTTGATCCACATACAGACTATACCTTTAAGGCAACTTAGGCTCAAAGGCCAATCTCGCCTACTAAAAAGCAACTCATTCAGGAGGAATTAAAATTTATGAAAGATACACTTACTACATTACAACAGGGAAATGTAGGCCAAAATAGAAAGTATTCATATGAATAATTATGTCCTTACCCCTTTGATAAGGACATGTTACAACAACCTTTCCCAAAACACTTTATCGTTTCCAAGTTTGATAAATATAAGTGCAAAAGTGATCCTTGTGATCATATAAAATACTTTTACATGGCTTGCCAAGAGGTCACGTATAGTGATAATTTCTTAATACAACTTTTTCCTCATAGCCTAGGAGCCGTGGGATTGGAATGGTTCTATAGCATATCCAAGGGCTCCATTACAACGTGGCCTATGCTAGTAGAGAAATTAGTAAGGCATTAATCCTATAATATGGAAAGCAAAATCACAATGAATGATCTATGTAACACAAAACAAAAACCCAATGAGACATTTGTAGGATTTTTACAATGATGGCATGGGCTAGCTAGTCACTTTCCTTGTGCCTTACTAGAAAAATAGTTAGTGAGCATATTTGTTCCTAACTTAAACCCAGAAATAGCCTTTCATTTACAAATGCATTGTGGCTCAAACTTCGAAGAAGTCATAGAGAAAGATAGTCAAATTGAGAAAGCCCTCATTGCCAAGGGAACGCTTAAACCTGTCACTAAAAAAAAACATGAAGCAAAATCCACAGACAAACCTAAATTCTTCAATAAAAATAAACATGTTGTTGGTGATGGCATTACAGACTCTAAGAGAGTCCAAGCCGTACAGACATGCCCACTTTTAAAGCTTTCGCAAGGACCTCATCCCAAAGCACTTACCAAATGTATGTTTATGTCCTTAACTACCATCCTAAAACAATTAGATGACATGAAAATGGTAGAATATTCAACTACAATAGTACCATATATGGAAGATGCTCCAAAACCGGTTTGGTTCAAAGATCATGAATAGTGCGACTTCCACTATGTTAAAGGACACAAAATGGATAGATATTTGAGATTGCGCCATTATATCCAAGACCTCATCGAGGAAGGGAAGATTGTTTTGGATTCCCCCCCTGAGTTTGGTAAAATTTCAAATGAAAAAATGGGTATTTACAAGGAACCTTTTCCTAACCATACAGATAAAAAGAAAATAAAACCAAATCAAGGGAAAACCTCCAACGACTATAGGACTATTTCCTATGTGTACCCTACAAATGATAGTCCTTATGATTCACTCATTAGATGTATTAGCTCATCTAATGAATAGATCAACACCATTCAGATTTTAGAAAAGAGTTGCGTAGTTGGGACGAGATGTGCCACTTAGTCATACCAAATATTGTGCCTATCCCTCAGGAAGGTCAGTATAATTTAATAGAGCAGTTAGAGAAAACACTTGCTAGGATATCTGTTCTCGATCTCCTCAAGATATCTAATGCCCATAAGAACATATTGTAAAACACTTTGTAAAATTTAGGGGTTTGCACAGAGGTAGACCCCATGAACCTTCGAACCATGATTGCATGCCTAGACACCAACGATCATATTACTTTTGATCATACTGTAATCTCACATAACAACCCAAAGCATAACTTACCCTTGTATCTCGAATTGGTGGTTACCCGTCACAAAATCAAAAGAGTACTTGTAGATGGGGGATCTGGTCTAAATATTTACACTTTGAAGATGGTCAAGCAATTAGGCCATTCAGAAATAGAGTTGGGTTCTAAGACTATCACAATCATAGCATATGACAATGAAGAAAGAGAGTCTGTAGGGACTATAGTGGTTCCCATGGAGGTAGGACCAATGTCTCATGACACAACATTCCATGTCCTTGACTTGGACCTTCCATATAACATGCTCCTAAGGTGCCCATGGATCCATGCCATGCAAGCTATTCCATCAAATTTACATAAGTGCATCAAGTTATGTCATGAAGGGCAGGTGGTTACCATTTTGGGTGACCCAGAACCATTCACACATTATAGGGAATTAAACAATTTTTCTCGTGCAACTTATGAATGTGCTTCTGCGGATGTTGTTGTCCCTCTACAAATGGAGGCTATAAAAAATGAATAGATTCAGAGTCCCTCATGCCTTTCAATCAAGATCTTCCCTCATTGGTCAACCCATTTGCTTCATGGGAGGAAAAATCAGCAAAATATGGCCCAGATAAGCCATTCACTCTTGAGTAGGATCTTTTGATATCAGACTTACCAATATCCCCCAGGACAAGGGGTAAGCCTTATTTTCAGTTTAAGAGCACTCGTGAACAATGTCCTAAACCATTGGAAAAAAATTTCCATAGTGGTCTCCTATCTAAGGAGAAAATGTTAGAATACCCTACCAGCAAAGTGCCAGAAGGAACCATGGCTTCATGCAATTAAGCACCTTAGTACATCAAAGGTCCCCACATGATGTTTGTCATGGGCTATAGTGGGTTTGGATGTGGCGTTAATGCACAAGGATGGTTGAAGCCTATCCTTATCCCTCATTTTAAAGATGATAAACATGGCCTTGGAATAAGTCTCCATGACGCTTTACCTTCTAAGAATGATGCCACCTCTTCTGAATGTGATGACGTTTCATCTCATTCTGATAGTGACGTAAATTCCCAATATAGCCTTTATGAGGATCTTGCCTCCACAAACCTATTCCCATATTTTTCAGTCCTTACCTTATCTGAATCCACCCCCCTAGAAAAATATCCAGTAGCCCTTATATATCCTGAACTTATAAATTGGTATCAATAACTTCACGTGCCCCTAGATTTCTTTGAAAATGATGAGGCATTTGTAGAGTTCATGGGACTCAGGGACTTTAATCTGGTTGGAGACCACAAGAAAGGATTTAAGATTCAACTAGACACCTGTGCCTACTTCGGGGAAGAAACAGAGATGTCTGGATGGTTGAATAAGAAGGATGTAAATAAAAGTACACCCAATTTTGAGAAACCAAGCAAAAAGGCTCAATGGAGATCCCATAGTGACAAACTCTTTGATAAACTCATAGAGAAACGGAACAAAGAGTCTAAAGATGAAGTGATTTATCCATTTAAATATGATCATGAGCTACCACAGGAGGTCAATCTTACTCTTCCCCCTGATCCTACATGGATGGAAGATGCTTCTAAAATGCTTGTTGAGGAAATAATCAACGTCAACATTGGCTCCGAGGAGCAACCTAGAATAATAAAGTTGGGAGCTTCACTCTCAGCTCAGGAACAAAGGACCTTTGTAGAGCTCTTACAAGAATACGTAGACATATTCCCGTGGACATATGTAAATATGCATGGCTTATACCTAGAGCTAGTTGTGCACAACCTCGTTGTGCACCCATATGTTAGACCAATCAAACAAAAGTTGAGAAATATGCATCCTAAGGTGGCACTCTTAGTTAAAGAAGAATCAGAAAGGTTGTTGGATACTGATTTCATTAAACCTATTAACTATTCAAAATGGATCTCAAACATAGTCCCAGTACAAAAAAAACCTATGGGCATAAGGATTTGCATTGATTCCCATGACATCAACAAAGCATGTCCAAAAGATGATTTTCCCCTACCTAACATTGACATGATAGTCGATTCAACAACTGGTTATGAAATGTTTTCCTTGATGGATGGTTTTTTAGGTTATAACCAGATACAAATTATGGAAGAAGATCAACATAAGACAACATTCACAAATGTTTTGCTTCATGCCCTTTAGGATCAATAATGTTAGGGCTACTTATCAGTGGACCATGACAGTTATTTTCCATGATATGACAAGTGACATCATGGAAGAATATGTTGATGACATCCTAGAAAAATCCAAGAGTAGAAAAGAACACCCTGGAATATTGAGATGTATTTTTCAGTGTCTATGAAAGTTTAAGGTTCGCTTGAACCCTAAAAAATGTGTCTTTGGTGTTTTATCAGGAAATATCCTAGGGTTCATTGTTTCACAAAGAGGGATTGCTATGGACCCTGCAAAGGTTACAGCTATCACAAAACCACCTACCACTCTTAAGAAACTAAGGAGTATACAAGGGAAAATTCAGGCAATCCATCACTTTATTTCACAACTGGCAGATAAGTACCATCCTTTTACCCATATGCTCAAGAAATATGTCACCTTCAATTGGGGACCTAACTGTTAGAAGGCCTTTGTGCTACTCAAACAGTACTTTGCTAGCCCACCTGTACTCATGCCACCTACCCTAGGTGAACCTCTCCTCTTATACATTTAGGTTACCCAGTTTGTTATTAGAGCATTGCTTGCCCAATATGACTTAGCCCATAAAGAGAGAGCTATTTATTATCTCAGCCACACCTTGATCACATACGAGTTGAATTATCCCCAAATAGAAAAGGCTTGCTTAGTGGTTGTCTTCACATTTCAAAAGCTTCACCATTATCTCCTAAATAATAAAACTAAGCTCATATCTAAGGTTGACCCTCTCAAGTACCTTTTATCCAAAACCCCCCCATAGGCCGAATGGCTAATTGGATCATTCTCCTGAGTGAATTTGATATTGAGTTTGTGAATCAGAAATCTTTAAAAGGACAGGTACTGGATGATCAGTTGGCAGAAGCTCCTCTCTGAGGAATGGAACCTTTATGCTTAGATTTACCAGATGCATCTATGATGTATATTGAGGAATCTGTAGAATGGAAGGTTCATTTTGATGGATCTTTTACCTTCCATGGATCTGGAGCAGGAGTGGTGCTCATCACTCCAACAGGCGATGTCATCCCATGAGCATTCTCGTTGGGATTCCCATGCACAAATAACATCACATAGTATGAAGCACTCATTACTGGCCTCAAGCTAGCTATTACATAGAACATCAGATAACGGCGGGTCATTGGGGACTCTCAACTTATCATAAAGTAGGTTAATGATGAGTACAAGGTTAAAGATGAGAAGCTTATTCCATATAAAAAATGATTGAAACTTTGAAGGAATATTTCACACAAGTCATATTTGAACAAAAACCAAAGTTGCATAATAGATTTTTAGATGCTATGGCTACTATTTGGTCTCTCTTATGCATAGCACCTGAAGAAAGAAATATTCCTTTCTTCATGGAACATTTACAGGTACCTGTATATGATATTCCAAATTCATGTTTGGCATGTGAAGTTGTTGGTCCTTTATCTCCCTTGGTATGACCCTATCTTCCAATACCTACAAGATAGCACTCTTCCACCTGACATTACCCATTCTAAAAATAAAATCCTTATTCACCGCATAGCTTGTTATACCCTCATAGGAGGAACCCTTTATCGTTGTGGCTACAACGGGAATCTATTCGTTGTTTGGATGTTGCTAATTCTATCCACAATATTAAAGAAGTACATGGTGGTATTTGTGGAGCACATACTACTGGCATGGTCTAAGCTAAAACTCTATTAAGGTTAGGCTATTATTGGCCTACCATGGAATCTGATTGTTGTAACTTCATAAAGAAGTGTGAACTATTCCAAAAATATGGAAATTTAATACATGCGCTAGCACAAGCCTTACAACCTATTGCAATGCCTTAGCCATTCTCTAAATGGGGCGTGGATCTCATAGGGAAGCTCCATCCTTCTTCATCAGATGGTCATACTCACATCATCACTACCACCAAATACTTTACCAAATGGGTAGAGGATGTCCCTCTTACCTATGTCACTAGTGTGCAAATTTCAAAATTCATCATGAACCATCTCATACGTCATTATGTGATCCCCTCAGCCATTGTCACTGATAATGGTAAATCCTTTAAAAAAAATGGTTAAAACATTGTGTCAATGCTTCCATATCCAACTTAAGTGGTCTACCCCTTAGTACCCTCAAGGTAATGGATAGGTAGAAGCCACCAATAAGACCCTTGTGTGGATTATGGAGAAAATGGTTAGTAAAACCAACAGTAATAGACATCTATAGATACATCCTGCCCTCTTGGCCTATTGTTCCTCCATCCACACTCTTACTGGTGCGACCCCATATTCACTTGTCTATGGCACTGAAGCCATCATACCTTTAGAAGTGTAGCTTCCTTCCCTAAGGATATCTCTCAGAGATTATCTTGATAAAGATGAGGACTATAGAGTTGCTCATCTTGCAAAGTTAGAGCTATTAGATGAAAAGTGTATTAGAGCACTTAATCACCTAAAATTCTATTAGAACAAAGTGTCTAGAGGGTATAAAAAATGCATCATTCATTGGGAATTTGATGTAGGAGATCTAGTTCTCAAAGAAATTCAGAAGAACACTGTCAAAGACAGAGAAAATAAAGGAAAGTTTGAGGCTAACTGGTTAGGTCCTTATGTTGTAATTACAAAATATGGATCAGGGGCCTATAAACTTACATATTCAGATGGTGAAGAGATTCCAGAACCTATGAATGCCATGCACCTGAAGTGGTTCTACACTTAGGCATGATGAGAATATCAAATAAGAACTAAAAATTGGAAAAACAAAGAAAAAACAAGAAATAAATGAAAAAAATTGAAAATAGTAAAGAAAAAGTAGGTCATCCTCATGTGAAAACCACATAATTGTGGTGCAGTGGGCAGGTCTTTGAGTGAAAACTAGTTTTTGGCACTCAAGGAAAAAAATTCGGATGCAAGTTACTCTTACAGCAGGATGGGTAATCGTCACCACTTTCTAGGTATGACCTTCCTTTGCTAAGTCTAAGAACCCTACTAGGGCCACCTTTTGTCGTACCATGATTTGGTTTGTTTACTCCTATATCTACAAGGAGGACATTATCTTTGTATATTCCCATCTAACGCTAAGCATGAAAGTACCATTTCCACCTTCTCACACATACACACATGGCATTATGCCTTTTGTATATTCCCACATCATGTTGGGGGCATCCATGCTTCTTTGTTCTTGTACATTGCTTTCAAAACATGACCTTGGAAATACAAAAACATTTGGAAAATGATACACAAAAATATAAACATCTAGAAAATTTCCCTTTTCAGGGATAAGGCTACATTCATTTCACAAAATTATCCTAGGGACACCTAGACAACAATGAAAAAACGTAGCTACGAAAACTTACCTTTTTTAGATAAACCCAAAAACATTAGAAAATATATGTCAATGTTGTCCCACAAAAACAAGGTAATGTTTTAATTGCTTTTAGTTGTTGGTTTGTATAGTTTTGATGTACTTAGTTTGTTTGTTTGTTTGTTCTTTGAATAGGTTCATTTGCTTACATTATATTGGATCTTATATGATTTATTTGTGTATGGCATTGCATTCATTTAGGAACTCTCATACTTGTGAAAAATTGTTGTAGGCTTCTTTATTTGTTATGTGCATCTATTAAAGTTCATTTTTACTTGCTTAGATTAGATCCCATTTTAATCTCTTGTTAAATTTTGCATGTGTTTGTTTAGTTGTAGTTTGTTGTGTTGTTTGTATGTGTATATTTGTTTAGTTTTGTTAAAAAAAATTCTTGTGTGTTTTGGACAGTTGTTTGTTATCACATCTATCATCTATCATTTCATCACATTTCTAACATCATTCACTACATCATATATATACAAAAATGCTAAGTATCACATCATGCATGTATGCTAAGCTAATCATCACATATCGTATCATCAATGGGGGCAAGAGGGGTTGTGCATAATCACAAATCTATCCCCCACACACACCAATATAATCTAGTATCATCCCAAGTACTAGAATAAAAACTCAGAAACAACTCATAAATCCAAAACATGTGGTGCTATCTATAGATACATCATCAATATGAAAGCATGAAATATACACATTTCTAAATCTAAGGTATGTCACATACATAAAAGAAAGGTCAATCATACATCATAAATCCATCATAGTATGATATATCAAAATGTCCATATATACATGTATAACTATCCAGGTCAGTACTCAAAATAAGACATCATCGATACAATATGCCATCTAAAAGGGGCATGCATCAAAAATAATCGAGCCTTCATCATGAGGCGTCATCAAAATAATGGTATACAAAGCTATAAATCAAAATCAGCCTTCATAAGAGGCATGTATACAAGATATTTGTACCAAAAAAAATACATAGCTCAACCATAGCTCTCACCCTCACCGGGGTTCCTGAGTCCATGACTTGGTCATCAGAAGAGTGGCAACTATGACGGACCTGTACTAGGGGTACCACCCTGATGTCTATCAAGTTGTTGTCCAGTCAGCTGCCCTGGTATGGGCTATCTAACTGATCTCACTAAATGGACTGATCTCCATGACCTGGAACCTATTGCACTCGCATCTGACTACTGGAATGATAACACTCGCTGATCTATCGGAACTGCCCTGAAGTAGGCAATCCTATAATACAGAGCCTCACCACCAGATCTCATAGCATCTTATATCAAATATGCATCTCCAGAAGTGAGAGCTACCTGTAGGGCAGCATCTCACTGACCTGTCACCCTGTCAATATCAGCTTGGGCCTGTCTCAAGGCTGCGGCCTCTCGATCTCTATCTATGGTAATAGCCCGCACCTGGGCCCGTGCCTGATCCCTTTGTGTCAAGTAGCCTTGGTCCTGTGTCTGGATCTAATCCCTCTGGGCCACAACCATATGTACTTAAGTCTATGACTAGTGTAGGAGGCTCAATATCTCGAGCCCCCCTATGCGGCCATCTCTCGCATCCGAATCTACCATAGAACACTATCAATGCCATGGGTGGCATGTGCCCTAGCCTGATACCTCTCCGCTGTCAAAACCTACACCTGGGCGTGTTCCTGATCTCGTTCTGCTATGAGGGCCTGTACCTATGCCCTAGTTGCATCTCTGTCCCCATCCACCTATAACTATATGTCAATAGCTACCTGTAATTGCTGCTGACAAGCAGCCCGCTGCCCACCATCACTGTTACTCTCTGGAATGTCAAATGGTGGACCCTACTCTGGAATTACTTGCTAGAGAGGGGTGTATATCCCCACTACAATGCCTACTAGGGGAAACTCTATGTCCACTGCCTTGTATACCTATCTCAGCCTAGGCCTAGGGCCCTGTCCCTTTGGCTGCTGTGGTACGGGACCCTGTCCCCTACCTCTAACATATTGGTGTGCATCATTCGCACCCTCATCATCATCATCATCATCACTGTCAGCACCACCAATGGCTCCACCCTCGTCACCACTAGGAGACCATACTAGAGGAGGTCTCACAATGACATTATATAACACTCCAGATAAAGTCAAACGGCATGGAAGCACACCGTGATACTAGGGCCCATACTCAGGAGTAGTGCCGGGATCTCTGATTTGTCTCAATGGCACCCACATAATAGGTGCCACCTATCAAAAACTAGCTAGTGCTCTATTGTAGGTGATCTATGGGCCCATATAAAAATGCTCTCGGGCTCTGTGAGCATACCATCTATCTGGCCCAGGAACATCCTTGGTAATGTCAAACTACCTAAGGCACCGATCCACCCTGTATATCTCTCGCATATAGCTGCGGATTCCTAGAATGAAATGCTCTACGGTGGTAGTATTGAGCTCTACGCCATCCTTGGGCCAATGGAAATGTTTATAAGGCCTCCAAACCATGGAAGCCTGCCTCAGCTCATCCAGATCATGTTGATAATGATAAATAACCCCCATGTTGGGTCGCACATCGTCCCTTGCTAGTACCCAACCCATCGTCCATGACTCGTCAGGATCCTGAACTCTCAGCACACCTTAAGGCTGACCAATGGTGATATGATCCCACGCCCAAATCTGCAGTAGACAAGCAAGTCCTACCATCTTCTGATGGTAGCAAGTAATCAAATGAAGGTCCCAGTATAGATGTGCTAATATACACTAACCCCAGCAGTAGGTCTCTCCCTCCACCAAACCAAGAATCACTCCTAGGATTCCAAGTAGAAATAAAGCACCAATCTTGTCATGGAGTAAAACTCCACTGACAAAGGCCATCATGTAGACCACTACCCGGTCTAACTCTGGATCATCTATACATTAGGATAATCTGATGGACATCTCGCGTCATGGTATAGTAGGGACTCCAAATAAATGTATAATATATCACTGAATATCGGTCCAATGGCTTGTAGTCTAGATGATCTGGCCCTGAATGGGGACCCCCATAATGTGCCACACATCCTCTAGTGTAATGGTAATCTCCTTGGTCAGGAGCCGGAAACACTGAATCTCGCTATGCCATCACTCTGTCATGGCTATCAAGAGGCCATGGTTCAATGTAATCTATGGCCTCTCTGCCACATGGGACAATCATGTCACATATAAAAGGCTCTCCAGAGTCGCTCTATCATCATCATAAAACTACACCTCTATAACAGCTAGCCGAATGTAGCGCTCGCGAGTCTGCAGAATGGGTAGTATACACTGCAAAAATCAACACAGGTGTTAGGCACTTACTTACTCCTATCTATTTTTCTAAGTAAAAATGATTCTTCAAGAAATCACCCAACTTACTAATTATTCTTTTCTTTTGAACCAATCTAGTCTTTATTCTTCTATACTTGGCTATTTTTTAGCAAAGTTATCTTTTCCCCCTTCATTCTAGTTCCTACACGCCTCCTTTGGCACTTGCGTGCCCTTACCAATTCATATACACCCTCACCAACGCGTATGCACCCTATCTCTTTTTTTGTCTCTTTGGCGCACAGCCACATAGAATGCTTTTGCACCTGCCTTGACATGCACGTGTGCACGTGACTGTTCTAGCCTAGTTGACACATACATGCCCCACCACCACTAATGTTCTTCCTAATGGGTATGTGTGTGTGTATCTGCCTCTTCCTATGGGTATGCGTGCGCGTACCCACTTCTTCCATACATATGCACGTGTGCACCCCTGCCCCTCGTGAATGGATGTGCATGTGCGTCCATATCCATATTGATGCATACGCATGTGCGTACCTGTCAATCCAACGCATAAACCCATGTGCATGTGTCAAAAAGGTCCTACCTACCCTAGAAAATCCCTAAAAATGTAAAAAATGCATAATTAATGGGAGGGATAGGCCACTCATGTAAGGTCCATCCATTGGGTCCCGCATGAACTCTCAGATGTGATCCGCATGTCTTGTCCTCCTCGATATTCTTGCCATCTCACTCTAGGTCTATCGCTCTCGCTCATGGTAAAAATATACAAGAGCTTTGGTAAAAATAAATTGGTCATGATTATTTTACCGACCCTGGGTGGGTATATTAACCCATCGCGATGCCCCTGGGGCATGTTTTCTCCACTGTGATCATTCTAATCCCCTTCTATCTGTTGTGATAATTATTTTTGTATTACAATAATTATTTTTACTAATTTTCCCACGTTGGGGCACTTTGTGCCACCCCGCGGTTGTTTTCTCCGTCACACTGAAATAATTTACACATCTTTCAGGCACCTTTTCTCGCCTCTTCCTCTATTTTCCCCCATCGTGGTAATTATTTATTCATTTATTTTCAATGAATTCTTCCCAACTCGTATTTCTTCTTATGGGCATATATCCTGGCTCTCTGGAAGCCTCACCTTCCCATTACCACCTTCACGCATACTTTTAGAAGATCTTTGATCTTTCGAAATTCTTCTGACCGATCAAAAACCTAAAAAAGAAAAAATTCAGAAAAATATTTAAAAAACAACAAAAACATTGAAATTCCTCAGAAATGGATTTAAAATTGGTAAAACCGATCATCTACGGCTGAAATCTATGTTTATTGCATGGCCTCATCCTAGATCTTGCTAATGTTTTCAAAATTTTTGAAACAATGACTCACGCATCACCAAAATCTTCAATCACCTACACAAGCTATGTTGCTTACTTCATCTGTACTCTGGGGCACTATCAGTTGCTTGGTACTATTTTCATCATGCACATTGCTTTTTTATGGAACCCAAGTGTCCTCCGTCTTTCCCCTTGCATAATATACCTTGCTTAGGACATCATTCTTCACCCTTATCATTTATCATAACATTTAGGGCTTCATCTCGATAACAAAATATTTGTGCAACTATCTTAAACATTGTTGGTGTAAGTGTGTGATTGTACTTATTTCCCTGTTAGGTGATTTTATTTATTTCTCGTATTGCATTGCATTCGTGTATGTTGCATGGAGTTGGCCATTTTTAGCACAGGATGGTTGTTTGTATCTTGGCTCTTCATGTCATTTTACACTTCCGTCACATGCTCACATTTTAATAAGGACCCATGAGGAGGATTCTAAGCATTATGATGATTAAGTATTGTTAGCAAATGATTTGTGAATAGCTCAATATCCCTTTCTTCTAAGTTTCTCGTCTTCTCTGTCCACTTCTCTCTATGTTGTTTTCTTTTTCAATCATCGATTGAGTTTCTTCATCACCCCATCAACACTCGAGGGCACATTCATCATTCTTCATCCTATTAGTTTTTCTTCTACCCCTTTAAAAAAAATTATACTTGTTTGTGTTTGTCTACTTTCTTTGAAGTGACGTAGCTTATGTCACCTCAAAGAAGGGAAAATTTTGACACCTGTAGTTTCATCAATACACTATTATTTCTAATAGTTCACTAACTATTCTTCCCTTTGCAAATTGATGGCACACCGCCAATTAAACCTATCTAACTCCCTTTTCACGACATTGTTTTGGTCATTTTTCCTCTTATAAACCACTTAAACAGGTTGTTATAGCCTCGTTCTAACTACATTATCTTCTTATTACCTTCTAGCTTGCTTCTATTAGCTCCGTAGAATATCAATCCACTTCGTTGGATTGAATAAGCCCTTCAGAAACCCTTCTAAAACCCTAATTACTCTCTAAGAGAGATTAATTAGTCTAACCTAGGCTAATTACCCTAAACATAGTCAAATCACACTTTGACTTGCTAAAAATACTTTTTGGACTTTAGCATTTGTCCCACATACACCCAAATCTCACATTTCCCCAAACCAAAAACTATAAATAGGGCTATACCCCCTCCCTCTTTTCCTAAGAATTCTCTTTTCTTCCTAGCATAGATTATAGTATTTTGTTTAGGCTTTAGATTGTATTTCACTTTCTTCCATTGAGATAATAGCATTTGATTTTTTATTTCATAGCACTAATATAGAGTAAAAGGGAAGATCCATTGACCTTGAAGCCATTAATGTGGAGATCCCTTTCTCTTAAGCACACAACTGAAGGCTTAGATCCTCTTAGGTTCATTATTTCAAGCTTTTAAAGAATAGAGGTTAATTTCATTTGTTTAGTTTGCATGTTTACTTCAAATTAATGTATGCAAAGAAGAAAACCTTGCTCATTTCTTATCACATGGTCCATTGATCATATTGTTAAAATCCTTTGGGGTTTCTTTAGAGATTCTTACCCCAAATTCATGGCTTTCATTGAAAACTATCAAAAAGCTAAAAATCAAAAAGAAAATAATTCAAAATATAAAAACATGGGAAAACATTAAAAAATCAAAGGTACAAAGATCAAACATTGCAATCAGGTATTGTGTACACATGGATGTTTCTTTCTTCCCTTCCTTGTTGTTATTCTGCAAGTCTTCCTACCATTTTCATCCCTTCGGTGATAATTTGGTTAGCCTATTCACATGCATTTTGTGACATTTATCTCTATGGTATATGTTTGACCCTGATCTTTTATCACCTTGGTAAATTAAAGAACGACTGACCTCTTAGAGATCCTATCACATTCAACATCTAATAAAATTGTTGTGAATAAATTTTGGACATATTTTTTGACACTAGCCAATGTCATCATCACAATCACCTCCACCTCCTTCCATAAAGCCAATAGTGGTTCTTAACCCCTTGTCAAACAAGAGATCTGAAATAAGTTTTCAGAAAGTAAAAGAATCAGAATCAATCAAAAATCAAAAATCAAAATTCAAATGCTAAAAGAAAAAGCAAATTGATATAACTCTCCCTTGGGGTATTTCCAATAATCTCTATCAGGCTATGGAAGTCTGACTGTTAGTAGATAAATGTTGTGATTAGAGTCAAATACATCTCCATCAGAGCAATGGACGTCTGGCTGGCAGCGGAGCAATGTACGGCTATCCTTCCACCCTTCATTCACAAATCACCTATCGCCTTTAAAAATACATTATTCCTACACATTGGCTGGGGTGTATTCACTTGTTTTCTATTAAATCTTCCCTTTAAGAGGTAATTAAATTCCACATGCACACACTAGATCTCTATGAGTAAACAGGGTTAGTATGTTACCAAGTGTCTTTTTTGAACTTTGTTCAGACTCTTACTTTAGTCCATATCTTTTCTCACAATTTTTGCCTTTGGCTAATCACTTCTTCATCGCGAGGCTTCTAAGCTACATTCATATCATTCACATCATTCTTCTACTTCGTTCAGAACATCCATGTGTATAGGATTACTTTTTTGCCATGTTTTCAGACACCTTTTTCCCCTTTCACAAAAACAATCTTCTCCTTCCTTTCTATCATGTGCTTTTAGGCCAACTTACGCTGGGGGCATCCTTGCTTCTTCCGAGCACTTCATTGGTTTACATTCATCATCATGTTGAACCTATCCATAATGGCCTTGGGTCCCGCTTCTACATGTGAAGAGTTTTCCTTTAAATACTCCCACCTAATCTCTGGGGCATTTTTGCATCTTCACCTTTCTCGTACACATGTGGCCTTATGCCCTTGTACATCCCATCTATTGTTATGGGCATCCACGCTTCCTTGTCTTCCTGTACATATTTTCAAAAAATAATCAAGGAAAAAATCAAAAACATTCAAATATGTTAGAAAAATAAAAAAAATTCAAATATGTTTAAGAAAACTTCTTAAAATATAAAATCATCCTACAAAACATCACTCTTTGGTTCTCACATGTTCATGTGCACATCCCACGGGTCATCTTGATCTACCTCCATCAACAAAATCTAGGCTTCTTACTTCGTCTATACTCTAGGGAACAATGAGTTTCCTGGTACTGTTTCGTAGTGCACATTTCTTTTTCATCGGACCCAAGTGTCGTCCGTTATTCCCCTTGTATGTATCTTTTCTTGGGGAACCATCATTAACCCTTGTCATTAATTCACATAGGTCGAAACTGAAGCTTGATAATAAAAACATTACATTATGTTTCTTTGTTAGTTTAGCTTGTTTACTTTCTCGTATTTCATTACATTTTGTATGTTGAATGGAGTTATGAGTCTTTTACTTTCTCGTATTACATTGAATTTTGTATGTTGCATGGAGTTAGGCATCTTTTACTTTCTCATATTGCATTACATTTTGTATGTTGCATGGATTTGGTGTTTTTAGCAATGGACATTTGTTCGTATATGGCTCTTCATGTCATACTACACTTTTGTTCATTCTTTTTAATAAGGACTGATGATGAAGATCACTAGCAATATGATGAAAAATAAAGTTGTTTAAAAGGCAATGGACAGATGTTGGCTCATTCCCCCTTCTTCATAATCCTTTTTCTTCTATATATTCTTTCTTCTCTTCTCTTCCTGTCATCTTTTCGATCGTCAATCGAGTTCTTCTATCACCCCATCGCCAATCGAGGGGGCATCCTCCATTCTACTCATTTTTCTTCTATCCCTTCAAAATTTTCTACCCGTTTGTACTTGTCTACTTTATTTAAAGTGGTGTATCTTACGCCACCTCAAAGAGGGGAAAATTTAGACACCTAAAATATGCTTACACTCAGCATTTCATCTAATCCATTCAATTGATGACACTTCGTTAATTCCCTATTCTTCACTCTATTATCGGATGCCCATTCATGACACCTTCTCAGTCATATTCCTCCTATAATCAACTTGTTTGGCTAATATCTCTCTTATTAGCTAAAAATTCCTCCTTTCGACCCTTCAGAACCTCCCTACTTCTATTGGCTTCGTAGGTGATCTATCAGTCACAATTGGTTATCTAGACCCCTCCCAACTCTCAATGAGTCTCTAATCACTTTCTAATCAAGTTTAACTAGCCTAAACCCTAGTTAACTAGCCTAAACCAAGCTTATCTAAGCCTAAAGCATGTTTATCCTAATCTAATCTAAAAGTGATTTTAGAGCTTTAGTCTCACATGCACCCAAATTCCAAACTCTTCCATTAGGAAAACTATAAATACAAGGCTAAGCCTACCCATTCAAACTTACAAATTTACATAAAACAAAGCCAAACCAAGCCTAAGAAATCTTTGGGATCTCATTTTTATTAGCTTTAATCTAATTAGACATTTGATCTTAAGCTTACTTCCTCCATTATTGAGCTAACACCTCCATTTGCATCCTTAAACCAAGTTTTGAGTAATATGGAGAGAACCATTGGCCTTGAAGCCATTAATGGGGTGACTCCATTCTTGAAAGCTTGAAAACCATAAACAACTAATCACCCATTTGATTGCTAAGTTGATCTTATTCGGTTCAATTTATTAATTAAGTAATCTAGAGAGTAGAGAGTGGTATATATGCTAGGTTTTGATGTTTTTTGTCAAATTTATGATGCATGTATAAGATTAACTCTTGTTTAGCTCTTATCTCATGGTGCATGGATGAGTTAGCAAAGATTTAAGGTTCTTTAGCCTCATTCCATAGCTTTTGAAAAATTTCATTGCATACAGCTAGGAGATGGGAAATGTACATGTAAAGTATAAAGTGACAACATAAGTAAGAAGGCTATTATACTAAAATGGACTATGCTGGTAGAAGGTATACTTACTGCAATACAGGTTTGATGGTTGAATGGTGATGGTAGTTGATCAGAAGAATGGTGTTTAGTGTCATAGTATTTCTTCCTGGAATTCTTCCGTGAGTGCAATACCTCTAGATTTGTCCTAGTGCTGGCTGTGGATGTCTGGGTGCGTGAAAAAGACTCTGTTTTTAATTACATGCAACTCTCTTCTCGTCTCCTTGATCTCAGAATGTGCCAAGCCAACAACAAGTTTGCTAAGGTGAATAAATGGTAACCAATAATGGTTTCAGGTTGACTGGCATTGGTTTAGGGGTGACAGACGTCGGTTAAGGTGGGATTCCCTAGTTTTACTAAAAATGGCAGATCTTTCCAATTTCTTAAGATAGGTTGGTTTTTTTCTCGCGGATCAGAATGGATGCTTCCCTTCTAATGAGTGGGAATGTAGTTAGAGAAATATTAGGCATGTTCTTTTAGGGTTAGACCAAATTGTAGCTCATTAAGGCAACTAAGATTAGGTCTTAGTTAGTTTTGGAAACATGCCAAGAATAGGTCTAGGGTGAGGTGGTTGGATGAGGTGGAAATTAGCTTAATTAAAATAATTAAGTAATGAATATTGTGAGGATGGGTATTAATTAAATTAAATTAATATTAATGTGGGGTATAAGGGTCATGGTTAGGTGAATGTGTGTAAGTTGGTTCTTCGAAAGGGGCCCAAGGGTAGTGTGACCCAATTTTGGTGTCTACATTTTGCCCCTTTTGTTGTGTAGCTTGTATTGGTAAGCAATGCTGACAAAAATAAGATGTTGTTGCCCCATGTGTGGGTGAAGGTGTTGTTTTCCCTAGTGTGGGTGAAGGTAATCCCCCTCAAACTAGGAACCAATGAGGTGATAGAAGGAAGCTTTGAGCGGTTTGATAAAATGAGGAGGTGGGTGGTTTGAGAAAATAGGCGTAGGTGTGAAGAAGGTGATTGTCGAGGGTATGGAGATTGTAATAGGTAGGGTGGGTGAGTAGGTAGAGCATTCAGACATACCCACACTTTGTGAAATGCCATGAGATATTGGGGTTTCTCAACATAACAAATATATGTTAGCTAGGGTTGTAAAGGTCAACCAAATAAGGGTTGTTGAGGTGCGGTATCTAGGGTATAGGATACGATCCGGGCACTCAACGAGGTAAGATGTAGGAACACGTAGGTGTGGTTACAGGACATCCAAAATGTCAAAAGGTCAAGGTTTGTTTGGATAAGGGTTGTGGCCATAGGCAAGGTAAGGATATAGGCTAATAATAATAGGTACCATCATCACAAGATGTAATGGTTGAGGACATTGGAATATCCACGTAATCAAGAGTTAGGTAGGTAGGTGTGTGTATGGTAGGTGGAGGTAAAAATGGGTAATGGGGTAAAGATCCAATCAAGAAAATAGGGAAATGGGCCAGGGTCAAAGGTAGTGACAGTTGAATGTATGTGCACGTATAAATGGCGGCACGGTACTAGAGTGAAAAGCTTGCAAACTCTACATTGTCCAAGGTCAATAGGTCTATCCAAATAGGGTTGAAGTTAGTCCGGTATCTAAGGTATAGGATATGGTGTAGAAACACAATAGAGGTTAGGTGCAGGAACGTGTAGGTATGTTTTGATACACCAAAGGTTAGGTCAGGATAAACAACATGTAAAAGAAAAGGTAAGGTCGATAGGCTAAACAAATATGGGCAACCATGTCGCAAGGTATAATGAGTATAGCGGTACAACGTTCACTAACAATGTTTTGGGTCTAGGCATATAGGTCATGGCACAGGAGGTCAGGTGTGTGTAAAAAAAAGGTGTCACATAGGTAAGGCCATGGGAGGGGAAGAAATAGGCCCCTATTAATGGTGAGGTGGGGTGATAAATGATGAGGTCAGGAGGATGGGGTGGAGGGTCAGGGTCAAGGGCGGGTCAGGTGAAAAAGGTTGTGAGTAAGTAAATAAGGTGCAATGGGTTACCATGGGGCCAAAATAGGTAATTTACACAGGTCATGCTTAATAGATGACAGTCTAGGGAAATTGACCATGGTTTTCTAGGGCACAGGATTGATGTTGGTCTAGGTATAACCGATGTCGGTCAGGTTGGGGTGTGGTTAAAAAAGGAA
Source organism: Taxus chinensis (assembly GCA_019776745.2). Classification (NCBI taxonomy): domain Eukaryota; kingdom Viridiplantae; phylum Streptophyta; class Pinopsida; order Cupressales; family Taxaceae; genus Taxus; species Taxus chinensis. The sequence continues at coordinate 189,499,388 of CM034146.1, forward strand.
ATTTCCACTTTTTGCGGAATCATTTGTAATTTTCCAAATAGGAGAAAATGACAGAGAAGAGAGGAAAAGGTGGAAAGCGACTGAGCGAGATGGAGAGTTGATTTGGAAAGCCTCATAGTGGGTGATTGACAGGCGATAGGCGGGTCCACTAGATCTTTTTGATCGACTTGGTTGGTTGGAGGCAAGGAGGTTGGTTGGTGATGGCTGAGGCAAGAGAGGGATCAGAAGGACCACCAATGCAGTGGCCTAACGTGCCACCGCGGAGACGGCAGTGGGATGAGGTATGATTCAATCCCATTCCTAGTTTGATAGGTAGATTTGTGTAGAGAAATCGGGTAGGGGAAAATAGGTTTTGGGGGGAATTTAATTTTTAATTTGGGAAGAAAAATGGGTGAAATCATAATGAGGGAATAGGTAATGAGGTGAATGAGGGTGGGGGAGTGAGTGAGGGGGGTTTTAGGTAGGAATGGGTGGGTAGGATGGGTGATTAGGCTAGGTTTAAAAAGTTTTGGAAAAACATGGGGAGGGTTTGAATGGTTTTGGAGATTCAACAGTGACCGACACTAGTCAAGGTTTTGTCAACGCCGGTTGGAAACTTCTGGCATCAGTCATGTAGTAGGTGATTGATGTTAGTTGGGTTTAAAGGAGAATAGGTCAATAGGTAGAAAAAAAAGGCTAGGAAGAGAAGGGTGAGGGATGGGAGATAAAAGTAAGGAGAATGATAACAGTAAGGGTAATATGTTTACAAAGGGTAATGAGTAAGGAATATGTATAAGGTGCATGGATAGATTGGTTTAGCAAGGGAAAATCGGTAGAATGGGTAAAGTAAGTAATAAGGGTTGGGGACAAGGTTTGTTGGGTATAGTATGTGTTTGGTATGGGAAGGTTTTGACAATGGTGTGTTTTTTTGGGTGCAAGCGAGGGACCAACTACGGATGTGCGATAGGGTAACTCCCTTATTACTAGATGTTTGGGGGGATGTGACTGATGAGGAGTGGAGGCACATGACCAAGGTGGGGTTGCTTTAGATTCGGCGTTATAGGTGTATAGTGTGTGATTTGAGTTTGATGGTCACTCTCATCGATAGATGGGATTCTGCAACCAAAACATTCCATTTATCGACGGGTGAGATGACTGTCACCTTGGAGGAAATTTATAGGATTCTGCAGCTGCAGATAGTAGGGGTGCATGTGTATTCTATTTCTTTAGAGGCATAAGAGGAGGTGATGCTAATAGTATTTAGAGAGGGGATGTTGGAGATGAGGTTTCATAGCACCAGCCTGAGCTATGGAGAGATGTACGTGGCCCATCCTAAGGAGATGAGGCTAGTGGTCTTGATTATGGAGGTAGTGTGTTGTTTTGCATTGCTAGATGCAAAGGGTGGGAGATTCTCACAAGAACTGATGGCATTCCTTCATGATATGATGGAGGAGAGGACCTACTTTTCCTGGGCACCTGCCTATATGGTACAATTATATAGGGAGTTATGGGCTTATGGGAGAATACGGAGGTTCAACTTATGTTGGACCTTTCTTCTGCACTATTGGGCATATGAGCACATTATGTGTGTTTGTTTGATTGGGTTGCCCCAACTAGATGCATTTGAGCTAGGTATGGTCTGGGTTGGTTATATGACCAAGGCTACGCATGATGTAGCCCACCACAGGAAGATACTAGAGGGGTTGTTTGGGGTAGACATCATTTGGAGGTCATATGTGGGCTTCCCATCATACAAGAAGATGGCCGAGTAGTGAGATGAGCTACAGTTACTCTGATGGATAGAGGGGCATCATACAGGAGAGCACAACATGATACTTATTTACAGGGTTATACGGTAATTTGGGTTGCCACAGGATGTACCTCCATCGTTCCCACAATACAGGAGGGATGATGTGGAGAGGCTTATGCCTCTACCATAGCCGACAGTGCCTACAGGGTAGGAGGAGTAGGTGGTCGACTGTCAGATTGATGATGCCAGAAGTTACAAATGGGTACATATAGTGGTGGGTAGCATAGCTGCGAGTTGTACCACTAAGGTTGGGGTAGTTGGAATTGGCCACCATCACAGTGCAGAGAGACACTCTCCAAGGGGTAGGTGGTGACCCTAGTTACACATTTAGGGATAGTGCATGGAAAACTGACAGGGTCAAAGGCATAGGTTGTCACATTGAAGGCATAAGTGACAGAGCTGTAGGGCCAGTTGGCTAATGCACAAGCACAGATTGTGACCTTATAGGCCCAGGAATAGGCTTAGGGACCCCCATAGACTTTGGGATAGGTACCCACATAGGCATCAAGGACAAGGGACCAGTTTACAGGGAGGGGTAAGACAGGGTCCCTTGGTATAGGCACAGCGATAGGGATAGGGTCCTGAGATGTGGATACATTTGCAGGGATAGGGTCTCTGAGAGAAAGGTACAGGGGTCGGGACTGATGGCTCCTACCACAGACTAATACTTATGGCCAGGTTCAGAGATATGCCTTAAGAGAGGAACGATATTATAATGATCACCTGATGGCTACAGGGGTAGATGTCCCATCCTACGTAAGAGTATAGAGAACAACATGCCTTGAGCGAGAGGACCAAGTCTCGCACACACAGTGTGGAGATTACATGGGGCCAGTGAGAGCCTTGGGACAGGGTCAAGGTGAGGCCACTAGTGTATTGAGGCCAGGTCCAGGTACGGTACTAACCGAGGGAAGAATGAGGGCCCATGGTGTGTGGAGAGATGCTAGCGGGATGTCATACTGGTATTAGAGGAGGAGGAGGAGACAAGTGAGACATATATGGAGGATATCCAGTAGGGTCATGCACTGATAGCTGCATATACCTACAGTTTTGTGTAGTTGTTTATTTTTTATATATACCAGCCTGTGTGCCAAAGAGAGTGAGGATGTATATGAGAGTTTTTGTATTTTTTATCATATACCGAGCCTTCGTGATGAAGGTGGTAAGGTTGTATATGCAGAGGTTGTTTGAGAGATTGCATATTTATTGGGTATCGGTGTATACATGTATGGATATACGGACTTTCCAATTAATGAGATGGATGATTTGTTGATAATGTACTTGTGTTGGTAGAATTTTATTGTTATGTATAGATGGATGGAAAATACGCGTGTTTAGTGCATGGTAGAGTCAGGTGGATTAGGCATGATGGAGTCATATTATAGGCATGGTTGAGTCAGGTGGTAGACATGAGTGATTTAGGTCATAGGCATGATGGAGTCAAGTTATAGGCATGGTTGAGTCAGGTGGTAGTCATAGGTATGAGTTAGAGTCATAGGCATGATGGAGTCAAGTTATAGGCATGGTTGAGTTAGGTGGTAGGCATGGTTGAGTTCGGTCATAGGCATGGTTGAGTCAAGTTCGTGTAGGCGTGATTGAATCATGTTGGTTTAGGTATGATTGATTTAGGTTGGTTTATGCATGGTTGAGTCCTGGTTTTATGGTTGATTGGAGTTCTAATTCAGTAATTTGTGTAATTAATGATGGTATGGATCATGTTTAAGATTATTCTTAGGAAAATGTATAATTATGGTAAAGAAATGGTAGACGTGATGAAATGAATGTATGTGTTATGATGGTAAAGATATTTATCAATTGTTTCTTGTTTGGTTTAATTTCCAGTTATTGATAGAGAATGGAAACTAACTAGGGTAGGATGTGAATAAGAAAGTTAAAATGGGGAATTGGTTAGAGTAAATAGTGGCCATGAGCTAACCTCCAAGGGCCCCATGCCCTTGGAGTGCTCCCTACATAGTCACGGAGAAACAGGAACCTCAGGCCGATGTAGTTTTCCCATAAGCTAGGAAATATTATGATAAAGTAGAGGAATGGGTTGGTGGGTGTTCCACATGGGTGAATGTAGGTCATAGGTATGATTTATTTTAGGTCGTAGGCATGGTTGAGTTTAGGTCGTAGGCATGGTTGAGTTGTTTGTAAATATAGGTGTTGATGATCTAGTCATGTATAGGATAAACAATAAGTAATGATGTAGGCAAATGGTAAGAGGTAGTAAAAGAGCCACTTAGATTGATAAGAACCCTAGATGAGTCGACCATACCTAAGAGGGGATGCATGAACGTAAGACCTTAAAGGCATTGCATAATATACCATTCTTAGGGTGAAGAAAGTTGCATAATCACACAAATGTCACGTTTGTGGCAAGTCCCTTGAGTAAAGAGTAAATTAGGCTAAAAAGGAAAGGAGGTGAGAATGGACAGTTTAACATAACTTAGTGTATGACAACATGTTTTGTGGAACAAGAAACCCAGGATCAAAAATAGGAAATTCCATGACAAAAATTTCATATTTTTCTTCATTTGTTTGTGTTTAATAGATTGATCAATGCTGGAAGTCTATATGGGATGGGTATATTATCTCCTTGAGGTCTTCGTGAAGTTGATCGATGTAAGAAGATTTTGGATATTTTTTTATTGGATTTGTGAAATAACTTGATATAATTATCCTTCAAGGGATTAGTCTATTTATAGTGGTGGAATTTAGAGTGAAGAGATGTCCCTTTCAAGGGAGTCATCTTTTGCTAGAAGGTTGACTCAAGGAGTTGCATCCCTTTTTTGTTTTTGGACGTTTAAGTCATAGAAAAGACTATAGAGGAAGATTGAGGTTCTTGTTTAGAATACAAGACTGTAGCACACAAAGATTAACTATGAAAGAGGTGGTTTCAAGTGATGAATGACCATGGGATTCCATCTTGAAGAAGATGAGAAATCATCCATGAGAATCATGCTATGAGTAGATTCGTGGAAATCATATTGAAGATAATTCTGAAAGGTGATGGGAATCACATGATTCTTTTTGAGTTGTATATCCTCAAAATGGGCAATATGCAAGGTGGACAGGGCTCAAGAGACGAGTGATCAACTGACAAAGAGTGGTATAGAATTGGACGTCAGCAATAAAATGGTTGAATATGCAAGGCATTGAGGGGCTTGGGTTTGGGTTTTCCTTCAAGTGAAGACAAATGATAAGCACCTGATCCATAGGCATGGGTAACGATATAGGGTCTAAGCCAATTATGAGCAAATTTACCTTGTTTATTTTTCTCCTCTCTGTTTACATGTTGATTTTCCTTCAGGAAGAGGTTACGGACCTAAAAGGTTTGTTCATGAACACATTTTTCATAGGCATGTTTGATACATTTTTGGTAGATTTAGGAGATGGTAAAGAGCATTTAAGACAACATTCATCTAATAAATCAAGTTGCGCCAAAAAATCTTGGTGAAAAGTCATCATCGTTGAGTATGTCCTGTAGTGAAATGTGGAGAGATATGAATCTAGAATTCAAGAGGTAAGACAACCTCAGTACCATAGACTAGAGAAAAAGGTGTGGGAACAATCGAAGTACAAATACTAGTATGTTAAGCCCACAAGGTGAAAGGAATGTGTGTATGCTCAATCCTTTCCAGTATCATTGAGTACATTCATAAGAATTTTGTTCAAGGTTTTATTGGTTGATTCAGACTTGACCATTGGTTTACGGGTAATAAGGTGATGAGAAACTAAGTTGGATGCCAAAAGCATGTCACATAGTTTACATAGGGTTTTTTTTTTTGAATTGCTTTCCATTATCGATTGATGAGGCAGTGAGGAACACCAAAGTGACAAATGATGTGATGGTTGATGAATTCACATATTTTCTTTGCTTTTGTAGAAATGAGGAGGAATGGCCTCAACCCATTTAGTGTAATATTCAGTAGCGGTTATGATCCATTGGTGGCATTGTGAAGAATGGGGGTTGATCTCACCGAAAAGATACAAACCCCATTGAGAGAAAGGCCAAAGGTCTTATGCGACCTATAAGACATGAAAAGGCGAGTGGTGGAGATAAGCATGTTGTAGGCATTTCATGCACCATTTGACGTAATCACAAAAGTCATGGTTTAGGGTTTGCCAATAATAGCCTAGGAAATGGTTATCATTTTATAGTTATCAATGTTGAGTTTATATGAAGGCATGGAAAAAGGGAAGCTGAATCCCCGTGGTTCAGAAAAGTCACATTTATTGAATTTCAGCCCTTGTAATGGTCAATTGGCTTTGCCTCCCCATGATGCAGCAATGGTGCCCCATGTGGGCCAGGGCTTGTTGGAAGCCTTGTAGAAGCAACTGGTTCCCCGTCACCCAGTGTCAAGCAGTGTACAGGGAGGCCTTGACAAAAATGGTCCTAGTCTACTTCGTCCCCATGAGGACCTTTCCACCTCTGTTTCCGTGTCCCTGGAGGAAGATGTCGTTTTAACAACCCAAATAAAGCTTCTCTCTTTTAGAGCAATCTTTGCAAAATTTGTGGGTCGAAGATTGGTAGTTGAAGGCATTCAAAATTGGTGTGAAGCATAGTGGGGTAGTGGCCTGTGTATTCGATTCTTTGAAAAGGGATTCTTCCTAGTTTTATTTCATAGTGCCGCTCAGAAGGACAATACCATGGTAAGGAAAGAATATCTTTTAGTTGATTTAGGCTTGGCGATTCGTGATTGGGAACCACATTTTGACTGGTGCCAGAGCTGAAATGGAAGGGTTTCATGTTTGGGTTAGACTATATTGACTGCCAAGTGAGTTTTGGTCCACTCCCATTCTCACTAAAATTTGTTCCAATCTGGGACGCGTTATTCGCATCGACCTTGTCACCCTGGAAGGTAGCCTCTCCTCTTTTGCTAGGGATTTGCATTTCTTTCAATCACAATCAAAAGCTCCAAGATTACATTCTCATCTCTACCCCATCTAGGCTTTGGGAGAAAAAGGTGGAGTACGAAGGTGTCTCTAACACCTACTTTAAATGCAAAAAACCTGGCCATATCCATAAATTCTACAAAAATTCCACCTCTTCTAGCAAACAAAAATGGAGGAAAAAATCCCCCCTCCATGTCCATCTTCTCGCACCGCTCCCCTCCCATGCAATCACATCTCATTCCACTCACTTGGTTTCTTCTAACCCCTACCCTATTCATGAATCCTTAAATTTGGATCCCGACACCATCTCTTTGGTAAAAGAAACGGCCGCAGTGGTTAAGAAATCTACTAGGATTTTGTCCCTTTTCACTGATGATTATCTCCATAGGCATGGGAGGGAACACCACCTCTTTGGAAAAATGGGTTATAGAAAAGGATGAACTACTCCAAGTCTAATGAGGGTGACTCCATTGGTTCATAAGATGCTGATCATGAGATTCATTCTTCCAATAATTTGCTACTTGGTCCAATTCTCCCAACGAATCCCCTTCTCAACATGGATCTTGGTCTGAAAAGTATTCTGGGTCGCCCTAATAAGAGAAAAATTTCCAAAAATGAGGTTTCCGTTGGGAAGCAACTTCAACTTCGTTCTTTCTTTCCCTCAACAAGTTAGAAGAGGCGAGTCCTCTCTGAAGATCAAATGACCCTCTTATCCTGGAATGTTAGAGGGCCTAAACGCCCCTAAAAAACAACGTCTGTTAAGACGTTATGCTACAGATGTTGTGGTTGATATCTGCCTGCTTCAGGAAACTAAGATGTATGAGGATGGCTACAAAAATAGTTGGTTTCATAGATGGAAAGGATGGGAAGGTTGTTTCTCTGATTCAACTGGTGCCTCGGGCAGTCTTGGAATCATTTGGAAATCCTGATGCTGCGCTATTGAGCCTATTATCGTCAACTCGAACTTTATCTGGTGTAAAGTATAGATTAAACATTTTGATGAGTCCTTTTTCATTTGCAATGTTGATGGTCCTACTAATCCGATAAGAAAAAGAGATCTATGGTCTAAACTTCTTCTAGTCCTTGATTCGGCTATCAACTTCAAGACTGTCATTGCTGGTGATTTCAATGCTACTATTTCTGATCGGGATAAGCACAGAGGTATTCAATGACAACCCCATTCTCAAGTTGATTTTACCTATTTTGTCTCTTCCTCTCATTTGGTTGATGTGGAACCTAGTAAGGGATGGTTCATGTGGAATAACAGGAGGCCTGGGTTCAATTCCTTGGTTGTGCATCTCGATAGATTCCTTGTTTTAGAATTATGGCTGCAAAATAATTTCCTTCTTAAAAGCTCTGTTCTTCCACTCTCTGGCTCCTGATCATTTATCTATCTCTCTTATTCTGTCTTTCGACCTGCCCCCCCTGCCGTTCACCCTTCAAATTCGAGAATATGTGGTTACAGGATCCTTCACTTAAGCCCTTTGATCAATCTCTGGTGGGGATTCCTTCATAGGTTAAAGGGACATGGATGTTCCAACTTTCCAAAAAGATTTCTCTATTGAAAGATAAACTTCAAAGCTAGAATTATTCGAGCTTTAAAAATATTTTTCAAGAAAAAACTGAGAGTTGAGCACGAAATCTGTGTTTTGAATGACTCTATTCTCGGCTCAAGGGATGCTTCGGGTGGATTTCTTCAAAGAAAAATCTCTTCTTAAGGAATTGGGTGATCTTCTTCTAAAAGAGGAAACTTACTGGTGCCAAAAATACAGGGAAGTATAGCTGAAAGACGGCGACAAAAATACTAAGTTCTTTGCTTTTGTCAAAGCCAAGAAGAAATTTCAACTACATTTCATCTCTCCAGCTAGATGATTTATCTATCGCATCCACCCAATCTCATATCAAAACTGAAGTAGTGTCCTATTTCAATATGCAAGATGAGAAAACTCTTGAGAAGAAAGCTCCCTCTCCTCAGAAGATGGATTCATCGATAGATTCGACACTCCTTGCTGCGGGTCATATCCGTATCAAATCAATTGAAGTTGTTCTTCCAATCTCAGTGGAAGAAGGAAATGAGGAATGGAAGGTAGTGGATAGGAAAAAGAAAGGGATCTAAACCCTTTGTTATTTCGGACAAGGCATGAGTCTTGTCCTTTTTTATGTTATCATCACTACATCTAGGCTTTTGGCCTGCGGTGCTACTATAGAGTAGCTATTTTTTAGCTGATTGTTTGCTGGTCTTTGGCTGGTGGATCTTGGCAGATTCTTCTCTGCTGTTGGGCTTTGTCGCTATATCTTGATTTTGATCTCTCTTTGTAATTCTGTGGATAGGAAAAAGAAGGGATCTAAACCCTTTGTTATGTCAGACAAGGCATGAGTCTTGTCTTTTTTATGTTATCATCGCTACATCTAGGCTTTTGGCCTGCAGTGCTACTATAAAGTAGCTATTTTTTAGCTGATTGTTTGCTAGTCTTTGGATGTGATCTTGGAAGATTCTTCTCTGCTGTTGGGCTTTGTCGCTATATCTTGATTTTGATCTCTCTTTGTAATTCTGAATTGTCAAATCTGGTGTTTGAGCGCTATTGTACAAGGGTATAGTCCCTTTCAAAAAACTATTTAACCTTACTAAAAAAAATAAGCTCTTGAATGGTGACCCAAAAACCCCCCTTGGAGTGCAGTCCTCCTTCTTTCATCAGATTCCTACTTCAGTCACTGCTGCTGATAATGACTTGCTTCTATCTCCTTTCTCAAGGATGAGGTTTGAAAAATTATTTTTTTCTATGAATAGGGATAAAGCACCTGGTCCTGACGGTTTCCCTGCCTCTTTCTTCCATGATTTTTGGGATGTCGTTGGGAACTCTGTTTGGAAAGTAGTCGAGGAATCAAGACATTTGGGGAAAGATTTTATCTCAATCATACTCTCATATGTATGTTTCCTAAAAAATCCTCTGCCGAGTCAATGGATGATTTCAGACCCTATTTCCCTTTGCAACACGACATACAAAATCATCTCCAAAGCTATTGCAAATCAATTTGAGTCCACTGCTGTCAAAATTGGTTGCTCAAGAAAAAAGTGGTTTCATCCCCAATAGGTCAATTACCGATTGGGATCATCATCTCTCATGAATTGATTCATACTCTTCATGCCTCCTCCTCGGGTTGGCATGATGCTGAAATTGGATTTTAGAAAAACCTATTATCGTTTCAATTGGAGGTTCCTAATCAAATCTCTTCAAGCCATGGGCTTTAGTAGGCATTTTTGTAATTGGATTTTTTAGTTGCATTACCACTCCTCAATTCTCTGTTCTGGTTAATGGTTCGGCGGAAGGATTCTTCCAAAGTAGTCGGGGTTTAAGACAAGGTGAACCACTCTCCTCTTTTCTTTTCATTTTGGTCACTGAAGCTCTCATTCGTAGCATCAAAAACTTCCATTCTAGATGGTTCCCTTAAAGGTATTCACATCACTTCCAACCTTCCTGCCCTCTCTCATCAAAAATTCGCGGACGACACCTTTCTTTTTGGTCAAGGTTCTTTCCCTAAAGCTAAGCAACTTTCTTCTATTCTTGATTCTTATTCTTCTGCCACAGGTTAGGTTATAAACTTTCATAAATTTGTCTTTTTATTTTTTAATGTTGCCCCTAGATTACAATGCAGGATCACAAGCAATCTTAGGCTTTTCTGTGGAAGTTCTCCCCCACAAATATCTTGGTATTCCATTTTTTCATGGCAATGGCAAAGAACATCTATGGAACGGGCTTTTAAAATCCATCTCTTCCAGACTTCTTTCTTGGAAAGGCAAATGGCTTTCCTTGGCAGGTCGGGCTCTTTTAATCAATTCTGTGGTCCTTACTATTCCTATCTATATGTTATCTATTCTATAGATCCCCAAATTTTTTCTGCTAAATATTAAAAAGATGGTGAGAACCTTTTATGGAAAGGTAACAATGATGAGTGCAAATTTCACCTTGCTAATTGGGATTTGGTCAAACTTCCCAAATGCCTTGGAGGCATGGGTATTCTAGATCTTTCTCTCCAGAACACTGCCCTCAGTGCAAATCTTGTTTGGAATTTCATTTCCAACGTTAATAGGTAGGCCTTCCAAGTTATTTCAGATAAGTATCTTGATGGGTGTCATCCTGAGTTATTGTTATCCAGTTCATAGCTCCCAAAAGGATCACACATATGGAACTTCTTTTGTAAACTGTCCAAATCCTTGATTTTTGAGTCAGAATCCTGGAACATCAACAACAGTTAGCTCATCTCTTTCTGGGATGTTAGCTAGAATGGTTCCCCCCTCTTAATCTTTCGACTGCTCTTAATGGCGTCATGAATATGGCCAAGTAATCCTGGGGATCTTTGGTTTCTGATTATGGATTTCAGAACCCACGGTGCGACTCACCATCTTGGCTTTGGAAAGATATCTCCACTATTGGGGCTAATGCATAGGAGTCCATCCTCCTCAAGGATTCCATTCAAGATAGAAACACACTTTCTCAATAAAGATGATTGTTTGATTTGGCTTGGGGATGCTTCAGGCTCTTACTCCGTGAAAGCAGGTTATAATACTCTCATTTCTCATTCTGGCCATGGTCCTCCTTGTTCCTATGGCTACTGGCATCCCAGTATCTCCCCTAAGGTTGCTTTTTTTGGGTTGGTTGGTTTTGAAAAATAAGGTACTAACCCAAGTCAGGCGGCGATCTTGGGGTTATGCTGGCCATTCCATGTGTTTTTTTGTGTGGTGCCACGGAGGAAGATTTGGATCACCTTTTTTTATTTTGCCCCTTTGCATCCTTCTGCTGGGATTGGCTTCTGAAAAAATTTAATCTTGCCTGGGCCCCCTGTAATAATATTGGAGCGACTCTTCTCTCTTGACCTTCCTTCAATTCCAAAAGCATCGTCAGCTCTATTTGGAACATCGCCCCTTATTTCCTTCTCTGGCACTTATGGTGGGAACGCAATCTTTGTCTCTTCAGGGAACAATCAGCTCAGCTACCTACCTTTCTCAACAAGTTGGAAGTGGCCATTTCTGAGTGTGTTAGCGCTAATTGCATATCCTTCACAATCTTCTCTTCCAAGGATTCTTTATTATGCAATCTTGGCCACTAATTAAACTTCCCAAACATGGCTCCCATTGTTAAAAAAGGAATTTCTCAAGTAGAAAAATCAATTCGAAGGAAAAGAGCTAGGTGGCACTCCCCCCACAAGGGCTATTGGAAACTCAATTTTGATGGTGCCTCTAGAGGTAATCCGGAGTAAATCAGGTGCAGGTTGCATTCTCAGGGATGATCATGGTAATCTTATCAGAGCAGGCTCCTTCCCTCTTAGAGATGGTTCGTGCAATTCTGCCGAAGCCCAAGCACTCCTGGAAGGGGTCAAGATGGCTGCCTAGTTAGATTGTCCTCTTTTAACCATTAGAGGGGACTCTCAAATTCTAATATATGCAGTTTCCAGAGGCTCTTCCCCTTCGTGGAAAATCAACATTTTTATCCCTCAAATTATCTTCTGGCTTGATAAAATCAGAATTTGGAATATTTCTCATAACTTTTGAGAAACAAATCATGCAGCTGACTTCCTAGAAAATTTCTCCATCGATCACCCTACCATCAGCATCACTTCCGGTACAGCTCAAGATTGGACTGGGCTGTCGAACCTTCTTTCCCACGATCGGGCTAGCTCATCCTAGTTGTTGGGCAGTGGCCTCTCATGTGTGTTAAGTTCCTTCTAAGTGTGGGAGCTTTCTTTCCCCTCTTTTTCAGTGACGGATATTCTTTCCTCCTTTGCAGGTGATTTTTCACATGCTACTTCTATCTTCAGAGTCTTTTCAGCTTGGCTTGAGCTTCCAACATTCCTTTCCAAGGTTTTTTCCCCGATACTCATGTGGATGGATCTCTTTAAACGTTGTTTGTGCTCTCTTCCTTTTCATTTTTTGTCTGGCTCCCATCCCTGGCTTGGCACTCTCAGTCTCCATGTCTTTCATTGGCTTTCCATGTATTTCATTGGTTTTCCCTTCATCACCCTTCACGGTCAATTCAGAGAACTGGCAGACTCCTCTGCCATTGATCACCGTCGCCTCTCTATAATATTCAAATATTCCACGTAGGAGGAGGCGGAGGCTATCAAAACTATTCTTGGAGATTCTCTTCACTTTCGAGCCCGTTGGCCAAGAATGGACTCCGACATTGCTTCTGCGTTCATCTCTTTCTACCTTCTTCTACATCTAGATTCTACGGCGGTGGAACTCATTGCTATGGACCAGATTTTTTATGTTCATCGGGTCAGTTTACATGACCAATTGATTAAATTCTCTCTCCCGTATCCTCTTCTGTGGGTGGAGGAATTTGAAAAGCACGCTCTTGGATCTAGTAGTGGAATCCAATGGCTATGCGGGTAGTACAGGGACTTGGTGACCTTCACCCAAAATTTCCACCCTTCTTTGGATCAGTGTTTTCTGCCTGTGGTAGACGTCGACGCTGTGCTCTTCCGGTCCACTCGACAGTCAACCACCACAATAAACTCAAGGATCATGTCATTTATGCCTTCAAGTTAATGCTTTAAGCGGAAAATTTAGGTGCAGGTTCCCCCTAGGGTTAGCCTGCTCGGCCTTTTAGTGCCTTTCGATCTTCGGTTGTTGTCCTGCTTCCTCTTGGCATTCTGTCCTATCTTCTACATTTTTATTTATCTTCTTCCTGCTTACTTCCTCTTCCCTCTCTTCATTCCTATTTTTCAATTATTATTATTTTTTGGGTGGGGGCCCTAACACCTCCAGTTCATAGCTCCGGTCAAAATCGTTTAACAATAAAAAAAAATAGCCTAGGCAAAGAATGTTTTTTGCGCCAATTAAACCACTAAAGTGACCTCCATAAATTCCATCGTGGAATTCGTTAATGGTGTAGGGAATTTCAAAAATTGTAAGGCATCGTAAGAGAATGCCATCAAAGTTATGCTTGTAAAGAAGACCACCCATGATGACATAATGGGAGACACTTTTAAGAAAGGCATGTTGTCCATTATGAGTGAGATCAGCGGGTAGAATGGAAAGGGAAATAGAGTCTACATATTGCTTACACCAAAGTTCACGTGGGTCAGGGGAAATAGTTTTGATGGAGTAAACCTCATGAGGTAAATAAGAGGGTGATTGTAGCCTTTGTATTGTGACAAAGATTTTAGAGTTAGCGGGAAAAGCATGTATATGAGAAGCCAAGCAGGACATGGTATCCACAAATTTATTGGTAGATCATGGGTTGGTTTGAAGTGTGTAACAGTCAAAGGTGGTCAAAATTATGTTTACATGATGCTTATACTTTTGAAGTATCTCATTACAAAACTGGTATATACCCTTGACTTGGTTTATGACCAACTAGGAATCACCAAAAATATTGATGGACTTAACATCCAAGGCATAAGCATCTTGGAGGCGCAATATGAGTGCTTTGTATTCATAAATATTTCTTGTACAATAAAAATCAATTTTGAAAGACAAAGGCATGGGTTCACCATTAAGAGGAATGAGGATAACACCAGCCCCTCCCCCCACACTGACACTTGGAGCCATCAAAGAAGAGTGTCATTTGGTAAGCAAGTTCGTTTAGGGAGAGGGTAGCTATAGACTCATCTAAGAAACTGAAGTTAGTTGGTTGATGCCCAGAAATAGGTGCATCATTCAGTTGGTCATTGATAGCCTGGCCTTTGATGGACTTTTGACGAATGAATTCAAGGTCGAGGTCAAAAAGAAGCATAAGACAACATGCGGTACATTGATTTTGATAGGGTTTTGTGTACATATAGTGTAATGGATCAGTATTAGTAATGATGAAGGTTTTGTGGTTGAGTAGGTAATGGCGAAGTTTGGTGGAAATGAAAAATAAGGCTAAGTAGAGTTTTTTTGCGTGGGTATATCTAGTTTTGTAGTCTAGAAGGGTATGACTTATGTAATAAACCACTTTCTCTTAGTGTTGGTCGTCGCAATGAGCAAGCATGGCCCCTAAAGAATGGTCTGTGGTGGAGATATATAGGTAAAAGGGCTGGTCATCCTTAGGAGGAATGAGCACTGGTGGTTGAAGGAGGTATTGTTTTAAGGCCTCAAAGGATTTATGGCATTCATCATCCCATTTGAATGAAATGTCTTTCTTGAGAAGATGATGAAATGGTTGACATCAGTCGGAAAGCTACAAGATAAAGCGTCAAATAGATTTCAACTTTCCTTGTAGGCTTAAAAGTTGACAGATATTAGTGGGTGCAGGCATTTCCAGAATAGCCTTGACTTTAGCAGGATCAACTTCTATGCCACGCGAAGAAACGATGAAACCTAGGAGTTTTTCAGAGAGTACTGTAAAGACACATTTC
The DNA here is from genome assembly GCA_019776745.2 of Taxus chinensis. Lineage (NCBI taxonomy): Eukaryota > Viridiplantae > Streptophyta > Pinopsida > Cupressales > Taxaceae > Taxus > Taxus chinensis. The sequence goes on from CM034146.1 coordinate 189,514,419, forward strand.
TTTGGTTGAAGATGCACACAATACTTGATGAGATGGTCAAAGATGACTTTAAGAATAGACAAGTGTTCAGTTTGGTGTTTAGATTTAGATAGAAGATCATCTACATAATATTCTAATATGTGATGCAAGATGTCATGGAAGATGTAAGTCATGGCTCACTGATATGTAGCACCAGCATTTTTGAGGCCAAAAGCATGACTCTATAGTAGAAAGTCACCCAAGGGGTGATAAAGCTACTCTTCTGTTGATCCTCTAGAGTAAGTAATATTTGATTGTAGCCCAAGAAATTGTCCATGAGTGATAGTATTTCATGACCAATGGTGAGATCAACTAGTTTGTCAATACCTGGTAGGGGGAAATCATCTTTGGGACAAGCTAGGTTGAGGTCACGGAAGTTCATGCAAATGTGCAGTCCCCCTGTTGCTTTTGTGATAGGAATGATGTTAGAAATCCATTGGGGATAGTCAATGGGTAAGATAAAGGAAACTGAGAGAAGGTGTTGGAGCTCTTCTTTAACTATAAGAGTAATGCGAGGATACATTTTCTGTAGCTTTTGTTTGATGGCTTTGGCATCAGGAATGGTGACAATATTGTGGACCACAATTATTGGGTCAATACTAGGCATATCAACATAGGACCAAGAAAACATGTTGTTATGGTCCCAAAGGAAAGAGGTGAAGGCTTCTTGTTCAGTAGCATCTGAGGACTAGCCTATCTTTAGAATGTGCAGGTCATCCTGAGTGTGAATGTTCATTTTGATGGTCAATTTATCACTAATGATGAATATAATAATCTTCCGCACCAAGGTAAGTGAGGATGGATTCATCATCCTGACATTAAACGACATTAATAGAAGGTGTATCGTCATCAATCTTGTTAGGATATAGGAATGGGAGAGAAGAAGGAGCCTCACCATCGCGTTGATAGGTCAGAGGTCCCAGGGAAATGATGTTTACGAAAAAAAAAGTTAGGAAGAATAGATTCAGGATCTATGGACTCCGTGGGTGAAGATGGTAATGTAGGTGAAGGAGGTGGGGAATTTTTTTTGTCCTAGATGAGGTCAACGTGGACTTTAGAAGTTGGTGCATCAAAACTAATGCCACTATGATCATTGTGTTTATGATAGGTACATAAATGACAGTATGGTGGCCCTGTTCATAAAAGCCGAAGCCAAATCCTTTCCATGGGCATTGGTGGAGGAAAGTTTGAGTGAAGCGGCGGTCAGTGAGGGAGTGTAGGTCGGATGAAAATGGTTGGGTTTGGAATGGAGGTTCGGTTTTATAGGTGGCCACATCAAGTCCCCCATATGTTAGATTAATGTGAATTTGGGGAGAGCCATAAGGAAAAACATCACCAATGTGGATGTCATAACTAGGGTGTTGACACAGGTTCCCATACTCTTGCGGGGTGAGGAAGGTGTCGATATTGTATAGGCAGTATTCCCTCAGAGTGAGGCATTGAGAAACACCTTCTAAGGGATCTGTAGTCAATATGTGAGTAGCGGGGATAGATGACTTGCATGATGATGTGGAAACAAGGGAGTCAGTGGTAGAGGCCATAACGGTTGTAGGGATAGGTGGTGACAGTCTTCGTGGGTGGGCTAGTAGGTGGAGGTGAAGTAGGGATAGTGGCAGATGCCTTGACTAGTACAAGCACATCATTGGGCTGGTATAACATGTTAGAAGTCTTGAAAGGCAAAGGGTCAGCAGGGATGGTGTAATTATGTCCCTCGTGTTCAAATTTGAGGCAACGGTGTAAAGTCGAAGGGACACAACCCATGGCGTCGATCCAAGGTCATCCGAGAAACAAATTATATTGGAACTCCCCTTCTAGGACATAGAAAATTTCTAGGATAATGCGGGGACCCATGCGGACATGGAGAACGATGGTACCCAGTGTAAAGTTCATGGTGTCATTGAAGGATCACAACATAGCAGGGTTACCATGCATGTAATTGGCAGGTATTCACATTTGGCCATATGTATGGGAGGAGATGATGTTATTAATAGCACCACCATCGATCATAACGCATCGTATGTGTATATTATTGATAAAGATGGAGATTAAAAGAGTGGGGTCGGGGTCATCAAACTAGAAGGGAGTGATCTCTTCATCTAAAAATTTGAGAGCGGCTACTTGGTGAGTAGGTGGAGGCATAGAGGAAGGCAATGACCTAGTGAGAGAGGCAACATAGTGAGGGGTAATGATGGAGGCTACGGGTGTGGGGTCATTTGGTAAAACCTCAATAGATTGAGGACCTCCATGAGGGCTTTATGATGTGACTCGGAGGTTTGGATGAGGTCATATAAAAACATTTTGAGAGGGGATTGATGTAGTTGTTTTAGCATTGTGCGATGTGTGACCCCATTGAATATAGGATATGCAGGACCTCGAATGATGACTTTGGGTATGGGTGCAGATGGTATGTTGGGTACAGGGTTGGTTGATGAACTAGTTGCCTTTTCTTTTCCCTTGTCTTTCTGAACACGGGTGGTAACGTGAACCATGTTAATTTGAGGGGAGGTGGATGAAGAGGGTATGTCATGGAAGGTATAGCAGCATGAGGGTGAAAAACCTAGTGGGAGATACAATCCTTGTGAAATAAGTAGGGCATATTGACATTTGGGTGGTGGTTTGGCCAAATCTCTTATACGGACCATGTTGATCTCGAATCTCGGGGGTGGATCAAATAGTTTTGGGGGTGGAGATTTTGGTCGTTGAGTACATAATGGAGGAATATCTATGGAAATTGGTGAAGGTGAAATGGGGTCCTCATTAAAAAGATCGTCATCGTCAAAATTTTCTTTAGGAGGACACAATTGGACCAGAGCAGTTTTTAAAGCCTTACGATTCTCTACATCGTGTCCTAGCACATGATGGTAGGCACAAACTTTAGTTTCATCAAACCCTTTTGGTTTGGATTTGAGCAGGTCGTAAGGTCTAAGAGGTGGCAATGTGATGACATAAGTTTCAAGGAGATTGGTAAGATTTTAGTGTAGGACCCTGTTAGTGGATCACAATGGGAGGTGAATGTGGGTTTGGGTACAGGTACAACTGATTATGGAGGAAGAGGCTTTATAGGAGGGGTAATGAATTTGTCCACTAGTTTGGTATGTGGAGTGGTCTTAGGTCTTGCAGGCATCTATTTAGGTATGGGCATAGTAGAAGAGATAACGACGAAAGGTTTGGTTTTTTTAACTACCTTATGGGAGGTTAGTAGATTTTTAGGGTTAGGTTGCACCTTTTTGAGAAAGGTGATATGGGTGCACGTGATGTAGAGGGAAATGAGGATGGTGGAAGAGGATGGATTACCCACGGGGGTAACTGAGTTGCTGTGGAGGTGGTCGGTAGAGGTTGGGTAGAAGGTGTGAGTATAAGGGAAGAAAGTGTCATGGGTAGTGAACAAGTTAGGGATGGTAGTGGTGGTATGGGTGGTAAGAAGGTTACGGGTCACGAAGGAGGTTGTGTGGGTTGCTTGGGTACATTAGAGGTTTGTGATGAGGAGGTGGGTTACTGCACTCTTGGTTTACCAGTGGAAGGATTTTTCTTGGCCAGGGTCGAGGGGTGAGGTCCTAGGATGGACGAAAGGGGTGAAGGTAACAATGGTGTGGTAAGCGAGGTTAGTGTATGAGGCCTAGGGGGTTGGGTATTCTTTTTAAGGGTCAGAATAAGTTTAGTGTTGGTTTGGGAAGATATGGTTAAATCTAATTTGATGGGTGGGTGAGTAAGGGTTGATGTCGGCCTGACCCCTAAGATAGTGATGGGTTTAAGTAAGGGAGATAATATAGGTGTAGGTAGGTGTTTGGATGTAGATGTATGTCACGTTATGGGTAGAGGTGTGAGTTGGGCCATGGGTGGTGACATAGAGGGATGAAATAGTCATGGTTGTGTTTGGTTTGGTCTCTTGAAACACTTTTGGATAGATAGTGGAGGTCTCGATGATTGATAACTACATTTGTGTTGACACGGGAAGTAGGAGGCGACCCCAAAGTAAGGTTCTATCAACATAGTCCAGGTGATCGACCAAGCATGAAATTTCTACTGTTGTAAGCGGGGCTGACATGGATCAAGTAACAATTCCTGTAAAATGTTTTTGAGATACAGGGAAATGGCTAGCCTCAGACTCTGTGGTTAAGAGAGCCAAAATCATATCAGTGGGATCTTGGGGGTTCGATGGTGAATGGTCATCTAAAGGAAATGGTATTTCTATAGGATCCTCCATGGGTAGAGGAGAGGATGGGCCAAATGAGGTGGACTCTCCTTGTGATGGTGTAGGTTGTGGACATATATCCCCTATGAGTAGGAGAGGTGCCACTGACAAGTGCTTGGAAAATTGAGGGGTCAAAGGCGGTGTGTTAATTATAGGATCTTCCACTGATGAAGGAGAAAATGAATGGGGTTCCTCTATGGGTGGATTAGATGAAATAGGTTATTGTGTAGGTAAGGGAGATCGAGCTAAGATTTCATCTATGGAAGGAACTTGAGGCAATCGGGAAGCAACTGGTATGCCATCAAAAATAGCAAGGACCTCATGGACATTTCTATCATTGTTTGAAGTGTCACCAACTTGGTTGGAAGATGGGGCATGATTAAGGAATGACATCTTACAGATATGTAAGTTTTGGTTAGCAGGTGCATTTGGGCTATCCAAGACTAGATCTCCATTGTCTAACATTTCTTGCATGATATTCTTGAAGGTGATGCAGTTATTGTCGTTATGACCTTTGACCCGATGATAGTTGTAAAAGTCATGGTTTTTATACCACGCAAGCATGGGGCACTCAGGTTCAAAACAAGTATGTGTTTTTATAGGTGGAAGGGTAATGGCACCAACCTTAATAAGATTTTCCAAAATAGAAGCATAAGGTTCTCCTATTAAAGTGTACTTTTTTTATTCTCGTCTGAACTGGAAAGCTTAGACGAGAGAGAGATTAGAAGGAGATTTGGCTGGGTTTAATTGATGAGGGGGGCCAGCTTTGAGAACTACGGTGTTGGAAGTTCCTTTGGGCTTTTAATATTTGTTTTGGGGTTTTGAAGATGAAGAAGCATCATTTGATTCGAACGCGATGTTCTTGTTACATAGCTGAATTTTCTTCTCTTTGATAGCATGAATTTGTAATTTCCATGCCATGGTGAATGCCTCGTCAAAAGTAAAGAAGGTTTACACCTATAGGGTTGGTGAGATGTGCCTAGTACAATCCCAAGTAAACAACTCTACCAGTTCAGTTTGATGTAACTGAAATGTGAGTTGGTTAATTAGGTTGCACCAGCGAGTGACAAAATAAGCAATAGACTCATCATTGTACTATCGTGTGGAATAAAGATCAGTCATGGTGACTTTCTTAACAATGTTGATTAAGAAGTGATCTAAGAAAGCTAGGGCTACTTAATTAAATGACTAGATGTATTGTCTTGGTAGCCCACTGTACCAGTCTAATGTAGGTCTTGTCAAAGACATCAGGTAGGTCCGTAGGAGTAAAGCTTCATCATGGGAGATCAAGTAGCACCCATGTTTGAAATATTGTAAATGCTACTGTGGGTCTTCTTTACTATTGAAACGGTTGAATTTTGGCATTTTCCAATGTACATGGTATGGGCGAATAGGATGGATGGATGAATGGGCTCATTACAGATTTCATCGTAGGTGAGAGAATTACGTGAACCAGAAACTGATGCTTCTAGTGTCTACATTCTTTCCATCATTAAATTGATGAGGTCATTGGTAGGTTATGACAGAAGTGAACCTCATGTGGCATAAGGGGGCGGGTACTGAACATGTGATGTGGGTGGCATTCCAGTGTATGGTGGTGCCAAATAGGAAGGTTGAGAATAAGGGACCGACATAAAGGGCATATATCCAGAATGGGTGAAGAACGAGATAGGGTGTTATTGATAGTATGTGTATGTAGGTGGGGCGGTCATAGTGACTTTAGTGGTGATTGGGGGCAGAGATTGTGGGATCGAGAGGACAAGATTCTAGAATGGAGTAGGGGTCATCGACACCATAGGTGGTTGTGTTGTAATTGGTATCTATTAGATAATGGGTGCAGATGAGGTTATGGTCTAGATGGTTGATGAGGGGACAACATATACTAAGGGTGCGATTGATACTACAGATGTAGTGGTCATGGCGGATATGGGGCCTAGATGTCAAACAACTAGGGGTAAACTAGGTGAAGGTAATGCCACATTATTAGGGGCTAATGTAGAATTAGGAATAAGGGTAGGCGAGATGGATATAGGCATGCCATATATCAATTGACTTGAGGAGTCCTAGGTGGAAGAGTGAGAAAGGTAGAACTATAAGGCCACGAGATTCTGATCAAGGAGTCATGCAAATTCCTCATCACCTATGGCGATGGTGGTAGTAGGTTTAGATCCATGGGTAACAGGAAAAAGGGTGGTGAAGGACTAGGTGGGAGTGGTTGACGACTTGTGTGGAATATAAGAGTGTTAGCTTGATTGCGAGTCAACACCATGTGAATGAATGTATATTAGATGATGTTGTATCCTGTAGATGACACTGAGAGAAATGGGAGTGAAGAAAACAAGTGTTTATAGGTGGATTTGGGTAATGTATCAACTAAGATTTAGCACAGGGTAACTGACAACGGTTACAATAAGATAGGAACAATTTTACCAAATCAAGAAAATATTGGTAACGGCTAGATGAAAAAGGTGTATGATGATTGTTTATCAAAGCATAGAGAGTACAGAGACTCACAAGAATCTGACAACGAAGAAAATGACATAAGTGTTCTTTGGGTAATTTAACCTAAAAAAACAGAAAATTGATGTCGGTTAAGAAAAATCGATGCTGGGTAGGGGGCGACGCCGATGGATAAACTGATGTTGATTACTGTGAAAATTGGAAAAATGTACAAAAATGGATTGTTGTCAATTTGAATTAGATAAATAGTCCACCCAGAAGTCAGGAGATGATACAGTGAAGTCCTGACACACTCAGAAGAAGTCAGAATACTCCAACTATGATTGTGGAGTGTGTCAGGCAAAAGAATGGGAAAATGGAGAAACGTATCCTCACACCTTAAAACACACGTTGATCAAACGCTAAAAAAAAATACCTAAAAAATTATTTTTAATTTGTTGAGCTTATTCTATTTAGAAGACTGACTCATGAATTTTTTCATTTTTTTGGTGAGGAAGGCTTCCTATGAAAAGGGATATCTAAAAGGATAGGTTTTAGGTTATGTTATAGTGGGGGTGGGCTATCCTCTGAGATAATGAATCGACAGAAGTAACGAGATGGGGAGTACTTGCCAATCCTTTGATCGTGTGATCAATGACAGGCATTCCCAGGTAAGATGTTGTTTAAGAAAGATGTGTATATTTCAATTTTTTGCATTTTGGTAAGACATAGAGAGAGAGAGATAATGTGCTTTCTATGATTCTTCGTGTCAACCATCATCTGGGCATGATTTCCAACATATAGGTTTCCCTCATTTTAATGTGAGCTAAATGCAACAAATCAAAATGTAATGTAACCAATTTTAAGCCCAAATCAAAAAATTACGTTCGATGAAGCAAATGATGAATAAGAGAGGGTATTCTTTTTCACTAAATGTAGAAAGCAAGAAAGAAGAATGATTCTTTTTAAATGCACCAAGAGGAATGTTTCTCTTAGAGAAATTAGAAAGAAGAGAGGATTACCAGAGAATAAGATTAATGGGTAAGCCTTTTAAAGGGAAATAAACACACAAATTTCACCTAGGAATGAATAAAATGCAATAGAACCCCTGATGGGTCCCACTGGGTGTGCCAAAATGTTTCACCATTTTCTTTTCATTATTGTGACAAAACACATTATGGGTAAGGGCCAAGGAGGAATGCCTATTTATGTTGGTCGGTTAATGGTTGATGTGCACGTTCTGACTTCTCGATCCAATGCTGACTGCGAGAGATTCCTTTTGGCTAGCAGGAATTACCTGAAATAGAAAAAAAGACCACAAAAGAAGAGTTAAATAATATATAATAATGGACTGCCTAACATGTATTAGATTCAAGAAGTGTGATACTCCCTGGATGGTTGTCAATCCATTGTTTAAAACAACTTAATGCGAGAGATAAGAAAATTCTTACTGTAGTTGATATGATTTAGGTAATTCATTCAAGCACAATAAGAAAATCTAACATAACAAGTTAGGCCATAGTCATATCTAAAGGGTAGGTAGGTCTCAGGGTACTAGGTCTAGTCAAGGTTAGGTTCTAGGTTGTTTAGGTCACTTGGTAGAAGGTTATGTGGTTCTATTATTGGTAAAAGGTATGAAACATAGAGACCGATGTCAGTCGGGTATAACTAACAATGATTTAGAAGGGACCGATGATGGTCGTGGATAACCAGTGTCAATAGGGTCGGGGTGAAAGGAAGTTAATAAGATCTGATTGTGGGGATTGAACTGGAGTTAAACAGAGATGGAAGGGTGGATGGGGATGTCTATGAAAGTCTCAGGTATACTCAGAGGTAGGTAGTAGGCGAGAATGGGTGATTTGGTGGTGTGGGTAGAGAAATGGTTTAATCTACAAGTAGCTAGGAGATGGGAAATGTACATGCAAAGTATAAAATGATAACATAAGTAACAAGGCTATTATACTGAAATGGAATATGTTGGTAGAAGGTATACTTACTACGATACAGGTTTGAGGGCTGAAAGGTGATGGTATTTGATCAGAAGCATGGTGTTTGGTGCTACAACAGTGCTTCCTCGAATGCTTCTGTGAGTGCAATACATCTGGATCTATCCTAGTGCTGGCTATGGATGTCTGGATGTGTGAAAAAGACTCTGGTTTTGCTTGCATGCAAATCTCTTCTCGTCTCCTTGATATCATAATGTGCCAACCCAACAACAAGGTTGTTAAGGTGAATAAATGATAACCGATGAAGGTTCCGGGTTGACCGGTGTCGGTTAAGGTGGGATTCCCTAGTTTTACTAAAAATGGCAGATCTTTCCAATTTCTTAGGATAGGTTGGTTTTTTTTCTCGTGGATCAGAATGGAAGCTTCCCTTCTAATGAGCGGGAATGTGGTTAGATAAATATTAGGCATTTGATTTTTGGGTTAGACCAAATCGTAGCTCATTAAGGCAAGTAAGATTAGGTCTTAGTTAGTTATGGAACATGCCGAGAATACGTCTAGGGTGAGGTGGCTGGATGAGGTGGAAATTAGCTTAATTCAAGTAATTAAGTAATGAATATTGTGAGGATGGGTATTAATTAAATTAAATTAATATTAATGTGGGGTATAAGGGTCATGGTTAGGTGAATGTATGTAAGTTGGTTATTCAAAAGGGGACCAGGGGGAGTGTTACCCAATTTTGGTGTCTACAATATTTCCATCCATGAATGAATGGAGTTAGAATGCAACCCCATGAACCACGTCATGACAGAGTCTTTGAGGGTGGAAGGAAAAATTTTAAGTTTTTGGTTGTCTGTTTTGTAATCATATGTCTAGAAAAGAACTTTGAATTCAAATAAGAATTGGTCTGGGTCTTTGGTGGACATTCTTCGAAAGATAGGGAGGATAGATGGGGAAAATTTCTTCATGGGTACATCCTCATCTTCATTGAGGATGATTGGATAAGTAAATGTTCTACCCAATGGTTGGTCCTCATCATTCTTATTGTCTCCCATCTCATAAGGTTTTTATGGTTCTAGATAAGATGATGTGGATTGTTCAGAAGGGATCCTAGGAATTGTATTAGATTTAGTGTCACTTTCAATGTGCCCTACTTGTGCTCTATTCAGAGATATTATTTGAATATTATGAGGTATAAATATTCCTTGAATATCTTGTGGTATGTGCATCAAGGTTGGTTGTGTAAACAAAGCCTAGTACTTCTACTGGTTGCATATATTAACTTCATTAACACCCATAACATGTAAGGTGAATAAAATGGCATGTTGTTCTTATGGTGTCCCCAAAAACGGCGCCAAAAATGATGGGTTGTTATCTTCTCCAATAATTTAACTAGCATATTCTTTTATCATTGTCATTATAAAACCAGGGTTGTGTGTCCTAGGTTATATGTAATGAAGTATTATGCAAATCATTTTTTTGGTGGTTCCTTTTGGGGGGTTTGGTTGGTGTTTATCCCTATTCTATAGAAATGTAATGCTAAACTACTGAAACAATGTTGTTGTAATAAAAATTCTTTTAAAGGAAATACTTTAACTGGAATTAAAATGCACACACAGAATTAAAATAACACACACATACTAAATTGAAATAACATAATTGAAATAACACATACTGAATCAAAATAGCAGTAAGGAAATATACCAAAGCAAGGAAATAAGTAACTACATTCAAATAAACATTCAAACTTGAACTTATCACAAACCACGAGCATGAATGAAGCATAAATCCTCCAATCGCCTTGGTTGAGTGGGCCCTTGCTCTTCCTTGGGATGGAGTAACTCTCAAAACTAGATGATATTCAAAATGACATCACCTATATTAATTCAAATAATTTTTGAGACATGTATAACATAACATTGAAAAGTAAATACTAAATGGTAGATAATTGTATTGTAAACTGCTATTATCAACTGACTACAAATTCTCAAGAAGGTGTCTTTATAGACACAGTTGGTTACAAAATGTGCCATGATTATAAGCACCAAATTCATCCACTAATAACCTCATTTAAGTTCGTTGAAATCCTATAATAATGCTAAAAACAAGATTCGTGTTTGTAGACTAGTTATGGAAAAAGTCCTCCATGATGGCATAATGACTAAAAATTAACCTCCTTGATTGTAACTTCCAGAATTGGCAGAAAATGCCCTCTATTATCCTGCACATGTGACCACATTTACTCACAGATGATATTATTAGGTAATTTCTATGGTCAACAATTTGCATGAACAAAGACAAGATAAATGCATTAACCTTGCTAGGATATAACTATATAAAACATTCTCCAAACACAAATTAACATTTTAGGAGTAAATCAATATCCATATAGATGATATGATAGATCAATTTATGCACTCATCACTTAATGATAAATTATATCTATAAAACCTTATAAAAATAAATCATATACACTCATTTACTTATACATAAATACTTCCATCACTTACGAACACTCACATTGCAATCTAAAGTACAAATCACTCAAAAGGAAAGACAAAATACCTTAAAATTTCCTAAATTAGTAATAGACATTAGGATCATCCCCCACACACATTTCTAAATAAATCCAAACCAATTTCAAGATTCAAGCTTCCCAAACCAAGATCCCACAAAGCCAATTTAACCGAAACAAGCCAAGGAATTACAAATTATTATCAAGTGTTTTGTTTATCACATATTTTTTCATATATAGTAATATGTCACATCTATAGGTGGAAAAGTATGTTTTCTTTGAATCCTCTTAAGAGTAGTTCAAACATAAGAGGTGTGTGGATTACACTTCAACCTAGCCACTAACCTTTTGTTAGGGGTTCTTGCGTTAGATTAGGTGTCTAGGGAAAGGTGGCTGGTATTAAAGGGTTTCTAATTCAACCCTAAAATTTTATAAAATGTGAAATAAATAATGGGGGTACTTATTCACTTTCATCCTTATTTTTAGGGTTGAAATAGTTTTAATGTTTATATTAATTAATACAAATCATAATATATCTACAAAGAAATTACAACATATAAGGATTGAAAATGAATGTTTAAAACATAAGAGAGTGCACATAGCTGAAAATATAAAAATAAGTGATATAACAATATATAAAAAGTGTACAAACTAGTGATGATTTAATAGTGCTTCACTTCAATGATTAGGAGTGGAAAATAATCTAGGTAAATACCATATGGCCTTATTTAGAGCATCATATGGTCTAGTCCTCTATAATACAATTTTGACTAGGAATGTGCTACTATTTTATAAATTATTATGGTTGTTGGTGACTAAAAAATGTTCTTCACTATTAAAACCTATATTTCACACATATACAAAATCCTCTCTATAATATGATTCAGGAGGATTCACACACCAAATAAATCATATGGTCTACACTTCTGATGAAACTACCTACACACGAAAGATATCTTTGAGATATTTATAACAAAATTTAAATGTGATAAAATAGATGTCATATGTGGAAGTTATGACCCGTTGAATTTTTTCTCTAACTAGCAAAAATAATGGAGTATATTGCACACTAATGATGTGGACTAATGAGGTGTTATCAAGTGGAAAATTGTGGTTAATAAAGAGGTTTGTTTTGGTTTGTACTTCAGTCTTCAATAGTCGAATTTGAGGCCAACACTAGTTGTTGGCTGGGGACCCCTCAACCAATAAGGTCTACTTTTTGTTAGGAAGGTAACCCTGTTACCTTATTCTTCACATTGTATTTCAAGTGTTCTTTCTTATAAACCAAATTGGGTACTAATTTAATATGCATGTGGGATATATCCCCATGATTTTTTAAAGTTCAATACAACCAAATCGACTGAGTTTAATAGTCAACTTGGCAAGATCAACATTTCCGCTACCAAATTTCACATGGTGAGTTCAACAAACACCTCACATTGAGTTCAATGACTAAGCCAACTCATACTCACCAACATTGAGTTCACATAATAGTATCAACTAGAAATCAACGAGTTAGATGGCAATTTAAATGAGATCCAACAACACAAATCAAAATATGTGGCCTAAGCCATGAGTAACCTCTATCGCCCAAGGCTATAAAAATCCTTAAATTGTTTAAGATGAGATCAATGTTGGCTTTTACCCTTTAAGAAATCTTAAAATCTAAGCTAAAAGTTGGATTTGGAGTGTGGTTATTAAACCCATGACCCCACATATGTTGTTTAAAAGTCTTTTTCACTAGGTGATGTGGGCTTGTACTACATTTAGTTAGAAGATATGATTTTTTCTATATAGTCTTGAGATATAGATCCAAACATGGAGGAGCTTGTGGGATTCAAACCCCCTCAAATTTCAGAAAAGGATAATTTCCTAAACGATTATGTCATAGGTATAGAAACATTATAAAAGGCACAAATGAAGTATTATAATGGTAAATTGTAATGTATACAACTCATATTGAGAAAGTTAGAGAAAAATTGGAAATTTTTTTATCGCAGTAGTCTTTTGGAGAAAGAAACTAGAGCTTTGTAGAGACTTTTGCACATATTTTTTGCAAGAAAAATAATTATTGTTGTATAAGTAATTTTGCATCAATAATTGATCAGTTTGTGAGATTTTCTAGACCCATAGATGTAGCCCACATCAAGTGAACTCTGTTATCATCTTAGTTTTCATTATTATTCTATTTTACCCTTATTTGCTCACTATTCTATTAGTTTTAATATTATTTTATCAAGCCAATTTTAATCATTTTTATAAATATCCAATAACTAATAATTTGTTAAGTGAGTCAATTCATTTTTCAGATCATAATATTAATTGACTTTAAACCATAAACCATGGGTAGGAGACCTTGAAAATAATTTAGTGATTAGGTTGAAGTGCCCTTATGTTATCTACATTGCACTACCTTGAAGAGACATCAAATAACACTAATTTCTCTACCTCAAATGTAATATCTAAATGGATGCATCTTCTTGGACAACTTGATCTTTTGGAAATTAGGGGGAAATGGATTTACACTTGTGTAACTAGACTTGGATTAGCTTGAGTTGGATTCTCTCTAGAAATATATGTGTTGCTCTTGAACCTAGTTTACATAATTTCAAACATGTATAGGGGATGATCCTAGATTGTGTTACTACTTTGAAGGTGTTTAAGAGAACTTGGATTGCTTTTGGATTAATATTCATATGTGTTCTCTTGAAAAAAAATTTTGAGGTAAAGACATGAGTTAACACTTTTTTTATAGGATTTTGTAGATAATCATTTCCATTAATTCTAACATAAGAGATACGAAACGTCCCATAAAAAGATATAAAATTTAAAAAGTGACCATCTAGTGGTGGGTGACATGACCATATTGTCTTATCCTAAACTATGGTATAGGCAAGGTTGAACCCATATCATTTTGAATCATGGGAACAATATACTTCATTAGATTATTATAAATGAATATTGCAAGGGGAAGGTGCAATATTCTAGGTGATAATCATGGGAATAATATACTTCATTAGATTATTATAAATGAATATGTGAATGATTTAGTGATGTATGTAGTAGAGTAATTCATGCAAGTGAGATAGGGATAATTCACTTAGGATTACAATGTGTGCATGAGTCATACTATAAGGTTGGAGATCATGTTTCCATTTCCAAATGATAATTTGTTAAATTAATCTCCTTTCTAAGTATGAAATCAAAATTACATGATAAAATGAAATTTTACCTAAGTTTAAAAACATACTTTATCTTCTCTTAGAGATATGTTGAGTGTGCTTTGGTGTTTATGTGCTTCATGATTGAATTTGTAATGCATAGTATAGTCAATGCCTATAAAAAGAATTAAAATTTAACTTAACTTGTAAAATGTAGTTGTAATTTTAAATTTTTGATTTGTACTAAGAAGTAAAATAGACAAAAACATAAAATGGGTTATATTTTTTGCACAAGGAGCTCCTAAATTTATTGTACTTATAGATTCTTGATTTTTAGTTGTTTCCCAAGGATTCGGGGTGATCAATACCCACTTTTTTGTGGAGAAACCAAATATAGATAAGGAGTTTAGAGTTGTTATAGAAAAGTGGAAGAATGAGCAAAGGACATTCTAGTCTTCTAAAGAGACTCAAAAGAAGGAATGTTGCTACGTTTTTTCTCCTTTCCCTGATATTTTCCAAAAACTGAGTGAGACAAATTTTATCACAAGATTTTTAAGTCACCTAGATATCTTTAAATCCCACAAACCACACCACTACAAATGGATCTAGGTCCAAGTATAAAATAGCACAAATTTGAAAAATAATTATTGTCTCATCCCTCCACTATGTGATGTTGGAGTGAGTATTAGATTTGTAAACACAATTATTTTTGAAGAAGAGAAAGTCCCATGCCTCCATAATATGAAGTACAATAACACTCAATTTTTGTAGTGTTAAAGAGAATTTAAGCATCTTACACCCTATTTGAAATTTATAAACCATGTCTTAAACTATTCCTAAATATTCTGAAACAATTCTAAAAACCCTCTATTTATCTATGTGTTTCATTGAAATCATTAATCTACTGAGAATTTAGCTCAGGATGAAATGTCCATCTTAGATCATAATGTATAGTGTTTTTTATTGTTATGGATAGTTTTGTACTTGTGTAAAAATTATTGATATTATGAGTTTGACTATATTCTATTATGTTTGTAATTGTTGGCAAAATAATTTTTCGAGTGGGATAATTGTGGGATTTCACCGACGCTCTAGTATTAGATCCCTCTACTTGAATGGGGTAGTTTTTGGAAATTATAGGAACTACGAGGGGGTTGAATTGGTGCTAATTCAAAATTTGAAAGACAGTTCAGTTTTCTTTACTTTGTTATGATGGAACCACAACACCATTCACAAGAAATCAACAGGAGAACACATAGAGAGACATGATTTAATGTGGGAAACCCTTGAAAGGAGGAAAAACCCCTGAAACTAATGAAATAACTTGGAAAAAAATTCTTTTAAAGGTTACTAATATTTCAACTATTGAGCATCCCCTCAACTTGGAGCATCAACTCCACTAATTTAGTTAAGCTGACACTTGACCTTCTACAAGACATGATTTTCTTGGAAACAACAACTCCCAAAAATTCAATCAATCTTCTACTAGATCTTCTGTAAGCTACCACTTACAAGGATTCTTCAACTCTATGTCTATTAAGCCACCACTTAGTCTTCTTCAAGATGTTTTGACCACTTTTATTTAGTTGTCTCCCACAACAGATTGTGATCACCTATTCAGTTCATCTTTCTTCTCTTTTCACCCTCATCGTCTTGATTCCTCTCTCTTATCATCCTCATCATCTACTTAAAGTACCTCACTCAAGTATTCTTCTTCATACACATTTTATCATGAATCTAATCTTAGCTACACCTCTCAACCATCTTCTGTTTCATTCCTACAAGCTACTATAAAATTTCAGTTTTCAATTCATTACATGCATACTTTGATTTCTATGCCTTTTTATGCCCTTACTATATTGTCAACTATATATTCATCAACTTCACATACTCATGAACTCTTATACTTTTATATACTTGGAAAATAACCTTCTTTTTCACCCCTTCATTTTTCATCTTCCACCTTTTTGTGTCTTTTCTTATTCAACTAGTATAAGGATGAGAAGAATGACATCATTCCAATTTTTTCATACAATCATTACATCTGATTGAATGCCAATTTAAAGTGCACAACTTATTGAACCTTTCATGGAATTTGTAACCTTAATTTAGATCACCAAATAACTCTTAAATTTTCTACAAAACTGAAGAGATTCCTCTTACAAATTAAATCTAACATCTGACATCTGCACATCCTTTGTAACTATCATGTAACTTTTGGTCTTCTTCTTCCCAACGTACAAGATTTATCTTATAGCTATCTTACACAAAAGTAAAAGTGTTCCAAGCATGCATGTGATGAGGGTCATCAATCCTCGCCATTAATAATGTCAATCCATGTTGGTTTCTGAAGGATATATGCATTAAGAGAAGAAGATCTTGGAAAGTAACTCCTTTAAACAAAAACCAAACTTGCATAAAATAAATCAAACTTGCGGAAATTAAAAGGCACACTTGCAGAAATAAATTTTACATGAAAGAAACACACTTGCATGAATTGAAAGGTACACTTGCATGAATTGAAAGGTACACTTGCATAAATTGAAATTGCTAAATTGAAAATAAAGGAAAGAGGAAAGGACACGTGCAGGTTCACAAAAGAAATTACATAACATTAATAAAAAAAGAAATTTACAACAAAAGGAAAACTGCAGAAATAAAGAAATAAACATTAACACATTGACCCATATTTATTGGAATGAGTGGCTAGCTCATTCCTTGGAAGATAATTTAATTCATACCTTTAATTCAGAACTTGTAGAAAAACTTTACTTTCAAATATTGGAAAGAAAGAACAGACCTTGATTACTCGCGGAAAAAAATTACATATCTAAGTGTGGAAGGTTGCATTTATAATTTATGCATCCAACCAAATCCTTATTTTAGGAAATACAATCTAATATTATCTTTATTCCAATCCTAACAACTAAGATCTCCATCTCCACAAAATATGGAGAGAGATATATTATTGAAGTCAAATCTTATCTCACTTATTTTAGGAAGATTTTCTCCCAAATCTTCTCCTTTCTTTTTGGTAACAAGAATCATAATTATTTTATTCCTCTACATTATTGGAAGGAGAATTTCCCTCAAAATATTATTTTGACCAAATACCTTTCTCGGATTTTCCATTTGACTTTGCTATTTTTGATTGTGGAACTTTTGATGCTTGTCAAATACGTTTTTTCCTCGGACTGCAGTTCACTAAAAGTTAGATTTATCTTGATTGGTAAAACTTGTAGCAAATTTGAATGATAATTTTGTTAAAAACATTTCTATGAACAAAAACCTCTCTCAGATTTTCCATTTGAATTTTCTATTTCTATTTATGGAACTTTTAGTGCTCGTCTGATACACGTTTCCTCGAACTGCAGCTCACTAAAAGTTAGATCTCTCTTCATTGGTAAAACCTGTAACAAATATGAATGATTTTTTTTTAAACACATTTCTATGAAAAAAAACCTCTCTCATATTTTCCATTTGAATTTTCTATTTCTTTTTATGGAACTTTTAGTGCTCGTCTGATACACGTTTCCTCGAACTGCAGCTCACTAAAAGTTAGATATCTCTTCATTGATAAAACCTATAACAAATCTAAATGAGTTTTTTGTTAAAAAAAATCTATGAACAAAAACCTCTCTCATATTTCCCATTAGAATCTTTGAGATTTCACAATCCCTTAAAAACTGTCATTTTGTTGATGTAAGTTCTGTAACTAAAGCTGTCATTCCTTTTATGCAAATTCTAGAAGTAAATCTGCAAGTTCCGGAACTAAATTTGATTTTTCCATGAATTGAAAGTTCCAGAACTAACTTCCATTCAATTAATACAAGTTTTGGAACTAAATCTATGAGTTTCGGAACTAAACCTGCAAGTTCCGGAACTAACTCTGTGAATTCCGGAACTAACTTTGTGAGTTCCGCAGCTAACTCAAAACAACTATGACTTTTGCATGCGACCTCGGATTGAGATGATTCTTTTTTTGAACTTGCATAATTTTTTGAGAGGAATCTGAATATAAAATTAGATTTGATTTTAAATGTACTATTCATGATCAATTCTAGGTTTCCCAATACTAGCATTATCTTTCCTTTATGGCCTGCATACACAAGACTTTACATCTTTTCCCAAATAATCAATAGGATTAGTCAACAAAATAGATAACAAAATATTTATAAAGAATGAACAAGATATATATATCCTATATTGTATCTTAAGAAAACTATAAGTTTCTAGATTACATTTAAATCCACTTTTAAAGGTAACTTGAAAGGACGAAATAATGGTAATTTATGGCCAATTTATGGCCTCATCAGCATGTATGTTACAAAAATCCTCCCTTATCTAATAAAATTTCCATTTCTTCTTCATTCTTCATTTGAGCTTCAAACTTGGTCATGGAGGAATGAAAAATTATAGTCAAAGATATTCTCTTCTAATCAATGATGCATGCACCTTAAAACAATTATAAAGCATGAAGATGATGGTATATGATATGTAGATCACCTTCAAGTGAAAATATTTACTCCATCACTCTCATTCAAGCAAGACTATGTTGATTTGAGTATACAACTCATAGACCTTCAAACTTAGAAATTTTACCTTTACATGGTGAACTTGTTCTCGTTTCACTTTACCTAATCATGGATTCTAAAGAAATTTTATTGAAGTTAATCATCCTTATTAAACTCATCATACTAATAGAAAGCCTCATTTCAAGATATATAGGCCAGCTAACCTTGCATTTCAGAGACATCTAAAACTGGTTTGAAAACATCCAAAGACTAGTTTTTATTTGTATGGATTTAAACACCTCAATTGAAATTTCATGATCAACCAGTGCATGAAAAAATTATCAAAGGATGTGTACTTCACTTTCAAACCTTCACTTGTAAGGATTATAGGGAGAAAAGCACATTTACATTTCAAATACAAAAATGGTTTTTTACCTTGTTTAGTCATCGAGGAGTAGATCCACTAAATAGATCTAATTCATCAAAAATTTGCACATAACATGATTATATATTCTCATGATTATTTGGGGCATCTCCCATGCATACTCCCAAACTTGGTCTTACACCATGAAGTTTTCTTCATAAGATAATATTGTCAATTCTTTACAAAATAGGGTTAAAATTGTACGGTACAAGATGACCTGGAGCTACAAAATACTACTAAATTGAAGTGTAGAGAGTCTTATACTTGTCTAAATCACCACACTTACTTCAAAGATCCTTTTCATTACCTAAAACTCAATTCTTCTTCCATTTCTACAAGGAGAGGGTTTGGGGAGGATTTGGAGTGACTTTCACTGTTAACATTCATTCATAAAGATAAGTAAATAATTTTAATTCATACAATATCTAAAATGATCTTAATTCAATTATTTAACTATGATGAAGATTTTTGGACACCATGGACAAGTTTTTCCTACCATTGAAGTCTTCAAAGTTGACCTTTGAGTTGGAGAAGGGCATTTTAAGAGCTATATTTCACTATAAACCTCATAACTTCATAAATATTATTCCTTTATCCATAAAATTTGGACCACATCACTATGATAGGTACACTCACATGTCTCAAGGCTTTGTTTCTCATAAATACACCTATACCTTCTTTTACATCAAGGTTTGTGCATGATAAACTTGTTTATCCTGAAGGGAAGTCATTAAATTGACCCTAACATGCCTCCAAGAGATGAATTATGACTTGAAGTATCATCTAACACATTTATTAAAATATTCCTACACTCTCCTCATGCTTGAATAGGCATTCCATAGCTTGTTTTTCTTCATACACTCATTCTAAGTCGTTGAAATAGGCATAAATGAGAAATTTTACATTGTAACTCATCATATCTGTATTATTGTTTACCATGTATCCTTTTCAACATTTCCTACCATATGTCTCATTCCTCTACCATGCTTCATCATTAGCCTCAAGCCTTCACTCCACCTTTCTAGGTCCATTTGTTGACTGGGCCTAGGGATTAGGCCTACTGAACTGAGCTAGTCTAACTAATTCAACTCATGTACCCTTATATTCATCCTTATAACCTTATTTCCACATCATACACATGTTATAAAATGTATGACATCAACCTAGTATGCTCTCACATCATCACCATGTCTTTACCAGTTAATAGTTACTTAAGAAGCTAAGTCTCAAACATGTGTTCTCATGACCATCCCTTATCTTGGCCTTGTCAAACTCATTCCAAGATTCCTTTTAGCTCCCCTGCATCATGTTTTTCCATTAATATGAATTTTTCATCATTGAAAACTTCATCAATCATATTCCAACACTATCTCCATTTATTGAAATCAAGGAAATGAAACAAAATCTAAACTAATTTCTGGTGTGGCCCGAAGACGGGGATCACACAGGAATACTTCCTTAAACATGTGGAAATTTATTATATGGAATACAATGGAGGAAAATTGTTTATAGAGGGAGAAAGGAGAGGGAAAAATAAAAGGGATTTTAATCAAAAATATCATAGCAAAGTTCATTGCATTAAAATCAGAGTATTTCACTTGCATCTATGAGTAGAAACCATTCACAAATAAATAGGAACAATCAACAAGAAACACAAAAATTTATTGCATCATGTTACACAATATACAATGCACATGGAGTACAAGTTGAGATGGAGATAGAATAGTAATAGACAACAACATAGAGGAAATGAATACACTTGTTTCTATAAATACAATGAGAGCTAATAAACAAGCATTAACCATTTCCTCAAATGAGGAGGCTCTCAAAATTTATAGCTTTACAATCTATCTCTCCATCTACCCCCCACGTGACTATTGATGTTCCCATTCATCTTGTGAATTTTCATTATCCTAGGAAATACAAAATTAGTCCCCTTTTTATAGTTACAAAAGAGAATTTTTACATTGCAAAATTATTACATAGTCACTTTAATGAATAAGACAAAAACTCACAACCATGCACAATGAGGAATTGTAATGAAGGGGGTAGAAGGAGAGTGAGAAAGACGGAGAGAGGAGAGGAAGAATTCTCTCGAACATGAATGAAGACACCTCCATCCTTGATGAAGATAAAATCCACTAATGTTGAAGATGAAAATTTTCTCCATGATGGCCCTCTGCAACATTATAATGCTTTGTTGATGAGGATTTCTCCTTTGAATGGTTTTTCCCCTTGTGATACTCCTTGAAATAATGACTTTCCGCAATCACCATTTGGATGCACTGAAATGAAAAGTGATGAGCACCGATGAGTAGAAATTTGAGAAACATTAAGGATGAATTCCCTCATTGACCAAACCCTTATGATTCTTGATGCACTATCACATTTTCAAGACCAACCATTCACATGGGAAAAAATGAATGCACTTTTTTTACAAAATCATGATCTTAACTTGGTCACTGTAGGAGCACTGATGATAAGTGAAGTATGAGACAAAAAACTACTAATTAAAAAGTGAGGAAAGGATAATTATAAAAAAAATTAGGTCCATCCACCAATTGATCATGCATTCCATAAGAAATGAATTGAAATGGTCTTCAGAACAAAATTGGCCTTTTTTCTCATTTTGACACTTTAGGCTCACTGCATCGGTGTATGTGGGAATTTTCTTGAAATTATAGAGGGATACCTTTGTGAGTACCAATACAGTTTTATAATATGTGAAGGAATGAAATGTGACCACTTGTAGCTCATTTCACCCATTTACTATTTTTATAATATCTTTCATTATTGCCCCGTTCTAGCCAATTTTGCCAGTTTAATCAATCTTGCCAATTTTGAGTGTCTCGATCATAGGGAAATGAAATGAGGAGTATGAATACCCATTTTTATCATAATTTCAATTTTTTAGTATGATATTCCATATAGACTTACTAAAAATATATAAATTGGTTTTCCTGGCATCATATTCGAACAAAACCACTTGCAGAAGTTTACATAATTCATTTCAAGGATTTGATCCAATTTTCAGGGGATTTCATTTGTTGGAATTGTGTAGATATTATAAACGAGTATTTTTCACTAAAAATTCAATGGAGATATATAAAATGGAAGAGATCATAAGTAGAGGCATTAAAAACTCTTCTTAAAGGCGTTTTTGCAAGGAACCTTTAGTTCAAATCTCATGGAAAATAGAGCAAGAGTTTATGAGATATGAGCGAAAAGGTGGTTTGAGAATGAGGGATTCTAAAAGAGTTTCAACAACACAAAAGCAAGGGATAATTAATGGAGGGAAGGATACCTTGAAAAATTATCTTAAAATTTACTAATTTTTTCCTTATACCCACCTTGTAACTCCAATTTAGCTCATTCACCTTCAAATCCACCTAGGGTCACTTTTAGCTTAATGCGGGTTAAGGGGTGAGTGAAAACTTTCTAGATCGAGGAAGTGAGCCTCTATTTCACCTTACCACATTTGGTAAGTGATAAAATGGTGAAAAAATTATTTCAAAATTTAAAATTTCACCATGGGGTTATCTCTCACGGAGATGGGGACTAGTTCATGCAATGGAGTGAGTTATTAACAACATTCTAAAGACCAAGTTGCAAGTTTGAGTGCCAGGAGAGAGAGGGATGCTAAGGGGTGACACTTAATTTCAACTGATGCAATTTTAAATGAGGTGAAAAGGTTTAAAATTTATTTTATCATTGCAAAATTTTCCATGTGTAGGCTGTTTCATGAGGAAGGGGGCTATCTTGCATGTAAGGTGAAAACAATCTTCTAACCACCAAAGAAGTCACTTTAGTGACGAAAGAGTCTTTCCACCTATGGTTAAAACATTGTTTGACCCATTACACTTTTTTACCAGGTTAAAATTTGATTTCATTATTTAAAAATTTGACAAGGTTCTGCTGGGACATGAGGAATGGGCCAATATTACACTGAGTTGTCAACAACTTCCTAACCACTTAAGTTGTTACTTAAGTGATGCAAACTCAAAAAACACATCCTCCCACCTTGGAATTACAATTTTATGAACTCATTTAAGTTTTTCACCAGGTTAAAGGGTGAAAAAATTATTTCATCATTGAAAAGTGCACCAAGGACACTTATTATAAGCCCGCCTTCACCAACAATGGCCAAAAATAGACCCCGGAGAGTGAGTTTTTTCCTCTGGAGATTCCTTAATAGTTTCATGGGAAAATATAAAATTATTTTGACTAGAAAATGTCTAAGGATATCAATAGTACAACTTTCAAGATCAAAATATTTTTGAAACTCAAAATTTACCCTACATTTTGATTCTGATCAAGTCTGTACGCCAGAAGGTCAAACTGCCACCAGAGATAAACTTGAATTTTTGTATAACTCATCACATATTCCATATAGATGGTTCAATTAAATTAATTTTTTTAATATGATGTCACAAATCCATTTTTTAACTCCCATAATTCTTGTTTGAACCTCCACAGGGATCAGGGATATTTACTTGCACTGTCGGGACAATATCTCAAAATCCTGACTGCAGAATCTCTTGAAAATTTTTGCAATGTGAAATATAAATATTTATATTTCCAATAAGTGTTTGATAACTTCATAAAATTACCCAGGGCTCCTGAATCATCTGAAACAAGCTCAATAGCATTTTCACTCCTTTCATTTCCTTGCATTGGGCTATAAGTAGCCCGGTGTTGCACAACTTGTTCCTAAACCATTTTCACCTTTCATAACTTCCCTAAGCTACCTCAAATGATGTCATAATTCAGCCACACTCTTCTCATATGCATTAGGTATTCTTGATTCATCTCCAGAGGATATTCATTAGGTGTCAAAGTTATTAAAATATCCCTTTTTAGGCTTCTGAGAGCAATTCCTTCAAGGTGGATCACAATGAACCCATGAAATACTTCCCACTAATTTATATGTACATGAAACAAACTTTAAAAATACATCTAGAAAATCCCTCTTAGCCATGATGTGGTTTATATAGTCATATATTGGTCATAGGGTAGGTTTACATTACCCGACTCATGGATTTTTTGAGTGTGGGCTTAGTTTTCATGGCAAAAAAATTCATTTTTTTGTGATAGTCATTTAGCATGACAATAGTTGACTCTATCTTGAGGACTTGTTTCAGTTTGAAAAAAGTGAGGATGGAGCAATTATGAATCCCAAAATATTAAAACACTAAGAATACCAGTGCCTTATCTGTTAGGCTATAGGAGTCATTGCAAAACAAGGATGGATACAAAAAAAACCTCATTATTCAACATAACACATGATAAAAACAAACACATGCCAAAAAATGGGAACGCATGATAGAATGGGAGACACACAAACCTATATTCACCTATGGTATATGCGAGGGACAACCCAATTTCAATGAAGTAATTTTCTCTTCAAAAGTTACCTCTGAATATGTAACATTGAGTGGTGATGTTCCGCGAAGCCATGGAGAAGTTAGAGGAAGTAACCTATTTTTCTCAATCACTTATGAAATTCAGGTGCTTTCATGTGTGCATGTATGCTTTGGTGGAGTGATCCTACATGATCTTTTGGATACTCAAAGCTTTACTCACAAAGTTTATCAATTTTAGATTACAAATTGTTTTTGCATTCATGCAAATTTTTGATTTATTACTTTGAGCTCCACCATTTCCCCAAGGCTGATTTGTGACTGGGTTGTTTGACTTTCCTAAGTTCTCTTCTTTCACATATTGTTCTTATTGAAAAAAAATTCATAAGAGGCATTCAATTCATCTTTTGTTCTATTTCATTATGAGGTGTTTGTGTATTAAATTAAGAATCAAGAATAGCCTCATACCTATCTTGTATGGCCATAACATGAGTCAAGAGGTCAAGACTTATCTTAGAATCTTCCATACCTTCTGCAACTTTCAATATTTCTTGCAAGGACTCCTTTGAAACTACAAAAATATCACTTTTACATTCATTTAAAGAACCTTCATTTTGAAACTCAATGAAATGGTTTGGAGAAATTGATCCATCATCCCAAATATTATTGAACTTAACTACTTTAATATGGGAGGATTCATCATCAAAGGACTCAAGGATCTTTATTTCAATATTTTCCTCAAAGAAATAATCTTCCTCTTCAAATGGAAAATAGAAAACTTCACCTTCATCAATACTTCCATCAATCATTAGCTCGAGAGGGACACCATATATTTCACCTTGAAAAGTTTCATCATTACCAACTATTGAATTGGTTTCTCAACCAACACTAGATTCATACATGTCTTGTAACTCCATGGATCACATCAAGAACTCAAATATGGGAGGCTTCATCATCAAAGGACTCAAAGATATTTATTTTAATCTTTTCCTCACAAAAAGAATCTTCCTCTTCAAATGGAAAAGAGAAAACTTTACCTTCATCAATACTTCCATCAATCATTAGCTTGAGAGGGAAACCATATTTTTCACCTTGACAAGATTCATCATGGCCAACTATTGAATTGGTTGAGAAGCCAACACTAGATTCATACATGTCTTTTTATTCTATGGCTCACATTAGGAATTCAATACTGAGTTGAGCATATTTTGTTTCTTCCGCAACTCTTAGCATTTCTTACACAAATTATTATTTTAAACCTTTAAAAGGGTCATCACAAGTTGGCATTTCTTCTTCACATATAGTAAGAGAATATTTAGCTCCAAATGGGAACAAGAACAATTCTTCATCATAGATCAACACAATAGCTCATTTTTCAACTTGGTACTCATCAAGAAGCATTTCATCTTCCTCATGGATTGTATCATCTGGAAACTTGGGGCTACGCTCTTGCGACTCAATATTTCTCCACTCTCCTTCATGATCAATACCACATTAGAAAGGAATGTTTTGTTATATCAAGTTAGGAATATCATCCTCCTCTTTGGATTATGAAATGATTCATATTCCCTCTATCTTGGTACAAGATGTTAGCTCCCGAATTTCCTAAATTTTGTAACGTATATCTCATCTTTGTAATTGGAAGAAACTTTTCCATATCTACCTTAACTAGAATTGTTATGGAAGACCAATTCATCTGTATTTTTCCTCCTAAGTTTTGGTAGAAGCTTCTACTAAACAACATTTCAAATGAAGTCAAAATGTCTACTACCAAGATAATCAATGACACCTTCTTGCTAGGAAATTCAACGAGAGCCACCTGTGCATCCCCGATCTTCCCTAAAATTGGGATTTCCTTTGAATCCATGGAGTAAAAAAATAAACTCTCCCATGTTAAGATGAGTCTGAGAGCATTGGAAACCTTTATAAGCATTACATTTTTAGAAGCACCTGAATCTCTTGTCTAGTTATTCAACCGATGTCTTCTAATAAGAAGGGAGACATAGAAATGATAGATAATATTGGTCTTTAATGCACTCATAACAAGCATGATATATAATGGAGGTATAGGTGGGGTTTTTATTAGTCCTTTATAACTAGGATTCATAGCATTGGGCTTTGAATACTACCCCTGATATGACAAATAAAATTCTCAAATTGTTTCGAGTAAGTAAGTAAATATTCATATTCAGAAATCTGCACTTTAGATTTGTTCACATGTTCTATGATATCAAAATAAGAAGATGTGGATAGGAAGGGTGAAGATTTTTCTTTTGAAGTTAAAAGAGGATTGGAAGTGGGAGTATATGTTTGGGGAATTGTTGGCGAGAAATTTTTTTAGGTGGACAAACTTGTGGATTTCTTTCCAACACTCTAGAAATTTAAGTCCCTCTACTTAACCGGTGCAGTTACCATATATGCATGCATATGAAAAGGTGGATTTTTTTGGTGGTATTTTGACTGGGGATCCAATAGGGACACTCCACTAACCATGCGAAAAATCTTATAGATACCTACAAGAGAGAAATTTTTCTAAAGAGCGGGAAAGGGGGATGAGAAAAGACGTAGGAGAACTAATGTTGTAGGTAGGAAATCATATTCCTACACACACTAGTCAAAAGTATCATCACATTCATTTATGAGAAGAATCAAATTTGTAAGCATCATTAATACTAAATGAAATTGGATGAACACAAAGTATCAAGAAATATCTTAGTCAAAGAAAGCTAGAAACTCCTTCTTGTATTAATTTCTCAAACAAAAGTTGTACATAGTGGAGAAATGGAGGAAATTGAGAAGGGGGAAAAGGAAGAATTTGGTTATCTCCTTTGTTCTCTCAAGGTAGAATACACTCTTGAGCTTACAAGATTAATGACCAACCCTTTGAAATGGGAATAGTGTTATAATTTATAGAGTAGAATATGAATCTTCATCTACCCCCAAATTCCTTTTCATATGTCCTTGCACAACTTAAAACTTTTCAACTTCCTATGAAAATTTTAAGTCCCTTTTATAACATAAAGGTTAATTATTTCAATATGAACATTAAGACATGAAAAAGTGCAACGCCAACACAAAATTAGAGCATTTTATAAGAGAGAGAAAGTTAGGGGAAAGAGGAAAGAGAGAGAGAGAAGAATAGGAGACATCATTCCTAATGAATTCCATTGATCCTCATCGATGGAAAGCGCCAAATACAGTGAAACTATGAATCTTCAAACTCCTTACACACTATGAATCTCCTTCAAATAAGCTCGTGAATGCTTACCAAGTTGAGAGAACTATTCCGCTAATGACTGCAACTCCCAACCTACTTATGATATACTATTTTTAGTGAGAGGTGATTTTTTCCACTTCTCGACCATCGTGATGTGATGAACTCCCTCATTTGATACTACACACCCTACCCTTGCCTCAGCCACTTCTTTGGGGTGACTTACTATTTTTAGTAAGCACCCATATAAGGGACTTGCTATTTTTAGTAAGTGGTCATTTTCACTATTTTCTACTTTGAACACTCAATCTGGCTTCCTCATGATCTTTAATGCCCATTGCCTTTGTCTTATCTTCTTTTGATGATGACTTTCCAAACATAGCAAGTCTATATAGGAAAAATTACTATTTTTAGAAAGTTTGTTTCTATTTCTCGATTTGTGATGGAACATACTTTTTTGAACTCATCATGTAGTTATGATCACACCCTTCGAATTTCACATATTTTTACTGACTAGAATGATTGGAAATAAATTTTGAAATTTTGACCTGGTAGTGGCTTCGGGAACAGAGATACCATGGCGGACATTAATGGAACTTTAAATTTGTAGGTATGGTTTTTATCTCTATTTGAGATGAAAACTCACTGCATTGTGATAGGTTTTTTATTTGGATCCCATGTGTAATTTTTTAGTTTGTTTCCATTGTCGGAGTGATGGGAAATCCGATGAACGTTAGTCGGTGCACGAAGTGAGGATTTTTTTGGAGCAAATGATTTTGGGCACCATTTTACCTCTTGTTTGTTTCATCTTGATTGTCTTGAAAAATGTAAAATTATTCAAAAGACATCATCTTGATCCTACTTTTAGTTTGGAAGATATGACGAGTTTTTGATCGGGTGGCTTCGTAGTTATCTAGCGAAAAATCTCCATTTTCTCTTTGTTCTTTGTCATTTCACTCCATTTTTCTCTAAGGCCTACATATTATTATGCATTAATGGTGTGGATATTTTATCTGGATAGGGTGGAGCTGGTTCAGAGCAACAATGGTGGACCGAGTGTCTGGAAAATCATTCACGGAGCCATGGCAAGCTATGAAGTTGTGAAGGAGAAATGAGGGGGAAGAAATGGCTAAGTGTCAGATTTAAATTTTCAAAGAAATGCACATGGAGGGGCTGGGTGAATTTTTGTGTCCATGATGTCCTTGGCCTCAAGGACATGAGGGATGTCAATTTCCATGGTGGTCAAGGTGATGCCATGTGTCCTCGATCCGATGGTAGGGGACTTGCTTGAAAAATGCACCTGGGGGCTGAAAGTCAGTCACATGGATATCCCAAAGGATCCCCATAGGGGTATAGGAAAATTTTTGCATTTCTGATGTCCCTCACCTCAGGGACATAAGGGACATTAGTTTCCATGGTGGTCCTGGAGCTGACATGTGGCACTTGATCCAACTACAGGGAATGAATGCTCCAAAATGCACTTGGGGGGTGAACAGTCAAGTTTGGAGATCACATGAGGGTCCAAGAGGTCACATAGGGGCTGGGAGAAATTTTCAAGGGTTGGTTTACCTGACCTCAAGGACATCAGGGACATGAAATCCCACCAGGCTTCTGGTGCTAACACGTGTTCTCCCAAAAAATGACTAAGTCCTTAACTTCCTTTGAGAGGGCAACTTAGAAAGAAGATAACTTGAGCACTCGGTGGAATTTATTGGTGAAATTTTATATGATCCTAACTGTAAATGGAATTTTTAATCCAATGGTGGGGGTATCATGCCTTTATTCATCCATATGATCCCTGAAAAATCATATTTTTGATTTGAGACTCCACTTGTACCTAATAAACACTATCTTCCAATCCTATGCGCCAAAGTCTTGTGAAAAATATGATTTCACCAGCATGTAGGTATTTTAATCCTATTTCTGGAGGTATTTTTTTTTCTTCTAACTCTATCTGGAGCTCCCGAAATCATCTTCTGAAGCCCAACAGCTATTTTAGGCCTGTGTACTGCCTAGGCTTGTGAACCCTAATTTTTCTCAAACTGCTCCAAGTTTCTCACAACTTCCCAACATATTCCAAAATCATTTCCATTATGTTTTAAGGTCTTAAATTCACTTCCATGTTGAATTTTACCCTTCCATTCCACTCCAAGGGGTTGATCCAGTCCTGGGAAGGCCAGCGATAGCCCTTCCCAATACTGCCAGAAGATAGTATCTTTTCATAAATCCAT
The DNA here is from genome assembly GCA_019776745.2 of Taxus chinensis. Classification (NCBI taxonomy): domain Eukaryota; kingdom Viridiplantae; phylum Streptophyta; class Pinopsida; order Cupressales; family Taxaceae; genus Taxus; species Taxus chinensis. The sequence continues at coordinate 189,544,430 of CM034146.1, forward strand.
AAAATCACCTAGGGGGAATGAATATAATTCTCTAAATCACCTATGGGGTGAGATAATATTAGTTATAAGGTCATTTGGACTGACTGGGCAGACCTGGGGTGTCTTGGAATGATGGGACTTGAAAAATTAACATTGGGGTATCATTGTCGTGCTTGGAAATTGTCAATTTCCATGTTGCACATTTTCACAACAATAGGAATAGAAGCTGATTTTGAAGGTATATTAGAGACTCTTGAAGGAATATATTTTTTAGAAGTAGAATTATCATTAGAAGGATCATTAGGAGACTTACTTAGAATTACAGATGATCTCTTACTTGCCATGAGATCCGATTTCTCCAATGCATACTCTATGTATGGTAGAAGTGGAGATCCTCGACTGGTTATTTTATTTTGTAGAGTCTCCACTTGAGGATCTTCAATTTTTTTTTTTTTTGCATAAGCAGAGGAGGAATCTCTATTTTTAGACTAAGAATGGGTGAATACCACACATGAGAAATTGGGTGCATCTTCATCATCATCATCTTCACCTCCTGAATATTCATAGAATATGATTTATACATTAGTCTCTACTTTTTCAATCTCTAGGAAATCACTCTCTTCACTTTCTTTTTCAAGTGCTTCATCTTCTTGAGTTCTACAAATTACATTAATAGGTGGATCCTCTCAGGAAATCCTTCGGGGTGCCCTTGCAATATGATTTCCGTTATGATTTTGATGGGATATTTTTTGGGAAACCTCCCTCTTCAACATCGTCAATTCATTTTCCAATTTCTGCATCAATGGATCAATTCTCTCATTTTTGGAATTTTGGGTCTTATCCTTCATTAAAGGGTTATTGATCTTTCCTAATAAGATGAGGTCATATTTTTCTTCAATGGAAATTTCTTGAGCATGGTACAAATTTCTTGGTTGAACTCTTCAAAGGATGAATCCCACCTTAGGAAATTGAGCATTGATGAAGAATATTTTCACATTGTCACCGGAGAGTAAATGTTCAAAGGGTATCCTCTTGAGAAACCTGTTATAATGAGCTATGAATTCCCTCATAGTCACATTGGGATCCTTTTTCATTTGAACCAATTGAACTATGATGTCTTAAAAATCTTCAGTAGATTTAAACCTTTCTTCAAAACTTTTTTTGACATCATTACAGTTTGTGATGGATCCAGATGGTAAGAGATAGAACCATTCCATTGCCTTTTCTTACAGATATTCTACAAACAATATCACAACAACATATACATCTTTGATTCCCAGAATTACACATAAGGTGATGAAGGAAGTGATTTTTTCTTTGATAATTTGTGTGTTGTCAGCTTTGAACTTTAGAAATCTCTTGTTATAAATTTTCGGTATATTATGAAGAGGAATTCTAAGAGCAAGTGGACTTATATTCCTTCCTCATGGAAATTTTTTTTACGGTATTTCTGCTTCTTCTTCCATTATTACTTCTTATTTTTCTTCTACTTATACAAATTATTCTTCAAATTCTTCCTTAGGTTATTCTTGTTCTTCTTCACTTAGGAATTCAATGTTCAACAGTGGTTGAAAGATGGGAGAATCAAGAAGGTTTGCTGGAGGATTATTAGTAGGAGTTTGGATAGGGTTTCCAGAAGTACTAATTATTAAATCAAATTGGGATGAAGCTTGAGATAATAATATGGATTATCTCTGACTTTTTCTTACTAATTTTGTAAATCCTCAAAATTAGGATCGAAAATTCCTCTCACTCTACCCAATTTGGTATATCTTCTATCATCCAGTTTGTAGGGAATTTTGCAAATGGGAAAAAGGGATGATTTAAGAAAGGTTCTCAACAACAAGTTTTCTCAAAGGGATTACATATTCTTAGACTATATGGAAATTTATTTTTGGGATTTTCATATATCTGATTTTTTTGTTTTTGGAATATGTTTTTTTTTAGGATTTTTTTAGAATGAGAAGAATCAATATGTTTTTGGAATGGTTTCTTATCATATTATTTCACTTAAATTAATGAGAAGAAACCATTCAAAAATAAAAAGGAACAGTTAACAAGAAACACAAATATTTATTGCATCATGTTACACAATTTGCAATGCTCATGGAGTACAAGTTGCGATGAAGATAGACTAGTAATAGATAATTAATAGAGGAAATTAAGGAATTTATTTATAGAAATAAAATGAGAGCTAGCAAAAAAGAATTAACCATCTCCTCAAATGAGGAGGCTCTCACAATTTATAACTTTATAATCTATCTCTCCATCTACCCCCCACATGACAATTCATGTTCCCATTCATCTTGTGACTTTTTATCATCCTAGGAAAGAACAAATAAGTCCCCTTTTATAATTGAAAAATGGACTTGTACGTTTAATATGTATTATATAGTCACTTTAATAAATAAGACAAAAATTCATGATCATGCAAAATGAGGAACTAGAATGAATGGGGTATAAGGAGAGTGAAAAAGAATGAGAGAGGAGAGGAAAAATGCTCCTGAACATGAATGAAGACACCTCCGCCCTTAATGAAGATCAAATCCATTGATTTTGAAGATGCAAAAATTCTCCATGATGGCCCTCTGCAACACTAAAATGCTATGTTGATGATGATTTCTCCTTTGGACACTTTTTCCCCTTGCGAGACTTCTTGAAATGACGACTTTCTGTAATCACCGTTAGGATGCACCAAGATGGAAAGTGATGAGCAATGATGAGTAGAAATTTGAGAAACATGAAGGATGACTTCCCTCATTGATAAAATAAATTTTATCCTCGATACGCTATCTCATCTTCATGACCAACCATTCAAATTGGAGAAATTGAATGCACTTTGTTTACACAATCATGATCTTGACTCGACCACTGCAGGAGCACTAATGATGAGTTAAGTATGAGACAAAATCCTTCTGAGTCTAGAGTGAGGAAAGGATAATTATAACAAAATTATTTTTGTATACCAATTTATTAGTCATTCCATGATAAATGAATTTAAATGTTATTCAGAACAAAATTGGCCTTTTTCTCATTTTGACAATTTAGGCTCACCACATCTGTGTATGCAGGAATTTTCTTGAAATTTGAAAAAATACCTCCGTGAGTACTAGGACCATTTGAAAATGTTTTAAGGAATTAAATTTGACCAATTTTATCTTATTTCACCCATTTAATATGTTTAGAATATCCTTCATTATTGCCCCATTCTAGCCAATTTTGTAATTTTTATTAATCTTGCCAATTTTTGAGTGTCTCAATCATGGGGAAATGAAATGACAAGTATGAATGCACATTTTTATCAAAATTACTATTTTTAGTACATGCTCCCATAGATACTTACTAAAAATATAAATTGGTCTTCCCGGTGTCAAATTCCAATGAAACCACTTAGAAAATTTTACATAATTCATTTCAAGGCTTTGCTCCAATTTTCAAGGAATTTCATTCCCTGGAATTGTGTAGATATGAGAAAAGAGTATTTTTCACTAAAAATTTTCATTGAAATGTAGAAAATATCAGATAACATAAATAGAGTCATGATAAAATCTTCGTATAGGAATTTTTTCAAGGAACCTTCAGTTCAAATCTCATGGAAAATGGAGCAAGAGTTTGTTAGATATGAGCGAAAAAGATGGTTTGAGTGTGAGGGTTTCTGGAAGAGTTTCAACAACATAACATCAAGGGAGAAAAAATTAAGGGAAGGATAAATTTAAATATAATTGAAAAATGTATTAAATATTTTCTTATACCCACCTTGTAACTCCAGTTTAGCTCAATCACCTTGAAATCCACCTTCGGTCACTTATGGCTTAACTCGGGTTTAGGGGTGAGTGAAGACTTTCCAGATGGGGGAAGTGATCCCCCATTGCACCTTACCACATTTGGTAAGTGGTTAAATGATGAAAAATTTCTTGTATCACTACAAAATGCACCATGGGGTTAGCTCTCATGGATATGGGGACTAGTTCATGCAATGGCGTGAGCTATTAACAACATACTAATGAGCAAGTTGCAAGTTTGAGTGTCGAGAGAGAGAGGGATGCTAAGGGGATGAAATTTGTTGAACCTGATGCACTTTTATACATGGTTTGAAGGTTTAAAATTTATTTTAGAATTGAAAAATGTACCATGGGTAGGTTGCTTCATGAGGAAGGGGGCTATCTTACATGTGAGGTGAAAATAATCTCCCAACCACGAAAAAAGTCACTTGAGTGACGAAAGAGTATTTCCACCTTGGGGTCACACTTTGTTGCACCCATTTCACTTTTTCACTAGGTGAAAAGGTAAAAAAATTATTTCGGCATTGAAAAATGCGCTAAGGTTTTGTTGGGGCACTAGGAAGGAGCCAAGATTACGTGTGAGTTGTCAACACCTTCCTAACTACTTAAGTGGCACAAAGTTGGAAAAAACATCCTCCCACCTTAGGGTCACACTTTGATGTGGAAATCAAAATTTTGCACTAGGTGAAAAATTGAAAATTTTATTACATCATTATAAAATGCACCAAGGACATTTATAGTAAGCTTGTCTTCACCAACAACGACCAAAAATAGACCCCAAAGAGCAAGTCTTTTCCCTCGAAGCTTCCTTAAGAGTTTCATGGGAAAAACCTATATGATTTTTACTTTAAAATTCCTAAAAAGATAAATAGTACCACTTTCAAGATCCAATTCTGCTTACAATTGAAAATTTACCCCACTTTTTTATTCTTGTCAAGCGTGTGCGCCAGAAGGTCAAACTACCACCAAAGAGAAACTTACATTTTTTTCTAACTCGTCTCATGGTCCATGTAGAGGGTTGAATTATATTCAATTTCATTTTTTAATCAGGTCACAAATCCATTTGGAACTCCTAGAATGCTCATTTGAACCTCTACCAGGATCAAAGATCTTCACTTACACTGTTGGGCCAATATCTCAAAATCCTGACTATAGAATTTCCCAAAAACAATTCAATATGAAGTATAAATTTGTATATCTCAAATGATTTTTTAGTCACTTCGTAAAATTACTCGAGGCTACTGAATCATCCAGAACAATATCACTAGCTTTTTTACTCCTTTCATTTCCCTGCACTGGGCTACAAATAGCCCGATGTTGCACAACTTATTCCTAAAATTATTTCACCTTGCATAGATTCCCTAAAATTCCTCCAATTATTTCATATTTTAGTAAAATTCTACTTATATTCATTAGTTCTTATTGATTCATCTCCAGAGGATATCCATTAGGTGTTAAAGTCCCAAAAATAGCCCCTTTTAGGATTTTGAGAACAATTCCTTCAAGGTGGATCACAAAGAACCCATGAATTTCTTCCCACCTCTTTACTTGTAGATGAAAAATAATTAATTATATATTTATCACATCCCTATTTTCCATAATGGGGTTTACATAGTCAGAGATTTGTTGGAGGGCAGGTTTACATTACCCAGCTCAGGGATTTTTAGAGTGTGGGCTTAGTTGTCATGGAAAAAAAATCAATTTTTTATGCTAGACATTTAGCATGACAAGAGTAACCCATTATGATTTTATTTTTATTGTAGAATCATACTTTTATTTTTATAAACCCAACTAAATTCATCTTATTTTGAGATGAATGATATGTACCTGTTATCATGCAAATGTGCAACAAGAAAATTGACAATTTCCGAGCACGACAACTATACCCCTGTGCCAAAATTTTCATGTTTTATCATTGCTAGGCACCCCAAGTCAAATCCATCAGTCTGATAAGCCCCTATTTTATGTCAAATTGGTACCCTAGGTGATTTAGGAAAGTCTATTCATTCCCCCTAGGTGATTTTAGGGAGTTCTGAAAAGATGTTATCTACATGCAATTGTGGGAAGGGTCTATCACTAGCCTTCCTAGGACTAGATCAACCCCCCTGAACCAAAAAAAAAGTGAATAATTCAACATGGGGGTGAATTTAAGACCTTATAACATCATGAAAATGATTTTGGAAGGTTTGGGGAAGTTTTGAAAGACTTGGAGCAGTCTGAGTGAAACTAGGGTTCACAAGCCTAGGCAGTTCACGGGCCTAAAACAGTTGTTGGGCTTCAGAAGAAGATTCCAAGATCTATGGATGGAGTTAGAAGTAAAAAAATCATTGACAAAAAGAGTATTTCAAGACCTACATGATGGTGAATTAATATTTTTCACAAAACCTTAGCGCATAAGATTTTCAGGAAGTTTTTATCAGGCACAAGTGGAGTCTCAAATCAAAAATCCTATTTTTTTGGGATCAGATGAATGAATAAAAACATTATACCACCTCAATTGGATTAAAAATTCCATTTACAATCAGGATCATATAAAATTTCACCAAGAAATTCCACTGAGAGCTCAAGTTATCGTCTTTCTAAGTTGCCCTCTCAAAGGTAGTTCAAGACTTAGTCATTTTTTGAGAGGACATGTGTCAACACCAAGATCCTGGAGGGATTTCATGTGCCCGACATCCCTAAGGTCAAGTACACCAACCCTTGAAAAATCTTCCTAGCCCCCATGTGACCTTTGGGACCCTTATGTGACCTTCAAACTTGATAATTCAGCCCCTAGGTGCATTCATTCCATGTCGTCAAATCAAGCGCCACGTGTCAGCTCCAGGACCACCATGGAAACTGATGTCCCTTATGTCCCTGAGGTAAGGGACATCAAACATGGAAAAATGCACCTAGACCTTATGGGGAGTATTTTGGACACCCATGTGACTGACTTTTAGCCCTCAGGTGTATTTTTCAAGCAAATCCCCTATTGTCGGATCGAGGACACATGGCATCACCTTGACCACCATGGAAATTGATGTCCCTCACGTCCCTGAGTTCAGGGACATCAGGGACACAAAAATTCACCCAGCCTCTCCATTTTCACTTCTTTGAAAATTTAAATCCAGCACTTAGCCATTTCTTCCCCCTCATTTCTCTTTCACAACTTCATACCTTGTCATGGCTCTGTGCATGATATTCCAGACACTCGGTCCACCATTGTTGCTCCAAACCAGCTCCTCCATGGCAACATAAACACCCAATCCATGAAAATACATAGATTTTATGGGAAGGGGTGATCAAAAGTGTTGTAAAGATGAAGAACGGGAAGAAAACGATGGTTTTTTGCCAAATAACTGTGAAGTCACCCGATCGAGAAATATTCATATCCCACAAGATACACATCGGATTGAGGTGTCGTCTTCTGCAAATGAAAAAAAAAAATCAAGACAATCAAGATACAATAAACAAGAGGTCAAATGGTGCCCAGAATCATTTTCTCCAACAAAATCCTCACTTCATGCACTAGCTCACATTTGTTGGATTTCCCATCACCTCCAAATTAAAAAAGCTATTGTAATGGAGTTTTTTTCATCTCAAACGGAGACAAAAACCACACCTGAAAATTTCAAGCTCAATTAATGGCTGCCATGGTAGCTCCGTGCCCAAAGCCACTGCCAGGTCAAAATTTATTTTCAATCGTTCTAGTTGGCAAAACTATGTGAAATTCGGAGGGTGTGATCGTAACAACAAGACGATTCCAAAAAATTATGTTTCATCACAAATCAAGCACTAGAAACACACTTTATAAAAATAGTAATTTTTCCTATATAGACTTGCTATGTTTGGAAATTCATCATCAAAAGTAGCTGAGACAAAGGCAACGACCATTGAATATCACGAGGAAGCTAGAAATAGTGTTAAGAGTAGAAAATAGTAAGTCCCTTATATGGGTTATTACTAAAAATAGTAACTCACCCTAACGAAGTAGCTGAGATAAGGGTGGGGTGCCCATAATTGAATAAGGGAGTTCATCACATCACGATGGTCAAGAAGAGGTAAAAATAACCTCTCGCTAAAAATAGTATATCATACGCAAGCTCGGAGTTGCACTCATCAGCGGAACAGTTCACTAAACTTGGCAAGCATTCATGAGTTGATTTGAAGGAGATTCACAATGTGCAAGGGATTGAAAGATTTATATTTTCACTGCATTTGGAGATTTCCATCAACGAGGATCAATAGAATTCATCAGAAAGACATCTCCTCTTCTTGTTCTCTTTCTCTTTCTCTCTCCTCTTCCCCCCAACTTTCTCTCACTTTCCAATATTCTAATTTTGCATTGAGATTGCACTTTTTCATATGTCCCAATGTTCCTAATGTAATAAGTCACTTGTATGTTATAAAAATGGACTTAAAAGTTTTCTAGGAAGTTGAAAAATTTTAAGTTGTGTGAGGACATATGAAAAGGCATTGGGGCATAGATGAAGAGTCATATTCTACTCTATAAATTGTAGTGCCATTCCCATTTCAAAGGGTTGGTCATTAATTTTGTAAACTCAAGAGTGCATTCTACCTTGAGAGAACAAAGGAGATAGCCAAATTCTTCCTTTCCCCCACTCTCTCTTTTTCCTCCATTCTCATACTATGTACAACTTGGTTTAAGAAATCAATACAAGAAGGAGTTTCGAGCCTTATTTGACTAAGGGGTTTATTGAGACTTTGTGATCATAAATTCCATTTGGTCTTGTTGCTATGCATAGAGTTTTTTCCTCCTAATTATAATGTATGTGATAAAACTTCTAATTGATGTATGCAGGAATCTGATTTTCTACCTGCAACATTATTTCTTCTATCTAATTTATCACTCCCCTTTCCCTCTTGTTAGACAAAGTTCTCTCTTGTAGGTATCCGCAAGGTCAGTGGAGTGTCCCTGTTGGATCCCCGATTGAAAGTCCACCACAAAAATCCACCTTTTCATGTGCATGCATATACGACAACTACACCAATTAAGTAGAGGGACTTAGATTCCCAGAGCATTGGCAAGAAATCTACAAGTTTGTCCACCTGAAATTTTTTCTCGCCAACAGTACCAAAATAAATCTTATCTCAAAATAAATTATGTGTACACATGTAATATGTCTCTGATAGTCTACATTGCATCACGTGGAGGTTTTTCTGTATGTGGTCACCTTGGGGATCATATTCCTAAAAAATAATGGGAATCACATGATATAAACCATGTTAAAACTATATCATACAAAAAAACGGTGTGAAATCAAGTAATAAAGTGTAAATGCAATAAAGTATACAAGTAGATACACATATAGTAAACAAGCACAAACATAATCTAGCATACAAGTGTAGACACAAATTAAGCACATATGATTATTTTACTATGCCATTAGTATGTTTTTATATGCATAGACCTCAAGTAAGAAAATTATTCACTGGTGAGATTATCCGTTATTCATCTATGCTCTTTGATTGATTTGCATTGTGATTCTTCTCTACATATCTCATTTATATATCCAGTTATAGTTAGGTCACATGGATCCTTATCTGTTTGTCTTTTCACATTTGTCGTTATTTTTTCTATGAATGCTAGAACCCACTCTGGAAATTAGCACCCAGGCGCTTGTGTCCATTCTAGGTGCTTCAGTCTTGTTTATTATTTTTACACACTTTGACATTTGTGGTCAGCCTTGTTGTTTTTCTTATCCTTATATCGTATTATTAGTCAGAACACTAGTGTCGAAATTCAAACAAGGGACTCATATATATACACAATATACTAATTATTATTTTTTCTATCAATTATAAAGGGGATACGGTATCTACATACTTCCAATACTATTCAAAGGGACTACATTTTTGGCTACGTATAGAGCATAGGAAGGGAAGTGTTGAATTCTATATCACACATTTGTATCAAATATAGTTATATCCTGTTATCTTAGTGTCATTGGCATAAGGGAAAAAATAAGGACACTATTTCAAACATAAACACAAATAACTACATGGAGTATGAGATGTAGTGCAGCACTCAGTACTAATTTCACTCATCAGGTGACCATCAAGGTCATTCCGACTTCACATGTTACATATTTCATTCAGACCTAATGTGTTTATGAGCTTATGCAAGTAGCTAGGGTTTGTTTTACAAGTTACAGGTGTTATTGAAACCCTAACAGAAAGGTCATACAGAAAAAACAAATATTGGAGTGAGGACCTTCAGACCCTAAATACTTATCAAGACACTAGCACCCAGAATGGATACTATCTCCCGAGAACTCCTTTCCTCGTGTGGATACTTATGTCCAGAATAGTTTGGAGTCCTAGAACTCTTTGTAAACCACTATGACATCATTTCCAACCATATCTAGCATTTTGACAATTGCATTCACTTCTAGAACACTCAAAATCAGCTAAGTCATCATTTCTCTCTCGTGTGCTTAAGGATTTTACATTATCAAATGTTCATTGTTTGTATATTATTGTATTTTACCAGTTGAATATAATTTGTTGCATTATTTAATCTGAAATTATATTTAATTCAATTTAGATTAAATCATTTTGTGAACCAACTCTTTACTCAAACTCTTTGCCATAGGATCCAAATCCATCATGGTTAATAGAATCTACCCATCCCCAGATCACCCTATGACCTTCATGAGTATGCAACCACTTTTTTCCAACTCATTAGAAGAATCTAAATTTTGTGCCCTCATGTAAAATGATGTATATGATCCCCATGTCATCCAACAAGTCCTTGCATTATAATCCTTTGTTCGCGATGATATCCAAAGCCCTGATTCTTGCATAGTTTCCCCCATACAATCACTTGACAAATTTTCCTCACCACCCACTACTAACATGACCATTGATCCATCCTCTCTCCCTTTTAATATAATTAATGATAACACTAATGTAGATTATTTTTATACTGATGATAGTCTTCATGAAATTCTTACTTGCAAAAATATGGATGATAGTGACTATGCTTCTGATAATGATAATGTACTTGTTAATAATAATGTTTCTTGCATTAAGAATGTTGAATGTGAATCTACACCTCCTCACTCTTCTACTTCTGAATTTATTTCCAATGATAGCCGCGTTGACACCAATGTTACTCCTAGTGCACCTCTTATTATGTCTAATGACTTACCCATAGTACATTTATAGATCCTCCTCATTCATCTCCTTCTTTCACATATCATCCCCTTTCGCAAGATTTTATGATCACTTGTAATGGCAAGATTCAACCCATCAATGTGTCTCTCACTTCCCAAACTATTCCTTCACATGAAATTCTATCCATTATGTATGTTGTAGGTGATTTTCAAAACAAGTTCCACACCCTTACAGTAGAAAGAAAAGCTTGTTATGCTTCTATTGACCATAATACCCTTCCCAAAAACCCCATTCAAAAGAAGATTCACAATTTTTTTTCCCCCAAGGGTTTCATTATGTTTAATTTCTCATGTTTTTATGCAACGAGTAATCCCTATTTTCATATAAAATCTTTCTGAGTAGACATGGCTTCCTATTCTAATGATAGACTATTACTAAAATCCTTTTGTCATAGCCTTGTTGATATCTTTCTCCAAAGGTACATTCACTTACCTGATGGATCTATTAGTACTTATTTTATGCATGTGATTGAATTAATCTAAGCTAATGAAAGAAAACTAACACCAAATAGATTCCTAACTTAGTTAATCAACAACATAAATTGTGATAAATATAAAAAGGAAAAGCTTAAACTAGTGCATAAAACATTAAGAAAATTAAATGCAAAACCAATCCTTTAATATTTGGATGTTCTTTGTAATTATAGGTACTCCTTTAGTGAGATGAACGTAGGTATGTGTGATCAATGGAAATTTTCCATGGAAGAGGAAGAGATCTCACCTATATGGCTTAATTTACATGTTTGATTCTTCTCTTACTACTCTTTGTCAAGTAGAAGATAGAAATGGTTGCTTGATCAATAAGCCTTCCAAGATTGAAATGCTCTTATCATATGCATGTCTTACAAGGAAATGGTGTAAATTTGGACAAGGTGTACTAGGTTCTGTATATAGCTTTCCAGTTTTGGAGAAGTCTGCAACCTAGTGACTGGGGGATAAAGGTAAAGTAGAATTAGAAAGGGATGAGTATGATTAAAAGAGATTAATGAAGGATTAAAAACTTATGGTAGTTGGGAGTGGTTTAATTAATCAACTACAATTAATTAATAGACCAATATAAGCTTAGAGAATCCATTTGAAGGTGATTTAGAAGGAAATTAGTAGAATTTGAAGGGTTTGAAAGGGATATTTAACTAATAATAAGGTTTATTACTTAAGTACGAGATTAAAAGGATTAATTAATTAATAATGGTTAATTAATTAATTAAAAGAATATTATAACTAACGAAGTGTCATTAATTGGCATCTAGGATGGGGAAGGCTAGTTAATTAACAAAGTGTCATTAATTGACTAAAATGAAGGGGAATGTTAGCTAATTAGTGGGAAATCACTAATTATAATTAAATGATAGAAAAGAGGATAAGAAGTGAAATTTTAGTATTAATATTGCATATTCAGATTTATGTGTCCACATTTTCCCCTCTTTGATGTTGTGTAGCACAATCGACACCATTTCAAAGATAGTAGACAATTACAGATAATTAGAGTTTGTAAGGGTGGAAGAAAAATTAGCAGTATGGAGGATTCCCCCTTGAGTGTCGATGGGGTGATAGAAGAGGTAGATTGACGTTTAAAAAGAAGAAAGGAAAGATCACAGAAGAAGAATAAGACACAAAAAAAACTAAGATTCAAACTAAGCCCGGTAGGCCATTGTTCAAAGTGATTGATTGGAAAATAAATCTAGGGCTTCTATGTGTAGAAGAAACAAGGAATGTGGGGGATGAAGATGATCCCTATTACCTTATATCTTGTGGAAGAAAAAATCATAGCAATGAAGGGGATTCAAACTAGGATTTATTGGCCATTATTTATTTATTTATTTTATTGTTAAATGATTTTTACCAGAGCTATGAACTGAAGGGTTGGAGGGGCCCCACCCTATAACAATGTCCTCAAACAAGATATTACAATTAAGACCAACACAAACCATTGCAATCCCACACCGACGATGTAATTTTCTGCCACCACCAACGCCAATGCCAAGGATGAAAATTCTACCACCGTCGAGAACTACTAGCCAAAGCCACGAGCCGCATCCATCGGTGATGTAATACCTACCACCACTGAACCACCACAACCTACTAGTGATGCAACACCCACCACCACCAGTAAACCACCCCGAAGGGATCACGCCTAGCGGGATTTGAACCTGGGTGGATCTTGACACAACCTTCCATCTTAACCGATCCACCCAAACCCTATTGGCCCTTGTTGGCCATTATTGGAATCAATAAAAATAGTAGGATCATGTGCCTCAAGTGGAAGAAGAAAGGAAGAGAGGAATAATTGGAAAAATGATAAGGAGAATTTTATTTAGAATGGAAATAAGAAGATATATGGAGAATGAGAAGATCACAATGTAGCTAACAAACCATCTAGCTTGAAAGTAACAATTTATTGGATATAGGCATATAAAAAAGTGTATAATGACATGAAGAGCCATAATACTAATTTTTGTTCATTCCTAAATAAATGACTCAAAGAAAAATTAAAAAATCAATGTAGTACGAGAAAATAAACAAGCAAACCAACAAACAAACATACTCAAACAAACACATATATGTTTTGAATGAAGAAGAATAACAATATGAATAGTATGGAAGGATATGGAAAATGTAGCTAGAAGAGTTTCAATGGAAAATTGATTAGCCAAAGGCATAAATTATGAGAAAAAAATAAGGACTAAATTAAGAGTCTAAATAAGGTCCAAACAACATTTGGTAACATACTAGTCTTATTCTCTCATCGAGATCTAGTGTGTGAACATGCAAATTAACTACCTCTTGAAGTGAAGATTTGGAAAGCAACAAGTGAAAACAAACTAGCCGATGTGTAGGAATAGTTTATTTTGAAAGTTGATTTGTGAATGGAAGGTGGAAGAAGACCCGTACATTGCTTCGTTGTCATCCAGGTATCCATAGCTCTAACGGAGATGTATCTAATTTTAGTAATAATATTTCTCTATTGTCATCCAAGCGTCCATAGCCTCGATAGAGATACTGGAAATACCCCAAGAGAGAGTTATATATTTATTTTATTTTTGATTTTTGATTTTTTAATTGAATTTTTTGCTTTCTGAAAATTATTTCAGCTCTCTTGATTGTTTGACAAGGGGTTAAGAACCATTGATGTCTTAATGGAAGGATATAGAAGTGATTGTGATGAAAACATTAGATAGTGTCAAAAAATATGCCCAAGGTATTTGCAACAAGTTTATTAGATGTATGATAGCTATAGGATCTCTAAGAGGTCATCCGTTCTTTAATTTACTAAGGTGAGGAAAGTCCAAAGTCAAACAGATACCATAGTGATAAATGTCACACAATGAGCAAAAATAGACTAACCAAAATATCATCAAAGGGATGAACATGGTGGGAGACTTATAAAGGAAGATGAAAAGAAAGGAAATAACATCCATGTGAATGTAATAGTTGATTATAATGTTTGATCTATGCACCTTTGAATTTTTGTAATGTTAGAATTTTTTCTCATTTTTTGATCGATTTTTGAAAATTTTCTGATTTTTTTAGATTTTAAAGATTTTTTACAATTTTGTGAAGGGAAAAACTATGAAGGGAGAATATGATGAAGATGAATGGTTGGGAAGTTGGGACCAACAATTTCACTCAGTGTAATAAGATCTAACAACGATATTCATAATTTCTTTGATGAGGGATACTAGGAGCTTTTGCTTATCAAGAGTGATATTATCTCCAACATTAATTATTGTGGTGAGATCATACTTGATAAGTGACTTTGACTTATCTTGAAACATGGATTTTATATGTGTGAGCTGGCAAAAAGCATATAATTGTGTCCCACTTTTTTTCACTTTTTGTACCTTCAGAAAAATATGTCCGACAACCAAAACATGACCAAAGACATATAAAATGACCAACATGTATTTTAAGAGCTTATAAATAACAAGGTGCAACGCATCCAAAATTTACCTGATTTTTGAAAGTTTTAATGTTATTTTAAATATTTAATTACTATTCAAATTTTAAAATATTTTTGGCCACCAAGTGGGACACACTTATATGCTTATGTTTCTGGAACTTTGCATCATACATGGAATTTGCATTGGTGTGCATTTTTTAATCACATTTTATTTTTATATTTTTGGTTGTTTGATTTTTTTAGAACTTTGGATCTTCTCATATGTTTTATTTGATCTTGATAAATAAATTGTTTGTTCTTCACATAAGCTAATGTGTGATGATGTTGATCCCTAAAAGTGGGAGAAGAAGGATGTTTAAGATTGATGATAGGAGTGTTATGGATAATGGTGGGCTTGCCACAATTTTGAATGGAAGGATGATATAATGGACAAAGAGGATATGTTGGACAAGGACTAAACAAAATATTCCAGTAAGAGGTGGCCCAAAAATTGATGGTGACAGGATACAAGGTGGCCCGAGAATAGAAGATGATGGGATACCTGGATATTTCTTATAGATAGAAGACAATGGGCTATCTGGAGGTTTCCCACAGATAGAATATGAAGGGCTACTAGGGCGTGGCCCAAGTATATAAGATAAAGGGTTTCCTGGAGGTGTACCATAAAAAGAAGATGAGGGACTACTAGGATATAGCCCAACTATAGAAGATGATGGGCTACCTGGAGGTGTCCTGTAGATAGAAGGTAATGGGCTACAAGGAGAGGACCAATAGTTAGAAGATAATGGGCTACAAGGAGGTAACCCACATATAAAAGAAGATGACAAGATACCTGAAGGTGAATTAAGAAGATATTGTGATTGAGGAGGTGTGATATGTAAGGAATGATTGGGTGATGAGAAGATAGGCTAGGGATTAATGATAAAACTAGGAATTTCACCATGTAATGGGGAATATGATAAGGGAAGAACAAGAGGAGATTCATGTTAGACAATTTTAGGGTCTTTCTCTATTTTTTTATTAAAGGACTTGACCTCTTCCCAAAAATATGTGGATGCATCGAGATAAAAAGATAATCCTTTCCCATTATCCTCTACAGGAATGTCATCATGTAGCCCAATGAGTTCTTCAGTCGCTTCTTCATTATGAAACAAAACAATCAGTATGGGTTATTATTGGTCAATGATAAAAGGTTGATTGTAAGAAAGGGTTCCAACAAGAGTTGAAGATTTAGAAGATGTTTAGTGATGTAGATGATGGGATGGTTTGACCTTATTTTGTCCACAAAGGAATTGGATAGTGTTTTGAAAATATATCTTAGCACTTTTTTTTCTTGTGAAAGGTTCAACGTAGATGCAAAAAATGATCTTTAGAATATTGATGAAGATAGAATAAGGAATGATTGAAATAATATAAGGTCCAAAGAGGGATTTGATTTCTATTGATAGAAGAAGATGACTCAAGAGATGAAGTAGATTTTTATTTGGATGCCTCACAAGTTTAATAAGATGTGCATTTGGAATAGGTTGGTATACGTTTTCTTAGAAGATGGCACAATGTAGCTAGATAAAGAGGATCACGTATAAAGTCAGTGGATTTTAACATAAGGGTCGAATTAGATGGTTGATTAGATGAATTTTGATTCACACAGATATTCGAAGGAGGAAGACATCGTTTAGGTGACTGATAAAGGGGGTGCTATGGAGAAATGGAGGATCATGACTCAAGAGTTGAATTAGATGAATGATTGGAAGAATTTTTGGCAACATAAATCCTTAGTGGAGGAAAACGTCGGTAAGGAAACTAATTATTCGTTAGAAGAAATTTGATTAGATGAGGCTCATGAGACTGAGGGGAATTAGAAGAATATAATAGATTAGAATAATCATGAGAATATGGATGATGAAGAGGATTATAAGGATACAAATGCTTATGAGAATCAAAATCATACCATGAACTAGAAGCATCAGAATCATACCAATAACTATGAGATGAAGGTGGGGAAAGGGGTAACAGAACAAGTTCCCTAGCATGAAGAACCAATCAAGGTTTAGTCATGATGGGAATAATTTGAAGTGAATTTTGTTAGAGCTCAAAATTTTACCCTGGATATGATTGTGAATGACCAAGAATTCTAAGGGAACATGGGACTATCTCTCAATTTTGGTACCTGTGAACTGAGACATGCCTCCGAAGAAGGTCGGCTTCCTCTACCTATCCTAATGTTAACGCCACTATTAATGCAGAAAGAAAATATTAATCTAAATGTTCCAAGGGACCAAGGATAGAAGGAGATACAGAAAAGGGGAAATCCTAAGCTAAAAGGTGGCAATGATAACACCAGAAAAAAGGGTTGATCACTCTCCACAAGCAGAAGAAAAGAGGAAAAACATGGGCAAGAGGGAAGAAGAGACATGCCACAAACAAGAACCACGTAGATCCATCTTTCTTTGAATTGAAAACATATGAAAATGAAATCTGCAAGCAAGGGGAATGCATAGCATGCCAAAAAAATGTGAATGAAATGCAAGATGTAACATAAATGATAAAAGGGTAGAAATAAGTGCCAAAAAACCCAATTTAATTGATTGAAGGGTGCACAATAAATTACATTCATAGCAAGATGCAGGACTAAATTGTAGAGACCAATTCCAAGGTCTAAAACTTATGGGAATTCTACCACCATTTTGACATGGTGTCGTTACAACAAAGAGATATGCATATTTTGAGAAGATCTCTCACATTTATAGAAAAAGGAGAGAAGAAGAGGACAAAGAGAGGGAAACTTGAACTCAAATTTCCAACCACCAATATCAAGTAATAATTTCTCTGAAAAATTCAGGTGCCTCTGATTATCCATTACAACACACTTTTCACCTTATTAGGTGTCCATGTTGCATTAAATTCAGGTGGTTGAGCCAACTGGAATAATATTTTTTGTGTGTTGGAAATGTACTCAAACTTTATGGATATATATCCTTGATAAAATTAAGAAATCTATTTTCCAATGTATAGAGGATGTTCATACCTTTCCATTAATATAAAGTTTGTAAAGATCGGATCATCTGATCAAAATTTATGGTGATTTTAGTCTCCTGGGAAAAACTGTCATTTTCCTTTTATATGTGGTTTTCTTCTTTCAGTATTGTGTAGATTTTACTTCTTCGGCTTAATATTCTTCACTCCAAAGTTATACCATCCCTTCTTCTTTATCCCACAACTTTTAATGTGGCATGGATTTGTATCAACCTCCGCGGAATTCTCTTCCTTCACCTCGTGGATTTTCTGTTTTTCCTTTATCCGCGACTTTTGACCTTTATTGTATTATGACTTTTCAGATTTTAGTGGCATTTCATTATTAGCCATGGCTTTGTCTTCTTCACTCTGTGGCATGCTAAAATTTTCCACAATCCTTGTTTTTCTTCCCATGGCTTATTCAAACCTTCCGCATATTTTCCTTTTTAATCCACGACCTTATTTTGTATCCAAAACTTTCTATATATTTTGACGGCTATGTTCTTATGG
Source organism: Taxus chinensis (assembly GCA_019776745.2). Lineage (NCBI taxonomy): Eukaryota > Viridiplantae > Streptophyta > Pinopsida > Cupressales > Taxaceae > Taxus > Taxus chinensis. The sequence continues at coordinate 189,562,795 of CM034146.1, forward strand.
TCGCGGATCCTTCTATTTTTCCCTTGAATCCTCTAAAACTTCCCAAGATCAATTATATCAAGTTGTCCAATTTTTTCAAGGGGCACAAAAATAGACAATAAACTCCTAGAACTAAGTGGTGGGGAAGTGGAAGATAACATGGGTTCTTTAACATGAAAAATGAATCAAGGTTTAGTCACGATGGACATCTTTTGATGTGAATTTCAAAACCTAGGTTCCCTATTGCCGTGAGTGTGAGGAACCATGTGATAGCTAGTCATGGTTGGCATTGTTGGGACCAAATTCCTAGACCTATATTATATGATTGAATTATTTTAAATGGAGGGAAGTTCCATGTCAATTCAAACAACGTAGTGGAGGCCAACTAGACATTTTATAAATATGGGGATGCTCGTGTGATTTTCCGAAGGGAATCTAAGGAAAATAGACATCGTAAAAAAATAATTTTAATAATCAAGTAAGGTTTGGAAAACAAGTTACAAGTATGAAATTCAAAATGGTTGATTAAAATTTAGCAGCATAATGACTACAAAGGAAACTTTTCCAAGAGTTTGAAATGTATAATGAAAGTAACCAAGGAAAATCTATGAAACCCTGGACAAAGGAACAACCGCAAAGGAAACTATTTCCCATGTTCAAATTGTCTTGAAATTTTTTTGATAAGATAATAACACAATTTCAATATTTAAATAGAGTTTTGAACAAACAAGATTTAAGTATTAAAAGGGGTTTGAGGTGATTTTGACAAAATAACAACGCAAATTATACACTAAAATCAACTTTAATACAAACAAGCTTTATTATCTGAACATGGTTGATACAAATGCAAGCAACATAAAAATACAATTTCAATACTTATATCAAGTATAAGATGATAAAATTTAAGTATTAAAAAGGGAATGACACAAGGCGAGTAGCGTAAAAAGGCACTTTCAACACTCAACTCAAGTTTGATAAAAATAAGGTTTACGTATAAAAATGAGTCAATATAATGTGAGCAACGTAACAATACAATTTGGACACTTAAATCGATTTTTAAGAAAATAAGATGTAAGTATCGAAAATGGATTGATATAATGTGAGCAACGTAATGACACAAATTGAGATCAAGGTGAGATATTCATACAAGTGAGATATCTCAATATTAGTTTTAAGAAAAACTACAATAATTTGAATACCTACCAACACAATTCTAATACTTCAATCAAGTTTTTAAGGAAAAATGGATTTAAGTGGGTGCAAAAGTGGTGGACACAATTTTGGTAGCACTTTGAGTTTCTTTCTTTTGACCAATAATGCCAAAAAATAACAAGGGAATTTATGATTGGTTATGAACAATATGTGGCAAAAATTTGGAAGAGTTTCACCTTGTTTGATAACAAGATAGAAACTAGGACAAAGTTTTACTTTGTAAGATTCGTGATGAAAGATACACAATGCAAATTCAATGGACTTTCACCTTGTTTGAAAAACAAGGTTTTGACTTTGAGGAAGTCTTACTTTGTAATGGATCTTTGAAACTCAATTTGGATAATGGTAAAGTTGGCCCTAATGCCAAATGGCTCCCTATGATTTTGTTCTCAACACTCACCAATAACTTTTCTAAGAGAGGTACATTTTTTTAGGATAAATTATAAACAAAGGACCATTACCCCACAATCAAATTAATGAATGAGGCCTCCTATGTATAACATTCAGCACTCCTTATAGGTTTTTCTAGTCAAGTAGGTTATGGGGCACTTCATGATTTTTCAACCAGTTCCCTCAATGTGCTGATTACTTTGGGGTTCCTATAGTAATCATCATAATGATTTTTATGGCTTATGCCAAGATACTTCCCATAGTTTAAAGATGACGGGTTTTAACCCTTATCTAAACTTGAAATTACAGTGTGAATGAATGGTTTGTTTGTTTATCTTGATTAAAAATATGATTTTGCACACATTTGGTAACCTACACACAATGTATTAGTAAATGTTTTGATTTTATTTTTTGGTAAGCAAAAAGGTCTTGTATTCAAAATATTATTAGTTTTCCATGAAAATCACAATGTTTAGAAAGAGGATCAAGATCATTTTTTATTCTCAAGATCACTCGAAAGCGCAAGATAAGAGCATACACAACACTTGATCCAACTAAATACAAATGGGAAAACTTAAGTGCTTTTAAAAGATGATTTTTTGGACAACTTTAATGATATTTTTTCCAAGTAACACAATGTTGGAATGAAGATCAAGGTCACTTTTGATTCTCAAGATCGCTCAAAAAATCAAGAGAAGATCATACACGATGTTTGATCCAACTTAAGCAAATAGAAAAACAAATGTAATCAAATCATTTAAGTGTTAAAAATGATTTGTAAATAATAACTCAAATGATTAGTTTTTCCATGCAAACTATCAAAATATCAAGTTTTATCCATATTTACAAATGAAAATCAAAATGTTATAAAAGCATCCAAAATCTTTTTCGTTTTTGATTCTCAAGACCACTCGAAAGCGGAAGAGAAGAGAATACATGGTTTTGATGAATTTATAACAACAAGGATATTTCTAACAAATATCTAAAATGATAACACTATTATAAACAAATGATACCGATAATGTTAGAAAAATATCCATAATCATATCCATTTCTGATTCTCAAGGTCACTCGAAAGTACAAGAGAAGAGCATATGTGGTATTGATCAATTTAAAATGAATCTAACATGCAAAGAAAATGACCATTTTCTAATAAATGACCATTTTATGTAAGTCTAAATAAAAAATTTATGTTTTCATTGCATATTTCACCTCAAGACCTTTCCATCACAATAAAAATGGAGTTGTTTCGAGTTTGGGAGAAAAATTTATGGCCTCTGAAAGATAGGTTATGCATATACTCTTATACTCATGGGTATGCACTTAACATGTACTCAAAATTGTCAAAACTAATGTTCCAAAATCTGTAAGAAGGTTAAATTTTCCCAAAAATGCTTTCCTTTTTTACTTCAAGGAAAGACCGAACCAATCTTAGATTACATTTTAAACTTTAATTCTTGCATACATTATTTACTATTTCAACCTATTGATCTAGAAATGCAATTTATCTTTTATCGTGGCTTAATTCCTTTGTTAAAAGAAAATTTATTATATGATACATGTGATTCATTTACTATTCTTTGTTATAAGGTTATTGATTTCAAAAAAATATTTAGTTGTGAATCATGTCATAACACCTCCTTCTACTTCTTCTCCTTCCTTTCCTACTAATTATTCTCTTATCACATCTATTAACCCCCTTTTACGGTTTTCATCTCCTCTTTTTTGTAAGCATACTCCTTCTCCACCACCACTTTAGAATTCACCTAAATCTTCCCCACCTCTCATCGATGAACCATTATACTTTTCACATGTTTTAAAACCACGTGATTTCTTGCGTATGTTACTCAATAAGTTGTTGATCCATTTACCTTCCAACCAACATCATCCCTCTCACTAGTTGCATCACCATCGTGACCACCATTTTTACAATTTTCATTGAATTAATGGTCACCGTGACAATGACTTTTATGCTCTCCATGATAGAATACAATAATTAAAAGATAAAGGTATCATTTCCTTCCACACCCACACTCATGAGCACTCTCTTGCTCCTATTCCACGTAGGATAGCCTTTGCAACTATTAGCTTGTCACATTCACCCCCTCCTAAGGTTATTATCCATCCACCTCCTAAGGTCATCATTCATCCACCTCCTCTAGTTAGCCCACCTCTTTCCACATCATCTCACCCTACCCATATTGCTACTACACCTCATTGGCTTCCTAAGAAACCCATTCCTCCATTTCCCACCGTCACACCCCCCATTGTTGGCACCATCTCCTTTGATATCTAATTTGGCACTTATAAACATGCTATTTGTGTTCCACATGCTTCTAATGAGTAGTGCAAGCGTCTTCACCAATGGTAGATGATCCATATCTCCATCCCATTACCCAATGATGTACTTGTGGTCTTAAGGTTCATACATGACTATTGAGGGAATTGTTACTTAAATGAATCTTAATCTCATAGTGGGAGGAAATCGTTCACTTCCTCCTTTCATCCTCATCACACTCCATCATCTACGTCATTCCACGTCTCAATATTCTATAATTATCATGACATCATTATTGTAATCTTCTACATTATCTATACACATTACCATTTCTTTTTATCTGCCACATTACATCACACACACACACACACACACACACACACACACACACACACACACACACACACACACACACACACACACACACACACACACACACATTTCCCATATGTTATATTATTCACTATTATTCAAATGCAATTTCTATTCAATTCCCCACTTAGAAATTATTTCCACATCGTAACACATTTCAACAATCAACAATATATATCAAACCAACCATTCCAACAATACATATAGAATCCAACAAACTATACAATCACTATCAAGTGCAAATAACAATCATCGCATATTATATAATAAGCATCAACACACACACACACACACACACACACACACACACACACACACACACAGATATATATATATATATATATATATATATATATATATATAATCCAAAATAATAGTTACAAAATCCAATTGCTGGGGAGAAAGCCCCCATGCCTCAATACATCATATATCATCCTTTCTATCACTATCTATAATCATGGGATCTCTAGAACTCAAAGCTTCACCGCTAAATTTACGCCTCCAATCTTGGGCTCTATATCTCTAAATCTGGGTCCACAATACATCATTCTCCATCGTGTGCTCTGCATATCAGCCCTTGAGCTCCACATACATACAAATACATCCTAAGCTAGGCCTCCCCTCCCACATCTTATCTCACTCACTCTTTCTATGTGATCCTCATCGTGTTCACTCAACAAAAATATGCATGTGGCCATTGCTATCACCACAGGCTCAAACAAATGGGCATGCTCACCCAAAATCGCATCAACTCACTCTAGCATCCCTCCACCCATGAGTATATCCAGGGCCACATTTCACATCAATGCGCATATAGAGGTAACCACAATCAACGTCTAATATACATCACCAAAACCACATGCCACACACGTCATTATAGTAACTACACATTTCCATAACCATCAACCTAATTAACAAATAACCAAAACATAATATATTATACTTACACTCCACTCGTGTTGTTGATATATCATCTACCTCGGGGGTAGGTTCTTGGCCCTCAACTCCTCCAACTGTCGGCCCACCTGCCACATTGACAACCACTAGAAACAACAACACCCATCAATGTGTTTCCCACCACACAGAATCACAATAGTAGAAACTAATATATGGAATAATATCACAGATCTTAAAAATAAAGGTGTACAAATTAAAAGAACACAACACAGAGACAAAATTTAGAGTGGTTCACCTAATTTAGGCTAGGTCCACCAAGAATAACTTGGTCATATTTTATTACAAGCCACCTCTCTCTCAATAAAATACCTAGATCTATTTGGAACTATGCTAAAAAAACTCTCTTGAATTCGCACTTGAACTCACACACCTCTACAATGTAACATCAATCCTACCATATGCACAAAATAACATAAATAGGCAACTACTTAAGTAGCTTTACAATAACATGGGTACTAAAACCATGGGCCAAAACCATCTCATAAACCTATGGGTCAAAAATCCTGCCCATATGAGAAGAGCGTGTTTCTCGAGGTACCATGCACATTTTTTGAGGAAAATTATTTATCTTGGGGGCTACCACCCTCATACCCCTACTTAGGGCCCGACCCAAACCCAAACCCCAGTGAGAAAACTATGGATAGTGTACAATACTTTTAGTGTACACTCTTCAACACTTTTACACATAAAAATATGCTCCACAACATAACGTGACTATACGCATGAGTACACCTCACATCATCAACTTGTATTGGCCTTATGGTCGGATCTACCTCATCTAGACTTAGGGGTACTAGTTGTGCTATTGTAGACTATGGCCTCAATCCTATTCATCTCTTTTCCTTAAGTATACTAACACCATATATATGGCTCTAGGGGCACGTTCTAATCCATACCAAACTGTCAAGACACCCACTCACCCCATAACCACTTTGTTACTCCTTGAAATCAATCCTCTAACCACATGGTGCACCAAATGCACCGCAACTCAACATCTTCATCCACCCCATCCTCCATAATCTCTATTTGACCTCCATATAATGGCCCTAGAGCCCATCTGATCTAACATCAAACTATATGTGGTCGTGCCCATCCTCCTACTCTAGGTCCTCACACACCTCACTACAAATATCTCTACTCGAGCCCACTCTTCTCGTGGCCCAATGAGTTGCTTCACTATATCTATATGCTCAGTCACTCATATATGTAATAGAGTAGTAGCTCCTAATCCACCTCCATGGTCCTCCTCTTTGAACCAAAAAAATCCCTGTAAAAATGTGCCAACGCACATCATGTCCATGCATATCTAGTACCATGCTCCTCTATACTATGGAAAATATCATGCATCCTATATAGAATGACCATTCCTCCACCCTCCATGACCACTAATGAAGATAAAACTCCTGTAATAAACTTCCATAACCGTGGAACTCAAGACCTCACAATCACATCCAAATTGATATATGTATCATTTTGTACACGAGATCCTGCAAAATACCATTTGTGTTTCCCTCATCTTACTACAGGAATCCAATACAACCATAATCTACACCTTCTCTCTGACTACTAGCAACCTCAAAATCTTGTATACATCCTCCAATGTCACTATCATCTCTAGTGTCATCAACCAAAATGTACATGTATATGTGCATCATATCTCACATAAAGTAATGTTCCTCAATCTGGCATGGCCCAATATATCCCACTCATCATCAGTTAACCCTAACCATGTAATGTACTCAAATTGTGTCCCACATAGAACTCTCTCAATTTTATATCTCTCTACACAACACAACCAAGTAACAAAAACACAATATTAGCATGTAGACATACTTGAACATCAATCATGCTAGCCTCCAACTAATCAAAATACACCAACTTCACAAAACAATGCCAAAAACTCAACCCCTAGATAAGAATGAATAGGATCTAGACACTAATGCCCCATAACAATTCATTAGTGTCAAGAACTAGGCATTAGTGTCCTGAAGGAAAGAAATTCCCTATCCACTTTTGTCTTGGTCAACAACATCAAATTCTATTTTTTTTTAAAAAAAAATCTAAAACTGATAAAAACATGCATATTTGACAAAACAATTCCAAATTTGGTCATACATACCATCTCCCCAGTTGTCTATGTAGCCACAGCCACCATCACCCTCTTAAATCTTGTTTGAATGGCCTCTCTAACATGTGGCATCCTAGCAACTCAAATCTTAACTTATAATCACTCTCAGATAAAATGAAGTTGTAATTCACCTATTTCATATTATTATATATAGCAAATTCAAACATTTTCCTCTATATTATAGGTGTTACTTAATACCACTCTTACAACTAATACATGCACATGGTTTAGATCATATCTTCAACCTTATTAATCTATTTTCCTCCTTGTTTGTGCCACCCAGATCATGATCTCTCCTAGGACCATACTATTCAATTCTAACCATTCCTTTTTCAAATCTAGCACATCTACTAATCAATACCTACATATACTTTGTCAATAATAAGACCTCTCCTATATTATCTCTCAGTTACTATTACAACCTTTTCACAACCTTGCTTTTGGCTCAGTTCTCATTCCTCCACACCTATCCCTTTCACCAAAAAGAGGGGGACATACAATCATGATCATCTTACTACCCCTCTTAAGATACATTGTAGTCAAATCGACACTCTTAATATGTTACTATCACATTTCCTTTGATCTCATTCAAACACGGTTACACCTACCCTGCATGACACTCAATACTTTTTAATATCTCAAATCCACCCCCCCAAATGATAATCTTGGGGAAAAAAACATCTCTGTGAGTAATATGACGAATACATATTATTCAAATCAACTCCTATCACTCAAATTAATGAATTAATATAATAAACACAGTTATTATCGCTTCAACATGACCTAAATTAGAATCCATCTAACATTATTGAAATTGGAACACTTTTTACTATATGAGTGGTGGAAATGATATGTCATTGAATTTCATTTACTGCTCTTATGTGGGTTATTCAATCATGAACAAACAAGTTGTAATCAGAACTAAACATGTAACAAATTGGTCCTTACTCATCTGCATGGGTAGGACCCTTTGGGGAATCATCATGGAAGGAGGGAGAAATAAACCTCTCTCCCCAACACTCTTCCTCTAACAGCAGGAAACCTAAATCCTTCGATTATCAATAAATTGGGTTGGAATTTGATCACTCCCTACCTCTTTTATCACCTTTGAAAACAATCCAACATCTCCAATATCATAACAATTATTTCTCCAAGTTGCTCCTTATAGCAGTTTGCTATCTCCTCTTATGCCACATGGGTTAGAAATTTGATCCACTGTTCACCATGCTACAAGTTTCTATATTATATGTGCACTTTGCAAAATGGCTTCTCTGGACCCTATATAGGTATGCTCCTTACTTCCTTTGCAATAGTTGAATTTCATTCAAAAAGTATAAAGGGGGCAAATATAGACACAAAATTATGCACACATAATTATTTTACTATATCATCATTATTTTGAAATATGCATAGATCTCAAGTAATAAAAGTATCCACTGGTGACACTATCCCTTGTCTATCTATGCTATTTGATTTATTTATATTGTGATTCTTCTCTACATCTCTCATTTCTATATCCACTTTTGGTTAGGTCACATGGATCCTTGTCTGTCTATCTTTTCACATATGTCGTTATTTGTCTCAGAACACTAGCCCACTATGGACATCATCACTTAAGAACTTGTGTCCACTATGGGCGCTTTTTTCCTATTTATTCTTTTTACACATTTTGACATTTTTGGTTGGCTTTGTTTTTTTCTTATCCTTATCTCATATTATTACTCATCCTTTTGTGCCACTAGTGTCAAAATTAAAACAAGGGACTCATATATATACACAACATACTAACTATTATTTTTTCTTGCAATTGAAAAGGGGTTATCATATCTACATACTTCCACTACTATTAAAAGGGATTGCATTTTGGATTGCACATTATGCATAAGAAGGGAATTTTTGAATTCCATATCACACATTTACATCAAAGCTATCTATAATCTATTATCTTGGCAACATTGGCGTAAGGGAAAACCTAAGGACATTATTTCACACACAAACATAAAGAACTACATGGATTCTAAGATGTAGTGCAATGCTTAGTACTAATTTCACTCATCAGGTGACTGTCGGGGTCTGTCCGACTTCACATATTACATATTTCATTCATACCTAATGTGTTTATGAGCTTGTGCAGGTTGCTATGGTTTGTTTTTTAAGTTATAGGTGCGATTGAAACCATAACAATGAGGTCAGAGTGACAAAAAAATATTGGAGCAAGTACCTTCAGACCTAGAAAAAGAGTTGATCTTGAATAATTGCACAAACACTAGCACTCGGGCACTTCCATCCTGCTGTGGGATCTTCTATCCATAACAATTTGGAGTCCAAAAAATCTCTATAAGCCACTATGACATAATATCCATCCAAATCCAGAATTCTGACAGTCTCATTCACTTCTAGATCACTCGAAATCAGCTAAGTCATCATTTATCACTTTTTTACTTAAGGATTTTATATTATGTTCATTTCTTGTATATTGTTGTATTTTACCAATTGAATATCATTTGTTGCATTAGTTACTGTGAAATTAAATTTATTTCAATTTAGATTAAATCAACAAGTGAGCATTCAAGTAAGATATTGAAAAATCATGTACACAAGCAATTAAGTATAAAGGAAATATAACAGATAAATATTCAAGCACAAAGTAAATCAAGCATACATGTAACTCTAAGCTTACACAAATCATTTACAATTATCCTAGTTTATTTACAAATTTACATCACTCGCCATAGGTAATTTCTAGATGCCAAAGGTATAAATGGGATCTTAATTTCCAAAACACATTATGGCATACATCTTATACACATTTCACTAGGTGGAATAAAAATTTGGATTTGACTCCTCTTCAAAGTATTTCTACATAGGCATGATGAGTGCCACACAGCCTGAAAATCCCTAAACCCATTTTATGTCCCTAAGTAAATAAGAATAATAATACCTAATCAATTACTAAATTTTGATCATAGAATTATAATAATAGAAGATGATGCTATAAACACAGAGAAAAAAAATTCCAAAGGAAATATCCATATCAAATCCACAGATGATGGTTCCAACCATACAAGACAAAGTCACCCAAGTAAATTTTTCTAATACATGTAACTATTTGTTTGTATATTATAATCCTATATTTTTAGGATGGCTTGATGATATCTTACACACTCTTCCTTTACATTTTCATATCACTTTGCATTTCAATCCAAAATCAGTGTAATCCTTTCTAATCCTAGTTTTTACATCCCTAATTAGTTCATATATGTTAGCGCAATTTACCATATGTCACATGAATATGATTTAGGATCTAAATGTTTGTTGTTATCTGATATTATCTCATAAATATACATTTTTTAATATCTTAATTATATGACCCATAATTTTTATATCACGCTTCCATAAAAACTTGGTACAAGTTTAAGTTGTGTATAAAAATATAAAAATATTAAGGAAATCCCGCCTAATGTTTTGTTGTCATGGTTGAAAACCTATAAGATATAATAGCCTCATTAATCAAGCCAATCCCTTATTGACAGTGGTTACTAATATTATTAGTGATTGGTTTGAAATTGAAGAAGCTTTGGAACTAGTTAAAAAAACTCATATATTCTTATGATAACAACTTTTATCTTTGTATCTTAAATGTCACAAAAATGAATTGAAAAAGGAACATTGAAACAATAATATATATAAGAGGTGAGGTATATTTTCTCTTTTTATTTCCTACTACATGTAGACCTTTTAGGTTATACTTCAACAACAATAATATGATAAGAAATATGCAAACCAAGAAAATAACATTCAAAATTAAAAAAAAAAAATATATTTATTGAAAAATTGGAAAAAATAGCGGGAACTAATATATGAACTTAGCTAACTTTATATGAAAGGGATCTGTAAAATAATTTATGGAACTCAAAAAATGGGGGTGGGGGGGGATACATGTGACACTATGTTAGATTTTTGACACAAACATGATCACTTTGTGTGTTCACCACATTTGACCCTCTTAATATCCACTATTTTTTAAAAAGTAGTTTAGAAACATTTTTTCTAAAAACTATGATTCTTGTTCATATAAAATTATCAAATTTTGAGCATATACATGTGAAATTACTCGTTGAAATTAAAATATTGTTGATTTCGGGGAAAAAGTGGCCACTTTTGACTCCCTTTTGGTTCCCCATTTCCATGCACTTACCCTTATGATTTATTAAAAAAATTCAGTATGAATGAATGCAAACATGCACTCACTCTAATGGGAAGTCACTTGATATTAATTATAGATGATATTGGTGAATTATCCAATGGTATAAAATACATTATTCGATGGGAGGATCGATATATGTAATGATAACCATGATGGATATTTCCTTTGTAGAGGAAAATTTATTGAGATTCATGCATGATCCTATGAAAATTCATTGGCATGAAACAAAACAATAACTTGGTTACAAGGAACAAAGGCATATGGCCTCAATATTGCCAAAACATGAAATTCAATTTTTTTTGGGTATTATGATGAAGATTTGGGTAGTTATGTGCACAAGAGAGTCCATAATAGATATACCATGCATATTGATTTTATGACCATTGCGTAGTGCTGTAAAAAGTAGGATATTGTGGAAAATTCATCAATAGAATCATAATACAATGCAACATGGGATGCTTGTAGAGAAATTGTTTATTTGCATTGCATCCTTGAAGGTCTATGAATTTATCTCACACCTTTATGCATTGATAATTGGAGTATAATCCAGATGTGAAGAATTAGTATTTCATTAAAAAACTAAATATGTGGATGTTCAATAACACTAACTACAAATGTCAGTGTTATAGAATATGCATTAACCAATATTTTTCCTAACTACATATTAGACAACTAATATTTTCACAAAACACCTTGATAGAATAAGGTTTTTAGAAAATAGGAAGCAACAATATTCAACCAATCAATCAATTTGTTTTGTTTTATAAAGTGATCAAAGTGGATGTAAAAAAGTTGAAATAATGGTTCAAGATTAAATACTTGAAGAATTAAATGTTTTGGCATTTACTCCCCAAAAATTATTACAAGATTTGATAGCAGTGCAACTAGTACAAATATTTTAAGTACCTCCATCTAAAAAACAAAAATAGATATCAATATTGAGGTGCATATCTTAGATTTTTCATATATCACATTGATTAATAACTCCATTCCATTTCTATAAATTTCCAACTAACTGGAGAAAAATGGCCTCGATCTAGTTATACCATTGTGTTGGGATTGAAAAATTATTTCTAGAAAAACACACACTCTGAGCTCCACCATCTGGCTAAGATATTACAATTATTTTATTAACTTCTCTAAGAAAGAAGAAAAATCTTAATGATGTTCAAATGAATGTCTAATTTAAGGTTAAAACTTCCCTGTGATGGTCAAATAAGTGTCAAATTTAATGTTAAACACTAGTAATTAACATCTCACAAACATTACACTCCACCACCAACACCTCCGTCTGTCATTGCAGAACACCTTTTGGCATATTTAAAGCCAATGAGTTATTTGTAATTACTTAGTTGATGTAATTTAATTCGGCATATGTTCATGTCAAGCTCACGAAAATACAATATGGATAAATGGATTATAACAAAATCATAATATAAATGACCAATTATTTTTAACTAGGCTAAATCAATGTGCGCAAAACATAAATAAATGTTGATAAACAGTATCCAAAATCAAATAGATGTGTTGATGAAGGTTTAGAGGTATACCATAAATATTGTAAAAAATGTTAAGAGACATTGGGATCATAACACATACAAACCCAATGGTGAGAGTGCTCTCAATTTGAAAATGAGTAGAAAACAAAGATAGATATCCAAAGGGGTAGTGGCAATCTTGGAAAGTGACAAACAAGTCATAAATAATTTTATAAATGTGTTCACTTTCCCTGAAACATTTATTCCTCAACTTTGATCTTTGTGTTGTGACATCTATAGCCTGTAACACCTTTCCTCACCCTAGATTGAAAATTATATATAAATTTAAATAAAAAATGAATTGTTAGAAGCCTGTGTTCTGAGATAGCTACATTTTAAACATTGATCTTAGGCAGTAAACTAGGTTGAAAATAAATAAATTGCATAATTGAAAACAATTCTCGTAACATGTAAAACCTAGATCGTGTGCCAAAAACTATAAGAGAAATACTATGAAAAAGGATAAGTGGTCTAATTATTTCTTTATCTCTCTTGAATTCCTACAAGTACTCAATAGACTGATGTGAATGATAGACAAATAATATGTTTATTCTTATTGATAAATAAATTGTAGAGATTACACACACACACACACACACACACACACACACACACACACACACACACACACACACACACACACACACACACACACACAAAAATTGAATTAAACTTAGGATCCTATTGGCACCCATATAGATATAAAAATTTGACAAATAAAAAATATGAAATAAAGGGGATACTCACACATTAACCACAAGGGGCCACACAAGGGGAGCATGAGCATAAATGGCTCTCGAGATAAACCCCGTGAGCATCACTTACACTCAAGATACAAGGCTTTAAATAAGGTGGAGAGAAAGGGTTAGCAAAAGGGAGTGAGAGGAGAGGTGAAGTCCATACAAATTCGACATACACATTAATAACAATTTTAACATGACCAATAATTGACAAGTACACAAACTTTTTAAAATAATGGAATTTTTTAAATCAGAAATGCATCACTAAATCAATCAATGAAATATAAATGGATGATTTAGAATTAAAGGGTGGTCCGTTGGAATTCATGAACCATCATCAAAAGTAGCCAAATAATGGTACAAGTGAAAACAGAAAAAATAAAACCTCGGTGTTAGACATATCATGACATCAAGAAAAACATAAAATATTGTTTCCTTGAGGAATGTAGGGTGGGTTTATCCCTACCCAAATTCTCCATCCACATCCATTGTTATTACATTAAGCTTTTATCTTGACACTTCTTTTGTAAATATGCAATCTAGAAGAATCTCAACATTTTTTCCTTTATGTTGCTCCCCATATAATAGAATAAATGTTTTTGTTTAAGAGGTTAAAGGCTCTTCAAGTTCGCAAGTACCTTTATGCATCATGATAGTGGAGGAAGCCACCAATAAGACATCAACAGAAGCCTCCACTAGCTTTTCCTAATCAACTTTATCCTTGGAAAATCATTATCGTTGACAATAGTTCTTCCAAGTGATTTACTTCCTCTAAGGATACTCCCAAAAACTTTTCCATAATATATGTTTCATCTAGATCCTCTACTTTTGATCCAAGAACCATGAAAGAGTGAATTGTGGTGTGTTTAGTTTTCTCTTAAAATTTCTCCTTCTCTTTCGATTCAAGTTCAAGGTTTTTCTTTTCTTTTTCAATGTGCATGATGAATGTGATTAAATTCCTAAAACACATTTTAACCTTTTAAGTATTCCTTAGGAAAAAGTTCTTTGTTATACTTAACAGGTAGTTGGTCACAATCTAAATCCTGCGAGTAGAAATATGCGTCTATGTTTAGCTCAATAACTTCAAGGAGACATTTTTTCATATTTACTAATATACATATATGAACACATGAAATGAAGTTGCCACCGATATGAGCCAAAGATTTTTCATCCCAAAATATATATATATATATATATATATATATATATATATATATATATATATATATATATATATATATATATATATATATAATTAATATATATATATATAATTAATATATATATATATATATATGGTTAGGAAGCTTAACCTATATAGGGACCACTTATTAAAGGATAATTGCTTATGTAGAAAATTAATGTGGACCACTTATTGAAGGATAAATAGTTACGTGGAAAATTATTTTTTCCCACTCGTGTGTGGAAATTAATATTTTATTTTAAAAAGTACAAATAAAAATACAAATCCCCTTATAAAAGCACTTGGAAGTTGGGTGAGTGCTTTCTCTTTTTTTGGTCACCTATCCACTTGGTCAATGTATTCCCACTACGGAAAAAGCAAGCATTCCACATGCAAATGATGTGAAGTCAAACAAAAAAGAAATTATAAAAATATGAGTCTCTTTCCATAAATTTGGGAAAAGGAAAGCAATTACGTATACCTTACGCGTGGGAATTCCACAAAGAACAATTAATTAATTATGAAGTGTGATAACCATATTTGATTGATTTGTATGGTTCATGCACCATTAAAACTATAGAATTCAATGGAGAACATGTGCTACACAATATAGTAGTCCATCATATCAATTTGGTGAAAAAATCGTTTAAAGGCAATCCATTAACTTTGGAAATACATAAAATATTTCTCCGCGTGCATTTTGGTATTAGGTTTTTAGTCCTTGTCATTCCAAAGGTGTAGCATTGATGTTTTAGTTTATTTACATGATTTTAAATTTTGTTTTAAAAGATTAGGAGTACAATATTAAAGTGAGTTTGGAAGTTTGTTCTAATCGATGATAATGTAATGATGTTGATAGCTCCTCTTAGTTTATAGATGTACTCTTGATTATTAATTTATTGAGAATAATAAACCCATATGAGCAATCATTTACCTCTTGGGTTAATTATGCATAGGAGGTGTAGAGTTATGAGCTTTCCATAATTTGTAACCTTAAGAAAGGATTTTTTCATTCTCTTTTACAGATGCTCTATGAAACAATTGTGTGTGCTTTAAATAAATCTTATTGTTGGCTTATAAGATACACCTTAATGTTGTTATCACTATAGACTCTAATTTTAAGTTTTTTAGTAGACATCTCTTTTGGTCTCATGTGGGTAGAGATATCAGGCCTTCCAATACCATTACGGATCTTTCTATATTAGATAATCAAATCCTTTCTTTGTCTACTTTGTTGTGAGCTTGATAAGTTTGATTCTACTTGACCCCCAAAATGGGTTTATGTTGAGATGGACCTCAAGAAGGGTGTTATAGAATTTATACATATTCAAGTGGGTTCCCACCATTTTTGTCACAAATTCATCTATATCAACCTACCTAATACTTTTTTATATCGTCAAATTCCTAATTGTATGATGTGGGAGAGTCACATCCCTTGTTATAACCCCAAACCATCCTTTGAGTTGGTGATAATGACTCAAAAGAAGAGGGATGAACTATTGTGGGTGGTGAAAATTTTGTGAGAGTATCCAAGAGTAGGGAATGAATTCTAGCGCCAAATCGCAACAAATATTTAAGAAATTCAAGTCTAATGGTCCTTATATAAATCCTATCTCATTGATCCCAGCTTCATAATATTTGTCTATTAAAGGAAATATCTAGAGTATTGGGACATAGTCATTGGTTCCTTGAGCCTCAAAGCGATCACGTAATCTACC
This sequence comes from Taxus chinensis, assembly GCA_019776745.2. Taxonomy (NCBI): domain Eukaryota; kingdom Viridiplantae; phylum Streptophyta; class Pinopsida; order Cupressales; family Taxaceae; genus Taxus; species Taxus chinensis. The sequence goes on from CM034146.1 coordinate 189,579,497, forward strand.
TCGCAATGACGATAATGATTCTATGAGAGGAGACAATGGGGACAAAATCCCACTAGTATATTTTCTACATTTAACATTGACATTTGCATTAAAATTGTATATTTTTACCTAGGATTTTTTTCTAGATTGAAAAAAAAGTTTGTGGTGTTATTTTGCATCAACGCACTAACACAATGACATTTTTTCGTGATTTTTTTGTCAACAATTTGGTAGAAATATGATACAATATCAAGTGAGGAAATTACATCAGAAAACTTACATTGACTTTTTGAAATCGTAAATTATTAATTCTTAAATTTGGAGAGAAAATCGAAAGAATTTTTGTGAAGATACTTTTGTAGCAGAAGTTGTTGTAAAGATTTTAAATTGGCATTATATTTGAATTTGCATCAAAAAATTAAATTACATCAAATATTTTTAAAATAGTTTTTAAACAATTAAAAATGGTTTTTATATGTGCAACATCTAATGTCATCTTTATGCATTTCCTAACATTGAAAACTTACATCGCAGCCAACTAAGAACATGGGTAGCGGAATTTGATCAACCTTTTCCAGTATACTATATTTACAAAATTTACAAAATTGGTATAGGGTAAATTTAACAACATGGAGAAGTCCACTAATTGTTCAAACATAAACTTTGACCATGTCCAAAGATGGACCCTACCCATATTGCAGTGTTTAAGCTACATCATAACATTTTTTTACGAATGTAAATAACTAGATGCAAACATTTCAGTGATGATATCTTCCACCTATGATTCAATTTAAATCTATAATTGTAGGCCTTCTTTTTCAAAATAATTCTATCAACATATTATTGTGTGGTATTTTGGTGATGAAAACATTGACTAAATGTAATACACCAATAAATCACGAGTTTGATTCATATTACCACAAATGGATTTATCACTAGTTTGAGTCACATTACCCACCCTCCTTTTCTTTACCCATCCACACAATCACACCTACCCAATAAAATAGAATAATATGCGATTATTCAAAGAGTTTGAGGAAACATAACCATTCAATAATAATAGAAAATAAATAGAGCAACATATTCAACTTACAACTAAATGGTATGATCTCACTAAATGAAATGACAAATTGATAGTTTCAGCTTTTCCAACAAAATCTTATCCTGTGAAAAATTTCTATGCAGTGCTTTAATCACTCACATTCCACAATAAATGCATTCCAACCTCTGATTCATATCCATAGACAGTCCAGGTCAATTTTGTACTAATTCATGAATATGTGATTAAGTGATGAAAATTAATTTTTTAACATATTGCATACAGGTGTTAAATTTGACGACCGTTTAGACATTTTTTGTAATTTTGGACGTAAAATACTTGTAAATATTTGATCTAACTGTCACACGCAACTTGCATATTTAAAACGTGACCGTCATTTTTTATATAGATTTGTATAAATATATTAAAAAATATGCAAATTTATATTATAAAAGATATAATAAATATAGAATAATTAGTAAAAATAACATTATTTTGTATTTTTGAAGGACAGTATTGAAGAATTACCGTCACCTGAAAATTATTTGTGAAGTATAGGTGGGTGTCAAATTTAACCCTTGATTTGCATAGACTCATGAAAAATATGACATAATTGTATTATAATTTGCATCAAAAAATTTATTTTGAATTTCAAAAGGAAATAATTTCAAAAAATGTAGTAAATATTAGTTCACGTCTCATTCTTAAAAATCAATGTCGCTTGTTGATTCAAATATTGACATCTATATAAATTGCTAAATTTTGATGTGTTTTCTACTTTGTAGAAAATTTGCATCCTCCCTAAATTATTTGATGCAAACTTGTGTCAATAAAATTAAGTGTCACAAATTTCACATTAGAGATCACAAAAAATAAGAAAAATGTGACATAAAGAATGTCTCAAATTCATCAAAATCTACTAATGGTTGCTTCACTTTTCTTGGTAACTTTCTTCATCCAAACGAACAACTATTCTAGGAAACTAGTTTGTAGCACTAGTATATCGTGATGTTTTAGGATAACTAATTATAGAGGATTCCTTTCCATGAATATTATCTCATAAAATATATTTGGTCTTACTTAGAAAGACTTCATAAAATTTTATATGTTGAGTCTTCATGTTAGTGACTTGGTGTATTTGACAACATTTACCTTCAAGAAGTTAAAGTTTATGGATTTCTTCTAAATACTACTTTAATGATATTTTGGCTTGATACTTCATAGTACACCACCTCACACAAATATAGGTGTAGGGGCGTGACTATTGTGATTTACTCTAAGCTTATAACTTCCATAATTTTCTTGGGGAGAGATCCAATGCATTGTGTTGTATGGGTCATGATCAATATTGAGAGTAAGGCATTGGGCCTTATGAATACACAAACACCCAATAATTCCTCAAAACCAATTATGGTGATGGATTGTTGACAATATGTCTTTTTCCAACTAGCTAGAACACAATTATTTTAATATGATTGAAGCTTACAAGGGTAAGGAGGGCATTGTATCGATGGATTGGTCTATTGGCGAGCATGAAAACTAGTTTTATTTTAAAAACCATTTGGGCTTGTCAAACCATAACTATTGGCAATAGATTGATATCACATACCTTTAGTTTTCATGGTCAAACTTCTAAGTTAGCCCTTACCATGTTCTCAAATGTCTAGATTATTTTATGCTCACTCTCATGCCCATTATTTGCAAACAAAAATACAACAATAAAAATATAGGAATAATTTTTTATTATTACTTGTTACATGACACCACCTACACACGAGCATGGACTTAGATAGACATGATAACTACATAGCACACTACTTCCAAACTTACTCAAAACTATGAACACACTACAATGACTCAACCACACACGAGAACGTAAGGCTAAACCTATTCCACAACACATCATTTTTATGATTACATCTTTATTATAATTAAGTTCCATCGTTTAACATTATACATTTAAAGAGCATTTTATAGGTAAGCATATATTCCATTCTCAAATCTACATGTTCACTATTTCATTATTAGACGCTAAAGATTTAAGGAGCACTTAACATGTAAACCTAAATTCTCCTTTAATCTAGACTCCAATTTCTTTATTTTGTTTAACATTTCACCTATAACGATACTATTTGATTTGATTCTTTTCTCAAGAGCATGTTTACTTGGTATAGCCTTATATTTTCATTACAAGGAGGAAAATTCAAGGGAAGTAAAAGGGTAGAATATTAGGTCTAAGAGTAGACATATTACATGTTCCTTATTAATAATAACAATTAAACCCTAAGGATACACTCTATTCACTTTCAAATTATTACAACTAACTATGCAATTTAACTACTTCGTTTGCATCATTCGTGATGCATATCAGAGGGTTTGCGTTGAGTTTAAGGGACGAGTCTTAAATTTCACTTTACTTCAAATCCATCATCTTAAGAATTCAATATTGATAGTTACAAGTTAATAGCATGTTTGGCCGACAATTAAACTTCTTAAGTGGTCCTGGGTTTAATATATTCCTATTTATACCCAAAGGTTCTACTCCCTACTACAAATCGAACTAGAGAACAATATCCTTAACTCACAATACCTTCGTAAAATCCCAAGGAATTCGATTACTACCTACTAAGGGAACAATTTTTTAATCCTTAAGGCTTAGGAATGTCACTATGGGTTCTTTCGTGATGTGATTTTGGTGGCATTAACAAGTCTCTAGTTCATTACTTGTGAAGGTGAAAAATTGGCCCATGAGGGAAGAGAAGGAGAATTCTCAAGGGCCATGCACGAAGGATGTATGAGGTACAAGGTTTACCTACCCCAAGGCAGTCCTGAAGGCATATATGAGACCCATTATCTCGGTATACAGTAAAACCTCATATCGATATAACAATGGAATGACACACCTAAAATTTGACCAAGTTTAATTCCACTATGGAAAAAAGGCATGGGGTAAACTCAATGGGACCATTCCTTATGACAAGGGTTATTATTTCATGCTATAAATTTGAATGTTGCTTTCCGCCCAAAAGAAAACGCGTGACTACAAGTTGTTATTCCTTTTAAAGACTAAATGGTTTTCTAGGTCCAACACATCACTAGCAAGTAGATAAGATACGCCATTATCAAATTATTATTATCTGATTTAATGGTACAATCAACATCCAAGAAGAAAAAAAATGAGGAATCCTATGGAAATCTAGCATTTCATCATTAGGTGAGTTCACCAAATGATTTACCATGGTACAAATAGTTTTTAAATAACAAAATTTCAAAAATCACCCTCCTATAATGATTCCAAACTATCTATATGATTCTTTTTACATCAATTTCCATAACAACAAGATAAATTCAACTTATTTTACCTAATCGACATATAAAAGTACGACAAAGTAGGAAATTTGTCAACATATAAAGTGTTGCTATGTACGAAAATAACACACTTTCCCAATATGCTAACAATGACATATTCATCATTGAAAACAATAAATTAAAATTCTATTTATAACAGTGGCGATGATATATCATATACAATTACATTATTTTCAAGATCACATGTTACTATGCAAACACCAGTACCACTTCACTTTGTCCTTATCCTGGTACCTACAACCAGCACATGGTCAACACAAACTGTTGGCATGGCATCTTCCCCAAATCTAACATAATTCATGATTTCATAGTTTTCCATTCACATGATTATAATAATTAGCATGCCACATTAGAAAGATACATATATTCATTTCATTTTGTTTCAAAACTAGAGGGAGAGAGAGAGAGGAAGAGAGAAAAGAACCATTTTTCCCACAATCAAATTTCTCAAAAAAACAACAAAAGGGAGTTCGATACAGTCATATAGTAGTGTTGACAAGTTTTATTTCAATGATTTGACTTGAAGAGTGTCCCACGACATTCTTTCACATTTTCCTCCAAGTCGTGAAAACTTCCAAATTTGACCTGAGGTCTATAAAGTTGCATTCAAAAACTGATTTCTGACGATCAAACGCACCACGAGACAAATCCTATACACTCTCCTATATACAAGGAATTCACTGGAGTTGGCATATCTTAGAACTAATGAACATGGTATGAATGATGACTACTTTTCTAGAGCTACAAGATGTAATTGGACCAAATTGACCTGGTCACCCAGTGACCGGAGGCCTACAAAACCCCCTCGTAAAACTAATTGATGACGAGTTTTTTCCCAAAACTAAGGGTTGTAAGAAATTTTCATGGATAAATACTAGAGGTATACAGAGGCTGATATCCATTTCTTCACTCAATTCCCAAACAACAAGCCAAAACCAAACTCAACTTTTGATTTTCAACATCTTCCAAAAACTGTAAAACGATTAACAAGGCTCCTCGAATGGTCATTCAAGGGAGTTCTAAGGTTTTATAAAACACTTCACATGATAGAGAATACATTCACAACTCAACTTTCCCATTTTGGGGTTCAGAGAGGTGTTTTGTGAATCACCGAAAATCACGTTTTATTAACTTTGCAACGTAAACAAAAAAGGGTAGCTCAGTTGATGACTAAACTCAATTTTGCCAATTCAATCGGACATGGATATCTAGCTTTGATACCTTGGTTTTACAAATGTATTAGGTCGTGGTTTATGAGTACGGTTGATGGTCAAAATAATCAATCAGGTTGTGTAGAGAAAATCCCTTTTTGTGTCGTTTTGTACTCCGATTTATTTAATTGAACCATAAGCTTGTCCTTAATTTATTAGAATTACAATTTCATAGTGAAGAGGGAAACTATCAATACCAAAATTATGCAAGTCAAAGGTGAGAAAACCATGTCTGATGGTACTCGAACCAAGGTTCATTGGCTCTAAGCGGTCCACATTAACGATCTGTGAGACCATGCAATTGAAGAGGATTTTCGTCTAACCAGCTCAAATGTTTTGTATAAAGAATGTCATTTACACACACGGGCCATGGTCTTCACATCAGCTACCACTAACATACATCCACTCTCAAACTTTCCAATGTTGATAATTATATTGTCTATTTTCTTCAACAAATCAGTTATTTGATTTTTTCTCTCTCAGCTTCAGATGCAGTATTATTATCGAAAAGGGTCATTCTCTCATTACAACAATGTAGAAGCTTCTGCCGCTCTGGTGGAGATTGTATTCAAGTACTCGTCTAATCTATGTTTACTGTGATCCAAATCATGCCCACCAGATAACCACAATCTATTTCAAAATTTTGGCCCAAAAAACCTTTGCAAGTCCTTTAAAGCATATGCTTCCTCTGTAGTTAAGTGTCTTTTAACAAACATCAGAAGAACTCCATGCACCCCCTCCTTTGCAAGGTCAGAGAATTTAATAATTATTTTTTGATAGTCTTGTCCGAGACACTTTCGATTTGTGTATTCACCACATTTGAGACTCGACCATCCTTCAACGTGACTTTCTACATCTTGCAATCTTTTATAATAGAGGAAACACTTAAACGACCTGTAATAACTCTGCCTATCTCTCCAGCATTGTAGTCCATGGACGACAATTCTTTAGGAATATTGCAAACCACTTCTGTGCCTCGCCAATGTTTCCTCATTTGCTATACATATCTACCTACGCACTTTAAAAAAAGCATATGGAAAAGCCTCATCCCTCCTCCAATATTGTTTAGTGGAAGTCCATACCCTATTTAAAAGCTCCTGTCATGGCGCAAGCAGAGTATGCACTGGAAAAGGTGGTGATAGTTTGGATTCACACCATCCATTACCTTGCTAGAAAGTTTTAAAACGTTTTTTTCAACAAATCTATTTTTTACAGTCTGTAAACATTGTATCCTATGAGGTTGCGCCTCTCTTGACACTTTTAATCAAACCATTTAAATTTCATTCACTGCCAAGCTAAATCCCTTGCCAAACAGTCCACATGCCTAGGTAAAGCTTCCACATTTTTCATATGTGTCTACCAATGCAATAGCAAATAAAACCTCTGGCACAACTCTTCCTCAAACATTTTTGTGGGTGCTCATACCCTGATTAAAAATCTTATTTCAAAATAGGCTAGGATAAGGTGATCTGACAGGGTTAGAAACCTGTTTATTGCACTTGTTAAAACAACAGTATTGCTGCGTGAGGGAGCCCATCCTGCTCCAACAACTCATTCAACGCATAGGCTAGGAGGATGATGGAAGCAGTTTAGGAAATTCATCTTTTCACCTATAAACTACTTTTTCATTTACAACCTATGATAAAACTTTCACATGTAATGTCTCCACCGCACTGTGCAACTTACCTGCCTGGAAGGAAATTAATTTCCTCACCAGCCCAAAGTAATTCATTTTATTTTATTATAGAGATGTTTTGTTTATTTATTTCTTTATTTTGTTTGTTTAAATTTACTTATTTTAATCCCCTTTTTTATTATTTAGAAACTCTCATCCTGCATTATTTAAATTGTTGATTTCTTTATTACTATTATTATTATTATTATTATTATTATTATTAAAAAAAGATCACATTTTAATAAAACTAATTTGTAATCCCATTAAGGTCAAAGTGATCAAAGTTTGGTTTGAGATCGTTAAGGAATGAAGCATTAAATTGAGTTTTAAAATTAAGGTGGATAGATTCCACTTCAAATCGCCAGATGATAAGGTTTGAAAAAGAGAGTCTTAAAGGTCAACATCATACCTTGCATATGACTTCTCGACATCCACACATGGGATTCGACATCTCAAATGTTTAAGATGATTAACGAGATGACATTACAAACTATTTGGCCAATCGTGACAAAGGGGCCCACAATCCTCATTGTCTCGATGCAAGGAGTGGGCATTACGTTCCCCTTCCCTTATAAGAGCATTGTCCTTGATGTGACACAAACAAGAGTTAGATAGAGGGATCAATAAGAAAGGAAATTCAATAATGACACACATCACTTAACAAAACAACTTTTTGATACAATACGACATCCAAAAGGCAATCAAAATGTATAGCTTTCTTCAATTATTTATGTTATGTGAAGATTGGTAGTTCTCTTTTAATTTATTACTCAATTATGCTTTTCCTTTAAACAATTTCTTTGATTCAATATTTAAAATATCTCATTATTTCCACAATGTACCAGACAAGACATAACATCATACTAGGCCCCCAAACATAACATAGCCAACTTGACACATTTTCACAAATGTAACCACATAATTCTACAATAAGATCAAGGTATTGCATAAAATCAATGAGGAACATCAAGCCTCAACATCGCGGTACATAACAAAAGAACTCACACGAGTGACTCATCAATCAACATATGCACCACAATATGGCATATCAACATTAATAAATCCCAAATAGAATCCACAATCCTTGCAATATCAAGCAATTATATCTCCCAAAGTGCTAAGAACGAGCCACCATCTCCCATCATCATGAACAACAACCACCATCATACACAAAAGTAAATACATACCATAATTCAGCAAGATTTCACTGTTAAAGAAAATAGTTTGACAAGATCTCCAGGGTTAGATGGGGTTTTCATGGAATTTTTTGTAACATAACGGCTACTAATGTAATGTTTTAGATAAACTGTCAGGTTCCAGGTTCGCTCATCCACTAGTTTTCATGTTTTCAATTAGTTGACGAGTTGGAGGTGATAGTTTAATTTTGTACATGTGGTGATACATAGAGGAGTGAAAAGGCATATACGAGAGCTAAAATGCAAATATTATGATATATGGTTATGTTCATTTGTTTTATCATGACAAGAATCTACTCAACAAAAGGATTGGTCAACAGTTTTCAAGTATATGAGGTTATTTTTATATTGCAAGACATGGAAAGAATGATTGGTGAAAAACATTTCCTTTAATGATTGTTATACTCAAAGTCATTGTGATACCTTTTTCATAGTGGTTATGGTCCAGTATTGGATTTTTTACAAGATACATCATGTCTCACAATACATATATATCCACTTGATATGCAAGAATGTCATATGATAAGATGTCACAAGTGAGATTTTTTGAATTGAATAACATATTTCCACACAACTCCTTTTCCCTCCAACTGAAAAAAATGAATTTTCCTTTTCCCTCCAACAAAAAAACTGAAGTTTCCTTTTTCCTCCAACAAAAACAACCAACACAACCCCTTTTCCCTCCAACAAAAGAGATGGATTTTCCTTTTCCCTCTAGCAAAAAAACCAACACATCCCCTTTTCCCTCCAACACAACAAAAGAATTTTCTTTTTCCCTCCAACAAAAACAACCAACACAACTCCTTCTCCCTCTAACATTTTTTTTTTTGAATTTTCCTTTTCCCTCCAACACAAACAACCAACACAACCCCTTTTCCCTCCAACAAAAAAAATGAATTTTCCTTTTCCCTCCAACAAAAACAACATAAATTTCCCTTTTCTCTCCAACCAAAATCAATAAATCTCCCTTTTCTCTCCAACAAATAAGGTCAGGTCACTCTATGGCCCTAGGCACATAGAGACCCATCACCTTCACCCAAGTGCCATATTAACTTGTAGTTCTAAAGCTACACAACCCCATGACCCCCTTAGAGTGTACCCCCATACAACAAAATGGTCCATAGGTCCTACCACTCCATGGTGAATCTTATGAACCTATTCCATCACATCACAACATTAGAACCAACATATTAATCAGTTTCAATTTCCAAGTCGCATCAAATTCCAAGTTTTGGGCTAAGCTATAACTTTAAAACTCAAAACAATTTTTTTAAACTAAGAGAAATAAATGGTTAAATATTCGCAGTAATGCAAAGACCTCTCGTTAGCAACAAAATCATATTAAATTCCCAAAATTTAGGAATACATCAATCAAGAAAATTGTTGGTTCTTCAAAGAAAAGTGAATATGGTCAATTTATGAATAAAATGCAAACATGAAAAAATAAAATCACTATATATGGCATTTCCGTGGCTACAGAGGGGTATCACACATAACTAGAATAACTAGAATAAGCATATCTCCATATATCTCTAAATCACACATAAAAGGATCCACATATTTAGTATCACATAGGATTGTTTAATGGAAAATGCAACTAGGAGAGAGCAGGGACTCTATTTTTCATAAGTTGATCCTAAGGTGGTGCGCATTCATAATATACTAAGAAATCTGTAATTATACCAAACGAATACAAGTGGGTTTTCAGTTTAAATGAGACTTCACTTCCAAACTTGTACTCGGCTCAATGCTATGGGCTCCTAGACTCATGCTTTCTCTCTCCACACATAATTTTACCTGATTGCTTCCCTTAATTTCAGTGAGTGTATGGTACACAACATAACACATAACTACATTACCAACATAATGATGTTTTACGCACAACCATAACGTATTACACATGATATACTTACAGGTGATTTAATTTAATTTTAATTAAATATAAATATTGCAAAGTAACTAATGTATAAATGGTAAATTATAGCTATGACACAAACAAACTAAGATGTAATATTTAAAACCCTAAGCAAAGAAGAAAGAGAGAGGACTTAGCTTATTTACGCTTGATCTGGAACTGATCTGAATTGGGAAAATTGTTGAACTGGTTGGGAATATTTTCTTTATTGCTGACAATAAATTCTAGAATGCAGGAATAAGGCCAGACACATGTACTCACGGCTAGACATGGGCACCTAGGCGCTAACGATTACTTTTGGTCACCTGTGACTGCACAAATGATCATAATCTAGTTTTTGCTATGTCGTAAGGTTGTTGTTGTTGCTTCTTATTGATCACCTGATAGTCACACAATGAATGTTGAAGGTACCTATAACATGCAAAAATAGAAGTTCACCTACATAATCCCACAAACCACATCAAACCTAAATAGAAATATGCAATATGGGGATTTGGGTTGACCCTAGAGGTCACCCTGAGAGTGAACTTACAACCGAGTGTTGCACTACATCTCAAACTCCATGTAGTTATGGTAAGTGTGTGTAGAAATTGTTCGCTACGATTCCCTTGTGCAAGTTACACTTGATAGCAGGTTGTAGCTAGAATGTAGCAATGTAGTAGAATGTGTGGATGGAATAGAATGAACCTCCCCTTCCTATGCAGTGTATGCATCCCTTGTCCCTTGAATGGATGCTAGATGGATGCTTTTGAGTGCTTTAGGTGCCTTTTGCATGTACGCTTAGGTGATGATAGTAATGTTTACTATTTGGTCCTTAATTTTGAACACATGACTATGTATTTATATGACTCCCTTGTTTGAATTTCATAATTGACAACTGGAAGGTTGAGCCATAAGTGAAAAAGATGCCTAAAGGATAAAAGAGACCCAAAATAAATGACTAAGATAAGAAAGGATCAGGGGCACCCAGATGGGATAGGAGTGTCTAAGCGTTGTTGTCCTGGCTGGGCACTGGTGTTTGAAGTCATGAAATATAACTACGTGAAATCCTAACTGAGTTGTAGGGTTCGTAAAACCAGATAGAAAATAATAAACAAAAAAAAGAGGCCAAAGATAGTTGTCAACCACTAGTTTTCTTGCTTATGAATCATATAAATGCTAGTATGCTTTTAGTACCTATAAACGTACCCAAGTACATGATTTAGTGTCTACATTTTCCCCCCAATTATGTTTTTGAGTGAATACTTGATAATATAAAGTAGATAGAAGATATGTACTTTATGATCCTATAGAGCGTACGTCGAAATTTGTGTCAAGTGGAAAAGTGAAGCGTGAAATGATTACAAAAATGAAATGTGGAGACTAGGAAAGGAAAATGACCCTAAGGGTAAAGTGTATGTGTTGAGTTTTACTTGTTGTTGTGCTTTTATTTTATGTTGTAGGTTGTTTCTTGTTGTGTATTAAGGATGAACCTGTAAAAGAAGAGAAAGAATGTAGTCAAAGTCTTATATATGATAAATCAAAGAAAAATGTCCATAAGTATGTAAAAGTATGTGTTTCACCTGATTCTTAGACGTTTCTTTCAAGTATTGATGAAATAGATAGGGTAACGGGCATACAAGGAAAACCTGTTCAAATGTTGGTTGATGGGTTGTTGCACGCGTATGACTTCTGAATCCATAGCTGATTGTGAGAGCTTCCTTTTGGCTAGGAGGAACTACCTATAATGAAAAGCAAGACCACCAAAAAGAGTTAAACAATATGTGCAGTGAACTGCCTAGCATGTGCTAGATCCGGGAAGTGTGATACTTCCTAGACAACTATCAGTACATTGTTTTAAACAATTTAATGCAGGAAATGAAATAAATCCTATTGTAATTCAAAATGATTTAGGTATCTCACTTAAACACAATAAGACAGATCTGATCTAACATGCTAGGTTAGGATAGGATCTGAAGGTCAAATAACTGGTTCTGGATCTCTGCAGGTCTGACAGAGGTCTCAGGTAGGTTACAGGTGAGTAAGGGTGATGTGAAATTAGGTGGGTAGGTCACTGTTCTAGGTTGTATGAGCACATACAGAGACCGATGCTGGTTAAGGGTGACCGACAGCAGTTGGGTGTAACCGGTGCCAGTTACTGTGAAAGACTGGGAATGCCACATAATGGGTTTTGGGTCACCTTCATGATTACACAAAGGATTTTGGTTGGTCGGAATGAGGTATTTGGTAGCTTAGGGTGGGATTTAGCGAGGTTTCAATGGGTATATGGAGGGGGATTGTTGGAGGAGATCAATGGGTGGCTAGGTAAACAACAAGTGATAATATAATGATGAAATGAAATGAACCATAGAAGTATAACATTTTACTTACTTGGATTCTGGTCCTGGACGCCTGTGAATGGGGGATGTAGGTGCTGGTAAGAGGTTGAAGGCTGCAAGTGATCACCAATCCTAGGAGAGCTTCTGCATGGGATGCATTTGCATTCCTCTTCGCTTGGTTAGATCAGATCATTTTTGGGGTGGCTATGCAGGAGAAAATGCTTGATCTCCTTCCTTACATGCATGTTCTTGCTGAAATTTGATCTTGGAAGATGCGATATCTCTCAAGAAGATCTCAATGTTTGCCAAATTTTTCCAATCTTTTACCAACCTTGAGAATAAGGTTGTTTTGGGGGTTAAAAGGGTAATCGACACCGGTTCTAGCCTAACCGGTGACGGTTAGGGGTAACTAGCGTCGGTCAAGGTGGGATTTCCTAGGTTTACTAAACTAAGGAGATCCTCTTGATTTTCTCAGATCTCGTGTCGTTAACTCGTGGATTAAACTGGAAGATTCTTGTAAGCATGCAGGAATGTGGTTAGAGAGAATGTAGGCATTGATTTTTAGGGTTTTGGTAAGTCTTAGTTAGCTATGACAACTTACTAAGAATAGGTCTTAGGGTGAGTTGGCTTGATGAGGTGTCTAGCTGAGGTGTATGTGTGGATATTATCTAAATTAAGATATTTAAATAATAAATATGGTGAGGATAATGAATTAATTTAATTAGATTAATTAAATTAATATTAGTGAGGTGAAGGGGGGGCCATGGCGAGGTGAATGTGATGAAGGGTGCTTATTCGTCGCGGGACCAAAGGGGAGTGTGACCTAATTTTAGTGTCTACATTTAGCCCCTTTTTGTTGCGTAGCTTTTATTGGTATGCGATGCTAATAAGAATAAGATGTGGTTGCCCCATGTGTGGGTGAAGGTGATCCCCCTCAAACTAGGAACTGACGAGGCCAACGGTAGAATCGGTGAGTGGTTTGATAAAATGGTAAATGTGAGAAAGGGGAAGGTGTGGTGGTCCCATAGGTCTATGGGAGCAATCTAGGTAATGGGTTAGGGTCAAAGGTAGAAACAAACAAATGCAAGCACACATATAAACTGCATCATGCTACCAGGTTGAAGAGCATGCAAACTCTACATTGTCTAAGGTCGATAGGTTTATCCAAATGAGTTTGAAGTGATTTTGGTGTCCAAGGTATAGGATATGGTCAGGAAGCACAATGTAGGTTAGGTGCAAGAACGTTTAGGTATGTTCCAGTATACCAAAGGTAGGGTCAGGATAAATGGTCATGGCAATAGGTTAGGTAAGGTCATTAGGTCAACAACATAGGTAACAGTGCCACAAGGTATAGCGAACACATGAGGTCAAAGGTCACTAGTGATGGTCCAGGTCTAAATATCTAGGTCACGGCACAGGTAAGGCCAAGGTAGGGGTAAAATAATGAGTCCCCAAAGGAGGAAAAAGGGAGGGAGTAAATGATGAGGTTAGGAAGGTGAGGTAAATGGTTTGGGTAAAGGTGGGGTGGGGGAAATGATCAGGGTGAATGTTGGGTGAGGAGAAAAAAAGAGGTAGGGGTAGGGTAAAAGGATAAAATTTAGGGCAATGTGCAGGTGATGGTGACCGATGTTGATCAAGGATAACCAACGTCGGTATAGGTCAACCGACGATGGTAAGGTAGGGCACACGACCGATGTCAGTCAAGGGTAACCGAACTCGGTTAGGTCAGGTTTGTTATAAAAATAAAAAATCTGCGTGTTTTGTTATTCATTTGTCTTTTAGCTAATTGAAAAAATGAGAAAAGAGAGAAAAGTTTCTGGACGGAACGGAGCATTGAGTTAGCGGTGTGAACGATGGGTGACTGGGTGGTGAGAAGCGGGTCCATAAGATCAGTGCGAGGGATTTGTTTGGGTAGAGGTTGTGAGTAGCGATTTGGTTATGGCGGAGGCCAGAGAGGGATCGGGTGGGCCACCAGTGTAGTGGCAAGACATGCCACCTAGACGACGACATCACGATGAGGTAAGTGCCCTACTCTACGTGTATTTGAGTATATAGAGTAGGGGATTAGGAAATTGTTTATTGTAGTGGTGGTTTGTTTTGTTTTTGTGGGTGGGGATGGATTAAATTTGGGAATGGGGGGAATAGTGAGGAAAAAGATGAATGGGGAGGGTAATAAATGGGATAGGGGGAGTGGGTGGAGGTCCAAGGGTAGTTTAGGTCATTGTAGGTGGGTAAAAGTGGCAAGGGTAAGGTGTTTTAGAAAAGGGGGGTTTTGGGAAATCACGGGTTTTACCGCGATAATGACCGGCGTCGGTAAGGGTGAACTGGTATCGGTCACCAAACAGGTGACTGATGCCAATTAAGGGGTGTCCAGGGTCAGTAAGGATGAACTGGTACCGGTCAGGTTATTGGGAACAAGGGCCCAAAAGTGATGTGGGCTAGGTGGTTGAGATGGGTAGGGTGAAAATAGGGTGTGGGAAAATTATAATTGGTAAATATGGATATGAGAAATGTACATTAATGTTTTGTTTGTATTGGATGAAGGCGAGAGTGTAGCTACATATACGAGATATAATTCCACCTCTACTGGTGACAGTACGCGACGCAGTGACCCGGAGGAGTTGTAACATGTGGAGGCAGTTGGCCTGAGTGGGGTTCATCGCTATCGACATGTAGTCCAATAGCCCAGTTTGATGGTCATGCTCATCAATAGATGGGATTTTGCGACCAACACATTCCACCTACCAATATGTGAGATTACTATCACTCTAGAGGACATGTTTAGGATACTACGGTTACCCATATT
This sequence comes from Taxus chinensis, assembly GCA_019776745.2. Taxonomy (NCBI): domain Eukaryota; kingdom Viridiplantae; phylum Streptophyta; class Pinopsida; order Cupressales; family Taxaceae; genus Taxus; species Taxus chinensis. Next base: position 189,595,005 of record CM034146.1, read on the forward strand.
GGGTACACAGGTATACTTTGTCTCCTCCAAGGCCTCAGAGGAGCTGATTGTGACTTTTTTTGGAGAGGGGATGGCTGAGCTGGCATTCCATAGTGCTAGCTTGAGCTATAGAGAGATGTACCTAGCTCATCCGGAGGAGACGAGGCTAGTGGTTTTGTTGATGGAGGTAGTGTGCTACTTTGCACTGCCAGATGCAGAGGGTGGACGTTTTTCCTTATCACTGATGGGGGTACTCCACGATATGATGATAGAGGAGACCTGCTTTTCCTGGGCACCAACATTCTTGGTGCAGCTGTACAGAGAGTTGTGGGCATATGGGTGGCTACGTATGTTCATCTTGTGTTGTAAAATTTTACTACACTGCTAGGCATATGAGCATATAGTTTGTGTGCAGCCTATAGGGATGCCCCAAGCAGATGCATTCCCACCAAGATTTTTACGGGTGGGGTATAGGAGATGGGTTCTGGTTGATTGGAGAGCAGAGATCTGAGAGGCCCACACATGATGTGGCCTATTTCCAGTAGTTACTGGAGGGGTTATCTACAGTGGACATTAATATGGAGGTTGTATGTGGGATTCCCCTCATATAGTCATATGCATGAGGAGCTAGCTGAGCTCTAGCTAGAGAGATGGATACAGGGTCGGTGTGCTAGAGAGTACGAGATGATCCCGGTAGACAGAGTCTGGTGACAATTTGGGCTAGTACAGGACATACCTCCACCCTTCCCACAGTATCAGAGAGACGATGTGGAAAGGCCCTTACCTCTACCACAGCCAATAGTTCCCACAAGGTAGGAGGAGCATAAAATGAACCAGTGGATAGATGATGTCAGGTAAATAGACAGGTACAGACAGTGGTGGGCGGCTCACTTACGAGCCATACCACCCAGACCGAGGCAGCCAGATCTAGCCACCATCACGGTGCATAGAGACACCCTACAAGGGAAGGGGGCTACTCTCATTACCCAGTTGGGTATACTGCATACATAGCTAGAGGACTCTGAGGTAGAGGTAGAAAATCTACATGTACAGGTGGCCAGTTTGCAGGCCCAAATGGTTGGTGGAGGAGATGGAGATGGAGAGGAGGGTGATGGTTAGGTGGCGGCTTTACAGGCCTAGGTGACAAGTTTATAGGGCTAGTTGGCCACAACACAGGCATAGATTAGGGTCTTACAGGACCAGATACAGGCACAGGGGCAGGGGTACCACCACAAGCCCCAGGACCGGTCCTAGTTCACAGGAAAGAGCGGGGTAGGGTCCCATAGGATGGGTATAGGGCCCGAGACCTATGGTACCACCACAGACTATGCATGTATCCAGATTACGAGATGCCCTAGGTGAGGCTAGCTATTACTAGGACCAACTGATGGCGGCCGGGATAGAATTCATATCCTATGCCGACTACAGGGAACAACAGGCATCCAGTGAGAGGATGAGTTCTCGCACTCACAGTGTGGAGAGCACAGGGGGTCAGCAAGCTTCGAGGCCGGATCAGGCAAAGGCGACTAGCGCACGGAGACCAGCTCTAGTTGAGGTGCCAGCAAGGACCTAGGAGGCTGAGGGTACATGTGATACAGAGATGGAGGACATCCGTTGAGATGCCTGATATGTGGTCGCCTGGTTTTTGATGAATGATAGTATTTTTGTAATTTATACTAGCCTACGTGCTGAGAGATAGTTGTATTTTTTATCACATACCGGCCTGCGTGCCGATGATAGTGAGGATGTATGAGAGGTTTTTTATATTTTGAGCATATACCGGCCTGCGTGCCAAAGAGATTTTGTATTGATTCATTATTTTATTGTATATATGAGACCGACCTGCGTGCCGATGACATTTTTGTATTGTGTATCGGCCTATGTGCTGAAAATTTTTGAGATGATGGACACGAGGTGATAGACATGTATATTGTATTGAGATACACAGTTATTTATATGATGAGATACATGATATTTCTAGATTTGTTGATGTGTTGATGAGATTTTGATTTGTTGTTTTGATATAGATGGAAATTAGGTGAGTTAGGCACAATGGAGTCAGGTTGGTTTAGGCATGGATCGAGTCAAGTTAGTTTAGGCATGGATCGAGTCAGGTTTGTTAGGCATGGATTGAGTCAAGTTGTAGCTATGGTTGAGTCAGGTTTTTTAGGCATGGATCGAGTCAGATTGTAGGTATGGTTGAGTCAGGTTTATTAGGCATGGATCGAGTCAGGTTGTAGGTATGGTTGAGTCAGGTTTTTTAGGCATGGATCGAGTCAGGTCATAGGCATGGTTGAGTCAGGTTGTAGGTATGGTTGAGTTAGGTTTTGTTAGGCATGATTGAGTTCAAAGTTGGTGATGTTGTGATTCATTATTTTGTGAAATGAATGATAATATAGGTCATATGTGAGATGTGGTATAATCTATACATAGTGATGATAAATAAATAGTAGGCATAATAAATGTATGTTGTGATAAGGATTAAAATATGAAGCAACTTGTTATGTATGTGGTTAAATTTCCAATTTGGGATAGAAAAGGGAAACTAAGTGAGGTGTGATGTGATGTGAGGAACATGGAAGATGAATAGTTTAGGGTAGAGAATGGCCGAGCTAACCTCCAAGGGCCCCATGCCCTCGGAGTGCCGCCTACATAGTCCCGGAAAAAAGGGACCTTAGGAAAATGTTTCACTTGATTTTTAGACATTTCTTTAAAGTATTGACAAAACAAATATTGTAACGGGCGTAGGAGGAATACCTGTTCAATTGTTGGTTGATGGGTTGTTGTACGCGTATGAATTTTGAATCCATATCTAGTTGTGAGAACTTCCTTTTGGCTAGGAGGAACTATCTGTAATGAAAAGCAAGACCACCAAAAAGAGTTAAACAATATGTGTAGTGAACTACCTAGCATGTGCTAGATCCGGGAAGTGTGATACTTCCTAGATGGCTGTCAGTCCACTATTTTAAAAAATTTAATGCGGGAAATGAAATAAATCCTATCATAGTTTGAAATGATTTAGGTATCTCACTTAAAACACAATAAGACAATATATAATCTAACAGACTAGGTTAAAATAAGATCCAAAGGTCAAGTAACTAGTTCTGGGTCTCTGCAGGTATGACAGAAATCTCAGGTAGATCACAGGTGAATGAGGGTGATGTAGAAATTTGGTGGATAAGTCACTGTTTTGGGTTGTATGGGAACAATATAGAAACCGATGCCAGTTAAGGGTGACCGACGGCGGTTGGGTGCAACTAGTGCCAGTTACTGTGAAAAACTGGGAATGCCACATAATGGGTTTTGAGTCACCTTTATGATTGCACAAAGGACTTTAGTTGGTTGGAATGAGGTATTTGGTAGCTTGGGGTGGGATTTAGCGAGGTTTTAATGAGTATATGGAGGGGGAGTGTTGAAGGAGGTCAATGGGTGGCTAGGTAAACAATATATGATAATATAATAACAAAATGAAATGAACTAGAGAAGTATAACGTTTTACTTACTTGGATTTTCATCCTGAACTCCTGTGAGTGATGAATGGAGGTGTTGGTGAGAGGTTGAATGCTATAGGTGATCACTAATCATAGGAGAGCTTCTGTATGGGCTGTATGTTCATTCCTTTTTACTTGGTTGGATCAAATCATTACTGGAGTGAGTGCTAGATGGTTGTATAAGAGAAAAATGTTTGATTTCCTTCCTTGCATACGTGTTCTCGCTGGAATTTGAATCTCAGAAGGTGTGATATCTCTCAGGGATGATGCTCAATGTTCACCAGCCTTTTCCAATCTTTTGCCAACCTTGAAAATAAGGTTGTTTTGGGGGTTAAAAGGGTAACTGATGGCGGTTCCGGCCTAACTAACGACGGTTAGGGGTAACCAGCGTCGGTCAAGGTGGGATTTCCTAGGTTTACTAAACTAGGGAGATCCTCTTGATTTTCTTGGATCTCGTGTCTTTAACCCACTGGATTAGACTAGAAGCTTCATTTAAGCATGTGGGAATGTGGTTAGAGAGAATATAGGCATTGATTTTTAGGGTTTGGGTAAGTCTTAGTTAGTCATGACAACTTAGTAAGAATAGGTCTTAGGGTGAGTTGGCTTGATGAGGTGTCTAGGTGAGGTGTATGTGTGGATATTATCTAAATTAAGATATTTAAATAATAAATATGGCGAGGATAATGAATTAATTAAATTAAATTAATTAAATTAATATTAGTGAGGTGAAGAGAGGCTATGGCTAGGTGAATGTGATGAAGGGTGCTTATTTGTCAAGGGACTAAAAGGGAGTGTGACCTAATTTTAGTGTCTACATTTTTCCCCTTTTTGTTACATAGCTTGTATTGGGAAGCGATGCTAACAAAAATAAGATGTGGTTGCCCCATGTGTGGGTGAAGGTGATCCCCCTCAAACTAGGAACTAATGAGGCCGAAAAGGAAGAAGTCGGTGAGTGGTTTGATAAAATGGTAAATGTGAGGAAAGGGGAAGGTGGGGAATGGGGAAAAAGGGTTAAAGGTCTACTGTGGGAAATCAAGGTAATTGGTCAGGGTCAAAGGTAGCAACAGTCAAACACACACACACACACACATAAACTACAACACACTACCAAGTTGAAGATCAGGAAAACTCTACATTGTCTAAGGTTGATAGGTTTTTCCAAATGAGGTTGAAGTGATTCTGGTATCCAAGGTATAGGATATGGTTAGGAAACAAAACATAGGTTAGGTACAAGAACGTTTAGGTATTTTTTGGTACACTAAAGGTAGGGTTAGGATAAATGGTCATGAAAATAGGCTAGGTAAGGTCATTAGGTAAACAACACAGGTAACAATGCCACAAGGTATAGCAAACACATGAGGTCAAAGGTCACTAGCGATGGTCCAAGTCCAAATATCTAGGTCACGGCATGAGTAAGGCCAAGGTAGGGGTAAGATAATGATTCCCTAAAGGAGGAAAAATGGAGGTAGTAAATAATGAGGTCAAGAAAGTGAGGTAAATGGTTTGGGTAAAGGTGGGGTGAGGTAAATGATCAAGGTGAAGGTTGGGTTAGGAAAAAACTGGAGGTAGGGGTAGGGTAAAAGGCTAAAATTTAGGGTAATGTGCAGGTGATGGTGATTGATGCCGGTCAAGGATAACCGACGTCAGTATAGGTCAATTGATGATAGTAAGGTAGGGCATGTGACCGATAACGAGTCAAGGGTAACCGACATCGGTTAGGTTGGGTTTGTTATTAAAACAAAAAATCCACGTTTTTTGTTATTCATTTGTCATTTAGCTAAGTGATAAAACGACAAAAAAGAGAGAAAAAAGAGAGAAAAGTGTCTAAGATGGAACAAAGTGTTGAGTTAGCGAGATGTGAACAACGGGTGATTGGGTGGTGAGAAGAGGGTCCACAAGATCACTGCGAGGGATATTGTTGGGTAGAGGTTGTGGGTAGCAATTTGGTTATGGTGGAGGTTGGAGAGGGATCGGGCAGAGCCACCGGTGTAGCAGCCAGATGTGCCACCGAGATAATGGCATCGCGACGAGGTAAGCACCCTACTCTACATGTATTTGAGTAGATAGAATAAGGGATTAGGAAATTGTTTATTATAGTGGTGGTTTGTTTATTTAAGGGAAACTAAGTGAGGTGTGATGTAATGTGAGGAACATGGAAGATGAATTATTTAGGGTAGAGAATGACCGAGCTAACCTCCAAGGGCCCCATGCCCTTGGAGTGCTGCCTACATAGTCCCGATGAAAAGGGACCTCAGGCCGATGTAATTCTCCCATAAGCTAGGGAATAATATGAGGAGGTATGAAAATAAGTTAGTAGGTTTTAGGCATGGTGTGGGTTTTAGGTCTGTTAGGTGTGGGTGGGTTATAGGTAAAGTGATGTAGGTGGGGTCCATTATGGTGAAAGAGGAAGAGTACCCCAAAGGTAAGCATCGAGGAAAAAGTCTTGTATAAGGTAATCAAAATGTAAACAAGGATGGCTAAAAGAGAAGAGGGAGTAGTAAAGCCACCTGATTGGTGTAGGATCATACTGAGTAGCTCACACCCTAAAAGAGGTGATGAATGTAAGACCCTAAAGACATTGCATGATTGATTGTTCTACAGTGAAAAGTAGTCACATGATCACCAAATTTCATGGTTTCCGAGATGTCCCTTGAGGCAGTAGGAAATGGGAGTGGGAATGGTAAGAAGGGTGAAAGGTAGTTCATTTGTTATATGTGGTATGAGGTAACATGCATCTTCGGGCAAGAGATCTCCAAGGTCATAATGGGAAAGTCCATGACTAAAAGGTTTATTGTTTTGATTTTGTATTTGAGATAGACTGATTGATGTGGGAAGTCTATATGGGATGAAGAACATTTAACTCCTTGAGGTCTTCATTAAGCTGATCAATACGGGAAGCTTCAAATTGCTCTCACTTTTTTTTGTGTAAAACCTTTACATAGCTGTCCTTCGAGGGAGTAATTCTATTTATAGTGTGAAATTGTCGAGAGGAAGATGTCCTTTTGAGGGAGTCATAATTTGATTGGAAGTTTGACTTAAGAATTTGGTATCCCATGTGAGGGCTTTGAATTCATGGACAAGACCAAGGTGGAGGATACATGACTCTCGTGTCAAAAGGCAAGGTGAAACGACCATGGGATCTCGTCTAAAGGTAGATGAAAAGTATCCATGAGAATCCTGCTATGTGCAGCGCCATGGTACACATATTCAAGATAAGATAACAAGTGATGGGTACTCACATGATTATTATGTAATCATTGGTGAGGTGTATGAATTGGATAGCGCTTAAGGGACGAGAATGGAAAGAGACAAAAGGGTGAGGTGGGACTTAAAATTCAACAATAGAATGGTCAAAGATGCAAGGTGTTAAGGGGCTCAGGTTCAAGTTTACCATTAAGTGAAGATAAACGATAAGCACCTAATCCATAGGTATGAGTTACGATGTATGGTCCAAGCCACTTAGGAGCAAATTTTTTCCCGTTTTCTTTTTTCTACTTTAGTTGCATGTTGATTTTCTTTCAGGAAAAGGTCACCGACTTGGAAGGTTCGTGCATGGACATGTTTTTCGTAGTAACATTTGATACATTTTTGGTAAACTTGAAGGTGATCTAGAGCATTAAGACAACGTTCATCTAGTAACACTCTAATTGTGCTAAACTAGTCTTGACGAAAGTCATCATCATTGAGCATGTCATTGAGATAAATGCAGAGTGAGGGAATCTGGACTTCGAGAGGTAGAACTGCCTTTATACCGCAGACCAAGAGAAAAGGGTGTGGCCAGCAGTGGAAGTGCGAATACTAGTGTGGTATGCCCACAGGGAAAAATGAATGTGTGTATGCCAATCCTGCCCAGTATCGTTAACCACTTTCATAAGAATTTTGTTAGAGGTTTTGTTAGTGGATTCGGCTTGGTCAGTTGGTTTGTGGGTAATAAGGTGATGAGAAACTAAGCTGAATGCCAATGCGTGTCGCAAAGCTTTATGTAATGTTTTGTTTTTTTATTGTTTTCCATTGTCAGTGATGAGGCGATGAGGAACACCAAAGTGAAAAATTATGTGATGATTGATAAAATCACATATTTTCTCAGCTTTTGTGGAGATGAGTGGTATGGCTTCCATCCATTTTGTATAGTATTCGGTAGCAGTGATGATCCATTGATGGCATTGGGAAGAGTGGTGGATTGATCTCTCCGACAAGATCCAAACCCCATTGAGAGAAGGGCCAAAGGTCATGGGTGACTTATAAGGCATGACTGAGTGTATGATGAAGATTGACATGTTGTTGGAATTTTACACAACATTTGACGTAGTCACAACAATCACGATTAAGGGTCAGCTAGTAATAGCCCAAGCGAAGAATACGCTTAGCAACAGCAAGGCCACTGAAGTGACCTCCACATATGTCTTCATGAACTTACTTAATGGCATAAGGAATTTCAGAACTTATGAGGCTTTGTAAGAGAGTAATATCAAAGCCACGCTTATAGAGGAGTCCCCCTAGGATGATGTAACGAGAGACCTTTATATGGAAGGTGTGTTTTTTATTACGGGTGAGATTAGGAGGTAAGATGGAGAGAGAAAGGTAGTCGGAGTATTGTTTGTACCAAAGGTAACTTGGGTCTGGAGGTAGACGGTTCCGATAGAGTAAACCTCGCGAGGTAAATAAGAAGGTGATTGGAGGCATTGTACGGTGACAAAGATTTTAGAATCGGCGGGCGAAGTGGGTATTTGGGAAGCTAAGCAGGTCATGGTATCTACAAATTTGTTGGTTGAACGTGGGATGGTTTGAAGGGTGTAACAGTCAAAGGTGGTCAAAAGTATGTCTACATGATGTTTATACTTTTGAAGTATCTTGTTACGACATTGGTATATACCATTGACTTGGTTTATAACCAATTGAGAATCACCAAAGATGTTGATGCGATTTGACATCTAGGGCATAGGCGGCTTGGAGACTTAGTACGAGTGCTTCGTATTCGGTAATATTGTTGGTGTATTAAAAATCTGAGTTTGAAAGACACAGGCATGGGTTCACCATCAAGAGGAATGAGGATAATACCAGCCTCACCCCCACATTGACACTTGGAACCATCGAAGAATAGTGTCATTTAGTAAGGGGGTTCATCCAAGGAGAGGGTAGCAATTGACTCATCTCGAAAGTCAAAATTAGAGTGGTTGATCCTTAGAAAATAGGTGTGTCGACCAATTGGTCAACGATTAGCTTGGCCCTTGATGGACTTTTGATGAATGAATTTGAGGTCAAGATCAGCTAAAACCATAAGCCATCATGCGGCACACTGATTTTGATAAGGTTTTGCATACATGAAGTGTAAGGAATTGGTGTTGGTCATAACATAGGTTTTTTGGTTGAGTAGGTAATGATGGAGTTTGGTGGAAATGAAGACTAAGGCTAAGAAAAAAAAATTCAGATGGGTGTATAGGGTTTCATAGTCCAAAAGAGTATGGCTTATGTAATAAACTGCCTACTCCCTGTGTTGTTAATCACGATGAGCAAGCATGGCTCCCAAGGAATGATCAGTAGTTGAGATGTATAGGTAGAAAGTTTGATCATATTTAGGTGGAATAAGTACAGGTTGTTGGAGAAGGTATTTTTTTAAGGCTTTAAAAGCTTTGTGGCAGTCATCATCCCATCTAAAGGAGACATCCTTCTTGAGTAGATGATGAAATTGTTGGCACCGATTTGATAATTGTGAAATGAAACGACAAATAGACTGCATCTTACCTTGCAAGCTACGAAGTTGTCTAAGGTTAGTGGGTACGGAGGCATTTCGAGAATAGCCTTGAATTTAGTAGGGTCAACTTCTATACCACGTAGGGAAATTATAAAGCATATGAGTTTTCCTGAGAGGACTGCGAAGATGCACTTCTTCGGTTGGAGGTGAACACAATATTTTATGAGGTGGTCAAAAATGGTTTTAAGGACAACAAAGTGTTCGGAGTGGCATTTAGATTTGGCCAAGAGATTGTCCATGCATAATCTTCCAATATGCGATGCATGATGTCATGGAAGATGTAAGTCATAGCCTGCTAATATGTGGCACCAGTGTTTTTAAGGCCAAAAGGCATGACTTGATAGTAGAAGGTCCCCCAAGGGGTGATGAATGAGGTTTTATGTTGATCCTCTGGGGCAAGTAAGATTTGGTTATAACCCGAGAAGTGATCCATGAGTGATACCATCTCATGGCCAATTGTAAGGTCAACCAGTTGGTCAATACCGGGTAAGGGAAAGTCATCTTTCAGACATGCTAGGTTGAGGTCATGGAATTCCATGTAAATACAGAAGTCCCGCTATCACCTTAGTGATAGGGACAATGTTAGAAATCCAACGAGGATAATCAATGGGTAAGACGAAGGAAATGGAAAGAAGGTGTTGAAGTTCTTCTTTGATGAGAAGGGCAATGTGAGGGTGCATTTTCCCCAGCTTTTGTTTGATGGGTTTTTCATTGGGAATGGTTATGATATTGTGGACCACTATGATGGGGTCAATACCGGGCATGTCTGCGTAAGACCAAGCAGAAAGCGTGGTTATGGTTTCTGAGAAAAGAAGTGATGGCTTCCTGTTTAGAAGCATTTAAAGATTGACCGATATTTAGGATGTGCAGGTCATCCTGAGTATGAATGTTTATCTCGATAGTCAATTCATTCAATGTGGTTTGCATCTTAGAAAGTAATGACCAATGAATAGATGAGTCTTCTGCACCACGATAGGTGAGTATAGATTCATCATCCTGACATTAAATGACATTAATTGAAGGTGTATCATCATCAATCATTTTAGGATACAGGAAGGGAAGAGTGGAAGGGGCCTCGCCCTCGCATTGATAAGTCAAAGGCCGCAAGGAAATGGTGTTTATGAATTTTTTTTTAAAGAGGGATAGATTTAGGATCCATCAACTTTGGCGATGAAGGTGGAGAAGGGCTAATGTCTTTGATGAGTTCAATGTGGGCCTGTTTGGTAGGTGGTTCAGGAAATTTGATACCACTACGGTCGTTATGTTTGCGGGTATTACATGGAATAACAGTATGGTGGCCTTGCTCGTACAATCCAAAATCAAAACCCTTCTATGCACATCGGTGCAGGAAGGTATGGGAAAAATGGTGATTGGTGAGAGACTGGAAGTTAGTGGAAAATGGGTGAGTTTGTGACAGTGGTTCAGGTGTGTAAGTGGTAGTATCAAGTCCCCCATAGGTGAGACTGGTACGGAGAAGAGGAGGACCATAAGGAGGCATTCTCCTATGCGGTGATCATAACGAGGGTGTTAGTGAAGAATTTCGTACCCTTGTGGAGTAAGGAACGTGTTAACACTATATAGGTGGTACTCCTCTAGAGTGAGGCATTGAAAAACACCTTCCAAGGGATCGGTGGTTCATATGTAGGTAGTTGGAATAGACGAGGTGTCATAGGTTGATGCGGAGGTAGAGCTGATGGATTAGGAGGCTAATGGGTCAGCTGTGGAGGTTGTGGCAGTGGTTGGAATGGAGGATGCATGTGTGGTAGAAGCAACAGCTATACTAGTAAGTGGAGGTGTAGGTGAAACGATGGTGGTCACGGAGGTAGATGCTTTAATGTGTATGAGCACATCATTGGGTCGGTAAAGCATGTTGCATGTTTTAAAAGGTGATGGGTCAGCTGGAATGGTATAGGTGTGTCCTTCATGTTCAAACTTTACACAACGATGCAAAGTGGAAGGAACACACCCCTTGACACGAATCCAAGGTATGTCAAGCAACAAGTTATATTGAAACCCCTCTCCAAGATGTAAAATAATTCTGGGACAGTACAGGGGCCCACATGAATGTGGAGGATGATAGTGCCTACTATAGAGGTAATAGCATCATTGAATGAATGCAAGATGACAAGATGTTTATGCATACAATTATCAGGTATGCACATTTGAGAGAATGCATGGGATGAAACGATATTAATGCTAGTGCCCCCATCAATTATCACACGTCTTACCCGTATGTCATTGATGTGGACAAAGATGAATAGGGCCGGGTTTGGGTCATCATTTTGGTGTGGCACGATCTCTTCCTTTGAAAAGCTAAGGGAGGCTACTTGGTGAATAGGGTGGGATGAAGATGAAGGTGGTAATTTAGTGAGAGAGGCTACATGATGGGGTTGTGATAATGGAGGCTAGGGGTTTAGGGTCATTGGGAAAAACCTCAATAGATTGAAGAACCTCCATGACGAGCTTGACAATGGGATTCTAAGGTTTGAATGAGGTCATATAAGGACATTTTGAGGGGAGACTGGTGTAATTCTTTGAGCATGGTGCGATGTGTGACTCCATTAGAAATGGGACATTTGGGGCCGCGAATAGTGATTTTAGGTATGGGTGCATATGGTATGTTGGGTATAGGATTGGCTGGTGGGTCAGTCACCTTTTCTTTACCTTTATCCTTCTGAGCACGTGTAGTGATTTGTATCATGTTGATCTAAGGGGAGTTAGCAAATGGAGAAGGTGTAGGGTGAATTTTATAATGACACGATGCACAAAAACCTACCGAAGGAGAAAAAAACTGTGAGGTGATCTGGGAACAACGACATTTGGGTCTGATGTGAACCATGTTAATTTCAAATCTTGGGGGTGGCTCTAGGAGCTGTGAGGGTGGAGGTCATGGTTGTTGAGTGGGCAGTGTGGGAATGGGTGTCAGTGAAGTAGGGTCCTCGTCGAGAAGGTTGTCATCGTCAAAGTTGGCTTCTGGAGGACATAATTGGATAAGGATGGTTTTCAAGGCCTTACAATTCTCCACATCGTGCGTTGACACATGATGGTAGGTGTAAATTTTAGTATCATCAAACTCTTTTGGCTTGGGTTTGAGAGGATCATAAGGTCTGAGTGGCAGTAATGTGATGACAAAAGTATCAAGGAGGTTGGTTAAAATTTTGGCATAAGACCCTACTAGTGGATCGCAATGAGAAGTGAACGTGGGTTTGGGTGTAGGTGTAGTTGATTATTGAGGAATGGTCCTTGTAGGAGGGGGAGTAGGTCAAGTCATGATTTTGGGTGTTGGTCGTGTCGGTGTAGATAGGGGTATGGTGGATGAACTAGCAGGAGGGTGTGTGGTTGTTTTGACTACCTTATTGTGGGGTAGAAAAGTTTTTATTTTAGGTTGCACCTTCTTGGGTAAAGGTGATATGGGTGTACGAGGTCTAGAAGGAAAAATAGATGGGGTAAGAGGGCAAGTTACCCATGGGGATAACAGAGGTGCTATGAAGGTAGATGATGCAGGTTGCACATGGGGTGTGAGGGACAGTGACTGGAGTGTAGTGGGTAGTGAAGAAATAGCTGAGGGTATTAGAGGTATGGGTGGTAAAGATGCTGTGGGTGTGGGTGTAAGTCGTGTTGGGCATCTAGGTAGGTTATAGGTTTTTGAGGAAGGAATGGGTTGTTGTGTTTTTGGTTTATTGATTGGTGGAGGTTTCTTGACCATGTTGGAAAGCTGAGGTCCTAAGATAGGTGGGACAAGCGAAGGTGTGATTTGTGTAGTTGGGGTATGAGTTATATGGCTTTGGTGTTTATGTTTGGGTGTCAGAGTAGGTGTGGTGTTGAATTTGGAGGATGTAGCTAAATCCAATTTAATAGGTGGATAAGTAAGGCTGGTAGTTGGGGTGACCCCTAAGGTGGTAATAGGTTTAGTCGAGACAAATGTTGTAGGTGTGGGTTTGGGTTTAGATGTAGTTTGGGTTATGGGCAAGGGTGTATGTTGAGTTATGATAGGTATCATGGAAGGAGTTGTGATAGAGGTGGTTTTGTTTGGTTCACTTGGTCGAAATACTTTTGGGTAGATAGTGGAAGTATCAGTAAGTGACATTTGCATTTATGTTGAGACCGGAAGTAGAAGACACCCCCATAATAAGGCTCTATCCACATAATTTAAGTTATCAGCCAAACATGAGAATGACACATCTATAGGTGGAGTTGATGAGGACCTAATGGAAATTCCTGTAAAATGTGTCTTAGAGACGAGAAATTGGATAGCTTCAGCTTTCGTGGGTAAGAGAGTGGAAAGTAGGTCTATAGGATCTTGGGTAGCTGATGGAGAATGCTCACCAAGAGGAAAAGGTATGTAAACTGGGTCTATGATAGGTAGAGAAGGTGATAGGTGCTCCTCTATAGGTGGAGGAATGGATAGGTGCTCCTCTGTGGGTGGGGGAGGTAATGGATGCTCCTTTTTGGGTGAAGGAGGTACTGTGGGTATCAGTTCTCTAAGTGGAGAATCCAAATGTGAAATGGTCTTTATGTTAGCAGAAGACTCCTCCATAGGTGATGAAGGGGATGAAAGGTGTTCCTCTATGGTTGGAAGAATAGGTGCGGTGGGTTCCAATGCAGAAGGAGGATTTTAGGCTAGGATTTCCTCTATGAAAGGAATGTTAGGTAATTGGGCAACAATGGATGCGTCACTAAAAATAGCGTGGACCTTGCGGGTATGGGTATCATGATTTGAGGTCTCACCGGTTTGATCAGATGAAGGGGCATGGTTGGGAAATGGTTTCTTGAAGATGTGTAGGTTTTGGTTGGCAGGTGCGTTAGGATTATCCACAGTTAACTCACCTTTTTTGAGCATTTCTTGGACAATATTATTGAAAGTGATGCAATTTCCGTCACTATGACCCTTTACTCGATGATAGTTACAAAAGTCATGTTCTTTATACCATGCGGGCATGGGGCGAGCAGCATCAAAACCAGTGTGTGGTTTTATAGGTGGAAGGGTGATGGATCCGGTTTTGATAATCTTTTCTAAGACAGAAGAGTAAGGCTCCCCAATTGAGGTGTAGTTCCATTGTTCTCATTTGAATTGAAAAGTCTGGATGGGTGAGAGATTATATGAGGGGGTAGCCTGATTTAACGGATGAGATGGGCCAACATTGAGTACCACTATGTTAGCAGTGCCCTTAGCTTTAGAATAATTATTTTTTGGTTTGGAAGAAGAAGAGGTATCATTCAACTTGAATGCCAAATTCTTATTGCGTAATTAGATTTTCTTCTCTTCAATGGCCCAAATCTCTAACTTTCGTGCCATAGTGAATGCTTCATTGAATGTTCGAAAATTTTAGACCTGTAAGGTCGGTGAGATATGTCTAGTACAAGCCCGTGTGAAGAGTTCGATGAGTTCTATTTAGGGCAGTTGAAAGGTGAGTTGATTGATCAAGCTACGCCAACGACTGAAAAAATCTGCGATAGATTCATCCTCATACTGACACGTGGAATATAGGTCGGTCATGGTAACCTTCTTGATGATATTGATAGAGAAATTATCCAAGAAGGATTGGGCTACTTGATTGAATGAGAATATAGAGTGTCTAGGTAACCCACTATACCAATCTAATGCAGGTCCAGTCAGAGACATGGGAAAGGTTCGCAATAGCAAAGCGTCATCGTGAGCGATCAGATAACACCCATGTTTGAATGACCAAAAATGTTGTTGCGGGTCTTCTTTGCTATTGAAATGATTGAATTTAGGACATTTCCCAATGCACTAGGTATGGACGAATAGGAATGGATGGGTGGATGGGCTCATTGCAAATCTTGTCATAGGTGAGAGTGTTGCGGGAGCCAGAAACCGATGCCTCCAATGTCTGCATCTTGTCCAACATTAATTTGATTAGGTCGTTGGTAGGTTGTGATGATTGGGTGCCTCCTATAGTGTGAGGGGGTTGGTTTTGGGCATATAACGGGGGTGGCACTCTAGTGTATGGTACTGCCATGTAGGTTGATTGAGAAGAAGGTAGTGAAATAGGGGGTACGTACCCTAAGTGAATAATAGATGAAATGGGAGGCTACTGATAGTATGTATATGGAGGTGGAAGGGTCATGGTAACCCTAGTGGCAATGGGGGCTAATGATTGTGGAATGGAAAATACCATGTTCTGAAAAGGGGTAGGGGTCATCGACACCAGAGGTGGTATTTTAGCTACAGGTATGTGTCAGACATTAGGAGTGGATGAGGTTGTGTTTTGGGTAGTTGTCGAAGGTATGGTGGATGTGGTGGGTGCCACAGAGGTGGAAGATGAGACAATCATAGGGGGTTTAGGACCTAGATATGAAATGACTGGGGGTAAAGTAGATGCGGGCAGCACAGAGCCAGATGGGGCTGATGCAGGAGTGGGAGCGAGATTCAGGGGGATAGATACGGGCATGTTGTATATCAACTGACTCGAGGCATCTCGAGTGGACGAGTGGGAAAGGTAAAACTACAAAGCGATAGGGTTTTGGTCAAGGAGTCGTGCGAACTCCTCATCTCTGGTAGCAATAGTGATAGGTTGGATGGATCCATAACTGGTGATAAAATGGAAGGTGGTGAAGGACTAGGGGGGAGTGGTTGACAACTGGCATGAAATACGAGTGTGCTTGCTTGTCTTTGGGTCAGCACCATGTGAACCAGTACTGATCAGGTAGGGTTGCTTCTCTGTAAATGACATAGAAAAACAACAGGAACATGTGAATTTGGTGGTAAAAATTGGATTAGGTACCAAATGTTGGTGGGAAAGTGAAACAGTCTAACTGATGCCGGTTAGGGAAAACCGACACCAGTTAGGGGTAACCGCTTCTAGTCATTGTAGAAAATGGACAGTGAGTGAAAAACAAGGTATAAGGTCAAATCTGAAAAATATGCCAAATCTAATGAGTTTTACAATATCAATGGGAATGATAGAAATGATAGGGACTGTGAAAAGTGAAAGAAGATGAATAAATAGCAAGGATGAAGATGAGTAAATGTCCCTTTGAGTAGGTTAGCAAAAGGACATGGAATCAATGCCGGTTGGGTATAACTAACAATGGTAAGAGGGTAGCCAATGATGGTCACTGGACCGACACCGGTCACTATGAAATTGAAACAGTGATGAAAGAATAGTGGTTGTGAATTAAAATATGATGTGGAATCAGACCCAAAATTTTGAGAATGATGAGAATATGGTCTAGGAACACTCAGGAAAATCCATAATACACCAACTGTGATGAGGAGCGTGCAAGGATGAACAAGAAAAATGAAGAACGTGATCTCTCACCTCAAAACGCAAGCCAAGCAGAAACACTAAGAAAAATGCGATCCTAGGAGTGCCTTTTCTATTATGTTTGTTTAGCTTATGCTATTTAAGGACTGACACATGAACTGTGAAATAGATTTTTTTGGTGAGGATGGCTTCCTATGAAGAAGGAGATCTAAAAGGTTAGGTTTCATGTATGTTATGGAGGGGGCGGGCCTCGCTCTGAAGTATGACTCAATAGAGCAGCGAGCTAGGTGCCCACTATGCCATGATCATGTGATCACCTACAGCTTCTTCCAGGTAAGATGTTGTTTAAGAATGTGTGTATTTTCAATTTTTGTGAGGTTTGGTAAGACTCAGAGAGAGAGAAAGAGAAAGAAAGTGCTTTCTATGGTTCGTTTGTCAACCATCAGCTGGTCATGACTTCCAGTGTATAGGTTGCCCGCAATTAATGTGAGCTAATGCGATAAATCAGAATGTAATGCACTTATTTTTAAGCCCAAATCGAAGTGTGAAGTTGGATGACACAAAAAGATGAAGAGGAAGAGGGATGCTCTTTCACTAAAATGCAGAAAACATGAAGAAATGGTTCTTTTTAATTACACCAAAAGAAAGGTTTCCTTTAGAGAAAATAGAAAGAAAAGGTAAGGTTACCAAGGAAGAAAATTAATGTGTATGCTTTTCAGAAGGGAAACAAACACACAACTTTTCCTAGGAATGAATAAAATGCAAGGAACCCTGGATGGGTCCCACCGGGTGTGCCAAAATGTTTCACCTGATTCTTAGACGTTTCTTTGAAGTATTGACGAAACAGATAGGGTAACGGGCATAGGAGGAATACCTATTCAAATGTTGGTTGATGGGTTGTTGCACGCGTATGAATTCTGAATCCATAGCTGATTGTGAGAGCTTCCTTTTGGCTAGGAGGAACTACCTGTAATGAAAAGCAAGACCACCAAAAAGAGTTAAACAATATGTGCAGTGAACTGCCTAGCGTGTGCTAGATCCGGGAAGTGTGATACTTCCTAGATGGCTGTCAGTCCACTGTTTTAAAAAATTTAATGTAGGAAATGAAGTAAATCCTATTGTAATTCAAAATGATTTAGGTATCTCACTTAAAACACAATAAGAAAGATCTAATCTAACAAACTAGGTTAGGATAGGATCTGAAGGTCAAATAACTGGTTCTAGATCTTTGTAGGTCTGACAGAGGTCTCAGGAAGGTTCACATGTGAGTAAGGGTGATGTGAAATTAGGTTGGTAGGTCACTGTTCTGGGTTGTATGAGCACATACAGAGATCGATGCCGGTTAAGGGTGACCGACAGCAGTTGGGTGTAACTGGTGCCGGTTACTGTGGAAAGACTGGGAATGCCATAGAATGAGTTTTGGGTCTCCCTTCATGATTGCACAAAGGACTTTGGTTGGTCAGAATGAGGTATTTGGTAGCTTGGGAGATTTAGCAAGGTTTTAATGGGTATATGGAGGGGGAGTGTTTAAGGAGGTCAATGGGTGGCTAGGTAAACAATAGGTGATAATATAATGATTAAATGAAATGAACCAGAGAAGTATAACATTTTACTTACTTGGATTCTGGTCCTGGACGCCTGTGAGTGAGGAATGGAGGTGCTGGTAAGAGGTTGAAGGTTGCAGGTGATCACCAAACATAGGAGAGCTTCTGCATGGGCTGCATGTGCATTCCTTTTTTCTTGGTTGGATCAAATATTTGTTGGAGTGAGTGTTGGATGGTCACTGGGTGTGTTGGAGTTCAAGAGAAAATGCTTGATCTCCTTCCTTGCATGCGTGTTCTTGCTGAAACTTGTTCTCAGAAGATGTGATATCTCTCTGGAAGATCTGCCAATGTTTTGCCATCTTTTTCCAATTTTTCCAACCTTTTTCCAACCTTGAAAATAAGGTTGTTTTGGGGGTTAAAAGGTAACCAACGGTAGTTCGGCTTAACCAGTGATGGTTAGGGGTAACCAGCGTCGGTCAAGGCAGGATTTCCTAGGTTTACTAAACTAGGGATATCCTCTTGATTTTCTCGGATCTCGTGTCGTTAACCCGCAGATTAAACTGGAAGCTTCTTATAAGCATGCAAGAATGTGGTTAGAGAGAATGTAGGCATTGATTTTTAGGGTTTGGGTAAGTCTTAGTTAGTTATGGCAACTTACTAAGAATAGGTCTTAGGGTGAGTTGGCTTAATGAGGTGTCTAGGTGAGGTGTATGTGTGGATATTATCTAAATTAAGATATTTAAATAATAAATATGGTGAGGATAATGAATTAATTTAATTAAATTAATATTAGTGAGGTGAAGGGGGCCATGGCTAGGTGAATGTGATGAAGGGTGCTTATTCGTCAAGGGACCAAAGGGGAGTGTGACCTAATTTTAGTGATCTACATGTGTCTATATGTAAAAGTGTGATAAAAGTGAATGTAGAAAGGGAAGTGTGCACCTAATGTATAACGTGCTGAGTGTTAAAGGATAGAATGTAAAGTGAAGTGTGGAGACTAGGAAAGGGAAGTGTACCCTAGGGGTGATGTGTATGAATTCTAGTTGTGCTTCTATGGGTTATTGTGAGCTACTCCTTGTTAGGAAGGACCTAAAAAATAAGATAAATAAAGTAGTCAAATTTCTGGATATGATAGATTAGAAAATCATGTGTATAAGTATGTAAAAATATTAAAAGTGTGTAAAATGAAAATGTGCACTTGATATGTAAGAGAGTAGAAGGTAGAAAAATATATTGTTCCTTAGAAA
The DNA here is from genome assembly GCA_019776745.2 of Taxus chinensis. Taxonomy (NCBI): domain Eukaryota; kingdom Viridiplantae; phylum Streptophyta; class Pinopsida; order Cupressales; family Taxaceae; genus Taxus; species Taxus chinensis. The sequence continues at coordinate 189,614,247 of CM034146.1, forward strand.
TTCCTAATTTGAAAGATGAAGGTGAGTTTTTTTGGTAATCTCACACCAAGAATGAGTTTTTTGGGCAATATCACACAAAGAGCAAGTTTTTTGGTCAATCTCGCACTAAGAGATTTTTTTTGGGCAATCTCAAGCCAATGACATAAGTGTTTTGGGGAGAGAGGTATAGTGTTACTCTACTTCCATGAATGCTTCCTGAATTAGAAGCACTAGTAGATGGTATGTCCCTGATTTTTTTCTGAGTTGTCCCAAGTGATTGTTACTAAATGAAATTGTTCTAAATCTGTTTAAAATTGTACCTATAGAATACATTCTATGTGACTGGAGGCCTGTGCCTATGTGACTGTAGAACTAATTCTCTATGAGACTCTATGTAGACTTTTTTTTGACTGTGAGAATTTTTTGTATCTTCCCCCAGGACATAGGTGCTCACCTAGGAGATTTCAGGAGGCACCCAAGCACTAGTTACCATCTAAGTGCTAGGTGCTGGTTTACTATGTTGTGTTGAGGACCCTACAGTCAATATTCTAGGTGGTTCTTGTGACTATAATGGTACTATGTGTCACTCCTATAATTGTGTAGATCTTTATTGTAGCTTTGAGTTGTTTTAGGTGTGATTTGATTCACCCAATGTATGCCCCCCTCATTTAAGGTGTATGTGACGATAAAAGGATAACGTGGTTCAAAGGAGAGAATCAGAAACTATGTCTGAAATGGATAACCTCCAGGGGGTAGGAAATGTGCTATGGTAGAAACTAAGGTACATGCATACAAATTAGGCTAGTAACAAGTGTTAGTGCAGAAACAATAGATAGTCATACAAGTATAAGACAATGTAACTAAGTAAGAAATGTAGACAAGATAGAATAGCCAAAAGCGGGTTTCAAGACATGAGTACATAACTCAAAATTTCATAAGATAATCAAGGTACCAAAGTATCCATCAGCATACAAATACTTCATACAAAGACATAGGGAATAGCTTGCACATTCAAATATCCAGGAGTACATTAGCAAATAATGTCAAGCAAAGTGTAGCAGATAACCATGGTGGCCTAGAGTCCTGTAATACAAAATGCTACTAGATGCTCAATAGATCCTTGTTAGCATGTTGTGCAATTTGATCAAATAGTATTTCAGATACATGTCATTAAATTAACGAGAGAAATGTAAATCAATATGTAATGAAAATTAGTAGAATAAATGAAGCAATCAAACCTGAAGTGTGTACCGAATGTGGTAATAGGTAGGTGGTAGATGTCCCCAGGAGCCACATGTAGGACTCAGTAAAAGGTCTTTGAGGCTTCTAGCCAATATATTTTCTAGTATAGTATGATCACTTACATAATCAGAGAGCATGCTAGAGAGAGAGAGATGATAAGACATGGTCTTAATAATCCATCTACCATGGCCATTGACAAAGTGTTACAATGTAGGGGTAAAAAAATATTAGAGAGAACATGCAACCAAAATATGAAATGATTTGGTGCAAAAGGGGTGTGAATGGAGTGGTATGAAAAATGGATAAAGATGGATAGGAGTGTCTATTCCCTAATCCAGTGTTATTATAGTAGTGAAATAAAGGTGTAATTAAGTACAACAAGGAATACTTAAGAAAACTAAGAATTGAACTTATGAGAACCCTAGTACATCATTGGGAAATGGTTTGAAAAGTATGTGTACTTAGCTTATTCAAAATTAGTTCATGGAGTTTACCGAAGTTTTGACCAAAGTGAATAGTGTCAGCAGGAGCATTTCATATAGAGACCTGAAAAAAATCAGAGTATGGAAAGTATAGGTTGGACCGGGGTTCTTAGAGAGGGATCATAGGGTACACCCGTGGTTAACCCTAGGCCTGTTTATCAAGATGTGTAAGAGTAGTGCAGAAATTCTGAAGCGTGAAGCACAAAAGTTTGATAGTAGTCGTATTATAGATAACTTCACTGATGCATAGGAGAGAGGGGAAGGCAGTGTCTGAGGTCACACCAAGTATCGTCGAGTGTCATTGGATACCTACAATTGTAGTTACCTGTGACATGACCATGATATGCGTGATGACTTCTAGCTTGGAAGGTGTCTTTGCTAGCAATGTAAGGATTATCTTTTTTGATTCAAGAGATCTCATACATGGAAGTGCAGTAGGGTCTTATGAGGGATGAAATCATGTTTGTAGTGTGGTAGATTATGTTGGGATCTGATAAAATAGGTAGATGAATTATTCACAGGAGATTATGGGGTAAATATTTTTAAAGGTAAAACAATGCTTATCTTTTTATCAGTAATGTAGAATAGTGGACGTGCTTGAGGAATGAGAAGTTGAGTTTGAGTTTTCATAATTCTTGGAGGAATTCGGAGTTGGACATTGACCTAGTTTTGATGGATTTCATTGACTTGAGAGGAGTAGGGGATCTAATTTATAAACCTTTTGGTCATAGTAGATTTCCCAGTTGGACAATGGATTAGAAAGGTTCTTGAATCTTTAACTATACTGAAGGTCATGAATTATCTGATCTCTACTTCGTATTTTGAATCATTAGGTATTAATCTGGAATCTTATTTTAGGTTAAAGTGAGATAGTAATTTAGCAATTAAACTTGATCACCTGAATTAGAACTGTTGTCCTTACAATTAGGAGACTTTATCCTAAAGTATGACCTAACTTAAGGTGTACTTAGTTCTTCATGTTAATGAGGGATATAAATCATTTTCATTAGGGGGTCCATTAATTATGTACTAATTCCAAAATGGAAGGCCTATGTACTTGGTAAACCGATAAGGAGGATAGAAATGAGTAGTTGGAAATTTGATAAATTAATGATTGAGGAGCTGACGAATAATATCATGTTACTTAGCATTAAAATAAAACTTAAAAGGCTATGGGTAGGCCCCTATCTATAGGGGCTCTATATGGGGTGGGGGGTCCTATCTACCTCTAGACATAGCTTCGTTTTCCTCTCTTGGCCTCCCCTTATCCTTTATGGCATAACAGAATAGATGTTAGAAGCTTGATCAATCTCTTCTCCCCTATAGATAGATGGTTTTTTCCACTCAAGATCCCATTCCCATCATTTATTATATGTACATCACTCACTTCGTCATACCCCATCCATTGTGGAGCACCATATGTCCATATCTATATATAGGGGAGGAAGGCCATATAGAAAGTATGTAGGTGAAATGTAAGTAGAAATGGATTTCTCCTGCAAGAATTGGGGTTCACTAGATATGTAGAACATGTATGCAAATTTTAGACTTAGTAGATTTCCAAGCATCCTTGAGATGGTGGCAGTGGCGGGAGAAGTGGAAGAGACTGTAATCATGGTTTCCATATTTTGGATTTAATTTTTTGAAATATGACAATGCAAACCGCCTAGGGAGATTGACTCTAAGAGGGGGTTTGGTTTTTGTTGTGAGTCATTCAGTTTTTTTGAGGCATTAGATAGCTGATCTGCATGTGGAACTTACCTGCACTTGGGTTTGTGTACTGTACAGGGAGATACTATTTTGATGAGGGATGTCATTTGAATGAACATATTAGGCACCGTGGGTACATATGAAGAAATTAATGAAGAGGGTTTTAAAGGATTTTTAGTGTTTCAAGGGAAGAATTGAAGCTCTTCTTGGATATTTTTCTCTGACTAGAAGACTAGAGTGTTTGATTAGGCATGAGTAGGCCCTTCACCATTAATAATCTTATGATTTTATTTAAATGTATCATAAAAAAATCTCAAAGTTGATATTGAAATAAAGGATCTATAATTTGGGTAAAATATAGAAATGACATAAGAAAGATAAGATTTAAAGTATAAATCCATAAGACATAATATGAGATAATTGGTATTTTGTTGATTTCTCCGTAATGCTAGGACTGATTCTAGGTAGAGAGAAGTGATGAACAGTGACTGTTTTGGAAGTATAGTGTTCCATACTGCTTAGTAAACTAGTTTATGATTGAATATATTTTTAATAGAGGCTTGGACATAGAACCAAGATTCGTTTAGGTGAGCTTTTATTATAGGGTGCTCTGGGTGTTAAATTGACAAATGTATTTTGGGTGCCTAGTGACTACACAATATGAGTCAAAATATGGTTTCTTAATATGGGTGTGTCATAGGGTTGAGATAGGAATTGCTTCCTTTTTGATCACATGATCGTCGTACTTGAGGATCATTTCAATGGTACTTGTAACTTGTAAAAATATGATATTCACCTGCACAAGCCCAAAAATCACATCAAACCAAAAAAGGAAATATGCACTAATGGGGAGTTAGACTGACACTGACGGTTCACCCTCAAGAGTGAATTTATGACTGAGTGTTAGCTATACTACATATCTCAGACTCTTGCATGTAGTTCTGGTGAGTGTGTGTAGAAATTTTTCCCTAGGGAACCCTTGTCGATAAGTTACACTTGATATTGAGGGCTGTAGATAGAATATAGAAATGTAGTAGAATGTGTGGATGGAATAGAATGTTTTTAAACTTACCCTTCCTATGTAATGTATGCAGATTTGATACAACCCTTCGTCCCTTGAATGAGATGTTATATGGATCAATTTTGAGTGCTTTAGGTTCATGATTTGAATGTAAAATTAGGTGATGATATTTATGTTTAGTACTTCCCATGTTCTCTTAAACTAAACAAGCTTTTGAGCTGGGTATTTAGATGATTCCCTTGGGTTTGAGTTAATCGTAATTTGATCATTGTTGAATGCCGTATCTTATTAATGGAAAAGATGCATGAATGATAAAAGAGACCTTATTTATAAATGACTAAGATATTAATTGGTCAAGGGCGCCCAGTTTTGGTTTTGAGCGCATGTTTTTCTAATTTTTTACTTGGGCGCTCCCTGTCTCAAAGGCATTTAGGAAATGAATCAATAGGTGAAATCCCGACTGGGTTTTAAGAAATTGTGTTTTGAGCTAGACTTATCTTGAAAAGGTAAGAAGGTAAGGTAGGATAGTTGCCATTTATAGCTTGTCATTTTTCTAATTATTCTTATACTCATCCAGGATTCGGGACTTGGGTGAATCTCAGTTTAGATATTGATTAGGTTACATGTGAACTATTCTATCAGTATTTCTAAAAAGGAACGATAACCAGATCGTACCAAGCCAAGAATATCAGATGCTAATCAAACATCACGATCAATAAGATGAAAGCAATTCACTAGAATAACTTTACATAAGCTTTTGCAAACAAATGAGCAACAATATCATAGATTATTATGAAACTCAATGAAATACAATGAGAATGGGCCTTGCTTATATAGGAAAGGAATAACAATCTAAGAACCAGTCAAGGTCATAGATCAATCCATAAATCATGGAAAGAGCTAGCCATTAAAGAACTAGTCAAGTCCATAGATTTATGAGAGAACTAGACATGAAGGATCTAGTCAATACCATAGATCAAGGAAAAAACTATACCTAACAAATAAATATCTCCTAATATCTAAATAAATAAATAAATATCCACACACATAAGAAGGTGAGGATAAATATAATAAGGGTAAATAAAGTACCTAGGTGAACATGAGCTAAGGTAAATACCTACTCTAACATGATACCACCCCCCCTCAAGTGAAGCTAGGAGAAAAAATAGAAGTGGCATGTCTAGAGTATGAGTCCTGAAAACTAGGCCTGATGAGGTACTCATGTACAATATATCCATGAAGAAATATCGAACCAAAAGAAGGAAAGAATCCTACTAGAAGGAAAGAGAAAGAAGAAGAAGAAGGAATATGTTCTCACGAACACCCCCCAAGAACAACTTATAAAACCCCAAGCATTACACACAAATCAAGGTAGTGAGGTGATGCAAAAGGCTTCATAAAGATGTATGCAACTTGCTGCTGAGTCAGAATGTACTCCAAGCAAAGAAATCCATCCTGAATGTGCTGACTAATGAAGTGGATGTGTATCTCAATATGCTTGGTCCACTGGTGCTCAATTGAGTTGCGATAAATGTGAATTGCACTTTGGTTTTCATACCAAAGTACAGTCGGTGAATCCTATGGGAATCCAAACTCTGTCAATAACTGTCAAAGCCAAAGAATTTGCTGACTCATTGTAACTATTTCCTTGTACTCTGCCTCTGATGATGAAAGTGCAATAGCCTATTGATTTTTGCACGCCCAGGCAATTGGAGAAGAATCAAGACAAAAAAGATATCCAGAAGTGGAATGCTTGTCATCAATAGAACCTGCCCAATTTGAATTTGTATATCCAACTAACCGAGTAGAACCCCTAGTATAGTGTAGGCCAAAGTTGGAAGTGCCATGCAAATAGCGCAAAATCCTTTTAGCAGCATGTCAGTGACTACTATGAGGAGAATGTGTAAAATAAGATATAAGCCTATGAAAAATGAAATATCAGGGTGAGTATGGGTCAAGTACATGAGAATTCCAACCAACTTCCTATACAATGTAGAATCACAAAGTGGTGTGGTACATGTGGAAGTAAGAGTAGCACTAGAATGAAAAGGAGACAGACTTGGCTTGCATTCAGCCATATAAAATTGTTGAAGAAGATCATGGGTGTGCTTCTACTGACTCAAATGAATCCATGAATATGTCTGAGAAATATGCAAACCAAGTAAATAATGCAATAATCCAAGATATTTTATGTCAAATTGTGTAGAAAGAGCCCTCTGAATAGTTTGAATGTGGGAAGATGAGTTTTCATTAAGTAACATATCATCAACATACAAGACATGTATCACAATATCCTCACCAACATGCTAGAGATACACCGTATGATCAGAGTGGCAAGGAAAAAAACTAGTGGATATAAGAAAAGAATCCATCTTCTCATACCAAGCCTGAGGGGCTTGTTTGAGACCATAGAGAGACCTTTGGAGTCTAAAAACAAGAGAAGAATCTTAAAAAAATCTAGCAGGTTTCTCCATATATATTTCCTCTTGTAAATATCCATGTAAGAAGGCACTTTTCACATCCATATGGTATACGAGCCACCCATGTGATGCAACAATAGCAAGTACAAGGCGTACAAGATTCATCTTGGCAACGGATGCAAAAGTCTCAAAGAAATCAATACCTTCAACTTTTGAAAAACCCTTTGTAACAATATGACCCTTGTACTTTTCAATGGACCCATCAACTACATATTTGGTTCGATATACCCACTTACATATAACCATATTTATTTCTTTAGGAAGAGATACCAAATCCCAAGTATGATTCTTCATCAAAGAAGAATACTTATTTGTCATCGAATCATCCCACTCATGTATCCCATGAGCCTTTAAAAAGGACCTTGGATCCTCATAAACTTCCTGACACAAAATTTCAAAACCTATAGAATGTGAGTGATGATTCCTAATGGGTGGAAGACCCAGTACGAAATGTGTTGCCTTAGAAATTTTAGTATGATCCCACTTAGGCATAGTGAAAACATCAGTGGGAATAGGATCCTCAATGAAATTTATAACCTCCTCATCAACCTCCTCAAAGAAAGGATCCTCAAGATGAGATGATGATGAAGAAGGGAAGTATGGAAGAAGATGAAGAATCATGAGGAGTGAAGCACTCATCAAACTAAACATTTGTTTGAAAAAGAACGTCATGAGTATTAGGATCTAAAATTTGATAAGCTCTCATGTCCTCAAAATACCCTACAAAGATTAGGGGTTTTCTCTTCTTATCCAAAGTTTTCCTTTTCTTCTTTGGCACAAAGGCCCAAGCATGGCTCCCAAAGAATCAAAAAAATGAGACATCTGGCTTAGTGTTGGACCAAGCTTCCTTTGGAGTCAAATGCTCAATTGTTTTATGTGGTGTGTGATTTTGAATGTAGTTAACACAATTAACTGCTTATGCATAGTAGATAGGAGGTAAATCTCTAGAATGTGTCATATAGTTAGCCATTTCCTTCAAAGTTCTATTCTTCCGTTCTGCTAAGCCATTCTGTTGTGGAGTATGAGGAAATAAATGTTGGTGAATAATGCCTTGGTTTTCCAAAAAAATAGAAACTCATTGTTGAAGTACTCCCCCCATTATCAGTGTGAAGGTTCTTTATGCAACTAGAAGATTGTTTCTCGACCAAATATTTGAAGAATTTGAAGTGTGAAAAATGTCACTTTTGTACTTGAGAAAATAAACCCAAGTACACCTCAAGAAATTATCAATAAAGGTAAGTTCATACTTAGCTCCATTAAAAGAGGGGGTAGGAAAAGCCATCAATTCACTATGCATAAGATTAACTGGTGAAGAATCTCTCTTTGAAAATTTCTTAGGAAATGGATCTTGGTGTTGTTTCCCTAATGAAAATCCATGAAAAATCCCTCAAGACAAGAAACTCTAGGAATACCAACAACCATACCATGAGTGCTCAACTCCTTCAAATATATGTAATTGATATGTCCAAATCTTTCATGCCAAAGCTTACTCTCTGAATCTGCATGAGAAACCAATCCTGTCCTTATAGAGGAAGTTTCATCAAAACCCTCAAAGTTGTATAGTCTAGAACTATGATCAACAATACCCTGAGCAACAGGTGAATAAGGCTCAACCAAAGTTTGTATTTCTGCCCCATTAGGTGTAAAAGTCACTATATTCCCTTGACCAGAATGACAAATTTTATATACATAAAGAAAATTTGTAGTGATGTTAGGAACATATAGTGCATCTTGGATACTACCACCATCAAGTTGTATATCACCTTTTCCTTTAACAGAAAGAACAAAATAATCTGCAACCTCAATTTTGGAAGTAGAACTCAAACCTGGAGAAACAAAATACTCCTCGGAAGAAGTCATGTGATGAGAAGCACCAAAATCTATAACCCAGCTGTCTGCAAGTGGTGATTGAGATCTCCCAACAACATTAAGTGTTTTTCCATGTTGATTAGGAGGTGGAGTGGAAATAGAATTTTTGTGTTTCTTGACTACATCCTCTAAGTCTTGCATTTGCTTATAACACCTATGTTCTTCATCTTGACAATGAATACTTGAAAACAATATTTGACATAGAATCTTTGCATAAAAACAAGATGGTGCTTGTGTATTTTATTAATATCAAAATCAAGCATTACATACAAATGAGAGAGATGCAATATTTATATATATTGGATAGCTTCTATCTCATCCACAATATATGGAAACAAATCATCTAATCTGAGAAAATATGTAGAAATAGCATATTTCCCCTAACTGCCCCTATTGTCCCTCATGGAAATCATCCAGGAACAAAATATGCAAGATAGAACATTATCCCACAAACATTGGGACAAGAACACTATCACTTAGTTAACTAACAACTAAGGATAAATAATACCTATTGACATAAGTTTAAAGTATTTAATTAAATACTTTAACTTATTATATTTATTCAAATATCAACTAATGATGAATTAAGCTAAGTTTTATTCCTAACATTCCCCCCTTAATTCAGCATGGTCTCAAGTGAACATGAGAGAAATTCACTAAAACCCTCAAATTTACCTCAAGCAAGTGACTTTGTGAAGACATATGCATGTTGCATATTTGTTGGGAAAAATTCGAGCTTGATGTTGTTGTTATAAACATGTTTATGAATGAAATGTACCTGCACCTCAATGTGTTTGGTGCCCTCATGAAAAACTGGATTACGAACAAGTTTTACTACTCCTTCGTTATCAACATATAGGATATTTGGATCTTTATGTGGTATTCCCAATCCTTCAAGTATACGTAGGAGCCATATTGCTTCACAGACAACTCCACCTGCTACACAATATTCTGATTTTGTGGAGGACCTTGAAACATAATTTTTCTTCTTACTCCCCCATGATATCGATCTAGATCCCAAAAAGAATACAAATCCTGAAGTGGATTTCCTATCATCTATGTTTCCTGCATGATCTGAATTTGAATATAATGTCAAGAAGAAGTTATTATTATTTTGTATTCTAGGCCATAGTCCATAGTTCCTCTGATGTACCTCATTATCCTCTTTGCTTCTTTCTAGTGAGAAACCCTTGGTTCTTGCATGAACCATGAAAGATAGATGACTGCATGGTTGATATCCGGCCTAGTGTAAGTCAAGTAGATGAGACTCCCGATCAACTTCCGATAGAGAGTTGTATTTACTTGTGGTGATGGATATGTTCGAGATAGTTAAAGTCTTGTCTCCATAGGTGTGGAAATAGATTACAATTCATCATATTGAATTTCTCGAGCATTGTCTTGAAGTATTTCAATTGTGACACAAAGATATGATTTTTTCTTTGCCAAAATTCAAGTACAAGACAATAATGCAGAAGCCCGAGATCGGTCATGTCGAATGATTGTGTTAGATCTTTCTTTGTTGACTCAATCATCCTCACTGATCCTCCATTGATGAATAGATCATCGACATATAATACAATGATCACTATCTCCCCCCTTTCTTTTTGAGATAGATATTAGGATTGCATGGACTCTTGTTGAATCCATGTTGAATGAGATGCTCGTCAATTTTTATGTACCATTTCCTGGGAGACTGTTTTAGACCATATAGTGATTTTATGAGTTTACATACCTTTTCCTCTTTACCTGGTATGACAAAACCTTCTAGTTGAGTCATGTAAACTTATTCCTATAAATCACCATTAAGAAAGGTACTTTTCACATCCATTTGGTGTATTTTCTAACCAAATTGTGTAGCTAGAGAAAATATTAACCTGAAAGTTTTTATCTTAGTTGTGGGAGCAAAAGTCTCCTCATAATCAATGCCTTCTTTTTGAGCATATCCCTTAACAACTAGTCTAGCCTTATGTTTATCAATTTTTCTGTCTTCTTTGTACTTCATTTTGAAGATCCATCTGCATCCTGTCAGCTTTTTCCCTGGTGGAATATTTACAAGTTGTCATGTATTTATTTTCATAAGTGACTTATATTCTACATCCATAGCATCTTTCTAAGGTTTAGACTGTAGGGCTTCTGAAACTGAGGAAGGATCAATAGTTTCAACAACTTTACCCATTAAGGCCAAATTGACCTCATTTCGAGCCATACTGCAAGTCCTCATTCTAGTGGTAGATGCGTCGGGGACACAATCCAATTTTGCATCTCTAATCATACTTGTATACCATTTAGGCATACTTTTGGTGGTTCTTGTGGGAGGTTGAATTTCATTATCTTCCCCATCATCACTTTCATCATCAAAGTGATTACCATCCTCTGTTTTCACTGTAGGGATCATTTTTTCATCATGTGAGTATATGGAAGGAGAATCTGCTTCTTTCTTCTCAAAGAACTCAACATCCCGACTAGTGTATATCCTCCTTGTTTTTGGATCCATAAGTCTATAGCCAAGTACTTCATCACTATATCCCAAGAAGATAACTTTTTTTGATTTCATATCAAGCTTAGTTCTTTGTTTCTTAGGAATGTGCATACTTGATTTACATCCAAAAACTCTAAGGCATGAAATAGATGGCTCATTCCCTTACCATGCTTCTTGAGGTATTGCTCCATCAAGAGCTGTAGTGGGAGATCTATTTAGTAAATAGACTACCGTTTTAGTTACTTCAGCCCAAAATGTTTTTGATAAACCTACATCATCAATCATGTGTCACACCATATCCATGATAGTGTGATTTCACCTTTCAAAAACACCATTTTGTTGTAGTGTGTGAGGAGGATCCATTTGACGACAAATGCCATATGTTTCCAAAAAATCATTGAACTCATTTCTGGTGTATTCTCCCCCTCGATCTGAGCGGAGTGTTTTTATTTTCCTACCAGAATCTGTTTCAACAAGGGCTTTAAACTTCTTGAAAGTTTCAAAATCTCGGTATTTTGTAGAAAGAAAGTATATCCACATTTTTATTGATAAATCATCAACAAAGAGAATGAAATATTAAAACCTAAAGTGGTTAGGTCTTATTGATATGCACAAATCGGTATGCACCAAGTCAAGTTTTTCCTTAGCCCGAAATGTACTATGTGTGAATGGTGCTCTCTTTTTTTTTCCTACTAAGAAATGCTAACATTTATCTCTACACTTTTTTAGAGGTGGTAAACCCCTAACCATGTCGTATCGATGAAGTGTGTTAAGATAGCCAAAACTCACATGTCCAATTCTATGATGCCATAGTTGAGCTGATGATGTATCCTTGGCTACAAGTGCTTGATCATTTCATTGAACAAAATCCAGCTGAAACATTCTTCCCACATTTGAAGCTTTTGCAACAATTTTGGAGCTTCATGACTTATCTTAAATTAGGCACATATTTTGACCGCTTTTACAATCAAATTCAATTTTGAGATTGTGATCTAATAATTGACTCATGAATAATAGTTTTTTTGTTAAACCAGGGACATAAAGAACATCTGCAATTTTACAATTATGATGCCCAAGTGGTAGTGAAATGGAACCAATGCCTTTAACACTGTATGATGTATCATCACCCAAAGAGACATGATTTTTGGTGGGTGTTTTACTCATTGTGAAGAACCAATCTTTCTTTTATGTCATGTGTCAAGTCACACCCGAGTCAACATACCAAATTTGATTTATAGAATTTGATACTTCATTTGACTGTGTAGAATATATAAAGTCATCATCATCAAATTGATCTTCCTATTCGGCTACATTTCCTTGTTGAGATGGTTTCTTCTTCCACTTATTATTATTTTGTTTGTGTTTACTTTGTTATTGACCATATTTTTTTGTAAGTAATTAATCTTTTTACCACTTGATGATCCTTGTTGGAATGTGTTGTACCAACAATTTTTTAACTCGTGTCCTTTTTGACCACAAATAAGACATTTTTGTTTGTTCTTTTGACCTTGTTGAGTATTACCTTGCTTCTAAGGCTATTTACTAGACTTAGCCTATTTTTTTCCTTTTTAATTAGAAGCAAGTGCCTGCTCTTCAGTTTCAGTAGTTGAGTGAATAGCTTCCTCTTGTTGTAGCATATTCACTAACTCTTCAAAAGTTTTTGTTTGACCAGTTATGTTTAACATGGTCACAAAAATCCTATATGAAGGAGGAAGATCTCTCAATACTATAGGCACGAGTGATGTGTCAGTTACTTCTTCTTCCAAAGCTTGAAGTGATGCATACAAAGTTACTACTCTTCTAAAAAACATTTCAACTTTCTCAGTTGGTTACATTTTCAAGTTCAATATTTGAATCTGGAGATGAAGAATTGTGTTCTTATTTTTGGACTCATATGTTATTTTGAACTTGTCCTAAGATTCTTTTGTTATTGTGGTCTCACAAATATGAGGTTGTACCTCATCTGAAACACTAAACAATATTATTAGCTTTGCTTTTTGATTTACATGATCAAATGTATATTGTTGTGTAACATATTTTATAAATCTTATGTAAAATCAAGTTGTGCATGAATTTTTATTTTCCACATTGGGTAATTATTAGAACGTAAAAGTTGAGAATCTTGAAAAAATAATTTTGGTGTCGTAATTGCGGCCTTTGTAAAAAGTGATAGACAATAGAAGAAAAAATTGAACACTTTTGCCCCCTTAAAGCATGCACACCACCCCAAAAAATATTATTTTATTTATTTTGGGCTCTTTTTCAACCATATACAATTTTTTTTTTGCACTATTGGCCCTATTATAGATTTGGCTCTGTGGCCAATTTGCAAAAATAAAATGGTTCTCTTGGCCGATTTTCAAAAATAAAATGGATCTCTTGGCCGATCTGAAAAAAATAAATTTTTGGACTCTTTGGCCTCTTTTGAAATACAAACAATCTCTAATTTGTTCAATTTTTACAAAAAAAATCTTATTAAAATCTATACCAAGATGTAGATCTCGCAAAAACACACACTTTCAAAAAAACAACACCTCAATCCGAGGTACCAGTTGAAAATTATGACTCTTTTAAGTTACGATTTGCAAAATCCAAAAATGGAAAGTTTTTTTAAAGTGAATTTTCTACCTAAAAATGCTCTTTAAGACTTACGTGCATGCGTACATCCTTGTTTTGTCCTCTGTCAGTCTTGTTTCCTCTGCTGCCACCTCAATTTATCAGCTTTTATACATCTTTTCTTTAACTTTGTTTTTCACACACTTTGCTTTTCTCTAGCAACGTTCTTTTCCCCGTTTGTTGTCTCTATGAATTCTAGGGTCTTCGCATGGATGGATTTGCAAATGGAGGTTGGTTTGCAAACAAAATCACTTGTTTTCTTCCTTTGGCCATTGCTTCTATTCTTTTGGCCACTTTTTCCTTTGTTCTCGTTTGTACAAGGTTAGAAACTTGGAGACGTCAATTTGGAGATTGATCCAATGCCACAACTCACTGACAGGGTCTAACGAAACACAAATTAACAAAGGATAATAGGGTTCTTTTATTTTAGAGACAAAAAACCCCAAAACAATTGCGTATAAATTTTGCTTGAATGAAAAACAATGTTTTTTTTTAATTCAAGAAGTGAGATTCAAACTATAAATTTAGAAAATCACTTCCTGTGCAATTTTCTGCAGTACTTATTTTGTTGTTACTGGCGTGTGGAGTACAAGAAATGGCTGTGTGAAGAGGCTAGGGTCAAATTTTTATCCTCCTAGCTCAAGCTTCTTGTTCCTCCTCCCTCAAAATTCTTACACTCCCTAGCACCCACAAGTTCAGGCTCTTCCAGCTTTGATACCAAATCTTGACAATGAATACTTGAAAACAATATTTGACACAAAAGCTTTGCATAGAAACAAGATGGTGCTTGTGTATTTTATTAATATAAAAATCAATCATTATAGACAAATGAGAGAGATGCAATTTTTATAAATATTAGACAACTTCTATCTCATCCACAATATATGGAAACAAATCATCTAATATGAGAAAATATGTAGAAATAACATATTGCCCCTAACTGCCCTTATTGCCCCTCATAGAAATCATCTGAGAACAAAATATGAAAGATAGAACATGATCCCACAAACATTCGGATGAGAACACTATCACTTAGTTAACTAACAACTAAGGATAACTAATACCTATTGACATAAGTTTAAAGTATTTAATTAAATACTTTAACTTAATACATTAATTCAAATATCAACTAATGATGAATTAAGATAATTTTTATTCCTAACACTTCGTGATGACTACCCCCACAAATATAACATGAAAGGCTAGACTTATTCTTGGATTTAGAAGACTCCTTGGGTGTAGAGTTGTTTTCTTCGGGTTTAGGAGCATTTTGAGATGGAGAAGGGGTGGATTTGGTTTTACTTTTTGGTTTTCCATTACCCTTAGGATTAGATGCAACTAATGCCTTTTGAGAGGTGGAAGACTCAAGGTTAGACAAATTGGATTTTTCCCTAGTAAGTCTTAAAAAAAATGTTTCTAAGTCAGGCATTTTGAATGTGTCACCTAAGGCATCCATGCTAGAGAAAAAGGTAGAATATTTTATCTGAAATGGTCCTCTCAAATTGGATAGAATCAAGTAAACACACTCTTCATCTTTTTTATCTCTTCCAATCCCCTTTAACTATGTCAACAAATGATTGAACTTGGTAAGATAGTCTATAATTGTTGGAAAATCTTCTGGATGAAGAGAGGTGATCTCAATTTCAATTTACATGGCTCTCATATGATCCACCTTACTAAATAAATACTGCAATTTCTCCCATATTTTGAAAGGAGAGTCACATCACATTTTTCCAAATGAAACAAAAGACTAGCACTTACATGAGTTCCTATCAAACACATGCACTCCTCAAACTTACATTAGTATTGAAATTTCTCATATTCTCTAGTGAACACTGGTTGTTTTGAAGAAGTTAAAAGGATTTTTCATGTGTGGTAATTATGTGTTGTTAATGGATCAACATGATCTAATACAAAAGTAGACATCATTCTCAAAAAATCACCAAAATAAATGCAAGAACCAAGCAGTGCAACAAGACTCCCAAGCTATGCAAAAAGAGCCCCCTCGAATTTCGAGCCCCACCTGAGATTTGGCACTTTATAATGAGTTTGTGTTACAATATGGAAATTTATAAGTATAGTGTGATTCTAAAAATAAATATTTCCAATGGAAAGAGAACGAAAAAAAAAGCACTTTTGCAAAAAAATAGCACTCAAATCTGAGTTGTCGATCAAAAGATACAAACTTTATAATTTTATGCTCTGCTATTAATTTTAGTTGCCACTAAAACAAAATAAAATATTTTTTTCTTCACCACACAAATAAAATGAAAGGGGGGCTAGAGTTAAGCACATACTAGTAGGAATCATAAGCTTTAAGCCCTTATATGACCATACCATATGACCAAGGGCTAAGGATTTTAATGGGTGATTGCTTCTTCTAGTAAAACATATTATTTCTAGATTGTGTCAAAAATGACCTTCGCCACCCAAAATAGCAAACCATGCACAACAATCTGTGGACCCCTGCCAAAAAAGGAAAGAAACGTCTTGCCGGAAATAGTCTGTTGCACGCCAATTGAAAATGTTGCAACACAAAAGAAAAAAATTTAGTCCAGATCTCAAAAAAACCTGAAAAATCCCATAAATTTATTTTCTGAGTTTTTCTCTGATTGACACAGATCCCAAGATGAACTAGTTTGCATCTTTGGTACAACAAAAATAATTCAAAAAATTGATTGTATCCATTAATGGTCAAGTTTACAGTCAATATTAGGGTTTTGCCATCTTCTGAATCCAATGGAAGGATTTTTTTACATAAAAATGTATGCAAAAACAAAATATGAACAAATCCCGAGTATATGAATATATGAAAAAAAAATGTTTACAAAATGAAACTTACAGACAGATGTCAACAACAATCTCTTGCTCTGATACCATAAAAGGAATGATAACCAGATCGTACCAAGCCAAGAACTCAAATGTTATTCAAACACCATGATCAATAAGATGAAAACAATTCACCAGAATAACTTTACATAAAACATTTGCAAACAAATGAGCAACAATATCATATAGTATTATGGAACTCAATGAAATACAATGAGAATGGGCCTTACTTATATATGCAAGGAATAATAATCTAAGAACTAGTCAAGGTTGTAAATCAAGCCATAAATAAAGGAAATAACTAGTCATTAAAGAACTAATCAAGTCTATAGATTTAGGAAAGAACTAGTCATCAAGGATCTAGTCAATACCATAAATCAAGGAAAGAAATATACCTAACTAGATAATATATCCTAATATATAAATAAGATAAAATAAATATCCACATACATAAGTGGGTGAGGATAAATGCAATAATGGCAAATAAAGTACCTAGGTGAACATGAGATAAGGTAAATACCTACTCTAAGAGTACTCAAGTATGTGATTTAGTGTCTATAATGAGGTATAATATAACATCAATTCCACATCTTACAACACGTCATGTTTCTACATAATGCACTAACAGTGTACGTACAATACAATATAATGCACTAACATCACATATATACACAATTACAATACAACATGGTGAAATTCATTATGATACGTCCCAATACAATGGAAACAACATGACATGATATAATTTATTAGGAAGCACATGTTGTCGCACAACACATTCATACATATATACAACATCACAAGATGATGAAATGCCACCACATTTTCTCAGTTCACAATAACATTGTTTTCACACAACAAGGTGGTAACACATGTGTAATACACATTGAATTCATGAGGGGGAGAGATCTTACTCTCATCATGAACACATCAACATCATAATAATTAAAACTAAGTGGTAAGCATGACAAGTACATTCATAACATTACAAGTATAACATTTTTCACATCACTACATAATATCACATTACTCTTCCAAATCCTCCATCATCATGAATAATCATCACAACACCAACTTTCCCAGAGGTTTGATAGCATAAACCTCCACTCTAATATCATATCTCATGCCCATTATTTACACACACAAATACAATGGTAAAAATACTAGAATAATTATTTTTTGATTATGTATTACATGACACCACTTACACAAGCATGGACCCACATATAAAATATAACTACAAAGCACACTACTACCAAAAAAAGAGAAGTTAAGTCTAAAACTATTCCAAAACACATCATTTTTATGATTACATCTTTATTATAATTAAGTTCCATCATTTAACATTATACATTTAAAGAGCATTTAATAGGTAAGCACATATTTTGTTCTCAAAGCTTCATGTTCACTATTTCATTGTTTGATGCTAAATAAATATGAATGGGGACAACTAGAATATGTTACAATGTCAATTTGGCATTTGGAAAATGTGTTTTAAGGCTCTCAAATTACAACTTTTATCTTAAACTCTGCCTAGGGTTTTGATAGGCCTGAGAGGAGATAAAAAGGGCTTTTAATACTTTTATTAAATTTTAAGCTTTAAGTAAACTTCATATGGTTTTAATAGCCCTCGTAAACATTCCTGGGAATATATAAATGAATTCTTGAAAGCAATTCACAATGTATTGAAATCTTACCAGTTTGAAATAGGGGAAAACTTATATCTCACCTTCATTAGCCTCAAGAAAATGATAAAAATTAATTTAAAACATAGTCTCACCATATTTCATACTGGAAACAAACACTTTATTCAAGATAATGCATCATATATTTAAGAACTTGTTATCTCTAACCTTGTCTTAGTATTTTTTTGTAAGTTAGTTTTCATTTTAGTGTCATCAAATGAAGAAAGTACCTAAACATAAAATGAGTAGGGTTTACCAATACCTGTGCCTAAAATCACAATGTTGGGATGATGGAATGTAGACAACGTGAAAACTCTCCTCCTTTCATCAAGTGAGAAGACATGTGAACAGAAAAACTAAATAAGAAGATATTAGATAAAAATGATAAAAAATTTCTCAACAAGTGCCAATCCCAGGAATCCAAAGGGACTTCCATGAAGGGTGTCAGCTCATTTGATACAATTAAGTTATGTTGATAACATAAGATAGATGATAAATGAAAACAAAACTAGAATTCAAGATGGATATGAAGGTCTTATTTAGCCTCATAAATGACCCAGGCTATGGTTGTGGAAAAATCAAAGTCCTAGAAGTAATTATACATGAACTCCTCAGTTTCTTCTCATATTTCATAGAGGATATCAAACTTCTCTTCAATGTCCTTCAAGTTTGGTGTGATTGCAATGACACACAAGGTTAGTTTGTGAAGTTTTTCAAAATGATCCCAACCGAGTGGTTTTTGGATGATCAGAAGATCACAAATGATGGTGATTGAATGAGAGATACCTGGAACAGTCATCTATAGAAGATCCATTCTTGAAAACAACTTGTCAGATCAAACTAGATTGATGGAAATGTATAATATGATAGAATAATTATAAATGACAGGGATTAATGGAGATCAGAGACAAAATGTTTATTTTTGATGAAGTATGAATATTACAGATAGAAAATAATGCAATAAAGAGAGTGATACTAAGAATGAAAAATATGAAGAGACTAAGGTTATGTGAAACTCAATAATTGATGTCGAAGTGTGTTTATAAAGCCAACAGATAGAGAAAAGGGATAAGGATATTGATCAAAGATGATCTAGATTGACATCTATAAGATAGAAAATAATTGATATGATAAAATGATTAAAAGAATAGGCACTGATAAAAGAAAGAGAGTCTTTTTGACACAAAGATAGGCTATATGGAATCTAGAATCCTATGGAATTATGAAAATAGAGATTTTGGATTGTTTGGACTACTAATGAAAGAAACAAATGTATGGTAACCAATCAAAAACAATCAAATATCAATGACTGTCTTTGTGAATAATGAAAAATTTATAAAGGTGGTCTGAATGATTGGATCTAAAGCATAACTGAATAGTTCTAAGTGGGATAGTGTAGATAACTAGTTATGGACCAATACTAATACAAAATCAAATGATACAAGATCAAACAATGTTACCAACTTTGATGGATAGTTTGAAGGTGATGAAGATTTTTGACAGCTTCTCAACTATTTTATGAGGCTCCAAGTAGCTTTGATAGGTAGTTCTTGATGATCTTTGGACACGGTGATGTTGTCTTAGGTGCATAAATTCCTTCTCAGACATGAATTCTGATTAACTAGAGAAGGGAGACATAAGTTGATTAAATATAATTGATGGTGTCTACTACAATCATCGCTGATCATGGATCGTTGTCGATTTCACCACAGAGGTTAATGGTTAAGCTAAATGTAGATTTTATGCCTAATATGATGTTATTGTAGTAGTAAATAAATATGTAGTTAAGTACAAAAATGATACTCAAACAAACTAAGTAATAAATTATGAAACCCTAGTTGTAAGGAGGAGAAGAAGGTACTTAGTTGATTCGTAATAAATTTTGAACTATACCAAAGTGCTGACCAGGTGAATAGATCAGTAGGATCATCACACAAAGGCCAAGAAAAATGTAGATATGAAGAAATAGGCTATAATGGGGTAACTAGAGAGGGACAAGGGAACATGTGGGTGCCCTAGGCCTGATTTTGGACACCTAGATCTACTGAAAATATAAGGAAACATCCTTTGAGTGGTCACAAGATTTTATCTATTACTCACCTTTGGTCACTCTGAGGTTGCACTGATATCACTGGAAAACTGCAATAAAATATGAACCTATAAAACCATTAAATAGACATCAAATCCTAAAACAGAAATATGTAGATGAGGGGTTGGATTGTCCTTAGCTCACACAATTGTGAACTTATGACTGAGCATCACACTACATCTCGCACCCAATGTAGTTATGTGTATCTATGTGGAATCATGGCCTCAGTGTCTCTTGTGCGAGTTACACTTGATAGCGAGAAAATAAGCTAGATGTAAAGAAATGTTATAGATGTGTGCATGGAATAGAATGAACTTCCATCCTATGAAATGTATGCATAATAATCATCCATTGTGTCCCTTGTGATGGTGTTAGATTGATGCAATGAAGCTCTTATATTCTTGGTGGACGCAACATTAGGTGGTGATGGCTAATGTTTAGTGTTTGGTCCCTTATTATGATCACATAATGTTATATTTATATGATTCCATTGCTTGAATTTTATAATTAACCCCGAAAAGGCTAACTACCCAAAATATAAGATGCTCAAATGGCTAGAAAGGACCTAAAAAGTGTGAGTAAAGTACAAAGGGGTCAATGGCACCCAGAGGGGATGAGGGAACCTAACACTAGCATCTTGGATGGGCACTGGTGTCTAAGATGATAAAATATGGAGTATAATAAGTTAGTCTGAGAAAGTAAAGGTGCAAGAATGAAAGGAGTAACAAAAGAAAAATATAATAGCCCTAAAAAATAAATGTTTCACATGAAGCATCCGTTAGCATGTGAGAAAGATAAAAACTATGTCAAAGCATGTATAATCTGATAAAGTAATGTGTTATGAAACAAAATGAAATAATAACACATGTACTATATGAAAGTGGATGCCCCAGGGGTCGTTTTTTTTTAATATTGGTAAATAGTTTTTTGAAAGGGACTATACCCTTGTGTACAAAAGGAGGCCTAAAAGCCTGAATAAGAGAGAGGAGCAGAGAAGCTGTATCAAAGCACAAAAGTTACAGCAAAGAACGCCGAAGCCAAGAAACAACAACACAAACGAGACTTAACAGCAAAACAACGGCAACAAAACAGCAAGCCTATAGCCAAGAAGCAGTAGTAAAACTGGACTACTTCTTGGCCGCTTGATCAATACTCATCTTTACTTTTTTCCAAGCATGGTACATACCCAGCGTGGTCATATGAGCAGCATCCGTCTTATCGAGCTCCTCTCTGGTTCTTTTACTCTCTTTCTCATTGCCCCAAAGAGTCAAGACACCGCTGAGATGCGAAACACTTCTTGCATGACCTTCGATGAATTCCTCTATGGCCCTGAATGCTGCAATATTATACTCATGCCTAGTCTTCGTTTTCCCAAGGCGGGAGTCTAGGGAGGTCAGTTTTTTGTATATTTCATCAAGCTGGCTATTGCCAATGCTCCCTTCTCCCTCAATGCTTTTTTTGCCTTTTTGCTTAGCAAGATTTTTTACCTCATCCTTCAGCAATTTAAGCTCAGCCTCTAAGGCCTCCAATCTTCTAGAAGGGTTATCCGTTGGTGCCGCCTGGGGACTGGCACTACTAATGTTCAGCAGATCACGAGCAATGTCATCCAAAGGTTCATCCCCCTCAGCAGTAGACTCAAGGTTGAGTCTCCTAGAAGCCCTGGTGACACGTTTAGAAGTAGAGACAGTGTGGGTGGCAGGGGCAGCAGCAGGAGGAAAAGAAGGAGAAGCATGAGCAGCCTGCATGGGGGCATCAGCACCGGAGGCGGGGGCAGCAGCAGGGACAGCAGGGGAGACAGGACTGGCAGCAACGGAGCCCAACAAAGCCAGGCCGGGAGAGGAAGGGAGACCGGGGAATTTAATAAGGCAGTGCTTGTGAATAAGCAGAATAAGCCCTTGGTGAAGGGGAACCGCCCGGGTATGCTTCTGGAACTCCAAAATGGAGCGCTCAAGAGAGTTTAACAGATAGTGGGGGAAGCAAACCAACCTACTCCTACGAAAGTGATTCAAAAAGACAAGGTGCTTGGCAGGGACAGTAACAAACCTGCCTTCCAAGGATATGTAGCGAATCATCATGCGGGTGACTTCATCATACGGAGAAGGAATTGAATTAACAAGCAGACCCGCGGTGTTGAATATAAGCTTCTCCTCCTCCTCCACAAATCTTCTCTCTTCAGCCTCTTTGATAACCCTCTTGTTGAAGAAGCGGTATCCTTCCAAGCTGAGGCCAGTCGCTTCGGCTATGAGTTCGTCATTAATAAGAATCTTCTGCCCTCCATAGTCGACCATCCTCTCATTCCATTCCTTGGCAAAGCGAACAGAGATGCTTTGATCATGCCCTTGCACTCTCTCCACAAAGTTGGTGAATCCGCCAATACTAAGAATGTTCCAGAGCTCAGTGTTATCTTTCCAGTCAGGGTCTGCACACGGCTCAATCTGGCAGGGAGGCCCTCCCATCTTCACAAGGATGTGCTGGTTACAACAATTTTCAAAATACCTTTGGGCGTTGAGAGTGGTTCGTTTCTCACCGTTGCGGGTCGCATAAAAATGGGAACTGTAGCCGTTGGTCCTCCCACGAACGGCTGTAGGATTGCCGATCTGAGTCTGCGTGAAGTCGCGCGTGAAAACCCTTATCCTGTCAGCTTTCACCTTGTAGTTATCTTCGGTTTTCGCGGAGCTTGGCAACCGAATATCAACAGCTATTGTACTTCCCGCGTGCGCTGTTTTTAAATTTAGACAACTCCACTTGAAGTTCCTAAACAAAATCTTGCTATCATTTGGAGTAGATATCATATGCCACGCCAAATAAACTAAAACAGCACCTGTGGAAGAATTTATGGATTTCCTCCAAAGATTAAAGCATATCTTTAGAGATTGTTTGCGTGTGAAGGTCGCATGTATGCTGTTGTGAAGCTGATTAGGGATACTATCATTATCCCAAATAGTGAAATTTATATTAATGCCATAATTGGCCATTGCATCGGCCAGCTTGTTACCTTCCCTGTAAGTATGTATGATTCTGATGCTGTTGAAGGTATGACTGATGCTTATGGACTCAGAGATAAAATCTTTGATATTCCAGCTAGGAGAAGAGGACTGATTAAGCAGATTAATAATATTAAGGGAGTCCCCTTCAACAATGAGGTTCTGGATATTTTGGGCCCGAGCAACTCTCAAACCCCAGAGAACAGATAAAGCTTCTGCAAAATGATTGGTTTGGATTCCCATTTTTCCAGCATATGCAACAATCAAATTACCTTTATGGTCCCGTATTGCTCCTCCTCCAGCTGCTGTTCCAGGGTTCCCCTTAGAGGCACCATCAAAGTTCAGCTTGAACCAATTGGATTCAGGGGGATGCCATTTGACCAAAGATCTATCCACACTATTCCCGGGGTTGCTCCAATATCCGATCTGCCAATTTGATAAGATGTGCTTTTCATTTTCAGGGTAAAAATTGTTCTTAGGAGGTTTAAATCTGGCCATGTCCTCTTTGATGCCTTGGGAGATCTTGCCAGTAGTGAGTTTAAAATTCTGCTTCTTATTTCTAAAAACTATATTATTTCTATCCTTCCAGATCCTCCAAATTAAATGCGGGATGGCTAATTTCCAGATTCTTCTGATAGCACAATGTCTGAATGGTGGGTTCCATTGGTTCCACAGCTGAGTAAGATCCTCCGGCATCACCCAGAGAGCTTCAAATTTGGAAAGGACAAAGTTCCAAACTCTAAAGGCATAATCACAGTGTATGAACAGATGTCTAATGTCTTCATAGTTATTCCTACAAAGGTGGCACCAATTGGGAATGATAAATCCTCTTTTCATCAAATTGTCAGTGGTGAGAATTTTGCCTCTGATGGCCAGCCAAAGAAAAAAATTTATTTTGGGGGTTAACTCAGGCATCCAGATCAAGTTCCAGTTAAAGTCTGATTGGTTACTGTGGAAAAGACTGGTATAACCAGATTTGACTGAGTATTTACCCTCGTGTGAATTGCTCCAGATCAGCTCATCCTTGGAATCCAGCTGACACAAAGGGAAGAGATCCAAAAGGTCTTGGAGGGAGGAAATAGTCTGTTTCAGTTCAATACTCTCCATAGTAAGTCTTTTCCAATTCTTGTTGGTGCCATTTCCATCAATGTAGTCCTTGACTTTAGTTCCATATTTTCTTATAAGACTGTCCTTAGCAGTCCCAAATCTCTCCAAGAGATTATCATTGGACCAGTTATCCTCCCAGAAGTTAATGTCGCTGCCATCCCCAATTTTCCATTTGCTTCCCTTCTTAATGAAGTTTCTACTCTTAACCAGATTATTCCAAAAAATGGAACCATTGGGGAGTTGCTCATCATGCAGATAGGAGTAAACAGCTTGCTGATTCAAGTATTTTGTTTTAATGACATCAATCCAGGGTTGTTTCTCAGAAAGCAATCTCCAGCCCATCTTAGCAATGAGTGCCTCATTCATTTTCTCAATATTTTTTATTCCCAGCCCTCCCCTAGATTTAGGGGTGCAGACTTTATCCCAGGCCACAAGGTGAAATCTGAACTTTTCTTCCATGCCTTGCCATAAAATTTTTTTCTGAATCCTTTCAATTTTCTCTCTGAAGGAGGAAGGGAATAGTGACATGATATATATGGGCAAACTTTGGAGTGTGCTTTTAATGAGAAGGCACTTACCAGCACTAGAGAGAGTGGTCCCTTTCCAACCGGCCATTTTTTTCTGAAATCTCGTCAATAAATCATCCCACACCGTGTGAGAGACTTTCTTCGTGCCAAGAGGGAGGCCTAAGTACGTTGCTGGAAGAGTACCAATTTTACAGCCCAGAATTTTAGCAATCTTGAGTTGTCTTTCCCCAGGGGTGTTAAAGAAAAAAAGGATGCTTTTGTCGTAATTGATCTCTTGCCCGGAAGCAGATTCATAAAGCTGCAGAAGAGCCTTGATAGCTTTAGCTTCAACCACTGAGGCCAGAAGAAGAAGGATAGTGTCGTCTGCAAACTGTTGATGAGAGACAGCTTGGCTGAGAGAAGTGGGTTTAGAACCATTTAAAAGGCCGTCTTCCACCGCTCTGCTAATTGTTCTACTAAGGCTGTCAGCCAGAAGGATGAAGAGAAGGGGGGAGATGGGGTCTCCCTGCCTTAGACCTCTGCTGCTGGTGAAGAATAGGTGTGATGACCCCCAAGTGTGTGAGGAGAAAAGAGATCAAGTAATGTCATGTAGGAGGTCATCATTGTCATGATCAAAGATGAAAGGTAAAGCATTTGACACATGATAAGTAATAGTATTAGGTTGATCACATAGTGAACCATTATGGAGAAGGTTGTGCATTCACATTACATATTATTGATCAATGAAAGGGGATAATGGACAACCATGTGCATACCAACGTGTAATATTTTGTGAATATATGAGAAAGGAATCATTGTAAATGAAAACATGGCCACAAGGTATAGGAAATGAAATTTCAATATGATCGGGATCTAAGGTGCCCCCAATATAGTCAAGACATGACTGTCAAAGTGTAAGGGGAACATCAAGAGGAGATCGTGCAAGAAACACTACGAGATGAAAGACCTGAATCCAATAAGAAACAACGATGTGGATGCAACCATGATAAATATCATGAGCATACAATGAAGGATAGATGTCATCAACTACAAAGCCTAGCCGAGTCGAGTCATCATGTGTGTAAGTATAGATGTGAAGTGATAAGATGCTTGTTAAATATTGGGGGGGGAATAGGTGTGATGACCCCCAAGTGTGTGAGGAGAAAAGAGATCATATAGTGTCATCAAAAGTAGGACCAAATTTAATATGATCCTAATAATAATCATTCGTGAAAATCATAAATTTAAAGGGAGGAAATTCTAATGGTGGATGCACATGCGATAGTGGAATTGCATCAGATGTGTGGGTAGACCCCCAATCAAGTACCATAGTAATAGTAGTAGGAGGAGGATGTGGTACAGTATATGGGCCTTTAAGTGGTGGTGAATGATTTGAATTATCCATGGGTTGTGGTTTATTAGTAGTATCGGATCGTGGAGTAGGAATTTTAGTATTGGGATCATGGTCACAATATTTGAATTGATCATGATCACTAGGAATTATATATTTTATGCCCTCATGTAGTAATTTGACATAGTGATGTATTGTAGAAGGAACTACTTGTATGGCATGAATCCATGTCTGACTGAGTAAAAAACTATATGAAACTGGAAAGTCAGTGAAAAAGAAAATTGTGTTAAGGGTTTTGGGCCCTATAGTGATAGGTAAAGTAATGTGACATATGCATGGATGGACAAAACAATCATATACCCAAAGGGAAAGACATGATAGACTAACATTAGCTATAGAAAGACCGATCTTTGTAAGGAATGACATGGGACATAAATTGAGTCTGTATCCATTATCGATTAAAGTATGCTTGATACCCATATTGTAAATGTGAGTCTTGATATGCAAGGGTGGATCATTGTCAAAATAGAATGATCAAGATGAGGATTATATGGGAAAGCAATATGCTAGGAAAATTCCTTGAAAAATCTTTGATATACTGAATCTGGATACATATTAACAGGAATACGAGTGGTGGTGAAGATATTTTTGATTCTATCTCTTAATTCATGATTAATAAGCAAGAAACATTGATAGAGATAATCATGATTTAGAGATCCTAGAAAGATAAGAACAATGGAGGTATACAGATCCTAAGAGCGTGAAAATTGATTTCAGGTTCACCAAAATGATTAAGCTAAATGTGGATTTTATGCCTAATATGATGTTATTGTAGCAGTAAATAAAAATGTAATTAAGTATAAAAACTATACTCAAGCAAACTAATAAATAAATTATGAAACACTAGTTACGAGGAGAAGAAGGTACTTAGTTTATTTATAATAAATTTTGAATTATACTGAAGTGATGACCAGGTAAACAAAGTAGAAAGATCATCGCACAGAGACCTAGAAAAATGAATATCTAGAGAAATAGGCTAGACTAGGGTGGCTGGAGAGGGACAGGGGCACTTGTGGGCTCCCTAGGCCTTATTTTGGGTGCCTGGGTCTGCAAAAAATCTCAGGAAACCTCCTTTGAGTGGTCACAAGATATTTGTTATTATTCATCTTTGGTTTCTCCGAGGTCACTGGAAACCTATAATGAAATATGAACCTGCAAAACCCTCAAATAGACATCAAATCCTAAAAAAGAAATATGTAGAATGAGGGGTTGGACTATCTTCATCTGTCACAATGGTAAACTTATGACTGAGAGTTACACCACATCTCAGACCCAATGTATTTATATGTGTGCGTGTGCAGAATCATTCCCTAGTTGGCTCTTGTACAAGTCGCACTTGATAGCTAGAAAATAATCTAGATGTAAATAAATGTAATACATGTGTGCATGGAATAGAATGAACTTACCTCCTATGAAGTGTATGTATAATAACCAGCCCTTGTGTCCTTTGTGATGGTGCTAGATGGATGCAATAAATCTCTTAGATGCTTGATGGATGCAACCTTATGTGGTGATAGCTAATGCTTGGTGTTTGGTCCCTATTTATGATCACATAAATTTATATTTATATGATTCCCTTTATTTAATCTCATAGTTAACCCCAAAAGGCATATTACCAAAAAGATAAGATACTCAAACGGATAGAAAGGACCCAAAATGTGTGATTAAAGTACAAAGGGGTCAGGGGTGCCCAGAGAGGATGAGGACACCTGGCGTTGGTGTGCAGGATGATAAAATTTAGAGTATAATAAGGTAGACTAAGTAAAGGTGCAAGACTGAAAAGAGCAACAAAAGGCAAAGAAAGGTGGCAAAAGACATGGGTTAATTAGTAATTTTCTTACTTAGGAATCATATGAACAGTAGTATGTAATCAGGACTAGATAATTACCCAAAGTGTGTGGTTTTGTGTCTACAGTTAAAACCAACAAGAGGAAGAATGGAAATTGGTTAAAACCACTTGCCATATGGGATATTAGGTTTTTAGGAAATGGTGGGAGTTTGGGGTTTTGATTTGTAAAAGGTTAGGGGGTTATGATAAGTGGGGTAAAATGGGTGTTGGTTATTTTAAGTGGTTAGGGGAGAGTAAATCAGTTTTATGTGGGTAAAAATAGGGTTTACAAAGGTGTATTTCATAATACTTATGATAGGGATAGTAAGATAGGTAATGATAATTCAATTGACGTGTGTCGAGTCACCTAGCGGTGAAAAAGGGTTGTCTACATTTTCTCCTTTTTGTTGAGCTTCATGTCGGCATAGGTTGCGAGAAAAAAACTAGTGTGTGGATGCCCCAATTTTGTGATAAGGATTTTGTAATATTATTCCCCCCTCAAGCCAATGATCGATGATGTTGGTCATTAGATTAAAGAGAGTTGATTAGTTTTTGGATAATTTTGTTTAGAGATGCTCCAGGGTTTTGATTGTAGTCTACAATGACCAAGATGGAGGATTTTGTAATGATGGTATTAATGTTATAAAACAATTGGTAGGGGACATGTAACGTGGACAACCTAAAAATGTGTGTTGTGGAAAGACTACTATGTGGAGAGGGTCCAATGGGATTTCTCTCACGAGGATGTATTGAGTCATGGGACCAATTGGTCAAAGGAAACATCTGGAGGGTGTGTAAAATTTGATATATGGTCAAAAATAGGTATTTTACGGCTTACTTAGCATCAAATCAAAGGCATGAAGATTCTGGTAAATTTCTGATGTAATAACAGAGGTCTAGGTGACCAAGATTGATGTGTATTTGTAAAAGGTATAAAATCGGTGGAGATTGTAAATCGTCGGTGTTTAGATATAAAATCAGTGGTGATTAGTTATCGCCAATGATTCCTAAAATAGTGAATATATAAGCCAAGTGGCTGCACAAATAGTTCATTTGTGACATGTTTGTTTTCGATTCAAGAGCCACGGATTGTGATTTTTGAGTGTTTTTGGAGAGATGGAGGATAGTGGTAGTTGTAAGAAGAGATAAAAGACCAGAAGATGGGTAAGTAAGCTTGATTTTGTGTTTAATTTTGAGTTTTTATTTGTTTTTTTAATACTTTTTTTAAAATGGGGAGGGAACTCCAGATCGACATCGATCATACGATTGATGGCGATTGGGTAGGTTTTCATCGATTATATGAGTGCAATTTTCACCGATTAGTAGTCGGCGGTGATCAGTGTTGTTTTGGATAAAGATGTTACTTAATGTTTTTTATGTGTTTTACAGGTAAGGGAGACTATTTATATTTATGATAAGGTTCTTGATATGTTTGATAGGATCCATTTTGATGTGATCAATGCTAAGTGGGATTATGTGGCATCTTTCAGATTAGGAGGATTTTTCCATTATCAGTGAATTCCTTGGTACTCGGGGCTGATGATAGCCCTAATTGAAAAACATGTCATAGCACCAATACATTTTGGTTCCTGACTGGTAGAGAATAATTACACTAGAGGATGTATACATTATCCTTAAATTACTTATACATAATGGGAGAGTAGTTCCAATCACTTGAGAGGTCCGCATTGACATGATGAGGTAATTATATTGTGATAATGTTGGGGAGATAGGATAAACAATAGTGGGATTCCATATTGAGTCTTATTATGATATAGATGTGTCAGCTAACCAGTTGATGTCAATTACCATGTTGGTGATATCATGATATGCACTACCATATTTAGGGGGTGGTAGGTTCCTGAAAGAGTTGACGAATCGTATCAGAAACTGTGCACCACGATGAAGTTGCACTCTAGTTAAATCATAATGGCTCCAATGTAATCACAAGGAAGAATCAATCAACAACTGAATAACTTGCATAATAGAACAAAGCTTGCACATGTAGAGAAAAGACAACGGAGTGTCTTGGCATGCTCATAAATGTCAAATGAAGGGATACATATAGGGTGTTGAGTAACCCTAGTGCATGACTCAATAATAAACCCTAAACCTAACCCTAAACCTGACCCATGTGATATGACCCTCCATATGTGAGTGGAGGACACATAGGATAACTCACACCAACACCCCCCTTCATCGAAGTTGGGGTAGCGGCTATGATGAGTCAGACAGAAAGAGAAGACACTCCTAAACAACTAAGAAAGATGTGTCAATGGGGCTTGACAACTAAAGGCCTGATAAGGTGCCCATATACAAACAACATCTTCCTAGAAGAAGAAGAAGAAAAGGAGGACTACATAGAATGAATAAGATGAGAATTTGTAGAAGACCTCACCCCAAGAAGAGACCGTAAGTGAAGAAACTTCATCTCAGTGAAGGGCTTGGTAAATAAATCTGTAATCTCTGATCATCTGTCTAAATGTACTAAATGTCAATGATACCATTATGAATAAGCTCTTGTATGGAGTGCATATGGATCTCAATGTGCTTCATCTGCTGATGCTAAACTAGATTTCTACAAATTGAGATAGTGCTCATGTTATCACAGTAGATAATGGTAGGCTACCGAAAGTGGATCCCAAACTCTGTCAGAATACCCTGTAGCCAAATAGCTTCTGTGGCAGCGTTAATTGCTCCTCTGTATTCTACCTCTATAGATGATATCACAATTGCATTCTACTTCTTGCTAGACCAACTAATAGGACCTGAACCAAGAGAGAAATTGTAGCCAGAAGTATATTTTTGATGATCTAAGTCACCGGCCCAATCAGAATCTATGTGAACCCAATCAAGTCAATATCCACCCCTCCATGATAGTGAATGCCATCAGTATAGGTGCCACGAACATAATGAAGGATCCATTTAGCTACTTTCCAATGTAGCTCATGTGGCTCCTGCATGAATCTAGACATGATCCCAACAACATACGATAAATTTGGTCGAGTGTGAGTCAAGTAAATCAAGCTCCCCACCAACTGTCGATAAAGGGTACCATCAACCAAGGGAGTAGAGCAATCAGAAACAAACTTAACCCAGAAAGAAAAGGAGTAGGAGAAGACTTGCAATCAGACATCTGAAAATGAGCTAGCAAATCAAGAGCATACTTAGGTTGTGAAATCAAAATTCCTGAGTCAGATTGTGAAATCTAGATCCCAAGAAAGTAATGAAGCAGACCTAAGTCAGTCATGGAAAACCTGTTGGCCAAGGTGATCTTCACAGAATCAATAATAGAGGAAGAACTTCCTGTGATCAACAAGTCATCAACATAGAGAACAAGAATGAGTATGGAGTCATCTTGTCCATAGAATATAAACATTTGGATCAGAGTGACACCTAGTAAACCCTGATGTAAGTAAAAAGGAGTCCATCTTGGCATACCAAGCCCGAGGGGCTTGTTTAAGGCCATAAAGAGACTTCTTTAACTTACAAATGAGGGAGGGATCATGGACATAACCCGGAGGTTGTTCCATGTAGATATCTTCCTCTAGGTCCCCATGAAGGAAGGCACTCTTAACATCCATTTGATGGAATTTCCATCTGTTTGCTGCGGCAATGGCAAGGGTCAGTCGAATAGAAGTCATCTTCACAACTGGAGCAAAGGTTTCAGTATAATCAACCCCATCTATCTGGGAGAAACCCTTAGCTACTAATCACACTTTAAAACTTTTTGACATCTCCATCTACTCCATACTTTGTTTGGAACACCCACTTACACCGAACGATTTTTCTTCCTTTCGGAAGAGGGGTGAGATCCCAAGTATTGTTCTTCATGAGAGAGGAATACTCCTCATCCATGGTAGAATCCCACTCAGGAATACCAGAAGCCTCCCAGAAAGACTGTGGATCAGAAGCAGAGGTGAAGAAAGAGTGGGGTCCAACAAAATCTGAGTGAGTATGTCTCATATCCGAAGTATCTCCAACTAAATCTCCAGCACTTTACAAAGTTTTCCTAGCCCAAAGAGGACCAGGAGGATCAGGCTCAGATTCAAAAGATTCTTCACTTGAGTGAGAAGGGACATAGTCCTCATCATCACTACTGTCAAAATCAAAAGACTCAGAGGTCTGATGGTCGGGAGGATCAGGAAGAGGAGCACGCTCAACAACATCATCATCTGATGAGTCAGAATCTGAATCAGTGAGCTGAAGAACCTCAATAGGTGGAGAAGTAGAAGTCAAAGAAGACTCATCAAACTTAACACTTCTCTCAATATATAGCTCATGAGAAGTAGGATTCATCAATCGATATCCCTTCATGCCATCAGGATACCCTACAAAGATACAAGGTTTGGATTGTGGTTCCAAAGCCTTGTGTTTCTTCTTGGGAATTTGAGCCATAGCCTTGGATCTGAAGACTTGAAAGTGCTCAACATCAGGTTTGCATCCAAACCAGGCTTCAAAGGGTGTCATCCCTCTTACTGCCTTGTGTGGAACATGGTTCTGAATGTAATTAGCACAATTCACTGCTTCAGCCCAATACTGCAGAGGAAGAGACTTCGAGTGAATCATACAAGTGGCCATCTCTTTAAGAGTACGGTTCTTTCTTTCTTCTACTCCATTCTGTGAAGGGTCTGTATGCAACTGTATGCTACAAGGAGATCCCTTCAGAAGTGCAGAAATCCATGAAACTATTGTTTACATATTAACCTCCATTGTCGGTTCGAAGAACCTTGATAAACCATTCCGCCAGTTTCTCAACAAGATCCTTAAATTCCTAAAAATGTTCAAAGACTTCAGACTTAAGCTTAAGAAAATATACCCAAGTATATCATGAATAGTCATCAATGAAGGTTAGCACATAAAGAGCTCTAGTAAACAAAGGAGATGGAAATGGACCAGAAATATCACTGTGAACAAGATCCAAGGGACGAGTAGCTCTCCAAGATTTTCCTTTGTCAAAGTTATTTTCAGGATGCTTTCCAAGGGTACAACCCTCACAAAGACCCTTAGAAAACTTGACGCGGGGTAACCCATTGACCATTTCATTTTGGCTCAATTGTTCAAGGTAGCGATAATTTAGATGTCTGAAATGCTCATGCCATAGCTTACTAACCTCATTTGCATGAGTGAGCAAGGTAGTGGGCGTAGAATCAGAAGTAAAGTGGGAAAAGGTATATAACCGTGAACGGTGATCCGCCTTTCCCTCAGCCACTGTAGTGTCATCGTTAAGCTCACGAATAATCACCGAGTTAGGACCAAATTCCACTCACATTCCTTCACCAAGGTGAGTAATTTGGTAAACTGATAGGAGATTGGTAGAGAGATCAGGAATGCTCAACACTTGGTTGAATGTTCCCCCATCCATCTCTACCGATCCACTACCAGAAACTGACACTGTTCGTGTCATTACCCATTGTGATTTGGGACATTCCACAAGGCTCGATGTTGGAGAACTCAACATGCAAAGAACCCATGTGGTGCGAGGCACCAGAATCTATAATCCACATTGATGAAGGAGCAAATTTGGCTACAAGGGCCTTTCCTTTCTTCTTATCAGATTTAGAACCTTTTGCAGTGGAAGACTCGGCCTTCGGAGCATTTTGTTTGATAGACTCAGGAACACCTATTTTATTTTTCTCAAGTAATTGAGTAAGGTGATCAATTTTTTTCTCATACATGTATGCTCTTTATGACCAAGCTTCTTGCAATAGGAACACAAATACCTGTCTTTTTGTGCTCTAGGCTCAGAAGTCGAAGTGTTCATGTCAATTTTAGTTTTGGTCTTGGTTTCCTTCTTAGGTTGATCCTTTTTTTCTTTCTTCTTTTCAGTCTTCTTTTCCTTACTAGTACTTGCTACAAGGGCATGTGAGTTGGACTTGAGAGACCCCATTTGAATGAGTTTGTCCTGTTCTCGAATGAGTTGGGATGAAAAACAGTCAAAGGAGGGCATATTCCAATCCTTGCCCAAGGTAACTTTTGTAGCGTAAAAAGTTGACACAAAGACAGAATATTCAGGACCTAACTTAGAGAGAATCGACAAGATCAGTTGAGAATCTTTCTTCTCTACTTGACATTCCTTTAACAACAATCTAGTGTGGACAAAATTCGAGAAGAATGCTTGTAGGTTTTCAAAATCACTAGGATTTAACCCTAGTAGTTCGTTTTCCAACTCATGCACTCTCATGTCATCGTGTTGTCCAAACATTTCATCTAACATTTTCCACATAGACTTAGGTGTTTCAGATGACTCAATGTGGAAGAGCAAGTGGGGAGAAATGGACATGCAAAGAAGACCTAAAGCTTCATCACTGTGGTTTAACCACTTAGATTTTTCAGGGTCGTCATCTGGTTCAGTCTCAGTTCCCATGGTGATGTGGAATAACCCTTTACCCCTTAGTTTCATAATTATTTTCGATCTCCATTCGAAAAAGTTGAACGGCGTAAGCAAAGGAATTGAAAGTGCATCCATAGTGAAAAGAGAGAGAAGGAATGCAGAAAAGAAACACAACCACCCAGGACAATATAATAACCCCCTACTTTCGGCACTTTATAGTTTAATGCGTTGAATACAATCGGGTCTGAGCGTGCATCGTAAAACACTTGGTAACTCACCTTGCAATCAACGTAATAACGCGCAAAAGAGGAGACCACAATCATGTTTCGTGGAGCGCAACAAAGTGACACCGTACACAAGCACAATTACAAAAAACTAGGAAGGAGGTGAAATCAGATCTTGGTTGTGAGAAAAAGCATCTCATGTCACAAATGATACCCCCTTGCTGCAAACTGTGGCAGATGCGCTCACTAGTCGCAAGCAATAATAAGGGTAAAAAATACAATGGTTTAGATGAACTCAAGATGAGTCCCGATGATCTTCAAAATGCCGAAAAAGCACGCGGAAGATAGAAAGGTGCTCAGAGTGTCACTGTACACTTGAGCACATGATTAGTAAAAAAATTGACAATAATGCGTTTAAAAAAATACCATAGTGAAACGTCCGATTTAGCTAATTTTAAAGCAATTAGGACTTTAAAAAATGATAAATTTACGTTAATTTAAAAGACGATTTTAAAAAAAGGGTTACTTAATCGTAAATGAGAATCGTAATTAATAAAGATAGATTTAATTAAATCTAATTAACTACGATTAATTAATTAAGATTTTTTTAAAAATCTGAATTAAATACAATTAATTAATTAAGATTAAAAAAAATCCTAATTAAATATTAAAAAATAATTTCCCTTTTTTAAAAAAGAAATGAAAATTCAAATTATTCCCACTATAATTTAAAAATTCAATTAATTTTTTTAAAAGATCAATTAAAAAAAAAAGAATTTATATTTTAAAAGGCTTAAAAAACTTTTACCAAAATAAACGTAAGCTTTTTGTTTTTATTTTAAAAATAAAGTATTTTTAAATACTTACCAATTAACTGAAGGATTTTTTTTAAAGATTGTTAAAAGCTTGTTTTTGAAAATTAGAAAGTATTTTAAAAATCTTACTTTGAACGGCTTACCAAAAAATGACTTACCAAAAAAAGGAACTTACCAAAAATAAGTGTAGGTTTTGCAGTCTGCGGCAGAGGACTGGTGCGAGCATTGTGGAAGGAGGAAACACAGCCATGAGCCATGGCAGAGGTTAGAGCGAGTTGGAGGAGGGTAGACACTCCATTGGTAGGGAAAGGAAGCATCCAAAACTTGGAGCATGGTACAGACCACAGGGAGCTCAGAGGAGTTTGTTGGAGGAGGCACGCAACCATGACCAAAGACCTCGGTAGGAAGATGATGCACATCAACCAACAGGGACAACGCAACATGAGCAAGTGAGGGGTAGTGATCGAACTCTCCAAAATGACTCAGAAGAACTCGGTTCAGGGTAGGACGAGAAAATGGAATGAGCATTTGAACAATAGCTCATTGGAGAACACCAAAACACTAAACTAAGATTTGAACCTCTAAACCAAAAATGAAAAACCTGTATTCTACAGAAATATATGCAAAAAAGAACACAGAGAAACCAGAAACAAAGATCTAAAAAAAATCAGTTTAATAAAAAAATAAAAAACTAGAAAATACCTCTATTTTAACGGATCTCCAAATGTAGCTGTAGCTAACTAAATTTAGCTGCAAAACCCCTGAAAGACTCAAGGAGATCTCCACATCCACAAACAACACAACAAAACAACAAATTTCCAAGAGCAACTTGTTAAATACGTTAGCAAGGAAAAACCAGAATATAATGATCAAAAACTTGCACGAGGAGTTAAAAAAATGAAAAACAAGAGTAATCACAACTCAAAAAATGAGTGCACATTTACCCGATCTCAACTCTGATACCATGAAAGAGTTGACGAATCATATCAGAAACTATGCACCACGATGAAGTTACACTCTAGTTGAATCGTAATGGCTCCAACGTAATCACAAGGAAGAATCGATCAATAACTGAATAACTTGCATAACAGAACAAAGCTTGCACATGTAGAGAAAAGACAGCGGAGTGTCTTGGCATGCTCATAAATGTCAAATGAAGGGATACATATAGGGTGTTGAGTAACCCTAGTGCATGACTCAATAGTAAACCCTAAACCTAACCCATGTGAGATGACCCTCCATATGTGAGTGGAGGACACATAGGATAACTCACACCAACAACTCCCATGGGAACTTTTTAGTGTCATTGCAAAGATTATGGAGCACTAGAGAGTATACACCTGGTCTTATGCATTGTTGGCTCAGGTTTATCATGATCTATGGATGTTTATTGAAAGGTGAAGATTTAGGTTGGATGTGGGGTTTTTGCTACATTGTTGCACCGATGAGCATATTGTTTCCGCGAGGCCACTAGGGTTGGCATGGAGAGAAGCTGATCCAGCCAAGTATGTAGTTGGATTTTTGAGATTGCATTTTGATATGTTGAGGGATGATGGGTTCAAGAGAGACAAGACATATTATATTGATAGACTATGGATCAGTATATGATGTTATTTGGAGGTCGTATGTGAGATAACCTATATGGCCAGGGATGGATGCACAATTTATAGATATGATGAGGGTGATGTGGGTGTGGCGGTGGAGGCCAGACACGAAAGAGGTCATACAGTTTCCTCGAGTGCAACCTTAGTTTGGATTCCTTTAGAAGATTCTAGGTGATTCGATAGTATATTGGCATGATGATTTAGAGATTGATTTACCTAGTGCCAGTAGTAGATGGTGGGGTTAACTTAAGGAGGAAGGAGAGCCTAAGGATGTTGAAGATGATGATGTTGGGGTGGATGAGTTAATGGCTTGGTGGGTGCAGTAGTGGGTTGTTTATGGAGATAGGGTGGGTAGGAGGTGACATAGGGGTGGAGAGAAGGACGAGGAGGAGGGTGATGGTGGAGATGATCTGGCCAGGACACAAGCATCTCATAATGCTTTACAGGTGGAGAGAGATAGACTAGTAGTGGAGCATGACACCACTCTCTAGAAGCATGATAGGTTGCAGCATGAGGTAGATCAGATTAGTGCAGAGCGTGATATATAGCTCCAGAATCAAGATACATATCACCAGGTAACAGGAGTGCATTATACACGAAGTATGGAGAGGTGGGTACGGATGTTAGAATTAACTGGTAGTGTGGCCTAGGGGGATCAAGGCTTGGTGGAGTAGGAAATGGTACCTATAGGAGGAGTACCAGTGGTAGGAGGGTGGATGGGACCTCTTGGTTTTGTGACCATTGAGCAATATAGAGCACTTAGAGAAGAGATGAGAGACTATGAGTGCTTAGATCTAAATCACCTCCCTAATGTTCCTCATTATGTGGAAAATAAAAATAGCATGCATTGATCAGCTTAATAGGTGACATCATGAGATCCTAGGGAGTTACATAGCCATAGAGAGATCGAGGTCAAATGTAGGAGCCACAGGAGGTTAGGGTGGTTATCATGTATCAGATTTTGATTTTACCACATGATATGTGGGTTTTGTATATGGTACAGATAATTTTGTATGTGAACCTCTTGGAGACATCTTGTATAGATTTTTGATGATATATATGTGATCATGATGTTCTGAGATTCATGTGTTGACTGAGTTATTTTGACTTTGACATTTATGATGAAATGTTGAGATAGTTTTAGATATATTTGATATGTTTAGATGTGATGTTAAAAATGATATTTTAGATATATTGATGTTGATTTTGATATATAACATGATGATTTTGAGATAAGTTTAGATGTATTTGATGTGTTGTCGGATGTGATGAATATGGATTTTAATTTGATATATGATATGTTTATTTTGATGTTGATATGATGTGACTTCCAATATAATGGTGTTGATATATGTATTTCAAAATATACTTTAATCATGGTTGGGAATAAAATGTAAATTCTTTTCTTTTAGACTGGATTTGATGCATTTATAACATGATGACAAAATGTATAATGATGACAATGCACTTTGTGTCCTTGTAACAAAATTTAACACATAACTAACAATAATTAGTCATATGTAGGACCTTGGATATGGGTGGAAGTGAATTTGTATACCTTCCTAGAACATGGGGAGGCTTTACATATGCAACTTGTACAAGATAGTGGGTTCTCATTTTGATGGATTTGTAGGCTCATGCCCCAACTATATTTTATTGATGTAAATTGATCAATGAGGGAAGTTTTCTTTTAATGGGAAAGGTGATCAATACAAGAAGCTTTCCTAGGATGCTTTACACTTTTTTTAAGGTTAATCGATACGGGAAACCTTTTTATATTGATATGGGTAGCCATCCTTCAAGGGAGTGGTCTATAAATTTGACTTTATGATTTTTTATTTTGAATAGACATCCTTCAAGGGATTTTCTATATTTTCTAGGAAGTTTTCCTTCAAGAGATCAGTCTATTTTTGACAATATAATTTGATAGCTATCCTTTGAGGGATGAATCTATATTTTGATAATATGTATATCCATAGATATCCTTGATTTATTTTTATGATGAGGGTAGGCCTATTAGACATTTTTGAGGAGGGGAAAAATGTGTGTACAAACCACACAAGTGCATCCCATATCATTTTCTAAGTTTGTAGACAAAAGGTATATTGATGTAATGATCATGGGTTCCTTCCAATGAGGAACTTGTCCATGTGAAAGATGTGATGACCAGATCCATGGTGCTTCATCTTTAAGGTCTTGATCATAAGATAGTGATGGTAGACCACATGCTTCCAAATCATTACGGGTGCTAAAATGATAGCTTGGTGATGGAATGAGATCTTTGATGTGACTAATGTCATGGCAGTATATATGTTAACAATATAAAGGTAACAAGTACAAGGAATTCAAAGGTTCCTTTTCAGGTGTACCATCAAGGGAGGCTAAAAAATAGGATTCCAACCCATATTTGTGAGTGATGACATATGGACCAATCCAGTTTGGGGAAAACTTTCCACGTTTACTCCTTTCTTAAGTAGTGACATTTTGATTTTATTTTAGGACAAGATCACCAATGTTGAAGTCACATTCTTTGACATGTTTGTTATATTATCATTTGATGTGTTCTTGATAAACATGATGATGTTTGAGGTCTGTTAGGTGACATTCATCTAACAACTCATGTTGTGTTAGACGTTCTTGGGTATAATCCTCATCAGAGATAAAATCTTTGAGGGAAATGTAAAGAAAGGTAATTTTAACTTCAAGGGGTAGGTCAGCCTTGGATCCATAGACTAAGGATAAAATTGCAACACCTATAGGAGTATGGATGTTAGTTTGATAAACCCAAAGAGAAAATGTGATTTGGAGATGTCAATTCATTTCTTACTTGGTCGATAGATTTTATGAGGATTTTGTAAAGTGTTTTGTTAGAAGATTCTAGCCTGTCCATCTTCTTGTTGGTAATAAGGAGATGAGAATATTAGTTTGATGTTGAAAGTGTCACATAATTATTTAGCTTCCTTTTTCTTAAAATATTTTCCATTATCATTTACTAGTTTTTTAGGGATTCTGAAGTGAAATATGATATGTTGATAAATGAAGTTAGTAATTTTGTTTTCTTTAGTAGAGACTAGGGGAATAGACTCTACCCATTTAGTGAAATAATCAGTAGTTGTGATGATAGAGTGGTGTTTCTTTGATGAACGAGGGCTGATGAGACTAATGAGGTCAAGTCCTCATTATGAAAAGGGACATAGATCTTGAGCGGGTTGTAGAGCATGATTGGGTATGTGAGTGAGATTGGAATGTTGTTGACACTTAATGCATTTCTTGACATATGCACAATAATATTGATTGAGAGTAGGCCAATAATATCCCATTCATAAGATACGCTCAATGACAGCCATAGCGTTTAAGTGTCAACCACATGTAACATCGTGGACTTCTTAGATAGTTTTAGTGGATTTGTGAGACTTGAGACATCATAGAAAGAGGTTGTCAAATCCCATTTTGTATAGAACACCACCTATGATAACATATCAGGTAATGCATTGAAGAAAATATTTCTTATCATTCTTAGATAGGTTGAGAGGGAATTTTAGATTCTAAAAGATAGTCATAATTTTGAGTGTACCAGAGTTTTGTTTGATTGTCTTCGATGAGATTGATAAAGGGGAGTTCATTGGTGTGTGATGGTTTATCAAGTCTATACACAAAAATGAATAATTTTGGAATCGATAGTTGATAGGGAATGAGTGATGTGAGATAATGCATGGTGTCTGTGAATTTATTAGAAGATTGTGGAACTATTTGGATGGTATGTCGATCAAAGGATTCTAAGAGAAATTTGACAATGCTTTTATATTTTTATAGAATTTTTTTCTTGCATTGATAAATTCCTTTGATCTGGTTGATGACAAGTTGAGATTCTCTATAACTGTCTAAGATTTGAACACCAAACATGATATAAGTTTAGAGACCCATGATAAGAGCTTCATATTCAGCCATGTTATTAGTACAATCGAAGTTTAATTTAAAGGATTGAGGGATGGGAGTCATATAGGGAGGTATGATAATGATACCAGTACACCTCCCCTTACTGACACTTAGATCCATTAAAGAAAAGTTTCATTTTGATAGCAGTGTATTCTTGACTCGATGGTGTTGATGGATTCTTCAGGGAATATTTGTGAGGTAATTGATTGTCAGGAAGAGGAGCTTGATGAGCTGGTTGGAAATGGCTTGTCCTTTAATAGAATTTTTTAGGATGAATTCTAGATCAAACTCAGTCATGAGCATGAGCCATCAAGTGATGTGTTCACTATGATATGGTTTAGAATGCATGGTTTTAAGGGGATTGAAACTAGTGACAACTTAAGTTTTATGATTAAGTAGATATACTTGTGAAGCCTGGAATTTTGAAGTGCAAAGTATAAACAACGTAACTTTTCGGCTTTGATGTAATGAGTTTCGTAATCATGGAGTGTGTGTATTATATAACAAAAAACTTGTTCACAACCTTTCTCATATCGATGTGTTATCATAGCACCCAAGACATGGCTAATAGTGGATATGTATAAATAGAAGGGCTCCCCCTCATGTGGAGGTGTAAGCACTGGAGGTGATAAGAGATATTTTTTATGTTGATGTGAGTGGTAATTTTAATCTTTTATTTATTTATTAGATTTATTTCTACCTCACTAGGTGAGTCATCTCACTTAGGTGGGAGCATGGATCATAGGTGTCATAATAGTTATGAAAATTTTCATCATGGAATCTGTTATATGTGTAAGTGTGGTTCATAGGAGTTACTTTTATTTTCTAGAAGTAACTCCTCTTCTCCATCATGGAGTTATGATTTTTATGCATGGGAGTACTCAAAAATCCCCTATACGTACACCTCTCTTCTTGAGATATGAGAGATGGAGTCTTGTTTCCCTTAATACATGCAAATTTTTCATGGTTGATTTCTTATTTCAATCTTGAAGCTACTTCTTCTCTCAATTGAGTAAAACTCATTGATGTGCAAGGATTCCCTCTTGATCTTCATCATTCCTCCCTCTGTCATGGTATTAGATATTGAGATTGGAATCATGTCTCTCACTACGATTTCTTACTACTCTCCACCTTGTAATTTCATGTGTAAGTTCTCAACTCTTTGTTTTGTGATAGAATTGCATTTTTCAAGGGTTCTTGTACTTGGTTTGTGTGTTGGGTATGTTGCTTTTTTGGTACTTCATGTGTTCAAAATTTAGAAAATTGTAGATTAAAAAAAGGTGCATGTTAAGTTTTTTGAAGAGGGTAAAATCTTGTCAAAAAGGATCCAAAGCAGCCCTATCTCACTGAGATGGGAACTGAGCTTTCTCAAAGCTTGCCTTGCATTGGTTACTCATATCCTTGCATTTTTGACAAATCAATTTAACTAATTACATTGTTTTTATTCATTTCCGTGATCCTTACTCAGTCTACCTTCATCATGTGATGACTCAGTCTATAAATTTTCACTCATTCACATCTTATGTGTTTGACATGTGGTTCATGCATCATTCTCACTTGTGTTTGATCCATCAACTCATGTTAAACTGGCTTGTGCTTTTGTCCTTGACTCACATCAAGCTTGTGCATTACATGCTCACCAACCTATTTTCTCTGGCACTCTCGACAATTCATCTTTGGCTCGGGTGGATCCATCTTGCATTGCTCCATAGTTATAAGTCATCCCCTAGTGTGGTTTCTGCACTTAAACTTGGTGTTGTTTAATTTTTCGGGTTCATTATGGTGTTTCACCTCTACAACCTCCACCACCTTTGGCTCCCTCTGTTCTCTGCTAAATATTATTTGTCACACCGACTGGTTCTCAGAGCATTGTTTTCATGTGGAAACCTATAGTGTTTAGTCAATTACACTATTGTTTTTTATGCCACTAGCCTCCTAACCACCATCAAAAACATGGAAAAAAATTTCACCGGTACCACCGACTCAACCCACACCTAACGCTCTATCATTGAGTCATTGCATTAATCTAATTTGGATGTGATTGATCGATGACATTCACCACAACTCATTGCAATCTAACTTGGTGACCCATCAACTAAACTCATTAGGCAATTATCTCAACTCGACTTGCCTACTAACTTAGTCAACATACCACTCAACTCACTCAGGAGCCATCTCACCGAGTTGAGGTGGCTCTCCTTCACCCCAAGAATTTTTTTTATCATTCCTTCTACTATGTTTTTAATTGTAGATTAATTAAAGCCTAATTAATCTCATTTCAAGTTAAGAAATAATACAATTTTCAGGAGAAAAATCATCCCTTTTGGGTTTGAATATTAGCTTTGTGGGCCCCCTTCCTTTGACCCCTTTCCATTCCACATTCAGGGGGTGTATTTATGGTTATCTTCTTTCCACATTCTCCTTTTCTCCATTTTTCTGCCATGGATCCTAATATGGTTCCCTTT
This sequence comes from Taxus chinensis, assembly GCA_019776745.2. Taxonomy (NCBI): domain Eukaryota; kingdom Viridiplantae; phylum Streptophyta; class Pinopsida; order Cupressales; family Taxaceae; genus Taxus; species Taxus chinensis. Next base: position 189,657,942 of record CM034146.1, read on the forward strand.
CTTACCCCTTTCAATGATTGGAAAGAAGCCATGTATTTTTTCTTGAAAATGAAACAACTCTTCCATATAACTATGGGATTGTAAGCCAAACATACAAATGTTGTAGAAAAGTAAAAATGGTATGACAAATGTGATGAAGCCATTGAGTTTTTGTATATTTCTATGTCTCTAAAACTGTTCTTCCATATTACCTTGGCTAAATCACCCAAGGAAGTTGTGGATGCCTTAGAATTTTTTTTTGGAAAATAGGATGATGAGAAGGCATGAACTGGAAAATGATTTGATTAGCCTCATCCCCAATAGTTTTGACACCCTTTAGGAATTCTTCACTAAATTTAAATCTTTTAGATTACAATTAGTAGCTTGTGGAATAGACAAAAAGGACTCACATCTCATACTTTTCGTCCTTAAAAAACTTGGTCCCGAATTTTCTAGTTTTTTATCTACCTTCCATGCAAAAAAGGGCACTTGATGCAAGTTGGACTATGCCCTCACTTGATGAGTTTATTTCTAATATGATTAGGGAACATGATAAGATTATTCACATAGCCACTCTCAAATCCAAAAAATCTCGGGCTCTCATTACTAGTCAGGAAAAATAAAACGTTTCAAAGGATAAGAAACATAACAAGGATCATGAGAACAAAAAGGACGAACCAAAATCCAAATATTCCAATTCCAAACATCATAAAGAATGGATTAAATGTGGGTATTATAGTGATAGACATGATGAAGAAAATATTTTGAATAAAAATATTTACCTCCTCACCAAACTTCTTGAGAAGCAAAAGATAAGAGTTCTAGAGTCTCTCAAATCATCTTCATCAACTCACGAATGTTCTAAAGAAAAAGACAATGAAAAAGGGAAAGTGAAAGAGAAAGAAAAAGTAAAATAATAAAACAAAGAGAAACCAAAGGGAAAAGATTTAGTGATATTTATTATTCCTACTCCTACGTGGATCATTTATTCATGTGTAACTCAACATATTGCCTCATTAGATATTGAGTTTGCTTCATTAGATCCATGTGACATGTCTTTTATACAGCTTGGTGACAAAACTTCTACATAGGTTTTCACTAGAGGGTCTGTTGAAGTGAGTGGTGGTACTTTCAACAATGTGTTTAGTATCCCTTCACTTATAACTAATTTCCTTTCAATTTATCATACCACTCACCTTTTACAAGACATGTGGGTTGAGTTCACTTTGGATTCAGTCTATGCCAACGAGCTACACAGTGAAACTATCATTGAAGTTATTATAGTTGATAATCACACTCAGTTCTACTCCTCTCACTTTTTTCCTCCTTTAAATTCTTCATCTGACTCACCTAAAATTTATGATACTTATGATCCCACTTATGATGTTGATGAAATATCTTCTAGCATAGTTTATTTTCATAGTGATGGGGACCCACCTCCACAATCCACTTATCACTTGCCACATCTTGAGGATTTGTCTCTTAATCCACCTACTTCTAGTCCACTGCATACTCTTTGGGGAGTAGGTACTATGATTCAAGACTCATTATGCATTAGGCACACTTCTTCACAGTTTTAGGAAATTCCACCTTACTTATTCATCATTGCTTTGGTTTCACTATTTATTCATGGAGTAATCAGAACCTCTACCTCACATATGGGTCATTTTTCCTTGGATTGAAATAACACCTTGTCACTTCGAGGATCTTCTTCTTCCTCTTCACTTAGTACAGGGTGTCTTGTGACATGTTCATCTTCTTGTGAGGCATAATAGGCACTTCCTCTCTCCTTATTCTTCTTAGTTGTTTAGAGGAGTTTTTCTATCTCTTGTAAGTGGATGTTTTTCCCATGGGGTTTTCCTTCACTACTTTAGATTTACATTGTGCTTGGGTACCTCATCAAGCTTAGTTTCTAGGTGATTTAACAAATATTGAAATTTTTAAAACCCTAATTGTAGAGTGACAATGCAATGATAAGAAATAAAGTACATTTTTGACATAAGCAATAAGAAAATGGAAATTAAAACCCTAAGTGCAAGACATGGAACAAGAGACTTAGCCGATTTTGTAATAAATATTAAGGTGTGTCGAGCTAGAAAACTGATGAAACAGGAAGAAAAAATATCACAACTGAGCCCAGAAAATTACAATATTGTCAAAAATATTGGGACTAGGGTGCCTGGACTGGGCCAGGGGCACCTAAGAACTAGAGACCTTTTGTACGTGCCTATGACTATGTAAAACCTCATAAATTGGTTTTTTCTTTATCGCATAAGTGTCACTAGCCTTCGTTTTTCTATCTCTTGTAAGTGGATGTTTTTCCCATGGGGTTTTCCTTCACTACTTTAGATTTACATTGTGCTTGGGTACCTCATCAAGCTTAGTTTCTAGGTGATTTAACAAATATTGAAATTTTTAAAACCCTAATTGTAGAGTGACAATGCAATGATAAGAAATAAAGTACATTTTTGACATAAGCAATAAGAAAATGGAAATTAAAACCCTAAGTGCAAGACATGGAACAAGAGACTTAGCCGATTTTGTAATAAATATTAAGGTGTGTCGAGCTAGAAAACTGATGAAACAGGAAGAAAAAATATCACAACTGAGCCCAGAAAATTACAATATTGTCAAAAATATTGGGACTAGGGTGCCTGGACTGGGCCAGGGGCACCTAAGAACTAGAGACCTTTTGTACGTGCCTATGACTATGTAAAACCTCATAAATTGGTTTTTTCTTTATCGCATAAGTGTCACTAGCCTTCGTTGTTCATCACCTGTATGTCATTAGATGTCCACAAAATTAACTTGTAACTTGTAAAACAAAATACCTCCTGCAAAACCCCAAAATACATCAAATCCTAAAAATAAAAAGATGTAAATGAGGAGTCAGACTGACCCCATTGGTCACCTGACAAAGTGAAATTACAATTGAGTGTTGTACTACATCTCATAATCCATGTAGTTTTGCATGTGTGTGTGAATAATCATGCCCTAGGTGTCTCTTATGCAAGATGCACTAAATAGCGAGCAATAAATATATGTATTAATGTAAATACATGTGTGGATGCCAAATTAAAATTCCCCTCTTATGAAGTGTATGCAGAAGAATACAGTCCCTTGTCCCTTGAATGAAGCTAGATGGATAAATTGATGCTCTTGAAATGCCTTTGGATACAACCATAGGTGATAGTAATAGATATTTAGAGCTTGGTCCTTTATTATGATCACATAAATTTGTATTTATATGATTTCATCATTTGAATTTCATAATTAACCTCTAAAAGGATGACTACCAGGAAAACAAGATGCCCAAAATATAAAAGAGGCCTAAAAAGGGTGACTAAGATACAAAGAGGTCGGGGGCACCGAGAGAGGACAAGGGCGCTTTAGAGTTGGTTTCTTGGTTAGGAGTTGGTGTCTAGAGCCAAGAAAGATCAAACAATGAAAATTAGACAAGGTAATGAGGTGTGTAAGACCACATAGAAATCAAGAAAGAAAGAAAAAATGCCATAGACAGATGTCAATTACTAGTTTTCTTGCTTAGGAAGCATATGAATAGTGGTTGTGATTAGGACCTAGAAATGTACCCAAGTGTTTGATTTAGTGTCTACATTTTCCCCCATTTTATGTTGTTGAGTAAATACTCGATAAGATAAAGTAGATAGAAGATGTGTACCTAATAACCATGTAGATAGATGGTGAATGCTTTCCGAGGAGACAAGAAAAAGCTTGTAGTGATAAAATGAAGTGTGTAAGCTAAAGAAGAGGAAGTGACCCAAGGGGTGAAAAAATATGTGTATATGTCATGTTGTACCTATTTTCATTATCACTTGATGTATTTGATGATGTGAATGTTTTTTCCCGTAAGGACAGACCTGCAAAAGGGAAGAGAAAAAGAGTATTCTAATATGTGTATATGAAAAATCGGATCCAAATATGTAAAAAAAAGTGTGTAAAAAACATGTAAAAATGTGAAAAGGAACATGTGCACTTGATATGTGATGAGTGAAAAGGATAGAAAGAATCCTAAAATTTTTATAGAAGAACGAGTTTTTTGGGCGATCTCATCCCAAGAATTATTTTTTCGAGTGATTTCACGCCAAGTGCAAGTTTTTTGGGAGATCTCATGCCACGACAAAAGAAGTGTTGGGGAGAAAGGTCTAGTGTTATTCTCTAACCTTGACTGATTCTTGATGATTTATACACCATTACAAATGGTGTGATCTTGCTTTGTTCCAGTTCAATCAAGTTTGATCCAGTTTAATCCAACGCAAATAGAAAAACAAAATAACATGCATGCTAATTGTTGGAGGACTATGATTGTACTAAGAAAACTGCTCTATAAACTGATATGAACCATGTGGATCTGATAAAAAAATTATAATTTCCCCCTAGTCAGAGGCACCCTGAAAGGTTCAGGAGCACCCAGGTGCTCATGTCTGTATCTAAGCATTGGATTTTATATTTTTTTGAAGACCCAAGTTAGATTCTTGGTCATTTTTGTGATTGAAGACTATGTTTTTCATGTACCATGTAGGCCTAAAATTTGACTGTGTACTACTAAATAGGGTGACTGATTCACCTAATTTATTCCCCCTTGTTTGGGGTGCATGTGATTTCGCTAGGAGGATACGGTCCAATGGAGAAGATCGAACATTGTGCTAAAAATTATACCCTACATGGGGAGTGTTCTTGGTAGAAACCAAGGCACACACAAACAAAGTGGCTGGAAACATGTGTTAGTACAAATAAGAAAAATATGCGTATAGAAGGCAATGTGTAAACTTGAAAGCAGGAAGACAAAGTAGATCATAAAAAGAGGGTTTAGAACATGGGGCATCGCTCACAATATCACAAGATAATCAGTTCTGAAGCGTCCAACACACATAGAATATGCACACAAGATAAAGGGCGTAGCCCACAAACTTTGGCGTATAATAGAAAACAATGAAAAAAAATAGTAAGAAAAGTATCAAACAACCATGGTAGTAAATAGTTCTTGCAAAGTAAATGCTACACATGAAGCACCAATTAGCATGTGAGAAAGATAAGAAGTATGTAAAAGTGTGTATGATCTAATATATAATAGTGTGTTAGAAAGAATAGGAAGTAATATAAATCAAAACAATAACACATGTATTGTGTACAAAAGTAGATGTAATTTAGCAAATAGGGGCAGAATCCTGACGTATTTTATTAATCTGCAGGAAATCAAATACAATGGTACAGGTTGTAATACTTATAGATATTGGACAACCAATATATAGACAAAAAATATATTGCATAGGTGCAACATAATTACATAAGCTTCCAAAATACATCCGGGAAGCATGTATAAACAAATATGATGTTATAAAAATGAAACAATAAACCTTCATGTGTGCAATAAAACAATATAACGGTTATATAATCATAACCATACAATAATAATAATAAACTACCTAATTACAATGCATAATTAATATGTTTACCCTAACATTCCCCCTGCCCATAATTTTGCATTTCCTCAAGGGATGAGGAGAGGAACTCTCTGAACAACTCAAACTTTTCACGTGAAAGTGAATTTGTGAATATATCTTCTCGTTGTTCATCTATTGGGAAAAACTGAAGTTGTATATTGTGTTTCAAGACATGCTTGCATATGAAATGTACATTTACCTCATTGTGCTTTGTTCTTTCATGAAAAATGGATTGCGAACAAGTTTGAGAACACCTTCATTGTCAACATACAAGGTGGTTAGTTTGTCTTGCAGTATTCCAAGTCCTTTAAGTATGCAACGTAGCCATATCACTTCACAAATAACTTCACCTGCAGAATGATACTCAGCTTCTATAGAAGAGAAATAAAACAAGTGTTGTTTCTTGTTTCCTCATGATATCGGTCTAGATCCCAAAAAGAATACAAATCCTAAAGTGGATTTTTTTGTCATCAATATTACCTGCATGATCTGAATTTGAATATCCTGTCAAGAAGAATTTATCATTCTTCTTGTATTCTAGACCAAGATCTATTGTTCCCTTGAGATATCTCAAGATACGCCTTTCTGCCTTCTAATGACAAACTCAGGGTTCATGCATGAACTTGGAAAGATAGCTCACTGCAAAGCTGATATTTGTTCTAGTGTATATAAGGTAAATGATATTTCCAATCAACTATCGATAGAGAGTTGTATTTACCACAGGAGATGAATCTGAATGAGATAATTGTAGTCTCAACTCCATAGGTGTAGCAATAGGTGTGCAATCCATCATCCTGAATTTCTCAAGCGTTGTCTTGGTATAATTAAACTAAGAAACAAATATGTGATTATCTTTCTGCCATAGTTCCAATCTAAGATAGTAGTGCATCATCCCGAGATCTATCATGTCAAACGATCGTTTAAGATATTTCTTTTTTGCATCAATCATCTTCAATGAACTTCCAGTGATGACTAGATCTTTGACATAGACAACAACAATCACAATCTTCCCCCCCCCCTCTTGCTTTTTGAGGTAGATATTAGGATTGTATGGATTTATGACAAATCCATGTTGTACAAGATGCTCATCAATTTTTATGTACAAAGCTCGGGGTGCTTGTTTAAGGCTATACAGAGATTTCATAAGTCTACATACCTTTTTATCTTGATACGGTACACCATAACCCTTAGTTTGAGTCATGTAGACTTCTACTTGTAAATATCCATTCAGAAAGGCACTTTTCACATCCATCTGATGGATTTTCCAACCAAAATGTGTAGCTAGAGCAAAGATCATCATGATCATTTTGATCTTAGTTGTGGGAGAAAATGTCTCCTCCTAGTCAATGCCTTATTTTTGTGTGTACCCATTTGCTAATAGTCTCACTTAGTACTTGTCTATGGTCCCATCTACTTTGTACTTTGTTTTTAATATCCATCTGCAACCAATGGGTTTCTTCCCTAGTGGAAGATCGCCAAGCTACCAAGTGTTTTTTTTCATCACTGACTTATATTCAACATCCATGTCATCTTTCCAAGCTTTTAACTATAGGGCTTCCTGGATAGTAGAGGGTTCATCAGATTCAATAACTCTACTCATCAAAGAAAATTTTACTTCTTCCAATGCTTTATTATGAGTCTGTGGTCTAGTGGTGGATGTATCTGGTGGAGCATCCAATTTTGCATCTTGAATCATGTTTGTATACCACTTGGGCATACATTTTACTATTCCAGTGGTTTGTGATCATGTGTGATCATCACCATCATCCCCATCATCATTGTCATCAGTGGGAACATTTTCTTCTATTTTTACAATAGGTGAACTATCTACATCAGGTGAGTCTAGAGAAGGAGTCTCAACTTCCTTCTTCTCAAAGAATTCAACATATTTGTTGGTGTAGAATTTTTTGGTCTTCAGATCCATCAATTTGTACCCGAGAGTCTCTTCAATGTATTTAATGAAGATTAGTTTCTATGTGACTTTCATATCCAATTTATTTCTATTTCTCCTTGGGTATGTGCATACTCAGATTTTCACCTGAATACTCTAAGGCGTGTAATAGATGGTTTATCACTTTGACCATGCTTTCTGGTGGTGTTACTCCTTCAAGAGAAAATATGGGCAATTCTGTTCAACAAATACATTTTTATCTTTACTGATTATTCCTATAATGTCTTTGCAAGTCTAGAGTCATCAATCATGCACATGCGCACCATCTCCATGATAGTATGGTTCCTTCTCTTAACAATACCATTCTGTTGCAGTGTGTGTAGATGATGCATTTATCTACGAATCACTATTAGTTTATAGGTAGGATTTGAACTCATTATTGGTGAATTCCCCCCCCCCCTCAGATTTGAGCGGAGAGTTCTGTGATATGATGACCATTTTTCTCCTTAACTACTATAGCTATTTTAAATATTCTTGAAAGTTCTCAAAAGCATCACTTTTATTACAAAGACAAAAAATCCACATTTTTTCCTCATAATAGTCATCGACGCATAACATGAATTACTGAAATCTAGAATGACTAGGTTACATTAGACCGTAAATATCGGTATGAACCAAGATCAAGCTAATCATGGATTTTGAAATGTACTTTTCTGAAATGAAGCCCTGTGTTTTTCTTACATTATAGGCAATTAGGACACTTGTTTGTATCCAATCTGAAGAGATGGAAAGCCTCATATACCAGATCACACCGATGTAAAGTGTCTCGAGGTATCTTGAAAATTATGTGACCCAGTCTCTGATACCACAAATGAGCTAGAGGAAGAGTTCTTAGCCACTAATGCTCTTGATCATCCATGTGGAACAATGTTAAGTTGGAACATACATCCCACATTAGAGGATTTTGCAACTATTTTTGAGCCTTCGTGATTTGTGTCGAATCAAACACACTTTCTTTCCAGATATGACTATCAAAGTCAATCTTTAGGTTAGTGATATAGAGAGCTGAATAACCGAAAATAAGATTATTTGTTAATTCATGGACATGTAAGACATCTGATTAGTCTATAGTTGTCATGAACCAAGGGTTAAAGAACTATTCCCAATCCCCTTTACTTTATATAAAGAATCATCTCCCAACGAAACATGATTTTTCAATGGCGTGTCCCTCATGGTGAAGTAAACCAGTCTCTGTGGTTGGACATGTGTCAAGTGGATCCTAAATTCAACATACTAGACAACACTTGATGACGTGGATGGTTCATTTGGAATTGAAGTAGGGTTCAAGAAGTCCTTCATTTATCTTGAATGGTCTTCTTGCTCAGACAATATTTCCTTGTTTACATGGTGTCTCCTTTTCTAGTTCCCCTTCTTCTTGCCATTGGTTGTAATGTAGACTGTCCCTTGTGATGATATTGCTGATTTGGAGGTCCAGGAAGTTTCTTCGATGAGCCTTTCTTGTAAGTATTGATACCAGACAATCATTCAAGTCATGTCCTCGTTCTATAGATTGGACATTTCTTCTTATGTTGTTTCTCCCCTCGATGACTGATTATATTGTTGGGTCTTTTGATAAGAATTAGGTTTTGCTTTACCTTTTCCTTTCCATTTTGGATTTGAAGAATAGTTTCTTGCTCTTCTTCTTCATCCTTTTTGTGTATTGCTTCCTCTTGTTGCAATAGGTTTACCAATCTTGTCAAAACTGATTGGTCGTGATCTGACAAGTTTAGTGTTCATACAAAAATGTGCTAAGAAGGAACGAAGTGCTCTTAGAACAATGGGCACGAGAGCATGAATCTTTGACCACTTATATTAGGGCTAGCAGTAAATCCCTTAATTAAACAACTCTTCTGTAAGAAAGTTTCCGATTTTCTCATGTTCGGCTTTAACTTGAATGCATGTAACTGACTCTGCAAATTCATATATTGTGTTCTTTTTTTTGGCCTCATACACTGATGCTTAACTTATCCCACACTTCTTAGGCTAGTTGTTGTGACATCATGAATGTGGGGTTACACATCATTGGACACTGTGAATAAGATGATGAGTTTGAATTTCTAATCTTCCCTCTGTCAAATTTTGTGATTTTTTTGTGCTGCATCAGTCTGCTGAAATATGGTGTGATAGTACCAATTACAACAGGCCAAATCTATTCAAAATCGAGTTGAGTTCTTGATTTTTGTCTTCCATACAACATAGTAATTTCCTCTATCACGAAGCAGTTGTGAGTCTAGGCATTAAAAATTTTGGGACATTATTTACCATAGTGGGTGCATAAAACTATTCCTAACTAGTTTGACTTGTTAGCACAAAAAATGCTAAATATATAGACTGAAAATATGATATACAGTATTACAACAAATTATGCCAAAAATAGAATATACAGACAATTTTTTTCTATTTGCAAGGCACCTTTTAGTGGCCGATTTAGCCGATGGTACGTAGAATTTTAATGCTAAATCCTATACTATATACCCGATGGTAAATAAGTAAGAAATGAAGGTGTTAATTTTTTCTAAGCAATAAGCAATTCAATATGTGAAACCCTAAGACAATATTGAAAAGGGTCTATGAAAGAATACTTAGCTACTGGCTCAAAGAAATATCCTAGACTATTCATGCACGTAGCTTCGTTGATGATACCTGGATAATCTTCATCATGTCTGGACCCATGCTGATGAAATCATGTCACAGACGGATGGGAAGTGCTCACACCCGAGTGTGTAGAAAATTATGACGACTGTAGGATACTTCCTGGATAGGGGCTCTTGTGCAGGGTTCAGGGGCGCCTAGGGGCACTGCATATTGCAACTATATTAGGCGTTAAACACAGTAGTAGTCGCTCATAGCCTTACCCGAAAATGCGCTTCATAGAGGTCACAATCTGTTCGCGAATATTCTACCTTTAAGCATCTTAGGACTCTTGTTGAGTTTTTGATCTCCGATTTTTTTACTATCTATTATTACAACTTTCTACCAGTTTCTGAGCAGTTACAATATTTGTACATGCACCTTGAAAGCCCACAAACACAGTACAATATCCTAAAAATAAAAAGATGAAAATGGGGATTCAGATTGACCTTGGCGGTCACCCGAATGAGTTAACTTATAGATCCAAATGCTGCACTACAATTTAGGAATCCATGTAGTTTTGTGTGTGTGTAGAATCGCGCCCTAGGTGACTTCCAGAGCCCAAAATGACCCTACTAATGCAAAGAATTACAAAGTACCAGCTGAGATATAGCAAGATATAGATATCCCCCCTGTGTGGATGGAAGTTTCCCGGAACTTCCCCTCCTAGGCTAAATAGGAGAAAAAAAAATTACAATCCTAAATTAGGATTTCCCTTGTGTAAAACTTTTAGCTAGGCCTGGATTCTTGAATGCTCTTGGATGCAACTAGTAGTTTAGAGTGATGGTATTAGATGCTTAATTATCTGGTCTCTAAATTATTGTCACATAGCTTTGTATTTATATGATTCCCTTGCTTGAAATTTTAAAATTCAACCACTACTTGTGTTGTTTGTGTGATTCGAACCACTAAGAAAATTCCCACCCCCTAGTGATCTATCCACTTATCCAACCTAAAAGATGTGATAAAGATGCACTTGATAGGTCAGGGGCACCCAGAGGGGAAGGGAGCATTGTAGGCGCTGGTGTCCAAAGAAAATGAAAACTGAAGTGTCGAACCTTTTAAAAAATGAGAACCTGGCAGGTGTGTAAAGACTTGCAATGAAGGAAGCTTACATGGCAAGAGCTTGTAAAGTGGTTTGAGGGTTTCCTTGAAATGAGGATCTGAAGCATATTAGTTTATTTATCTCACTTCACCTATTGTTTTCCACCATATGAATAGTGGTATGTGACCTAGGACCTATAAATTGCTCTCACCAGTGTGTGATTTAAGGTCTAGGTTCAGTTTGGCCACCACTTTCATGTTACTTGAGTGAATAATCGATAACATAAAGCGTAGATAGAAGATGCGTAGTTGTTACCACCATGTATATCTATGGTGAAAAGTGTACGATGAGGATGATAATGGCTGCCACATTTTTGTAATGCAGGAGTAGATAAAAATAGGTCCAGCGCCATTTGTGGGTGGTTTAGAGAAGATTGATCCATTGTATATTTTGTTTGAATGTGATTTTGTATAAAACGTATGAGTGATAAGATATTCTTATTTTCCTTTTGATTGGCATGATATCCATTCATTGCTATGATGATATGGCTATTGCTTCCCTATTTTTTTATAGTGCCACCACCATTTTCTTTGCAGAGAAGATCTAAATGAATAAATCCTCAAATATGTGCTATATGAAATGGTCAAATCAAAATGAGTAAAAACTCTAGAACAAATGTGACTCAACCCTAGGAACATGTGGACCTGATCACAACGTGATGAGTGTAGAAAAGCTCACCTGAAAATGTTGTATTCTTCGAGTTTCCATAGTTTTGTTGGGAGATCTCATGTCAAGAGGTTGCAGGAGTCGATGGATCTTGACCTTTGGTAGGTAGATCTCCAATGCTATGTTGCTGCCAAGAAAAGTGCTTTAGTTACATTGTAGGAGATCTCACAAACTGTGTAACCCGTCTCAATAGCTCGGAGAGGAGGTCTAGTGACGTAGAGCTTCTCAAACAACTTTGATTGCTTCCTGAGATGTACAACACCAATGCAGATGGATGTGTTCATAATCCAGATCCATTTTGATCCAGTAACTAGATCCAATTTTAGAAAACAGAAAATATGGTAGAATGTATGCATGCTAAGTGTTGAAGGAATGTGCCTATCTTATAAAATATGTTGTGTAAAGCTACTATGAAAACTATGTTGCCTATTGTAGGGCACTAAGGAAAAGTAAAATGTACTTTACGTTTATGGTCATAGAGTTCACACATAAGGGTTAGTGGGCACCTATGCACTCATGTATGATGTTTGGGCAGTTGGTGTATGTAGCACTGTGCTCTCCAACGAAGATAATTTCTTCAATCTTGGAATTCTTATTCCTAAAATAAAGACTGTGTCAAGTACCTTCAATTGAAATGTGATGTACCAAATGATTATGAGCTCACTCAATAGGGATGGTGAGCCTGATTCACCCATTGTATTAATGTGAACTCAACCAGGTTACATTTGGATGTGACTGCAACGTACGTATAGGTATTGTACAGTCATGTGCAGACAAAAGAAAGGTTACATAGATGCTATGCTGAAATTACAACATGTCTTCCAAAGGGGGATAGTTCCAAGTAGTAAGCCAATTTAGGCACATACAAAAAAATGATAAGGCTAGAAACTATGCAACAAATAATCCTACAACCAGTGAAAATAAGACGAATACACATGCACAAAATAATATAACAATAAGCTAGCAAGAAATAACAGATAATTAATTAAGAATCCTAACATGTTGACTGAATGAAAGTGGATTGTAAACATGATGCTATATACCACCTCATGAGTGTGAAGATAAGATGAATTGAGGCATCCAAGTGAAGCCATTTCCAAAAGGTCTTTAATGTATGCACATAAGATTATTATATGAGCTGAGCCTTTCGAAACAATGGCATTTTCATAGCAAGCAAGTGAATCTAGAGTGACAAGTAAGGTATCAGAATGTTGTTGTGGTTTGAAGTGGTAACAAATAGTTTCATGTAATTATAAATGTTCTTACAGTGAAGCACCCATTAACATGTCTAGGAAGATTTAGCAATTTGATGTCAACACATGGCATGTTTTTATCTGATAGGAGAAGTCCATTTGTGTTAGTATTATGAAGTTTCAAAAGGTAATTGAAGGGTGAAAGGAAACAACACCTATGATGAGTACGATAGTGGATTCCCATAAAAGCTTCTACTGGGAGTAGTAAGATGTACTATGCAATTTGATCTAGTTAATATTAATGTAACGATTTGTGTAATGAATATGCATTTATGATATTAGGAGGTCATATTTGAAGTGTTCATGGGTCATGATAAAAGTATGGTACTCATGTTAGGGAAATTTTAAGATTGTTCCCATGGGGTTTCTAACATAATATGCAAATTATACATGCAAGTATAATTAAGCAAGAACAATGTGCAACTAAGATATGTAGTATGTTGTGAATATGAATGAAACAGAATGCAAAGTGTGTATGATAGGAGAAGTGTACCCCCCAATTGGATGTGAATGAGCATGCTATGAGGCTCATTTATAAAATACCCCTCGAAAATAAAAAATTAATAGAACAAAAGTGTGTCATCAGGAAATGGTTTGAATTGTGTGTGCTAGATACATATATCAATGAAGCATAGATTGGAAAAATGGACTGAGGATATTATTATAACATATCCCTCAATAGTCATGTAAGAACTATAAAAACACAAGTGTGTCATTGGGTAATGACAATACAAATGTATCAAGATGTGTAATGTGTGTGTGAAAGACTAGATCCAAAGCATGAAATGACATAATAGAAATGCGAGAAACCTGAAAAAGTTATGAGGGGGAGAGTAGGCGCAATGCCCCCTAAGTATGTTAATGATGGAGATTTATATGGTGACGTGAGAGGTACTATTCCATTATGTGAGAGTGTCATCTATGTCATGATAAGAGAGAGGGCCAACACAATGGTAGGTAGAAGAAACAGTAGGACTGTTACATGGTGGTGGAGTTTGAAATGGGTCTTAAGGATCAAAATAAGGAATAGTTTCTTTGAAAAAAAATTGGCTACTAAAGTGGTGGATTTTTGGGTAACATTGTAGAAAACTCAATAGGATGAGGTGTTGAACTAGTTTTTAGAGGAGATTTCTTAGGTAAACTTGGTAGTTTTGTAGATGAATTGAGTGGAGGTAGAGTTAAACTGATCTTTAGAGGAGTGCATTTGGGAATTTCTTGACTTTTCATAGAAGGAACATTCATAACGATGGCATGATGCTCATTAGACATATTTGAATTAGATTCAAGAACCCAGTGAGATTTTGCAATTGGAGATGGGAATGTATTATAATGTTGTGCAGCGAATGAGATAAAACCTTGACACTCAAAGGTAGCCAATTTTTCATTTTAGAGGATAACAATAATTGTCATTATGTCAATTGATTTGATGATAATTTTAATATGGTTGACATTGTTATTTTTCAAGCCGATAAGGAGGATAATAATGAGTAGATGGCAAGTTGAGAAATTTATGTTGAAGAAGCTCGGGAATAATGTCATGTTGTTTAGTACTGAGATCAAACTTGAGAGGTGTTGGTAATTGTAATACTTGTCATTCATTGATATGAGAACACATGGAAGACATATAATTAGGAGGAGGATTAGAAGAGGAACAAGCATGGGCTTGAGAAACATCATTGAGATCTTGGATTTCAACTGTGATAGATGTAATCGTTGATTCCATAGCTTGAAATTTATCTTGAAAAGAATGATGTAAATCTTGAATTAACTATAATATATCTTAGGATATGTGGTATCAGGTCTAATAGATAGAGTCATCAGAGATATGATTGGAAGATGGAACTTATTTGTGAAGGTGTCATCGCACATAGGAAGGTACATTGTGTAGCTATGGATTTTGTGGAGATTGAATCCTTGCAAGACTAGGTGCATTTTGAAATAAATTCATAGCAAGGAGAGTTTAGAAGACTTTAGGAGCCATGAGAGAAGAAAGACTAGGACTCAAGAATGTCTGTAAAATCCTAGATTGGTTAGAGTCACATATGATTTAATAAATGATTGCAATTTGTAAAACCCTAACTGTAGAATCATAGATGAAATGATAATCAATAAATTAAAGAAGTATGAAACCTAAGCAATAAGCAGAGAGGGGAAAATACTGAAACCCTGATTAGTGCTTAAGATTTGGACTGTGTAGACTTAGGAAAATTTGATGAATAAATCCTAAGGTGTCATGATTGTCTGCAATCGCACGTTGTAACATTTTGAGAGATTAGTGCAGACTGATGTCTAGAAAATTGCAAGGGTGTCTGGAAATGTTGTGACTAGGGTACCTTAGGCTAGGTCAGAGACCTCTGCTACAACACTTGTGACTATGTAAGATCTTGGAACTAAGTGCTTCTGTGTGATGTCAGGGCTAGTGTCGCTAGCATAGTCACTCGATGGTCACATGTATGTTGCACTATATGATCCACAGAATTTATCCTGTAACCTATGCAAAGACTAATATGATCTCATGCAAAACTCTCAAATACACATCAAATCCCAAAAATGAAAAAATATGCAATATGGAGAGTCAGATTGACCCTGACAGTTTCCTGACTGAGTGAACTTATGACCAAGCGTTGCACTAAATCTTAGACTCCATGTAGTTCTTGTACGTGTGTGATAGAATCATGCCCTAGGAAGTGATTTTGCAAGATGCACACGATATCAAATTATAGGTAGATGTGCTAATGTAAATAGATGCATGAATGGAAGAAATAACTTACCTTCCTAAGTGTGTATGCAAAAAAAATTAGTCCTTTGTCCCAAGAATTAAAGATAGATGGATTCCTTTGATTTTCTTAGATTCCTTTGGATGAAACATTAGGTGATGATAATATATTCTTAGAGCTTGGTCCTTTATTTTGGTCACATAAATTTATATTTATATCGTTCCCTTTTTTAAATTTCGTAAATGATAACTGGAAGGCCACCCCATAAGAAAATAAGATGCCTTAAATATTATAGAGACCTTAAATACGTGAGTAAGATAGAAAAGTGTCGAGGGAACCTAGAGGAAACAAGGGCACCTGGGCACTGATGTCCTCATTGGGAGCTAGTGTTCGGATTCATAAAATATACACAAACAAACTACCAATTTCATTGTAGTGTGTATAAGACTAGAAATAAGAAAAGAACTAAATAAAATAGGCTAAAGATATATGTTAGTTACTAGTTTTCTCGCTTCTAAACCATATGAATGCAATTAATATTTTAGGACCTAGAAATGTACCCAAGTGAGTGATTTTGTGTCTATACATATGCTTCTACTGCAAGAGGCTCTCCTTCAAGTTGTTAAGATTTTTTTTCAAGGACCTTCTCTAAAAACAATTATTGGAATCATAAGGGACTGAGGGGGGTGAATCAGTCCACTAAAACTTTATTCCATTACCACTTATCATTTATTAACATTCATATAACCATTTAATTAAACATCAACTATGGACATGTATGTTCACTTAAGAATTAAATCAACCATACACAAGAGAAAGATAAATAAAGTACACAAGAACACAAAAATTAAGTGGAAAACCCTCAAGGGGAATAAAAATCGAAACTAAAAAATTTCCACTTAATATTACATGAGGAACCAACCCCACAAAGCACCAAATTTAGTGAATCACCAACTTCACAAGGAGCACCAACCCCTAGTTTAGTAGAGTACCAACCCTACAAGGAGCATTAACCCCTAATTTAGTGAAGCACCCACTCCAAAAGGAGGCTATAAATCCCTAGGATGACCAATAACTAACTCATCCACCTGATGATGTTTGATCTCATAATTTTCTGGTGCCATAACTGATGGAGATCACTTATTCATCTTACAAACCCTAGTTCAAACCCTAGGGCATCAACCTTTCTCTATCTTTTTCTTCTTGATCTTTCTTTGGATCTAATATATTTATCTCATGTCTTAAATAATTATTCAACTTTTCATTCTCTTCCTCATCATTTAAACCATGCAAACATACCTGTAAATGACTCTCCTCTAGGTCACACTTCTTCTCTCCAAGAGCACTAGTTTAAAAATGAACCCAAAACATCACTTTTATATCATTTTCTTTCATCCAACCCAAAGTATGTCATTATTAAGCCTTTAGGTATACCAATGCATCATTATAAACATCCCTTAATTTTATCACAACATTCACAAGTGACCCAAGTAGGTTGGCCTAGAAAAAACCCTTCTTTCATGCAACAAAAATCACTAAAACACATGCATTGGGATGTCAAAATTCTCCTCATTCCAAAAACATAATTTTTAATGACCCATAAATCACCAAAAATGTTCAAATTAACATTTAAACATCATAAATTATCTGAATTTAGCTCAACTAGTTAGATTTTTTCATTTAATGGGCCCAGTGTTCTTTGTACTTGTAAAAATAGTTGTTTCCTACACCATTCAAGACCCTAGAAACTTATCTAGGCCATTATATCACTTAAAAAACATCAAAATTATGTTATGTGTACACTAAATGGAAATATAAGAACCTGTAGAATACTTCTAATCAAGTTATA